>CM069918.1:9613606-10875106 GCA_036172225.1 Cryptocoryne crispatula var. balansae
CATCAACTAACATGTCATTAAACACTTCAAAACATGTTACATAATAATATAAAAATTCCAAAAAAATTTTTGGTAATTTTTTAAATATATTATAATTTTAAATAATTTAAATTTATTTAATAAAGTGTCTGAAGCATTGCGCCGCAGCACCTACGTAGTGCGCCATGTCGGCGTGCGCCAGTGTGCGCCACCGTTGCCCACTGGTGCTGGCGCGTTGCGCCGCTGCCACTTACGTGGCATCTGCGCCGCCGGTGCGCCCGATTGCCGCATTTGACTGATGACATTGCTCATCGAAGAATTTAACTCTCCATCGCCCCTAAAAATCTAAAAAAATGTGTTGGAATCCTCATCGATTAAGGAATCTAAAACAGTCGGCTTCAGTAAAAATCTCAACCTACAGCAAAATAAGGAAGAAGAGACGGTAGTCACTGAGATTTCGTAGTTGAAATCACTATCTTGCAATGAAAATAACTCTTTATCCCGGAAGCCAAACATTCTCCAAAAATATAATTTACAATCCTCATCAAATGATGTTTCTAAATATGTATATATCCATTCATGGAAAAATTCTATTGCAACGGGAAAATAGGGAGAAACAGGTCGGCGCCACCAGATCCCACAGAACCCTAGTACGTCGAAAAATTCGCAAATTCTCTTCCAACGCCACCGTTCAAAGCCGGATATTATGAGTAAAGGTTAGGTAATCACATTACCCATCTCTTAAAACTTTTTTCAAGCCTCAATTTTGTCTGTGGACGGAGATTTCACAAAATCCCCAAATTCGGGTGATGGTTCGGGCATGACAGAAACACTAATTTTTGAAGCTTCTCTCGAACTCTACAGAGATCAAAACTTCTAATGGTTTGTGGAGTTGGAAAGCCCTATATCATAAGATTCTATCAGAGCCAACCAATCTTTTATCTGAGTCATATACACAGATTAGGGTGGCCTCATAAAAATAGACATTTGCACAGATTTGTGAACACATAAATTACATGAAATAACGTCGATTCGACATCAGTTTAGACCGAGACTTGAATCTGGCTCTGATACCCCTGTAAAGAATCATACATAAAAATTTGGCACGGTGGAAGCGACGATTCCTATGGGTTCCTTTAGAATCTGACTCAATCAGAACTGAACGATGAAAACTGAAAATCGATCAAATCGAGTTTGAATATACCTGATAGGGATTCATATAATCCTATGGAGAGGAAGAAGATGAGCTTCTTAAGCTTTTCAAATCATTCAAATGTCCAGTCTCCAGCGGTATCCACACGAACTTCACCCACAGCAGATTCTCCTTTCGCACCGGCCTCTAGAACTCTTCTCGAACGGAGCTCCATCGCCCATGGACGTCTTCTAGATAGAGAAGGAGGTAGGGAGGAGACTGAGGACGTGGTTAACACCCTTGGCTTAATAGAGATTGACTGAAATCATTAGTATTTATAAAGACTTTTAGAATTTTTCATAAAAACTTAAAATCTCCATAAATTATGCCCTTGCCCCTGTACTTGTAGATACGTCCTTATGTGTGTGACCCACTAGGCTCAATAACCTATATTTTTTAAGGATTAAATAAAATAGAACAATTTAATTTAATTTAATTTAATTTAATTTAATTCATTATCCGATAATAGATTAATCAGCCTACCAATCATGAAGGGTACAAGCCACATTCCATGATCTCAAATGGCTATGGGGATAATCTCATCTCCATTGAGTCTTTTTATCATCAGTTACCGCATGGATATAAACTTTCATCCATCCATTATCCCGGTCGGATAGGAGTATGGCATTGACTACCAACTCCTTAGTATACCGACTCTACAGGATCTTGTACTCAGAATTGGATCAATTGGAAAACTCCTTTTCCAATCATCCTATCTACCTTGGCCAGGGATTTAGAGTACTATCCCATAGGACATTCACTCTCACTTACCGAGAGTGGACGATCCCTTGTCGTCCACTCAATTGTCTCTATCGGGTTTTTCTTGTACCCGATCCATCGCTCTACTGGACCATCTATATGGTGATCCATAGGACAATGATCAAAGCACAAGTTCCACCTAACAAGGCATCTTTGGCGACTCAAGTCAAAAGTTCAACCATGCAACCGTGTGTGGAACCCCCGATCCGGACCCGGTTCCTTCTTCTTCTCTTCTTTTCCGGGATCGGAACGATGAGTGCCGCTCCTCCTTTCGGTTTCGTCGGTGGTGTAGGGTTGTGGTCGCCAGGAACCGCGGGTTCCAAGAGTAAGAGACAAGAAACGATGTGAGTCTTAAAGAAAATGACCAAACGTACCTAAGCGGGGAGATCGTGTTAGGGAGATTATGGGTTCCATCTTCTTCCTTTTCGGCCGGCCGAGAAGAAAGAGCTTGAAGCACTTTAGTTGTTCCTATAAAAACAAGTAAGCCACGGAAACAAGTGAAAGTGGATTAGAACTAAAATAGTGAAACATCTTGCAAAAGAAATGAACTAAAACCGCAAAAGGAAATGGACTAACCGGATTGGGAATAACTCCCAACCCCCCTTTTTATGTGTTTTTGGATAATGATATATGATGTTACTAAGTTAAACATGCATGTAAATGCAATGATCTATGATGGAAAACATGAAAACAAAGTAATGCTAGAAGGTGGTGGAAGAAAAACGGGTTTCGGTTCCAAAAACGGCAATCTGGAGTCCCAGGCGACCCGGCAGGGGGGTCACCTGGGCGATGCGGCAGGGGGGTCGCCTGGGCGACCTGGCAAACGGGTCGCCTCCTGCACCAGAATTCGGTTTACTCCCGGATGCTCCCGCAAGGCTTTCGGATGGCTTTAGAAGCTTGATGACGACTCCCGGAAGCTCCTAGGACGTGGATGATGATTCCCCCTTTGATGTAGGAGCTTGAGAAGCTTCGAAATGGATGCCGATGAAGAAACGGGATGAAGAACGTCGATTTACGGAGGTGGATGGAAGTGGGAAGCTCTCAATCTCTTGGGCAATGAGAATTGGGGGATGGAAGAGGTTTGGAACTCTCTAAGGCTCTCTCTTGGGAGTTTGGGACGTTCTCTCCCTTCTAACACTCTTCCAACCCTTTGAAAGTGGTTAGGGGGTCCCTTTTTATAGGCAAAAGGGTCTCAGGGGCATTTCAGGCATAAAAATCACTTTTCGGAATCCGCAGGCGACCCGTTGGCCGGGTCGCCTGGGCGACCCGTCTGGCGGGTCGCCTACGGAACTATAAATGCCATTAAATGCGCGTGCGCCGAAAGCTGAGCGGCCGCCGCCCGGGGTCTGCTACAGTGGCAGGCGACCCGTCAGACAGGTCGCCTACGCCCAGTCGACTCCGACCGTCCGGACGAGCGTGCGCCGTTCACGGGTCATTTCGCTCAGTCCGTACACTGTTTTGGCAGGCGACCCACTGGCCGGGTCGCCTGCCGTACCTGACCAGATTCGACGTTTCACCTACCACCGTCAGAACGGACGATTTGGCAGATGACCCGTCAGACGGGTCGCCTGGGCGACCCGGCAGGGGGGTCGCCTGGGCGACCTGGCAAACGGGTCGCCTGAGCGACCCGGTAAGCGGGTCACCTACGCCCCCAGAGTTCATTTTTGGGCCATTTTCTTGGTGATCCGGTTTGTTTATCGGAAAACTCGAATACCTTCTAAGAAAACATGGATCTTACGCTCCTCAAATAGGCAAAATTTGCGTGTCTACAGCTTGCCTCGCCTTGGTGTCGGCTTTGTAGGGGAGCGATATGGAATGAAGCGTAGATGAATGTAATGAGGCGTAGCGGCAAGCAATGGCGCGGACTGAAAAGGTGGCACCAAGGTGTAGATTTAGACACGCGAGCTCTTGCCTAATTGGGCAATGGGCGGACATTACCGGTCCTTTGCCGTTCCCATTTGTCCTCTTCGGATCATTCCCGTCATTGATTGGATGGATGCAGTGCTGCGGGCACGAACATAAAGGGAGAAGCCTGCCCCCCCAGCGTGGGGGACCTCCGAGTCGTGGCTCGTGAGTTCATCTCGGTTAGCGGCCCAGCTCTGTGGTGTGCTTGTACCGAGAAGGGCTAACTAAACTAACGAAAACAAAGAGTGAACATCCAATCATTTCGGGGCTATATCTTCCGAGTTCATTTGGTCCTTGCAAGGGTACCGATTTTGTCCGGAGTAGAATGACTCCATGTTCTTTTAGAATTTACTGAATCAAGCGAGAAACTTTTCGGAACACCGGAATACAGCTCGTTCGAAATGTCTGGAGAGTATGCGATGCATGATACATGATTTATAATTTTTTGTTAGGGGTAAAGTAAAAAACAAACTTAAAAATAGGCAAATAGTTGAAGATATAGGTCCTATGTTTAACGGGTCAGGATACTCTTGAAGAGGACCGTCGTCCCCGCACGTAAGACTTTGGTCTGTCCGCGAGTCTAAAAACAGTTGAACCATCATTGTTTTTGTTGAGGGGGTTCTCAAGCTCAACTATCCCTGAACTCGAGGTCTTCAACGTTTAATTAGATATATATGGTATGAGGGTGTTCCGACCGTCCGTTGGGTGCCCAAACTGCCTAGGAGACCTGTCTGCCGGGTCGCCTGGGCAGGCGACCCGTCTGTCGGGTCACCTGGGCGACCCGGCATCGGGTCACCTGGGCAGGCGACCCATCTGTCGGGTCACCTGGGCGACCCGTCTGCCGGGTCGCCTGGGCAGGCGACCCGGGTGGGGGGACGCCTGGGCCCTTCCTTGTGCGCGACTTTCTTCCGGAGGTTGCTACGGACAAACGGGAGCTCTTATTTCACTTCCGTTTGTTGCGTATGAAAGCTAACTGGCTAAGGAAGATCATCCAATAGTTATATTGGACAAAAGATGAGTATCATACCCTCTATAATCTTAGAAAGACAAGCAAGTGTTGTAAAGTGCAATTCTCTTCCAATGCTTGATATGATCAAATGGGAAATCAGATTAACTTCCCGTTTGTCGAAAATGGAAGATATTTGGCCGGGGAAGAAGTCCTTTCAATTGGATTTCATTTAACCAATGAAAGTCATCCTCCAAGGGCACATTAAGCATACTAGCACAAATCAGTCTCGGATGGTCTAGAATGTTATCTATGAAAACATGAGTTTTAAGCTCTCAACTAGGCAAGCTTGGAGTCTAGTAAAATGAGGCATAGTAGAATGATGCTGAGATGTTAATTTAGACACACTCACAAAGACCTAGTTTAGCAAATTGAATATTGCCGTATTCTGAGATCACCCTCTTGTTCCTTCCAAACCTTTTCCTTGGTCGATTGGTTAAGAAGGATGTGCCATGGGCACAAACAATAGTAAACTAAAAGACACACCACATGTGATGGGAGAATAAATGGCATCCCGCATGGTGGGGAAATTGCCATTGGCTGGCACCCGAACTATGTGGTGTGCTTAAGCAAAAATTCCAATCAACCAGGGTTGGGTCTTCAGGTTCATTAGGGTTTTCTCAAGAGCACTAGCTTAGCTCAGATTGGAATAACCTCATATTTTATAGAAAATCATCATTGAAGCTCGCTAAGAAACTGATTGTTCGAAAAAATCCATGATTGCATCGCATGGGGGCCGAAAATGGTGGGGTTTACAGGGGATATGCCTAGATGGAAATGTAGATGGTTTGCATGGGGACCGGAAAGTGGAGAGCACCACGATGAGAACTAGAATGTGATGGTCCTTGTGGGGGCCGGAACACGGTGAGATAAAACATAGTGAGATGTGGGACAAGATCGTAGTGGGATAAAAAAATGTGACAACAACGGGATGATGACATGGCAGGACTTTATGATGGGATGCCAAGCCCAAGATGGAGTGACACTTAAAAGGTGGGACGGACCTTAGGATGGTTTAGAACACAATATATCATGAGATGCATGAAAATGATGCATGAAATAATGCATGTAGGGTTTAAAGAAATGAAAATTAGCATAAGAAAATAGTTGAAGATATAGGTTGCATGTGACGGGTCAAGATACCTCAAAAGGAACCATCGTCCCCGTACATACAACTTTGGCTTATCCGCAAGTCAAGTGAGTGACCGAGCCGTCACTGATTTTGTTGAGGAGGTTCTCAGGCTCAACTCCCTCTAGACTTGAGGTCTTCAACATTTCAAATACTATTATTTTGATAGATGCAATACTAAAATGCAAGTCCTAATAGGGGTTGGAGAAACCCTCTTTCTTGATTTTTCTATTTTCTAACTTTTTTGTTGTTTTGCCATCTCTAATTCAAGTGCTTGAGAAAGAGAGTTAATGCATGAGCTCCCTTGTATGGGGTCTTCATTTCCTGCATTGACTTGAACAAAGATGATTAGAACTTTATTGTGGCTTAGTTCCCTTGTACGAGGAGGGCAGAAGTTGCCTTGATCCTTTGTCAAGGGATGTAAGCCTCTTCAAAAGGTAAAAGTAATAACAAGAAGAAATTAAGTATGCATTACATAAAAGAGACATGCACAACTGAAATTAAATATGCATGCATAATTGAAAATGTTTGAAGATTTTTCAATTTTTGTGGGTTTTAGATTTTTTTTTGTAAGCCCAAAATTAAATGCGGATGTGAAAGCGTATGATTGAAAATGTTTTGATTTGTTTGAATTTTGAGAACTTGATGAATGCCGATTGAAACTAAATGCAAAGGGCATGCAATTAAAATGATTTTGTTTTAAAAATTTTCAAGTTTGTTTGAGTTCTAAAATTTCGGTGCATGCAAAACTAAATGTGAAAAGTATTTGAAAAATGTTTTAGTTTTGAAAATTTTTGATTTTTTTTGAGTTTTGAGACTTTTCAATTTGTTTGTCTTTTCTAGATTTCTAATTTTTATAGAGAGGATGGTTGTCATTTGCCTTGATCCACTTGGAATGGGTGTCCCCAATTGTTCTCCAAGGAGCAAGAGCATGCACCACGTGATGAGTGGGGGGGCCTTTCATTCGGAATCCTTTTGACCTTCGACCATTAATTAGCTAGGTTATGCCTAGATCGGGTTGGTTTGCCTTACCCATGGAGGTTAAAGAAGGAAGAATACTCGGGGAAAGTCTTCGGTAGACTTCAGGGATGTCAAATTTGTTTCTCTACTAATGCCCAATTGCCCATTAGGGTTCAGCTTCTTCGGGTCCTTCCTTCTTTTATTGATTTGCCCATATTCTTTGGTAGCCCACATTCAGACAGGTCTTGTATATTTTTTTTCTTTGATTTGACCTGAGGGGTTCATTGCCCATCTTTTGGAGCTTTTTATTTTCTTTTCTTGGGCTATTTTTGTGGTACTCATTCAGACAGGTCTTTTCTTTTGTTGACCTGAGGGGTCATTGCCCATCTTTTGCCACCAATTTTCTTTTTGAGAAGTTGGACCTTCTGAGACGACCTCCTACTAAGGCGGTGGACACTTTCAATACTCCTCCGTCTAGTCCCCTATATCCACTTTAGACCGAAATAAGAAGAGAATAGGATAAGGCAAGCCTTCCTTCTCCAGACTTTGCCTAGCTTTCTTTCTAGTGTCTAGTCATTAGGATTCCGGAATCTAGGCAAGTGATGTGTGAAGTATGGTGCCTACTCTTAATTCCTAAAGAACAAGTTAGGGCACCCAAGAACTAGTGAAATTTGGCTTATGGTAGCCATCCTCTCAATTTTGAAATTTATGATTTTTTTGTAATTAAAAAAACATTTTCAAGAAGAAATGATTCCATGGGTGATTCCCTATGCCTCGCATCACTCATTATCTTTCCAATATTTTCATCCTGGTTGAAAACGTACTTGAACATCATCAAATTCTCTCAGCTATCCTCTCTACGCAAAGTATTTTTAAGACATGTTACGATTATACTCGCAAATGCTTTTGAAATGAATGCCTCGAGGATAACATGATAATGATGAATACATGCATGTAGTACTTGAGAGAGGATGAACTTCGTTGTTGGTAACGGCGCTGCCCGAGACGGTGTAGTTGGCGCTTGTTCATGCCTTGACCTGCCTTGCTACTTCCACTTTTTCCCATTCGGTAACACGATGATGGGGAGATTTATAAAGTTTGCAAGGGTTGGCATTTGATGATGATGTTGAGCAAGGTTTGAGATACCATCATGGAACATTTTCACTTTATTGGAATAAAGGGTTGTTGCCTAGATTGAAAGGAATGAGACAACAAATAGGCTTGGGAGCCTAATAAAAGGGGTGAGCCCGTGGGGCCGACAAAAGGAGGCGGGGCATGATGACCCAATTTGGACGAAAAGGGGCATGATGACCCAATTGAAAGATGAAAAGGGGGATGATGAGTTGATTTAGAATGTTGAGGGACGCGATGACTTGATTAAAAGATAAGGGGCATGATGGCCCGATCTGGAGACATGAGGGGCGAGATGGCCCAATTGAAAAAGCATAATTAAGAACATGGGCACTATGGACCGATTGACAAAGCATGATTAAAAACAAGGGCCCAACAGCCCAATTGGCAATGCATGATTAAAAAACATGGGCTCTACGGCCCGATTGAAAAAGCATAATTAAAATAAAGGCGCAATGGCTTGATTGAAAACAAGGGTGCTAAGGCCTAATTGAAAATGCATAATTAAAATAAAGGCACAATGGCCTGATTGAAAACATGATTAAAACAAGGGCACAATGGCCCGATTGAAAAAGCATAATTGAAGATAGGGGCGCAATGGCCCGATCATAAATGCATGATTAAAAACATGGGCACTACAGCCTGATTAAAAAGCATAATTAAAATAAAGGTGCAATGGCCTAATTGAAAACATGGGCGCTAGGGCCCGATTGAAAATGCATAATTAAAATAAAGGCGCAACGGCCTGATTGAAAACATGGGCGCTAGGGCCCGATTGAAAGCACATAATTAAAATAAAGGCACAATGGCCTGATTGAAACATAGGCGTTATGGCCCAATTGAAAATGCATAATTAAAATAAAGGCACAACAACCTAATTGAAAACATGGGCGCTAGGGCCCGATTGAAAATGCATAATTAAAATAAAGGCACAATGGCCTGATTGAAAATAGGAGCACTAAGGCCCAATTGAAAATGCATAATTAAAATAAAGGCACAACGGCACGATTGAAAACATGGGCGCTAGGGCCCGATTGAAAATGCATGAATAAACCAAGGACGCGAAGGCCCGATTGAAAAAGCATAATTGAAAATAGGGGTGCTATGACCCAATTTGAAAAATGGACACAATGGCCGAATTGAAAAAAAAAAATTAAAACATGGGGGTGTCAACCTAATTGAAGATGTGGGCATGACGACTTGATTTAGTAGTGGAGTTGGGCACATGGGCCCGATTGAAGGAATGAGAACGGACATGCGAGCTCGATGGAGGAAACAAGGCACGTGAAATCGACAAAAGAGGAACTGATTGGGTTTGTGTGCCTAGTTGAAGGAATGAGGTACATAATAGAGGGAGTTGGGCTCGTGGGCCCAATTTAGAGACATGGACGCTTGGGCCTGGTGATTGAGGATGGGCACATGGGCCTGATTTAGGAGGAGGGGCTCGTGGGCTTGATATGGAAGAGTGGGCATGTGGGCCTATCTTGGGAAGACGATGGGCTCGTGGGCCCAACTGGTGGGGTTGATCGGGGCATGTGCCTAATTGAAATGGATAGAGTGGGGGCCATGGCCCAAGAATTGAAGGAGGGATGCATGGGCCTGTTTGAAAATGATGACGGTCACGAGGGCCCAATTTGGAAGGATGACGGGCATGTGGGCTCGATGTAAGAAGAAAAGGGTCGAATGTAGATAAGTGTCGGGCACTAGGGCCCGATTTGTAATGATGGGAACATGGGCCCAATTGGTAGGCACGTTGGCCTGACTGAGAAAGGTGAGGTGAGGGCCATGGCCCGAGAATTGATGGTAGTGTTGAGGGAGAGGCACATGGGTCTGGTTGAGAAAGATAAAGTGGGGGCCGTGGCCCGAGAATGGATGATGAGGTAGAAAGAGGGGTATATGAATCCGACTGAAATTGATGATGGGTGCATGGACCCAATTTGGGAGTGTGGGCTTGTGAGCCCGATGCAAGAGAATGTTGGGCGCGAGGGCCAAATGTAGAGAAGTGTCGGGCACTTGGGCCTGATTCATAAGGATGGGCACATGGGCCCAATTGGTGGGAACGTGGGCCCGATTGGGAAAGGTGGGGTGAGGGCCATGGCCCAAGAATTGATGGGAGTGTTGAGGGAGAGGCACGTGGGTTTGGTTGAGAAAGATGATGCACACGAGGGCCTGACTTGGGAGGATGATGGGCACTTGGGCCTAATTTAGAAAGGGGTTGGGCACAAGGGCCCAATTTAGGAGGGAAGACATAGGGGCTTGATTCTAGAGGATGGGCATATGGGCCCGATTTAGGAAGATGATAAGCATGTTGGCCCAATTTGGAAGAATGGGCACATGGGCCCAATTTAGAAGGGTAGACACATAGACCTGATTCTAAAGGATAGACACACGGGCCCGACTTAGAAAGATGATGGGCACATGGGCCCGATTTGGAAGGATGATGGGCACGTTGGCCCAATTTAGAAGCGGGTTGGGCACAAGGGCCCGATTTGGAAGGATGATGGGCATATGGGCCCAATATAGATAAGCATTGGGCACTTGGGCCCGATTTCTGAAAATGATTGAGGAATTGAAAATCCGGTTTAGGAGAATGGGAGAGGGCTTGTGAACTTGAGTATTGAAAATGGGCTTTGTGGCTCGATTGACCTAAATGGGCTCTAGGGCCCAGTTTAGAAGGTTGAGATGACCTTGAGAAGGAAGTTGGGGAGGGGGATTGCCTAGTTAGAGGTGGTCCTAATGATCTATTCCCCTGGATCCCTCTACTTGATTGATTGTTGACTAACTCGGCCCTAACAGGTTGCCATATAAATGAATGCCTGGTTGGAGGGGGTCCTGATATTTCTTTGCCTCTAGCCTTAGCCAGCTTGTGATTGGATTTTCTCTTCTCTTCAACCTTCTTTATGGGTTGCCTCGCGGGTGGCCCCGATATTCTTAAGGGTCGAGGAATCGATCGTGGGCTATAATCCTTTTCCTCAAATTGTTTCTCCTTTGTAAAATGATCACTCAAACTTCCAATTGTGATGGTTAACCTTGCCTTGCCCTTTTGAGACTTAGGAGCTGATTCATAAAATCCTAGTCTTGGCCTTGTGACTGAAAATAGGGTTTGCACTGGTCGTGCTATCCCCTGTAATTCTTTGCCTAGGCCCTTGCTAGCTTGATATCCAAGCATCTCCATAATTCTCCACCCAAGGTTGTTAAGTGTCAGCTTCTCCCTAGGTTGTTCAATGATGGAGAGTATGCCTTGTTCTAAGGGTTCCTGAGGGATGGAGATAATTGATAAAGCATTAGATTCAGGAAGATCATCATAGATTTTGATTTCAGATTCTTTTACATGTAGATCCTGTTCTTGCTTGACTTCTTCTTGAGTTTGTTCAAGATTGGAGGATAAATCGTGCTCAAGGGGCAATAAAGTGGTAGGTTGAGAGTCGGATATCGAGAGAATCATTGATTTCAAGCTCGAGATTCCCCCACCAGTTGATCTGGTTCATTATTGGTTGGCTCTTGAGACTCAGTCAAGATTGTCATGACCGATTGGCAAATAAGGAGAGCCAGCTCTAATTCTGGGGTAGGGGCACAAACTTGTGAAAGAGTTTGATTATGCTTAGCCGGTTGTGAATATTTTTGAAAAATAATGGGTTGTGCAACCGGCTGAGGTTGAGATGTAATTGGTTGAAGAGTTGGTGGTTGAATGATTAATCGAGGCCGAGGAGCCAAGGTTTGTTGTGCAACCGATTGAGGAGGATGATCCATGAATCGTTCGACCGGTTGGGGCCGAGGAACCGGTCGAGGCAAAGGAGCCATGGGTTGAGCAATCAATTGAGGAGGAGGATTTTGATGAGTACGATGGAGTTGTTGAGAGATAACCCTATGTTGTGTAGGGCTCCTAGATCGGTGCCTAGGGTTTTCTATTGGGTTCCCTACAACATTAGCACTCTCATTTTCATTAAGGGCTTGATATTTTGGATTGTATAGCTCCATGATTGGTGTATCCTTAAGTTGAGTTTGAATGTATCTTGCCCTTTCATACAAATCATGCATATTCGTGGGATAATGCAAGGCCAAAATATTCTTCAAAGCTGGTACGGTATTAGCAATGATCATCTTGACTAATTCCGACTCAGAAATTGTATATGCAAGCTTCTCGGCCATCAACCTCCATCTATCAGCATATTGTGAGAAGTTTTCATCCTCTCTCATTTTCTCGGCCATTAGATCAGTGAGTGAATAGGCCGGCTCAATGCGATCCTTATATCTTTGTAAAAATTTCTTTCTAACTATATCAAAATCTCCTGCCTCCATCGGGTCAAGTGAATAAAACCATTCTAGGGCCGTCCCATCTAATGACCGTCTAAAGAGGAAGGCCAAGGCCTTACGATCATTTTGCCATTGAGACGATTCATACATAAAATCTTGGACATGAGTAAATGGATTACCGGTGCCATCATAGCGACGATAGACCGGTGTTTGAGAAGGAGGGATGTATGGGAGAGAGGGAATAGAAATTTCGGGGGTTGCCTGGGGATCTATCAAGCGTTTGAGTTCTTTGTATTCTTCTCTCAGTTGGTTGAACTCATTAGTCATGGCTTGGTTGATCGAGAGTTCCCGGACAACATTAGAGGGTGGTTGCACCGGGAGATGTGTAGGAGGTGCCCGAACGGGATTAAGGTAAGACGGTGTAGCTAAGCGAGTGGGATCCACCCGTGAGCAAAGTGGAGGCTGGGCAAAAGGGGTCGGACTAGAGATATGGCTCAAAGGCCGAGAGGGGCTAGAACGAGCTGAGTTTGAGCTAGGTGTGTTTGTCCTTGAATAAGAACGAGGAGAGTGAGGGAAAGCAGGTGTGTAGGCGAATGGCCTTGAAGGACTGGAGTGGGTCGAGTCTGGACTGGTTGGGTTTGTACCCGAATAGGAAGGAGAAAATGTGGTAGCATACCCGGTGTAGGAATGATCGAGTTGGGGCACACCGGGTTGATGAGCCATTGATCCGGGAGTAGAGATAGGTTGGCTATGGTGGTAGGAACATGGCCGGTAGATGACTTTCTACCCATGACGGTATGAACGCCAGTCAAAAGCTGATCTAGACCGACACTGGAGGCATGGGGTCCTAAGATATGGCTAAAATCATATGTATGATGTTGTGTGCCTCCATGTTGCATCTCGAACCCATTGGCAGTGTAGTAGCTTGCCGTATCGATCATCCTGCTTGACTTTGAAGACACCGACATGACGTTATGCAAAAGAAGAAAAAAAAATTTTTGTTCTTGTAAGGGCTTTTTTTAGGTTTTGAATTTTGTTGGAAAAAAAAGTACTTACCTCAAGCAAAGACTTCTTTTTGATTATGTTTGTTTTGATATTTTTTGGTTTTGATTTTTGCGAGGAAAGCAAGTATTACCTCAAGCAAAATTTTTTTTTTGAGACTTTTAAAGATTTTTCGTGAGAGAGTTGCCCCTCTCTTTTTTTTTGTTTTTGTGTTTTGCTTTTTTTGCGCAAACAAGTTAAAGCAAAGACTTGAAATGATTAAACGCAATTTTTTTTGTTTAATACTTAGATTAGTGAGCTTTTTAAGAGAATATTGTCCTCTCAATGATAGGTTGGACCTTATGCTCTCACGACGCCGAGCGATCTAGGATTAACACTTTTCTCACAACGATTGGGTGATAGGTGACACCGGGTTTTTGGGGTAAAAAGTACAACCAGCCCGATCGGTGAAGAGGGAATCCTTCACTTTTGGGGACTTACGGAGGCCTTAGTGAAAACCAATCTAATCAACCGAGAGGGAATCCCCGGAAGAGAGATCGGAATCCACCAAGAGATGCGGGTGGGATGGAGATGTCTTTTGGGAGGCGGGTGAGCCTCCCGTCTCGAATGACCTAATGAGTCGGGCGAACCCGGTACTCAATGCAATCTATTGCAAGAATTTAACAAGGATGAGATGGCATGCAATAAGAAAGGAAAACAATGCAACGATCAACAAATAATAACTAGGATGATGATTAAACTATCAAGAACAATAACCAAACAAGTCAAAGATGCTCGAAAATATTGATTTTTGCAAGTTTGATCCAAGAAAAATAAGCAAGAGCAAGTAAAACATAAGACTACAACAAGAAAAGAGTTTCTGGAAGCGTAGATGACCCGGCAGACAGGTCACCTGCGGTCCAGCGAGCGACCCGGAGGGGGGTCACTGCGGAAAACGAAAACAGAGCCGAAGGAAAGCACTTAATAACCGGGGTCCCGCGGGGACCGAAATATCATGGATTTGAGAATAAACTAAGGGCAAGATGCTTAGAAATAACAGAAAATGGAAAAGCAAGCGGGTCCACGTAGGGACCTAAGGAAATGGAAAGCTCTAAATCATAAAAACAGGAGATGACCCGGCAGAGGGGTCATTTGCGAAAACAGAACACTTCCGGGAACTTGTTTCCTCAAACCGGAAGGAGATCCACGCGGGGATCGACTAGATAAAAGAAACGGAGGACAATATGAAGATAGTGATGGTGAGAAGGGGCTTACTTGGAAATGAGAGAACAACTAAGTTTGCTTCAAGCATGAGATGGTCCCACCGTGGTCGCCAAAAGATGTGGAACCCCCGATCCGGACCCTGTTCCTTCTTCTTCTCTTCTTTCCCGGGATCGGAATGATGAGTGCCGCTCCTCCTTTCGGTTTCATCGGTGGTGTAGGGTTGTGGTCGCCAAGAACCGCGGGTTCCAAGAGTAAGAGACAAGAAACGATGTGAGTCTTAAATAAAATGACCAAACGTACCTAAGCGGGGAGATCGTGTTAGGGAGATTATGGGTTCCATCTTCTTCCTTTTCGGCCGGCCGAGAAGAAAGAGCTTGAAGCACTTTAGTTGTTCCTACAAAAACAAGTAAGCCACGGAAACAAGTGAAAGTGGATTAGAACTAAAATAGTGAAACATCTTGCAAAAGAAATGAACTAAAACCGCAAAAGGAAATGGACTAACCGGATTGGGAATAACTCCCAACCCCCTTTTTATGTGTTTTTGGATAATGATATATGATGTTACTAAGTTAAACATGCATGTAAATGCAATGATCTATGATGGAAAACATGAAAACAAAGTAATGCTAGAAGGTGGTGGAAGAAAAACGGGTTTCGGCTCCAAAAACGGCAATCTGGAGTCCCAGGCAACCCGGCAGGGGGGTCACCTGGGCGACGCGGCAGGGGGGTCACCTGGGCGACCTGGCAAACGGGTCGCCTCCTGCACCAGAATTCGGTTTACTCCCGGATGCTCCCGCAAGGCTTTCGGATGGCTTTAGAAGCTTGATGACAACTCTCGGAAGCTCCTAGGACGTGGATGATGATTCCCCCTTTGATGTAGGAGCTTGAGAAGCTTCGAAATGGATGCCGATGAAGAAACGGGATAAAAAACGTCGATTTACGGAGGTGGATGGAAGTGGGAAGCTCTCAATCTCTTGGGCAATGAGGATTGGGGGATGAAAGAGGTTTGGAACTCTCTAAGGCTCTCTCTTGGGAGTTTGGGACGTTCTCTCCCTTCTAACACTCTTCCAACCCTTTGAAAGTGGTTAGGGGGTCCCTTTTTATAGGCAAAAGGGTCCCAGGGGCATTTCAGGCATAAAAATCACTTTTCGGAATCCGCAGGCGACCAGTTGGCCGGGTCGCCTGGGTGACCCGTCTGGCGGGTCGCCTGCGGAACTATAAATGCCATTAAATGTGCGTGCGCCGAAAGTTGAGCGGCCGTCGCCCGGGGTCTGCTACAGTGGCAGGCGACCCGTCAGACGGGTCGCCTACGCCCAGTCGACTCCGACCGTCCGGACGAGCGTGCGCCGTTCATGGGTCATTTCGCTCAGTCCGTACACTATTTTGGCAGGCGACCCACTGGCCGGGTCGCCTGCCGTACCTGACCAGATTCGACGTTTCACCTACCACCGTCAGAACGGACGATTTGGCAGATGACCCGTCAGACGGTTCGCCTGGGCGACCCGGCAGGGGGGTCACCTGGGCGACCCGGCAAATGGGTCGCCTGGGCGACCCGGTAAGCAGGTCACCTACGCCCCCAGAGTTCATTTTGGGCCGTTTTCTTGGTGATCCAGTTTGTTTATCGGAAAACTCGAATACCTTCTAAGAAAACATGGATCTTACGCTCCTCAAATAGGCAAAATTTGTGTGTCTACACCGTGATGATAGAAAACTCTGATTGAAAGTTCAGTAAGATACCATTCAGGGTTTCTAATTCGGTCAGTTCAGTGAACTCATTGAACTAATGAGCACCTGTATGTGTATCTCAGTGTCTCCACACTAATGACCAATGAGATCAGTTATCTTCATCACATAAGAAGATATCACATACACTAGTGTAACCAGATCCTTGATGTCCCGTCTCAAGTATCCTATGACTAGGAACATTTAGATCAAATACCGCTAGATGATCAATCTCATTATCATGATCTCATCATGATTTAATCATAATTACATTTGATCAAGGATTTCATTGTGATATTCTTATCTAATAAGAACTTATAATGAAGATTTGCTTAATTAATTGAATGAGACATATCTAGAAATGTCGAATCATATCATATATGATTGACTTGTAAGGCATACATTTCTATTAGTACATATGTACACATGAATTTCCCCCACCATGAATTTGTAGTACAACAGAGCATGAATGATTCAAGGGATTTGTATGATACATGGGCAGAAAGGCAAATATAAAAGGAAGAGCGCAGTACAAATGGTAACAGGAAGAAGATGGCACACACATGCGAATAACAACCTTTTGATTATAAAATAGCCTGTATTGTTTCAAACAGCCCAGAGCACAGCCAATCTGACGAAAATATTTAAACAAAACAAAAGTTGGATGAACCTTGTCCATGGGACACTATTGATAGAACAAGATATCTAACTATGAACACCTTCATGAATAGGCTTTTCAAAAAATTAGATATAGACAAAATGAACCAGTGCGACTCAAGGCTCAATAAGGTGCCTCTATAAACATGGCGATGAATGACACAATGGGCGGAGCCGATCCAGTTTGGCCAATTCGTTCACTAGGCGTTGCTTAGCTTCCTCCATCTGCTCCATTTTAGTCTCCAACCCATCAATTATCTCTGATAGGTGAGCACATTTGAGACCAGCTTGATTAGCAGCTCCTCGAAGATGATCAACATACTCTTGGGCTTCGGCACGAACAACCAATGCTTGTTCCTGATGCTTTTCAATATTCTCTTTGGCCACACGAAGTCCCCGTAGGGTATGAATCCTTTCGTTGACTTGGGCAGATGCAGAGTGTCCCAAGTAGCATACACCCCTTTCTCCAGGAGAAGCTTGGAAAAATGGCACCAGATATCCTCAACTACCAAAATCCATTTGTGCACATATCCTCCCAGCATATGATAGCAGGAGGTCAAATGCTGCAGTTCTTCACACATGTCCCTGATGGATAGAAGGGGGTCCAACAGATCATCTAGGGATTGAATTGTGTTTTCTCCGATGCTAGCGGCCATCCTTAATGTTGGGACGCTAAAAGTAGGCCAAGAGATGCCCAACTCCAAAGGATTAGCATCGACAAAGGCATCCACTGCCAAGGGTAGGAGGACCATATCAGATATAGGAGTGAAAAAAAAGCAAAAAAAAGGGGGAGGAAAGTGGTAGCATAGATGCACCTGCTAGGAGGGGCACCTCAAGGATGGTAGAGTCAATATTCTGACGTGATATTTTCAGAAAGTAGACCTGCAACCGAGCAATTACATGAGAAGCATGCATGACATGTACATATGAGCAGCCATGAATATAAATGTACAGACAAGTAGGAAGACAAAACATAGCTATGAAAGCAAAGGGCATAGTGAAAAAAAATGATACTTGATCAGAGGTTAATCTTGTCCTAGCTAGCACTGCTAATTCTTTAGCCAAAGACTTCAACCGCTCAGAAGATTTCATCAACTCAAATTGTCCTTGACATAGTTTAAAAAATCTGGCACATATATCTATAAGGCCAGCCCACGGTTTAGTAGGAATAAGAACGTGCTCATCCTTCACCGTGTTATTTTTAGCAGGACTAGACACTACAACACTACTCATTGGCTGATCCATAACATCTTTCATGTCTAAAATATTGTTAACACAACCTTCAACATCTGAAGACCAAGCAGTGACATCGGTTCCCGTCAACAAATGATTCTTGTCATCCGGCATGATGAAATCGACCATTCCCATAGAATAGTCAACAGTAAATCCCACCTCTTGGACAGTTTTGCAAGTACCCTCAGCCCCTAGACAATGGTCAGTAGATTGTAGCTTGCTGGACGCATCATTTATAGCAGGTGAGACGCATTTGGTAGCTAAAGGCCGATCATTAAAGCCATTGATATTTCTTCGTCACCAGCAGCCTGTAGCAGTGATACATTGACCCCAGTACCTAAAGAAATAACCACCTAATGAGGGGAAGAGCCATTTCCAGTCAATATCATAGGATCCCCATTAGTAGAAGTAACATGTCCTTCATAGAAGGCAGGTCTGTCAGGTTCATAAAATCAAAAAGAAAGAGGGAAAATAAAAGTTCAAAGGTGGATACCCAAATATATTTCATCCCCAGCTTGAGGTACATGGGCCTCGACATCTACATCCCCACAATATGGCATAAAACAGGGTGGTTAGGGGGCACAGAAGACAACCGGGAGAGCGATCTCCCCTTGAATGGGACTGGTCACCTCGACCATATCAGGCTTCTTTATGCTGCTTTTAGCTTGAGGAGGAATATCCACCCTCATTGTTGTTTCAATAGGAGCACCTGTTACATTCAAAAAAACAAACAAACAAATAAAACAACACCCTGAATCGTGATCACGATGACGGTATGGGCATCAAGCTTGTTGAAAGCAATTGCAAGATTCACCAGGGGCAGTAATTGGTGGAATCCCCTCCCTGCAAACCTGTTTTGGAGGATGTGAAGGAACAATAAACAAATGAGAGTGCTTCAAGGTATTCTTCACATTTTCCATCTAACCAACCCCTACAGGAATAGTAGATCGTGAACATGAAGTATGTGAGAGAAATTTTCTTTTCAAAGAGAGATAAATGCGCACAGGAAGCAGGTTGATCAGAAGGAGATCCTACAAGCAACCCTGCCTCTCAGCCTACTTTGCGTGCTACCTTTGACACGGCCACAAAAATCTCGCCAAAGCTATTCGTCCTGTCTATAAGCAAGGCATATTTGAACGGCCCCCAAGAACAGACCACTCTAGATAGATGCCGCCTCCTTTTGACAGAACCATTATAATGATCAAAGGGAGCATCCGAAGGAACTTGAGGCTAGCCGGTGCAATCCAAAATCAGCTGCCTGTACTAATCAAATACAGTTATTGAGGAGGATTGTCATGTCCTATAAGAGGACCGAAGTGGTTCTGTTAAAAGATCCACCAGACCAGAATATGATTCTGAGTATGGAGCAAAACCACTTTTTATAGCGTCCCATCACCTTCCCTTTTAGGTCTGGATAGTGCTTTTCGAGAAAATTGGGATCAATGTTCAGAGGTGCTCTGTTCTTTGGTTTCAGCCTGTTAGATTCTACTTCCGAGATAGCAACCGGTAGCTAGGGGCGGCAATGGACAGGGCTGGCCCACGGGCCGGGCCAGCCCTGGGCATCGTTTCGGGGCAGTGCAATCAGCCCTCACTGGTTATGTGGGCCCAGAACCCAGGCCCGCGGGCCTCGTTCCAAGCAATGTCCAGCGTCGCCGTCCCATAGTTCTAAGGAGACATGCAAAAGTCTTTATATTTTATTTTTATAGAACTTTTTGTATGCATGAGTAGGAACAAACGTAGATTATCAAATAAATTTTAAAAAAAGGAGTAATATTTAAAAATAATAAAATATATACTTTGCTTTAACTCTGGTTACATATCTATGATTATTTGGATGTTAAATAGTATGTTTCTATCTATGTATTTATTTTTATTTCTATATTCAAAATATTTCTTTGGTAGTTGGTTTGATGTTTAAAAATTTAAAAATATGATATACATTTTATTATATACTAGAAAATTTAAGCGTTACAGTCAAATTTATATATTTTATTATAAATTAAAAAATTATGAATGCGTATAATACATTGCATTTACTATTCTTATTTTAATCATGTTTCAAATTTTTATCAAACTCGCCGTACCTTAATTTTTTAAAAAAGAATCTTAGTTTTAATTTTGTATGTCATATCAAGACTTTGATAGGAGATAATTTAAAATTTTTAAAAATAATATATATTTGAAAAATCGAGCTAGGTCAGACTGGGCCGGGCCAAATCTATATTTTATTATACGAGCTGAGCTAGGTCAGACCAATAGACGTCTGCATGGGGTGTAGTGTTCTCGCGTTCGAGCGGCAGCTCAAAAGTCGTTTCGTCTGCCACTCGAACGCCGTCTGTCCCAGGGGGGACCGACGATCGGGTGATGATCGAGCGCTGGGGCTCGATCGTCCATCGACGCACTGCGCTGTGCGTGCTTCGGCCACTCGACCATCCAACCAAAAACTATTTTTTATTTTCAAATTAAGAGGTGTTGAGTGTTATTTTCATCACATGAACATAGATAATTATGCTATATCATATTATAAGTATTTATACATTTTTTGTCATATTTATAATTTTTTTCATTTTTATATTATTTTTTATTTTGAATTTTATATATTTTTTATATTAGAAAGATCGGGCCAGGCCGGGTCGGGCTGGGCCAAATTTAATTTTTATGTGGGCCGGGCCGGGCCGGGCAAGAATATAATGCGGGCCGGGTCGGGCCAGCCCGTTATAATTTAAAATGGGCTTTTATTGGGTCGGCTTCGAGCCCGGCCCGACCCGGCCCATTGACACCCCTACTGGTAGCCTCCTATAGTTGTGACTATGGAGCAGCCACCAATTCCCATAGATGATATCAAATTCCCCAACAACTCCCAAAGAAGGAATAATAATGTCAGCCACAGCATACGGTCATAAAAAGTACTTACACCACTTAGCCGCCACCAAGTGATGATCTAGCTCTTTATAAACACGGCATGTTATATCAAAATCAGCATTTGGAGGCATCCCTTGATCAAAACCAATGTTCTTGTGGAAGTGATAAGGAAACTATGGTTCTAATACCACTTGCCCTTCTTGTCGAAATACAAGGACACTAAGGCATGTGCTAAGGAATGATTCACAACCGGCATGTCCCAAACGCTTCCCAGAAAGAGGATGGATCCATTGTAAGTCTCCTTCCTTTTCTAAAGTGGTATGCGGCCTGAAACCTCTATAGCTACGATTGAACCTCAACCCGGTGGAATTTGCTCTCGGAATCAAGGATAGAACACACCTCTCATCGGCAAGTTCATTAAAAGAAGGCCAAACTTGTTTTGCTGCTAGCCTTAACATTAAGGCTTTATGAGAATCTGCTTCACTTTCTGGAAAAGGAACACCATTAAATAAAAACACTGCCCAAGTGCCTTTATAATGGGTAGTCATAGTGATAGTACACTCCCGTGGACAGGGATGAGTGGAAATGCTCCCATAGAATGATAAATGGCTGCTAGGGTAGCTGGAGCGATGGGCAACTATTTCCTACAAGTCAATATGCAAGCAGGATGGATTGTACCAGCACTGATAGCATCAACGTCACCAAAGAGAGCAACAAAGGTAGAAAGCCAAAAAGCCAGGTAAGCTGCTAAATGAGTAACTTCACCAAGAGCCCAGGGATCCTCAATTTCTGCTAGGACTTCTAAAAGGAAGGATTCCATATCAGAATAGGGATATGGCAGCTGAAGAAGACTGGTCCAATGTTGACCTTCTCGAGCAAAAGAACGTTTGTAATAGTATGGACCGCCATAGAAAATATCTTACCCACGACTGGGCACTAACCCTTAAAAGAGCAGTGGTGCAACTACCCGCTTTTGCCAAGACTAAATCACGCCATACTTTCACCAGGAATCTGTGGCAGTAAGGCAGACAATAACCACCGCGTCCCATAGCTTGACATCGGTGGATGTCATCCAATACTATCTCTTCATATGAAAGCCCATGGCTAGGCAAACCTGATAACATATGGAAACTCCACAAATCTAGTGCAGTTTCACCTTCAGCAATGATGAAGGTATTCCATCACTGATTAAATCGCTCTACCACTGTTGGACGTAACCCTCACGAGAAAAGTAACCATATAATGCCACTTCTATTGCAGACTTTAGCCTAACACGTTCTAAATGAGCATAGGAGTTAGCTAGAATATACTCTAGCCATTCACAAGCACCATATCTTGGGCAGTGAGAATCAACAACAGACAACCTGCCATACTAGCCATCAATGCTGCCAACAAGGATGTCATATAGAATACAATGACCATCATAAGTCTCACCATGATAGCCAGGGTGGCATGGTCCTAGAAATAAACCTCGCCTCCAAGCATCAGATACATGATCACATTGCTTATTCAGGCTCCGTATATCGGGTTGGAAATCACGAATGATAGTTAGATCACCAATCTCGTTCCCCAACAAGCCCATGGAGCGATGTGAAGGAAGTTACTTGTGAGCAGCAAAGCCCAAAGGAAATGAAAGATAAAGGCTTTTAATCACTCCCATCATAGAGTCTTGACCTTGAAGTATGGCACATTCCAACTGATGTCTCTCCCAAGGTGACAATATAGAAGCCCGAATTGTCCCTAGCAGGAGAGGAAGTTTCAAGAATTGAAACAATTTATCATCAGACGGGTGGTGCACAGGATAGTCACCCGACTTGCCATATTCATATTGACCGACATCACCATGAATATGGTTTGTGTCAACCTGGCCTCGATTAGCCAACTTGCCCTTAGGCTCTTGAGCTACCTTACCAAATTGGAACTGTCCGAGTTGAGTTTTAGGCAAACAGTTTGGTACTTGCATATATACCTTTTTTGACTGATCATCGAACGAAAACTTCTGCTGCCTGTGATATGTTTCACCGGTGGATGTGTCACAGCTATAAGAAAAAGAACCAGATGCTCCTTTATTAACCATGCAGTACCTGTCAATAAAAGAAATGATAATGAAGCAAAAAGAAGAGGTTACAATTTACAGTTGATTCAAAAAAAGCATGCGCAAGGTAAGAATAGCAAAACGAAGTAATGATGGAACACAGGCAATCCCCAACGACTGTCGTCTTTGGCACATTGCCCGTGGGGGGCATTTATGGGCACCTAAAATCCGCTCGTGTGATTTTTGCACCTAATAATGCACAAAATAGGCTGAAGGTACGCATATACAGTGCAGGTGAATAAGAAGAGGAGCTGACTTCCTCCGCATGCACTAAATGAGTACAAGAAGGTGCACCGGTGTTGTAGTATCTGAGGACATGCATAACATAACAAAAAATGATGTGCCATTATGTAATACCCACGATATTAAAAAAAAAAATTAGTTAATAATTATGTATTATTATTATTTTTAATCTCTCCCTATCCCTTCCGCAAATTCCTCCTTCGGTTACTTTCCCTCTCATCAAACCCTCCCCCGCCTGCCGTTTTCTCCTCTCCGACGCCCTATTCTTACTATTCTTCTTCTTCTCCTTCTTCTTCGTCGCTGCGCGACGCTTCCTCTCCCCCCCAGTCGACCTCGCGGCCACCGCCTGCACCAGCCGGAGCCGCCCCCGCGCGCACCGGCCAGCGCCGCCTGCACCAGCCGGAACCGCCCCCTCCGCGCGCACCAGTCGCCCCCCCCTCCGTTAGTCGCCGCCGCCTCCCGCAGCCTCACCCTACGGACCCGGCCCTGCAGCCTCCGTCCCGCGCAGCAGCGCCGCCGCCGCCGCCGCCAGCCCCGGACGCCCCCGCCTCCAACTCCCTTCTTCTTCTCTTCCGTGCGCACGCAGCAGCCCCCGCGCCCGTCGCGCGGCCGCGTGACGCGCCACATACCTCCGGCTGCTGCCGCGCGAACCACCGCCGCCGCCATCTTTCCCGCGCGACGCCACCGCCCGGGACGCCGCTGCCATCCTGCACCCTCTGCCGTCGCCGCCCGGTTGCAGCGCCCACCAGCGCCCTTCCGCCGCCGCCTTATCAGCCGCCGGCCGCGACCACCCTCGACGTTGACCTGCGCATCCGCGCGCGAGCTCGGCCGCCGCCGCGCCGGTTTTCCGGTTGCCGGCGCCCCCTGCGCGCCGCCTCCGCGCCGCCCGTTGACCGCCGCCCTCCCTCCGAGCCTCCTGCCGAGCCTCTTCCGCCGCGCGCCCAGCCGCGGTTGCGGCCAACTGACCCCCCCCCTCGCGGCTTCAGCCGCCGCCGCGCCTGCCAGCCCTGGTATACCCCCCCCTCACTGACTTGAGCACCCGCGCGGTCGCCTGCACCGCCCGCACGCCTAGCACCGTGCGCCACACCCCCCTCCCCGCGGTGAAGCCCCCCCTCCCTCTCTCTCATATCGTCTCTCTCTCTCTCTCTCTCTCTCTCTCTCTCTCTCTCTCCCACAATCGATTCTCTCTTTATTTCTTCTCTTAACCTCTTTAATCTAACAGATTGTCAGGTTACTGTTCGGTTCGATTTTTTCGTCGCCGTCGTGACCACGACGGTATATTCTTCACCAGGGTTGATTCCGTGCGTCGATCGTCGTCGCCGTAAAGGTAGGCGTCTCGGCTATCCTTAGCACTTTATATATTTATTTAAATCGTAAAAATTATGTTTAGATCATCATGATTAATAGGTTAGAAATAATGGGCTGTTTTTGATTTATTTGCATGTTTAGATAGAATTAGATTATTTTGTTTAATCCATGCATGTTTAGAATAATTTAGTTATTCATGTATGTTAGACATCATGATAGGTTGTATATGTTTAATTTAGCTAGTTTAGTGTGTTTGCATCGCGATTAACTCTAATCATGTATATCCCGATTTGATAAAAAGCCGATGTAAGATTTAGGCATATGTTGTTAGAATTTAGTTTATTGCGCGACGAAGAAGAAGGAGAAGAAGAAGAATAGTAAGAATAGGGCGTCGGAGAGGAGAAAACGGCAGGCGGGGGAGGGTTTGATGAGAGGGAAAGTAACCGAAGGAGGAATTTGCGGAAGGGATAGGGAGAGATTAAAAATAATAATAATACATAATTATTAACTAATTTTTTTTTAATATCGTGGGTATTACAATCTACCCTCCTAACAAAAATTTTCGTCCTCGAAAATTCAACTAAACTCACCGAACAATTACATTCTTCAATCTATCTAACTATTCCCCTCTATCTAAGCTATTCATCCATCTACCACTCTACCTAAACACATCTATCCTTCTATCTATCTATCTTCTATCTATCTAACTAACTAAAAACTAACCACTCATTCATCAATCTACCTACCTATTATCTATCCATCTATATCATTCTAATCTATCTAATATCAATCTTCAATGCTATCTAAGATTCTCAATCTAATTGGCAATCCAAATTATCTATATAACTTCTATGTCATCCAACCAAATAACCTCTCGACTTTAACTCTAATGATCCTTAATCCAAATTATCAATATACCAAATCTAAAAATTTTGTAGACCATTATGATATGGATCAAATATCTTTCACAAAAATATTCAATAATCTAATAGACCCTACATGATACGAACTTAATAATCATGTCTAAGTTTGATAAACTTGATCATCAACTATCTAAAATTTCAAATAAACTAAATCCGAAAATTTAACATCATAACATACCAAATGCCATCATGACTCAATATAATCATCTAATGGATGATCTAATCATAATCTAAATATCAAATTTAATTGATCAATATCTTATCTAAATATCATCACTCTGAATGACTTGATTCAAAACTCTCAATGTATACATCGCTAAGATTATAGGAAATGATCTTATCCACAAATAAAGATAGAAAAATTCCTTAACTATTTCTCTATCTAAAGACCATGTCTAATAAATTTCGGTCTATCAATTCTTCGACTCTAACTAATAACAATTCATAATTCAATCCATCATATATGCAAAGTCTACTCCTAGCTAGATTTATAAATCACAATTTGAAGAGAGATTGAGCCATCAAACGGATAAGACAAATTCAGATCGGATAGAAAGAATAACACTAGAGTTTTACATCAATGGATAATGGAGGATAATCTGGATGATATGGTCATGATCTAAATCGAATTGCCTAAGAGAATGATAGCCTGTCTAGATAATGGACTAACCTCTAAGATTAATATCTAATCGTCTAAACATCTCATCTTCAATATCAAAAGATTACAACATTATGATAATATCTAAGAAATCTAATCCAAAATTCATATAAGTAATTCATTCTCTAAATCTAATATCTTCTCACTTTTCTCGTACAAAGGTACAACAGTTTCATTCAATTCAAAATAATTTAATATTAATGTCATGTTACCATTCAATCTCATAGACAAGCTTCACAAAATAATGATGCCTTAAGAGGAAGTATACCTCCAAATTTTTGTATCCACTTATCTAATCGGTGTAATTATTCTTAACCTATATATCATTCATACGCATATGATCTCAAATATAATCAACTCATACCATCTATATGATATATGTCCACAAGATAATCAAATCTCTAACTTCCAACAAAATAATCTTAATGAGTCAACTACTCCTAACATTATTAAAATCACTTAAACAATAATCATTCTCTTATTATCACTTTCATTCAAACTTTAATCAATCACATAATCTCTTTGTCTAAAGTGCTTGCTATCAAATTATCATCCAAGAAATTTATCTCTAAACTCCATCATATGAATAATATCTAATTGTAATCACATATAAATAGCGAATGATTCTCATTCTCAATGAGTTCTTAAGTCTCCTATTCTCTCTCATACTTTCCAAATATACTTAAATCTCTACCACTCTTGCAAAATATGTTCTCATTTCTTCCTTAAAATAAATTTCTAATTTCATATTCTAATCATTTCCAAACGACTAGCAAGATGCACATCTTATCTCTTTCCAATCTAAAAGATCACGTCTAATGAACTAAGGTTCAAACTCTACATAAAATCAACCTATGCTTAGACATAACATATAATTAAAATCATCCACAATCAATATTTGGCTAAATTGAATAGACAAGATATGGAGAGATAAATGAGTTCAAAATTGGATAATAAAGATCAAAAGATTATGATCGGGGAGAGTATATTAATACAATCAAATATTAGATAGCACCTTACTATAATACAACTCACACTAACTCTAATTCTCAAACTCATAATATATCAACTAAATATCTCTCCTCAAAACTTGCACTTGATCTAAATTCCATCCTTGATAGCACAAAAAAAATAATAATACCACCTATACAAAACCATGCAAAATTTATCTTAATTCTTACTCTAAAATTTCATATTCATAATCTCATTCTTATATCCCATTCCTTTTCATTTAAAACCATATACTCAATTAATAATTCATTCATCATTTCATTTCATGTCTAGGATAGGCCCAAAGCCAAATTCTAACTAACCTATCTCATCCTATCCTTATACCACCCTTAAGTATCCTTCCAATCATCTCATAATTAAATCAGATTTAATCTCAAAATGAATCATTCTAATTATTTCACATATGTCACTCAACTAAATCCTTCAAAAGATTCACCAATCTATCTAAATTACTAAAAGTACTAAATCTGAAATTTTCCTCCTCAAACCATAAACCAACATGACAACGATCAACCATCACCTATCAAACATTTGATAATCCAATGTGTATATCTTGATGATGTCTTAAGATTAGTGAAAATAATTCTTCATCAAACAAAACCACAATATCCACCGAATGCGGAAATGGGTCATTGCATTTTCAATTATTCAATCCAATCTCTAATCACCCAATCACTATCTAATATTAAAATCCAACAAATCTAAAGTGATAGTCTTATCCCATGATCATAAATCTAAACTCCAAAATCCACTAAATCGAAAGTTGAATCATCATAAAATGACACTATCAAATATCTAATATAGACCTCCAATAATCTATCATCAAATTTCTATGTCATATAGGATTCTCAATCCAATAGAAAATCTAAATTATTCTTTCTGCCCAAAATCATGTTCTTCCGAATATCAATTCCATCTAATCCAAACCGATATCATAAACTCGGGCATGTCAATATAGACATTCAGCCAGTTAATGCTCGATACCAAGTTGTTAATTCGGATTTTTATGCACATTGAAGATAATCCGCGATGTAACGGGAAGAATATCGTGCCTGAACCAATTAAGACCAAAATCACAATCCAAATAAACAATTCCTAATAATTTATCTAATTAACACTATGAAATTACAATCTAAATAATAATAACACTCAACAAGTACTCCACTATTTCTTCGGATTTCCAAAAACACACTGCGCTACCAAACTCGACTCCCCGAAAATATTAACAACGATTCATAGCCCACTAAGAGGATTTACACTAATTCCCCATTCATAATAATGATTCTAGTGGTATGCATAATAATAAGCTCTAAAATCAGATTTAATACATAGGTGTAAACTAATTGTATAACTTTAATTAATTGATTATAAAGGTCATTCAACTATTCCAAATGATAACTGCATTTATATGCATTAAAACCAACATAACTACACCTTAAACCGTTCTAGTATGCCTAGAACACATAGACTGACATAAAACCAATGACACATCTAGACACTACATGCCAACATATGTTAACATATACACTAGACACTGTCCCTGAGAATACATTCCATTCGATAAATGGCCACATCATAAATTCAATTGTGATTTACCATATAGAAAGTAACAGGCTAAATCTAAATTATACCCCATAGGCAAGGAGCGGCATGGAGTCGACGGATGCCTCGGATCGTTCTAATTCATCCGTCGCCACAGATCAATTATAGTCGGTGAAGTATTAATATCACAATGTTGTACCACCGCATTAACCACATTCCACACCATGCAAGCATATAATTAACTCGCATAAAGAACATGAACATTAAATTGGTCTAAACATGAAATACATAGATGAACACCCATGTATTCTATGCACCATATATAGATACCATACCATAATTTAACACAAAGCACGTATATACATGGGATCATGCAATTTACAACCTAACCATGACAATTACATACTTAAACACTACTACCTATCACATAAAAGAAAATAAACTAAATTTAGGCATATGTTGTTAGAATTTAGTTTATTTTCTTTTATGTGATAGGTAGTAGTGTTTAAGTATGTAATTGTCATGGTTAGGTTGTAAATTGCATGATCCCATGTATATGCATTAGCGTGTGTTAAATTATGGTATGGTATGCAAATATGTGGTGCATAGAACCATGGGTGTTCATCTATGTATTTCATGTTTGGATTGCCAATTTAATGTTCATGTTTACTGTCTGAGTTAATTATATGCTTGCATGGTGTGGAATGTGGTTAGTGCAAAGGAGCCGCATTGTGATGGAAATGTACTTCACTGTACTATAATTCGGTCCCGTGGGCAAAGCAGATGAATTAGAACAGTCCGAGCATCCGTCGATCCCGGATACCGCGGTTTATCTTAAGTACTCTCGCCATGGGGTACTACGAGATTTAGCTTACTATATGTTACTTCCTACTATATGGTAACTGTGCTAGTTTTGTGATGTGACTGCATTTATCAGATGGAGCATGAAATTTACTCAGACAGGTGTCTAGTTGTGTATGTTGGCATAAAGGTTAGTGTCCTAGATGTGTCATTGGTTTTATGTCAGGTCTATGTGTTCTGGGCATACCTAGAACAGTTTAAGGTGTAGGTTATGTTGGTTTTTAATGCATATAGAGTCTGGTTATCATTTGGGGTAGTTGAATGACCTTTGTAATCAATTAATTAAAGTTATACAATTAGTTTACACCCTATGTATTAAATCTGATTTTTAGGCTTATTATTCTATCATACCACTAGAATCATTATTATAGTGGGGTAGTTCGGGTGTAAGTCCTACTGGGTCTGTTGTGACTCACCCCTTCCGTTGTTAATATTTTCAGGAGTGCAGGTTTAGCGCAGCAGAAGCGTAGTGGTGTTTTGGAGTCCAAGGAGCTAGTGGAGTACTTGTTCAGTGTTGGTATTATTTAGATTGTAATTTCATAGTGTTAATTAGATAGAATTATTGGAATTGTTTATTTGGATTGTGATTTTGGTCTTAATTGGTTCCAGACCGATATTCTTCCCCGTTACGTCGCCGGATTATCTTCCGCTGTGCATATTAAAAATCCGGGTCGTGACACATTACATACCTCAGCAACAGAACCAGTAATGTACAGAAAATAACTTATAATATTTCAACCAAAAAAAAAAAGAGGAGGGAGAAGGTCATAAAGAAAACAAATAAAATATAGCACATACGTGGCAGATATGCATTGACCGGTTATTCACAAACATTCAAGTGGGATTGGAGCAATGCTAGAAATTAAAAGAAAAGGAGACAAGGTGGAAGAATGCAGGAGACATATATCCCTCGATACTGATTAGATATGTTACTTAAACACATGCCCAACATATATTACGTCAATATCAATTGAGAGGGACTTGATGTAGAATCAAAAAGTCAAAAGATTGTAAAGAGGATGACATCATATGGGAACATACCCGATCAGCTTCGGCAGACGTATGGAGGGGTTAAGCCCTTCGCTAAACCAAACGATGGTAGAAGGTTGTGTGAGCACCGAAAACAGCAAAGAAGCCCACGACCAGCACCATCTGCAGTGCAAGAACACCATGTGTGATCTGTTAGTGTATGGCGCACGTGGCCAAGCATCCCAAGAAAATAGGAAACGTCATGTCTTCCCGGAATAACCGAAAAGGGTATTTTCGGGAGTATGTGGAGGCGGTTGCAGTTGGGACGGAGTTGTAGGCGGAAACGTCTTAAAATATGGAATAATCGAGAGAACGGTTCCCGGTGGTACAATCTCCATCGGAGTCCCTGAAAGCAGTAGAAACTTCATCTCCTTCTCTTCCGCTCCTGAGAATCGTTTCCCAACATTGATATCAGAGCATCGTCGTCGTCGTCGCCTCTAGATGCCGTCGCGCTGAGCACGCCGCCAACCGCAGTTTGCCGTCACCTCCGGGGGTCGTTCCCGGCCGTCATGCGTTGCTGCGGTTTACCCAAACGCACCCGCGCGCTCGCGACCGTCTCCAGCGCATCGCCTTGGTCTTCAGAGCTTCGGGTTCATTTCCTGCTGCTCCCCGCCGTTGCCTCTACGTAGCGCCTTCCCCGACCGTCGCGTGCAGCCGCGGCTTCACCCGCACGCACCTGCGCCACTGAATCAAGGACTTTTGTTCATCCCCTACGCCGACCACCATCCGCCGCCGAAGAAGACCTTCGGTGCTGCCAACCCCGGTTTGCTTTGCTGCGAACCGAGCCCTTGCACCATCGTCCTTCTGTGTGTAAGTGGCAGATCAAGGCCGTGCTGCGCCACCCACCTCCGTCGTGCTTCCCCGGCTCTAAGCTGCTGAATGCCGGACGCTTTCCGACTGGTCAGCGCATCGTCGTCCACCCGGCACCTGCCCCTGCCGCCCTGAAATTCGTTCTGCCTAGGGAGCTGGACTTAGTATCTTCTTCGCCCAAAGCATAGTCATGAGCTTTTAATGTTGCACTGCTTTCTTCATTTATCCGGTAAGACAAATGCCCCGTTACATTGAAAAAGATAGATTTATTTGATAAACAGTACATATTTCTTCAAATATCATACCACTGTTCTGTTTTACCGTAACTATAGGACTAAAGTATTTTTGCCCATATTCTCTTACCGTCATACTTGCTATAGAACATCATGCATTCAAAATTGATTAAACATTGATGCACAAATTATTTATCATACTTAGATTAATTCTTGTGCTACCTTTATAGTTAAAAAGCATATTTGTGCAACCTGTTCATGGTTAGAAATTAGATTCATCTTGTTAATCTATTTTCATTTAGTTCATTCATGCTATCTTAGAATATCATAATATCTTGTTACATTTATTTTAGAAACTTCCTAGTCCAAATAGTCAGCAAGCTAGTTGCTATAGAATTGGCAAAACTAGACAAGCTGAACATAATGAATTATGAAATGTGACAAAAAAATTAGATATTGTCTAATTTGTGACAATATAGAAAATCAAATTGAGGGCATTGCTCCAAAACATAATGAAATTCCCATTGAGGTGGAAAAGAAAATGAGTGAGCAATCGATAGTTGGTGATAAGAAGACTAGAAAATTATGGTATACTATCATAGAAAGATATGCTATTATCACAGAAATTAAAACACAGTTCTTGCTACATAGGTATGATACCTGTAGAATGCAAGAGGGAGAAGATGTGATAATGCATGAAAAAAAATGATAATTAGAGCATAGGATCTAGTCACTTTTAGAAGTAAGATTCTAAAGAAATTATTTATCACCACTGCATGGATTGATAAATTACCCTCATTGAACATAATTGCCACAATCTTAAGAATTATACGTTCAATTTTAGTTTTCATTAAGTTACCTTTAAGGTTAGCAACAGAAATTTTTGGTATGTCTAGAAGGAAAGGACTAGAGGTGAATCTAATAGAGACCAATGCAATAAATAAGAAGTTAGTTGCTCAATGTCGACACCACAAGAAGATTCTTGAATATGCTTGCTATGGTTATGGAAAATTTAGTCATTTCAAAGCCAATTGTCCAAGTAAGCATAGAAACGTGGGTGAATATCTACACCCGGAAGATAAAGGAATTAGAAAAAGAGAGTTTGTCGGCGTTACTGAATGTAGCGCAAGTTTGACAAATTCAGATGAGTGGTGGATCGATTCAGGAGCTACTAGACACGTTGCAAAGACCAAGAAAGGGTTGTGTCCCTAAAGAAATTGAATGTTGGTGAACAGAGGCTAATGATGGGAAATGACACCTATATAGATGTGGAAGGTGTTGGTACTTATAGGCTGGATCTTGGGGATAATGTTATGATCCCCAAGGATGTGTTTTATGCACTTAAAATCCGACGGAATCTCATATATGTTCCACCATTGGTGAAGAAAGGTCTCGATGTTAGATTCTGGAATGAAGGTGTGTCAATTGGAAAGGATGGGGATATATATGCAATGAAGAAGTTTTCCCCAGAACATGATTTGTTTTATATTCCTGTAATTGACACTGAAAGAAATAATTCAGATGATAGTTCTGAGTATTCTTTATGTTATCAGACCGAATGTGATCTTTGGCATTTTAGATTGTGTCATCCCGGAAAATCTAAAATGGAATTAATGGCAAGAATAAATATGCTGCCATTGTCAAAGATAGATTTGTTACCTTGGAATATTGCTTAGTTGGAAAGATGACTAAGAAGCTGTTCGCAGTAGGACATAGATCACAGGAATTGTTAGAGTTAATTCACTCAGATATTTGTGGACCTCTAAGTGTAAAATCATATGATAACAAGGATTATTTTATTACATTTATAGATGACTACTCTAGGTATGCCTATGTATATCTCATTTCTGCTAAGTCTGAGGCACTCAGCTATTTTAAAAGATATAGAGCAGAAGTGGAAAGACAATTGGGTAGGGATATTAAGGTGTTAAGAACTGATAGAGGTGGAGAATATAGCTCAAAGGAGTTTGAGTCATATTGACAAAAGCATGGAATAAAATGGCATGTAACAATACCGTATACGCTACAATAGAATGGTGTGGCTGAAAGAAAAAATAGAACTTTAATGAATGCGGTTAGATATATGCTATCCCATTCTGGTCTTCCTAAGAAATTTTGGGGAGAAGCATTGCTCACGGCAAGTTATATACTCAATAGAATACCCACCAAGTCTATCGAATCCACACCTTATGAATTATGGAATGGGAGGAAACCTAATCTAAGTCATCTCAGGAAATGGGGGTCATTAGCCCATGTTCTCATTCCGGAACAACTTAGAAATAAGTTGGAACCAAGAACATTGAAATGCAAGTTCATAGGATATTGTGAGAAATCAATTGGCTATAGATTCTTCCATAAGGATAAGGGGATCATTGAATATAGGGATGTTACATTCTTAGAAAATCTAGAGGAAGAGGAACCTCATGGAATTGAGAAAGAACCTCTAATTGTAATAGATGATGATTATTACAATGAAGACTTTAGAAATGATCTGCCAACAGAAGAAGAACCTAGGATAGCAGAACAACCTCAACAAGAAATAGTTGAGGATCAAGATAATCCTATGATAGAAGGACCGTCTGACATACCTGCAATTGGCAACAAGAGAACTAGAACTCCACTTACATGGATGGATGATTTCTATTTATACTCATGCAAGCCTTCATGTCTAACTGTAGACATAAATGAGGAAGATCATACATATCCAATAAATTACATCGATGCCATGAAATCGCGCGAATCAGAATTATGGCTAGATGCAATGCAAGAAGAAATGAGCTCCATGGAAATTAATGGAGTGTGGGAATTGTGTGATTTGCCTAGGAATAGGAAGGCTATTGGGTGTAAATGGGTATTTAAAAGAAAGCTTCGAGCTGATGGGTCTATAGATAAGTATAAGGCCCGGTTAGTTGCCAAGGGGTTCAATCAGAAAGCAGGTATTGACTTTCAAGAAACCTATTCTCCTGTGGCTAAGTTTGCATCTATAAGGATGCTATTGGCCATTGTCGCATATCTTGACTTAGAATTATACCAGCTAGATGTTAAAACTGCATTCCTCAACGGAGAGTTAGAGGAAGATATATATATATGCGACAACCTGAAGGGTTTCAGGTGGAAGGAAAGGAGAATATGGTATGTAAGTTAAGAAAATCCTTGTATGGATTAAAGCAATCATCTAGACAATGGTATCTCAAATTTCATGATGTAATTATTCAACTCGGCTTTGTTCCAAATCAATTGGATAGCTGTGTATGTCATGAAGAGTGGGAGCATGGTGATTATATTATCCTTGTATGTGGATGATATATTGCTCGCCGGAAATGACATCGGAAAGTTGAATAAGATAAAGTCTGAGCTTAGTGAGAAATTTGAGATGAAGGACATGGGAGAGGCATCTTATGTCCTTGGTGTCCAGATTGAGAGGGACAGGAAGTCTAGATTGTTGTCCATAAGCCAGGAAAAGTACATACGGTTCGTACTTAGAAGATTTGGGATGCAGAATTGCAATCCGGCAAATACACCTCTGGTTTATGAAAAGAAGTTAAGCAAGGAGCAATGTCCCGAAGAGGGTCAAGGCTCGCTTAACATGCCTTATGCTCAAGCTGTTGGAAGCTTAATGTATGCAATGCTTTGTACCAGGCCTGATATAACATTTGCAGTAAGTTTAGTGAGCAGGTATCAAAGTAATCCTGGACCAACACACTGGGAAGTTGTTAAGAGGATTATGAAGTACCTTAAGGATACATTGCACCACAAATTGGTGTACCAAGCGGAAACACTTGAAGTGCTTGGTTACTCCGATGCGGATTTCGGAGGGGATAAAGATGATGGAAAGTCCACTTCGGGACACTTGTTCATCTTTGGTGGTGCGGCTGTTTCTTGGGGTAGCAAGAAACAGGAGTGTGTGGCAAGATACACACAGGAAGCTGAGTATATTGCCTGTAGTATGGCTACTACTCATGCCGTCTGGATTAGACGATTTCTGATTGATTTATGTCTCAATTTGGTTGATGGGCCAATTGAGATCTGTTGTGACAATCAGGCCGCCATCAGCCTGATTAACAGTGGAGCAAATAGCTCTAGAGGAAAACACATTGAAATACAATATTATTATATACGTGATATTGTGCAGAAAGGGGAAATAAATGTGAGTTATATCCCCACTAGTGATATGATTGCCGATCCTTTGACAAAGGGTATCTCGGCGGAAATTTTCATTAAGCATGTTGGCTTAATGGGACTCAGGAATATGAGTCATTTGTGATTTTTTCATGGATAATGAGATTGTATAAGAATATATATGTATCTCACGGAAAGTGGGAGTACATATGAAAATATATACATCTCAAGGATAGTGAAAATGCAAAGGAATATGTATGTATCTCATTGAAAGTGAGAGTATATACAGAATACTTTGACATCTCATGATATAGAAATGATTATGTCCTCACGAATATTGAGTGCATGATCAGGAATCACTTGGTATGAATGGCCAAGTGGGAGATGTTAGTGTATGGCGTACGTGGCCAAGCATCCCAAGAAAATAGGGAACGTCACGTCTTCCCGGAATAACCGAAAAGGGTATTTTCGGGAGTATGCGGAGGCGGTTGCGGTTGGGACGGAGGTGTAGGCTGAAGCGCCTTAAAACATGGAATAATCGGGAGAATGGTTCCTGGTGGTACGATCTCCATCGGAGTCCCTGGACGCAGTAGAAACTTCATCTCCTTCTCTTCCGCTCCTGGGAATCGTTTCCCAACATGATCAACAAATAATAAGAGCAAAGATAATGCAACAGGAAGAAGATAGATGGAAGAAGAGGAAACATGCGTGCAAGAGGGGGAGAAAGTTTCGAGTTCCTGTTCAGCCAAGAGAAAGGCCTACGAGGATTAGGTCTAAGTAGAGCCGGCTTTGGAGAGGTTCAAGTACAGGACTTCATGTCACTTGTGTTGGTGTATTTATCAGCAAATCTAATTTCCAGAAAAAGAATCAATCATCTGAATAATAGGGTCATTGAATCGAAGGGCCAAAGTGAGATCAATATCTGAATCAAAAGGTGTAGCACTATTGGATCCTTAATAGGATTAATGTCTAATAGGATAGCCTTATTAGGTCTGGTTTAATAACTACATTTGATCATGAATAGCTGTTGTCAGTTGGGATATTCATCCGACGATTGAGATCAATACTTATTATATTGACCTAAGGTTCAATGTCCCCATCAGAGCTTGACTACACCTACCAGATGGAGAGCCATGATCTGACATTTGCCACAATCAATGGCTGTCAATAATAGGGGCCATTAAAACTCCTCTTTTAATAAGATAAACAGAGAGAAAGATTAAAGAGATGGGTGCATTCATTCTTCTGAACGTTTACTGGGTCAAACCCCACTTCAGCCACGATCAACGATGACCAGCTAATCTTGGGCAGGGATGTGGCCACGTGGCATCCCCTCGTTCAAGTCATGCAGCCACTGTAACCCCTCCATGACCAAGGGCAAGGTTTGTTACCTCTCTCTATAAAAGGGACCAGTTTTTGAAGACCGAGGGGGGAAAGGAGGAGAAGACCGAAGCTCTGCAGAAATTGCAACTGAAGTCCAGTAGACAGATTGGGTGTAAGGTAAGGAGAAGTCGGTGTGTAGATTGTCCTTCATTTTCGTCTCCTTCATTTCTCCACAGCCAACACTTCTCTTATATACATCATCGAGCATCTCCAGCTTTGATTGTTCCCTGTTTCACTGGTCACACCCCTATCAAAACAAAACCCGGTAGAGAGCTCTTTCATCATAGAGCCTGCCATCAATTCGACCTCATACATCATTCAACATTGGGGGACAAGTGTGTTCCCAATTTTTTTTCTGCCTATCGTAAGATCTTATATTTGGCCACCATAAATGTCTCATCATCTCATGGAATCTTTGAAGTCTCCAACTGAGTGTACAAAGAGCTTTTCTCCACTGAAGTCATAAAGTTGTTCCTTCAATTTTGTCAATTTGATTCATCTGGGGTCAGCTCAGGGTCTGTCCACATAGTATCCCATCATCGAGGTTGCTAATTCAACCCTATCATGTTGTTCAAAGCTTCACCGTTTATTCTCGTTATAGATTTCTTATGATCATAAGGAAAGTCTCTAGCTCATCTGGATATAAAATCTGCTGTCATCCTCTTTCAAGATGACTTGTTTGGTTGAAAGTTTAACTTAGCAATGCCCACTTTTTAGGAGATCGTCTTAGAAAGTTCTTCATCATTGTTACCTTGGAGCCACCGGAAATTGTCTGATGCTATCATGAGGATTGACAGTACCTGAAATGCATACAAACTTCCTATGTTCCAAGCCAGAATCTACTCATTACAAACCTTTGATATCATACCTCCTATGATTACACCTGCCAAATTATGTCCATATCTAGATTTTCATTACCTCGAGATATTCCATGTGACAGCATAGATGTCATTTGACTCATTTCGTCTACCCCCATAGGTTCAAGATATCCAGCATAATACCTAAATGTGTTGTCCCCATCTCGTCCTGAACATGACCATCATATATCCATAGACGATGGTTTAAGTTCTACCCCATATCACTTATATATATGGCTCACCCGATGTGACCTGCACACAAAATAGGACAATAGAAATGAAATCAATGCTCAGAAGCATGAGAGAGGCTCATCAAGTTTAAAGATAGGGCATCTATAAGAGGAGAGAGAGAGAGAGAGCAATAATCTCTTAGACAAACAGAACACCCGAACATACAAAGAATATTAGCCGAGCCTATATAAGGCAAACAAAATGTTCATATGTGATATATGTGATGGGGTTATGGCTACACATAAGCCTCCCCATATGATGGTACAATGCACCCTATGTGATATAGATGACATAATGATGAATGTATTCCATAATGATATGAATGACATTGATATGTTCATATTCATGCATATGATTGGGGAGTATTATGTAACTTATATGTCTCGTATGGAATGCAAATATGTTGATAAATTAATCATGAAACCAAAACAAATAAAGATCTAAAAATGATTAGATCTTAATGTTATAAAAATCTAAAATACGGTAGGAGACTGATGATAGCTTTTAACTTGAGTATTTAGAGTATTAGGGGCTGAGGTACGTAGGCTTTGACATATTTTAAGTCCTAGGCCTTAGTTATGCCAAGCATGAGAAGAGAGCTACCTGACCGGCAAGCTCCATATCAGATTTAAGATTATCATGTCAGTATATAACCTGAGTCCTGGTATGTATGAGATCGTCCCCGCCTAAATAACTTGAAAGTTCACTATGTTGGGGTGACCCTAACACAAGTGATGGTCAATTGAGGACGTTTGTATATGTTGAATCCTAGACCTCAATCATACTTGGATACTCTGAGTCAAATTTCGATATGCTTCTGCTAGATCTTCTCAAAACCTTTAAGTCAAAGGCACATAATGTCCAAACTTAACATAAATGTAAAGGGAATGAATCCCAGGTCTTAGAACTCAGAAATGATAATGAGTGTGATCTGACAGAGATTTTAGAATCTGGTCCAAGATATTAGATTTTGACATCGTAAGTACAGGTGCACATAACAATTGAGATGGCAATATGCTTGTTCTGATCAGATACCATATAGATCAACTTTCAAGTTTTGCCCCAAGTAAAAAAAAATGATGAGAAGATTATTCTAAGCACTCAGTGCAAAGGTCTAAGAATATATACATATATAATTGTTTAATCTGATATCATGAGAATTAGATTTAAGCAAATTTGGCTAAGTCTAAAATATTGAGGCAGAGGTTAAACGAGTTCATAATCTGAATTAACTTTAGTAATGTGTGTCTCAATAAAAGACTGTGAGTTAAAAGAGTTAATCCCGTATAACGCATGTCAAGGTGTTTAAGAATCCATTAAGAAACATAAACCTTAAGGTATTAGAACCTTAAAATACACCTCGTGAAAATGTAAATAGAACTCAAATCAAACGTAAAACACTAAGTTTGCATTTCCTCAAGTTTAAGGGGTTATAACTCACATGTGTTTATGTTTTGTGGATGGATGTTTTCTTTTATATTAGTTGCTATGACAGTTAATCAAAGGTAATCGAGAATCTCGATGTAATTAACGTCAAAAATTCACACTTTCTGACGGAGAGAGGTCCAAAGACAAATGTTATGAACCCTAACCTCGATATATATATTTTATATGTATACCACATGTTTTGACTAATATTTTCTATAAAATATCATATATTTTCATAGTAGCCAAAGATAAAATAATAAAATTTTCTAAAAGCCCGCCATGGATTGGGTTTGGGCCCGTGAACTTCGTCGGGTTAAAACAGGCTTATGTCCTTTTTTTAATTTTGATTGGCGGGCTTGTAATGTCAGGCCCGTTGGCCCGCTTTCTCACATTACACCTGTTTCAATTTCAACCGAGACGTCCGCCGGATGCTGACCTGGTGGTGTGCAACCTCGGGAGCAGATCCTCCGTTTGTTTAGCGGCACGCGTACTCATGTACATGGTACATTCTTGTTTGTTCACGCATCCTCACGTTAAAAAGTGGAAAACTGTCAAAGTGTTGAACTGTCAAGAGAGATAAAAAAGAAGACAACGAAGTAAAATATATAAAATAAAAATTTACAGTGCCTCACTCAACTACGTATTTCAATTGCACAATTGCCACGGATGATTTACATAATATTTTTAAAAATAAGGATAAATATTATGCCTCGTTCAATTACCTATCGACCATGTAATTATTTTATTAATATAAATATTATAGTTCGCAACATATTTTCTTAAAAAAATACACAAAAATAATAAATTTTATAAGTAGAGTTTTTAAAAAATTTGATAAAAATATAAAATTTATTAATTTTGTCAGAATCTATTCATTCTTATCTCGTAAAAATTGATAACAAATATAATTTTTTTAATTTTTTATGCATATATCTAATTTTTATGTTGTCTTTGTCTTTTCATTTGTTTGCTTCTACATTATATCTAAAAAATAAATTAATGTAGAACATACTTTTTAAATCAATAGGACCATCATAGAAGCTGTAAGTTTGTTAATTTTTTAAGAAAAGAGATAAAAGAATCACTGTTCTTCTAATTTCTCAAATTGTATTTTCTATCTTTTCATCTCTCACCGGTTCGGTGGTGCAGCGGTTTTCACTTTTTAACAACTAGATACGTGGGCAATTGAGGATACGATGTGTATAGAAGTGCACGGGATAGTTCCGTTTTATTGAATAGATCCATTATATTATTTGAATAGAAAACTAATTCGACATTTTTGAAATATATTTATAAATTAATTTTTATTCGTACATGAGTAAATAAATAATGTATAATTACTAATATTTGATATCATTTCACGTTTACCATTCTATTCATTTTTTATTTTTAAACTTGATAAATTATCACAATATTTTATTTCGATTCTGATAACTTATACGATGCATTAAAAATGTTTCAAATGGGTTAATTTTTATGGAAATCCAATCTAGCTTTATATATTACTTAATCTTTCTATAGGTAGTCAACGGGGGCCTCAAACCGGTAAAATTGGACACTGATATTGTTAGTAAATAACGTACGTGGCCACTCATTCCTAAGAAATAGGGAACGCCACGTCTTTCCGGAATAACCAAATAGGGTATTTTTGGGAGAACAATGAGGCGGAAGCGGTTGGGGCGGAGATGTAGGCGGAAGCACCTAAAAACAAGGAAACTATCGGAGGAACGATACACCGGTTGTACGATCTGCATCGGATCCCCAAAACGCCGCAAGAACTTTATCTCCTACTCCTGAGGATCGATTCTCAACGGATATCACTTGTTTCCGATTCTAATACAAGTTAATCGATTATGATTTCCCTTCCCTCTAAATAGGATCCACCACATTTCCATTTCATTCCGGTTTCAATCCCATTATTAGAATATGAATAATCTGATAGTTTCTAAAATCTATAATACATATCGATTTCTATTAAAACATAACAAGCTGATATAATTTATTTTGGGTCGTAAAGATTGATTCTCCGTCTGAAAGCGATGGACTTTCATTTTACGGCCCACAAAGCATGTTTCTCATTCATCTAAGCGTGTTACGTAGGGCTGTCAAATCATACGGGCTGACCCGGCAGCCCGTCCAGCAACCCGTCCAAGCCCTCTAAAACATTAAACGGGCTTACCATAATTACTGCTCTCCATCTTATATCAGTTAGAGGGCTGGCCCAATGGCCCGTTTGAAAGCCCGTCATGGGCGTCCTCTGACCTCGCAGTGTCATGCGCAGCTGTGTGTCCTGGTCTTGTACAGTAGATAACAGTATTACGTACCTTTGTAATTATCAAGAGATTAATTTATTTGGTGACATGCTGGTGGAAGTTTGAGAGTCAATGTAAATTAATTTATTTTGACTACACTAAAGTAGGGTGTTCATGCAAAATCGGTAAACCGGTAAACCGAACCGAACCGAGCTGAACCGATCGGTTAGGTTCGATTTGATGGACTATCCATTCGATTTTTTGAACCGAATCGAACCGATAATTTTTTATCGGTTTGGTTTGGTTCGGCACCTCCCCAAACCGAACCGAACCGGTTGAGCCGGTTTGACAAGGATTGACCCATTTTATTTACATATTATATTACATTTAAATATATATTATATCAATTTTAAAATTATATTATTATAAATTTAAGTTAATTAGTATAAAGATATAATTATATATTATAAATAAAGTATTAGTCTTCGTATTAATCTTAAATAATTATTATAATGTATATTTTATTTTATTTTTATTTTTATTTATTTAAATATATATTAAATCAATGAATCGAACCGAACCGAACCACAATCGGTTCAGGGTTCACTGAACTGGTTCGATTCCCTTTATCTGTTTGGTTTCGGTTTGAAAAAAAAACGACCAAATCGAACCGTTTACACCCCTACACTAAAGTGAGGATTTTCGTATTTGTCAAAATCAGCTGTAAATCAATTTTCGGGAGCACTCGATTATGATCTCAGTACTTAAATAAAAAGTGAAAATAGTATAAATTAAAAATAAATGTTTTAAATAAAATATTTTTATTATAAATCAATGTTGAATAAAAGATTTGATAAATTTTATATTATTTGAAATTTTAAATTTTTTTTAAACTTTATTTAAAATGAATGCACATTTTATTACATTTTTAAATATGTAATTTGTTTAAAGTATGACTTATAAATAATATTCTATTACATATAAATTTTAATTATCAACCTTTAAGTTGTTCTAACAGAAAATAAAACTAATTCAAAGCTCATGTAACGTTATTTTATAAAATAAGAAAATAAAATTTATATTTTTTGTAAAATGATATATATAACTAAAATATTAAAAGTGCATTTAAATTTCTGGTAATATTTTCAAAAAATATTTACACAAGTAGTTACATGATGCAATATGTTTTTTTATTTCTTTTAAAATTACTATATAAAAGAAAATTATTTCCAATCGATTTGCAAGTACTTTTTCATGAAAGTGTAAAATGTTTTCTATTTACTTTTTATGTTTTGCCCATTGGGCCGTAAATGGGCTTTTGTGGCCCATTGGGCTTAAGCCCATTTAGATCGATTACATTTAAATTGGGTTGGGCTTGGGTTGTTTACATACGGGCTAGGATGGGTTTGGGCCGGGCTGGCCCAAGCCCGTCCACTTGACACCCCTGGTGTTACGTTTCTAAATCCGGATAGAAAAGTTTTTGGTATAGTTTTATGTTTTTTTTTGCAATAAAATTTGATGAAAGAATTGTTTGACACGCACTACAATTGTATGTTTTTAAATATAATTTCTTTTTAGACAAAAAAGAGAGTCTCGTACTCTCTCTTTTTCTTCTATTCGTATATGTTACCCACTCTTTCTTGTCCTAACATCTCCCCCAAACACGACAATTTTATGTCATTGGTCGGCTTTTGTTTTATTTTAATACAAATTTTATCAGGAAAATTCATAAAAATTTATTCTAACTTTGGCTTATTTATAAAACTTGATCAAAATTCAAACTCAAAATTTTTTTTACTTTAACTTATTTAACATATTCAAGTGACAATACATAACTCTTAACATTCATAATTATTTTTTAAAATAAATTTTCAATTAATTATTTAATCAAGTTACCTACTTCTCCTCTTTCTTGTGCCACCCCTCCCCTATTACCTCCAAGGCAGCCGGATATCTTCCTCCTTGGTATCTACCCACCTAGCTGAGGTCACCACTTGCTCCAAATGTAATCCCTAGAAAAAAATATTTATACATGCATGCTAATAATTTCAGGTCATAAAAAAGAAGAGAGAAAACCTATCTGGGTTCATACGTGTTTGTAGAAGATAAAATATTTATGTTAGTAAAAGTTCTATTTTGATTTAGGCCATGTTTGTTTCAGCTTAATTGATATTAGACATTTGCTGCGTTTTGATAAAATGTTTAACATCTAACTCGACTGTTTCATCGAATGTATCGATCAACATATAAACATGTTGATAATCTTTTAAAAATCACTTAATTTAAGTGATTCAATATAGTTTTTATTTTTGGAGGTGGACAGCAAAAATTGTATGTTCTACCGGATAAGAGATTAGAAATGAAATAAAAATTTAAGATATTTCATTACGTCAAATCAAACATCACCTTAGACATATTTGATTTTACTTAGTTGCCACTGGAGTTTGACTACTTTCTATTATTCTTTGATAATTTTTATGCTTTGAGATCTGAATATTGATTTTTCCCTGGGATTACCCACTTGACATATTTCTCTAGCTGGGCGTGGTGTTGGGATGTTAGGAAGGAAGTATCAGAGAGATAGCTGGACACTATGGGTTTGTTGCTCTTAAATTTTTTTGATAGAATATATTGTTTTATAATCAATTTACTTGAATAATAATGGCACATATCTAACGACCTCTTTTGTTCTGATATTGTATCCATGTGTTTATTTTATAATTATTATATAATATTTATCGTACATAGTCAGATGTAATTTATGCTTATCAAATTATGTTATTCAATTCAGACTTCTTATTTAGATGTGTAACCAAACAACCTTAGTAATCAAATTTTAAGATATTAATGTAATACACTGAGATGTAAGGAATAAATCATTGTGTTTTTTTATAGAAATTGTCTCATGCATTTGATGAGTACTTGACTAATGACATTTTTGTGGTGATTTCAAACGGAGATATTTGTTTTCCAAAACATAGAATTTTAAGATTTTTTGGAAACATGTTTAGAAATAAAAATAATTTGTAAAAGTGATTTGTATTTTTTTTATTTTAATGTAGGCGGCAAGATGCATTGCAATTATGCTGTGTTCTTATCGTGGATTTTAAATTTGACATCGGTAAATAAGCCTCTTGACAACTTGTATCAATATCTCAATATTAATAGCAATACTAATCAGGTACTTAATCATATGTTTACTTACAAAATTAATAGTATCAAGTATTTAAATTAATATTTATAAGTGTTTAATTAATATTTGATATATATCAGATGATCGGCACCATTGATGGCGGGGCCTTCTGTTTTAATCGGCATCACGATCGCATCTACGGCCATGATGAGAAGCGCGTCGCCCATCCGACGGTCACAATGAACTTCCCACTGATGGTCCTCGGGATGCCCTTCCCAAGGAACAAGGAAATAGGGAGAGGGAGAGCCGCGAACTACCCTCCCCTAGATCGGGATCGTCTTCCTCTGCCAGTCTACCCTCAGAGCTGCCGTCCGATCCGAGATTCGGAGCGCCGAACGCCGCCGCCGCCGCCATGTGCTCGGGGAGGTGCTGCACCTTTCTGGAGATCCTGATCGCCATACTCGTCCCGCCGCTCGGCGTCTTCCTCCGCCATGGCTGCTGCAGCGTAAGGCCCTCTCCCGTTCCCTTCCGCCTCTACTCCGGGCGCCGCTCGGCTCCAGATCTGATCCCCGCGCCCTTCTTCTCATCGTTGTTGCAGCTAGAGTTCTGCATCTGCCTGCTGCTAACCATCTTGGGGTACGTCCCCGGCATCATCTACGCCGTCTATGTCATCGTCGCGGTGGATCGGGAGTCGCACCATCACCGGGATGGCTACTGGCAACCTATAAACGGGTAACCAAACGATCCGGCATCTTTCGCCCGTCGGTTGCTTTCTTCACCGCTTCATTCAGACCTTGGTGGTATGCTTACTGTTTCTGTTCTGCCTCGGAGATTTTCCTTGTTTCAATGGTGTTCCCTGTTTCTGGGCGGTGATCCTGCCTGATCCCCGATTGGGGGTAGCGATGTTATCGCCCAGAGCGGGATCAGTGGACGACCTCGCCTATGTTGGGTGTTTCTTCCTGCGTTGTTGTGTTTCCGATGCGACTAGTCAATGAGAACGTGCTTAGCACGTTCTAAAGATGTTACAATTGACATGATTTTCTTACTAAAATAGACGACCTTAGTCGATGATATTTTAAAATATTAAATATTTTTATAAGTAGATCCAATAACTTTAATCTCATCAAACTATCCGTATGATAAAGTAAAAAAAAAAGTAGCTTCGTTTTCCACCCTTTCCATGAAAATCGAAATCAAATTATTATTTTAAACATTAATGGGGTGTTTGGTTGCATGATAATTTTTTGTACATTTTCATGAAAAAAAATTGTATTAAAATAAAAAGTGAACCAACTCATGACATAAAATTATCATGAAAATGAAAGTAATTTTAAAAGTAAAATAAGATGCGGAAAATGAAGACATCTACCACAACCTAGTAAAAAATAAATATTATAACATCAATTACCATTGATCAATCCAAAATAGGAAGGATGAAAATATCATGTTTGGAGGGATGTGATTACAAAAAAGAGTAACTATCACACATGATCAAACAAAGTGAGGGGACCACAAGAAAAAAGAAAGAGGTGAGACCCTCTTTTTTGTTTAAAGAAGAAAATCACTTTCAAAACATAAAATTGTCATGGTTACCAAACACCTCTTTTAACAAGTTTTCTTACCATTTTTAAAAACTAAAACAAAAACTCTTATTATCGTGCAATCAAACACCCCATAAATATCTTTTGTCATCGGCATATCCATGTTCTTCGATATAATCAAACTATCTATATAATAAAATAAGAAACTGTGGTTTTTTATAGGGCATGCGATAACATTCATTACCTTTCCAGTTGTGCGTGTAAAAGCTAGCAGCAACTTTGTACTTCATATTTTATTATTCTTTATGTTAAAATCAGAATCAACCAAGACTAAGTGGGTCAATACTTTATGCCCTGGTTGGTTAGAGTTTTATTTATGGTACTATATCAATATTGATATTAATATTTTCAAATGTTGGAGTACCAATATCAAAATTAATACAAGTTGACATTAGTATTACATAATATATTTTATTTATGGTACAAATTTAAAAATTGATACAATTAATTAAATATCTTTTAATAATTTTTATCAATATCAATTTCAATATTGATAGCGATATAGGTACCTAATAGTGTTAGATAACATTATTAGTTATCTCTATCATTATTAATTTTAAAATTAATATTTATAACAATCTTCAAAAGATGTTGGGTTAATAATATCAATTTTGAAATGGATAATGGAAACAAAGACATTATGCGACACAAGTGTTAAATTTTATCAATTTTGAATATTGATATGGTATCAATTTTGTAATTCTGATCAAATAGGTCATTAGCTTTGTTTTCTGGCGCACGTGTGAAAGTTAGATTGTCTACCCATGGGTGGCGGACCTACTTAGTAGATTTTAGTAATATATTTAAATGGTAGTAAAATATCAAAAATATATTAAATTAGAAAAAAATACTATAAAGAGATGACTTCGTAGTAGATCCACCATTTCACCCAGCTCCAATTTGGTAACATTATCAAATGTGTCTGTCAATTTCAACTTTAAAATTATTTAGCGATGTTTTATTACTGCCAATTTTAAAATTTGTAATACAAACAAAATATGAAATATAACACAATTGTTAAGTTATATTAATTTATATCAATTTTGATACCCAAAATTTTAAAAATATTGATATTAATATTAATAGAATATTATTTTTGATATTCTAAATAAACACCCTATTTTTCTCGTGGGGAGGAAACGGCCGACACGGCAGACGGTTGTGGTGTCCAACTGCACCCTGCGCCTGGATTAGTTTCTACCAATCGCTCTCTCCCACGTGTGCACGCAGTTTTAAAAGTATTTATCGATATCATAATTGATCACAAAATTTTATTGAACAACATATTGGCTTTGTGAGTTTATACGTAGTGTCGTTGGAGTTTAATTATTTGTTATAAACTAACGCCAGGGTTGATAATACTTTAAAATTATTGGTTTAGAATATAAAAACTTTTTGTCATAAATAGATTCATTAGCTTTGATCTAATTAAATTATCTATATGTATAATAAAGTATGAAAAAGTATGGTATGCCTGAATTAGCAAAACAAATGGAATGAATCAAATTTATGGGGTGTCCGGTTGCATGATAATAGAGGTTTTTATTTTAATTTTATAAAATTGTGTTAAATTTTTTTAAAAGAGGTGTTTGACAAGTTTCATAATTTTATATTTTGAAAGTGATTTTTTTCTTAGACAAAAAAGGGGTCTCACCACTTTTTTTTTTCTTGTGGTCCCCCACTTTATTTGTCACATGTCACTATAGGAATCAAGATCACCGGTGACGACTATCAGCCGTCGCCAAAAATACAAAAGCCGTCCTCAGAAGCTAATAGTGACGGCTTCTAAGCCGTCGCAAGGCTGTCGCAAATAAGCCCGTCGCCAATCGTAATGGTGACGGCTAATCACAAGCCGTCGCTGTTATCATTATTAGCGACGACCATTAGCCGTCGCAGTTAAGTTATTAGAGACGGCTGTAGCCGTCGCTCATAAGTTTTTTCGCGATGGCTACAAGCCGTCTCAAGTAAACTTAAAACCGGAATAATTATTAGCGACGGCTTCTCGCCGTCGCCAAAACCCACTTTTTGCACTGTCGGGGGTGCATTTTCTGGTTTTGCGACGGCGTAACAAGCTGTCACTCTAAATCTTTGTTGCGACGGCTAGAGGGAGCCGTCGCTATTAACTGACAGTAATTAAAAGCGACGATTTTCCGCCGTCGCGAAAACCCATTTTTCACCGCCAAAAGTGGTCGCGGAAGTGCATTTTCTAGTTTTGCGACGGCTTTAAGTCGTCGCCATTACATAGTTAGCTATCGCTTAAACTGGCTTTAGCGACGACTTTAAAGAGGCGTTGTGATTAACTTACAGTTTTTTTAAAAAAATTTATTTCCCGCACACTATTGTATTCACGTAGTAACACATACATACGTGAATATACAATTTTTTCTTGTACACTTTCACATTATCACATTGACGCCGTCACTTTCAAAATTAATATTCATAGACATTCGAGGATAAATTATCCTTGTACTCCCACATACTTGAATATACCAATCACACATACATTCATACATTCATTGACTTATAGCCATTCACATTCATAAATAAGAAACATTGACATTCTTTAACAAGAAAGATTCATATTTATAAAATGTATTATGTACACAACAAATATCTCGAATACAAAGAAAGAGTAAAATAGAGAGAAAACACTCTCACTTATCCTCTCCAAAAGAACGCTCTTCGTCGTCCGCGTCCTCGTCCTCGTCTCCCCGTGTGCCTCTACGGCCTTGGGGTGGCCTCGAACTAGACGGATCCGCAGGTGGGAGCCTACTGTTTAATTGGGTTAACATTTCTTGTGTTAGCCGTGTCATTGACTATTGAAATTGTTGACATTAGGCATTCAGTTGTTGTTGGAGCGAGTCGATCATTGAGTTTTGTTTCTCGATTTGAGTAGCTGGAGCATCGACTTTGTCCACCAACTCTTGATAGCTCGGACCCGCAGAGGTACTTGCACATCCACTGCTTACACCATACCAGGTGTTGCGGGTTTGTCCTCTCCCCCCTGTGGAACCCCCGATCCGGACCCGGTCCTTCTTCTTCTTCTTTCCCGGGTTGGAACGATGAGCGCCGCTCCTCCTTTCGGTTTCGTCGGTGGTGTAGGGTTGTGGTCGCCAGGAACCGCGGGCTCCGAGAGTAAAAGACAAGAAACGATGTAAGTCTTAAAGAAAATGACCAAACGTACCTAAGCGGGTAGATCGTGTTGGGGAGATTATGGGTTCCATCTTCTTCCTTTTTGGCCGGCCGAGAAGAAAGAGCTTGAAGCACTTTAGTTGTTCCTACAAAAACAAGTAAGTCACAGAGACAAGTGAAAGTAGATTAGAACTAAGATAGTGGAGCATCTTGCAAAAGGAATGAACTAAAACCACAAATGGAGATGGACTAACCGGATTGGGAATAACTCTCAACCCCCCCTTTTTATGTGTTTTTGGATAATGATATATGATGTTACTAAGTTAAATATGCATGTAAATATGATGATCTATGATGGAAAACATAGGAACAAAGTAATGCTAGAAGGTTGTGGAAGAAAAACGAGTTTCGGCTCCAAAAATGGCAATCTGGAGTCCCAGGCGACCCGGCGTGGGGGTCGCTGGGCGACTGGCGAGGGGTCGCCTGGGCGCCCTGGCGAACGGGTCGCCTCCTGCACCAGAATTCGGTTTACTCCCGGATACTCCCGCGACGCTTTCGGATGGCTTTAGAAGCTTGATGACGACTCTCAGGAGCTCCTGGGATGTGGATGATGATTCCCCCTTTGATGTAGGAGCTTGAGAAACTTTGAAATGGATGCCGATGAAGGAACGGGATGAAGAACGTCGATTTACGGAGGTGGATGGAAGTGGGAAGCTCTCAATCTTTTAGACAATGAGAATTGGGGGGGATGGAAGAGGTTTGGAACTCTCTAAGGCTCTCTCTTGGGAGCTTGGGACGTTCTCTCTCTTCTAACACTCTTCCAACCCTTTGAAAGTGGTTAGAGGGTCACTTTTTATAGGCAAAAGGGTCCCAGGGGCATTTCAGGCATAAAAATCACTTTTCGGAATCCGCAGGCGACCCGTTGGCCGGGTCGCCTGCGGAACTATAAATGCCATTAAATGCGCATGCGCCGAAAGCTGAGCGACCGCCGTCCGAGGTCTGCTACAGTGGCAGGCGACCCGTCTGACGGGTCGCCTGCGCCCAGTCGACTCCGACCATCCGGACGAGCGTGCGCCGCTCACGGGTCACTTCGCCCAGTTCGTACACTGTTTTGGCAGGCGACCCGCTGGCCGGGTCGCTTGCCGTACCTGACCGGATTTGATGTCTCACCTACCACCGTCAGAACGGACGACTTGGCAGATGACCCGTCAGACGGATCGCCTGGGCGACCCGGTAGACGGGTCGCCTGGGCGACCCGGTAGACGGGTCGCCTGGGCCCCCAGATTTCATTTTTGGGCCGTTTTCTCGGTGATCCGATTTGTTTATCGGAAAACTCGAATACCTTCTAAGAAAACATGGATCTTACGCTCCTCAAATAGGCAAAATTTGCGTGTCTACAGCTTGCCTCGCCTTGATGTCGGCTTTGTAGGGGAGCGATATGGAATGAAGCGTAGATGAATGTAATGAGGCGTAGCGGCGTGCAATGGCGCGGACTGAAAAGGTGGCACCAAGGTGTAGATTTAGACACGCAGGCTACTGCCTAATTGGGCAATGGGCGGACATTACCGGTCCTTTGCCGTTCCCATTTGTCCTCTTCGGATCATTCCCGTCATTGATTGGATGGATGCAGTGCCGCGGGCACGAACATAAAGGGAGAAGCCTGCCCCCCAGCGTGGGGGACCTCCGAGTCATGGCTCGTGAGTTCATCTCGGTTAGCGGCCCAGCTCTGTGGTGTGCTTGTACCGAGAAGGGTTAACTAAACTAACGAAAACAAAGATGAATCATCCAATCAATTCGGGGTTATGCCTTCCGAGTTCATTTGGTTCTTGCAAGGGTACTGATTTTGTCCGGAGTGGAATGACTCAATGTTCTTTTAGGATTTACTGAATCAAGCGAGAAACTTTTCGGAACACCGGAATACAGCTCGTTCGAAATGTCTGGAGAGTATGCGATGCATGATGCATGATGCATGATTTAATTTTTTTGTTAGGGGTAAAGTAAAAAAAACAAACTAAAAATAGGCAAATAGCTGAAGATATAGGTCCTATGTTTAACGGGTCAGGATACTCTTGAAGAGAACCGTCGTCCCCGCGCATATGACTTTGGCCTATCCGCGAGTCTAGAAACAGTTGAACCATCATTGTTTTTATTGAGGGGGTTCTCAAGCTCAACTGTCTCTGAACTCGAGGTCTTCAACGTTCAATTAGATATATATGGTATGAGAGTGTTCCGACCGTCTATTGGATGTCCAAACTGCCTAGGCGACCTGTCTACCGGGTCACCTGGGCAGGCGACCCGTCTGCCGGGTCGCCTGGGCGACCCGTCTGCCGGGTCACCTGGGCATGCGACCCGTCTGCCGGGTCACCTGGGCGACCCGGCATCGGGTCACCTGGGCAGGCGACCCGTCTGTCGGGTCACCTGGGCGACCCGTCTGCCGGGTCGCTGGGCGGCGACCGGGTGGGGGGCGCCCTGGGCCCTTCCTTTTGCGCGACTTTCTTCCGGAGGTTGCTACGGACAAACGGGAGCTCGGATTTTACTTCCATTTGTTGCGTATGAAAGCTAACAGGCTAAGGAAGATCATCCAATAGTTATATTGGACAAAAGATGAGTAGCATACCCTCTAAAAGCTTATAAAGACAAGCAAGTGTTGTAAAGTGCAATTCTCTTCCAATGCTTGATACGACCAAATGGAAAATCAGATTAACTTCCCGTTTGTCGCAAACAGAAGATATTTGGCCGGGGAAGAGGTCCTTTCAATTGGATTTCATTTAACCAATGAAGGTCATCCTCCAAGGACACATTAAGCATACTAGCACAAATCAATCCCGGATGGTCTAGAATGTTATCTATGAAAACATGAGTTTTAAGCTCTCAACTAGGCAAGCTTGGAGTCTAGTAAAATGAGGCATGGTAGAATGATCTTTGAGATGTTAATTTTGACACACTCACAAAGACCTAGTTGAGAAAATTGAGTATTGCCGTATTCTGAGATCACCCTCTTGTTCCTTCCAAACCTTCTCCTTGGTCGATTGGTTAAGAAGGATGTGCCATGGGCACAAACAATAGTAAACTAAAAGACACACCACATGTGATGGGAGAATAAATGGCATCCCGCATGGTGGGGAAATCGCCATTGGCTGGCACCCAAACTGTGTGGTGTGCTTAAGCAAAAATTCCAATCGACCAGGGTTGGGTCTTTAGGTTCATTAGGGTTTTCTCAAGAGCACTAGCTTAGCTCAGATTAGAATAACCTCGTATTTTATAGAAAATCATCATTGAAGCTCGCTAAGAAACTGATTGTTCGAAAAATCCATGATTTCATTGCATGGGGGCCGAAAATGGTGGGGTTTACAGGGGATATGCCTAGATGGAAATGTAGATGGTTTCATGGGGACCGAGAAGTGGATAGCACTAAAATGTGATGGTCCTTGTGGGGATCGGAACACGGTGAGATAAAACATAGTGAGATGTGGGACAAGATCGTAGTGGGATAAAGAAATGTGACAACATTGGGATGATGACATGGCAGGACTTTATGATGGGATGCTAAGCCCAAGATGGAGTGACATTTAGAAAGTTGGACAGACCTTAGGATGGTTTAGAACACAATATGTTATGAAAATGATGCATGAAATAATGCATGGAAGGTTTAAAAAAATGCAAATTAGCATAAGAAAATAGTTGAAGATATAGGTTGCATGTGACGGGTCAAGATACCTCAAAAGGAATCATCGTCCCCGTACATACAACTTTGGCTTATCCGCAAGTCAAGTGAGTGACCAAGCCGTCACTGATTTTGTTGAAGGGGTTCTCAGGCTCAGCCCCCTCTAGACTTGAGGTCTTCAACATTTCAAATACTATTATTTTGATAGATGCAATACTAAAATGCAAGTCCTAATAGGGGTTGGGGAAACCCTCTTTCTTGAATTTTCTATTTTCTATTTTTTTTGTTGTTTTGCCATCTCTAATTCAAGTGCTTGAGGAAGAGAGTTGATGCATGAGCTCCCTTGTATGGGGTCTTCATTTCCTGCATTGACTTGAACAAAGATGATTAGAACTTTATTGTGGCTTAGTTCCCTTGTACGAGGAGGGCAGAAGTTGCCTTGATCCTTTGTCAAGGGATGTAAGCCTCTTCAAAAGGTAAAAGCGATAACAAGAAGAAATTAAGTATGCATTACATAAAAGAGACATGCACAACTGAAATTAAATATGCATGCATAATCGAAAGTGTTTGAAGATTTTTCAATTTTTGTGGGTTTTATATTTTTTTTGTGCAAGACCAAAATTAAATGCGGATGTGAAAGCATATGTTTGAAAATGTTTTGATTTGTTTGAATTTTGAGAACTTGATGAATGCCAGATTGAAACTAAATGCAAAGGGCATGCAATTAAAATGATTCTTTTTTAAAATTTTTCAAGTTTGGTTGAGTTCTAAAATCTTGGTGCATGCAAACTAAATGTGAAAAGCATTTGAAAAATGTTTTAGTTTTGAAAATTTTTTGAATTTTTTTTTGAGTTTTGAGACTTTTCAATTTGTTTTTCTTTTCTAGATTTCTAATTTTTATAGAGAGGATGGTTGTCATTTGCCTTGATCCACTTGGAATGGGTGTCCCCAATTGTTCTCCAAGGAGCAAGAGTATGCACCACGTGATGAGTGGGGGGGCCTTTCATTCGGAATCCTTTTGACCTTCGACCATTAATTAGCTAGGTTATGCCTAGATCGGGTTGGTTTGCCTTACCCATGGGGGTTAAAGAAGGAAGAATACTGGGGCAAGTCTTCGGTAGACTTCAGGGATGTCAAATTTGTTTCTCTACTAATGCTCAATTGCCCATTGGGATTCAACCTCTTCGGGTCCTTCCTTCTTTTATTGATTTGCCCATATTCTTTGGTAGCCCACATTCAGACAGGTCTTGTATATTTTTTCTTTGATTTGACCTGAGGGGTTCATTGCCCATCTTTTGGAGCTTTTTATTTTGTTTTCTTGGGCTATTTTTGTGGTACTCATTCGAGACAGGTCTTTTCTTTTGTTGACCCGAGGGGTCATTGCCCATCTTTTGGCACCATTTTTCTTTTTGAGAAGTTGGACCTTCTGCGACGACCTCCTACTAAGGCGGTGGGCACTTTCGATACTCCTCCTTCTAGTCCCCTACATCCACTTTAGACCAAAATAAGAAGAGAATATGATAGGGCAATCCTTCCTTCTCCAGACTTTGCCTAGCTTTCTTTACAGTGTCTAGTCATCAGGATTCCGAAATCTAGGCATGTGGTGTGTGAAGCATGGTGCCTACTCTTAATTCCTAAAGAACAAGTTAGGGCACCCAAGAACTAGTAGAATTTGGCTTATGATAGCCATCCTCTCAATTTTGAGTATTTATGATTTTTTGTAACTTTTACTAAAAATAACATTTTCAAGAAGAAATGATTCCATGGATGATTCACTATGCCTTGCCTTGTGCCAATATTATCTTTCCAATATTTTCATCTTGGTTGAAAACATACTTGAACATCATCAAATTCTCTTAGCTATCCTCTCTACGCAAAATATTTTTAAGACATGTTACGATTATACTCGCAAATGCTTTTGAAATGAATCCCTCGAGGATAACATGATAATGATGAATACATGCATGTAGTACCTGAGAGAGGATGAACTTCGTTGTTGGTGACGGCGCTGCCAGGACGGTGTAGTTGGCGCTTGTTCATGCCTTGACCTGCCTTGCTACTTCCACTTTTTCCATTTGGTAACACGATGATGGGGAGATGTTTAAAATTTGCAAGGGTTGGCATTTGATGATGATGTTGAGCAAGGTTTGAGATACCATCATGGAACATTTTCACTCTATTGGAATAAAGGGTTGTTGCCTAGATTGAAAGGAATAAGACAACAAATAGGCTTGGGAGCCTAATAAAAGGGGTGAGCCTATGGGGCCGACAAAATGAGGCGGGGCATGATGACCCAATTTGGACGAAAAGGGGCACGATGACCCAATTGAAAGATGAAAAGGGGGATGATGAGTTGATTTAGAATGTTGAGGGACGCGATGACTTGATTAAAAGATAAGGGGCATGATGGCCCGATCTGGAGACATGAGGGGCGAGATGGCCCGATTGAAAAAGCATAATTAAGAGCATGGGCACTATGGACCGATTGACAAAGCATGATTAAAAACAAGGGCCCAACAGCCCAATTGGCAATGCATGATTAAAAAAACATGGGCGCTACGGCCCGATTGAAAAAGCATAATTAAGAGCATGGGCACTATGGACCGATTGACAAAGCATGATTAAAAACAAGGGCCCAACAGCCCAATTGGCAATGCATGATTAAAAAAACATGGGCGCTACGGCCCGATTGAAAAAGCATAATTAAAATAAAGGCACAATGGCCTGATTGAAAACAGGGGCACTAAGGCCCGATTGAAAATGCATAATTAAAATAAAGGCGCAACGGCACGATTGAAAACATGATTAAAACAAGGGCACAATGGCCCGATTGAAAAAGCATAATTGAAGATAGGGGCACAATGTACTCGATCATAAATGCATGATTAAAACATGGGCACTACGGCCGATTAAAAAGCATAATTAAAATAAAGGCGCAATGGCCTAATTGAAAAAGCGTAATCAAAACATGGGGGTTTCAACTAAATTGGAGATGTGGGCACACGGGCCCGATTTAGTAGTAGAGTTGGGCACGTGGGCCCGATTGAAAGAATAAGAACGGACATGCGAGCCTGATGGAAGAAATGGGGCACGTAGGACCGGCAAAGGAGGAATTGATTGGGCTTGTGTGCCTAGTTGAAGGAATGGGGTACATAATAGAGGGAGTTGGGCTTGCAGGTCCGATTTGGAGGCATAGACGCTTGGGCACGGTGGTTGAGGATGGGCACATGGGCACGATTTAGGAGGAGGGGCTCGTGGGCTTGATATGGAAGAGTGGGCATGTGGGCCTATCTTGGGAAGACGATGGGCTCGTGGGCCCAGGCGGGTGGGGTTGATCGGGGCATGTGCCTAATTGAAATGGATAGAGTGGGGGCCATGGCCCAAGAATTGAAGGAGGGATGCATGGGCCTGTTTGAAAATGATGACGGTCACGAGGGCCCGATTTGGAAGGATGACGGGCATGTGGGCTCGATGTAAGAAGACAAGGGTCGAATGTAGATAAGTGTCGGGCACTAGGGCCCGATTTGTAATGATGGGAACATGGGTCCAATTGGTAGGCATGTTGGCTTTGGCGAGAAAGGTGAGGTGAGGGCCATGGCAGAGAATTGATGGTAGTGTTGAGGGAGAGGCACGTGGGCCTGGTTGAGAAAGATGAAGTGGGGGCCGTGGCCCGAGAATGGATGTTGAGGTAGAAAGAGGGGTATATGAATCCGACCGAAATTGATGATGGGTGCGTGGACCCAATTTGGGAGTGTGGGCTTGTGGGCCCGATGTAAGAGAATGTTGGGCGCGAGGGCCGAATGTAGAGAAGTGTCGGGCACTTGGGCACGATTCATAAGGGTGGGCACGTGGGCCCAATTGGTGGGAACGTGGGCCCGATTGGGAAAGGTGGGGTGAGGGCCATGGCCCAAGAATTGATGGGAGTGTTGAGGGAGAGGCACGTGGGTCCGGTTGAGAAAGATGATGCACACGAGGGCACGACTTGGGAGGATGATGGGCACTTGGGCCTAATTTAGAAAGGGGTTGGGCACAAGGGCCCAATTTAGGAGGAAGGCATAGGGGCTTGATTCTAGAGGATGGGCATATGGGCCCGATTTAGGAAGATGATAAGCATGTTGGCCCCGATTTGGAAGAATGGGCACATGGGCCCAATTTAAAGGGTAGACACGGACACGATTCTAAAGGATAGACACCCGGGCCCGACTTAGAAAGATGATGGGCACATGGGCCCGATTTGGAAGGATGATGGGCACGTTGGCCCAATTTAGAAGCGGGTTGGGCACAAGGGCCCGATTTGGAAGGATGATGGGCATATGGGCCCAATATAGATAAGCATTGGGCACTTGGGCCCGATTTATGAAAATGATTGAGGAATTGAAAATCCGGTTTAGGAGAATGGGAGAGGGCTTGTGAACTTGAGTATTGAAAATGGGCTTTGTGGCTCGATTGACCTAAATGGGCTCTAGGGCCCAGTTTAGAAGGTTGAGATGACCTTGAGAAGGAAGTTGGGGAGGAGGATTGCCTAGTTAGAGGTGGTCCTAATGATCTATTCCCCTGGATCCCTCTACTTGATTGATTGTTGACTAACTCGGCCCTAACAGGTTGCCATATAAATGAATGCCTAGTTGGAGGGGGTCCTGAAATTTCTTTGCCTCTAGCCTTAGCCAGCTTGTGATTGGATTTTCTCTTCTCTTCAACCTTCTTTATGGGTTGCCTCGCGGGTGGCCCCGATATTCTTAAGGGTCGAGGAATCGATCGTGGGCTATAATCCTTTTCCTCAAATTGTTTCTCCTTTGTAAAATGATCACTCAAACTTCCAATTGTGATGGTTAACCTTGCCTTGCCCTTTTGAGATTTAGGAGCTAGTTCATAAAATCCTAGTCTTGGCGTTGTGACTGAAAATAGGGGTTGCACTGGTCGTGCTATCCCCTGTAATTCTTTGCCTAGGCCCTTGCTAGCTTGATATCCAAGCATCTCCATAATTCTCCACCCAAGGTTGTTAAGTGTCAGCTTCTCCCTAGGTTGTTCAATGATGGAGAGTGTGCTTTGTTCTAAGGGTTCCTGAGGGATGGAGATAATTGATAAAGCATTAGATTCAGGAAGATCATCATAGTTTTTGATTTCAGATTCTTTTACATGTAGATCCTGTTCTTGCTTGACTTCTTCTTGAGTTTGTTCAAGATTGGAGGATAAATCAGGCTCAGGGGGCAATAAAGTGGTAGGTTGAGAGTCAGATATCAGAGAATCATTGATTTCAAGCTCAGATTCCCCCACTAGTTGATCTGGTTCATTATTGGTTGGCTCTTGAGACTCAGTCAAGATTGTCATGACCGATTGGCAAATAAGGGGAGCCAGCTACAGATGCAGGGTAGGGGCACAAACTTGTGAAAGAGTTTGATTATGCTTAGCCGGTTGTGAATATTTTTGAAAAATAATGGGTTGTGCAACCGGTTTGAGGTTGAGATGTAATTGGTTGAAGAGTTGGTGGTTGAATGATTAATCGAGGTGAGGAGCCAAGGTTTGTTGTGCAACCGATTGAGGAGGATGATCCATGAATCGTCCGACCGGGTTGGGGCTGAGGAATTGGTCGAGGCAAAGGAGCCATGGCTTGAGCAATCAATTGAGGAGGAGGATTTTGATGAGTTTGACGGAGTTGTTGAGAGATAACCCTATGTTGTGTAGGGCTCCTAGGTCGGTGCCTAGGGTTTTCTATTGGGTTCCCTACAACATTAGCACTCCCACTTTCATTAAGGGCTTGATATTTTGGATTGTATAGCTCCATGATTGGTGTATCCTTAAGTTGAGTTTGAATGTATCTTGCCCTTTCATACAAATCATGCATATTTGTGGGATAATGCAAGGCCAAAATATTCTTCAAAGCTGGTACGGTATTAGCAATAATCATCTTGACTAATTCCGGCTCAGAAATTGTATATGCAAGCTTCTCGGCCATCAACCTCCATCTATCAGCATATTGTGTAAAGTCCTCATTCTCTTTCATTTTCTCGGCCATTAGATCAGTGAGTGAATAGGCCGGCTCAATACGATCCTTATATCTTTGTAAAAATTTCTTTCTAACTATATCAAAATCTCCTGTCTCCATCGGGTCAAGTGAATAAAACCATTCTAGGGCCGTCCCATCTAATGACCGTCTAAAGAGGAAGGCTAGGGCCTTCCGATCATTTTGCCATTGAGACGATCCATACATAAAATCTTGGACATGAGTAAATGGATTACCGGTGCCATCATAGCGACGATAGACCGGTGCTTGAGAAGGAGGGATGTAGGGGAGAGAGGGAATAGAAATTTCGGGGGTTGCACAGGGATCTATCAAGCGTTTGAGTTCTTTGTATTCTTCTCTCGGTTGGTTGAACTCATTAGTCATGGCTTGGTTGATCGAGGGTTCCCGGACAACATTAGAGGGTGGTTGCACCGGGAGATGTGTAGGAGGTGCCCGAACAGGATTAAGGTAAGACGGTGCAGCTAAGCGAGTGGGATCCACCCGTGAGCAAAGCGGAGGCTGGGCAAAAGGGGTCGGACTAGAGATATGGCTCAAAGGCCGAGAGGGGCTAGAACGAGCTGAGTTTGAGCTAGGTGTGTTTGTCCCTGAATAAGAACGAGGGGAGTGAGGGAAAGCAGGTGTGTAGGCCAATGGCCTTGAAGGACTAGAGTGGGTCGAGTCTGGACTGGTTGGGTTTGTACCCGAATAGCAAGGAGAAAAGGTGGTAGCATACCCGGTGTAGGAATGATCGAGTTGGGGCACACCGGGTTGATGAGCCATTGATCCGGGAGTAGAGATAGGTTGGCTATGACTGGTAGGAACATGGCTGGTAGATGACTTTCTACCCACGATCGTATGAACGGCGGTCAGGCGATCTAGAGTGACACTGGAGGCATGAGGTCCTAAGATATGGCTAAAATCATATGTACGATGTTGTGTGCCTCCATGTTGCATCTCGAACCCATTGGCAGTGTAGTAGCTTGCCGTGTCGATCATCCTGCTTGACTTTGAAGACACCGACATGACGTTATGCAAAAGAAGAAGAAAATTTTTTTTTTGTTCTTGTAAGGGCTTTTTTTAGGTTTTGAATTTTTGTTGGAAAAAAAGTACTTACCTCAAGCAAAGACTTCTTTTTGATTATGTTTGTTTTGATATTTTTTTGGTTTTGATTTTTGTGAGGAAAGCAAGTATTACCTCAAAAATTTTTTTTGAGACTTTTAAAGATTTTTCGTGAGAGAGTTGCCCCTCTTTTTTTTTTGTTTTTGTGTTTTGCTTTTGTTGCGCAAACAAGTTAAAGCAAAGACTTGAAATGATTAAACGCAATTTTTTTTGTTTAATACTTAGATTAGTGAGCTTTTTAAGAGAATATTGTCCTCTCAATGATAGGTTGGACTTTATGCTCTCACAACGCCGAGCAATCTAAAATTAACACTTTTCTCACAACGATTGGATGATAGGTGACTCTAGATTTTGAGGTAAAAGGTACAACCAGCTCGATTGGTGAAGAGAGAATCCTTCACTTTTGGGGACATACGGAGGCCTTAATGAAAACCAATCTAATCAACCGAGAGGGAATCCCTAGAAGAGAGATCGGAATCCACCAAGAGACGCGGGTGGGATGAAGATGTCTTTTGGGAGGTGGGTGAGCCTCCCATCTCGAATGACCTAATGAGTCGGGCGAACCCGGTACTCAATGCAATCTAATGCAAGAATTTAGCAATGATAAGATGGCATACAATAAGAAAGAAAAACAATGCAACGATCAACAAATAACAACTAGGATGATGATTAAACTATCAAGGACAATAACTAAACAAGTCAAAGATGCTAGAAAATATTGATTTTTGCAAGTTTGATTCAAGAGAAATGAGCAAGAGCAAGTAAAACTAAAGACTACAACGGGAAAAGAGTTTACGGAAGCGTAGATGACCGGCGGATGGGTCACCTGCGGTACGGCGAGCGACCGGCGGGGGGTCACCTGCGGAAAACAGAAAACAGAGCCGAAGGAAGGCACTTAATAACCGGGGTCCCGCGGGGACTGAAATAGCATGGATTTGAAAGTAAACTAAGGGCAAGATGCTTAGCAATAACAGTAAATGGAAAAGCAAGCGGGTCCACGTAGGGACCTATGGAAACGGAAAGCTCTAAATCATAAAAACAGGAGATGACCCGGCGAGAGGGTCATTTGCGAAAACGAACACTTCCGGGAACTTGTTTCCTCGAACGGAAGGAGATCCACGCGGGGATCGACTAGATAAAAAAAACGGAGGACAATATAAAGATAGTGATGGTGAGAAGGGGCTTACTTGGAAATGAGAGAACAACTAAGTTTGCTTCAAGCATGAGATGGTCCCACCGTGGTCGCCAAAAGATGTGGAACCCCCGATCCGGACCCGGTCCTTCTTCTTCTTCTTTCCCGGGTTGGAACGATGAGCGCCGCTCCTCCTTTCGGTTTCGTCGGTGGTGTAGAGTTGTGGTCGCCAGGAACCGCGGGCTCCGAGAGTAAAAGACAAAAACGATGTAAGTCTTAAAGAAAATGACCAAACGTACCTAAGCGGGTAGATCGTGTTGGGGAGATTATGGGTTCCATCTTCTTCCTTTTCGGCCGGCCGAGAAGAAAGAGCTTGAAGCACTTTAGTTGTTCCTACAAAAACAAGTAAGCCACGGAGACAATTGAAAGTAGATTAGAACTAAGATAGTGGAGCATCTTGCAAAAGGAATGAACTAAAACCACAAATGGAGATGGACTAACCGGATTGGGAATAACTCCCAACCCCCCCTTTTTATGTGTTTTTGGATAATGATATATGATGTTACTAAGTTAAATATGCATGTAAATATGATGATTTATGATGGAAAACATAGGAACAAAGTAATGCTAGAAGGTTGTGGAAGAAAAACATGTTTCGGCTCCAAAAACGGCAATCTGGAGTCCCAGGAGACCCGGCAGGGGGGTCGCCTGGGCGACCTGGCAAACGGGTCGCCTGGGCGACCTGGCAGGGGGGTCGCCTGGGCGAACGGGTCGCCTCCTGCACCAGAATTCGGTTTACTCCCGGATACTCCCGCGACGCTTTCGGATGGCTTTAGAAGCTTGATGACGACTCTCGGGAGCTCCTGGGACGTGGATGATGATTCCCCCTTTGATGTAGGAGCTTGAGAAACTTTGAAATGGATGCCGATGAAGGAACGGGATGAAGAACGTCGATTTACGGAGGTGGATGGAAGTGGGAAGCTCTCAATCTCTTAGACAATGAGAATTGGGGGGGGATGGAAGAGGTTTGGAACTCTCTAAGGCTCTCTCTTGGGAGCTTGGGACGTTCTCTCTCTTCTAACACTCTTCCAACCATTTGAAAGTTGTTAGGGGGTCCATTTTTATAGGCAAAAGGGTCCCAGGGGCATTTCAGGCATAAAAATCACTTTTCGGAATCCGCAGGCGACCTGCTGGCCGGGTCGCCTGGCCAGCGGGTCGCCTGCGGAACTATAAATGCCATTAAATGCGCGTGCGCCAAAAGCTGAGCGACCGCCGTCCGAGGTCTGCTACAGTGGCAGGCGACCCGTCAGACGGGTCGCCTGCGCCCAGTCGACTCCGACCATCCGGACGAGCGTGCGCCGCTCACGGGTCACTTCGCCCAGTTCGTACACTGTTTTGGCAGGCGACCCGCTGGTCGGGTCGCTTGCCGTACCTGACCAGATTTGACGTCTCACCTACCACCGTCAGAACGGACGACTTGGCAGATGACCCGTCAGACGGATTGCCTAGGCGACCCGGTAGACGGGTCGCCTGGGCCCCCAGATTTCATTTTTGGGCCGTTTTCTCGGTGATCCGGTTTGTTTATCGGAAAACTCGAATACCTTCTAAGAAAACATGGATCTTACGCTCCTCAAATAGGCAAAATTTGCGTGTCTACAGCTTGCCTCGCCTTGGTATCGACTTTATAGGGGAGCGATATGGAATGAAGCGTAGATGAATGTAATGAGGCGTAGCGGCGTGCAATGGCGCGGACTGAAAAGGTGGCACCAAGGTGTTGATTTAGACACGCAGGCTACTGCCTAATTGGGCAATGGGCGGACATTACCGGTCCTTTGCCGTTCCCATTTGTCCTCTTCGGATCATTCTTGTCATTGATTGGATGGATGCAGTGCCGCGGGCACGAACATAAAGGGAGAAGCCTGCTCCCCAGCGTGGGGGACCTCCGAGTCGTGGCTCGTGAGTTCATCTCGGTTAGCGGCGTAGCTCTGTGGTGTGCTTGTACCGAGAAGGGCTAACTAAACTAACGAAAAACAAAGAGGAATCATCCAATCAATTCGGGGTTATGTCTTCCGAGTTCATTTGGTTCTTGCAAGGGTACTGATTTTGTCCGGAGTGGAATGACTCCATGTTCTTTTAGGATTTACTGAATCAAGCGAGAAACTTTTCGGAACACCGGAATACAGCTCGTTCGAAATGTCTGGAGAGTATGCGCTGAAGATATAGGTCCTATGTTTAACGGGTCAGGATACTCTTGAAGAGAACCGTCGTCCCCGCGCATATGACTTTGGCCTATCCGCGAGTCTAGAAACAGTTGATCCATCATTGTTTTTATTGAGGGGGTTCTCAAGCTCAACTGTCTCTGAACTCGAGGTCTTCAACGTTCAATTAGATATATATGGTATGAGAGTGTTCCGACCGTCTATTGGATGTCCAAACTGCCTAGGCGACCCGTCTGCCGGGTCACCTGGGCAGGCGACCCGTCTGCCGGGTCACCTGGGCAGGCGACCCGTCTGTCGGGTCACCTGGGCGACCCGTCTGTCGGGCCACCTGGGCAGGCGACCCGTCTGTCGGGTCACCTGGGCGACCCGTCTGTCGAGCCACCTGGGCAGGCGACCCGTCTGCCGGGGGGCGACCCGTCTGGGTGGGGGACGCCTGGGCCCTTCCTTCTGCGCGACTTTCTTCCGGAGGTTGCTACGGACAAACGGGAGCTCGGATTTTACTTCCATTTGTTGCGTATGAAAGCTAACAGGCTAAGGAAGATCATCCAATAGTTATATTGGACAAAAGATGAGTAGCATACCCTCTAAAAGCTTATAAAGACAAGCAAGTGTTGTAAAGTGCAATTCTCTTCCAATGCTTGATACGACCAAATGGGAAATCAGATTAACTTCCCGTTTGTCGCAAACAGAAGATATTTGGCCGGGGAAGAGGTCCTTTCAATTGGATTTCATTTAACCAATGAAGGTCATCCTCCAAGGGCACATTAAGCATACTAGCACAAATCAATCCCGGATGGTCTAGAATGTTATCTATGAAAACATGAGTTTTAAGCTCTCAACTAGGCAAGCTTGGAGTCTAGTAAAATGAGGCATGGTAGAATGATGCTGAGATGTTAATTTTGACACACTCACAAAGACCTAGTTGAGAAAATTGAGTATTGCCGTATTCTGAGATCACCCTCTTGTTCCTTCCAAACCTTCTCCTTGGTCGATTGGTTAAGAAGGATGTGCCATGGGCACAAACAATAGTAAACTAAAAGACACACCACATGTGATGGGAGAATAAATGGCATCCCGCATGGTGGGGAAATCGCCATAGGTCGGCACCCAACCGTGTGGTGTGCTTAAGCAAAAATTCCAATCGACCAGGGTTGGGTCTTTAGGTTCATTAGGGTTTTCTCAAGAGCACTAGCTTAGCTCAGATTAGAATAACCTCGTATTTTATAGAAAATCATCATTGAAGCTCGCTAAGAAACTGATTGTTCAAAAAATCCATGATTTCATTGCATGGGGGCCGAAAATGGTGGGGTTTACAGGGGATATGCCTAGATGGAAATGTAGATGGTTTCATGGGGACCGAGAAGTGGATAGCACTAAAATGTGATGGTCCTTGTGGGGACCGGAACACGGTGAGATAAAACATAGTGAGATGTGGGACAAGATCGTAGTGGGATAAAGAAATGTGACAACATTGGGATGATGACATGGCAGGACTTTATGATGGGATGCTAAGCGGAGTGAAAGGGGTGTAATGGAGGATGGAGAGGCTTGGGAGTGAGATGGGGGCTTGGAAGGTGGTGGGAGGATGTTGGAAGGCTCAAGAAAGCTCTTGGGGAGTTAAGGCTCTGGGAATCCCTCTCTCTGCTCCTTAAACTCTCTCTCTTGGGAGCTTGGAACCTCTCTCCTGGAACCTCTTAAATGTGGGAGAAGGGTCTCCTTTTATAGGTGCGCAAAAGTGACCCTAGCGCTCCGCCCTGAGGACGCCTGGCGTCGCGGTATGGGAGCGCCTGCAAATCCGCCGACAAGTCGGCGGACCAGAACGTCCGACCATACCTGTCGCCACCTACCACCCTGCGTGTCAGGCGGCGGTTGTCAGCGGAAATCCTGGCGCTCGGCGGGGAGCACCTACAACCTACGGCCGTCGGACCGCGGGGTCGGCGCATGCGGAGCCTGCGGTGACAGTTGTCAGGCGGGAATCCAGGTGCTCCGACGGCGGAGCACCTGGACCCTCGGTACGATTTCGACAACGCATCGCTGACCGTCTGAAAAGCCGTCTGTCACGGGCGGAATTACAGGCGCTCCGGCAGAGGAGCGCTTGTACTACCGTACGTCTCAGGGTACGATGCCGTCCGACCGGTCAGAAGGGTGAAAAGGCGGGAAATGGCAGGCGCTCTGACGTCGCGACGCCAGGCGTCGCAGAGTCGGGACGCCTCCATATTTCCCAAAATTCGGTCATTTTTATGTCAAATCGACCTCTCTGATCGGGAGAAAACAAGTGTTAACTATAGAAATGAGATTGTTCTTTCTGTAATCGGGCCAAATTCGCGTATCTACAGCTTGCCTCGCCTTGACGTTGGTTTTGCAAGGGAGCGGCACGGAGTGTAGCGGAAGTGACCGTAGCGAGATGAAGCGGAGTGAAGTGGTGGCGGACTGAAAAACTGACGTCAAGGCGTAGATTTAGATACGCAACTCCTGACCTGACCAGGTGAATTGAGCCATCTTGAGTTCCGCAATTGCCTTTTGTATCTTCTAGACCGCTTCCGTGGTTGATTGGAGACGAGATGTGCCGCGGGCACGAGAGAGGAAAATAAAAGCCTGTTCCCTGCGTGCGGGGAACCTCCGAGCGCGGCTCGTGAGTTCATCTTGGTTAGCGGCCCAGCTTTGTGGTGTGCTTGTACCAAGAAGGGCTGAACGGAAGTTGATTTTAAAACCAAAAGAACCTCCAATCAATTGGGATTAAGTCTTTGGGATTCATCCGGATCCTTGCGGGAACATGATCTGGCTCGGATTGGAATAACTTCTCATCTCAATAGAAACACTCGTTTGCTTCGTCAGAGAAAACGACTCTTCATGAAGACAACCATAATGATGATAGCCAAATGCAGATGATGCATGCAGATGTATGCTGGGTGAAAGAAAGAAATAAAAATTAATATTAAGAAACATAGTTGAAGATATAGATCATGAGTGGTGGGTCAGGATACTGATCAGGAACCGTCGTCCCCATAACTCGTGATTTTGGCGTATCCGCAAGTTCATTGAACAACCGTTCCGTCCTTGATTTTGTTGGAGGGGTTCTCGGGCCCGGTGTTTTCAGAACTTGTGGTCTTCAACATTTCAAATACTACTATAGTTAACATGCAAGAAAATACCAATTTTTGACCATTTCCAATTATTTTCTCTTCCTCTTTTCGGGTTCCTTCAAAGCGCTCCTTCGACGCGACGCCAGGCGTCGCACTGTCAGAGCGCCTGCAATCCCGCGCGGCTTTCTGTCAAGGGCCTGTCGCGCGTCTCGTCGTGGGTAATGGGGGGCTCCCCCTCTCTCTTCCCCGCCCCTATATGACCCCTAGGCCGCCCAAGGGGAGGAGAAACCCTCCAAACTCTCCTTGGGCCACCGTTTGCTCTATCTCCTCTCCATTTCTTGCTTGCCACTGTTGCCATGGAGCTCCCTCACCGACCCGATGCTCCATTGAAGGCGAGGCGGTTTTCAGGCATTCCGGGGCATATTCGGAACCGAGTTTCGGCGGGAGTGGTAAGTTTCTGCCTTCATTTGGCCTTTGAAAGCTTGTTTTCATCGTTTTGCTCTCTTGTGGGTCCTCTTTTGGCCGGTTCCTTCTTCCATTTCTGCCCTTTTCTGGTTTTCTGTCGGATTCATCCAAGCGCTCTGTCTTCACGACGCCAGGCGTCTCGTCGTTGGAGCGCCTGCTATTTCCGATGACAGTTTCTGATTTTGTTCAAAACCCGTTCTGTGCAGGAACCTCCTCCATTTCCGGGTGCGCGCTGCCGGGGTCTGTTCGGCTGGATAGACCGCCTCATTATTTGCCTTTTTTACCATAACCGTGCCTTCCTTCGCGAGTGGGGCCTTCTGGGTCTTCTTACCCATGCTCGCAATATATTGAAGTATCATTGGGACTTTTCCCTTCTCGCCGCTTTAGTAGAGTGTTGGCATCCCGAGACCAACACCTTTATTATGGGCACTTACGAGTGCACCATCCTTTTGGAGGAGGCGGAGATCCTCCTCGGTCTTCAAGCAGTCCCTAGTCGGCAAGAACTCTTCACTTTTGTCCCCTCTGATTTCTTGTCTTCCCAGAAATTCCTCGAGGAATTCATGAGTCCTACTTCAGCCCGTCTAATCATCCTGGGGGATAGGATTAGTGTAGAGGGCCTCCTGAGATGGACCATTGGTGCCATCGAAGGAGCCGGTAGCGACGTTGACCTTCTCTCTGGCATGAAAGGGGGCTGCCACCCTTCTTGTCTCCACTCTTCTTTTCCCGGCTGAGGACGGCTGGGTCCACTCTGGGTGCCTATCTAGTATCCGGGGTGTACGGCGGAAGGAGAGGATCATCACCTCCGTCCTCGGTTTCTTGTATGATGGCTTATCTTCGGCTCGCATCGGTCGGCCCATGCATGGCGACCTCCTTCTTTTGGCATCGTGGGCCGATTGGCATTTTAAGTTCAGTGTGGCCGATCATCGCGTGTCTTCTTCTCGCTATTTCCTTCATAGCCCTCTCCACACCATTACTCATATCTTAGGTATGGAAGAGAGGGTTGTGAACACTTGTCCATCAGTGAAGACCCGCCAGGATTGGCGTGCATATTTCTTGGCCAATGACCTCTCTGCCTTTCTATGCCCTCCTCCTCCCATGATAGGGAGAGAGGTTCGAGTCTGCCACTCTCCAGGTGTGGACTTGAGGTTGATTACTAGTTCATCATTTGTTACGTACAACCCACACCGCTTTCCACGGATCGGTGCTCCTCGATCCAGGGTGCCTTGTCTTTCTCACCTCCCTGCGATCAAGGATCGCCATTTTGGTACCCCTGATGACGCGGAGGAGTGCCGGAGCATCATCGAGCTTTGGAGGGCTTGCCGGACTTTCCAGGTGGGCGAGAAGGTGCAGGAGGATGGCGATCGACTGGCACATTTAGGCTGCGGGCCCTTCTTCAGTGATTGGTCCTGACGTGCGGCCTTTCTGGGCCGTGTGAGGCCAATATTATGTTCGTTTGTTCTTCGGGCCACTGCGTGGCCGTCTATGTTGTTGTACTTTCTGGGCCCTGCGCGGCCATTTATCTTGGTTGTAGTGTTTCTGGGCCCTGCACGGCCGTTGTGTTGTTGTACTTTTCAGGCCGGGTGTGGCTATTTGTACCAAACTTGTTTTTTTTCTGCAAAATTGTTAGAATTTTCCAAAAGAGTGCATGTGTATGGATACATGAAAATGTTATGACATTTGGCAAGAAATGATAAAACAAGGATTTTTTTGGCTACTGAATTTACAGGCACTCCGGGAGCGGGCCGCTTGGCGTCGCGATGTGGCGACGCCAGGCGTCCCGGATCCGGACTACCGGGCTTTTCAGTGACCCTTCACATTCCCCTCGATTTTCGACCCGTTTGTTGACAGAAGATCCTCGAGGTTGGTGGTTTTGTAACTTTTGCGATTTTTAGGGAATTATGAAGATTTTTTCAGATTTTTTTGGAATTTTTCGAGAAAATTTTGCCTTCACTATATATACGAGTTACCGTAGTAACTTCATTTTCACGCGAGCATTTCACGGTTCCAGTTAAAAAGGTCGCACCTTCCGGAGCTCCGTGCATCTTCCACATACATCCAGGTCAGTTGGGCTCTTCTTGGAAGTCGTAGAATAGATTATGAACTTTCCGTTGGCATGAGTTTTTCGAGATTTCCGAAATTTTTCGACCGATTTCAACGGCGTCGAAGTCGGTCAAATCTGGCTGGCCAGGCGTCGCGAAGCGGCGACGCCAGGATCCTGGCGTTGCGAAGGCAGAGTGCTATTCAAGCGCTCTGTCTTCGCGACGCTTTCGGTAGCGTCGCGAAGTTGGAGCGCTGGCGGCGCGGCGACTTCGGGACGTCGGCGCAAGCGCTCCGAAGGGGGAGCGCTCGCTATTTCCGGAAACTGGGTTTCTTCTGATTTCTGTTCATTCCTGTATGACACTAACCTGTTGATTCTTCGCCTTGCAGATGGCGCGACGACCACGCACCTCCCGAGCACGCCGGAGGCCTTCCCCGCCGGCCCCGGAGTCACCTCCCCCAGCCGAGGAGGTTCCCTTGTTTGCACCAGAGGCCCGTCTGCACCCCCGCCTCGAGGTGAGCCCCTTTTCTTACCTTGCTTTTGACAATTCACCTGTACTTTTATGAAACTGACAAAAAATATTCTTTTCTGTATGCAGGGCAAGCTCCGCTCCCGCATCTCGTGGGAGTTAGTTATCTGCGTATATGAGGGGCTGCAGGAGTTCCAGAAGAGCAGACTGAGTGCCATGGGCTTCGGTCTGCTCCTCTCCTGCTTGCGATGCGGGAGGATCTCTCTCGATCCAGCCACGAGGGAGCGGTGGGACTCGGTCTCCCGCTCCTTCATCTTCCCCTGGGGGCACATGGTGCCTTCTTTAGAGGATGTGGCCCGCATTACGGGCCTGCGTGTACGCGGCCGGCCGGTGACCGGCAAGACCTATGAGGATTACTCCGGTTTTTGCCGGGACCTCCTGGGTCTTGACACTCCGACCCTCCCTGGCGGCACGAGGAGGCTAGAGCGGGAGGCTATCGGGCATATGGTGGGGTTCCGCTCGGCAGCGGTCCCCAAGGAGGGTGCCCTTCTCTCAGAGGTCAGGGGTCGCCTGACCGCTGAGGTGAAGGAGGATCTCTGTGGCGAGGAGGGTACGGAGCAGGCAGACAGGGACCTCCGTCGGTTCCTGTTGTTCTTGCTTACCCGGCTTTGGGCGGCAAGGGTGACGGGATCCACCCGAGGTGCTGCCTTTACTCGCCCGCTTTTCGCGGGTAGGCGAGTATGCTGGGGTGCCGCCATGTTAGCGCATCTCTTTGCCTCCCTCGCCATGGAGTCGGGCCTGTTGGCGTCGCCGGCTTCACTCCCTTTCTCCGAGGTAATTACTTTTACACGGTCTATAAGTTGTATATTTCATACTGTGTATCGACATGTTTGCCATTCTCGGTGTCTGGAGTTACCTGCACTTGCCCCTCCGGCGGGCGGTGCGACAGACGGGGCCAGTTCGCTACCCGCTCCTCCGGCAGTGGGTGGCACACCGAGCCACATCTCCCCACCAGTACCAGGTGGAGAGTTTGCGGAAGGCCTTGCTTCACCTCCCCCATGACCGAGTAAGTGTTTTCGGCTTCCGCTCCTTTGATTCTTTGGCTTATCTTGTCTAGTGCTGCTTTCTGACATTTGTTTGCCTCCCTTGCAGGTGGTGTGGAGGCCCTATCTCCAGGACGATGACACTGCCCAGCCTTGGGTGGTGGAGTCCTAGGCAGTGTTTGGTAGGGACACCTACCCGATCTGCCTGAACGAGATTGAGCCCCTGTGGCAGCGTCTCTCGATGCGGTCACTGGGGTTCAACCAGGAGTGGGTGACCCTTCCTCCCTACCCGAAGATGGGGAGGAGTACTCGTGGGCTGGTCCACAAGGTGGACTGGCGAGAGTCGGGCCGGGTGGCCCTGGAGGTCTGGGATCGGGGCGGCACCCGGTGGTTTCTCGGGCGGGCGGCGCTCGGAGTATCTATGGCAGTTCTCCGAGTTCTACGGTCACCTGTTTACAGTGACCGATACGGTACGTTGTTTCACCTTCTGATTGTTCTTGTGCTTGCTTGTTCTGTTCTGACCAATCCTTCCTTGTAGGCGACCCAGACAGAGCTCACCCGCCTTCGTGATCAGATCACGGAGCGGAATGACAGGATTCGGGAGCTGGAGGCCCAGCTCGCTCAGGTACGGCCTTCTCTTGGTCATGGTAATTCTTTTCCTTGCCTTCTCATCGTCTACTCTTTTCAGTGTGCTGCGGCTCCATCTCCGAGGTCACATGGAGAGGTGGGGTCGCGTGGCATTTGGCGGCCTCCGCGAGCGCGCAGACACTGCCGTACTTCTCAGGGGGCGCCTTCGATGGAGGGGGAGGGGGAGCCATCCGTCCGCAGGCCGCCCGAGCAGGAGGGTGAGTCGGCGGCCTTTGAGCCGGTCGTAGGGAGTCCGGCATCGGTGGGGCCGGCGGCGCACTTCCCAGAGGTGGAGGTTCCGTCGGTGGCAGAGCCGGCAGTGGGGGTCCAGGCAGAGGGACCATCAGAGGCGGAGACCCTTCTCCGCGAGGAGGTGAGTCTCTGCTTTTCTTTCCTTTTGCTGTTTGGTTGCATTGCTCTAATCTTTGTTCCGTGCAGGTTCGAGAGCTGCGGGCCCGAGTGGCCGAGCTAGATGGTGCCCGAGGGGCGGCCGAGGAGACGGAGCGAGCCCTCCGGGATCAGGTATGCTCCCTGGTTTGCTTCATTTTGCTTTCTTGTGGTTTTTTAATCTCGTTCTTTGCAGGTTGCTCGACTTCAGGCCCAGGTGGCCGAGCTAGATGGTGCCCGAGGAGCTGCCGAGGAGATGGAGCGAGCCCTCCGGGATCAGGTATGCTCCCTGGTTTGCTTCATTTTGCTTCGTTGCGGTATCTAATCCCGTTTTCTGCAGGTCGCTCGACTTCAGGCCCAGGTGGCCGATTCGCAGAGTCGACCTCCTCCGGCCGATTCCGCCCTTCTGACGGGGGTGAGTCTCTCGAGTTTGTTCCAGTCTTGTTTCTTTTCTTTGCTTGTTGTTGATCTTTGTTTGACCTTGCAGCTGGAGCAGTTAAGGGCTCGGGCCCTCCCCGAGAGTGAGCAGATCCTCCGGCTACGGGTCCAGCATCTGGAGGAGATGCTGGCAATGGAGGCACGGCGGGCGACAAAGCTGTTGGAGCTGGCCCGCTCTCGATCACAGGGTCGGTCACATCGAACCGACTCTCGGCGAACGACGCTTCACGGCCCGAGCCGGTCGGGCACTTCTTCTCGAGCGGGCGGTGAGAGGACTCCCCTTCCCCCTCATGTAGTAGAGCCGGTTTCCCAGGAGCCAGCGGTGGAGGGAGGCGGCGATTCTGATGTGCCGGCCCCCTCTGCCATGTGATATACTTGTACACACTTTTGAGCCCATAGTGGATTTATTTTGGCCATCTGCTTCTGCTATCTTCGTACCTGTTGACTGTCTCACTGAACCAGAAGAGCGGTTTGATTTTGTTTAGGCTTAGCCTCTTGCAAGATGTCAAGAGGCATGGGCCTTCTCAACTAGGCAAATAAGAACATAACTATGTAGTGCAGAAACGAAACGTGCATGACAGAAAATTAAATATGAATGCAACTAGACATGCGGTCAACTTACGAGCACTAACTCTTTTAGTTTTGGGGGGTTTCGGATATTCAAATTTGTAGGGGTTTTTTGAGAATTTTGCAGATTTTTTTGTTCTTTTGAAATTTCTAGATTTGTTTGAATTTTAGATATATTCATTTTTTTGTTCGTGGACGAAGTAGATGTCCTCACCATTTGCCCTGCTTGCAATTGGTTCCCCTTCCACAGTACGTGTAGTAGCTAAGGATAAGTGCCACGTGTAGGTGATGTGCCTCCTCCCGGGATTCTTAGGCTTTCTGCCTTCAACAAACCAGGGTCCTGCCGGGGCTCGGTTGATCAACCCTACCCATGGTGGTCGAAGAAGGAAGAAATTAAGATAAGCCTTTGGCCAAACTCAAAGGATATCAAGCGGGTTCCCGTACTGACGCCCATCTGCCAAGTTTAAATCCTTTTGGGTCATTCTTTCTTTCCCATTTTTGTGGCCCACATTCGGACATGTCATTTTTGCCTGAGGGGTTCATTGCCCATCTTTTGGAGCCTTTTCTTTTTGGGCTGTTTTTTAAGCACTCATTCAGACAGGTCTATGCATTTTTTTTCGGTTGACCTGAGGGGTTCATTGCCCATCTTTTGGTGCCTTTTTCTTTTGAGAAGACAGACCCTCTAGGATTTTCCACTCTTCCCAGATGGTGGATATTTTCGGTATTCCTCGCCCGAAGTCCCTTGAATCTTTCCTCGGGCCGAAGCGAGAGAAGAATAGGGCATGGTTGATCTTCTTTGCCTAGCGCTACCTGAATTTTCTTTTCCGGCTTTGACCGTCGAATCCCGGTGCCTAGGCGTGCGATGTGCATAGTATGATGCTTATCCTTAACCCTTACTTGGACGGGTGGGCCTAATATCAAGCAAGGACAGGTGAGAACGGACTCCTCCCACAATTTTGAGTGTTTCACACCTTTTTTTTTCATTTTTAGGGAAAATATTTTTTAAGATAGAGTCCATTCCAAGGGTGGGTCAATTCGTCTCCATCTGCGTTAACTAGCTTGTAAGAATTGCCAGGGTATGTTTCTGAAATCACAAAGGGTCCCTCCCAATTTGGTTGAAGCTTTGAGCGGGGACCGCCCGGCTTTATGAAAATTCTTTTAAGCACAACCTCACCGATTTCAAATTTTCTCTCAACCACCCTTTTCTGATAAAATCTTTTAAGCCTATTCTGGTAAGTCCGGGCATGTTCGGTGGCGGCCAGCCTCCTTTCGTCTAAGAGTTCGAGTTGGGCCAGGAGAGATTCCTGCCGATCATCCGTAGGGATGTCTCGATCGATCTGAACTCGGAGGGAGGGAACAAGTACTTCGTATGGGACTACCGCCTCCATTCTGTATGCCAAGGCATAGGGAGTCTGGCCCGTTGGGGTTCGGACCGAAGTGCGGTAGGCCCGTAGAGCATCGATCAACTTATCCGGCCAATCCGCGAACCTGCTGGACTCACATGTTTTCTTAATGATTTTTATCAGGGTTTTGTTAGTGGCTTCTGCTTGACCGTTGCCTTGCGGGTAATATGGGGATGAATGATGCAATTTTATGCGATACCTGTTGCAAAGGTCTTGCAGCTCTTGAGAGACAAACTGAGGCCCATTGTCGGTGACGATGTCGCGGGGATTCCGAATACGGGACGAGGATGTTGCGCCCGATGAAGGTGCATACTGTTGATGCCTTGATCTCCGTGTAAGCACGCTTCGGCCCATTTGGTGAAGTACTCCGTCGCGGTGAGACTAAAAGATTTGGTTTTGTTTGTGGAGTTGAGACCACCTAGGTGACCGATGATATCAAACGCCCGCATAGCGCAAGGTCAGGGGGGCATGAATAGGATGGAGAGAGGATGCCAGAGAGTGGATCTTATCGGCATGGAGTTGGCATTGGTGGCGGTCTTGGGACAAAGATTGAGCAATCCTCCTCCAATGTGGGCCAGTAATACCCCTGCCGAATGATCTTTTTGGCAAGGGCTTGGGCACTAATGTGCCCCCCACACACCCCTGAGTGAGCTTCTTCAAGTACCACTTCGGCTTCTTTCTCATCTACACAACGCAACAGAACCCCTGTCATGCTTTTTTTAAAGAGTGTTCCGCCCAGCACTAGATATTTCTGGGAAATTCTTCTGACAGCTTTTCTTTCATCAGACGTAAGCTCGGGTGGGTAGGTCTGATTCTGGCAATATTGAGCAATCTCCTGGTACCATGGCCTCTCTTCTTCTTCATTCAATTCTTCAACCTCAATGATTGACAATTCCTCCTTTTGCTCAAGCAATTCCTTTCTTGCGAACTCCTCTTGGACATCAAGAAATCGAGCATCCTTAATAGCAGGTATCATCTTCCGCTGGACAGAAATGGTCCTATCAGACATGCCTAGCGGGATTGATAAAGAGGATGCCAACGATGCTAGAGAATCAGCAAGGATATTCTGAGCACGAGGGATATGGACAAATTCGAGCTTGGTGAAGAGCTTGATGTAAGAAGAAGTGAGTTCTTGATACGGCTTGAGTCCAGGATGAGATGTTCGATATCTGGAGAGTACTTGCCGAAGAATCAGTTGGTTGTCGCCTATAATTCTTAACTTGGTGGCTCCGTGGAAGCGAGCGACCTCTAATCCGGCCTAAGAGGGCCTCGTATTCGGCAATGTTGTTGGTGGCGGGAAAGCGAGTTGGAAGGCTTGGGGAATAACAACCCCTTCCGGGGACAGAAGGGCAACTCCGATTCCTCTTCCTTGGGAATTTAAAGCACCATCAAAATAAAGGGTCCATAGTTCAGAATGATGGAGGGACAAGAGCCCTTCGTCGGGCAGTTCATACTGGACCGGGTCAAAGTTAGGGATGGGATGGTGAGCCAGGGGGTCGGCAATGGCATACCCTCGGATTGATTTACTGTTGGATGTAAGTGATGTCAAATTGGGAGAGAAAACTTTGCCATCCGGCAAGTCGGTCGGTGAGGACAGATTTCTCGAGGAGGAATTTGATAGGATTCATTCGGGCGATGAGATTGACCTCATGAGAGAGAAAATAGTGCCTGAGTTTTTGTACCACCCAAACTAGAGATACACAGGTCTTTTCCATGGTGGTGTAGTTCATCTCACATGGGTCAAAGATTTTAGAGAGATAGTAGGCAGCCCGTTCTTTTCCTTCCTCGTCTATTTGTGCCAACACGGCACCTAAGGATTCGTTTAGAACCGAGATGTACAAAATTAAAGGCTTGCCTGGATTTGGGGGTTGGAGTACAGGAGGGCTAGAAAGGTATTTCTTCAAACCGTCAAAAGCCTCTTGGCACTTCCAATCCCATTTAAATTCTGTTTTTGCCCTGGTTAACTCATAAAAAGGCTTACACCTTTGAGAATGCTGCGAGATAAACCGGCGGACAAATTGCAATCTTCCAATCAACCCCCTAAGTTCTTTCAAATTCCTTGGTGGGGGCATATCAATGATAGCCTTGGCTTTATTGGGATCAATCTCAATTCCCCTTTTGCTAACAATGAAACCCAGTAATTTGCCGGATGCTACACCGAACATACATTTCTTCGGGTTCATCTTTAGCTTAAACTCTCGAGCTCTCTGCAAGACCTTTCTTAAAACCTCAGAATGTTCACCTCGGGTTCGGGATTTGACCACTAAATTGTCCACGTACACCTCTACACATTGATGCATCATATCATGAAAGATCGCCATCATTGCCCTCTGATAGGTAGCTCCTGCGTTTTTTAGTCCGAAAGGCATGACGACATAACAATACGTTCCCCAAGGCGTAGTGAACGATGTTTTCTCCTGATCCTCTTCTGCTAGCCGAATTTGATTGTACCCAGAATATCCATCCATGAACGAGAGGGTTTCAAAACCGGCTGGAGTATCAACAAGTACATCGATGTGAGGGAGAGGAAAATCATCCTTAGGGCGAGGCTTTGTTCAAATCTCTAAAATCAATGCGGATGCGGACTTTGCCATCTTTCTTCATTACGGGACGATGTTGGCCACCCATTGAGGATAAAGGACGACTCTAATGAATTTGGCTTGATGCAATTTATCGACCTCTTCTTTCATTTTTAGGGCCACTTCGGGTGAAATCTTCTAAGCTTTTGTTTCTTGGGACAGCTCCATCCTTAAGTGTCAAACGATGTTCGACCAGTGAATTGTCTAGTCCCGGCATATCCTGATAAGTCCATGCAAATGTATCCCGATATTCTTGCAAAGTCCCTATCAAATCTGATTCTTGGGAGGGGGATAGAATAGCACTGATGAGAACAACTTTTGGATCATCCAATGTTCCAAGATTAAGTTCCTTCGTAGGCTCATCAGCAGAAGCTAAGGGTTCTTCAAATCTCCTCAAGCCTGAAGCATAGGCATCTGCTACATCCTCTTCCTCATCTGTATCAATGTCTTTTTCTGAACCGACTTCATATACTCCCAAAGATTGATCTATGTTTTCTTTGTCCTCATAGAAGACTTCATCCAGCCGAATACTGTTATCCCAAAATCCTGGCAACTTCGCACATTCTAAGCTCTTGCCAGCTAGTTGATATAAATACCGATTTGGTACCCTCTTACCCTTAGCCTGGACTTTTTTGGACACTAACCCTAGGGGAAATGAATGAGATGGTGAGGAGGGGAGGTTAGGAGAAGTGATATCTACAGGGGGTGAAGGGCAGAGCAACTCGCTCAAAGACTCGGTCCCCGAGGTCGGAAAGTCCTTGGGGGCAAAGATGGATGTTTCCTCGATCGAAATGCGAGTTGTGAGAAGGACGTTTTTTTTTGGGCGGTGCCAATCATATGTGCAGGACGGGTCATGGCACTGTTTTCACTACGAAGGGAAAGGAATGTGAAAGTTTGAGAAAGATTTTGGACGGGGTCGTGGTCCTCCTTGATCGGAGATGAGTCAGTTGACCCTAGAAGGGGAAGATTTAGTGGATTGGGCGGGCCATCTGGTCTGACCCAGGATTGAACTTGCTCAATGGCCAAAGAGGCAAAGGCCTCGATTAATGTAGAATGGAGAGGGCTCTCGGGCCCAATGGCGATGATCGTGTGGGACGGGGGTAGTTCATTCCTTGCATGGGCCGGAAAGGGCCTGACACAGAAGGGCATTGGGAGCCCATGGGAGAAGCTTAGTTGAAAGAGGGGCTCAGCCCCAGAGAATGAAAATTTGACTGCCGGGGTGCTTACTGATCCTTGGCGACTCAAGCGGTTCTTTCCTTGATTCTTCCTCCTCGACCGGAAATAATAACGATAAAGGTAAGAACAATTCATCCTCACCTTCGTCGATCTTCTGCCTTTTCTGTGGACGATTGTTGATGTCGTTGAGATAGCCTGGCTCCTCTTCTTTAATCTGGATTATTTCCCCTCTCAGAAAGTATTTTGCAAGGCCTTCTGCTATTGACTGTTGTTCGGGCCTTTTGCCATTCTGGATTGTCCCATCATATCCTAGGCCAGTTTTAGTAAGTTGATTGGCGGGGCTGATGGGTTCTGTGATGCCTTGCAAGAATTTGCCCAACCCTTGGCCCTCTTGATACCCCAAAATTCTCATGATGTGCCATCCTATTGGTTCTTCTGCGTCCTTCCTTTTTTGCTTTGGCTGCCATCTTTTTCTTGGTGGTTCTATTAATGTGAAAACTGGCTGGCTTGGTAATCCAGTAGCTGGCGTCACTGTTACATAACTGGTTACCTTTACAATTTGCCCCTTGTGAGGGAACTTGATACACTGATGATTAGTAGATGCTACCGCCTCTAATGCCTCAAGATAAGGACGGCCCAAAATGACCCGGTAGGTAGGATCCATCTCCAACACATGGAAGTCGACTGTGACTGTCTTGGGACCGAGCTCGACATCAAGAAGGATGGTGCCGTGCGCGGGTCGCTTCATGTTATCAAATGCCGTCACAGTGATGTGAGAAGGCTGGATCTCCGTTTATGAAATGCCGCAACAGTTCAATGTCTCGGGAGGTATGATGTTTAAGGAGGCACCGGTATCTACCAAGCATGAATCTATCGGGGTGCCTCGGATGTTTACTGTTAAGCACAATGCACACCTCCTGACTTCAGCGGCCGCCAACTCCTCATTAGTGAAAGTTAGGGCTGGATGTTCACTCCGGGGAGCCAAGACAGCGGTGATTCTCTCGGGCGGGAGGCTTTCACTGACAAGCACCTTTTGTAAATACTGCTGGAGCACTTCTTGGTGAACTTTGGACCGCTTGATTAATTCCAGAATAGAAATTCGGCTGGTGTTTTATCGAGGTGTTTCGGCGGATCATATGTAGTTCCTGGTATCGGTTCCTCAACCGGTTCTTCCTCGATTTCGGGGCTGCTTGCGTTGCACCGGCTTGGGGAAAGACGCGTTGGACCATACGTCCGCTCCGTAGGATGGCAAAGAAGAGGTGGTGTAGGCCCGGCATGTGATGTTTTGACGGGGACCGGCGTGTGATCTAAGTGACCGGACCGGTATGCTTGGGCGGAGGTGGTGGGGCATTGACGGGGCCAAGCGGGGTTGTTCTTGGGCTAATGGGCCGAATGGTGAGGGGTGATGGTTGTGGCATTTTTACCGGCATGGTGGATGCTTTGGATTAGTCAACGGGGGTGCCGGTCTAATGATGGGTGGTAGAGGGGGTGTGACGGCTAATGGAGGTGGTGCACGTGGTCGGATAATTGGTCCTAATAGAAGAGGGGTTGCGGTGACGGACCCCTCCGCGGTCGTGGCGGTGTACGGATGATAGGTGGTAGGTTGGGAGAGGTACGGGGGATGGACGGGATGGCCCTATCGGGGTGGTGAGGGGTGTATGTTTGGAAGGAGGTGGTAGTGGGTCCATACGCCAATCATGTCCTCGGCGGGACGATTCTTCGGCCGGGGTTAGGATAGGATTTATGGGATGGCGAGGGGTCTTGCTATTGGAGCGGGCGCATGGATCGGCAAAGGGTTGCGCACTATCCCAAGGCCCCGATCATGCGGTTGTTGCCTTTGTTGTTGTTGTTGTTGTTGTTGTTGTTCTTTCTTGCCCTCGAGGTCTTGACCGTTGTGTTTTCAAAGACTCAATATATACCCCCATTTGTGCCCAATCAATACTCCCTTGGTCGTGAAGATCATGGATGTAGTCTACGAATTGAAAACAATCCTCGATCATGTGACCCGGGTATCGGTGATACATGCAATACCGTCCGGTGTTTGCCGTGCACGGCCGGACGAGGTCTTTCTTTTGGGAGCTCTATCCGTTGTGCGGCCATCAAGGCATTGAAGATATCTGTAAGTGAGTAGGGCAATGGCGGGTAATTTTCTCGTCGGGGACCGATTTTCCTTGGTTGGTGTGCAAGCGGAGGAGGGGCCTCGGTGGTAGGTTTACGGGGCCCCGGGTTGTGGGGCTCGAGGCATCAAGGGTTGTTGGTTCCGGGGTCGGTATTGTTGGACTTGGTATTGGGGAGGCCGTGGGGGAAGTTGGGGCCGAGGGCCGGTCCGGAGGACCGGAGAATTCTGTTAGGAGGAGGGTTTCTATGTTGGTGTGGGTAATTGTTAGGGGATTCCCCACAACACTAACATGCTCATGGCTTACTATCCCCTCGATTCTTGGTCGGAGGTGGAAGGAAAGGTTTTCTTGGTGACCCGAGGTCGGGGATCAAATAGGTTCATAATAGGTGAATCCGGAGCCGGGTCCGGATGTACCGCGCCTTTTCATATAACTCACTCATGGAAGTGGGATGGTGAAGGGCAAGCATGTTTTTCATGGCCGGGGTTGCATTTGTTATGATCAGCTTGACCTGCTCTTGCTCTGACATCGGATCTGTGAGCTTCTCTGCCATGGCCCTCCATCTATCTGCATACCTGATAAAATCCTCATCTGTTTTCATTTTCTCAGCTACCAGGTCGGTGATGGAGTAGGCTATTCCAACTCGGTCTTGATATCTCTGCAAAAATTTGGCTTTGACAATATCAAAGTTACTGGCCTCCGTTGAATCAAGTGAATAGAACCACTCAAGCGCCGAGCCCTCCAATGATCTTCTAAATAGAAAAGCAAGGGCTCTCGGATCATTCTGCCATGTGACGGATTCATATAGAAAGTCTTTGATGTGGAGGAAGGGGTTGCCGGACCCGTTGTAACGGCGGAACACCGGCATTTCGGAATGAGGAAGATGGAAAGTAGGGAGCGAGGGGAGAGATATTTCAGGGGCAACTTTGGTGCCAACCAGACGGCGGATTTCCTTGTACTGCTCCTCCATCTGACTTAGGCGGTTTAGCATGGCCTGGTCAATAGAGGGCTCTCGAACAATTGGGGGAGGAGGGGGTGGTTGATACACGGAGGGGGAGCTAAGTAGGCCGAAGCGGCCGGACATGGAATGTGGGTTGGTGGACATGCTGCTTGACGGGGAAGATTAAGATGATTAGAAGAGAAGACTGGTGGCCGTGATGGTGCGGCCAAATTTGGATCCGGGTGGTTTAGGATAGCCACCGGATGAGGAGAACTTGGGGGTGATGGCCCGGTATAGGAATGGCCACGGGCGGCCGCATCGGGTCGACGTGCTACTGAGCGAGGGGTAGAAACACGTAAACCACCGGTGAGAGGGTCATGATTGGCGGGCGACTTGCCCTTGAGAATAGCCTCGATGGCTTGAAGTTGGGTGGGGTCGGCATGAGAGAATGCCTCCCAAAGGGAACCTGGGTTGGGTGGAGGAGAAACTTGATCCGGCTCAGCGGGAGCTCCTGGTTCGTTAACGGCATAGACAGCGTCGGGGAGGAGTGACGGCTCGCCTTCGCCGCCCCAAAGTAGGCTGTTCATACTCGCTTGCTCGCAATGTTGATCCATGATGACTCGTCGGACCTGAGCGACACAGGCATAAAGCAAAGAAAGACGAAGTTTTCTTCTTTTTGGGTGTTTTCTTTTGAGCAGATTTTTCTTTTTGGGTTGTTTAATTCTAGAAGACAAGTTTTTTCCGAAAGCAAAGTTTTCTTTGACAAAGATTTTTTGGATTGCTTCTTAGAGGTTATTTTCTTTGATTGTCGTGATCAGAGAAGTTTTTTTTTTTTACCTCAAAGGAACAACTTCTTTTGGTGACTTTTCTAGATTTTTGTAGGAGAGAGTCCCCCCCCCCTTTTTCTTTTTTCTTTTGGTTACACAAACAAGTTAAAGCAAAGACTTGGAATGCTTAGCGCAAAATTTTTTTGTGTTCCAACCTTAGATTAGTGGCTTGTTTAGCAAAGTATTGTCCACTCCAATAAATGGGTGGGACCCTATGCTCACACAACGCCGAGCAACGTAAGGTGAAACGATTTCTCACACGGATAGGTAATGGGTAAACTTCGGGTTTTGGGGAAATGGTACAACCAGCCCGATCAGTGAAGAGGGAATCCTTCACGTCTGGGGACTTACGGAGGCCTTGGCGGAAACCAACTTAGTCAATCGAGAGGGAATCCCGGAAGAGAAGTCGAGATCCACCAAGAATGGTGTTTTGGATGTGTATGGCTTTGGGAGGAGAGTGAGCCCCCCCCTTCTCGGATGACCTACGAGGCCGGATGGAACCGGTACCTCGATGCAAGCTAATGCAAGAGAATGAGCAAGGATAAATGAGCAAGCAAAATAAAAATAAAATAAAATAAAAGCAACACAACGTGAGAGAAGTACAAAGGAACTTAAGAGATGATGGTGCACAAAGAAATTTAAACACTAAGACAGGTTTGCATGCTGAAAATTAGAAGGTAGTAAGAGTGATAAGGGTTGGAAGTGAAACAAGAAGTAAGAACTAAAAGCAGTTTCGGGGAATTGCAGGCGCTTCGGTACCGCGCCGCCAGGCGTCGCGGTATCAGGACGCTTTTAACAAGAATCAGCAAATTTTAAGAAAAGCTATAAAGCAAGGGTCCCGCGGGGACATAAAGGTGATATGATGCTGAGAAAGCAATAAACGACAATGCTTTTTAAATGAAAAGGTATTAAAAGTAGAGTTGACTCGCGCGGGAGTCGGTGCTTGTAGATGCTTCGAGCTTGCGGAGCTCGGTTTGCAAACGTCCTAGCAAAGGGTAGCGAGTGGTGCCCCTTTGATAGGATCAACAGAAAGAGAGGGCCACGCGGGGCCGATGATGTACCACTCACGCGGTGAGTGGGGAAATGGGGGGTGGCTCACGCGGGAGCCAAGGAGTAGTGGCCCACGCGGTGAGCAAGAGAGGTTCTAACTTTTAAAGGAGGGGGACGCAATACAAATAAACGTGGAGATAAAGAGAGTGAATAGAAGACTTACTTGATGGAAGAGGCTTACATTCAAAGAAATATGGCAAGCGACTTTCCCTTGGCTTTAGATGTCCCACCGTGGTCGCCAAAGGATGTGGACGCCGGAAAGAGGGGTGGAGGAGGGAGAGATATGTCCTCGTGCGTGTGTGTGTGTTTCCTTTCTTACGGTCTTGATAGGGTGGGTTCGTGTTAATCACGCCATAGACACGGTCGTGGATGATTCCGACGGACAGTTCTATTGCCTGCTTCTCTTCCTTCTTTCCTTCTCCGCACTCACCTTGATCCCTGGACTACTCAACCCTTGATGTCACTTGGGCATCGAAGGACCGGTCCGGGTCGTGAGGAGAATCGAGGGGAAAGAAGATCAGATAGCCGGTGGCATTTTCAACACTAACTTAACCTATAAACCGAAAGAGGAAGGGATGGTGTGGTCGCCAGGAGCCAGAGAGGCTCCGATGATAGAAATAAAAGAAATGAACTAGTAAAGGAAGTGAGAGTGACCGGTTACCTCGATAAGCTGGGAGATTGCGGGGGTTCTATCTTCTCCTTCCTCGGCCGGCCGGGGAAGAAGAGCCTTGGAGAAACTCGCTTGCCTGAAAAGAAAGTATGAATGAAAGCACAACAATTAGAACTAAAGATGGAGCAGTAACTATTCGTAAGAAAGAAGAGCAATGACAAAAGGGGTTGAACGAACCGGATTAGGACTAACTCCTAACCCCTTCTTAAGGGAGGATCTAAATGACCTAAGAATAAGATGCGTTATGCTATACTAATGTAACATGCATAATGAAACCCAAATGAACAATAAAGGAGAGAGTAAGGTAAGGAAGAAGATCGTAGAGAAGCCAGGTGCTTCTGGCTTCTGGAAATTGCAGGCGCTCCGACGACAGGTCGCCTGGCGTCGCATCGGGGGAGCGCTCCAGTCCTTCTGCGGCAGTCTTCAATGCAATCTTCTCCCGGTTCCAATGACGAAGGATCGGATTCCTAGTCGGTTTTGGAGGTTTCTTGGTACTCTTTGTAATGGCTTTCAATGGTATGATGGCAGGGGTCTTGAATGGTTTTTGAGTGGTATTGAATGAGCGGAGTGAAAGGGGTGTAATGGAGGATGGAGAGGCTTGGGAGTGAGATGGGGGCTTGGAAGGTGGTGGGAGGATGTTGGAAGGCTCAAGAAAGCTCTTGGGGAGTTAAGGCTCTGGGAATCCCTCTCTCTACTCCTTAAACTCTCTCTCTTGGGAGCTTGGAACCTCTCTCCTGGAACCTCTTAAATGTGGGAGAAGTGTCTCCTTTTATAGGTGCGCAAAAGTGACCCTAGCGCTCCGCCCTGAGGACGCCTGGCGTCGCGGTATGGGAGCGCCTGCAAATCCGCCGACAAGTCGGTGGACCAGCACGTCCGACCATACCTGTCGCCATCTACCACCCTGCGTGTCAGGCGGCGGTTGTCAGCGGAAATCCTGGCGCTCTGACAGGGGAGCACCTACGACCTACGGCCGTCGGTACCGCAAATTCGGCGCATGCGGAGCCTGCGGTGACAGTTGTCAGGCGGGAATCCAGGTGCTCCGACGGCGGAACGCCTGGACCCTCGGTACGATTTAGACAACGCATCGCTGACCGTCTGAAAAGCCGTCTGTCACGGGCGGAATTGCAGGCGCTCCGGCAGAGGAGCACTTGTACTACCGTACGTCTCAGGGTATGATGCCGTCCGACCGGTCAGAAGGGTGAAAAGGTGGGAAATGACAGGCGCTCTGACGTCGCGACGCCAGGCGTCACGGAGTCGGGACGCCTCCAGATTTCCCAAAATTCGGTCATTTTTATGTCAAATCGACCTCTCTGATCGGAAGAAAACAAGTGTTAACTATAGAAATGAGATTGTTCTTTCTGTAATCGGGCCAAATTCGCGTATCTACAATAGTGAGATGTGGGACAAGATCGTAGTGGGATAAAGAAATGTGACAACATTGGGATGATGACATGGCAGGACTTTATGATGGGATGCTAAGCCCAAGATGGAGTGACATTTAGAAAGTTGGACAGACCTTAGGATGGTTTAGAACACAATATGTTATGAAAATGATGCATGAAATAATGCATGGAAGGTTTAAAAAAATGCAAATTAGCATAAGAAAATAGTTGAAGATATAGGTTGCATGTGACGGGTCAAGATACCTCAAAAGGAACCATCGTCCCCGTACATACAACTTTGGCTTATCCGCAAGTCAAGTGAGTGACCAAGCCGTCACTGATTTTGTTGAAGGGGTTCTCAGGCTCAGCCTCCTCTAGACTTGAGGTCTTCAACATTTCAAATACTATTATTTTGATAGATGCAATACTAAAATGCAAGTCCTAATAGGGGTTGGGGAAACCCTCTTTCTTGAATTTTCTATTTTCTAATTTTTTTGTTGTTTTGCCATCTCTAATTCAAGTGCTTGAGGAAGAGAGTTGATGCATGAGCTCCCTTGTATGGGGTCTTCATTTCCTGCATTGACTTGAACAAAGATGATTAGAACTTTATTGTGGCTTAGTTCCCTTGTACGAGGAGGGCAGAAGTTGCCTTGATCCTTTGTCAAGGGATGTAAGCCTCTTCAAAAGGTAAAAGCGATAACAAGAAGAAATTAAGTATGCATTACATAAAAGAGATATGCACAACTGAAATTAAATATGCATGCATAATCGAAAATGTTTGAAGATTTTTCAATTTTTGTGGGTTTTATATTTTTTTTGTGCAAGACCAAAATTAAATGCGGATGTGAAAGCATATGATTGAAAATGTTTTGATTTGTTTGAATTTTGAGAACTTGATGAATGCCAGATTGAAACTAAATGCAAAGGGCATGCAATTAAAATGATTCTTTTTTAAAAAATTTCAAGTTTGTTTGAGTTCTAACATTTTGGTGCATGCAAACTAAATGTGAAAAGCATTTGAAAAATGTTTTAGTTTTGAAAATTTTTTGAATTTTTTTTTTGAGTTTTGAGACTTTTCAATTGTTTTTCTTTTCTAGATTTCTAATTTTTATAGAGAGGATGGTTGTCATTTGCCTTGATCCACTTGGAATGGGTGTCCCCAATTGTTCTCCAAGGAGCAAGAGTATGCACCACGTGATGAGTGGGGGGCCTTTCATTCGGAATCCTTTTGACCTTCGACCATTAATTAGCTAGGTTATGCCTAGATCGGGTTGGTTTGCCTTACCCATGGGGGTTAAAGAAGGAAGAATACTGGGGCAAGTCTTCGGTAGACTTCAGGGATGTCAAATTTGTTTCTCTACTAATGCTCAATTGCCCATTGGGATTCAACCTCTTCGGGTTCTTCCTTCTTTTATTGATTTGCCCATATTCTTTGGTAGCCCACATTCAGACAGGTCTTGTATATTTTTTCTTTGATTTGACCTGAGGGGTTCATTGCCCATCTTTTGGAGCTTTTTATTTTGTTTTCTTGGGCTATTTTTGTGGTACTCATTCAGACAGGTCTTTTCTTTTGTTGACCTGAGGGGTCATTGCCCATCTTTTGTTGACCTGAGGGGTCATTCATCGGGCGCTAATGTTTGCACATTATACACCTTTGCGGACCTCTCCTATGTCTAGCAACTGTAGCTACATGCCAAAATTTCGAACACATTTAGAATTTGATATTTATAAATCTACAAAATATAGAAAATTTGATATTTACCTGAGGCGGAAGAAGATAGACAGTCTGTAGGGGGCGTTGCCGCAGTAGGGCGAGTGTCAACCGCCTGGGATGGTCCACCTCTGATGGCATTGCATCCTGGGTAGGCTGAGATGGGCCATGAGAACCACCGAATTGATCGGTGGATCCATCGGCTGTCCCACTCCTAGATATACGTCGACTCTTGCTAAATTTCTTCATCTGCAATATAATCTTTCCAATTTAATCGGGTGGGGTTTTATGCATTTTTCCAAATTAACTGGCCGGTTTGCCCGATCGAAGCCGGATTCTGACTTCGGCTTCTATCGGGTAAACCGGCCTTGGGGTGGGGTTTTATGCCTTTTTCCAAACTAACCGGCCAGTTTGCCCGATCCAAGCCGGAATCTGGCTTCGATCGGGCAAACCGACCTTGGGATGGGGTTTTATGCCTTTTTTCAAACTAACCGGCCGGTTTGCCCGATCCAAGCCGGAATCCAGCTTCGATCGGGCAAACCGGCCTTGGGGTGTGGTTTTATGCCTTTTTCCAAACTAACCGGCCGGTTTGCCCGATCCAAGCCAGAATCTGGCTTCGATCGGGCAAACTGGCCTTGGGGTGGGGTTTTATGCCTTTTTCCAAACTAATCGGCCGGTTTGCCCAATCCAAGCTGGAATCTGGCTTCGATCGGGCAAACCGGCCTTTGGGTGGGGTTTTATGCCTTTTTCCAAACTAATCGGCCTGTTTGCCCGATCCAAGCCGGATTCCGACTTCGGCTTCGATCGGGCAAACCGGCCTTGGGGTGGGGTTTTATGCCTTTTTCCAAACTAACCGGCCGGTTTGCCAGATCCAAGCCGGAATCTGGTTTCGATCGGGCAAACCGGCCTTGGGGTGGGGTTTTATGCCGTTTTCCAAACTAATCGGCCAGTTTGCCCGATCGAAGCCGGATTCTTACTTCGGCCTTTTTCCAAACGATTCCGGCCAAACAAATTCATGCTGATTTTTGGACAATCACATTTCCACTTCTATGTGATAGGTTGTTTGTAGTTGTACATCTTCATCGACTACACCAAATGCGACAGGTACACTCACAAGTTCATCTTGATATGGTTCTACTTCATCATCGCTCCCTTCCGATAAGTTATAGTAATTACGTGGAAGTGATTTCACTGGTATCACCCATCTCTTACTCATATTGTCTTCCACATAAAAAACTTGTTCGGCTTGATTTGCAAGTGCAAACGGTTCATCTGTCTCTAATTGCCTTTGTGTATTCAATAAAATAAATCCGTACTCATTAATCTTAAATTCTCTATCCTTATTGTACACATCCCACCATTGACATTCAAATAATACTAAACGACTACTCCTATCAAAAGATAGCTCAACTATATCTAAAATTCGTCCATAATATCCATCACAACCAGATGGAAGTTCTGCACTTACAATGACCTCACATAGTTGAGTTGACTTGGTTGAATCCGAATTCATCGTCTGAAATCTAAATCCATTGCAAATATACCCGAATAATGAAGATGCAAAACGGGATTGACCAAGAGATAAAATCTCTAGATCCTTACTATATCTAGAAGACCCTGTGTTTCTCAATTCTGTAACGTGTGCTTTAAACCAAATCGAAAAACTACACATTCCTACCTCCGTTAATAAGAGCATCATTATATTTCTAACAAAAATAATCGATATCATTAATTTGATTTAACACATATGAGTGGATTAATTCTTGTTATCTTTCTGTCAACATTTTAGGGACACGGGTGCATCTCAACAGACGTCCTAACTGCCTTAAACATTGAACCCTGCTCCCGATCATCATCATAGGGACCACCATCGTAGTTTCGATCTCTCCCATCTTCGTTTTTATGTCGCATGTACAAAGAAATAAACTGCGTGCACTCCTCTACCTAATAGCCCTGGGCAATGGAACCTTCAACTCTCGCCTTGTTGCCATCATAATCTTTCAATTTATTTAAATATCTTTCAATCGGAAACATCCACCGGTAATGAACTAGTTCGAACATTATAGCTTTGTAAGCCAAATGCACATCAAGGTGAACCATAACATCAAAAAATGATGGTGGAAAGATTTGTTCTAACTTACACATTGTGATTGCAATCTTTGATTCCCAATCTCTTAAAATACTAGTATCTAAAATTTTAGTACAAATGATTTTAAAATACTGACATAACTCTACAATGGGCTTGAGTACGTCCTTTGGTACGATCCCTTGAAAAGCCAGAGTAATAATCACTTGCATCATTACATGACAATCATGACTTTTAGTACACTAATGATCCTACTACTTATATCTACGCACCTACTCAAATTTGATGAATACCCATTCGGCACTCGAATGCTCTTTACAAATTCGTGGATGCGAGTTTTTTGTGCGTTACTCAGCTTATAAATAGCATCTGGAAACCTATATGAACTCTCGTGTGGATGTAACTCTGGACGGATTTCTAACTCTACCAAGTCTTTTCTAGAGTTCATGTTGTCTTTATCTGATCCTGATAAGTTGAACATATCTAAAATATTGTCACACACATTCTTCTCGATGTGCATGACGTCTAAATGATGTCGGACAATCAGGGACGCCCAATATGGTAGTCGTTCAAAGAAGATACTTCTTTTCTTCCAATTCTTGTTTTTTGCCAAATTCTTTCTCAAGCTCTCTAAATTTTTCTTAAATATTTTTCCGAATCTTACAGGTCAGTCTCCTGTTGTTATCTCCAAATCTCATGTCCGGATAGCATCTTTGGTGTACCCCTCTCACATCGTCGGCCATTAAATAGATGTCTGTAATGATTCTTTCTTCACCGATGTGCTATAGGTAAGAATCGCTGATGTCCTAAATAACATTGTTTCCGACTATGAACTAGTCGAACCGAATTTGTTTCCAAAAGAGAACACAATCGTTCTTATATGCATCTATCTTTTCGTAACTAAGTTCTAAGTTTTTAACAATTTTCTTAAGTTCATACCAAGTGTTAGGAACACTTGCATCCTTGGGTAATACATCCTTAAATAAAAACAATATACTATTCATGCATTTTCCAGTCAAATCATTTACTAACTTCAATTGAATCAACTTTAAAATAAATTTTAACTTAGATATTCTTGTGCATCCTTCATATAATGGTGTTTCTGCATCTAAGAAATGCTTGTGTGTTTCTATACTTGGTTCACCTTCATGATGTATAGATGGCCCTTGAATATTTTGAATGTCTTCAAGCATTTCTATTACATCGTCATTTAAATTCTCATATTGTGCTTTATCTAATCGAACTTCATTAACGATACTTAAACTAGGTTTAATTTCTCCGTGACTTATCCACGTTCGATAATTGGATCATATGCCATCACATATTAGATGTTCTTTAACTACATCTCTTTTTAAAGAAAATGTGTTACAACACCGTCTACATGTACATTGAATCAAAGTTTTGTCTAATCCATGTCTAAATCGAGTCCTACATTCATCGTAAGCATAATCTAGAAATTCTTCTACTCTTTGAAGATACCTAGGCTTAATCTCTTAGGAATATCTATCCAAGACTTATCTAAGCTCCTCGTCATGTGTTAATATAAATAAAGATATATATGCACAAAAATAAACAATGATATAAACGAAACAAAATAAACACAAACTGAACCACCTTCGAGAGAAGAAAGTCTCGAACGAGAATGTCGTTTGAAATTACCTGAAAATAAGAAATAAAGCCGACATAAGATAAACATGTTAATGGCATTGCGTTTCAAAGAGCAAAATTGATTTTGTAGGTAACGCCGATTTGGGAGAAAAAAAACAAAATCATTTAAGAAATTCATTGGTCTATGATGCCAATTTGGGACAAATCAAACCGACTTTCCGGTTTGAGTCGGTTTCCACGGCATTTTATTCATTTAAAATTAGTTGATTGGCCTATGACGCCAATATCGGTCAAACCAAACCGGAAAATTGGTTTAAGGTGGTTTTTCATACCTTCTTAGCCAATTTAAACCCTCTTGGCAATTAATGTATGACTAGCGTATATCTTGGGAGAAATCAAACCATTTTTCCGATTTCACTCCGTTTCCACGGCATATAATTTGTCCAAAACAAACCGATTTGGGAAATTAATTTACTTATAAAGCCAATTTGGGACAAATCAAACCGGCTTTCCGATTTTATTCGGTTTCCACGGTATTTTGTTCAATTAAAACATGTTGATTGGCCTATAACGCCAATTTCGGTCAAACCAAACTGGACAAATCAAACTGATTTTCTGGTTTTAGTCGATTTAAAATGTCGTCTTATCTCTCTTGATCTTCAACATACAAAAATAATTTTTTCAATTATTTTTGTGAGCAACGTCCTATTATATATTTTAATAGAGTTAAAATCCAATTCATGGCCAGTTAGGTCAATCTAAATCAACGAAGTTAGAACCCAATTCATGATCCGTTAGGTCAATTAAATCGGTTTATATTACCTAACCCAACCGCTTTGGATTGGACTACCGGTTTGGATTGGCCTAACAAATCATGAAATTCCAAAGTTGACTTAGAATCTAATTTGTGGCCTTAAGCCAATTTAAACCCATAACTAGATTAGATTGACCTAACTGGCCATGAAAATCTTAAAATTGAGTTAGAACTCAATTCGTGGTCGGTTAGATTAGATTGACCTAACCGACCATAAAAATCTTAACATTTAGTTAAAATCCAATCTATAGTCAATTAGGCTAATCTAAACCAATAAACATGTATCGTACGTAGTCAATTCTTAAGTAGAAACTAATGAATAAAAATTTTTAGGTTAAAATATACCTAGAGATGGAGGAGGTCGGCCGTACGGATATAGGGAGGGGAGGGCGCCGGTAGGCTGGCAGCGGCGCAACAAGGCAACGGCGGTGCCGGTGCAAGGAGGAAGAGGCTGCGGCGGCGCAAGGAGGCAGCGTGGCGGAGGCGGCGGCAGTAGCGTGGCGGCTACAGCGTGGCAGTGGCGGGGGCGGCGGCGGCGGAACCGGCGGCAGCAGCGCGTCGAGAAGCAAGCGGGGGGGGGGGAGAGAGAAGGGGCCGACGGGGTTTTGGAAAACCCTTAATTTATTGGTGATGGCTAAAGCCATCGCAATTGGTATGTTTAAGTACAACAGCGATGGCTAAAGCCGTCGCAATCATTAGTCGACTGTTGAACGGTCAAAAAAATTTATTGCGACGGCTTCTAGCCGTCGCTATTAACTAAACTGGCGATGACTATCTCCAACCATCGCCATTTACCTGGCCCGATGGGTGTTTCGGGTGCATTTTCTGGTTTGGCGACGATTTGGGCCGTCGCTAATAAGCGTAATTGCGACGGCTTTATTGAGCCATCGCCTATAACTTTGTAATTGTCGACGGCTTTAATGGGGACGGTTTGAGCCGTCGCCATTAAGTGTTATAGAGACGGCTTAGTAAAGCCGTCGCCATTAAACCGTCCCTAATAACATGATTTCTTGTAGTGTGTGGTGGTTACACTTTTTTGTTATCACATCTCTCCAAACATGATAATTTTATGTCATTGATTGGTTCACATTTTCTTTTAATATAATTCTTGATCGTGAAAGTCTATAAAAAGATTGTTGTACAACCAAACACCCCATTAATGACAAAGATATCTGATTTTAAATTTACGATACATGCTTGCGTGAGCGCAATAGCCGTAAGATAATATTTGATTATAAGTTTTCATATTTCGTTGTTGTTTGTAAGAAAATTAAATTCGATGAAAGGGTGGTTGACAATGTTCTATAATATATTTATTACAAAATTCAGTCAAATGCAGTTTTGATCTTTGATACCGAAGCAGCGCTCCCATCTTTATCATTGAGAGCCACGGCAGATTGAATCTAATATTGGCCTCAACTATCTTGGTGGTAGGCATGAGATCTAGATTATCAAGTGATGCATTGTTTTCAAACCGGTATTTTTATATTGATATTTAAAATTTTTACATTCAGGTCTTTAAGATTAATCGTTTTGCCACATACACCCTAAATTTCTAACAATCTTTTTAAACCCCTAAATTTTTAACAATTCTTCACAACACATTTGAAAATTATCATTTGCTTTAACAAAAAGGGCATGGCCATAATTTAATATCGTTGGATGTCACGAGAAAGTACTGTTCGATAAACAGTTGTAATGATTGTTACCAAACTTGTAGCATTTAGCATATCCTTGAATTAATCTATATTGGTGTATGATCTATTTTTCTAACGCTGTAAACGTGGTGTAGTTTCATTGGTAATCGTGAGAACTCTCTCCAAATGTCAATTAAGATATGATCAAGAGACATGTGACTCGGTAAACTCTTCACAACCACTCTTACTCGAACGACGGTCAAAATCAACTATGCATGACCGTACTCATCCAAAATTCTAAGTGAAGAATGATAATCGTAAATCAAATAATTTCAAGATAATCAATCACTCTCATTGAGCACACACATCCTCGCGCATTTTCAACTTAGTCGGGTGAAAACTCAAACCACGAGCCAACGTAACTAATCGACCTCTTCCTACTTTCTGTTAAACAATGAGTCTTTCTAATCATGTGAACATGATGATCAGAATGGCCAAGACAACTTGATACAAGAAGGCTCGTCAAGTTATACACAAGAGACGATAATCCTTCACAGTTTACATGACCTAATTCACTTCACAATATTTTCGTACTATCACATGCAGTAATCTTCATAACCTTGTAACAAAATCGTCGGAATTCGATTTCAATCTCGATAAAAATTAAGAGGCTCTGATTCCGATAATTTCAGAATCATTGTATTTTGATTTCGATCCGATTCCGATTCTGTTATTGAAATCGAAATTGAATTCGATAAATTCCTTAATAGGTATTAAATATTAACTTTTATTTATAGATAGAACAGTAGCTGATTTCGATTCTAATAAATTATTAAGATATCTGATTTTAATTTCGATAATTTATAAGGTAAAAAATTAAATTTTAAATACGTTAGTTTTTATCAGAATCGAATCGAAATCAAATTTCGTTTACATCGAATAAGATAAGATAAAAATAAAAATGACAACTTTGCTGTTGTATCGTCGTACATGATAGAAAAATGTCGTAAACCCTCGGATCTCTTCCCCCCCCCCCCCAGCTTCTTCCGTCCGCGACCTCGTGGTGGATGTCGGCGCGATGTTGTGCATCTCTTCAGACCATCGAAACCCCTGCGGGGAGATCCGACCGCTGCTCCGGCGGCGGCCTCTGCCGGAACCGTCGCCGGAGGGACAGGAGGGCGGCGGCGATGACGACCCCGAGGGCGTCGGCGGCGCCGTCCCTGAGAGACGCCCCGGACGACTCCCAGAGCCCGAGCCCGTCCCCCGCCTCCTTGGCGGCGCCGACGGCGAGGGAGAGGACGCAGGCCAGCGGCACGCTCCACCGGCGGAGGACACGGCGGGAGGACAGCCCCAGTAAGGCGGCGGCGAGGAGGGTCATGAGGAGGCAGGCGGAGAGGTGCTGGAGCTTGTCCGGCGCCACCCAGTCGTCGCCGCCGCCCGCTGCCATCGAGTGACGCGATGTTGGCCGCTCTCTGGCGTTCTCGGGGATCTCTCTTTTTCTTTTTCTGAGCAAATTAAACTTAATTAAGGTAATTTTTTAAATGGAGTAAAAAAAGTAACTTAAATTCAAGCAACCAACGACTCTTTCTTTAAAAAAAAAAAAACTATTTCGGGTAATAAACACCCAGTATTTCTTGCATGGTTACTTTTTCAAAGGGTTGTGAGACCAAAGATTGAAACTTTTCTCATGGTTTGGTCATTTAATTTTTAACTAACCTTTTTAAAATCAAATCAAATCAAACAAACTCTTAAACCAAGTCGAATTGAAGTAAATTAATTTGGTCTAATTTAATCTGATCCGGTTCAAATTATATTTATTAAAATATAGTAGATATGTCGATAAATAATTTTATATTATTAAATTCAGTTTATATCTTTATACAATTTATTGATTTTATTTTTAAAAACTCTTTGAACAAATTTTTTCTTATAAAAACATCTATATCATGTTAAGTAGGCATAAAATAAAATATTTAATCTAATTTTGGTTATTTGGTCTACTAATTTGATTTAATTTTGAAAATTTTAGAAATCAAATTGAATAGATGGCTAGTTCGAATCAAATCATTGGTCTGATTTAAATTTTTTGGGTTGAACCGGATGAACAGTCCTACTTTTAGGACCCGTTAAAGGGAGTAGATTTAATTGGTCCTCGAGAATCAAGCTGCTTGCGAAGTACTCCCGTATCAAAATTATTTACAGATTAAAATAGGATGTTATTAATAACTTCTTCTCTTTGAAAGTTAGGAAAGAACTGCGAACCTAAAAGTAGACATATTGTAGGTTGTAAGATCTACAAGTGACTTTCTCACCCGGCAACTGATTACTAGTAGGTTGGTTTGGTTGAACATAAGGTCCGTTTGGATTTGGGTTGCACCTAAAAGGAAAATCGACAGAAAACATTTTACATGGATTCAGTTATACATGGAAAAATAAATCCGAATATCCCTTATTATTCATTTTTTTGTAAAATATTTTCGTTTTGCTTTATGGGGTGTTTGGTTATGATTTTTTCCCCTTTTTTAACATAAATTTTAAAAATAAGAGAGATCAAGTGTTTGGTTACGTTTTTGAAGTTCTTGTTTTTTTTTAAAAGTACTGTACTTCTTCTCTTGCAGCTATTCTGGATTCAAAACAAGTACCGACCTGTTTTGTTTTTGGGATAGACACGGAGCTGCTGCGTCCAGCCCAATGCGCTGTAGTACATGAATATTTTTTAGTCATTATCGTTGAAATAAATCCAAAGGGCAGCGCTACATATCCTGGGATCCTAGACTTTGATATGTAATAGATCTCTCTCTCGGGTCCATTGATAGTGATTTGCGGAAGCTATTGTTAATTTTATGATAATTTACATAGTTAATTAATTCATCTATAAATATGTACTGTTTAATCTGTCCGTCTAAAATATACAAGTGTGCATCCATGTACGTTAAAGTCATTACAAAATAACAATGAATTAAAATGAGTGAACAATAATTACAATTTTATATTTTTTAAAATATTTTATTTTCTTACAAAAAAGAGTAAAAATCTATTTTTTATTTAGTGGTTATTCACTTTCACTATTCTTTCTGTTATCACATCTCTTCAAATATATATAACATGTTTAATAAAAAATTTGATTTTAAAATTATTGTCAAACACCAGTGTATAAAATTTGAAAATAATGATAGTTTTGCCAAACACATTTTACTTGTGTTTTTTTAATTTTAAAATTAAAAATAATATTGATGTGTAAAGTTCGTTATTCATATATGTTACTTGACATTATATACAATACGGAGGTTATAAGATATTACATCGTATTGTTGTGTACGGTGTGTCATAGGAGTTCTTTTGATTTTAAAATCATAATCAAACATTATTATCTAATTTTTAAAAATTGTGTCAGTTTTGCCAAACACAAAATAGTTGGACTATTTTGATTTTAAAAACAAAATTGAGAAGTTAAGTAATCTTGATTTCAAAAATGAGGTTGTCTTAAAATTAAAAGTGTTACCAAACACCCTATTATATCTTAAACTTCATGATTATGAGGTTCCATTATGTAGAAGTACAAAGTTTCTGAAAATACGTTGTGTGACTTCTACTTGTTGAGAATAATTAGTATTTCAATCATTAAAATATACTTTAGTAAATGAACTTTGGTTCAAGTTTTATCTAAATTATATTATATATTAATAAATATTATTTAATTTAATATTTTATATTTAGTTTGAGAGTGATGCTCTGCAGTTTTTTTTTATGAAAGTCAAGCGACAAGGGTCACAGTGTCTAGTAGATGGACCACTGTGAACTAGAAGAAATTATGAGCAAAGGTTAATGGCGTGTTTGGTTGCATGATAATGGATATTTTAATTTTAATTTTTAAAAATTATAAGAAAACTTGTTAAAAATGATGCTTGGCAACTATGACAATTTTATGTTTTGAAAGTGATTTTCTTCTTAAACACAAAAAGAGGGTCTCACCTCTTTCTTTTTTCTTGTGGTCTCCCACTTTGTTTGGTCATGTATGATGGTTACTCTTTTTTGTTATCACATCCCTCCAAACATGATAATTTATGTCATGAGTTGGTTCACTTTTTTTTAATACAATTTTTTATCATGAAAGTGTACAAAAAATTATCATGCAACCAAACACCCCATAAGATTAGCAGAGCATAATGGATCCATGATGAGATGATCAATCTCAAGAGAGTTAGATGATGTAATTAGATTTGAGATCATCTTGAAGAATCGAATTCATTAGGGGAAGTTAGATCTATTTTGGATGTAAATAGTCGGATATTTTAAACCACTTGTGCCGATTTTAAAAGTTAAATGCTAATCGATCGTAATTTGAATCTTAGAATTTGTTTTATCGGCATATATAAATGTTCAAGAATTATTTTATCTGATTATGTCATCAAGTATATTTAACACATGCATCTCTCATATGGGCCATGACAAACATAATATAGAAGGCAGAAGCTATTGGTATCAAATGTGAATTAGAAATTATTTTCTCTGGTTATGTCCTCAAATATATTTAATATGTGTGTAATAGGGAAACTATATCCGCTAAGAGAACTCTTCTTATTGCCTATCTATATAGAATCTGAAGTTTTCTAAGTGGCTTGACTTTCCAATGTTTGTGGGGATCACAAATGGGTCATATTGTCATAATTAATATCATTAGTCACTATGGCCTTGTTTGGTATGGGGATAACCTAGGATAGACCTGGTTTATCCCCAATCTCCTGTTTGGTACACACTTAGGCCTTGTTTGGTATGGGGATAACCTAGGATAGACCTGGTTTATCCCCAATCTCCTGTTTGGTACACACTTAATATTGGGTTTAAACTGGATTAAGTTAATCCAGGTTATCCTCAAAATTAGGGACAAGTGTGGGGATAAATCATCCCACCTAATACTTGGGTTAAACTGATCCTCAAATCACATTCGGGGATACGACGTCTGGAGGGGGGAGGCGTGCGGGGAGGGGGTCCAGGGGCGAACGCCGCCGGAGGGGAGGAGGGGGCCGAACGCCGGGGGGGGGGGGGGCTCGGCGGGTGTCCACGGGCGCGGGGGAGCCGGCGGGGGGGACTCCGGCCGGTCGGGGCCGGCGTACGCGGGGGGCGAACGCGCCGGGGGAGGGGGGGACGCCGGCCGGGGGGGGGGGGGGGGGGGGCGAACGCGCCGCCGGGGGGGGGGGGGCTCCGTCCGGCGTCCGCGGGAGCGGGGGTGCAGGGGGAGCCGGTGGGGGGGACTCCGGCCGCCGGGCCGGCGTACGCGGGGGGGCGAACGCGCCGGGGGAGGGGGGAACGCCGGCCGGGGGGGCGAACGCGCCGCCGGGGGGGCTCCGTCCGGCGTCCGCGGGAGCGGGGGTGCGGGGGGAGCCGCCGGGGGGGCGGGGGGGAGAGCCGGGGACGGGCGGGGAGGCGACTCCGGCCGGCGGGGGGGGGCTGCGTCGTCCGCAGGGGAGGGGGGGGAGAGAGCCGGGGCGGGCGGGGAGGCGACTCCGGCCGGCGGGGGGGGGGCTCCGTCGTCCGCAGGGGAGGGGGGAGGGGGCCCGAGCGCCGTCCGGCGGGGAGCCGCCGCGGGGGGAGGGGGGCGCTCGCGGGAGGGGGAGCCGGCAGCCTCCGGGGAGGGGGCCGAGCGCCGCCGTCCGGCCGAGGAGCCGCCGCGGGGGGAGGGGGAGCCGGGAGCTCCGAGGGAGGGGGCCGAGCGCCGCCATCCGGCGGGGAGCCGCCGCGAGGGGGGGGTCACCGGCCGATGCCGCCGCCGGGGGGAGCCCCACCGTGGTCCGCCGCGAAGGGGGGCGGGGTGTTTGCCGACCGCCCGCCGGGAGTGCCGCCGCGGGCCGCCGGCCGCCGGGTGAGCGCCGCCGCGATCCGCCGGAAAGGGGGGCGCCGGGAAGGGGGAGCACCGTGCATATTTTATAAATTTTTTTATTAAGTAAATTTAAACGATTTGGTTTGATTTAAATCGATTTAGAGGTTTTCCAAATCGAACCAAATTGAACGGGTCCCAAACCGAACCGAATCGAACCGAACGCGGTCCGCCTGGGGGGCGGGGGGCATCGGTCCGCGGGGGGGGGGGGGCGGGGAGCGTCGGTCCGCCGGGGGGGCTCGTCCGCCAATGGGGGGCCGGAGGGGCGGGGAGCGGCTCCGCGGGGAGCACCGTCGGTCCGTCGGGGAGGGGGGGCGGGGGGCGGGGAGCGGCTCCACGGAGAGCACCGCCGGTCCGTCGGGGGTCCGTCCGCCGGGGGGCGGGGAGGGGAGCATCGTCGGTCCGCCGAAGAGGGGGGCGGGGAGCGGCTCCGCAGAGAGCGCCGTCGGTCCGCCGCGGGGGAGGGCTCCGGCCGTCGAGGAGGGGGGGGGGGGAGCACCGCCGGTCCGCCGGGGGGGGGTCCGTCCGCGAGTGCCGGTCTTCTCGCCGGAGGTGGAGCGAAGATCGGAAGAGCTGATCGTCGAGAAACAGGAGGACCGCGTGGATTGCCCTCTCCGTGGCACCTCCGAGGTCGCCCAAGAACCTTTGGGAACACTGGGGACGGAAAGACCGAGCACCAGGACAGCGGGAGCGGACCGGAAATCAATATTTTCTAATTTAATTGGATTTTAAAAATAAATTTTAAATCTGATTTGCACTATCGGATTTTTAAAATTATACTATTTATATCTTCAAATGTATATTTTTAAATGTATTATTATTTATATTTTTAAATTATATTTTATATTTATTATATGAATATGTAAGTTGGTTAAGATCTTTATCAATATGTTATAGGAAATAAAATAAGACTATAAAAATAAAAGTTAAAATATAAGGTTATCCTCAAATTTATTGTGAACATACCAAACATAGGATAGGTTATCCTTAAAATTTATCCCAAGTCAAACCAAACATAGTGGGGATAAGATTAGTCATAAGGAGTGACTTATCCCTATCCCCTATATTTTTATCTCGATACCAAACGACGCCTATAAGTTTACCTGATTCATGGCGGATTCGAAAAAGAGTAAGTAATTTGTTTATTTTAATATTAATCACCTTAGTGGTCTCGATGATTTGATTTTCTCTGGGAGTCATAATTCCAAGAGAAAACGTACGTATGTCTCATAATTCATTAAATCCTGTAACTCATGTTAGGAGTAAGATAAACTGATTTGAAAGGGCGAGAAATGCTTTACTTTACACAATGTCTTTATGAGTATGGTGGTATTCCACATCTATTATTCACATAATTTTTACATAGTCTTTTTTTTTGTTCACGCAGGCCAGTTGGCCGGAGGTGCGCTGCCCATGCGCACAGCGAGGGATATCCCCACTAGAGACTCAGACTACCCCCCAAGGGGTGGCGGGCTTCGGCACCCATTCGAACCCTCGCCTCCGCTCCCCTGAGCTGAGGACGGTGCCAGTCGACCCATGGTCGACCAGCTAATTTTTACCTTGTCCCCAAATTTAGTTGAATTTTCTCTCACATATCCCCCAAAAGTCATGCTATACGTATGCATATATATTCTTAAATCCTTGCAAATTTACGTTCGTATAACCACAATTAGCTTCTATCTACAACAAACATGATTGATGAGTTTTTGTTACTATATATCAACAAAACTTTTTAAAATGAGTTTTTGGCAATTATTACAAAATTTATTTTTATGGATAATTTTTCTTGGACAAAAAAAGAGTACAAGTTTTTTAGTTATATATGATCATTCACACTTTTTATCATATCTCATTAAACATAATAATTCTATGTAGTTAACACGTTTAGATTTTATTTGAGCACACATTTTATATAAAAAAATGTACATCAAGTAGTGCAACGAAACACCACATAAACTTTAAAAATATGATACTGCTTTATTTTCTCTCTTCTCTCCCTTACCTTAGTAATTTACTGTACTCAACGGAGTGTTTGGTTGCGCAACCAAGTTTTATATATTTTCATAACAACAAAGTATGTTAAACTAAAATATAAATTAACTAGTGACAAAATTATCATGTTTGCAAACTTGTAATAACAAAAAAAAAGTCAGAGTGACATAAGACCAAAAAAATGGTGAGGTGAGGGACCACAGATAAAAAGGAGAGGGTTTCAACTCTTTTTTTTATCCAAAAAAAGAAATCTCTTTAAAAGCACCAATATGTAATGGTTTACCAAACAAAAATTTTAACTAGTTTTGTTACAAAAACATAAAACTATAATAAAAACGTAAGTTGTCATACAACTATACACCCCATTATTGTCTTAAGACATTGAGTTACATGACTCGGAAACTTTTGTCATACCCCGGACCTGTGATATATGTAGTAGGAAAGTCCGACAACATAATCGGAAAAAATAACTCCTCAAATATAAGATTAATATCAAATTCAAAATGATAATTCTAATAATTATATCCAAAATATCACAATAAAATTTTTGTCTAAGCATATTAAATACTAGTTTACAATAAGGAACAACCAATTATCTAAATCCTTGAATTCTAAATCACCACTATACTTCTACTGCACACTTCTTAAAAATATTAAATATTAGAATGGGGTGAGTCACCAATGACTTAATACGACTTACACCTAAGCTACCTTACTATATTAGTAAAATTCTATTGATAATAGGAATAACAAGCCTAAAAATCAAATGATAACATGTATAAATAAAGTTAATTATCATAGTTCAATTACTTAAATGAGATACTTTTCTAATCAACTAGTAAATTAATATGATTCTAAATGCAAACTATTCTAACCGTAACACGACATCACTAACATAACTTTATATGCACATACCACATAGACCTAACATGAAGCATAGAAACGTATTTAACCACTCACTACTTTATATGCCATAGCGCAAAATGTAAACCATTTGTCCGAGTAGAACACATGTTTCACTTGGATATTGTAGTTATGTCATGGAACTAACACCAGATCTAAATGCATATAACAGTAACATATAGTAAGTTAGATCTCATAATGCACCTAGGTATGGTTGCACTTATGATGAATTGTTGTATTCAGGATCAAATGATGTTCCGAACTATTCTATTTTATCTACTACCAACGGGTCACAAACCATAGTCTGGTGAAGTGCAATTTCATCATAGAATATTATCTACTGCATCAACTATATTTTATAAGCTAATAGCATGCATTACCTAGATATTCACTAACTTGCCAAACCAAACAAGCAAAAACCCCATATGTTACAACTTTAACATGATATAAAAATAATTTTTTACAATGTCTTGTCATATCTCTAATATGAAACTATTCTAATAGTAATCATGCTGGGACGATGCTGCGTGCTCTCCCCCTGGAGATCAACCCCCTGATGCCATTGCCCACCAATGTACGGATGCAAACAAACAAATACACTTGACTAAGTACTTCAAAACTTGGCTTGTAAAGAACTTTTCTCAAAATATCACTTCAACTAATTTAATTTATTATAATCATATAATATTATATTTAATAATTAAATTTATAAAATTTTTTAATTATAAACTTAGGAGATAAAAAATTAGGTTGGATCAAGTCAAGTTGATATTTTATGGGCCAGGTTATCAGGTCGATTAATTTATTTGTTCTTTTAAAAGAGATCTTGATTTTCGACAGGCCCAACCTAGCCCATTGACATACTGGCTTGGGCAACTATGAAAATCATGGATTAGCAACTCGTAAGGGCTTTTGGTATGAGTTTAATTTGTGTATGAATCTAATCTTTTCCAAATCTTAGGAAAAAAATCAACATCATCCACAATTTGATCTATACCAAAGAGACCACACAGTCTATGATGTAGAACTCCAATGGCTGTTTTCTTGCTATCAACTATCCACACACAAGCACATCATACAAAAAAACCCTAGCCTCTTGGCAGCCCCTTATCTACAAGAAGCCTTTTGTTGGGAAAATCAGTGCAAATCAATCTTTTTTGTCCGATTGAAATAACTTATACATGAATTCGATGCCCGCACAAGTAAATAAAATATTCGATAGAACTATAAGTAATGCAAGAGATGACGCGAGATTTATATGGAAACCTTCAAAATCGGAGAAAAATCTCAGGATAAATCCAATCTACTACGTAATCAATAAATACAGTAACATCGACTCTTTGACCACAATACGAAAGTCATAATTTTTACAAAAATAATAGAAATCACTCATCTTGACTTCTGAGACAAAATCCTTTGATGAAATGTACAAGATGAAAAAAATCGATAATAGATTACCAAAAACTTAGAGACATTGCTACCCTTCTTCCAACTTCTTATTTCTCTCCATCTCTCTATTTTTCTCTCTCTCCCCTCACAACTCTCCCCACCGATGAAGGCACCATTGCCACCGTGCACACAACTTCACCTTATCACATTGATGCGATGCTTGATGTTGTTGAGATTATGTTTTGCTTTTATTTTTCTCTTATATAAACGCCCATGTGCCCACTTTAGAAGGCCACGCGAACTTCTTACAAGACTAGCGGCTCAATAATCTCTCTCTAGACTCATAAGAGGACCATGCTAGTGGATTTTGTCCATCTCCAATTTGCTTAAGTAGCAACGATCATTGCCAAGCGCTTGCACCTTGAGTGCTTCTCCTTTGGTAGTCTTTATCATCATATCATAAATATTTCTATCGGTGTTAATCATCCCCAAGTGCATCAACTTCTTTTGTAACACATCTTAGATTCATTAATACCAAATATCAACATGCTTTGTTCTAGAATGATGAATGATAAATAATTTTTTTTTGAAGTGTATAGCTCTCTGGTTATCACAATGCAACACGAGTTTTCTGACTAAGACTTATGTCTTGAAGAAATTTATTCATTTATAGTATTTCATTGCATGGCGTTAATGTACTTTACTTTTGTAGTAGACAAGATCACATATTCAGTAATTTTGACTGCCATGAAATAACCATCCATGTAAAAGTAAACACATAACCTTATTTGGACTTTCTAGAGTGCAAATGTTCTGCCATGTATGCATTGTAAATAATTTTGTTTGTGCTTTTGAGCTACCAAAACACAAACAATACGCTACAGTAGCCTAGATTAGCATACTTGGTTATCCATTTCACTGCTCCCAGTATTCTTTGCCTATATAAGACAAATATCTGCTCACTATGTCAATTACACAACCCAAATCTGGATGTGTGCATATCATAACAAGAGACATCCAACTATCGAGACATATATCATCTTTTCTATGTTCCTTTGCTCATCTACAAACATGGACTATGCTTACCATTCAATATGAAGAGACTTGTAAGTGAAGTGACAACTAACTTTTTTACTTTCATGTTGATGTTTTTAAGCACATTTTCAACGTATTTCTCTTGAGATAACCATGGCATTTTAGATTTTCTATCACGAGTTTTCAAAATCTATTTAGCTAGACCTAAGTTCTTCGTATAAAAGAACTTGCTAATGTGTATTTTCAACCTATTAATCATCTGACTATTCTATCCAATAACTAACATATCATCTATATATAATAGAAAATAATAAATTACCTCTAGGAAAACTTTTGACATTAACATAGTGATATGTTGATGACCTTTGGTACCCCTGACCAATCATAAACTAATCAAATTTCTTGTACCATGGTCTTAGAGCTTGTTTAAGTTGATACAACCTTGTTCTTAACTTGTAAACCATTACCTCTTTGCCTGCAACTTTAAAACCATTTGGTTGTATATCTCTTCTTCTAAATCATCATGAAGAAAAACAGTCTTGATATCTAGTTGTTCTAACTCTAAATCTAAAGAAGCGACCAAACTCAATATCATCATAATATATGACATTTTAACTTCATAAGAGAAGTTCTCATTGAAATTAATACCTTTCGGCTACCTATAACCTTTGACCATTGGTCTAGCCTTGTATCTCACTATGCCTTGGCCTTCATTTCTTCATCTTGTAAATTCACTTATTTGCAAAACTTTTCTCCCCGTTGGCGATCTTACTAAATCATAAATATGATTCTTATGCAAAGTATCTATCTCTTATTGTATACCTTCCATTCACTTATCTCTGATAGAAATGTGTCCTAAAAGTCATTTATATATGATTTAGTTTTATATTTCTTGTAATATCTTATTCATTAATAATTGTATTATTTTCATTACTTGCACTATCTAGATGTATCTATCATAATGAAGTCCTAGGTTGCATACAATGATGTTTGAATCATGATTAAATTAGGATAATGAGATCAATCATCTAGAGACATGTGATCTAAATGTTTCTAGTTGTAGTATCTTTGAGACGAGACATGAATGATTCATTAAGACTAGTGTAGATGATACCTTCTTATATGATGAAGATGGCTGATCTCATTGGTTATTAGTGTGGAGACCATGAGATATATGTATAAGTGCTCATTAGAAAAATAAGCTCACTGAATTAAATAGCATAAAATCTTTGAAGATGGTCAATCTGATTAGTTATTAGTGTGGAGATCTTGAGATATATGTATAAGTTCTCATTAAAGGAATAAGTTTATTGAACCGAATAGCGTAAAATCTTTGAACAGTGTCTTACTGAACTGTCGATTAGGGTATTCTATCATCAAGGTTGTACGATTAGATCTTTGACTTGAGTCGTCAAAGATGTCTTGTTGGGCAGACCATGTACTTTGACTATTGACTTATGGATCACTTAGCATAGTTAATGGATTGGATATATGGAAAAAACTTGGTGGAGGAAATTGAGTGGGCAACAGTGGATCATCCACCCTTGGTAGGAGAGAGAGAGAGAATGTTCTATGGATAACACTCTGAATTCTAGGCTAACGTACATAGGATAATTGGAAAAGAGCTTTTCAATTGATCCAATTTTGAGTACAAGATTCCATAGTGTCGGAATGACCAAGAGTTGACAGTCAATGTCATATTTCTATCCAATCGGGACATTGAATGGATAAAGATTTATATTCGTGTGGAAACTAAAGATGAAAAAGCCTTTTGGAGAAAAGTTTATCTCCGAAGCTATTTGAGATCATAGGATTTGGCTTGTACCTTATATGATCGGTAGACCATTAAATCTATTATAAAATAATAGATTTAATTTTAAAACAGTCATTCTTTTAATTAGGCCTCAACTAAATGAGCTATTAGGTTTAGTGTATCACACATATATGTACTAATCTATATGTTGGGGGCAGGGGTGTCATTTATGGAACCATGCTGAGTTTTTTGTGAAAAACTTCAAGTTCTATAAATAATAGTGAAGATAACACAAACCCTATCATGTCAAGGGTACTAATTTCGACCCCAGCCACCTCATTCACATTTTCCCACCTTAGAGGTCTTCGAGAATTGATGGAACTTCATCCGAGGCAAGCTGGAAGGTCCAATGTGAAGGAGAACCCAACTTTGGAGATGGTATATGTGGATACGACTAGAGGTCACACACTTGGGTGACTTGAAGATTGTAAGAAAGCTCGATATTTTTTGATCTATAATGGGGTGTTTAGTTGCATGATAATGGATGTTTTTATTTTAATTTTTAAAAATTGTAAGAAAACTCGTTAAAAGAGGTGTTTGGCAACCATGACAAATTTATGTTTTGAAAGTAATTTTTTTCTTAAACAAAAAAGAGGGTCTCACCTCTTTCTTTTTTCTTGTGGTCACCCACTTTGTTTGGTCATGGATGGTTGTTACTTTTTTTGTTATCACATCCCTCCAAATATGATAATTTTATGTCATGAGTTGGTTTACTTTTTATTTTAATATAATTTTTTATCATGAAAGTGTACAAAAATTATCGTGCAACCAAACACCCCAAAAGATTTTTTTTGAATCCCATAAAAGTACGTGTTCGAAATAGTTTCAAATACTAGTTCTATTCTGATCAAGACTAAGACGTTGATATTTGAGGAGTCAGAAAATTTTCATTGCGTCAATATGATTGGACTGATTATTTATAATCTTTTCATGCATCAACTTGCACCTTTGCAAAACTGTGGTTCATCACTATTAGTAAGCATAACATATTCATTTGAAGGATAATTAATATAAAGAATTCAAAATTCTTTCTCTTCCAAATTGATCATCCTCTGCTGGCTTCACATGAGAGGGATGCTCCCTTCTAGATCATGTCTCTGCTTAGCATTATTTTCCATAGGAAAGCCATCTAGCATATGTTTTTCTACATCTTCTTCATCTTCATTAGCATTGTACTCAAATTTATCATGAGTATTTGGTTGCATATGAGGCTACACTATCACTTGTAGATGTACGTCACCAACTACACTATTTGGCTTTGGAGACTTCTTAAAGTCTTCAATTGTCCCTAAAGATCACATCATGGTGTCCATGCATTGCATCTATCTTTGGATCCCACAAGCTGTAGCCAAACACCCTCATTTACATAGCCAATAAACACATAGAGTATTTCTTTGTCATCTAGCATGGATCTTTGCTCCTTTGGTATTTACATGAATGTGCTATAACCAAAGACTCATAGATGCTCATATGACACGTCCTTACCTAACTACACTCTCAATGGAATATCTCTCTCCAAAGCCACACAAGAGGATTTGTTAATCAAGTACACTATTGTAAACACTTTTCCTAAAAATGATTTCATCAACCTAGAATTAGATAGCATACTCTTAATTCTCTCTACTATCTTCTTGTTCATCCTCTCCATAATGCCATTTTACTATGGAGTGTATGGAACAATCCATTCTTCATATGTCGAATATTGTGTTTCATACAATATTTCTTGAGTGACCAAACTCTTTTTTCATCACCATTGTCTGTCAAAAAAGATTTCAACTAATTTCTTGTTTAATAGATGAAAAGCATTTTCAGCAAGAGTCGAGGACATCTAAGATGGCTACACCATCTAAGGGTGGTGGATCACGGGGTCGATCTCAGGCATCTAGGGATCAACCTTCCACCTCCAGGGGTGTTGCTTCCGAGCCAGTTCGAGAGGCACCTTGTGAGCTTAGTCCATCTCAAGCTCGTTCTCAAAGAGTTCCGACGACGTCTCCTACAGATGGTAGTAGTCCATCTTCCCATGCTTCAGATATATATTTGACTATATACAAGTAAAAAGTATTCTTAAAAATATTCATTGTCTAATTGTAATTTTTAATTTATACTTAAGTAGCTACATCAGTTAGACGTGGGAGAGATCCAACAAAGGCCAATAGTGTGCAAACACTTAGGCCTAATGAGTTATACAATATTTTACCCGACGATTTGTCTATAGTATTTTAAAGTGTTAACCAATTTTTTATTAACAATATTTGTCTACAATATTTTAAAGGACGATCAATAGAAGAAGCTCGTGCCAATATTCCTCCACAATGCAACAAGGAACAATGGCATCATATGTGCCATTTATGGAGTTAAGATGAAGTCAGAGTAAATAAAACAAATCTCTTCTCTTATAATTAGGTTTTTAATGTCGAGAAATGTTATTTCATTTATATATATATATATATTTGTAGGCGCTGAGTGAAAAGAATGTCGGTAATAGGCGGCAATTAACAATGTCGTACAGAAGAGGAAGAACAAACACACTAGTTAGAAAGAGACTTTGTAAGTAGTAAAAACTTAAATTTTTATATTAGTTGATCCTTATTTCAAAATTACTTATTATTTTTTTAATTTTTTGGATAGGTATGAAAGGAAGGTCGTCCTCCAACTCGTCTGGAGGTATTCTAGATGTGTCAAATGCATGAGGAGCTTGATGGAGCAGTCGTTTGGGATAATGACTAAAGTCATCTTATGATGGTAATGATTGGTTGTCAAATTTTTTTTTCCTTATAATTTAAAATTCAATATTTTAATTTTACTTTTTATCATATTATTTATATAGGAAAATATGTAAGAATTGATGAATCGCTCAGCATCTGAATCCTCGGATGCTGGGGTATCGCAGCCTCCACTCACCGCGGAGGAAGCTTTTGTATCCGTATTCGTAGAGCTTGACCAGGATGGATCTGATGTGGTGGACAAGTGAAACTCGCCACACTTGGTATGTGGTGAGTCAAGTGGAGGTGCTTTTAGCTCATGTGACGAGGCAAGGAGAAATCAATGAATGTTATGAAGAACAAATTACTTCATTGAAACAACAATTAGACAATCAACAACAATCATTCCAAGAAAATTTCGATCACCTCAATCTGATTATAAGAGGGTTGACTCAAAGGTTCTCGACTTCTGATGTGTCATCCACATCAGAGCATCATTTGCCTCAACAAACAGATGACATAAATGATGATGACGACGAGGACTATGAGGATGGCGAGGAGAGTGAAGATGAAGATGAAGATGAAGATGACGAATAGATATATATGTATTTTTTACTCTCCTTGGATGTTAATGTTTGTATGTATCAATACAGTTTGGAGTATGAATGTGAATTTGAATTTGGTATGTGAATGTGAATTTAAATTTGGTATGTGAATGTGGATTGTTCCTTTGAATTTGGTATGTGAATGTGAAAAAAAAGATGTGTACTTGATGTATTATTTAAATGTATTCAATCTTCTTCTGGATTTGAATTTGCCAACCTGGCATCGGATTGTGAAGAAAATCTCCAAATCCCCAATCCGATGTTGTATTGGCCAATCCAAATTCGTTATGGATTTGAAATGGGTAATTCGGCGTCGGATTGGTCAAAAAGATCAAAATTCCCAAGCCGATGTTGAATTGCCCAATTGATGGCCGTTCCAAGTTTGAATTGGCTAATCCGACACCAGATTGGCCAAAAAGATAAAAATTTTCAAGCCAATGCTAGATTGCCCAATTGGATCTCATTCTAGCTTTGACTTGGCCAATCCGACATCGAATTGGGCCAAAAATCCTAATTCGGCAATCTAACAAATTGAGTTTGAATTGGGCAATCCGACACTAAATTGGATGAAAATAATAAAATCCCCAATCCGATGTCCGTTCCAGGTTTGAATTGGGTAATCCTACACCGAATTGGCCAAAAGAATAAAATTTCCAATTCGATGCCCGTTTCGGGTTTGGATTGAGCAATCTGGCACCGAATTGGTTAATATAAACCAATTTTCGGATTGGTTGATCCGATTCTGGGTCTTTCCGGAAGTTATCGGGAATGATCGATCTTCCTGATTCGATCCAAGAATCGATCCAATCAGGTCAATCTAATTATTTTTTTTGCAGAAAAAACTTATTGGTGACGGCTGCATGAAGTTGTCACCAATAAACTTATATGGGATGGCTGAAGCTGTACAAAATAAGGTTCAAGTTGTCTCAAATCCAGAAAAAATAATCTAAACTAGTCCCCGACAATTTTTGCTAGACATTTGCGACGGCTTTTGAAGTCGTCGCAAAAAAATGTTTTGTGACAGCTGTCATATTTGTGTCGGTTTAAAGCCGTCGCAAAATCAGAAAACAAAATCTGCAAAGCCCCCCGCGAGTTTGTCTTTACCATTTGCGACGGCCATGCAAGCTGTCGCCAATAAGTTTAAACATTGGCAACGGCTTCGTAAGTCGTCCCCAATAAGTTTAAACCCATCTTATTAAACTTTAATGCGATAGCTTAAAAGCCATCGCAAATAACCTTAGTTGTGACGGCTTACAAATAGTCGCCGCTAATAATATTGACGACGACATTATTTGCGACGTGTTTGTGACGAGTTATGAGCCGCCGCTAAAATAAATTAGCAACAGTTTTTAGACTTTTTGGGACAGCTATTTATTGAAAAAATTTGTGTAAACCAACCTTTTCAACCGAGAAAAATAACTTATAAGCGAATTTGGGATCTGTATAAACAAATAAAATATCAGCTAGAACTGCAAGAGATGACACGTGGGATTTACGAGAAAATCAAACCCCGAAATCGGGAAAATGGCAAGATAAATATGACACATTGAGCAATCAAGTATTAATTTACTTTAGAATAATAAAAATCACACATTTGATCTTTCAAAAAAAGTCTTCAGACTAGACGTACGAGATGGAAAAAATATGAAAATAAATTATCAAGCAAGTCTGCAAACCGGTCGTTCTGCCTTTCTCCTTGTATACATACATATATATCTAACTCAGTATATAGAAGTGGGTATCCAGTTTTTTCGTCCTTAGCATTTGGCCTATGTGTTTGTCTAGATACTTACTCTCCATTTTTGTCTAGATACTTACTCTGCATGCCCATTTTTCGTCCCGTCGTTTGACATCATCCGATCATCCGGACTTAACCTTCCAACCGTTTGATGGAGCACCTTACATACTGACCCTGCTGAGTTACTGCCCCCGCCGCATCTTTCGCCCCGCATACTGCCTCCGCCGCGTATTTCGCCTCGCAACGCCTCCAGGCTCCCGAAATTCCGCCCTCGGCCGCCCTCACCTGACGGTTTCACCGCCCTCCGCCGTAATCTCCCCCTCCCTTCCGGAAATGGCATCACGAGATTATCTTTTTCTTCATTTTCTCTCGCCCTACACCTCCTCTCAAATGAGGAGCTTTCTTGTTTGCTTGGATTGTTATTAAGATCGTCTTCCTTTCCCTGTGTGCAGATGACGTCTTTCCTATTGGATTTCTCCACGGCTGTTCTGCCATAGATCAAAAATCAACGATGCTGCCTCCACCAGTCAGTGGCGGGAAGACATCGGAATGACCCTGCTTTTACGGTACATATGGGGACGTAAATCTCTTGGTTTCTTCCATTGTCCCTTCATTCCCTACTATTTAACATGATCTGTGGAAGATTTCTTTCCTTTTTTTTCTCTTATGATTTCTCCGTTTCATTCATAATATATATTTTCAATCTTCTTGCATTACTTGAATAAGGTGTTTCAACACTAAGCAAAACACAAATTTACATATCTCCAAAGATCAATCACAGGGATAAATCACCAAGGTATGGAAATAAATCTTTTTCAAATTTATTATTTCAACTTTATGATAGCGTTGGGTTTTGATTTCAATCTTTTGTCATTAATTTTGTCGTCTTTTCATTTCTATGTTATTCTTTTACTTTTTTCTAATTTATGTCTCTTTTTTGTTTTATTTGGTTTGTAATTTTTTTGCCCTATTTATATTTACTTATTTCATATTTAAATTGACCTTCAATTCTTTGATTGCACTTCACATATTTTCCAATTTCTCTCCCTTATGAGAATTTTTTTCCGTCATTCTTTGTTGTGTCTTAAATCCCTTCGGGGAATTACTCCTTCTCGAAAAATATGACATTTCATGATCCCGTTTAGAACTCTCAGATAAATTTAATCGAATTGCATTACTTATGGCCTAATTACAGTATGCTTTTATTTAATCATAACTTGATTCTATTTGATACTCTAAGATTTACCATGCCAAGAAACATGTAAAGAAGCTAATACGTTCTTTAGAACATGCAGTTGAAAGGTATTTATTGTTAATTTATTATTACTATGTCTTGTTGTATTTAGGCACAAAGTAATGCTATTTTTAATTAATTTTTAGATTTTAATCACAGATTAGATTTTTTTTTCATTTTTCTTCGATTTACTGAATTAACCCTTCTAGTTTTGTACAGAACCCTTTATATATAGTTCAATACAATCCTTATACTTTTGTGAACTCCACTCCAATCTTGCGCCACCTAAATATTACAGTGTTGCAATGCTTAATCCACCAATTATCTAACAAAGTGAGAAATTACAACTAAGCAAGTTCAAATATGAAAACTTTAGATTTGGTAGCAGTGTTGATTCTTACCTTATTGCTAATTCAATTATGGTAAGATGTAGTTCAAAAGCTAAAAGAGCAGCATGCTTAACAATTTAGCCTAATCTATTTTGTTACTTTAGCCAGTCTGTTAGTGCAAAACAATAGTGTAATAATTTGGTTTACTTCGCCGTATTGATTTTGAGTTCCTAAGTTTTACAAATTCTGGAGATTTACAGAATTTTCATCTATTCAGAATGTTTATATTTTCATCACTGGGCTTTTAGATTTCTTTAAACTTTTCAAGTTTTGCATATTTTTAACTTTTATATTTTGAATATTTTTGGGAAAGATTTTCTTTATTTCTTTTAATTGCTTGATTTTTATGATTTTCAAAATTCTATAATTTTTTGATTTAAGGGAATCACCCTGTCTTTGAATATCTGGGCTCCAGATTTACAAACCTTTAGGAATTTCCAATTTATGACTTTTGGTTTTTCAAACCGTCACATGTTTTTTTTATAAGTGTCTTCTATGGTTTTCCATTTACATATCTTGTTATTTTTTCCCCGTTTTGCCAAGGTCTAGGTTCCATAGATTCGGATTTATTGTTTGAAGACCTTTCATCTCGGGGTTTCAGATTTCGGTATTTTTGTTTCTATTTTGTTTATTATACATTTTTTTATATTTCTACATAAAGATTTAATCTTGCAAAAATTTATTCTAGATAATCTTTAGAATTGTTGATTTTGTGTTCCCAAGTTTTACAAATTCTAGAGATTTATAGAATTTTTATCTATTCTGAATGTTCAGGAATTTTCATCACTAGGCTTTTAAATTTCTTTAAAGTTTTTAAGTTTTTAAAAATTTTAAATTTTAGATTTTGAAGATGTCTTGGATGTTTATATTTTCTTTATTTTTTGCAATTTCCTAATTTTTATGATTTGCGAAACTCTCTAATTTTTTGATTTCAGGGAATCACCCTGTCTTTGAATATCTGGGCTCCAGATTTACAAACCTTTAGGAATTTTAGATTTCTGACTTTTGGTTTTTCAAACCTTCACAAGTTATTTTTACAAATGCCTTCTATGGTTTTCCTTTACATATCTTGTTATTTTTTTCCACATTTTGTCAAGGTCTAGGTTCCATGGATTCAGATTTGTTGTTTGAAGACCTTTCATCCCGGGTTTTAGATTTTGGAATTTTTGTTCTGTTTTGTTTATTATACATTTTTTATATTTCTACATAAAGATTTAATCATGCAAAGATTTATTCGGGATAATCTTTATTTCACATGATTTAAATGTCAGTATATGTGTTTTAATTCATGTATTTTAAAAAAATAATTATCAAGCACTTTCTTGTCATGATTGTCCCTTGGATTAGCTAGAGTCGAACCCTATCTTTAATGGGACCCATGTATTTTAAATACCGTAGGAGTGAAACTTCAATGTATATCGAAATTCACATGATTTTTTCAATAAAATTTGCTTGGAAAGCTGTAAATTCTTGCAATTCATGGACTTGAAATTTTTTCCCAAGACTTGAGAATTTCAGATCTCAAGGACTTTTGAACTTTCCAAGCTCTCAGACCTTGACCACTTCTTAGATTTCCAAGTTTACAGAGTTTCTAGATTTTGAATCCCCGGACTTTCACATTTTCTTGAACTTTTCATATTTTTATATATTTTTCAACTTTCAGATTTCTGATTTTTTATATATTATATGTATATTAGATTTTTAGAATTTTTGCATTCCTTACAAATTCCTGATTTGCTGATTTCTGTTTTGAAAAATTCTTGGATTTTCTAATTTCAAGGAATCTCTAGGTCTCTGAATTTTTGGACTCCCATATTCTTGGACCTTTAAAAAATTTCAGATTTCTGGGATTTGTATTTTTCGGATCAGATATTTCTAATTTATTTATACTTGTATATTCATCAAAGTTTCTGATTCTTTGACTTTCAGGTCTTTCTCAGATTTCATGATTTTTTTACGGCAGACTTCTAGATTTCTCTTTTCTTGTGCCACATATCTTCAAGTTTGTGTGGCTTCTTGGATGCTTCCTCTCAAGATAGAAGTGTTTAAGCATGGAATATCCTTTAAATAGAACTTTTACAACATATATGAAAAAAACAATCTCTTGGAGTGTCCACGGGCCACGAGAACTCACCCACATGATTGAATACAACCCCTACCAGTTCACTTTATGAAAAATCATTTTAAAACTCCATACTAAATTGCAAAAGAAGTATAAAGCCTTGAAATCCAAAACCACATTTGCTGTCATTTGTTTTGTATTATTATCTTTTATGCTATTGATTACAACTCGATCAAATTTGCAGGTCTTCCCCTCCTAGAATAGGAGGACCTAGTGGTAGCCAACTGCAACCTCAAATTAGATCAAGGATGCCACCACACCTATTTACTGGAGGAAAAGTAGAGGGAGATCAGGGTACTGCAATCCATGTTGTGCTTCTTGATGCAAACACAGGCATGATTGTACCATCTAGACCAGAGTCGATTGTAATATCTGACGTAAAAAAAAAGGTAACCGCCACCCCGCCCCGCCCGTTCTCTCTCTCTCTCGTCGGTTACACCCGCCCGCCCCGCCCTCTCTCTCTCTCTAGCCGGTTACGAACCCCCCCCCCGTCGAAGCTCTCTCTCCCTCTCTTCCTATCATTGACACCGCCGCGCCTGGGCTGCCTCCGCCGTGCGCACCCAGCGCCGCCTCCCGCGCGCGCACACGCGACGCCATCGCGGCATCAGCCCCGCCGTCCGCCACCGCCCACCGCCGCGCAGCCGGTCGCCCCCACCGTCGCCAGCACCTTCCCCACTGCCCCCTCGCGGCCTCGGGCCCCCCCGCGCGGTTGTCGCCGTTCCACCGGCGCTCGTCGCCCAAAGTGCAGCGCCGTAACCCGCCAGCCCCACGGCCACGCCTCCCGCCACCCTGCATCGACCCCTCGGTGCGGCAGTCACCCCCTCCCTCCAGCGCCTCCCTTGCCGGCGAGAGCGTCGCCGTCCAACCCTTCCCGCACCGCCCGTGGCCGTCGCCGGAAGCCGCCGCAGTCAACTCCCCTATTCCGGACGGAACCGCCGCGGGAGAGCCTCTCGCCATCGCCATCGCCGGCCGTCGTCTTCCTCTCATCGTCGCCGTCATGACCAGCCCCTCCCCCGCCCATCGCTGTCGCCGTCGAGCGCCGCCGGCCGCCTCCGCCGTCGCGAGCGCCGCCTCCGCCGTCGCGAGCGCCGCCCGCGAACCGCCGCCGTGAGCCGCCCGGTCCAGCTCCGCTCGGCCCAGCTCCACCCGGTCCAGCCGCCCGGTTCAGCCGGTCGAACCGCCCGGTTTGACGCCGGTTCAGGATTTTTCTGATTTTCGGAATTAATAAATCCGGAAATTAGATTTGAGGCCCGAAAATAGCAGGAAAATTCTGAAAAATCCGAAAAATTCACAAGAGCTTCCAGGTAGGTTTCTCGAGCTCATCTATGTATTTGATCCCATTTTGATTATAAAATATGCATGATTTAACTTATGGACCTTGATTTGACTAGTTTAGACTTTTGACTCATGATTAGTGAATTTTCTCAAAAATCCTTGAATCCAGAACTTTGAAAATGATATTTTGAATATTATGGGACATGTTTGGCATGATTCTAGACGGGTAGAACTGTTTTTCATGAGACTTGACCATATGTTATTTATGTATATGTTTATGTGCTAGAATGGGCCTAGAATTGAAATATAATTATGTGGAGTTTTGGAAAAATCAAAAGTCATCAAATTTCACTTTTTGGAACCTGTTTAGGTCAGATTATGAGTGTTGACATCAGAAGTTAGCTTGTTTTGATTATGCCAAGCTTGATTTAAGTTAATTGTCTTGTATATGTAATTAAGTATGTCTAGTTCGGTTTGTCATTTCATGTATGTAAATCAAGTAAATTTTGGTTAGTTTGGTTTCAGATTATGTAATATGTCATGCATGATATTATTATGTTCATATGGTTAGGTATGGTATATATTTGATTCAGAATATGTCAATCAAGTCGATTAGTACAAGTCTTGTCTAGTTATGGCAAAATATGTTTAATTTGGTTTCAGATCATGGGCTATGCTATGCATAGTTAGTCATGTCAATTTGGTCATGATTAGTACGAGTTGTCATTCAGAACAAGTTCACATATGTCGGGTTATCATATGTCTTGTCAAGTTCGTGGTGGATGTTAAGTCTTGCATGAAGGGCTATGAAATTGATGGTTATGTCATGTATGCATGGTATGATCAAGTATGTCATGATTTGAAATTATGTTATGAACTCTTGATATGACGTGCTATGAAGGCTTCACCAGCCTATGTTAGTAAATTGCCCCGTGGGCAGATAGTAACTTAGATGAATCCGGCCCTCCCACGGATCCCGGATTCTGCGGTTTCTCTTAGTGTCACCTTTGCCTAGGTGCACTTTGGGCTAGCTTATTATATATTCTTGCTATATATATTAGAGCTGGTGAATGCATTTTGTACATGTGAAGCAAGACGACCAATTCCTTGCTCTTTGGCTATGTTTTCCGGAAAGGATATGAAATATGTTACTTGTGTGTCATGTTTAGATGTTAAACCATGTCATGCTAGAAAAATCAGATTTGTCTTGTTTTAAATTGGTCATGTTAAGTTAAGTCTTGAGGTCATTTAGATGATATTTGTCTAGCTTGTATGGTCTTGTGTGCATTGGTCTAGAATTAATTGGCTTTGGCATAATCTTTTCTTTGAAGATAATTATGTTTCAGATATGGGTTGTGAGATTAATATAGAAGACATTCTATACTTTTGTATTACATCTCAATTTAGATATGTTACGTACCATTGCTTGATTGTATGTTATTTACTCGATCAATGGGTGAAGGGTGTAAATCCTACGGAGTCCCCGGACTCACCCCGTTGTGGGTTAAAATTTTCGACGGAGGTTTTGAAGATTTAAGAGCTTGAAGATGAGGATCAGGTGGAACCAAGGGAATCAGAGTCATTTGCACATGGAGATTCTTGGTATTCTCTACTTAGGTAGATGATCTTGATTGTTTTTGAACAAGAGTGTGGATAGACTTAGAAGTATGATTCTATTATCTTGTTTTGATGGATCTTAGGAAATTAATTGTTTAAGTTTGAGTTGTGGAATCCAAGTGTTGGGTTTCATCCCACTGTCATGACATTGTGTATTTCCGCTGCGTATTTGTGGTTATGTTATTTAAATTCCGGGTCGTGACATCGTTGGCTAAACTAATAGTTGTCGTACTAGAAGGCGATTTCAATGAGGAAGCTGATGAAGACTGGTATGTTGAACATTTTGAAAATTATGAAGTAAAAGAGCGTGAGGTGAAAAGGCCACTCCTGACAGGAGATTTGCAGGTAACTCTCAAATAAAGTGTTGGAACTTTTGGGGACCTAACCTTCACAGACAATTCTAGCTAGATCAAGAGCAGAAAATTCAGACTTGGTGTAAAAGTTGCAGTTGGTGCATGTGAAGGTGTTCGCATTTGTGAGGCCAAGACAGAACCTTTTGCCATCAAAGATCAAGGAGGCGAATGTAAGTAGAAATATATTTTCTTAGAGCTACTGTTATCATTATACCAGCCACTTCTTTGAGTTTAATGCTTGGACATTTATGTAAGCTACTTAAATCATACAGAGCTTCTCTCTTTATATCTAGATGCCTACGTTTGTGTATTCTTATGTTGTTCATGAGGTTGGAACTTGGTTTCATGTTATTGCAGTGTACAAGAAACATTGTAATACTTGGCTTTTTTAAAAAAAAAATTTAATTTTAATTTTGGTAACCGTCGCCCTCCTCTTCTCCTCCCTCGCCGCTGCGCCACCGCCGATCGCCGCCGCGAGCCTCCCTATCGCCGTCACCACCGAGGCCGGCCTTCCTCTTGCCGTCGCCGTCGCCGGGCCATCGCCGTCGAGCGCCGCCAGCAGCCTCCTCTGCCGCGAGCTCCGCCCGCTGTCGCGAGCGCCGCCAAGCCGCCGTCGCGAGCCGCCAAGCCACCCGGTCCAGCTCCGCCCGGTCCAGCCGCCCGGTTCAGCCGGTCGAACCGCCCGGTTCGACGCCGGTTCAGGATTTTTCTGATTTTCGGAATTAATAAATCCCAAAATTAGACTTGAGGCCATAAAAATAGCAGGAAAATTCTGAAAAATCCGAAAAATTCACAGGAGCTTCCAGGTAGGTTTCTCAATCCTGTCTATGTATTTGATCCCATTTTGATTAGAAAATATGCATGATTTAACTTATGGATCATAAGTTGACTAGTCTTAGACTTTGGACTTGTAATTATTGATTTTCACAAAATCTCTGAAATTAGAAACTTGAAATTAGTATTTTGTATATTATGGAACATGTTTAGCTTGATTATGCTTGGGTAGAAGCCTTTTCTATCAAATTTGATCTTCTGAAAACCATGTAAGTGATTATATGCTAGTTTGGAACAAGAATTGAAGGTTAATTATGTGTAGACTTGAAAAACTCTTGGGTCATCAAATTATACCTCTTAGAACCTGTTTTGGTCAGATTATGATTGATTACATGAGATATTAATTTGTTTAGTTTATGCCAAGCATGACTTAGGTTAAGTGTCTTGTACATATGTTTTAGTATGTCTAGTTCGGTTTGTCATTGCATGTGTGAGGATCATGTAAATTTTGATTAGTATGATTTCAGATTATGTATTATGTCATGCATGATATGATTATGTTCATATGGTTAAGTTTGGTATATGTTTGATTTAGAATATGTCAACCAAGTCGGTTAGTACAAGTCTTGTCTAGTTATGATGAAATATGTTTAATTTGGTTTCAGATCATGGGCTATGCTATGCATAGTTAGTTATGTCAATTTAGTCATGATTAGTACAAGTTGTCATTGAGAACAAGTTCAATTAAGTCGGGTTATCATATGTCTTGTCAAGTTCGTTATGAATGCTATGTCTTGCATGAAAGGCTATGAAATTAGATGTTTATGTCATGTATGCATGGTATGGTCAGGTATGTCATGATATGAAATTATGTTATGAATTCTTGATATGACGTGCTATGAAGGCTTCACCAGCCTATGTTAGACAATCGCCTGTGGGCAGCGGGTAACTTAGATGAATCCGGCCCTCCCACCCATCCCGGATTCTTGCGGTTTTTCCCTTAGTGTCACCACTGCCTAGGTGCACTTTGGGCTAGCTTAGTATATGTTACTTCTATATATATATTAGAGCTGGTGAATGCATTTTGTACATGTGAAGCAAGACGGCCAATTCCTTGCTCTTTGGCTATGTGTTCTGGAAAGGATATGAAATATGTTACTTGTGTGTCATGTATGGATGTTAAACCATGTCATGTTAGAAAAATCAGATTTGTCTGTTTTAATTTGGTCATGTTAAGTTAAGTCTTGAGGTCATTTAGATGATATTTGTCTAGCTTGTATGGTCTTGTGTGCATTGGTCTAGAATTAATTGGCTTTGGCATAATCTTTTCTTTGAAGATAATTATGTTCAGATATGGGTTGTGAGATTAATATAGAAGACATTCTATACTTTTGTATTACATCTCAATTTAGATATGTTACGTACCATTGCTTGATTATATGTTATTTACTCAATCGATGGGTGAAGGGTGTAAATCCTACGGAGTCCCCGGACTCACCCCGTTGTGGGTTAAATTTTTCAGCAGGTTTTGAAGATTTAAGAGCTTGAAGATGAGGATCAGGTGGAACTAAAGGAATCAGAGTCATTTGCACTTAGAGATTCTTGGTATTCTCTACTTAGGTAGATGATCTTGCTTGTTTTTGAACAAGAGTGTGGATAGACTTAGAAGTATGATTCTATTAACTTGTTTTGATGGATCTTAGGAAATTAATTGTTTAAGTTTGGGTTGTGGAATCCAAGTGTTGGGTTTCATCCCACTGTCACGACATTGTGTATTTCCGTTGCGTATTTGTGGTTATGTTATTTAAATTCCGGGTCGTGACAAACATTGCCCACCTACTTTGCACAATGAGGTATGGAGATTTGTTAGAATAGCAAAACATGGAGCTCTACACAAAAAACTGGTTAATGCACAAATAGTAACTGTTGAAGACTTCCTACGTCTTTTGGTCAGGGATCCCCAGAAGTTAATGGAGTGTAAGTTCCTCCATTCTCATTATTTTTATTTAATTCTGATTTTGAGGTTTGAGGATTGAATTTTTAGGGCCTCAATTTTTTTAATGATCCGACTCTCATACTTCAACCATTTTCTGGTTTGCTTAACTGTTTGTTTTCAGTATTTATTGCACTTTTCTATTTTTTATTTTTTTCTGATTTTTTTCTATGAGAGCTCTTGAACTGTGTAGTATTTTTAATGTTCTAGATTGTTAGAATTTTCTCTAGGATGCTCGTTCAGGTTTGTATAATTTTCAGACAATCATATTTTTTCAACTTTCTAGATTTTCAAATTAATAGAATGTGAACACTTCAATATTCAACTAAAGTAATTAGTGAAAACGAAAGAAACCAAAAGTATTGATCTTTAATATAAGTATGTGGAGTTATGGATTTTTATTTTTTTTAAAAATTTCAAGTATGTGGATGCTATTTTTAAAAATCTGAGGACTTATCATTATGTCATGCATGGCAAGGATATCAAATGCATAAAGTGCATTTCATTTTTCTCATATCATATAGCAGACATAGTAGCCTCCAGCCTCCTTTTTTTGACAAAGATTTCTTATTGAGGCAACTCTTTTCTAATATATATTTTTATTTTATGTCTGGTTAATATGAATAATTAATAACATCACAAAATGTAGTAACATGAATTCAAAATTCACAACATAACTGAATTTATGTTACAATAATACATTGGGCAATCCCTGGTTCACACTCCTTTTTTTCACTCAATTGCTCATTTGATACAATTCAGAACTAAATTCAATAAAACATCAGGCTTTCATATTTGAAAGTTTCAGCTCATCTCTCCAATGTGACTCACTATAAAAAAATGTAAGCCTCATTGATAAAATATTTTTGTGGAAGATAACAAGAGGCCGACTTACTATCTGTTGACCAATTTTATGGCATACTTGGAATTTCAATCCGGTGGGGTCACTTAAAATTTCAATAGCCACCTACTTTGAAAAACATCTAATATAAACAATTTTTATAAAAAATTTAAACACCTAAATAGATTTTTAAAATCCACTAGGATAACCTAACCAGTTACTTCCATGTAGATTGTGGATCCCCTAGACCAGCTGGAATAGGTTAGTACATTGGGCGCAGAAAAAATGTTGTTTCTGTGTATATTATATTTGCATTAGTTATCGTTGAATTGTATTGTTTTTTAATTAAATATCCGAGATCTTGAAGTTATGTTTTTGGGAAGACATCTTGTATTGTGGCTCTTTTACCTTTTGGTCTTAAGTTTCATGGAATTAAACTTTTTTATCAAATTCTAAAGTTCTGTTTTGAACTGAATTCTTCAAGTTTTATTATTTTTTGTTTTTTTCAAATCTTATGGCCTGTTTGGTTAGAATATAAAAAATGGTACTATATTAGTATTCATGTTGCTATTTCTAGAAGATGAACTATCAATATCAAAATTGATACAAATTGAAACTTGTATTACATAACATGGTTAAGATAGTTCTGTGGTTAGTCAAGGTTCAGCTTGGTTAATCCCTCATGTTTTCATGCAAAAACTAATGATCATGTTTGCCATGACAATAGCTTGTGGTTTGTCAATTAATCGGTTTGAAGATCTGGCCCATCTGCAGATTGCCAAATGTAACCATTGAAATCAACAAAGTAGTTGCTTGGACCGCTTTACCACGTAAGCAACTAAAATGCTTGAACACAGTGGATCTTGGGTCTGATCCCATCTAGTAATCTGCGCTTGGATGAGTGAGGCTGAAATTGGCCAATTCTAGCCTTCTGTTGGATCATCTAATTCGTTCTATCTGTATTGCCCCTAGATCTTATATTGAATATTTGAGAATTGGGATAGATATATTAATTGCATATTTCTCCAAGCTAAGAGGATTACTTTTTTAAAAAAATAGTGAAAATAGGAGGATACCCAAAACATGAAATATGGTGAGAAGATAAAAATAACCTATGCATGCATGCCCTACAATGTGTACTGATCTTTATCAGTGTAATATATATTTTCACTTTTTGTCTGTTTAATATCAATAATTAATAACATCACAAGATGTAGTAAAATCAATTCAAAATTTGCAGCAACATAACTGGATTTTATGTTACAGTAATGCATTGAGCAATCTCTGGTTCACACTCCACTTTTTTACACTCAATTGCTCATTTGATACAGTTCAGAACCTGATGTATGTCATCAGGTTGGTGCCAAGAATAAGCTTCTCTTATTTAAAGAGCCTGTGCACTCTTATTGGTTTGTGGTTTATGGGGTCACTCTGCACCCTTTAACAGTTTTACAGGCAAATCATCATTTTTAATAGATTTTTACTTATTATCAGATTATGAATTTACCGGTTTTGAGGTTTCAAGTGTTTGGTTCCATGTGTTGTTTTCTTTTTATGTATTTTGTGTGCTTTATCAGGTTTGTTATCTTCTTACTCTTTGATGGGTTTAAATGAGGGTCAAGGTCTTAACATATTTCTTTTAGGTTCTGGTTTTAAATTTAAGGATTTGATCCTTTGATTATCAAGGGGTTATGTTTAGTTTGAATTTATTCTTGGTTCATCTTGGGCTTATCTTCTCTTGGATTGCTCGACTCTAGCTCCCTTCTAAAGTTATTGATTTCTGCACCTCAAGATATCTGATGACTCTCCCTTTTCTTTAATTAAGGTTTAATGCAAATTTTCGATTATCAAATGTTGATTTTTTCTGATGTTCATTGATCTGGGGGTTTGCATACTGTTGAAGATCTACAATTGATATAACCTCAAAATGTCAATTTCCTTTTTGAAAAGAGAATTTTGGTTTTTGAATTAGCTTTGAAAAACTAGGAACATAAGTGGTATCATCACATAGGAGTATACCTAATTCAATGATATGTTTAAAAATATTCTCAAGTTGAAAGGTGAGCTCCTCTCCTTCCCCCATTCCATTTCCTGTAAAAGACCTTGCTTGAGTAGGTATTATAGACCTTATTTTTTTCTGTTTGCTTTTTTGGAAGTGTTTCTTTTCTCCTTATGTTGATGAACAATGATTCAATTCCTTAAGTCCAAACAACTTGAGGTTGAATATTGAACTATTTTTAGAGTAAATTATATCAGAATGTTACATTGGTTGTGCTGGTAAGGACGTAGAATTGAAATATTGTTTCGCTACTTTGTATTTCATATTCTTTGACAATATAGTTTATTTTGAAAGGGAGAAATTCTATGAAATTATTAAGAAGGATGCGATGCTCTCTTCAATGTATTTGGTCTCAATTCTCCTTTTTTGAGAGTAGATTTTACACCATTTCATAATATTTTCATATCAAATTCTATCAGGTGAAGGACCCGTAGCTTTCCGTGTGGACCATGGAGCGTCTTAATTCACTATTGTACTCTCAAGTCTCAAGAGCTCAGAGTCACTCAAACGTACATGTGGAACGCTTAGCAATGAATAGAGAGCACGATCTTAGACTGTATATATGTCATTAGGTTGGTGTCAAGAACAAGCTTCTCTTATTTAAGGAGCCTGTCCACTCTTTTTGGTTTGTGGTTTATGGGGTCGCTCCACCACCTATTATATCCCTTAAAAGTTTTACAGGCATATCATCATTTTTGGCGGTTATTCATACTCATGATGTATTGTGTTACATACATTGACGCCATGTTTAAATCAGCATATTTTTTGGGTACATATTGTGATGTATTATATGACTGCACAAGATAGCTCGATGGGGATCTCTGTGTTAAATGCAGTCGCCACCAGCTCCCCTATAAATACCAGCTACATATCATCCCTCATTGCATCTGAGGAAAGCAGCTAGCTGCTAATATGAGCTCAGTGTATAGCTCATTGCAGGTGAGCTCTCATTGATTGGGATCTTATTTGAGATGTGTTTTATTTAGATATGACTTGGATTAAAACTTGGTGTCTTTTATTGGGGTTTGCTATAAGTTTGATTAAAATTTAAATTTTTTTTACTTTGGTTTAGTTCGAATTTTTTTATCTTATTTCAAATTATTGTCTTTCAGATCTAAGATTCGATGTGTTTTGTGGGTTGTCCATTTGCTGAATTAATTTCCAGACTCAGGACTTCAAGTTTTGGGATTCCAAGTTTTATTTTCAGATTTTATGGTTTTGAAATTTATTAGAGCCTGAATGGTATCTATTTGGCTTTGACATTTGACAGGTTTCCTATGTCTAATCTCCATGATATTAGGAGCCTGAACATTGGAACTTGATTATATAAATCCTTTCAAGAAAACTGAACTTAGTGGTAAATGTTACTGATAGCGATCTTGTGCAGTATTCTGCAGGCAAGTAATAAAAGGGTTAGTATTTGATATGACTGGCTTTGCCATGTGTCCAAGCTACTGACTTGAACATTGTGGTGTTGCTGGAGCGTGCCGACATCTTTTTCTCTTCTTGGCTTGGCTAAAATAGATTAATCATTATCTTCTTATGATGTACTCTTTAGGTTTTTTCTTTATGAAATTGGGACTTGTAGTTTTAAAAGATAATTGAATAGGTATTGCTTCAAATTTAAGAGATACTGTGCTTTATTTTCTATGTATGCCATCTTCATATTCGATCGGGTGCTCAAAGGTGTTATTACTAATAAACTATATGAATATGTTCTAAGTTCTCTTTCTTTTTGCTTCGTTACTGTGTATTTGCCGCACCTGAACAATGTCTCAATTTAGTCTTCTAATGACCTTATCTATCTTTTAACAAAAAAGTAATGCTTTTCGGTCGTTCTCCAAACAAACACATTGAATTGTGATGTGCAATTTTATATCTATTTCAAAAGTCATTTAAACACTATTAATTCTTGATTTGAATCCGGAGGGAGTTTACAATTGGCTGTTACGAATACACAAATTAAATAGCCACCAGGATCTGAACCCTCCTACCCCAGAACAGCTCCGTCGGTTCGTCGTGTGGATGCTTCAGCCCCAACCCAACGTGAGGCCCCACATTTGAGGATATTGTCATCCATGTTGACAAGCTCATAGCTAAATTCTCACCTTAAGAAGTAAAGATTTACCGTCTTAAACGTAGATCTCATCCATCTTTACTCTTTATGTTTTTCTTTATACGCATTGTAATACCCCGGTTATTTAAATTTAAAAAAAATAGTTGATATTTATTGTTATTTTATTTTCTTCTCCTCCCCTATTTATTTCCCCTTTCTTCCCCGTCGAAACCCTCCCCCGTACGATTCCCGCGGCGCCCCCTCTTTTTCCACCCGAAAACCCTATTTTTCCCCTCCCCGTCCGCGCGGCCGCCTCCCCGCCATTTTCTCTCTTCTCGCGCGCGCGTGCGCCCGTCGGCCCGCCTCGGTCTCGCCGTCTCCGCCGCGTGCCGCGACAGGCCGCCTCGGCCCTCCCGCGCTCGCCGCGGTGACGCCGCCTCCCCGCCTCGGCCGCCGTCTCCCGCCACGTCGGCCGCCGCGTGTCCGCCGAGAAGCAGCCCGCCGCCGGCGCGTCCGGGAGAAGCAGCCCGCCGTCTCCCGCCACGGTCGCCACGTCGCCGTCCCCGCTTCCTCGTACCGCCTCCTGCCTCGGCCCCCGCGCGCCCGCCCGGCTGCCGCGGCCGCCCTCGCCCGTTGACCCCCGCCGCCCGTGCCTCGTCCCGCGCGCCCGCGCGCGCTCGTGCGCGCCCGCCGCCCGGGTGACGCCGCCGCGTCACCGCCAACGCCGCCCGCGCGCGTGCCACGCGGCCGCCGCCGCCGCGTCACCCCCGCCGCCACGTCAACCCCTCCGTGCGCCGCCTGCGCCACTGCACCAGCGCGCTGCCGCCGTGCGCCGCCATGCGCCGGCCCCCTCTTTCACGCGCGGTACTCTCCTTCCTCTCTCCTATCGCCCCCTCTCCTATCATCTTCTATTAAAATCCCTAGTTCATTATTCTTCTTCCTCCAGCAGTCTTGAAACCACCTACCTGGCTCGGTTTTTCGTCGCCGACGCAACCGCGGCAGTTTCGTCGCCAAATTCAATTTCCTTGGAATTCCGTGCGCCGTTCGCCGTTGCCGTCAAGGTAGGCATCTCGGCTATTCTTAGCACTCTAATATCTTTGATTAAACCGTAAGAATCATGCTTAGATCACCAGGATTAGAAGATTGTAGTTAATGGGCTGTTTTGGATTTATTAGCATGATTAGATAGAGTTTAGATTAGCTTGTTTAATCATACATGTTTAGATTATCCTATATTCATGATTATTCATCATGTTAGATAATTATTCAATTATGCATGTTAGCATGTTAGGTATGTCTTTATAGTTGAACCTAGTTAGTTTAGCATTGTTTGCGTCGCGATGAACCTTAATCATATATATCCCGATTTGTTAAAAAGCCGATGTAAGGTTTAGGCTTATGTTGTTAGAATTTAGTTTATTTTCTTTTATGTGATAGGTAGTTATGTTTAAGCATCTAATTGTCATGTTTAGGTTGTAAATTGCATGATCCCATGTATATGCATTAGTTTATGTTAGACTGTGTTATGGTATACAAATATGTGGTGCATAGAACCATGGGTGTTCATCTATGTAGTTCATGTTTGATTGCCAATTGAATGTTCCTGTTTTACTGTCTGAGTTAATTAAATGCTTGCATGGTGTGGAATGTGGTCAGTGCAGTGAGCTGCATTGTGATGGAAATGTACTTCACCAGACTATAATTCGGTCCTGTGGGCAGCAGATGAATTAGAACAGTCCGGAGCATCCGTCGATCCCGGATACCGCGGTTTATCCTAAGTACTCCCCTGCCTATGGGATACTATGGGATTTAGCTTACTATATGTTACTTCCTACTATATGGTAAATCTGGTGCTAGTTTTGTGATGTGACTACATTTTATCAGATGGAGCATGGTATTTACTCAGACAGGTGTCTAGTGGTGTATGTTGGCATAAAGGTTAGTGTCCTAGATGTGTCATTGGTTTTATGTCAGGTTATGTACATACCTAGAGTAGCCTAATGTGTAGGTTATGTTGGTTTTTAATGCATATAGAGTCTGGTTATCATTTGGGGTAGTTGAATGACCTTTGTAATCAATTAATTAAAGATATATGATTAGTTAAACCCTATGTATTAAATCTGATTTTTAGGCTTATTATTCTATTATACCATTAGAAATCATTATTATAATAAGGTAGTTCGGGTGTAAGTCCTACTGGGTCTGTTGTGACTCACCCCTTCCGTTGTTAATATTTTCAGGAGTGCAGGTTTAGCGCAGCAGAAGCGTAGTGGTATTTTGGAATTCGAGGAGCTAGTGGATTTCTCATTCAATGTCGGTATTTAATTTGTTTAGATAGGTGTTTGTTTATGGTGATAATATGTTGTAAAGTTTGGAATTATTTAATTGGATTGTGAATTTTGGTATTATTTGGCTCCAGACCGATATCCTTTCCCGTTACGTCGCCGGATTATCTTCCGCTGTGCATGTTAAAAATCCGGGCCGTGACACGCATCATGAAAGAAACTTATTTGGGTCAGTTACCATGTTATGCTGTTGAAGCATACAATTCTTCCTTTTGTTTTTTTTTTAAATTCAGCAAAAGAGTATCATTATAGAGTTAAATAGAGAGTATTGTGTTGACAAGAATGGAGCTGTACATATGAATAATAGGTAAATTTATCAATGCAAAGTTGATGGTATTTTACATTATATATAATCATTTGAAAATATTTTAAATTCATCGTAAATGTGGGAAGCACGTTTTTTTAACTAGTATATATATATATATATCTAATCTAATCTAACCTAGTATATAGAAGTGGCGATCGGTTTTTTTCGTCCTCTCACGCTCGACCGTCCGATTTTTTTCGTTTAATTTTCAACCGTTCGATGGATCTGTTGTTTCGCTCGAGCTTCGCGAATCTTCGCCTCCGCACCCTCGACGAAGAAGCCCTCCTCCCATCCGCATTGTTCTTTCGCCCTCGCCCCCTCGTCTGACATCGTGCCTCTGGCCGCCAGCGTTTCGTCGACCTGCCATCTCCTATTTTGCTGCCGCCAACAACATCCCTCTACCCCCCACGTCTCTCACCCTCCATGGCCCCTGTTCCGTGACCTCCCGTTTCCTATTTTGCTGCCGCCTAAAGCACCAACGCTTCTCCCTCTGCCAACGTCTCTTTGGAGTCCGGACATGTCTAGCCTCGTCGAACCCTCGCTCGCCGATCACCGCTTCTACTCCGGCGGCCACACCGAAATCCCACCACCGCGCGCTCGGATCAAGCAACCGATGGCAGCCACCAGCTCCACTGTCTTCGACCTCTCTCGCCTGCATTCTACGCCCTCCCCTTCCCGCCATGCCGCCGTCCCTCGAAGGTCTTCTTCCGGTTGGCCTGCTCCGTTGTGCTGCCATCCTTTGGCTCGTACCTGGACATGTGGAAGTGGACCGTGCACCGTGTTGTGAGCGGATGCTGTAGGATGAGGGAACAGTGATCCGTCAGTCTGCCGATGGAGACGAGGAATCGTTGGAGATGGAGCAGTTCAACCGAACCCTGATCCCCTGGCAGTCTCTGATAAGGTTAGCCTAAAGCCTTGGGAATTATCAGCTGAAAGTTCAAAATCAACAGTTTTTTTATGGGAAAAGAGACTTTATTATTTGATGATTCCTTTCCGAGAGTACCCTTTTCCCCTTCAGTCAACGGAATCCCCCACTTCCATCTTCACGATCACTTGCAGAAATTAAAAATTGTTACTTTCCAGACTACATATTGTTACTTATTGAAATATTGCAAATTGCCATTAAATATGGGATGTGTTTCACCCCATGATTCGCTCGTCTGAGGAAAGCGAGTAAAGTGATTGTACTGATATGGCGTCTAGAAATCCCATATTTTACATTGAAGGCAATACCATCAGCAGATACTGTTTTATTAAATAAGTTGTAAGATTTCTCAATGTGTTCTCAAGGTGCTCTCGATGTGTTCTTAGTTTCTACTCTACTCTGAAATGTCCTCCATGGAATAAACATATGTAAGATGAAGCACTATGTTACGAAGCATTCAAGGCAAATAAGGTACTTCACATGAGTAATCATCATTTGGATATATGTTCATCCAAGAAAACTATAGGTTGTTCAATGGGGCTTGTGCTTATTGGCGTTTGATGGGCTCTTGTTAAGAGCTGAAATTTTACCTGCCAAAGACCCGAAGTTACCAATTTTATTGGCGTTTAACTAAGCTTAGAGTTGATTGGATCATTATATATGTACGTTTATTTGGGTAAAGAATACAGTCTTGTCTTGGTACTTCATTTGTTTTCTTTTGCCCTTCAAGTTATAAACATAATTATTTCTATATGACATACTGTAATTCATGTGCATTACCTCCATTGTGAAAACTATGGGGGCATAAATATTTGCAGGATTCCAAGAGTGGAACCATGCACATTGATTTTGTGCTATCAACAATGACAACATCCCTCTACCGCCCATGTCTCTCATCCTCCATGGCCCCTGTTTCGTGACCTCCCGTTTCCTATTTTGCTGCCGCCTAAAGCACCAACGCTTCTCCCTCTGCCCACGTCTCTCACTGTCCAAGGCCTTAGCTCTGCGACCTCCCATCTCTTCCACCTCCATGCCCACCTTATCACTGCAGGCCTCCACCGTTGTTCCTTCCTTGCTACCAACCTCGTCCATGCATGCTCCTGCCTCGGCCTCTCCCTCCATGGCCAGTGGGTGTTCGATGGATTCCACAACCCAAGTATATTTCTCTGGAATGCTACCAACATGCCACACATTGCCCATGGAGAGTTCTACCATGCACTTGGGTTGTACACGCGGATGCTCCTCGCTGGTGTCCGTTTCAGTTTTAGATTTCAGGTTTGGGATTTGTTATGATTGGAATTTTGCATGAATTTGAGTTTAGTGTTAAATATGTTAAACCCGGTTTAAGACTTTTTGCATTCCTGTTATCAATTTTGAGTTCTTTTTTTGGATTTCACATTTTATTTCGCCAACTTGTTCATCTGGGAGAGCACAAGATCGCCCATTATAGCTATTGTTTGTCATTTTTTGTTGTTTTAGTTTTTGGAGAAATATAATTAATTTGCCTATCTCATATGCGCACCACATAATAGTGAAGTTGTGAGAGAGAGAGAGAGGGGGCCGGGAGAGTGAGTACTTCAGGTTTGCTGGGATGGTTGGTGTTCTTGTTTAAATTTAGTTATTTACATTTAAGATTAACTAGGACTCATTTAGTAAACTACTAGACGTTAACACCCTTTTGTTTTGTACTACTGACTAATCTTTCTCTCACCACCTTAGTTGATGAAGAAGTCTGGATAGGGTAGATGAGGTGCATGTATTAAGGTGTATTTAGTGCATTGCTTAAGCTTCTTAGGAGTCTTAGTGCTGTAAATCCTCATTTAGTAAATTACTAGACACAAACACCCTTTTTTGTTTTGAACTGCTAATTAATCTTGCTCTCACCACCTTAGTTGATGGAGGAGCCTGGATAAAGCAACTAAGGTGCATGTCTTAAGGTGTATTTTGTTCTTGGCTTAATAAGTTGTCTTGCTTAGCCTTCTTTGGAGCCTTAGAGCTGTAAATCACTTGAGGCATGTGTTATCTAACCTTCTTAGGAGCCTTTGTATATCTTCTCTCTCTTATCTCAAAATTTTGCAATTCTTAATGAATAGTATATAACGTATTTGATCTTATTTGACTTAAAATGCTTTCTTTTTCAGGCTTCTAATGTGCGAATATCAACTAATGGTGTGTGCATATATCCAGAAAGTCCAGCATTAGCCCTTGGACTAGCAACATCACTGGTTCTTATTGTAGCCCAAGCACTCATTAATATAGTTTCTAGATATATTTGCTACAAGTGGCATCAGCATTTTTGTGGAAACAATTGGACAATAGCATTGATCTCTTTTATCATCTCTTGGTAATTGTCCCTGGCTAAAGCATGTTACAAATTTATGATTCATGATTCTGCTTTTCTTTCTATCAGTTGGGCAACTTTGCATTTGCATTTTAATGTTCAAAATGGTTTGATATATGTGCAGTTATGCTTATGTCATAGAACTTTAGTTTTATAAAAGAGATCAAGGAATGTCAAGATGGTGTTGGTTTCATCTCAGGTGGAATGAGAGAGACAAGGTCCAAACATATGGCCAATCAGGCAAGCAATTTAGCCTCTTCATGGATTAGTTTAGTCCAATCCAGGTCTAGGTCAATTCATGCTGATTAGAAATAGCACTACCAATTTAGTGCTTATTCATATCCTTAATAACTGGATGAACAGATCTTAGAGGGATGTACCTTCAGAAGATTAGCATGAGATCTCATATTCGTTTCTATGTATGTGGTGGTTGAAAAATGACATTTAAATATAAAAGTTAAGTCAATAAGTCATGGAATACAATCCCTGAAAATCTTACAAGATTCCTTGAGAATCTCTCTTTTGGCCCCAAAAAGCAAGATCTCTGATATCTATCTTGATATCTTTGTCTCATATTTCTTCTCCTTATGTTGCGATTTCTCTAACTCCTTAAGACTATCCTCCTGAAAGTTGTTGGTAGCATTCCTACTCATGGAATACTGGGTTGGGATTGGGTTAGGAGTTGGGGGCTGATTGGCTTGGTGGATGTTTTAACTTTAATTTTTTCTTACAACTTCTACCCACCCAAGTCCCAACATGGGTCCTGACTCTAGACACCCTGGTTGGTTTGAGCCCAACCAACCCGCTCCCAACCCCACCTACCTTGTTCCTACTACCGCCAATTCTTGTTTCTCATTCTTATTTTAGGCAGATGACCTTGTTAAGTTTGTGCTACATGTTAAACAGCTCTATCATTCATTGAGTTTTGAATTTGAAGATCATTTGAGATTTGAGATTTGGTGTTTGAAAATGGAACACATCCTTTGATTTGGTTTGGATTTCAGATTTGAGATTTGAGATTTGAAAATTTTAACCATGATGTTTCAGCCTCAAATTTTGAGATTCTTACTCCCCTTCCTTTTTCTGTCATTTAAGGTTTGGAATTTCATATTTAGGAATTTGAAATTTCAAGTGTTTGATTTAGATTTTTGGAGTTTCAAATTTAAGGAGTATTTTAATCTTATGATGATTTTTTATGTTGAACTTTCAGATTTGTACATGTTTGGGTCTGAGATTGCAATTTTTGATTCAAAAATTTCTTTAAAGGTTCAGATTTAGAAAGTTTTGTATGCTCCAATCGTCTTTGTTTCTTTTTGGAATTTTTTGTGAAGTGGAAAGTCTGATGGTGCAAGAGGATCCCACCATATTTTTCTAATTTCATTGAGGAGAACTGTTTACATAATTTCCAAAAAAATCAGAAACCAAATTTTTTTTAAAATAGTTCTCACTACTAACATACTTCTCAATTTGTAAGACAACATTTGCCCTCTCACCATTACCTTCTCTTAGCTTATGTGCCTAATTTTCTTGTGGAATATGACAAGGTACGTGTCATATTATATATTTTTATGTATAATATAGTGATATTATCACTATATAATGTTATATGTTTACATAACAAATTATTATAATTTGTATATTGTATGATATTATAAATGATATTTTATTATCTAAAAGGATGTCCATTCCCATTCAAATTCTTTCATGTGCCAAGAAAACTTGTTCTTTATTATTTCTGGTGCAAGAGGATCCCACTCTCTCTTTGGATTGTATTTTTTTGTGAAGTGGAAAGTCGTTTGGTCAAGTGGGAACACATTAATGTTGTCAATTCAGAATCTGACTTGGTAGGAACAAATTAAAATAAAATTTGAAAATATATTTCTTACTCACCTCTTTATATAGCTTCTTTGAAATGCACTCGTGCGTGGTTGGTAGCTTGTCCTAATTGAGATTATGGGCTGCTTATACGTAAATGTAACTTTTATGAAAATATATTTATTATTTTTAACTTCCCCTCCTCCCATTCATGCTTTTGAAGGGGCAGTGACCTACTTTGTTTCTTTTAGGAACTTGAGTTCTTGAAAGGACACTTTTTTCCTTTCAATTTTGTATTTTTATTTGCCTTTCTGTAATACGTGATCAGTGGCCAGTGCCCTGGCCATCCCTTCAAAGGAAAACAATATGTTGAATTTGGTAAATTTTCCTGAGTGAAAGAATGTCGCAGTAAATAGTTATGTTTCACTGTGTTTTTGTCTCACTTGGGAGAGGCAGTAATTGTTCATCATTTTCCTCCAAGAAAGAGGTCTACAAAACTACTATTTTCAGTCTTGTCAAGCCTACACTGAAAGATTATCAAGATTTAGGGGCATCCAACATTTTCTCTTCAGAGAAAGGTACTGAACTACCATTGATCTAAAGTAATTTAGCAGTATTCACTGCTTATGCAAGTAATTTTATTATAGTCTTTTATGATTGGTCATGCTTCCATTTTCAAATTTCGAAGTTATGGGTTTTGGGTTTTTATTTTAAATTCCAAGTATGTGTATTCTTAAGTCTTGAAATTTTGTTATTTAACTTTTAGATATGTTTTTTTATTTAATCTTGATTTTGAGATTAATTTAACTTTCAAATATTATTATCTAACATTTTTTAAGTGCAATCCATCACTTTGCTTGGGAACAAAGAAATAGCATATATACATTTAGTTTAGTATTTTTCTACCTAAAAAGGTAACACATTATGCTATTCATTTCAGTTTGTAATATTAATTTATGTGTGGTTGTGTGCTGGTGGTAGTTATGTATTTATTTAATACATTTTGTAATGGGAAAGAGTGGCATATTTATACTCATGTGTATGACTTTTGGATGCATAAATAGATTCCTGTTTCATGGAAACATATACTCTCTTAATAATATGCATAAGACAATGTTTTCATTTATTTACTCATGTATATTGTCAACTTATAATTTTGTGGTTGAGATCCTACTTTCTCCATCTTCCGATAAACCTTCCGTTATGTGTATATACATTTTACTTGAAAACACACGCTTTTCAACCATATGGGGAGGCAAGGAGGGAGAAACGTCCGAGTTTGGGATCCAACCTGACAAACCGGCATGGATCATAATGAGTTAGATCTCCAAAACCCCACCATGGACATATTTGGGTTTTTCGTTTGGCTTATTTTTTAAGATTTTGGAATAACCTACCTAGCTAATTTAGGAAAGTGCACATTCCCGGGTACTCTTAAGAAGTTATATTTATTTATTTATCATTGTTGCTTAAATAGGTAGGTTATTCCAAAACTAGCAAATCAGTTGATTCCGATTCTAAGAATGTGTGACTATGGGTACTCTTAACTGGAACAATTGATCCTACAAACTATAGATTGATCTGAACATAGAAGTGATTGGATTTCAGTAATATTAGAGCACCAATATCTTTTTTAATTTTTTATTTGTCATCTTTTCTTACAAGTCGAACCGTAAGATCAAACACACATAAGAACTACATATATGTACAAATCATGTTCTCACTACATGGTACATCAGAAAAGAAATACAAACCAACACCCTCAAATCGTGACAAATTAACCAACTACAGTCATGTGGGTTGCACTTCTTGGCACATTTTAGGTTCACAGAAATACGGAGATTGGGAAGAGCGTAGCATCAAGATCCTATGGCCTCTCGATATAAAAGTTAGTTTTTTATTTAAATTTATTTTAGGAAAGTAATTTCACTTTAAAGGATTGGGCTTATCTAAGTTAGGCTTGAGGTGTATCTGCATAAGTCAGCCACTTCTTAACTTTTCTCCTTGCAAGTTGCAAACATATTTTTAGCCTCATGCTGTATCATTGTAATTTGCTATAGGTTTTTTTTGTTGGATACATGTTTTTTTAATCCTATTGTATAATGTATATCTTAAATTTTTTTGAATATTAGTTCATAGTTAAGTGCAGAAATGGTAAAAAGTGCCAGGGGCAATCGCAATCATCAATTTAGGCTATCTCCATATCACTTGAGTTGTTTCCAAAAATAGTGTTCAAGAAGGAAGATCGGAAACAGAAGCCATCGAAGACCTACCATGCAGAAAGAGGGCTGGAAAGATGCCACCTGCTCTGTATGCATTGAATTTCCTCGTAATGCTGTTCTTCTTTTCTGTTCTTCTCATGGCAAGGGATGCCGCCCATACATGTGTGGCACCACTTATCAATACTTCAACTGTCTGAACTTGTACAAGGAGGCTTACACCAAGGTTTTATCTCCATGTAGCCAAAACGATAGTTGTGGTGTTTCAAGTTGGCTAGGGACCGAGAAATCTGTCACTGAGTTGGCATGTCCCTTGTGCCGTGGACAAGTGAAAGGATGGACAGTGGTGGAACCTGCAAGAGAGTATCTAAATTCCAAGAGGAGAAGCTGCATGCACGACAATTGATCATTTGTTGGAACATACAGAGAACTTCGCAGGCATATGAAAGTAGAGCATCCCTCAGCAAACCCACATAAGGTTGATGCTACACTTGAACAGAAATGGACAAGACTTGAGCAAGACCGAGAACAAGAAGACGTCATGAGCATAATAAAGACATCGATGCTGGGGGCAGTTGTATGGGAAGACTACGTGATAGAAACTGGTGATGGAAGTGTGTTTAGCGAGGACGACGACGAGGGACACGTTGATAGAGATAGAAGTAATAGAGCTATTAGGGATGGTCTTGATTTGAATCTATTGAGGTTGTATGTCCTACTTCGAGCCTATGAGAATTTAAGTAATAAAGCCTATGCTACATTATGTCCTGCTACCTAATTTTGTTGGCTGGTGGTCCTATTGCAAGGTGTTTCATCTTAAAAGACAAAGTAATCACGATATGATAACATGATTGAGGGCCATCAAGATGTTTATAAAGTTTCAGTCATAAAAAGTTACCTCATGTTCTCATATATCTGATATTACGTAGAAGTCATCCTTTGTTTTCTGCTATTTCTACGGACATTTGTAATACCTGAAATAACAGCTACAACACATATAACATGTGTTTAGAATATGGCCTCAGGTGGACAAAATTTCTGTTAATTCAAAAAAGAGTACAAGAACTGAGAAAGGGAAAGAAACATGAGGACAGGATCACTAGCTTGGTTGTCTGAGCATTTTCTGCACCCGTAAGTACCAATCAAGTATATATGTATATCATCAGATGCTAGGTTTTTTTGATGATGTAATTTTGTGGTTGGCTAGAACATTCAAATTGCTAGCTTGCTGTGTGAAGTTGATTCCTAAATGTTGAATACTTAGAACGGCTAGCTGATGTTAACTTGAAGGTATCCTTCCGACGTGGATAAGTAGGTGTTGGTTAAACAGACAAGTCTCTCTAGGAACGAGGTGTATAACCTTTTGCTACACACGCGCGCGCGAACATTGCTCGGTGAAGAAATTCTTGTAGAAATTCGACGTTTTGGCAATTTTTCTTAATGTCGTCTTTTCACTGCCAATGTAATTTATCGTCCATTTTTATCTTACTCTCTTGTTATTGAAAAATTATCTCTAATGTGTTTGATTTAGTTTGTTTAATTCCCAATTAACATTAATTCACATTTTTTTGTTTTAATAATTTTTTATCCATAAAAATTTTTATTTATCTGAAGATGAATGAATCGTTAATGAACCAATGCAACCTTGACGGTGCTTTACATCACACATGTATGGTTACTTAAAAAATATTTTTAATTTATCCATGCACGTGCAAAATGAACGAACCTATTTCTAAAATGGTTCAAGTTAGAGTAATAGTGTTCAACTACAAGTAGTTAAATTTATCAACAAAAAATTTATGATATTTTTATATTATATATAATTATTTAAACATATCTTTAATTCAACGGTACACGTGCGAAGCACGTTATCTTATATATATATATATGTATGTATCTCCCCACACGACTTCACGTTCTGACGTTGCTCAGATGCTTGCTGTCGTCGAGATTAGGTTTTGTTATTTTCTTTTGTTTCCTTCTATGCAAATGCCCCCCCCCCCCCCCCCCCCCCCGTGCCCACTTTAAAAGGCCACGTGAGAGAGGCTAGCGGCTCAACAATTTTGACCTGTTCCATACTTCCATATTCTGAATCTTTGAAGAATAAACGCAGATATATATATATATAGATATTTAGTTCTCTTGTCCTGACTACCACTCGCACAAAGGAAAAAGAAAAGAAAAAGAAAGCATCATCACCGGCCAGGAGGCCATGATGGCAGTACACGGCGCAGCCAGCCAGCCACCAACTCCACTACCATCCTCGTTCCCACCAACCACACGTCCAAATCTTATCTCAGCAACCCGTGCAGGGGAGGAAGAAAATAGAGCCGCGGTTGAGAGAAATAGAGCCAGCCGCCAACTCCACCATCTTTTTTCCCACTGCTGTCATCTTCCCACTACCAAGTATGTCCGATGTCATTCCGAATCAGAAATTCAGACTTCTGAGACCCTAACTTGGCTGTTCTGAAAGCCAGATTTAAGTGACTCTCGATGTTTTAATCTTGCGAATAATGGTAATGATAATAATAAATAAACAATGCGTTAATCTTGCAAATAAAAACTTCAAAACGTACTGTTATTTAGGAAGAACAAAAAAAAACCCACATGAACTGTCGCATTTACCACGTGGTCAGGGGAAAGAGTAGTAACAGCTGGAGATGACGGAGACCGCTCGCCGCGGGCGCTAGAGGAGGTCGTAGACGAGCTTCTGGAACTTGTTCATGTGCTCGGCCTGCAGGGAGATGGCCAGCGACAGGCTGCCGTCGCCGGTGGGGCTGGGCAGCAGGAACGCCAGCCCCTCGTACGCGATGCCGCCGGGGCCCATGAACACCGGCCTCCCCCACCCGAAGTCGGCGTCGTGGATGGGCAGCCGCACCCAGCTGGTTATCCCCAGGTTGGGGCAACGGAAGGTGTGGGCGCCGCGCACCAGCCTCGACAGGTCGGGCTGCAGCTCCAGGTAGTCCAGCGCCGAGCGCAGGTACTCGTCGTCCATCCGCCCCAGCGCGCCCTGGATCTTCTCGGCCGCCCGGGCCGGCGGCCCGTCCAGGATCTCTCCGGCGGCGGCCATGGGGGTCGCCGTGAAGATGACGTTCCCGAAGTAGCCCGGGGGGAGACTCGGCCGGAGGCGGGACCTCCCGTCGGTGGCGATGTACATCTTCGTCTGCTGGTCGGCGGGAAGGCCTCGGGCCCGGCACACGCTGCGCCACACGTGCCCCGCCACCAGCGCGTAGGAGCTGTACGGCTTGCCGTGGTCGTCCCGGCGGGCCCTGGCCTTGAGCAGGTCCGTCTGCTCGCGGGTGAATTTGAAGATGGCGACGGAGGTAGGCGGCAGCGGGGGGGCCCCGCCGGCCTCCGCCCCGGCCTGCGGCGGCTCCGCCGGGACGTTGCTGTTGTTCTTCATGGGCGGCGCGGGCTGGTACTCGATGTGAGGGAAGCGCGGGGCGGGACGGTCGCGGGCGCGGAGGAGGCGGCGGTCGATGAAGGGGGGCAGGGCGATGTCGAGGCCGCGGGCGACGTCGGACCAGGAATTGATGAAGTGGAGGCCGGAGAAGCCGTCGGCGACGTGGTGTTGCATGCCCACGCCGAGGGAGGCGCCGCCGCACTTGAAGCGGGTCACCTGGAGGAGGAGCAGGGGGAAGGAGGAGATGTCGCCGGAGTAGTCGACGGGGGGGATGAGACGCTTCAGCTCCATGGTGGGGGCGAAGTCGCCCAAGTCATCCACCAGGGCGTCCGTCTCGGCGTCGACGAAGAGGACGCCCTCGCCGTTGCAGTTGATCTCGACGCGCCCGTCCTCGTCGTGCCGCAGGCGTCCCGCCAAGGGGTAGAAGGGGACCAGCACCTTGGCCAGGGCCTCTCGGAGGACGCGGGCGTCGAAGAAGTTGCCGGAGCCGTCGGGGCGGTAGAAGTAGACGCTTGGCGTGTGGAAGCGCGGCACCACCAGGTCGACGTTGGAGTTCCACAGGGCTCGCTGGGGAGTCGGCAGCGCCGGCCGCACCATGGTCGACTCTCTCACCCTGATCTCCATCCTCGCCGCTGCACTGCACCCGTCAAACGTGTTCGATCGTCAACAAACATATGTCTGTCTTTCCAATCTACCGAGACTCTTTTTTTTTAACTAACATATTTTAAGTTTTATTCCCTAAAACAAACGCATAAAATTTTCATAGTAGTCGAGTCGCTCAAATTCGATCTTACGAAATAGAAAGACAGAGTCAGAACTAGCCCTGTTTGGTAACATTATTAGGTACCTCTATCACTATCAAATTTAAAATTGATATTGATAAGAATCATTAAATAATGTTTGGTTAATTGTATCAATTTTAAAATTTGTAGTACAAACAAGACATATTATGTAATACAAGTGTCAACTTGTATTACTTTTGATATTGATACTCTAACATTTGAAAATATTAATATTAATATTGATATAGTATCAAAAATGAAACTCTAACCAAACAGGCCCTAATGGTCTGTTTGGTTAGAGTATCAAAAATGATACTATATTAGTATTGATATTGATATTTCTAGAAGATGGAGTATCAATATCAAAATTGATACAAGTTGACACTTGTATTACATAACATGTGTTGTTTGCACTACAAATTTCAAAATTGATACTATTAGTCAAACACTTTAAGGTGATTATCAACAATATCAATTTTAAAATTAATAGTGATAGAGGTGTCTAATAGTATTACCAAACAGGGCATAAACTAGCCAGACTTCTATTCAAAACATTCTAAAAAAAAATTCTACTCGTAAATTAAAGTCAGAGTTAGAACAATTCAACTACAAAAACTTAGGTGTTCATCTGTATCCTCGAGTTATTCACAAAAAAATCTTATTTAATTTATTATTTGATAATTGATTAGATGATTTTTCCGCTCTCAAAATATTAAATAAGATTTAATGATTTCTTTTATATTACTTTTAGATATTTTTTAAAAATACATTAGTCAAAAAATTTCTTAATCTACCAGGCATACATATATATATATATATACACACATTAGTTCGTGCAAGTCATGCAGAGGTGCAAGCCAACCGCTGTTGAACACAAGCCTGGTGGGTGTACCAGATGCAACAGCCACGGGTGAGTTACGAGGGAATATTTATGTTACACTAACCTCACGGCAAGAGATACGTTGCAGGGGACCTATATATATATATATATATATATTTATATATATGTGGCATACTGGGGTAAGAGCATGAGTCCTTTCAAGTTTAATACCACTAATTTCATCATAAAGTTTTAATCACCCAATTGGCTCTTGTGTTCTCGAATTTTAAAGCTTTGATGTGTGTAGGAAAGAAGAAGATTTCCCGGGTCACGGTCGTATACGGAGGCGCAGAGGAGAGGGAGATCGAACAGAGAGGCTCGCCGTGAACGCCGGCGGCCGAAGGACTCTTTCCAACCCCTACCACCGCCCCCCTCTCATCCTACCTTCCCTCTGCCGTTGTCGGTGGCTTCTGCATCTCTCTGTTGCCGGCGACCGACCGATCGGCAAGAAGCAACCGGGAATAAGAATCGGGGCAACAGCAGATAGTTACCTTCGTGTGCGTAGAACCACCGAAGAACGCCTTCCTGCCTTCTCTTCCCTTGCCGCCGGAGTCCTGGGATACGCCCGCCGCCGGCGAAGGTCCCGATCAAAGTTTTAATCGTATAGAAGAAGGTGCCGAGGAGGGGAGATGTTCGGGAGAGGAGCAGGTATGCCTCGGTCGGTCGGCACCCCCCGAGTACTACCCACGAAGACCGCTCTTGGTGGAGAGCTGGTGGGAGGTAGGGAGGGGGTCGGCGTTTTAAAGGTGGAGGAAGGGTTGGGAAACAGAAGAGATCCCGGTGGGGTGGGCACGGCCGACGCGTTGCGTTGCGGGGGCGAGCCTCGCGACGTGGTGCTATCGGATCCAGGGTCCGGCGCGCGAACCCGACCCAGGCCGAGATCCGGATCGGGGTTGGTGGCGGATGGCGACCTGCTTTGGACGCTGCCGCGCCCGTTAGTTTACTTCGTACCCGGACCGGACCGGACCTCACCTACCGTCCCCGGTTCCGCAAGCAACCGTGACGTGTCTCGTTCGGGTTGGGCCCCACCGCGGCCACCAACCGCAGCGGACCGCGAAGGGCCGGCGTTGTCGGACGCCATTCTTGACGCGATCAAATCATCGAAGCGGATTTCTTTTTCTTTCCACACCAGCTTGGACTTAATAATAAGTGTTGAATTAGGTTGCCTCTCAATTCAATTCAATTCAATTAGGTCAACATTTTTTTTTATCTTTTTGAGTCTTAGGTACGTACTTAATGAGGGTGATAATGGGCCGAGTTGACCCGCGAACTTATATCACAGGTCAATTAGTGACTCACCACACAGGGAAAAAGTTGACGCATATGCTTTAATCGACCACTAAATAGGTAGAAACGGGCCAAAATGAGTTCAAGGAGCATTAACATGTACCACTTAATTAAAAATATAAAAATAGTTTAATTAAATTATTATTAAATTTATATTATTGATTTAAATAATTAAGTTTATTATATTTTATGATAATATATTTATAAAATAAAATATTGAGTCGAACTAAGTCAAGTTAGTAGTGTTTGTGAACCGAACTAACAACAATGTAGTACATATCAGATCGAGTTGTCACAATGCATTCTATACTACGCCATAACAGGTTGGCTTCGGGCCAGGTCGGGACCCGGCACATTGACAAGCCTACATACTAAGTAGCCACTAATTTTTTTGCCTCGGGTATTTGGGGTAGATCCCACCTATTTATTTATGTAGAGTATCTTTTAGATCCATTCCATTAACCTTATGTAATTTAAAGTCGAGGGACTCGTATGCAACATATATATGTGCAAAATCTATTATATATATATATATATATCAAGAACATAAATACATATGACATATACGGGCGTTTAGTATGTTTTGGAATACAAAACTTGAGCAGTATACTAAATCATATTTTTGTAAGGAATCAATACACGACATCGAAAAATTATTTGATTCCTTGAAACCATGTTCTTTGCCTTGGTCGATGCTGAACGAGTAAAATTGGGAACCGAATATGAAGTAGAACGAGAGCACCTCATATATTTCTAAAATCTCTCACCATGGATGAAGAGAGGATATTCCTCCTTGCTGAAAATCGTTCAAGTGTCCGGTCTCTAATAGTATCCACACAATCTGCTTCAATAGACGAGTTCTCCCTTCCTTCAGACCTCCAGAAACCTTCCAGATCCAAGCTTAACCATGGGAGAATACCTTCTAGAGGAGAGAGGAGGAAGAGAGGATGCTTGGGACATGCTCTAACCCTATGACTTGTTAGGGTTTGGCTTTATAAGCCATTTATATATAGAAGATGGAATTTTTCACAAAAATTCAAAACTTCTATAAAATTACATCCATGCCGTCATCTTATTGACTAGATCTAATGTGTGTGACCCACTAGGTCCAATAGTCAATTTGGTTGAAGCCTTAATTAATTTAAAAGAATAATTTCTTTAAATTAAATCAAAACCGTTATCCAATAACAGTTTTTACGACTTTCTGATCATAAAAGGTACAAGTCACATCCTATGATCCCAAATAATTTTGGAGACATCCATTAAGCCTTTCCATCATCAATTACCATACGGATTTAAATCCTCGTTCATACAATGTCCCGGTCGGTCAGGGGTTTGGCACTGACTGTCAACCCATAATATTCCAACTCTATGGGATCTTGTACTCAGATTTGGATCAACTAGAAAACTCCTTTCCCAATTATCCTAAGTACATTGGCCAAGAATTTAGAGTACTATCCCATATGACATTCTCTCTCTCCTACCGAGAGTGAACGATCTCTTGTTATCCACTCAATTGCCTCCACCGGGTTTCTCTTGCACCCAATACATCAACTATACTAGACCATCAAGATGGTGATCCATAAGTTAATAATCAAAATACAAGATATATCCGGTAAGACATCTTTGGTGACTTAGGTCAAAGATCCAACCGTGTTATTGAGATGTAAGAATAATCTGATAGACAGTTCGGTAAGATACCGATCAAGTTTTCCTAAATTGGTCAGTTCAGTGAACTCATTCCACTAATGAGCACTTATGTGTGTATCTCAGTGCCCTCACACTGATGACCAATGAGATCGGTCATTCTCATCACATGAGAAGACATCACACACACTAGTCTATCCGGATTCTTGATGTCCCGTCTCAAGGATCCTATGACTAGGAACATTTAGATCACATACCTCTAGATGATCGATTTCATTATCATGATCTCATCATGATTCAATCATCATTACATGTGATTAAGGAATTCATTATGAAATACGCTTCTAATAAAATGTAGTAACGATGTTTTGCCTATTTAATTGAATGAGATATTTCTAAAAATGTTGAATCATATCTTATATGATTGGCTTGTAGGGCATACATTTCTATCAATCTCCCACTTGCACTAAAGCCAATCACCCATCTGGCTGATCTCTATCAGCTCAAGGTGAAACTCAAACACTCTTTGAGTAACTACTTTAGTTAGTGGATCTGTAATGTTATTAACAGAAGATACTCTATCTTAATTATATCTCTATCAACTACATTCTCTCTGATTCTGTGGTATTGCCATAGAAGTTTGAAACTTCTAATGAGACTTTGGCTCTACCCCATTGTTTTCCCAAAATAATGATACACTTTCAGAGAAGATTGGGACAATCCCATAAGCCAGATGAACATCTTCATCTAGTCAGCTTCTCAAGTAATATACAGTCATTATGCAATCTACTTTAGATTAGCTGTAGAATTAGTAGTGTTCTCTTACATGGAACTCTTCCAACTCACTGCACAACCATTACTTTGTCTTATTATCAGACTTATCTGATTAGAGGCTTGTGTTCATAAAACTACAAGACTTCAAGTCTTATCCTCCATACATTAGAGATATATCCTTAGTGCTTCTCAAGTACTCAAGGACACTTCTCTAAATTATTTTGTGATTCTCACATGGATTTACTTGATGAATGCTCATAACACTTTGAGCATTAATGAAATCATGTACTTAGCATTACAAATGTGAGGCCCTATTGCAAAAACATAAGGGCTATACTAATGTAATCTCTTTATCTCTCAAGAAGTCTACAAAGACATCTCTTTAAAGAGATCAACTCCACACTACATAGGTAAGAAACCTATCTTGGAGTTTACCATGTCAAACTCTTTGACTATGGTAACTACGCACATAAATTAGGTAAGGCCAAGAAACTTGTTAGATCTATCTCTATAGATCTTAAAACCCATATTAAGTTTGGAGGATTAATTGATAACTAGGCTCACTTATGATAACATACTTCATTCTTAATGCTAGTATGTCATGTATATGTCTTGTCAAGAAGATAATAGCACTCCCACTTATTTTATATGAATACACAAGGCACATCTTCGTTCTCAATGAAGTCATAAGATTTAATCTCATTAAACCTTATCTACCATCTATGAGAAGTTTTACTTGAGTCCAAAAATGGACCTTATGCACACACTATTTGGATGTTTTGGAATTTGATTCCCAAAGATTGTATCATATACACCTGTTTCTCAAGATAACATAGAGAAACACTGTCTTAACATCCATTTGACATATCCTATAGTCATAGTGTGTAACAATCAAAATCCGAATGGATTAATTCCATTGCATAATTAAAAGGTCTTATCATAGTCAACTATTTGACTTAAATGATATCCCTTTTAACTATCCTTACTTTGAAGGTCTCTACCTTCTAATACTTCAATCTATTCTTTAGTGATCCATTTATACTCTATAGATACTAAATCCTTAGGTGGATCAATCAAGTTCTGAACTTGATTAGAATAGATAGAGTTTATATCGGATTTTATTGTTTCTTTCCATTTTGAATCAATATCTCATATTGCTTCAATATAGATCTTAGGATTACTATCCTTTTATCTTATGTCTCATTTTTCTATCAAAGATATGTCTCAAATATCTCTTAGGTTGATTATACACAAGAAAATATCTATGATTTGTCATTGTGTAAATATAAGCTAGTACCTTAATAAAAGTGTCTATGGATTGTGGGACTGAAACACCTTCTATTTATACCTTGCTCCCACTATCTTTCTGAAGGAGAGACTCTTCCTCTAGAAATATGGTGAGATGAGCAACTTATATCCTTCTCCCTAAGGGTGGCATTCCCTAAGGGTGGCATTAATATTTTTAAGTTTTCTTAGGATATCCCATAAGCCAACACTTTATAGTCTTATATTTCAACTTGAGAGGGTTATACTTCTTTATCAGGTCAGACATTCTGGAATCTTAACTTGCTTAAGGTCAAACTTTAACTCCTTTCCATATCTAATATGAAATAATTAGAATAGACTTGGAAGGTACCAATTTGAGAATCAATGCCTATATTGAGTTCTAACCTCTAAATAGACAAAGAAGAATTTTTCAAAGGTTGTCATTATCCATCTTATGTCCTACACAATATGACTTCTCATTTTAGCTGCTCAATTAAGCTAAAATTTATACGAGGTGTCCATCAAAATTAGATTCTACTATCCTTCATTTATGTGTGAATTATTACTTAGGTATCCTCTCTTTGATCTCATCAAAAAGTTCTAATACTCTTTTCATTAATATTTCCACTTCATTCTTAATCTCAAATAATTTCTCAAAGGTTTGGGATTTGTACTTCATAAAGTACATATGTCCATACCTAGAGAAGTCATCTTTGAAATTTAATGAAGTTGAAATATTATACTCTATCTTTAATAGATATCTGATAACATGCATCTAGATGCACGAGTTCTATAAACTCATTAACCCTCTCCCCATTTCTTACTAATGGAGAGATGGTCATTTTGCTTGATAAGATAAGAGTTACATATAGTTAATGATTCCAAATCATTTACCTGTATGTTTCTATCCAAATAGTACTACTTAAGTCTTTTCTTATAAATATGATCGTACTACTAAACAATAGATTGATCAATATCAATCTACTTCACCTAATGAGAATTATTCACACATATTATAAGAGCATACATATCTGATATAAACTCTTTATTATTCTCTCACTGGTAAACACTTAACCAGTTATTATAGAACAATTATCATTTTCATACCAAAGAATAAATCACCATTTATTCAACTAGGAAATGAAAATAATATTCTTTTGCAAGGATAATTAAGACAACTCTAGAAGGCTATAGAAAATTTGTATCTCCCACTAGTAATGATACAACATTTTGTACCATTTCATATGTAAGTCAACAATCTTCTTTAAACTTTCATTTACTTGCTACTATCTACAATTCATTATAGATATAAGATGCATATCTGGTATCTCATACTATTATATGCATCCTTAATATCTTATACTAGAATACACATATATAGTATCTTATACTATTAAATGTGTATTTAAGACAAGTAAACATTAATGACATAGATATATGGAGCTTCTCAAGCTCCACCTTTGCATTATGTGTAATACACTTTGCACTTCTTCTTCTACTTACCATCACCATGATAGTAGAAGAATGCTATGTCTAATTTGGGTTTTAATATCTTGACTTACTTCTTTGACTTTTAACTATCACATTCTATCTCTATCTAATGATCTTACTTTTTTCTATTAGTCTCATCAATAAGAAGTATTCGAGATGTATCATTCTTATTTACTTTTAATTAGCTCATCATCATAAGTCATGATGGATATCATATCCATCTATCCATGTTGCCACTACTATTTTTATTTGATAGAGGCTAACATCTGATATCAGGCAATTAATACATCTTTTCAATTAGATAAGATCTTATCTTCTCTCACATCATTAGATAGTGTAGGAGATATCTACTTCTCAAGTAGGATAGTCAATAGGTCAACAATGAGAACTATTCTCTTAGTTCTAAACCAATACAAGAAGTGTGAGCCATTAAAATACTTAGCATCTAGCATGTTAGACTAATGCTGGTTTATAATATTTTACAACAGAGATATAATTATATCAACATTACAGATATTCATTAAAATTAAGATATGGTCTTTCATCCTAATTTATACTCTCACTAATTTTTAATGAATTTGCATAACCCTCATTATTTAAAGATAGGATATCATGATAACATTCTAGTAGGGACCAAGACCCTACTAACTTTATGGTGATGACCTTGTGGTAGCACAACAAATCATCCCATACTTAATATGTAGACAACTATTGACAATTGTAACTTTTGCAACTCTTAGTCATTTTGCCTCTAGAGTTATGATCTTGTGATAGCACAACAAACCATATACTCTAGTTAGATCAAACCCGCTTGTTACATTATGAGAATGGATTCTTCACACAGTCCTTGTGGTAGCACAACAAAGCCATGTAAATGGTCCACCACAAAGTTCGGCTAATGCCTTGGCCATGATCACCAATCTCTTGCTGAATCGGCCTTGTGGTAGCACAACAAACCCATCCAATATAAGATTGGCTCATCAAGACCATAACAACGGAAGGCTACGTGAGTCATTCTTAATGTCTCATGTTTATCAACCTAATTAGAATAAGGAGGGATTTTATTTTAGTCTCATCAACATAGGTGCTACATATAAACATTAATATACCTTTGGAATATCATATATTTAAGGTATAATCTATAGCACACACCACATATCAAATATGCATTAAAACATAGGTGATCATGAACTTAACCCTAAGTATACACCTAAGGCACCCCAATAGGTGCAAACCGTTGCTTCAGAAGCTTGAGTTGGCATGCTCCCACTTCAGAAGGGTGCTTCTTCAAGTGGTCCCGCTCTCCATTCTTCCACGAGCTCGCTTCTAACCATTACAAGTAGCTAAAGGGTACACAGACCCACAAATGTACAACTTATAATAAGAAACCATGGTTTTGACAAAGGGGAGTACACAAATGGGGGGGGGAGGTAGAATGTACAATCAGATTGTATAGAGAGAGAGAAGACACACGCAGACCCCATTTAATAACATAACCAACTTAATTAACCAAGCAATCATAAGCAAAGCATATTTAAGTTCATGATCACCTCCATACACACACCAACATTCATCATATGAACGTAGAGCGCATACGTGATAATTATATGAGATATATCATATATACCATCATAAAATTATATACTGTAATTTTGAAATTCTAAATTTCATGCTTGTCGAATTTTCATAAAATAAATAACATGAAAAATACATATAAACAATTTACATGCATAAGACAAGCAATATAAAACATTCAAATGATTCATGCTTTTACAAAATTTCTCAGAGCATTAAATTAATGTCCAAATCATAATTATTCAAAATCACATTTTTTAGAATTTATTTGAACACTAATTTAATCAATAAAGATTTTAAAACAATTTTAAAATCATTTTATAAATGATTTTATGGTAACCAAAGTCCAAATCTATATAAAAAATTCATAAACATTTTATAAACCTATTAAATAATTTCCAGAACTTATATAATCATTAATTTCATTAATTTTGATCTTAAAATAATTTTAAAATCAAAATAATAGAATTTAATGACAAAATAGTAAAACTCTATTTAATAAGTCATTAAACACTTTAATAACTCATTAAATAAATTCTACAATTTTTTAGATTTTTTTTGGAATTTTTTGACAATTTTTAGGATCAAAAATAATTTCTAAACAATTTAAAATTATTTTCGAATTATAAAAACTGGCGGCGCATTGCGCCAACCAATCGGCGCCGGCCACGACCCCGGCGGGCTCAGCACGGCTATGCCACGTACCCCCCCTCGGTTGCGTCGAGACGCCGGCCGCTGCACACCCCGGCGCCAACACAGTGCGGCCGCGTACCCCCGCTTGCTGGTAGGTCTGGATCCGATCTGGACTCCTTTCTCCTTCGCCCGATAAGGGCGAGGCTGATGTGCGAAAACCCTATAAAACGTCAGACTTTCGAGCCCTATTTGGGGGGGGGGGTCAAATGGAGTCCAAAAAATTCAAAAAAAATATGCGTTTGAATCCTTAAAGAATAAGGATTCTATTGCAAGAATTTTCATCTCATGAAAAATTTTATCCAATGCGCAGTTTATGGAGGAAGTTGCCATGACCGCAATTAACCCAAACTGCAAAACCTCTCAAATCCGGCACCTCCAAGGGCCGTTGAGTGCCTAATAACTTATGTAAACTCTAGGAAACTTAATTTCCTACCTTCCCACATCATTAGACAGAGGTATTTGAGTCCAAATAGGTAAGTTCATCAACTCTCCTAATTTCGGCCGGATTTTCAGACATGATCATCTTAGCAACTTTCCGAACTCCTTCCGGACTCTCCAAATGGCCAAAATTCATGCAATTTATGGCATTGGAAATATGTCATCCACGAAAATCAATTGAAACTAACCACACACAGTTTGATATCTCATACGAACTGTGGTGATCAAATCAAAACTGCTGTGTATACAGTTTCGGGAAAGCAAAAAATCACATGAAATTAAGCCAATTTCAATTCAACTTAGACCAAGGCTTCAACCGGGCTCTAATACCACTGTAAGGAATCAATACATGATAGCGAAAAATTATTTGATTCCTTGAAACCATGATCTTTGCCTTGGTCGATGTCAAACGAGTAAAACCGGGAACCGAATATGAAGTAGAACGAGAGTACCTCATGGGATTTCTAAAATCCCTCACCATGGATGAAGAAAGGACATTCCTCCTTGCTGAAAACCGTTCAAGTGTCCAGTCTCTAACAATATCCACACGATCCGCTTCAATATATGAGTTCTCCCTTCCTTCAAGCATCCAGAAACCTTCCAGATCCAAGCTTGACCATGGGAGATCACCTTCTAGAGAAGAGACAAGGAAGAGAGGATGCTTGGGACGTGCTCCAGCCTTATGACTTGTTAAGTTTTGGCTTCATAAGCCATTTATATATAGAAGATGAAATTTTTCACAAAAACCCAAAACTTCTATAAAATTATGTACATGCCTTCATCTTATTGACCAGATCTAATGTGTGTGACCCATTAAGACCAATAGTCAATTTTGGTGAAGCCTTAATTAATTTAAAAGAACAATTCTTTTAAATTAAATCAAAACTGTTATCTAATAACAGTTTTTACAACTTTTTGATCATAAAATGGTACAAGTCACATCCTATGATCCCAAATGACTTTGGGGAGTTAAATAACATCCATTAAGCCTTTCCATCATCAATTACCACATGGATTTAAATCCTCGTTCATACAATTTCCCGGTCGGTCGGAGGTTTGGCACTGACTTTCAACCATTAAATATTCCAACTCTTTGGGATTTTGTACTCAGATTTGGATCAATTGAAAAACTCATTTCCCAATTATCCTAAGTACCTTGGCCAAGGATTTAGAGTACTATCTCATAGGACATTCTCTCTTTCCTACCGAGAGTGAACGATCCCTTGTTGTCCACTCAATTGCCTCTACAGGGTTTCTCTTGCACCCAATACATCAACTATACTGGACCATCAAGATGGTGATCCATAAGTCAATAATCAAAGTACAAGATATATCCGGTAAGACATCTTTGGTGACTCAAGTCAAAGATCCAACCGTGTTATTGAGATGTAAGAATAATCTGATAGACAGTTCGGTAAGATATCGATCAGGTTTTTCTAAATTGGTCAGTTCAGTGAACTCATTCCACTAATGAGCACCAATGTGTGTATCTCAGTGTCCTCACACTGATGACCAATGAGATCGGTCATTCTCATCATATGAGAAGATGTCACATACACTAGTCTATCCGAATTCTTGATGTCTCGTCTCAAGGATCCTAGGACTAAGAACATTTAGATCACATACCTCTAGATGATTGATCTCATTATCTTGATCTCATCATGATTCAATCATCATTGCATGTGATTAAGGAATTCATTACGATATACGCTTCTAATAAAAGGTAGTAACGAAGTTTTGCCTATTTAATTGAATGAGATATTTCTAGAAATGTTGAATCATAACATATATGATTGGCTTGTAGGGCATATATTTCTATCAATTTTACTACTTGGTGATGAAGATCTGTCATTGCTAAATACATTTAAATATATGTATGTATGTTTGTATTGTTAACCAACCTAAAATTGCGACCTTGAATTAGAGTGGCCCAGGCTTATAAGCATAGGTACCTTCCTTACCTAGCCAATATGGCACTATTATAACTCACCCCCTCACGTGCAAGCTCTTATGGCTTTGACACGTGTACACTGTTTACAAGTGACGGTTGACGGAGGGGGGTCCACAACCCTTGGCTCTGATACCATGTTAACCAACCCAAAACTACGGCCCTAAGTTAGAGTGGCCCAGGCTTATAAGCATGGGTACCTCCCCTACCTAGCCAATATGGCACTATTCTAACTCACCCCCTCACGTGAAAGCTCTTCTGGATTTGACACGTGTACACTATTTATGGGTGACGATCGACGGAGGGGGGTCCACAACCTTTAGCTCTGATACCATGTTAACCAACCCAAAACCGTGGCCCTGAGTTAGAGTGGCCCAAGCTTATAAGCATAGTTAGCTCTCCTACCTAGCCAATATGGCACTATTCTAATACCATGTAAAATTCCAAAAATGCACGTGCACTTTTGGAATTTAACATGGTATCAGAGCTGGTCAGGCTGTAGGCTCTATCCTCCGGTGGATTTGCTCCTATTTTCGCTCGGCCCTACCGTGTATTCCTATCGTGACTCTGACAGTGGTGGCTGGCCGAGAGGGGGAGTGCTGAAGGGTTTTATCCCATATTGTCCACCAGAAGAGTATTCCATGCCTTTATCATAGCCTGGACCTGGGTCTCCTGAGTGCACATGCATTTTTGGAATTTCACATATATTTCTTGAGATAGATGGGGATGTGCACAGTGCACAAATTCTTCATATTCTACAATGGGAGAAAGATCTTCTTATTCTTTTATCATGTAGTTAGCTACTACCCAGTGATAGACTAATAGTGATTTCCAATTGTAGTTAAGTTTACATATCCTCCGGCAATATGTGCGTGCACTGGACATTAGGTTCTGCACTTCAATCCTATGGTGCTTAAGCAATTTGTCTTTATGTATAAATAGCACATCTTCATCTAACATAACTATATACCATCTCATATTTTGTCTTACATACATACTTCTAATGTAGTGTCGTGTAAATGCTAAAATCTTTAATAACAAATTGTCCGAAGAATTGAAAGTTCTAATAAATTTAATAGTTCACCATACCATTATTAAATTAACTTGAAAGGTTTCAAATAATATTAAAGTTTTAAATAACAATTAATTAAAAGCTCATAGAATAAGCATAAGAGTAAGGTAGACATGAATGGAGCATAATGTGAATCATAAAGGGGTGTTTGGTTATATGATAAATAGAGTTTTTGATACAATTTTATGTTTTTGTAAAGAAACATAGACACTTCTACGTACACTAAGAACCTTGAGATTTGTCACTCAATCCCTCAAGATTTGCATCACTATTATCTCAATATATATACACAATGGATTTAGATTTTGAATGATGTATTCAGATTCTAACAAATTAATCCAACTACTTGGGGTCATTGTGAATATTGAACTTCAATTTGACTGTGATGGATATTATAAATGAATATTATCTATAGTTGAGATATCATTTGATAGGAGTAGTAGTTTAATATTGTTATAATGTGAATGGTGCGATGTGCATAATAATGATAAAGGTTTTAAGGTTAATGATTATGTATGTATATCATCAAATACACAAAGTAAATTAGGGATCAATAAACCATTTACTATTGCAAGTCAAGTGGAACAAGATTTTTATATAGATGATGTAAGGAATCAATACATGACAGCAGAAAAAATTTGATTCCATAAAACCATGATCTTTGCCTTGATCGATGCCTAACGAGTAAAATCGGGAACCGAATATGAAGTAGAACGAGAGTACCTCATGGGATTTCTAAAATCCCTCACCATGGATGAAGAGAGGACATTCCTCCTTGCTGAAAACCGTTCAAGTGTCCGGTCTCTAGTGGTATCCACACGATCTGCTTCAATAGACGAGTTCTCCCTTCCTTCGGGCCTCCAGAAACCTTCCAGATCCAAGCTTGACCATAGGAGATCGCCTTCTAGAGGAGAGAGGAGGAAGAGAGGATGCTTGGGACGTGCTCCAGCCCTATGGCTTGTTAGGGTTTTGCTTCATAAGCCATTTATATATAGAAGATGGAATTTTTCACAAAAACCCAAAACTTCTATAAAATTGCGTTCATGCCCTCATATTGTTGACCAGATCTAATGTGTGTGACCCACTAGGCCCAATAGTCAATTTGGTTTAAGCCTTAATTAATTTAAAAGAACAATTCCTTTAAATTAAATCAAAACCGTTATCCGATAACAGTTTTTACGACTTTCTGATCATAAAGGGTACAAGCCACATCCTATGATCCCAAATGACTTTGGGGAGTTAAATAACATCCATTGAGCCTTTTCATCATCAATTACCACACGAATTTAAATCCTCGTTCATACAATGTCCCGGTCGGTCAGGGGTTCGGCATTGACTATCAACCACTAAGTATTCCAACTCTATGAAATCTTGTACTCAGGAATGGATCAACTGGAAAACTCATTTTTCAATTATCCTATCTACCTTGGCCAAGGATTTAGAGTACTATCCATAGGACATTCTCTCTCTTCTACCGAGAGTGAACGATCTCCTATTATCCGCTCAATTGCCTCTACCAGGTTTCTCATATACCCAATCCATTAACTATATAGGACCACAATACTAAGTGATCCATCAGTCAATAGTCAAAGTACATAGTACGCCTGGCAAGACATCTTTGGCGACTCAGGTCAAAGATCCAACCGTGCTATTGGGATGTAAGAATAACCTGATAGACAGTTCGGTAAGATACCGATCAGGTTTTCCTAAATTGGTCAGTTCAGTGAACTCATTCCACTAATGAGCACTTATGTGTGTATCTCAATGTCCCCACACTGATGACCAATGAGATCGGTCATTCTCATCATATGAGAAGACATCACACACACTAGTCTATCCGGATTCTTGATGTCCCATCTCAAGGATCCTATGACTAGGAACATTTAAATCACATACCTCTAGATGATCGATCTCATTATCATGATCTCATCATGATTCAATCATCATTGCATGTGATCAAGGACTTCATTACGATATACGCTTCTAATAAAAGCTAGTAACGAAGTTTTGCCTATTTAATTGAATGAGATATTCCTAGAAATGTCAAATCATATCATATATGATTGGCTTGTAGGGCATACATTTCTATCAGATGATAACTCGAATAAGAGATGAGTGATACCGGTAAAATCCCTACCTTGTAACTATTATAACATATAAAAAAATAAGAGTTGTGATAAACTAGAATCATATCAAGAACAACCAGTAACCAATTTGAATTGACCTAGATAGTCTAAAAATCTAAAAAAAAAGTTAAAACCCAATTTATGGACATTTAAGCCAATCCAAATTATTTTCCAATTTGGATTTTATTAAATCGTTATAAATCCAAAAAAAGAGTTAAAACTCAAACCGTGGCCATTATGGCAACCTAAACCAGAGGTGGTACTATGTAAACCTATCAGGTAGAAAAAAAAGGACCCATCTCAATGGCCACATTATGATACTGGTGTCCATATAGCCATTGTTAATGGTCTTTGTTCTCTACATGACGGGTCTACATAGCACCAAAAAAAATTAGAACCAAGCCATGGCCATTTACCACTTCTCTTTTTCTAGACCACTGCCATCTCCTTTCGATTTGCCTCTAATATTGTTGACACTTTCTAGATGATCATAAAACCCAAAATAGAGTCAGAACCTAAATCATGGCCAGTTAGTTTATTAAAACTTTTCTCGGGTTTGTATTAACGTTGATGGTCATAAGAAAAGAGTTAGAATCCAAACCATGGCCAGTTAGGTCAATCCAAACCGATTTTTAGTTTGGATTGACCTAGATGGCCATAAAACACTAAATCGTGGCAGGTTAGGCCAATCTAAACCAGTTTCCACTCCAACAATTATTCAAATAATTACATATCCGATTTGATTGATGAATGAATATGCAAGCATATGTTTCATGCTTGTTTGAGTAATAGCAATGAGATTCCCTTTTGGATTGGCCTAGATTGCCATAAAACCCAAAAGAAAGGGTTAGAGCGCAAACCGTGGCCGGTTAGGCCAATCCATACTTGTCCTAGACAACTATAAAACCCATAAAAAAGAGTTAATACCCAAAATGTGGTTTGTTAAGCCAATCCAAATGGGTTTTTGGTTTGGATTGTCCTAGATGGTCATAAAATCAAAAGAAAAAAAAAATTGAACTCAAATTGTGGCTGATTTGGATTGGACTAGATGGCCATAAAACTTCTTAAAAAAGAGTTAGAACCTAAACTATGGTTGGTTAGGCCAATGCAAACTAGTTTTTGGTTTGAATTGGCCTAGATTTCCATAAACCAAAAAAATAACCCAAACTGTGGCTTGTTAGGCCAATCCAAACCATGGCTAGTTTTCGATTTAGATTGGCCTAGACAACCATAAAGCCAAGAAAAAAGAGTTAGAATTCAAACTAGTTTCCAGTTTAGATTGGCCTAGACAACATAAAGCAAAAATAAAAAAAGTTAGAACCCAAACCATAGTTTATCAAGCCAATCAAAACTACTAGTTTGGATTGGCCTAGATGGCCATAAAATTAAAAGAAAAAAAGTTAGAACCCAAAACATGGGTAGTTAAGCCAATCGAAACTAGTTTAGAATGGCATAAACTACCATAAAATCTAAAAAAAAAGGAAATAAAACCTTAACCATGTTCGATTAGGCCAATTCAATGTAGTAAATTGGTTTGAGTTGGTTTCTAACTTTTTTGAGGCCAAACACAATTTATTTCTGATAGCTTGATAATTACTATATTTTATTATATTGTAGATGAAGAATTTTAGTAAGAAATAGAGAACATATTAGGGCGGTACACCATCTCAAGCATATAGAAAGTCATAGAGTCCCTTAGGTGGATCCATTGATAGGACATGTAGATCTCATTCTAATAGAGATCCACCTCTTAGTATATCTTAGCAAGTGATTTTCAATGTACACTAGGGACATTTGTTGAGTCTAGACCATCTCGAACATTGGTTTCATGCCCTACCTTGGCGACACTTGCATTTGTAGGCAATCTGTCTTCCATTGTCTAATGTATATATTTTATAACATCTGTTAGATTCTGATAGAAATATAAGCCCTACAAGCCAATCATATATGATATGATTTAACATTTCTAGGAATATCTCATTCAATTAAATAGGCAAAACTTCGTTACTAGCTTTTATTAGAAGCGTATATCGTAATGAAGTCCTTGATCACATGCAATGATGATTGAATCATGATGAGATCATGATAATGAGATTGATCATCTAGAGGTATGTGATCTAAATGTTCCTAGTCATAGGATCCTTGAGACGAGACATCAAGAATTCAGATAGACTAGTGTATGTGACGTCTTCTCATGTGATGAGAATAACCGATCTCATTGGTCATCAGTGTGAGGACACTAAGATAGACACATTGGTGCTCATTAGTGGAATGAGTTCACTGAACTGACCAATTTAGGAAAACCTGATCGGTATCTTACCGAACTGTCTATCAGATTTTTCTTACATCTCAATAACATGGTTGGATCTTTGACCTGAGTCACCAAAGATGTTTTACCGGATATATCTTGTACTTTGATTATTGACTTATGGATCACCATCTTGATGGTCCAGTATAGTTGATGTATTAGGTGCAAGAGAAACCCGGTGGAGGCAATTGAGTGGACAACAAGGGATCGTTCACTCTCGGTAGGAGAGAGATAATGTCCTATGGGATAGTACTATAAATACTTGGCCAATGTACTTAGGATAATTGGAAAAGTAGTTTTCTAATTGATCCAAACCTAAGTACATGATCCCATAGAGTTGGAATATTTAGGGGTTGACAGTCAGTGCCGAACCCCTAACTGACCGGGACATTGTATGAATGAGGATTTAAATCCATGTGGTAATTGATGATGGAAAGGCTCAATGGATGCTATTTAACTCCCCAAAGTCATTTGGGATCATGTGGCTTGAACCCTTTATAATCAGAAAGTCGTAAAATTTGTTATTAGATAACGGTTTTGATTTAATTTAAAGGAATTGTTCTTTTAAATTAATTAAGGCTTCAACCAAATTGACTATTGGGCCTAGTGGGTCACACACATTAGATATGGTCAATAAGATGAGGGCATGGACGTAATTTTATAGAAGTCTTGAGTTTTTGTGAAAAATTCCATCTTCTATATATAAATGGCTTATGAAGCCAACCCTAACAAGCCATAGGGCTGGAGCACGTCCCAAGCATCCTCTCTTCCTCCTCTCTCCTCTAGAAGGTGATCTCTCATGGTCAAGCTTGGATTTGGAAGGAATCTGGAGGCCCGAAGGAAGGGAGAACTCGTTTTTTGAAGCAGATCGTGTGGATACCGCTAGAAACCGAACACTTGAACGATTTTTAGCAATGAGGAATGTCCTCTCTTCATGCATGGTGAGGGATTTTAGAAATCCCATGAGATACACTCGTTTTACTTCATATTCGGTTCCTGGTTTTACTCGTTCGGCATCGACCAAGGCAAAGATCATGGTTTCAAAGAATCAAATATTTTTCCACTGTCATGTATTGATTCCTTACAGATTCAATGTAAACATATCATTTTCTAATTTTACAAAATTTTGTGTTTAATTAGCTTCATCCAGTACACTTGGGAGAGGTCCGACCAAGACATCTAATGTAAAGACATTAGTGCCTGGAGAGATCTTAAACATTGAAATGGTAGGGTGGGTTGGATGTAGTTCCGCTTGGTCAAGCATTTACCTCTTACATTGGAGTTTGCAACATAGTGTGTTTTAATTTATGGAAGTAAACTTCTATCACTCTTTTGCAAGAGAAAATGAAAACTATTTTCTAAGATCTTTAGGTAAATATATTGATTATATTTATAATTTTAATTAATAAATTATGGTTAATATTTTATTATTAATGATTATCAATTTATTATAATTATGCAGAAATATTTTACATTTGAGTGGTATGCATCAATAGATGTAAATATTTTAAGACATATGATAAAATGTCGAGAACACAAAGAAATTATCTAAAGAAAAAGTTAATAATGCATATTTAGTTTCTTATCCTCATTATTGTATGTTAAAACTAATACATTTTGTGTATTTAGTATTTTATATGACGATCATTGGAGGAGGTCCGTAAGATTGTATCTCCACAATATAATCCAAACCCATGGCATCATATGTGCAACCTATTGGCTAGAGATGAGAACAAGATAAAAAATCTTGTTAATTTAAGTTCTTGTTTATTTGAGCATGACTATTTATCAATTATTAAACTCTTAGAATTTTCTATAGGCCATTAATGAAAGAAATAAAGGCAATAGAGTTGGTATAACAATGCCTTGTAAAAAATGAATGACAAAAATTTATCAATTTGATATAAATTTTTAAGTATTTAATTCAATTTTTATTTGTTCTTGAGTGAAGTTTTAATATATTTTAATTCAATTAATTATTTTGAACATACGCAAAAGAAGGGATGCTACCCTACACATCTAGAGTTCTTCTAGATGACTCAGTCGTATGAAGAGGTAGATGGATCTATCGTCTGGAGTAATGAAGCAAGTCATCAAATGATAAAAATATCAAATTTACCTTTATTGATACCATCATTCATTTTAAATAAATCTTAATACAATTTTTAGTTTCAGGTATTATGCAAAAAAATAATTGATAAATATCAAATAGTTAGAGGAATTAGATGTCGAGATATCTCAGCAACTTTCATTGCTGAGGAGATAGTCACCACCATCTTGACAGAGATAGGCCAAGAAGATTTGATGTGGAAAGAGATGATATACTCATAACACCTAGTATGGTGTAAATAGTGGAGGTGACAGTATCTTCACAAATCAATTAGTTCAAGAGTTTATGAACAAAGTGGAGAAACAATTTACTATATTAGAGAGACAAAACATAGTGATTGATTCTCTCAAACAAGATGTCTAACCCACAAAGGAGCTTTACTATGACAATAGAATAGCTAATACAACAATGTTAGCTAAGATTGATTAAAGAACCCCCCCCCCCCAATTGATCCACCGAGATCAAAACCACCTTCAATATAAAGAGGACAATGATGGAGAGGATGATAATGGAGAGAACGACGACGATGATGCTAATGAGGATGAGGCATCCTTTGAAGAGGATGATTGACATATTTTGATGTCTATTTTTTGAAAATGAGTATTACTTTTTTCTATTCATATGTGATGCACATTATAAATTGTTTGTATCATTCATTAAATAGTTTCTATAAAACTATTGTTTATGTTTTATGGATAGATGGGATTAGCCTAAAAAATGTGGGATTGTGGATAGTATTATGTACTGAATTGTTGATGAATGAAATTGTGAGATTGTGTATGAAATTGTTTGTAATATGAAATGTATTGAAAAATATATAGGTTGATTTTATATCCATGCATGGTTGTAATCATGCAGGGATTTTTTATTTTATAATATCAAAATTTTTTTACAAGAATTATCAACGACAACTTCAAGCTATTGCTAATAATTATGTTAACGATGGTTAAAAATATTGGTGAGAGTCGTCACCAATGTCCTTCTCTTACATGAAGAGAAATTAGTGATGATTGGTAGTCGTCGCCACTATCTTTACTAGTGACGACTTATAAGCACCTATAATGGCAATGGCCTTCAAGTCATCATTTATATCTCTTTCAAGCAACATCTTCTAGCTAGCCGTCACTAATACCATTGGTGATAAATTTATTTGCGATGAGTCTATGATGACTTTGAAGTCGCCGCAAAATATCATTGGTGCATGGTCAAAATCCTACAAGAAAATGTAGTTGCTTCTATCCACAGTGATTTTTCATTCTTAGAGAAATATTTTTTGAGCCATGTTAAGATTTTTTTAATCAAGATTGAGTTACTACTTGGGTAGAAATCTTGTTTGATTAGGAGTCAAGTCAAATTAAGTTGGAGTGTTGGATTCAAGCAGGAGTTGAAAAAGGTTAGTGGTCAAGAGTTGGATTGGAGTCCAAGTCAATTTAGGATTGTTCTAATTAAAAAAAAAACTAACTGTAGGTTATGTCTGTCTTGTTCTAAATAGAGATTTATTTTTAAACTGATATTGTACTGTATTTCTTCATCAAGTGGAAGTCAAAATCTCTCATTCCCTTTTCTTTTTTGGTAGGTGCCGAGTCTCTCTTTTCTTTTATCCTTTATATTATTTTTGCTACTTATTTTTCACCATAAAACTCAACTCTCGTGGTTTCATTGAGTTCTCATCTACATCATAATCATAATCAAACTCAGCTCATTTTATTTAGATGGTGAACTTTTTTTAGCATGTCCTTTTCTATTCTGTTTCCAATTGCCATCTTCTTTCTCTGCATTCTTTCCACTCCTTTATGAACCCGATCCTCTCCTTCCTTTGACTACTTGTCTATTCACATCATCCCCTTTCACCATCATCGTTCAATGATTTCTATGACCTAATTAATTAGTCTTCGCAACACTTTACTCAAGTCCCATTTGATTGGGCTGAGCAAAGCTAATTGCTCAAACAACGGGTTGTTCAATAAAGCATTTGCAAACTATACGAATTAATGTCTATGAATTAATACCTCTGATGTGTCTTAAATTGTCTCTTGAAAGGAGTGGATAGAAACAGTTGTTTTTCTTTACAAACGGTTGCGAAGATCCCTTAAACGTCAGCAGCAACAAGGTCTTGTCCATTTTAGAATGTAATTAAGATGTTGATTCACATGAATTGTCTAAATGACTAAACGTATAAGAATAAAATGGGAAAAATTAATTAGAGACCCAATTATTAAAATAAGTTTAATAAAAAACCCATTGACCAAAATATCTTTGTAAAAAATCCAGTCAATAAAACCCATTCCGTCAACTACTCCGTTAACTCACCGTCTTTAAACTAACTTTTCCCATTCTGCCCCTTGCCCCCTCCCTGATAGTCGCCTGACAGACCCCATGACGTTCGCCCAAATCGCTCGGGAGAAACGCGCTACTTTCTCTCGCGAACCCTACCTCACGTGGCAGACCGACGCTCTTCCTCAAGGCGAAGGATCGTCTTGCGGCGGCAACGCGGATCTTCTTCCCAACGAAGGTGAAGCTTCTTCCTGCAAATCCTGAAGCCATCAGCTTCTCAAACCGGGCGGCGGCGGCGACGGATCTTCCCAACGAAGGCAAAGCTTCTTCCTAGCGGCGAATCGGAAGCCATCAGCTTCTCAAACCGGGCAGCGGCGGCTGATCTTCTTCCCAATGAACGCGAAGCTTATTCCTAGCTGCGAATCCATAAGGCATCAGTTTCTCAAACTGGGTGGCATCGGCGGATCTTCTTCCCAACGAAGGCAAAGTTTCTTCCTAGTGACGGATCTTCATCGTACACACACTTTCGTAGAAGCAACACCGATTCAAAACTTTTGTCCAGCAGTAAAAAAGATTTTTTGTTATTCCCTCGAACGCTTATCATCCATTTTGAGGTGGAAACTATAATAATTTCTCAAACTGGGTTTTTCATTAAAACAATTCGGACACTGAACCTCCCGTTAAGGTGACATTTGTAAACTGGGTCTTCTGTTAATTTCTCCAATAAAATGTCATAATGGAAATAGGCAACTTTTTGGTCACAATTTAAGGTGTTAGATATATGAAACCGAGAGTTCAAACGTCATCTTAGCCCTCATGCCCCCTCTTCTTAAAGGCTCCCCTAAATACCACTACCTGATCTCCAACCTCTCCCCTTTTGTTTGGGTTGTCAACGAGTTTTTGTCTGCACATCTACCTCATCAATATATATATATTCCCTCTTCTACCTGACAGTGGATCACCTCAGTAAATTTAAGTGCAAACTATGTTTTTAGCTATCATTATATTTTATTAACTTCTATTTCATTTTTTGCCGATCACGTCTATATTTTACCAATCTCTCACCCTATATAATTCCCTAATCAGCTTGTTTGCACTATTTAGTGATTATAAATATCATTTGAGTTAAATACAAGTTACAGACTTTGTTGGTTTGTTTTATTAATGATGGAAAGATTTTTCTAAAAAACCTGGCCGAGCGACGATGGTTAACAACCAAAAGTGAGTGTGAATTGGTAAAGCATCAAAAGCAAAAGCAGATGATCTCGCTGTAGTTCTTCCCACTTCACTCCTCCTTTGAACTGTACTCCTTTTACTCTGATCCTCACCTGCAATGGAAGAGTTTGGATCATCTCAGTTCTCGGGTGAAGGGAGCTCCCGCAGTCTTTAATAGTGTGAGGATGCCTGGTGTCACGGAAGATGAAGTGTCGGTGCGCTTTAAAGACGACGTGATGACCTTTCGGCTTTCCAAGATCTCGCTATCGAGCCTAGTTTAATTTGTTACCGAGTCTTTAAGGACTTACTACCGAGATCCGTTACCGAGACTCTATTAAGCTGCTACCGAATTTTTGAAGGCCCACTACCAACTTCTATCAACTTGCTACCGAGACTTAAAGATCCACTACCGACCCTTTACTGACCTACTACCGAGCGACGTCAGTACATCTACTTTAAGCTATTTTTAATGCGCACTGACACTTCGTCTTTCTTGACATCAAGTGTCCTCACGTCATTGAGGATTGTGGGAGCTCCCTTCACTTAGAAACTGAGATGATCTGAACTCACAATGGAATAGAAGGAAAAATGTTAATAATGACAGGGTATCGGTGAAAAATCGCCGTCAATAAACATATCATGATGACGACTAGAGAAAAACATTACTGGTAAACACATTCTAACGATAGCCGACAAAAATCGTTGCAGATGCCCGTGACGACTTAAATTGTTATTTATACGCGCAGTGAAGTTTAGCATACTTATGTGAATAGTGGCTACGGCTGTAGAAAATTGGGAAAATTAATTAGAGACCCAATTCTTAAAATGCGTTTAATCAAAAATTCATTGACCAAATACTGTTTGTAATAAACCTAGTCAACTAAAAACACATATCGAAAAACCCATTCCGTCGAATCGTCCGTTAAGCCACCATCTCCTTTAATTTTTTTCCCCGCTTTACCCCCTTGCCCTATCACGCCCGAACTCACTGCGCAGCTCTCTCGCCCGGCTCTGTCGCCCATTTCTCTCACCCGACATCTAATTGTGCTCTCTGGCGAAGCTTCTTCTGCGCGCAGTTCCTCGCGGCGGACCTTCTTCGGGCGGTGTTTCTTTCTCAAGGCGACGGACCTTCCTCACCACAGCGGCTCTTCTTCCCGGCGCTATCTTTCCGAATCCTAGTTTCTAGGGTGGCAGCAAACTATCTTCCCATCTGTAGTATGCTTTTTAACGTAGGATTTGTGTTTTTCAGACCATGCAATGTTCATAAAGTAATTTTTATGTGACATTATTCACTGTTGCAATTTTCCAAAAATTACGGGGTCCAAATATTGAACAAATAACATTGGAATGTATTTTTTTATTATAAGAAATTTTATACAGAGTTTATGGCAGACATCGGTTATATTTTTGGGCAATTATATTCTAATTTTTATTGTGTAACTTTTTCTTCTTAATTTTTGAGAATTTTTTACATATGCAGGACCATTTTCAGACAATAAAATATTTTTCCTTCTGATCTTTTAATTTTTTTCATAAATTTTATATATTTTTTACATTTATATATATAAAAATATGTCCAGATGTAGCATCATTTTTCCTTATTTAATTTTATTTTGTCTGATATTTTCACCTCCTAGGATTCGTTAACAGAGAACTCTAACATCAATTTTCTCATATATATGTATTTTTTTAAAAATTTTATCTGAACATCATGGAACCTAAGGGACGATCCAAACGGTGAACAAAGGGTATAAAAGACTTTTTCATGCTCTATCTAGCACTTATCGTCCAAGTTGGGGCGGAAGTTGTAGCAATTTCATAAATTGGGTTCTTTATTAGAACAATTTGGTCATTGGGCTTATCACTGAATTGATATTTGTAAACTGGGTCTCCGGTTAAATTCTCCTATAAAATTTGTCGCTAATAAACATATGGGCTCAGGTAGTTGGTTGTGCATGATATAAATATCCGGACCACATTTTGGTGTATTTAGGTGAATGTTGGCGTCGTCCCCGTAAATTATATATAGTAGCGACGGCAAAACAGCAAAAAATTGACCGTTAACGGGTAGGATCTCAGCCTTTGGTGATAATATGTGGTCAATACTTGGACAAAATACATTCTCGCCCTGGCTTCAATATTCGCGCGTCCCAACTCTTAAAAAACAAACATTTTTATTAATTAATTAATTAATCAATTATTCTTTCCCCTCTGCTTACCACGCCTCGGATGCTCGTACATATCATGCCCACCTGTTCTTCACCGAAACTTTGGGCCGTGATCGGTTGTTGACGACCATATATATAAATATGCATGTGCTGCGTTGTGAAGGCCACTTTACATATTTGTGGCTCTAAAAGTCTCGCTAGAGCCGTTGGCCATCTTGGCTTGGTGGATGCCGTCGAACAGACCTGGTCAGTCGACAAGTCTACGCCGGAGACGCGCGAGATATGAATGTTACCCATTATTTGATTATCCGATCCATTCGATAGATAACGAATAATTAATAAATAGTTTAAATTTTTCGAATAAATTATTTGTATTCGCTTACCGATTAACCGTTATCTTAGCCGACGATGCTGTCATGAATATACCATAAACCGAATCCGAATTTGTTAATTAATACATAATACAATAACTCACAATTTATGACATCTAAGCATATATATGTCCCATCTAGAAAATCTTATTGTCTTTAACGCACCAGTTCACCCTTCTCCTTAAGACCTCAACATTGGACAAGCTTTGTCCTGATGTTAGACGGCGATGTCTTCTTCCTTTTTCGCTTCTTGATGGTGCAATCCACGTACACGACGATGGCTTCTTTCCCTCCCGCCGAATTTGACATCCCGAGAGAATTACCATACTGGAGAAACTCATCGACTGTGTGATCGGCCGAATGGTCGATGACAACACAAAATAAGAATAAACACTACAGTTCTACTATAAGATATTTCATTTTTACTGCAAATCGACTATCTCATGTTTTATGTTGGACATGTATTATTTTAGATATGTAACTAAGATTTTTTTCTATCTCACGTTTTGTGTTGCGTATCTAATTATTTAGTACAGACTCAAAAATTATTTTCACTATAAATTTGTAAATTATTTTTTCGTATCTCATGTTTTGTGTTAGATTTATAATTAAAATTTTTCTTCTAGTTCATTACTATAAATAGATGCTTTTAATTGTAATATGTATTTTTTATGTGTGTTTTCATCGATAAAATTATCTTTACTTCTTTATTTTGCTGGGTTGTATCGTACATATATTATCTCTTTATATATTCGATCACTGTCTATTATCCGACCATAAACTATTTTTAAGCGGATAGAACAATGCGGTTCGCGAATACACCCGATACTGACAGTTAACGAATAACAAGTGGATACACCTTTTCTTATGGGAAACGGATACAGATAATACTATTATTCGACCCGTATCCGACTCGTTGACATCCTTACATGCAACCACGACAGTTCGAGAGGAGCTTTGCTGGAGATTTTGATTATATATATATATAAATAATTTCTGGCATGATCGGATGTCCATGCACAAGGGATTCTCTATGTAGACTTTGCACAACAAAAGGGAGGGTGTAATACCCCGTATTCTTAAATAAAAAAATTAGTTATTATTTATTAATATTTTAATCTGGTTCTCTCCCTATTTATTTCCCTCCTTCCTCCCCCGGGAGAAACCCTCCCGGCGCCGCTCTTCTCCTCCCCGGTCGAAACCCTCCCCGGTGCTGTCTTTCTTCCCCGCGAGAAACCCTACCTTTTCTTTTTCCCCTCGGTTGCGCCGCCTGCGGCCCCGCCTCCCCGTCGCCTTCTTTTCCCGCGCGCCCGCCGTCTCCGCCGCCCGCGTGTCCGCGAGAAGCCGCCCGTTGCCTTGGTCTCCGTGCGCTCGCGCACGTCCGGCCGCGTGCTCGTGCGCGCCCACCGCCCGCCGCCCGCCGCGGTGACATCGTCCCCGCTCCTCGGTCCCTCGCGCGCACCGCGTCGCGCCCGCCGCCCGGGTGACGCCACTCACCCGTTGACCCCGCCGCGCGTACGCTTCCTCGTACGCCTCGGCCGCCGCGCACGCCGCGGCCGTCGCCCGCCGCCGCCCGGCCGCCACGCGGCCGCCGCCGCCGTGTCCCGTTGACCAGCCCGTGGACCCGCCGCGAGACCGCCGCCGTGCGCCGCCTGCGCCGGCCGAGCACCGCCCGCGCGGCCCTCCGCCGTACGCCCACCGTGCGCCGCTCTCTCTCTCCCACGCGGTAACCCCCTATCCTCCTCTCTCCTATCCTCTTCTTCCTATTATCTTCTATCAAATCCCTTAGGTTATTATTTTCCTTCTTCCAGCAGTTTTTGAAACCACCTACCCAACTCAGTTTTTCGACGCCGACGCAACCGCAGCAGTCTCGTCGCCAAATTCAATCTCCTTGGATTTCCGTGCGCCGTTCGCCGTTGCCGTCAAGGTAGGCGTCTCGGCTATTCTTAGCACTCTAATATTTTTATTAAACCGTAAGAATCATGTTTAGATCATCAGGATTAGAAGATTGTGATTAATGGGCTGTTTTGGATTTATTTGCATATTTAGATAAAGTTAGATTAATTTGTTTAAGTTGTGCATACTTAGATTAATTTGGTTATTCATGCATGTTAGACTTCATGATAGGTTGAGTAGGTCTAAATTTAGCTAGTTTAGTATGTTTGCATCGCGATGAACCTTAATCATGTATATTCTGATTTGATAAAAAGCCGTTGTAAAGTTTAGGCATAATGTGATTAGAATTTAGTTTATTTTCTTTTATTAGATAGATGGTTCTGTTTAAGCATGTAATTGTCATGTTTAGGTTGTAAATTGCATGATCCCATGTATATGCATTAGTTCATGTTAGATTGTGGTATGGTATGCAAATATGTGGTGCATAGAACCATGGGTGTTCATCTATGTATTTTATTTTTGAAATGCCAATCTAATGTTCATGTGTTTACTGTCTGAGTTATTTATATGCTTGCATGGTGAAATGTGGTTAATGCAGTGAGCTGCATTGTGTTGGAAATGTACTTCACCAGACTAAATTAGTGGCCCGTGGGTAGCGGAGATTAGTTGAATCTGGAGCATCCTTCGATCCCAGATACCGCGGTTTATCCTAAGTACTCCCCTGCCTAGGGGTACTATGGGATTTAGTTACTATATGTTACTTCCTACTATATGGTAAATCTGGTGCTAGTTTTGTGATGTAACTGCATTTATCTGATGGAGCATAATATTTACTCAGACAGGTGTCTAGTTGTGTAGATTGGCATAGATGGTATGTTATAGATGTGTCATTGGTTTTATGTCAGATCTATGTGTTCTGGGCATACCTAGAGTGGTTTAATGTGTAGGTTATGTTGGTTTTTAATGCATATAGAGTCTAGTTATCATATGGGGTAGTTGATTGACTTTGTAATCAATTAAATGAAGATATATAATTAGCTTAATCTTATGTATGATAATCTGATTTTTAGGTTTATTATGTATAGAATACCACTAGAATCATTATTATAATGGGGTAGTTCGGGTGTAAGTCCTACTGGGTCTGTTGTGACTCACCCCTTCCGCTGTTAATATTTTCAGGAGTGCAGGTTTAGCGCAGCAGAAGCGTAGTGGTGTTTTGGAATTCGAGGAGCTAGTGGATTTCTCATTCAATGTTGGTATTTAATTTGTCTAGATAGGTGTTTGTTTATGGTGTTAATATGTTGTAAAGTTTGGAATTATTTATTTGGATTGATATTTTAGTCTTATTTGGCTCCATACCGATATCATTTCCCGTTACGTCGCCGGATTATCTTCCGCTGTGCATGTTAAAAATCCGGGTCGTGACAGAGGGAACTATTTGGTAGTCAAGTAGTCAATTTACATATCTTCTTAATCTTATGATTTGTACGTACCAAACAAGGCTCTCAAATGGATGGGACCTATGGGGTGGCAATGTGCTGGGCTGATCCGTGAGTTTGTTGGCAGGGCCGACAGGGGATTACGATGCGAGTTAAAAGTTTTGACTCATGGACCTTGACTCGATAGATATATAAGCCAAAGTAGATTGAAATGGATTAAATGGGCTTCTAATTTTACCATTTCTACTTATTAAAAATACTTTAATATAATAATTATTAATTTTATAATTTTATTTTAAATAATTAAATTTATCATATTCGATAATTATATATTTATAAAATAAAAAATTTGACTAGATTACTCTGAATCGGATCAAATTAATAATTGTTGTTGAAATATTTTTAGAGCAGATCGTAAACTGGCCAACTTTTCGGATTAGACTAGACAGGGTCCACTGACATCCCTTTCTTTGATCCGGTTCCTTCCCTCGCGGAGTTACCGTATGACCGAGTCAAAACGGGCAACCATCTGTTACTGCGGCCGCGAGAGCCCGCGTTCAGGGGACTCCGGCGGGATACGCGCGAACCTGCTTACATTTAATAATAAGTCTCCTCTTTTTGGACCCTTCGCTCCTTCTTTATAAACACAATCGGTCTTTTCTACATCGTTAAAAGTAATAATCATAGTTGGTAATTACCGAATGTTTGAAAGAGTGCTGGTCTGACCGACCGAGTCCCCTTGTAAATACAATCAGCCCGCCGACGCCGACCGAAGAGGAAGCCAAGAACCACCGCTTACCCTCGTCAACAGTCAACACCGGCCATCATAAAACAAGAGAGCAAGTCCATAACTAGGGCTGTTCACTGTTCGGTTCAACCCGAAAAACCAAACCAAATCAATACTTTGGTTCGATTTGGTTTGGTATGAACTACCGATCGATTTGGTTTGATTTCTATGACCCTTCAAACCAAACCAAACCGGTAAACCAAATAACCCGAATTAGATTAGATATTTTAGTTTAAGTTATATATAAGATAGTATTTTATGTATATTTTCTTGTAAAATTAAATTTGTTTCAAGAGTTTTTAAGGTAAAATTAATGTAATGTATAAACATATACACAGTATTTTAATAGAATATGATTTAAAACAAACAAAATAAAATTATATATTGATATATCTACTACACCTTAGTTAAATATGGTTTGAACCGAACCAAACCAAATCGAACCGAACTAATTTGGTTCGGTTTGGTTTGGTTTGGAAGATAATTTGGTTTGGTTTGGTTTGAGAAAAAATACTCAAAAACCAAACCAAACCAAACCATGAACACCCCTATCCATAACAAGGGAGGGAGGAGACCTCCCCGACGGCTGAGAACGAAGCGTGTTCATGACCCACCCGGTGATCCGCTCCGTTGGGGGTGCAAACGAGTCGAGCCGAGTAGTATGATGTTCAAGTTCGGTTCATTTATTTTACACGAGTTCGAGCTTGAGCTCGAGTTTAACGAGTATGTTATATTCTTGTTCAAGCTTGGTTCGTTTATTAATCGAGTCGAGTCAGAGTTCGAACTCGAGTGATAATCGAACTAAAATTCAATTCGCATTCAAATTTAAGTTACGTACGAGCTCATTTATAAAACTCAAAATCAACGAAAAGTTATCTGTGAAATTCGATCTGAGTTTTAATTCAAATTTTGAATTATTTAATATATTTAAGTGACAAAATATAAATATTAATATTTATAATTCAATAACATATTTAATCGAGCTACTCGCGACTTTATCGAGTCGACGAGGAGTCTGTTCAAGTCCGACTTATTTAATGAGTCGAACTTTATTTTTTGTTCGAGCTTACGCATGTAACATAATAAACGAGTCGAGTCGAATTTTTGTCGAAACTTCGAATTACTTGCAATCGGTTCGTCTGCACCCGTACGCTCAGTCAACCTAGTAGCATGGTGTGTGCGGCCTTCTCCGGTTCAAAAATCCTTCATCTGTTGTTGAAAGCAACTTCAAACAGGAGGTGCCGTCGTCTCCGGCAGTAATAAATCTATTTCGTTAAATAAGGTGGTTGATAATTCTTTTTTTTATCTCATTTAATCCGTTGACTCTTGTCTCACTTGCCACTCACTCCAATGACTATGAGAGATTTCTTTGTTACCCACAAAAACACCGGATGAAGTTTCTATCATAATATATTTTCATTCAAAATATAATTATACTTTGTTGTTAAAATATTTATATAATTAACATGATATGCTAAATAGATTATTCTTAATATTTTATAGTCAAAAATTATAAAATTTTAGTTATAATACCTTTTATTCTAAACAAAATAAAATAAAATTCACTTAACTTGATATGATAAATAAATTAATATTTTATATCAAATTTAAATTTTGATATAAATAAGATGTGGTAATTTATTGTCTCAACCATAATAATATTTTATATTTATAACTTAAATTAATTAACATGATGTGATAAATAACATGATATTTAATAATTTATATCACATTTAAATGTTGACGTGAATAAAATACGATGAATTTTTATTCCAAACACATCAATGTGTCATAAAAGTTATAAAATAATTCTAAAAGTTGAAATAAAATTGGAGATTCTAATTAACCATTAAATTTGATTTTCTTTAAATCTAATATTAACAGGAAATATTAGTTACTTTGCTTAACATGAAAGGCTAAAAAAGACATTTTAATTAAAAAACGGAGCAAGTGCGATGATATTTTAAAAAATCGGACCTAATGGTAAAGTGTTTTTGAAAACAGACCTAGTGGTAAAGTGCTCTCTGTAAAATACACATAACGTGCATTTTGCCTAAAAAATAATGAGTGTTGTAATTTGACTAGGTTAATAGGTAGGGATGTATTTGTCGTTTCAATTTTTTGATCTCCAACCCCATTTGCATATCACCTATTTAGCTGGCAAGGGCTGTAACATTCTTGCGAGAGAGAGAGAGAGAGAGAGAGAGAGAGAGAGAGAGAGAGAGGGGTCACTGCAAGAAGCAGCCGCAACAAATTGTGAATGACCTAGATTTCTTTCTTAGTTTCTTTGTTTCTATGTCCTCATCTACTGGAGGTTGTGATGTTTGTGATATCACCTATTTAGTTTTCTATGAAACTAGTTAGAGATGTACGATAAGGAGTAAGATCATAGAGATTCAGAATTGCTCGATCTAGGAGAATTCACTTTGTGCAGGTGTAAAAGTTTTTTTTCACTTTGTATTTCTTTTTTGGACAATAAATTCTCTGCTCTCCACATAGATGTAAAAAGATGTATCGTCTCTCTGAACCACGTAAATGTGGTGTCTCCTTATGGTTAAATGTACCACTATTAAATCATATTATTAAATCACATCTGAATAAATTCATTTCTATTTTGATAAATTTAGAAAGTAGCAATGTAAATAGAGAAAAGAAAATAATGCTTTTTTTTGCTTTGTTCTTTATCAGCGTCATACAAGATTTTCGGAATTTATGTTAAGCGATTGAGATTTTATCTCTATTAAAGATATGAAAACTCATTCGTTCTCTAAAAATTGATAGATAAAGATATGACTAGTGGCAGTTTAGAAAGATAACATTTTGAAGGTCATATAGACAAAGGCATATCAAAAGAAAGAAATTAGTCTGAAAATCATGGTTAGAAAAATTGCTCTATGCCAAAGTCAAAAGGCAAGAAAAATAGGTATCATTGCTACAAAGAAAATGGGCACTGAAAGGTTGATTTTCCCAAGTTAAAGGAAAATTCCAAGCTAAAAAGAAAGGAGTTAGTTGAGGCTAGAGTGGCTTTAATTTAGAGAAGGAGACATTCTCGTCATCTATTCAGGTATGGATTCTTCCGATACATAGATTCTTGATTCTAAATATTCCTATTATATGTGCCCACATAGAGATTAGTTTGATTTGCTTAAGTCTTATAGCGGGGTAGACTTCTAATGGGAAATAATATTGAGTACAAAACAATTGAGAAATAAAATATTAAAATCAAGATGTTTGATGGGTTGTCATGTCCCAGAGCACAGAAAAATTCTTGTCTCTCTTGGTGCACTTGATGATTATAATTTCACCTTTAGCGATGCTTATAGTATGTTAAAATGACAAATGGTGCTTTAGTTGTTATAGAGGGAAAAAAGACAAGTTATTTGTCTAAGTTTCTTGGTAAGACTATTATAGGCGATGTTGTTGTTTCTTCCTTTTATGATGTTGATGCTAAGCTTGGCCGTATTTAATGAGAGAGGCTTGCTTGAATTGCATAATTGGTAGTTACTCAAGGGTATCAAATCTTGAAAGTTTGACTTTAATATTGTTAAGTATATTCACTTTGACATTTAAAATGCATCACTAGTTTCTTCTTTAGGTTGAGCTCAATATTTTGCCACTTTTAACAATGATTTCTCCATTAAAGTTTAGATCTACTTCTTGAACCACAAGTAAGATTTGAGACATTCAAAAGATGGAAGGCTAGAATTGAAAAGGATACAAGTAAACAAATGAAAGTCCTATGGACCAAAGAATTGAAATGTATATCCTATAAGTCAATCATATTTGATGTAATTCAACATTTCTTGAAATATCTCATTCAATTAAATTGGTATATCATCATTACTTGCTTTTATTAGATGTATATATCATAATGAAGTCCTTAATTGTATGCAATGGTGATTAATTATGTGATAAATAAATCAATCATCTAAAAGTATGTGATTTAAATGTTACTAGTCATAGGATACCTGAAATAGGAAATTAAAGATCCGGATAGACTAGTACATGTAATGTCTTCTCATAAGATGAGAATGACCAATCTCATTAGTTGTTAGTGTGGAGATATTGAGATACATATATAATGCTTATTAGTAGAATAAGTTTACTAAACTTATTGAATTAGAAATCCGGAATGGTATCTTACTTAACTGCTAATCAGGGTTTTCTATCATCATGGCTACATGGCTACATAGTTGGACCTTTGACTTAAGTTGCTAAAGATATCTTATTGAGTATATCTTGTGCTTTGTCTATTGACTTATGAATCACCCATTTCGATAATCAAGTACAATTAATGGATCAGGTACAAGGGAAGCCTAATAGAGGTAATTGAGTTCACAACAAGGGATCATTCACTCTCGATAAGTGAAAAAGAAAGTCCTATGAAATAGTACTTTAAATCCCTATACAGGGTATAAAGGATATTTAAAAAAAGAGATTTCCAATTGATTCGATTCTAAGTACACACTACGCCAAAACTCATCTTCACCTACGTGAACCTATCGCGTAGGTGAGAATTTGGTAGGTATATGTATCATTTACCGACATAGTATACCTACTAATTAGTTTCCCGTAGGTAAATGTATCAACACCTACGGATTACCTACGCAAGACATCCTGTAGGTAAACGTTATAAGTGATCAATGAATCTAATTCGTTCATTTGAAATATGCGGACGGCTGAGATCGATCCAACCATTTTACCTAATACCCAAATCCCGCTCGATCGCGCCACCATCTCCTCGCACAGCCCCCGATGCTCGCTTCCGCTCTCCATCCTCAGCGATTCCCGCTCTCCACTCGGTGCTTCCAGGCGGTCCATCGACGGCGCTTCCAGGCGGTCCATTGACGGCGATTCCCGCTCTCCATCCTCTGCGATTCCCGCTCTTCATCCTCGGCACTTCCAGGCAGTTCATCTTCGGCCCTTCCCGCTCTCCATCCTCGGCGATTCTTGCTCTCCATCCTCGGTGCTTCCAGGCGGTCCATCGTTAGCAGTTCTAGGCTCCATCATGGACATTTCCAAGCTCTCCATCGTGGGTGAGTAAGTTCCGGTGAGGCGATTACCTGCATAGCGAGGCGGGGCGGTCGACTAGTGGACCGTAAGGGGAGCTGTCGTTGATTGGACCAGTCGTCCGAGCGACCTACTTGTAAGTGTTTCGCACCTTTCCTTTATTTCGAACGATTTTGGATTCCATATATCTTAGCTCGTTCAATACGTACAGTAAGATTTCGGGCTTTATAAGATGTTATTCAAACTATGTTCTGCCCATCATTTCCCTATGATGGGAGTGTTACAATGGGGGATCAAGTAGAACACTTAGGACCAAGGGGCATTCGTTTTAGGGTTCAAGTAGTTTATTGTCTTGATTATTTTTTCTTCTGCAATATCATGAACAATTGCCTAAGCTTATCGGTCTTAATACCATAATCAGTTCTTCATCTCGAGGAACATGGCTAGCTAGGACAATAGGTAGATCAAGTAGTTATGTCATAGTTAACAGTCGAAATTCATTAGTATTATCATGAAATTAAAGTATAATAAAGTAGAACATTTGCTTAAATGTTTTAAAGTAAACATTTCTGAATGAATTGAATTTAACTATGATACGTATGTCTTTACTTTTGAGTGCTAATATCTGGAGTTAATTGATTGGATTACCCTCTTGTCACTTCGAAAATGAGGTAACACTTATGCCATAAATTTCTGACTATATTTTGTCAATCATTCATCCTCTTGTTAGAATTTTATATTTTCATTAATGATTTTGTTTGTAGTTGCATTTTTCCCTATATCTGACTATACATCTTCTTATTTGCAATCGGACACATGTTCACTATATCTTTAGCAATAATATGTTATAATTTTCTTTGTAACCCACTTATTACATATATAACATATAAAGTTACCAAATGTCCCCTTGTGTTCCAACTAACAACATAATCTACCTTGCATCCCTTTATTTTTATATGCTTACTCAATTTTTAAAGCAACTGACCCATTCCTCGTTTGATTGACCAACTTGTTAATGACATTAGATTTTCACTTTAACTTTTAAGGATTACTTGTTGTCTATTTGAAGATTCGACTAGTCATTTCCATCATTCCTTCTAAAGTTTAAGAATATTAATGGATGCAATGCTATCCATTTTTCAAAATTGTAGGATGCATTTTTAATTCTTATCTATGTTTTTATCTATAGTCATATGGATTGGAGCTGGATAGATTTGCCAAGAAATGTGGGCGGCTACTACGATGGTGTTGAGAACTTTTTAAAGTTTGCATATAAAAGTATACCATCGAGTAGTAAGATAAGATGTCCATGTGTTAAATGCGCATGCTTGAAAAAATGTGAAATGCATATTATTAGAGAACACCTCTACATAGACGGTGTTAAAAAGGACAAACAGTTTTGGAAGTTCTATGGTGAAGAATCAAGTCAGGGAAGATTTGAAGAAAGTGTAGATGAATCAAACATGTATGAAATGTTAGCTGATGTCTTTCCGACGTGTGATGATAAAGTATATGATAACGATTCGAAATCCTTTTTGGACTTGTTAAAAGAAGTCAACCAACCTGTTTATCCTGGATGCAAGAATTTTAGCAAACTTTCTTTCATCATTAGATTGCTAAACCTTAAATGCATGGGTGGAATGAGCAATAAAATATTTGATGTTTTATTGAAGTTATTGAATGAGTTGCTGTCAGATGGGTCATCATTACCACGATCATTTTATGAGATGAAGAAGCTACTTGATAAGTTAGGATATGGCTATAGAAAGATTGATGCATGTCCGAACAACTGTATGTTGTATCAAAAAGAATATGAGAAGTGTAATTGTTGTCCCAAATGTGGTGAATCCCGGTGGAAGTCATTTAAATCGAGTAGCTCGGAAAAAAAGTACCTCAAAAGGTTCTTCGTCATTTTCCATTAATTCCACGACTAAAGAGACTCTTCACATGTTCAAAAACATCACTCAACATGAGATGGCATCATGACAAACGTGAGGAGGACGGTATGTTAAGACATCCCGCTGATTCGCCATCGGAAAACATTAGATGCCATTGATGATTTTGGGTTAGAATGTCGGAATGTCCGTCTTGGATTAGCCACTGATGGGTTCAACCCGTATGGGAACATGAACGTCACTCATAGTACATGGCCAGTGTTGGTTGTACCTTATAATCTACCACCTTGGGAATGCATGAAAAGTACCAATATATTGTTGTCCCTTCTCATCTCTGGTCCAAAAGGTCCCGGTAACAACATTGATGTTCTATACAACCATTGATTGAGGAGCTTCAAATCCTATGGAATGGTATTGATACCTTCGATGTAGCTAAAGGCGAGATTTTTCGGTTGCGTGCAGCCTTATTATGGACCATTAATGACTTTCCAGCATATGCTTACATGTCTGGTTGTAGTACTAAAGGTAAATTAGCGTGTCCTAACTGTAACAAAGACACATGTTCTACTTGGTTAGAGTGTAGTACAAAATTTTGTTACACAGATCATCGTAGATGGCTTGGAAACAATCATAAATTCCGAAAGATGAGAACAGAATTTGATGGTCATGAAAAATGGGGTGACAAGCCATTGATGCTATCGGTAGATAAAATCTTACAATAGCTAGAGCATTTTAACTCTCATGTTGCAAAAGAAGACAGCAAGAAGAAAGGTAAAAAGAAAAAGAGAAGTAAAAAAGATGATAGAAAGTACCTTGGGTGGAGAAAAATGAGTATTTTCTTCTCTCTACCTTATTGGAAATCATTGTTGTTTCGCCACAATTTAGATGTTATGCACATTGAAAGGAATGTGCGCGAGAGTATCATAGGCACCCTTCTATCCATTGAGGGGAAGAACAAAGATGGCTTGAAGGCTCGTCAAGACTTACAAAAGTTGGGTATAAGAGAATGTCTTCATCCACAAGAACTTGGACCAAGCAAAATAATGTTACCACCGGCTTATTTCACTTGCAGCAGAAAAGAGAAAGATATCATCTTAAAGCTATTTCAATTTGTTAAGCTTCCTGATGGTTATTCTTCAAACATTGCAAAGCGCTTTCTCAACAAAGATAAGAAGTTGTGGGGGTTGAAGAGTCATGACTACCATGTGATCATGTAATAATTACTTCCAATTGTCGTTAGGGCACTCCCAAATATTAATCTATCTTCTTCACTAAGAGACATTTCTCACTTCTTTCTCAATATGTGTTCTAAAGTTGCTTATGCTGAAGACTTTTACCAACAAGTCCTACATATTGCAAAAGTATTATGTGAACTAGAGATGATATTTCCTCCCAGTTTCTTTGATATCATGGTACACTTGATCATTCATTTAGCAGAGGAGGCGAGGATTGCTGGGCCGGTTCAATATAGATGGATGTACCCATTTAAGAGGTATCATCAATAGTATAAGGTTTTTAATTGCCATTTAAAATGAAAGTAGTAATCATTGTTTCATATCATTTTAGGTATTTGGTTAAACTAAAGTCTTATGCGACAAACAAGACTTATCCTGAAGATTCGATTGCAGAAGGTTATATTGTTGCAGAGACAATCACTTTTGCCTCTCGATATTTAAATGATGATGTAGAGACATGGTTCAATAAGCCACGTCGACAAGCAGAATATAGACCAAAAGAAGTGGAGGAAGGATGGAAAATTTTCATGGAGATATGTCGCCCACTTGGAGCAGCTACAACATATCGATTACAAATTAATGAGTTGGAAGAGATTCATAAATATATCTTATTCAACTGTACCGCTACGAACAATTTGATTAAGTCAGTGTACTTTTATAAAAAAAATTATGTTATTTGTACATCTCCATCAAACATCCAAAATAATATTGTTTGTTTGTTGATTTCAATGTAGAGTCCACATTGATGAGGTTAGAGAAACTTGTCCTGAGCTGCTTGAGAGTGATGTGGAACAGATTCATACACGTACCTTTGTAGAATGGCTTAAATTTAAGGTAACTAGCATTAGCTCCGTTGGATTTAAGGTTAAATTTATGATGTTATGATTGTAAATTATCATTAAGGTTAAATGATAATTTTAATTTGCTTAGGTGCACAAGGAACAAGAGATGACCACAGGAGACATGTCATCTTATCTTCGTTGGATTAAAGATTTTCCAATTGACGTCGTTAAGAAATATGAATCATGTATAGCCAACGGTTTTAGGTTTCACACTAAAAGTCTTGAAGAACGTCGAGTGACCCAAAACTCGGGTGTTATGCTGAGTGCTGAAGATAATGTGATTTACTACGGTGTTCTTCATGAAATTCTCGAAGTTGATTACTATGAACACATGAGGGTAATATTGTTTAAGTGTGATTGGGTAGATGTGCATAGAGGTGTCAAACAGGATGGACCTCTTACCCTTGTAAATCTTTTATGTAAGTTAAGAATAAGTGAATGTTATATTCTAGCATCACAGGCAGAGCAAGTTTGATATGTGGAGGATCCTAGGAACCTTGGTTGGTGTGTTGTTCGCAAGACAACTCCCCAAGATTTTTACAACTTATCAAGACATAGTTCTGAAGACAAGGCCGATTTTCTGGACATACAACCAACACAAGCAGAGCAAAGACAAAGGTACCAAGATGATAATGATATTCGAACATAACTGGTCATAGATCCGATATAGATGGGATTGAAGTTTAATGTAACTCATTCTGCCTAAATTTTGATATTCTGCATGCATGCTTATGTCAGACTGAATTTTGATATAGACTGTTATGTATGCATGTTTATGTATGAATGTCATTGTTACATATTTATGATAAAGACAGTGTTGTTCCATTTAGATTCTTCAGCCGATGGAGATATGTACAACTCTGTGTTGATAACAACATACTTCACTATGGATGGTGCATTTGACAGACAGGACGATTTCACATCACTCTGGAAAAGCACATATTTCACTTATGCCATATGTTTATTTTGTTTTCACTACCGATGGTGCATATATTTTGTTTTGTTTCCAAATTTTCTTTGTATAGGTGGGATTTTAAAAGATGTTGATTCAGGAGAGGTTTGTAGCTACTTTTTTTCCGTTTACTAATGATGATAAAATTACTGAAAGTGTCAATTTCAGGGGGAAGAAGATTATGGAATCACTGTCATACAAATCTGATGGTGTCAAGTCCAAGGAGAAGGGGCTGTGGGGGCCTGATACATCATCCAATCCACTCCCACCGAAGAAAATCAAACATATTTCAGACATCTATGACATCTCATCCACAGAAAAGAACAAGTTGGACTCAAAACTTTTTTAGATGTACATAGAGTATGTTTTCTACTACGATGTTATGTTTTGCCCTTTTCTATACAGAACAGATTTTTTACAGAAAGCACGAAAGCATAAAGCATAACTTTATGATAAATCCATTGCATAACATAGTTATACATAACAGATTTTTGTCCCCTCATGAAACTATTAATTGTTTTTATACTCAGAATCATATGCCCTTTTTGTGTATTTTGATGCAGAGGCCCTTATTAACACATGTTTCAAGGTGATGTATGCATACAATTTAGATTCGACTATTTCATGTTGCTTGCATAACATTGCATGCATAACAGATTCGACTATTTCATGTATGATAAAGCCATTGCATAACATGGTTATACATAATAGATTTTTGTCCCCTCATGAAACTATTGATTGTTTTTATACTCAGAATCTTATGCCCTTTTTGTGTATTTTGATGCAGAGGCTCTTATTAACACATGTTTCAAGGTGATGTATGCATACAATTTAGATTCGACTATTTCATGTTGCTTGCAACATGTAGTTTTTTATTTATACTTTAATATTCTTTAGGATTGCTAGGTGATCGTCAGCTTCTCTTTAATTTTGACTGATGCATGTTACTTTTTGATTGTCTGGACAGATTTTGTGCAATTTGGCAGGTCTCACAACTTTTGACCCTTCAGACATAATATTTTATTTGTATCTTTGTTTTTTTTTAACGTTTCTACATAATAGCTAACTCTAACTTCTTTGAATTGTGCAGCCATATGTGGGGCCAACTTCAAATTAGCCAAAATATAAGTGTTGCAATTATAGATTGTTTATTGTTTTCTATGTATATTAACGGTAGTCGTAGAATTGTAGAGTACATTCAGAAGGAAGAGATTTTCTCCAAGTCTTATATCCTTGTTCCAATAGTAGATGGGTAAGTGGAAAATAAATTTTGTTCTTTGCAGAATATGAATGTTATTTGTCACCTCTCTAACCAAAGATGTTGTAGTGGTCATTGGAGATTGTTGATTTTGTGCAACTTGGTTGCCTCTTTTGAGTCCGAATTTGGATCATCTATGATTGTTCTAGACTCACTTCTGATGGCCGAGCCACAGAGGCAAGAACCTCTCATTAGGAGGTAATTTAATCACCAACACAAATTGCACCCTATGCTTTTTCTTCTTTTGTGTACACTAATCCAGGATCTTAATTTATGATTGTTGTCTTCTCAGGTTGGTCAAGGATATATACAATGCAGAAGGGAAGATGGTTAGTAAGAAGACCTTAAAATCCATTCCATTCTTCATTCCCAAGGTATTAAAAAACTAGACTTTCACAAGATTACGTGAGAAATATGTGGTGTTTACATTGCCTTCTTCTAGGTGCCACAACAAAGAGATGATGTTGAATGTGGGTTTTTCATACTATACTTTGCATATATTTTCCTTAAGAGTGCTCCACCGACCTTTTCTCGACTATCATCTCCGGCTTTTATAAATCTCGTATCTCAACATTTTCTTATTTTTGTCCTAATCTGTTAGTCTTACTTTATAATTTCTTTTATTTGCTCAATAATGTAGATGTCGGAAGATTGGTTTAGCACGAGGGAAATTGATGGTTTCATTATGAAAGTAATAACATACGCTAAACAGGGAGACTTGTGGGTCTCTTCAGCTTCATCATCCATAAATTGTGGGGAGGAAAATGAAGTTGCTCCCAAGGGAGAAGACACTAAAATTGAAAGTGCTGTAGTTGTAAAAAAGAAAACGAGAGGCCGCACATATTGTCGAGATGTGCATGTGCTAGAGGATGGGAAACTCATTTCTGTTGAGTGGAATGAGTTAGGACAACCGGTTGGGAAGGGTGGAAGGTCACTTAGGACCTTTTTGGGTACAATTGCCAGGAATGCTGACAAATGCCCAATCAATATTGTATCTTGGGATAAGATGCCACAAGAAAATGTTGATGACATCTGGGCATTTATTAAGGTAAAGTTTTTAAAGTAGATCTTATTGGTTTGTATCAACGTTAAGTGTCTTTTACCATCATTAAGTTGTCAATCTTCTGTAGAGAAAATATGAAGTTGATGAGGGAGATGTATTCCAGAAAATGTTTATAATGAAAGACCTTGGGCATAAATGGAGATATCACAAGTACTGCCTAAGGAAAAAAAATTTAAACAAAAAGATCCACCTGCTGGTCTGTATATTTCTAGTGAGATGTGGGAGTCCGCGAAGGCATCTTGGTCATCTCCTGATTTCCAAGTAAGATTCAATTCTGTTTAGTATAAAAGTAGTCTTTTCCTTTGTTAGTTGGGTCGATATGAGTATTAAAGGAATAGACAGGTTAATACATTTTTTTCCTTTTGATAGAAGAAAAGCGAAGTGAATCAAAAGAACAAAAGTCTGCATAAAATTTATCATTGTGCTAGAACTCAGTCTTTTGCAGATGTAAGGAAACTAGAGGTAAACTCTATCCTGATTTAACATATGCTCGTTGGTCATTTCTGTTAACTTTATCCTAATTTAACATAAAATTTATCATTGGTCATTTCTGTTAACTTTTCAGGTCGCTAAAACTGGGAAGGATGTGGATAGGGCAGACATATTCATCATCACGCACACAAAGAAAGATGGAAAGGCCGTAAACGATGATTGTGCCCTTGAAATTGTAAGTACTTATCAATTTTTATATCATTACAAGATTTGATGTCATGTTACTAATACCTTAGGCACTACAGGAAAGACTCAAAGCTATAAAATCAGTTGTACCATCGACCAGCATGCATTCCATGGTAGCTAAATTTGAAGTGTTCTCAAAAGTCATGGGAAAAGACAAGAATGGAAGAGTCAGGGGAATTGGCACAGGTCCATCCCCCACTTACATTTGGGGAGATAAGGGTGAATCCTCCAATGTTCTAAGGAAAGAGTTATATGAACGTGTCCAACTTCTAGAATCGAAAGTTGCCAAACTGGAGAACAGACCCCAAGAAGAGGTATACAATTTTGATTATATACAAATTTTTTTGGAAGTTTCATAAGTGAGACAGGTTTGCACCCATCCTAATTGATTCTGGAATTTCCTTGTAGTCTGGAATCTGATCATCAGCTGCAAGCAAGATGTCACCATCGGATGCAAAAAATGTAAGTTAAAAATAGAACTTATGTTTTTTAAACTTATGCAAAAAGTGTAAGTTAAATGATGTCTGTTTGTTCGTTTTCTCCCAATTAAATTCTTGTGGTCATTTAGTATGTTAATCTGTACATATTTGGTGGTACAATATCAATAGGTAGGGAGAATGGTGAAGCTCATGGATTTAGAGGGTCAGTGTGTTGCTGAAGGTTTTTTTATCAGTGACAACCCTTCAAAAATGGTGATGGACAGATGCCTTGGGGAAGTTTTTTATGAGGTCTCAGTTCTCATTGTCACAAACCCGAATGCCCCTTTGTTTGTGAAAGACAATCATAGGAAGAAGATGCAGGATGCCATTGGAAGTCATATAATCTGGTGGAGAGATTACGTAAGTCATTGTTACAATTGAAGATACATCACACAAATTTTCATGTTGCTCACTTCTTCTTTTTTTACTTTTATGGCCATTGCAGGTTATCTTCAACCAAGATTGATTACATTAGCATCCACGAAGGTTATCTTCAACCAATATTGCTTACTGGTGCATCCACGAAGGGCATTTGAAATATGTATTTTTGATGTATGTTGGTTGTGTTGGAAAACTGAAAACACTTGTCTCTTCTCACTTCGGTGTATCATACAAGTGTAACTGTGTTACTCTAACAGTGTCTTAGACTTCTTTATTTTTAATTTAGAAACTCAATGTAATATGTAATTCTGATGTATGCTAGCTGGTGCTTGTTTTTTTCAGTAATGGACAAATTTTATTCATGTAATATGTAATTCTGTGTGTTTTTTTGGATTGGTTATATAACATTTTAAATTCGCATCCTTAGTAATGGTCTCTACTTTTATCACATTTTACACATGAGAAGGATTCAAATCAGAGGCAGGTTTAAATGGAATTATAGACCATATAATTTTTCTATCCCAAGTATTCAGGAATATTTCGTGGTGGTGCAACTAAATATAAGGTGGAAAGATCATGTTGTTCTGGGTCTTTTTATATCTTATGTGCTACAATTCCTGGATCCACAACTTAGGTGCAGATCCATGCCTCTTCTGGGCCACCGCCGGGTCGGATATTCGGACCCAGTGGCCATCTTTCCCATCTGATAGGGCATGGAGAGACCTAGGGTTTTGGGTCTGTCACATGGTGTATTGGGGAGAAGGTAAAATCGGGGAAACCTATGGGTCTGTGCATGTGCCCATCTAGTTGACCAAGTGGGTTGGTGCTCCAAGGAACATGCCCTAATTTAGATGATGAAGATTTTCTTGGTTGGACCTGCTGCCCTTTGGCTTTTGGATGCTGATATGAGGGGACCCTAGCCATGTGATATGCTTCTTTTTGCATGTGATGGTGCAGTCCTTGGATCGGTTGCCTCCTACTTTCTCTTGTATGCCATTATATGATCAGTTGCCTCCTCCTTTCTCTTGGATTGGTTAAAAGATAGTTTCTGGAGTGACTCTTGATGACCATTTAGCTTGGTTATGTAGATCTTACAATTTTTCATCCAATATTTTCTATGGTAATACATTAGAATATATTTAACTGTAAATACTTAGTAAAAAAACTGTCAAGTTCTCTTCCTGTATCAAGCGCTTAATCCAGCTATTAATTGAATTTTTTTCCCATTTGGTAGTAGGGTGATATTTGATCACATTTCTAGTTTACTGAAACATGAGGTGGGTACTTCTATGTTACTTGATCATTTATTTAATGTGTCTCTAGAAATAGCATATATTCCTTACAATATAAGTATATATTTTTTCTGTCAGACCCATGCCTTTAAACTTAAAACGAAGCATTACATTATTGAATCAACTATTACATTATTGAATCAACTAGAGTTAAATTGATTATGAGAATACAATTGTTATGCACTTTTTCAATCAAGGTTCTATGCTTAATCATCATAATTTTTATTCACATATTTGACAAATTCTAATTTTTATACCAGCATCCTTTAGTCTTACAATGTTTATATGAATATCAATTTCTAAATCTGAAAATCAATTAGCATAAGAAACAGTAACAGAAATGAAAACAAGCACCTCTGTTTCAGAGCCCGATAATTTGTTATTTCTTGATACTTGTTTTGGTGGTGTCTCCACCAAAAACATTAATTCTTTGCTCAACCATATACATCAACAACTCATATTGAAATTTCATCATATATGAGATGTTGTAAAGTAAAATCGGACAATTGGCCTAATTTTTATTTGTTTTTGGAATGGTTTTAATTCTTTATTAGCTTTTTGAACATCATTTTGTTGTTGGGAGATCATGTTGTGTAATTTTATTTTATTTTTATAATGTTGACTGGTTTTATCCATGTACATAAAAAGATCTACCAGCTGATCTGTATATTTCTTTGTTTTCATTTTAGCACCTTGGTTCGTATGTGTAAATCTAATTTTCTTAAACTGAATTTGAAATTTGAGATTTGAATGAAACAATGTGTAATGGAATAGGTTGTATGGAACAATGTGTGTCAAGAGCTGAAATATGAATGGGTGTATGGAATAATGTATATATGAAATAGGAACATGTTGTATGAAACATGAAGCATGGAAAACTATGAAGAGGTCATCCAATGTATGAAACAGGTTGTATGGAACATGATACATGTATGAAACAATATGATTCAATGGAAGTATGAATGAAACAGGTTGTATGAAACATGATATATGGAAAAGTGTGAAGAGGTGGACCAATATTGTATGTAACATGTTGTATGGAACATGGAACATCTTGTATGAAACAATGTGATTAAATGGAACATGGTATGTAATGATGTGTATGAGTGGTTGTATGGATAAGTGTGGTTGTGGAACAATGTGTATACGATTGGTTGAACAACTTGTATGAATACCTACGGTCTCTGGCCGTAGGTAAATGTAAAACGCTGCCACAAATCCAATTATTTTTTATCACTACTATTACCTACGTGAGGAACCGTAGGTATGCATGTTTGTATCAGTTTTCTTGACCTACGCTTGCTAAACAGGTAATCATGTTTTACCAATGGGTATATATACCGCAGGTATACATAGGGACTATACCTATGGGTGTTGTTGAATCGTAGGTATAGTACATGCACTATACCTACAGGACCTACCGTAGGTAAAATATTTACCGACATGTCCTAGCCCGACGCGACTTTCTACGGGGGGTCCCGTAGGTAAATTAAAATACCTACGGAAAAATAAGCTTTACCTACACTTTTCTCGCATAGGTAAAGGACGAATTTGGCGTAGTGACATGATCCCAAAATGTTGGTATACTAAATGGATGACAGTTGATGCCATACCCTTATCCAATTGGAGTGTTGGATGGACGAGAGTTTATATCTATACGGTAACTAATGATAGAAAGACTCAATGAATATGAGATCAGTCTCAAAGTTGTTTATGATCGTAGGATGTGACTTATATCCTTCATGATCGGAAGGTCGTTAAATTTGTTATTAGATAATATATTTAATTAAAATTATTTTTTTAATTATGACTCAACCAAATAGACTATTAAGCTTAGTGGGTCACACACAATAGATCTGATTCATTAGTATAGGAGCATAGACGTAATTTATAGAAATTGAGAATTTTTATGAAAAAATTATAATTTCTATAAATAATAGCAAATTGAGACAAACCCTAACAAGCCAAGAATACAAAATCAGGTTGGCCATCTACAGCATGCTCTCCCACCCTTTGCACCAAAAACTTCATTTCCTCTACAATATGGGTAGATGAGGAATCAACTTTAGACTCTGGAGATTCATCGAGGAAGTCAATTGCATCAGCCATGAAGAATTTGACACATTGTCGCACTTTGGTAAATGTTGTCTCCATATGTTCCATCTATTCATGCTCATTGTAGGCTACAATCTTGAGCGAATCAACCTCCTCTTATAAATGACTAACAATGTCATCCTTGTTGTTGGTGAGGTGCTTAAGATCCGATTGCTGCATATAAGGTTGATGCTTCTGGATGTCCATAACATAATATTCGAATTCACATTGGATAGCTTTTCTCTTTTGTTGTTCTTCTTTAAGCTGCACATTAAACCCATCCACCTTGGTCGATAGTTTCTGCAATTCAGTGTTAACAGTAACTTGGAATTGTACAAATTTGCCTTGAATTCTATCTTCAAATTCTCTTCTTTTTTGTCTTTCTTGGTCTACCTATTGATTCAATTGTTCACACTTTGCTATGACCTCTCAAAATCTTCAGGGGCCGACTATAGTGAGTTTAGCACCTATACAAGAATTGATAATAGCAACATTAAAATGCAACATGTTATATACATCAATTAATTGCTAACACATGCTTATTGTATATTTGTTGTCTCTAACATCACTGAGAATGTCATGGAAATCAACATTCTACCTCAATGGCAAATTTCTCCTAGAAAACAGTTCTAAGCCACCAATATGTTTAAAGAAAATGACTAGGATATAGAGAACAACTCTCAAAGTTGTGCATAAGATACATGCTAATCAAAATTTTTGTACTAGGAGCATTAGAGTTGTGTGAACTTACCAGTATAACTACCATACACCCAAATAGATAGGGTAGTGTTTTATTAGCCCTGATATTTTTCACAACTTCAAATAAACGGTCCAGCAAAACACTACAGATACAGCTGACCCAATTATAGCTACGTATCGCACCAATGTCTTCTAAATAATATAGAAGCTCTTTAGGAATGATAAATTTTGATCTTGGGACTAAGAAGTATGTACACATAAATGCAATCCACGAACTATGGTATTCACATCTCTTGGAGTGTCAGACTGTACAAGTGTTGTTGCGAGGATTTCTAAACTCTCAACTCTACTATTATTTACACTAAGGAAAAATATGGTTTAGTTCACTTTTCCTTCTCCTATCCAATTCAATTAGTGTGTCAATATCAAGTAAGCCTAAAATTAGGGTCACATCCTCGGAACCTAGTTGAATCTCCCATCCATTAACTTCAGTTTCTTGGTGTAGTAGAAGAATTTCCCTCATCATCTTAAAGATAAACTGGTAGCTCGGAAGATCAAAAAAATTGGCGATCTGTGCTAGAAGATCTCTATGGGCCTGTTTTGAAATGTATGTTAGCCAACTGCTTCCGATAGTAAGAGAAGGCACATCTATGTTGGACATATACTTTGATTATGCTAGGGGTTGGGTCTGCTTCCACCGCACAAGATGTAGATTTTGAGAACTACTCCTTAACAAGATCCATCTCTATAACAAAGGATTCTATTGAGGAATTCTTGGTTTTAACTAAGAGAAGTATATAATATGGAGGGAGGTAGAATTACAATTAGAATTAACAAGAGAGGAGAGAGACATGCAAGCCCTAGCAATTATGCATCAACATAAAATTAATTAGCATCACATGATAATTAAACTAAGTTCATGATCACCATCTATCCACACCACCAATCATCAAGTGAATATAGTGTGAATGAGTGAATGGTGTTATTTTTTAATGAATCTTCTTCTTTTATTAGTCTCACCAATAAGAAGTATTGGAGTTTTATTGTTATCTATCTTGCCTCAATTACTTGTCAAGATTAGACATGATGGATCTAATATCTATCCATACATGTTTTCTCAATAACTTATTTGTTAATAAAGACAAACATATAGTAAAAAATAAGCATCACATCTCCTTTGTGAGTGAAAGATGTCATCTTCTCTTACATCATTGGATAGTTTAGGTGGCACTGACTTCTTAATTAAGATAGTTATTTAGTCAACCATGAAAAATATTATCATAATTCTAAATTAGTCAAAGAAGTATAATCCAATGAACATGTTGGCATCTAATATGTCATATTACTAGTGGTTTAACATCTAATTGTACAATGAAGACATAAATATAATAGGATAGCATTGCAAACATTCATTTAAAATTGAGATACAACCTTTATTCTCATTTATGCTTTCACTCATTTTTGAAGAACTTGCATAACCCTCAATATGCAAAAAATGGGACATCTCGGTGACATCCTAATAGGGACTGAGATCATGTTAACCTTACGATGATGACCTTGTGGCAACACAAGAAATCACCTTATATTTAATAGGTAGGCAACTTTTTCTAATCATTGTAGTCATATTCAACCTCTAGAGTTATGACCTTGTGGTAACACAATAAATCAAATACTCTAGTTAGGTCATTCTCACTTGTTACATTATGAGAATGAAATCTTAACATACCCATTGTGACAACACAACAAAGTCATGTCAATTATCCATCCCAATGATTGAAAAATGCCTTAGCCATGATCACAAATCTCTTGCTAAATGAGTCTTGTGATAACACAACAAACTCATTCAATCTAAAATTGGCTCATTAAGACCATAATAACGGAAGGCTACGTGGGTTATTTTTAATGTCATACATTTATCAACCTAATTTAAATGAGAAGAAATTTTATTTTAGTCACATCAAAATATGTGTGCTCTTATATACCCATACCTTTGGATTATCAAATATCTAAGATATATATATAATAGCACATAACCATATATCACATATGAAAGAAATAAAATAAATTATCATAGATTTAAACCTTAATTATGCAACATCGAAGCCGGAATAGCATGCATCAAAAGAGACTAGTATATTACATTGATGTAGATATGTCTCAACTTTCCAAAAAATTGTTCTTCAAGTGATATTGCTCTCTCCTCTGCGAGCTGACTTTTTGTAATGACAAGTGATTTAAGGATATGTAGATTCACAAATGTACATAACTTAATACGAAACCTTGGTTTTAACTAAGAGAAGTACATAAGATAGAAGGATGTAGAATTACAATTAGAATTGACAAGAGAGGGGAGAGGCACACAAACCCTAACAATTACACATCCACATAAACTTAATTAGCATCACATGATAATTAAACTAAGTTTGTGATCATTATCCATCCACACCATCAATCATCACGTGAATATAGTGCGAATGAGTGATAACTATTTGATATAACATTTATAACATAAAATTATTATAATTTATAACTTTTGAAATTCTTAATTTTATATTTGTCATAATTTTTATGAAATGAAGTATAAACAATTTATATGAATAAACAAGTAACTCTAAACAATTTAGAACATGCATGCATTCCCAAAATTGTACCAAGTGTCAAATCGATGACCTAATTGCTATTATGCAAAATTATATTTTACATAATTAATTTAAACATTAATTTCACAATGTTAAAACAATTTTAAAACTAAAATTTGATTGATTCTATAACAACAAGGCTTAAAATCATATAATGTATTATTAAACTCTTGAATAAATCATTATATAACATTTTGATTTTTTTCAAAAAAAATCTTAAATTTTATTTAATTTTACTATATTTTTAGATTTTCTTAAAATTTTAAATAGTTTAAACAATAAAAAATTTTAGGACACACTATGATGCCATACTCCTATGCTTGCGAGCGTGTCTATGCATGCGTCTGCCACAATCAAAGCGCACCTCGAGTCAAATTGACTGGCGCAGTCAAACTATTCTAAGCTCCTCAAAATAAAAGGCAGATATGAGGTAAGCCGCTTACCATGGAGCCATGAATAGGAAAATGAAATGTTGTGATTTTTGGGGGCATATCCTTTTATTCGTGGTGAGAAAAAATATCAAAAATAGGAATTTGAATCCTTATCCAGCAAGGATTAGGAATGCAGCAATATCCTCTCCGATTAGGGCGACTTTCACCGATGAAATAAGAAAGAACATGGCACCACTATAGAGGGCCAACTTGTTGAAAATTGCCCCAATTCTATGCCTCCTCTGTCGTTCAACACTAGAAAACTTGGGGAAACAAAGGTAAGTCATATTTACCTTCATAAGGCATCCCACGTTTCCATGAATGAAGAAAATTGAAGATCCCCAATTATTTCAGAGGTCAAAACACGGTAGAATAAATTGCCATATTTTAGATGTCTCACCTAACTAACTCTCTGATGAACCAAAGTTCGAAAGGAGGGTGGCTGTCAAAAACCCTATGTCACGAAAAGCATCTAAAGCCAATCGTTCTCAATATCACATCACACATAATTTATGATTACTTCGTTAAAATAGATGTTCATACAATTTTAGAAATGCATAAAATATATAAATAATGTCAATTTGATGGCATTTTTGACCGAAACTTCAACCTGTCTCTGATACCACTGTAATGAGTCATCCTAAAAAAAATTGGTGCAGCAGAAACGATGATTCTTTTGAATTTCATGGTTGTGATCTCAATCAAAATCAAACGAAAAAAATCAAGAATCGGATTCGAAAATACCTTTGTGGGATTATGTAAATCCCCAAGATTGGAAAAAAATGAGCATAAGACACTCCATGCTCTCCAAGCGGCCCAAGTGCATGACCTCTAATAGTATCCACATGAAACATCTTCGTAAATGGGTTCTCCTGCACGCCGAACCTTCCAACTCATCTTGGATGGAGCTCCACCAAAAAAAAGATACTCTAAGAAGAGAGAGAGCATGAAGAGATTGGCCACAAAATTGACTCTCTTAGTGTGATAGGATTTGACAAAATTTATTTGTATTTATAGAGAAATTGAAATTTTTCATAAAAATTTAAAATTTTTGTAAGTTATGTCCATGTCCCCCGTAGTTATGGATCAGTCTTTATGTGTGCGACCCAAAAAGTCCAATAGTCTATTTAGTTAAAACCTAATTATAATATTTAAATTAAATATATTACCTAATAAAAGATTTAATAATTTTCTAATCATGAAAAGTACAAGTTACATCTCATTATCTCAAATAACTTCAAAAATGATCTTATCTCTATCGAATTTTTCCATCACTTATTACTAGCAAGCACATCTAAAGCAAACCAAAGTTCTCAATTGGATTATCATAATTTCCGCTTGGACAGTTGTCTATTTTGGCTCCAAGCTAATTTGATCCCCTCTTTCTCTTTACACGTAACATGCACCTCCTACTTGGTTGCAACGTGGATATTAGAGCTTCTTGTATCTTAAGAATATAAGGTGAATAAAGTCACCTAATCCGTTATTTGACACGACATTGAGCTTTGGAGATATGTCACGACCCGGAAATTAAGCAACATAAAACCACAACTATGCATCGGAAAACATAACATCGTGACAGTGGGAGAAATCCATCATTCGGATTTCATAACCCATACAAGCATGTAGATCAACAAACACAATCAAGTCTACAAAATTCCACAAGATTTTCAAAACCTGGAGTCAACAACTTTAAACCAAGCCAACTTCACCTAGATCAATTCCAACCAAAACTTGAACAATCAAAACAAGTAAATTTCAAACCAAGTTCATTCATATGTTCCATCTCTGAAGAAAAACTACTAGATTTAGTTTAACCACACAACATCCTAAGAGTCCAAAACAAACAACCTGATGAAAATAAACTATCACTCTACTCCAATTCCAGGAGATTCTAGTTCTTCCACGACCTCTACTTGAGCCTCCAAGCCAATCTCCTGATCTTCAAAACCTGCTGAAAAATATTAACCCACAACGGGGTGAGTCCGGGGACTCCGTAGGATTTACACCCTTCACCCATCAATCGGGTAACTAACATATAATCAAGCAATGGTATGTAACATATCTAAATTGAGATGTAATACAAAAGTATAGAATGTCTTCTATATTATTCTCACAACCCATATCCAACATAATTATCTTCAAAGAAAAGGTTATGCCAAAGCCAATTAATTCTAGACTAATGCATACAAGACCATAAAACTAAACAAAAATCAACTAGATGACCTCCAGACTTAACTTAACATGACCAATCTAAAATGGGACATATCTGAATTTTCCTAACTTATCATGCTTTAACATCTAAACATAACATGCAATGAGCATAATTTCATGTTCTTTCTAAACCCATAGTCATATAGCAAGGAATTGGTCGTCTTGCCTTTTCACATCACATATACAGATCACTTTCACCAGCTCTAAAATTATATAGTAATAGCATATACTAAGCTAGCCCTTAGTGCACCTAGGCAGTGGTGACACTTAGGGAAAAACCGCGGTAATCCGGGATCTGTGGGAGGGCCGGATTTATCTAAGATACCCGTTGCCCACGGGCAATTTGACTAGAATAGGCTGCTGAAGCCTCATAACATGTCGTACAAGAGTTCATAATAATTTTTCAGATCATGACACACCTGGTTATCATATACACAAGACATAAACATTCATTCTAATGTCATCCATGCAAAACAAACTGTTTTTATCATAAACTAGACCAGACTTGTACTAACCGACATGGTTAACATATTCTAAAAAGAACTCATAATAAACTTGACAATATGAACCTAACCATATCATGCAAGACATATTACATAATCTAGAACCAAACCAAACAAATTTTACATGATTCATACACATGCAATATGTAACCAAACTAGACATGCTTAATTTCATATACAAGACAATTAATCTAAATCAAGCTTGGCATAACCAAGACAAACTAAGTTCTGATGTCAACACCCATAATCTGACCTAAACAGGTTTCAAAAAGTGTAATTTGATAACTTATGATTTTTCCAAACCTCCATTTAACTATATTACAATTCTAAGTCCATTCTAGCACATAATCATATACATAAATAACATATGGTCAAAACTCATGAAAAACATTTCTACCCATCTAGAATCATGCCAAACATATTTCATAATATTCAAAATATCAATTTCAAGGTTCTGGTTTCAAGGATTTTTGAGAAAAATCACTAATCTTATGTCCAAAGTCTAAACTAGTCAAATCAAGGTCCAAGAGTTAAATCATGCATATTTTATAATAAAAATGAAGTCAAATACATAGACAAGCTTGAGAAACCTACTTGAAATATTCTGTGAAATTTCCTGATTTTTCTGGATTTTATTCTATTTTTCTTGGCCTTAATTCTAATTTCCGGATTTAATAATTCCGAAAATCAGAAAATGCTAAACCAGCGCCGAACCGGGCGGTTCGACTGGCTGAACCGGGGCGGCTCGAAGATACTGGACCGGCGGCTGGACCGGGGTGCTGGGCCGGCTAGACCGGCGGCTCGCGACAGAGGGCGGCGCTCGTGACGGAGGAGGTGGCCGGCGGAGCTCGCGGCGGCGCTTGACGGCGACAGCTCCGGCGACAGTGACCGGCAAGGGAGGGGCTGGCCATGACGGCGACGGCGAGAGGAAGGCGAAGGCTGGCGACGACGGCGGCGAGAGGACCTCTCGTGGCGATTCCGGCCGGAACAGGGGAGGTCGACGGCGGCGGTTTCCGGCGACGGCGATGGGCGGTGCGGGAAGTGCCAGATGGCAACGACCTCAACAGCAAGAGAGGTGCCGGAGGCTGGAGACAACGATGGGGTGAGGGGCCGGAGGCTGCGGCGGCAAGGGGGGCTCGACGGCGCTGGCTTCCGGTGGCGACGGTGATCGCGACCGGCGACGGCGACGGCGATGGAGGAGGAAGGAAAGGAGAGGGGTCCGAGGGGGGAGATGGCACAAGCGAGAGAGAGAGAGAGAGAGAGAGAGAGAGAGAGAGAGAGAGAGAGAGAGAGAGAGAGAGAGAGAGAGAGAGATCCAGCGGGGGGTGCGTAACTGGCGAGGGGGGCATCGCGATGATCCGGGGGGGTGGTGTTACGGTGGGGACGGCGGCGCCAAACCGGGGAAGGGGCTACAGTTACTAATTTTTTTTAAAAAAAAATTGCCAGATATTACAAGATATATGATGGTAAGCTAAAGTAGGGCTCTCTGACTAAAGTTATTTATAGTGATAATTCATTCCATCAAAATGTAAAGTATGCATTTTAAACTCTTTTCATACTTTTATTTATATCAGACCTCCGTAGGATAATGGATTTGGGTGTACCTTATCCAAGGAATGACTTGCACCTCTTCTCAACCCTCTCCCTGAGACATCGATAACTTACTGGAAAACCTAAATCGCCTACATTGTTCATGTCACGCCAAAGACCTCCACATAGTCCTTGTTGTCTTCGGCAACTCATGGACTCTTCTACCTTCTTTATTTTTCTCTCTTAGCCATTGTATTTTCCTGTACGTCTTGGGTACAGGAAACTTTCTTCCTACCTGACTTTCTTGGCCACCAGAGGGACTATTTTAACTTGGACTTAATTAAACCTAGTATCTAACTTTCTCTATGATCTATATCAAATCCCCCACGTCGATCACCACCACCCAAAGTATGTTGTCTGTCAGAATAGTTGTGTCAGGCCTTTTTTTTTTGGGTCACGCGATGGCCCAGTGGCCGCTGAGGCCCGCTGCACTGCGGGCAGCAGAAGTTCGAGCCTCGCCCGAACCTCACAGTACATCCCCCGGGGTGCCCGACTTTTTGACGCCGCCAAAAAGCGAAGCCCCCACCTTGCGCCCCCCGGCGCAAGGCTGGTCTTTTGCCGGGACTCATATATATGTGTCATCCCATGTTTCCGTGGATGGTTTATTTGGTTTGGTTTGTCATTTTCTTGTCGAGAGTCTTCGTTGAATCATTCCGGTGTAAAGATATTTTTTATGTATCACCCGAGTGTTTGAAAAACAGACTAGACAAAGTCCCAATTGGAGTTAATTAAAGGTCAAACGGGTGGGTTAGAATTTTTAAACAAATAACGTTTATCCTAATCCTAGTAAGATTAGGAAGCTAGTTAACAAAAAGAACTATTAACATTAAGAAAACTCGTACAAAAAATAAATTTAATGGAAAAGGAAACTCAAAAAATAAGGAAATCTCCTAATCCTAGTAAGATTATGAAGCTAGTTAACAAAAAAATTTATTAACATTAAGAAGACTCGTACAAAAAATAAATTTAATGGAAAAGGAAACTCAAAAAATAAGGAAATCTCCTCCTAAATCGAATCTAAATCTTGACTTGATCTGAGCCAAATCAACATCTATTTGATAAATCCTTGATCCGCCCAGTCGGCCATCAAGCCAACTGCCTCTACTAGCCAAGGCCGCTCAGCACTTAATGCTCCGTTTGATTAGAGTTTTATTTTTAATACTACATTGATATTGGTGTTAATGTTTTTGAATGTTAGAGTATCGATATCAAAAGTAATATAAGTTGATATTTATATTACATAGTTTGTTTTATTTACAAAACAAATTTTAAAATTGATATAATTAATTAAACATCTCTTAATAATTCTCACCGATATTCATTTTAAAATCGAGGATGATAAAGGTACTTTTTAATCGTGTTACCAATCATGAACGTAATAATAGGACAGTCTTGTAAAGCAGCGGCTCCCCTGCGCTTTTGCCAGCCGTCCGCCCCCCATCGTACGCTGTCACACGTTTGCTCCCAGAGACGGGTGAAGGAGGGGAGACGACGCAGTGTTTAAATCGAACGCGGCCACGGCGCCCAGTAAGGTCATTGTGTAATGGCTTTCGGTTTTCTTTTTTTTCTTTCTTTCTTTTTTTTTCCACGTGTTTGTTCGGGTGGAGAAGGGAGATGCGGCAATCTCCAATCGGTGGAGACGGCCGTGGCACCTCCCCACTTGAGGTTATCATGTGATGGCTCTCTGGTATACATGTTTTTTTTTTTGGTTGCCAATGGGGTGTTTGGTTGCACGATAATGAAGATTTTTTTTTTAGTTTTAAAAATTGTAAGAAAATTTGTTAAAAGAGATGTTTGGTAACCATGACAATTTTATGTTTTGAAAGTGATTTTCTTCTTAAACAAAAAAGAGAGTCTCACCTCTTTCTTTTTTCTTGTGATCCCCCACTTTGTTTGGTCATGTGTGGTAGTTATTCTTTTTTGTAATCACATCCCTCCAAACATGATAATTTTATGTCATGAGTTGGTTCACTTTTTATTTTAATACAATTTTTTATCATGAAAGTGTACAAAAAATTATCATGCAACAAAACACCCCATAACTCATTACATTTTTTATGTAAAGAGTTAGGAATATAGGTAAAGGGTTAGTAACCAAAAAAATTGAGGGGCTAGTGACTAAGGAATTAGTAATATATATAAGATGTTTGAAAAAAAAATCCTGCTTTGTTCGATGCATGGTAAATTAAAATATATATATGTGGTGATTAGAAACATTATAGAAAACACACTTTCCCAAATTTTCTATAACCAAGGAATTAGTAACCAAAAACAAAATCTTTCTTGTTTGACAAAGATACATTTCTATAACCAAACATGGTAAAAAGACATTCGACAATCACGACAAAATTATACTTTTATGTATAATCCCTTATCCGACGAAAGGAAACCATGTGAGATCTTTTATTCTTATGTTCCCTATCTTTTATAATTATACATGGTCTCTACTCTTTTCACAACACATGCCACAAAACACTAGGAGTGTAAACAAGTTAATCCGACGACGAAATCATCATAATCCGATTCTAATTCCGATAAGGATTAAAGTGTTCCGATTCCGATTCTAATGATTTCAAAATAACTATATTCTGATTTTAATCCGATTCTGATTTCTTTATCAAAAGTTGAATTCGATACTTTTTTATTCAGATATTAAATATTAATTTATACTAAAAAAGTTAATAATTCGTATGTTATTACAAAATTTTGATATAATATTTATAAAACTTTATTTTTACCATTTTATCAATTTATATATCATATTTTATAGTTTATTTTTTTATTTAAATTATTTTTACTTAAATATATTTATTTTTATCAAAATCAGATAAACATAAACATAAACACTTGATTCCGATTCAATAAATTATCAGAATATTTGATTCTGATAATTTATAAAAAAACAAAAAATAGCTTCCAAATTCATAAATTTTTATCAAAATTGAATCGAAATTTCAAAATATCGAATTCCATTTACACCCCTACCAAACACCAATCTTATATATTTGACTTTCTTAGATTTTCTTTGTTCTAATTTTTATCATGAAAATGTATATTTTACAACTGATATCAAATAACCAAACACTTCTTGATGCTTTATAACAATTTTAATTTCAAAATTGACAGTCAGATATTTAACAATATCACCGCACAGGCTTAGAGCAAGGATACCGTCCCAGTTCTCCGTGCTGCTGCAGCTGCCGGCCCAACACGACCATGATCTTCCTTTACGTAAAAACCGTTTATTTGACTGGTGTTAGAATTTTATTTTATCTAGAAAGCGAGCTGCTCCGATCAATCATTTTGAATTATTTTTGGGATAAGCCCGAGTCAGCTCAAAAGTGACCCGATTGGGCTCACCGCCCTCGGAGACATGGTTCGCCGGGTCGCCCAACCCGGTCAGTTTTCGGGCCTACCGGCCCGAAAATGACCATGCCGGGCCGACTCCAAGCCAGTACAGCAGGGGGTCGCGCGACCCGGCGACCTGGGTTAGGTCAAAATTTTTTATACTATTATTATATACTTAAAATTTTTTCTTCCCCCTCACCATTACCGCCATTAAAAAAAAATTCTTCGGGAGACATTGTCCCCCTGATACCCCCCACAAGGGACGTTGCCCCCTTGATCCCCACGACCTGACCGCGCAGGTCGATTTGCGACTACTCTGCCGCATTCAATAATAGTATAATAATACCTCACTATCACTTATACCACCACATGTATATAAGAATTTTAATCATAAATATATGTTATATACTCAAATTTTATAAAGATCTATTTTAACTCTCTTCTCTTTCATACACATCATCAAAATTGTCAAGAATAATTATTTTTTGAATGTCCCATTTATTGATTGTACAATAATATTTTACTATCATTTATATTATTATGTATATTTAAATTTTATAATTATAAATATATGATACATCTTAAAATTTATAAAATTATTTGTTAAATATCTTTACCTTCTCACTTAAGATTAACTCTTTTCCAACATATATTAATACAACATAATCACAAAAAAAATCATATTTACTTGTATACATAGATAAACACTCATATTTAATTATAATATAAAAAATATAATTACATTTATGTATATATTTTACGTATACGTAAATACATGACATAAAAATTATTATTTCTATTTATTTCTTATTTTTATATAATTTTTTATAATAAAATAAATAAAATTCGACCCCATCCGACCTAGGATCGCAACCCCGTCTGACTAAGTCGATTTTGAGGCCGACCCACCCGGGGCCAACCCCGGACCATATCTTCCTTGCTCGGAGAAGCTTTGGTTAGAGATGGAATGTTCACTTCTCCAAATCAAATGAAGCCTACCTCATTTTACCATCCAAACCAAACCGGTTTGGTTAGAATCATACATCATTAAATACAGTGAACACAACTAATTCTACATAGGAAACTATTAAAACAATTATTCTTAAATATAAGTATGAAAAGATTATTCACAGACCTAATAGGTTAATACAATATAAATATTTAATTTGATCCAGATTGTTCCGTCTACTGATTTGATTCGAAAAACGCACCCGTCGGAGGTCGAGACGACGAAGATCCCGTCTGTTTTTTGTTCTGTTTTTTTGTGTCATCGGAAACGGTCAAGAAATGTTCAGAACTTGGGGGCAGGCGAGCATCCGGGAATCCCATTTTGACATGAAGGAGAAGAGACATGGATCGTGCGGATGTTTGTAAGTGCCGCCTGGACCGAAATCACAACTCACGAGAACGAGGCGAAGTCCTCCGGTCGTGCAATGTAAACATCCTCGAAATTGCCGTCATCTGAGACAGAAATTCAGACAGATAGAGAATATGTAATTCAGAAACATCACCAAACAAGAATATCATAGAAATGCTGTGAAGGATAATGCAGAAAAGGCAAAAAAAAGAAAAAAAGAAAAAGCGTCAACTTAACTTCGGTCATTTTTCTCCAAACTTTAACCAAGTTATCCAGATGTACGTACTAATCGCGATTTGATTCCCTAATAACGTAAGTTATAGTAATTCTTTCTTTTTTTTAGTTGTGCTGTTACTTTTTTTTTGTCTGCTTATTTTGTTAGCCTCTTTTTCTTAAACTTTAACTTATCTTTTTGAACTATTTTCTTCAATATGTCTTCTCCAAACTCTAACACTTAAATGATGGGTTCAACCCGAAACGATCTAGCTTAACTTCATTGTAACTTGGATCTTCACAGCGAACAAAAAAGTACAATATAAATATTACAGCATAATTATCTATGGAGAGACTTACCGGTCGAAGTATCACCACATCAAGATTCAAGATAAAGAACAATGTTATATACGAACTTCACCCGAGATAAGAGCTCGATTTTGTAGATATTTACATATGTTAGAACAAACAAAGGGAGCTTCAAATCGCCATAAAGACACTATCCAAGAAAAATTTTCGAACTCCCAAAGTATTTGATTCACATTGATAGCAGCATCTGAACATTCCTCGTGACGAAAACTTAAAATAGATAACTTAGTAGGGGCAAGGAAGACAAGCAACAAGTCATTTGCAGATGAACACATGTATCAACATACCGACCAATTCATGGGCCAAAGTTTGATAAGTGGGAGAGGACGCAAAAGTGAGAGCAAACCCGAGAGTGGAAGATGATTAAACACACAAGAAGAAAAGGTAATTCACGGTCTCACACAAGATGACAACCCAACAATAAGTTTCGTGAATCCTGTCATTACATATCCGTGACAAAGATAAATGTCTATCACGACAACAATGAAGAATTTGTGAATATACAAGAAGAAAATCAAGTGAACAACATCGAGATAGTTCTTCCTTGGTAGCATAATAGTAAATATTGCAAAGGGGCCATATTACGAGTCCATGATCAACACCATAGCCAATGTCGGTAAAAGAGTACTAGGACCGACTTCGAAAGAGATATACAATATTTATCTTCATAGAGGTAGAAGATATTAAACAATACATCAAGTCATTTGAATGTATTTGGCAAGAAAAATGATACACATTGATAACAGATGATTGGATAGATTAGTAATATTTAATTTTCAATTGATTGAATGATTGGATAGATTAGTAATACTTACCTCTCTTTTTTATTTAATTTATTAATTTAGAACTTATTCATATTCTTCTCCTTTATAGGTATAATTAAGAAGACGATGATAACTTTTTAATATATTGTCAATCTAGAACCGTCCTATGGAAGTTTGTGGATGCATCCAACCAAATAAAGAATGTAAACTTTTTAATATATTGTAATTGTCAATCTAAACCCACCAATTTTTCTATGTGGTTTGCCGATATGATTGCCAAACCTGATAGCAGGCTCAGACTCAGGTCAGGCCAACGCATTAAGTGAATCCATTTACACCCCTAGGTGGGACCCTTCACTAAGTGGGTTTAGCCAGGTACCCAACCTGAGCCGCGGCCCCTCCTTGGCTCCTTTGGCACCTTCTTTTCTCTTTTTCTGCTTTCTCCATTTATTGTGTGAGGGGGTTCCAAAAGCTTAACTGCCAACCCATTCTCCATGTGTTAATATCTCCATTCTCAAGGTGGGACCTCCAGTTGGCGACGTTTGACTCTCAGGTGGGACTTCCACCAAGTGGAGCCAGATTACCACTTTTACTTTTTTTCCTTTTTTCTGTTTTTAGAGATCCCACTAGCCTAGCAGACAAGGTGGAGTCTGCTGGATTCCACTATTCGCAATTAGTCAGGAGACTCCGATGGACACTCATGGGCCCCAGTGGTGCACAGCAGGAATACCACTGCCACTTGGACTTCCGGGGGTTTTCCTATTCGAACTCCTTTTATGGTAGTGGGCCCCACTGTGGCCCCTTTTTTCCTTGTTTTATGAGTGCAACACCGTAGTTCATTATTGTTACCTAGGGTATGGTCACTAGTGGTGGACCCTATGCATGACGAAAATCCTTAATTGCTCCCACATCTGCCCATTTTATTGGTACCTTCCCACCTCCAACCTCCCCCCCCCCTTCCCCCAAGTTGACCTTCTTCTCTTCCCCCACCAAATGAAGCCAGATTCCACTTTTACTTTTCTTCCTTGTCCCCTTTCTAGGTTTTAGTGATCCCACTACCCTAGCAGACAAGGTGAAGTGTCTGCTGGACCCCACTATTTGCAATTAGTGGAGAAGAGTCTCATGGACCCTGGACCCCACTGGTGTGTAGCAGGAATACTGTCGGCACTTGGACTTATCGATGGGGATTTTCCTTTACAACCTCCTTTTATGATAGTGGACCCCACTGTGCTTCTTTCTTGGCTCCATCAGCCTCCTTTGAATTTTTTTTTTTTGAGTGCAGCAGTATAACAAGTTTATTATTGTTACCTAGCGTATGGTCACTAGTAGTCTACCCAAGTATAATTATGCATGATGAATATCCTATTTAAGCTTTTTTCCCTGAAACGGCAAGCTTGGGATACGAAGTCACTCCCCTAGGGCCCCATCTGCCTGTTTTATCGGCCCCTTCTCACCTCCAACTCGCCCCCCCCCAAGTTGACCTTGTTCTCTTCCCCTCTTTACCCAGATGTCCATACCCTTCCCACCCCAACTCATTGTCCCTACCCCTTTCTGTCTACTTTCCCCATCAGCACCCTCCACCCCCCTCTCTGCCCTCTCTCTCCACTAACCGAAGCTTAAGTGTAAATGGACATTTACGAGATGAGAGTTCTACCATTAACTAACCTTGAAAGTAACCATGGTAACATTTAAAACTAAAGGAATCAGGTGCCAGAGAGTCTACACTGAATTACAAGGATCATAATACAAAGGTTAAATGTCTTGGAACTAGTAAATAACTAAGTTTAAAGGATCCAAAAACAACCCTTGTTCCCTTTTGCAAGTTCTTGGTTAAAAAATATAAGAATGTTCATGCATAGCATCTGCAGAAAACAGCAAGTTTTCACATGCAGAGGTTTTTGACACTCAAACCTGTCAACATTAAAAAAAAACATATTTTTCCTTTATATTACAAGGTACACCAAAATCATTTACCGAACATCTTGGACATTCAGGAACGACCAGAACTCATGTTTGTGACATTTTCCAACTTCCATGACCAAAACCTAAGACAAAGTAACAAGATACATGTATTACTGATGGCCGAGGAATCGGCCAGGACTAAAAAAGTAAGACCATGGTTCGCCGGGTCGGCGACCCGGTCGGCCGGGTCGCCCGACCCGGCCGGTTTCCGGGCCGACTCCAAGCCGGCCCGACAGGGGGTCGCGCGACCCGGCGACCCGGTCGCCCGACCCCGGTGCGACCCGGCCTACTTCAATTTTTTTTTTACTATTATTATATACTTAAAATTGTTTCTTCCCCCTCTCCATTACCACTATTAACAATTTTTTTCTTCGCGGGGCGTTGCCCCCACGATACCCAAGGGCGCTCCCCCCTTGACCCCCGCGACCTGACCGCGCAGGTCGATCCGCGACTACTCTGCGCCGCATTTAATAATAGTATAACAATACTTCACTATCACTTATACCATCACATGTATATAAGAATTTTAATCATAAAAAACATGTTATATACTCAAATTTTATAAAGATCTATTTTAACTCTCTTCTCTTTCACACACATCATCAAATTTGTCAAGAACAATTATTTTTTGAGTGTCCCATTTATTAATTGTACAATAATATTTTACTAGTATTTATATTATTATGTATGTTTAAATTTTATAATTATAAATATATGATACATCTTAAAAATTATAATTTTATTTGTTAAGTATCTTTATCTTCTCACTTAAGATTAACTCTTTCCTAACATATATTAATACAACATAATCACAAAAAAATCATATCTACTGTATACATAGATAAACACTCATTCAATTATAATATAAAAAAATATAATTATATTTATGTATATATTTTATGTATACATAAATATATGACATAAAATTATTGTTTCTATTTGTTTCTTATTTTTATAATAAAATATTTAAAATCCGACCCCATCCGACCCTGTCCGACCCGGGGTCGCGACCCCGTCCGACTAGGTCGGTTTTGGGGCCGACCGACCCCGGGCCGACCCCCGACCCTGCCTTCCTTGAGTAAGACACTACGTAAGGCAGGAAAAAACAAAAACAGGAACAGCTGCGTTGACACTTCATTCAACGGCTGTTTGTGTCCCACAACTAGACGGCACTAACACCTGTTGTCACTGGGAATGTTGACACTCCACTTGATGTAAAGATGCCAGTCAAATGAACCTCATATACCATGATATAAATCAATAGAAATATCCTATCCAAGGCCAGCTCAAAGGGTCCATGCTAAAAATAGCTATTGTCTAACAACTTGGGAACCATAGTTGTCAAGACACCCATCTAGGCGTTGTCAAGACATAAAGGCACTATTTTGTCAACGTCTTGCTAGGGCACCCTTCAGAAAACCCAAAAGGCGCCCAAGACACCTGCCTAGGCACTCAAGGCACCCACTTTGGCACCTAAGGTGATTGGGCTAGAGGTCTCAAGCATTTATACACAATTAAAAAAATTTGGGGGGCTTTGCCACTGTGATACCCCCCCCTTCACAAGGGAAGTTGCCCCCTTGACCCCAGCATTCTATCTGCACGGGACGATCCATGATTCATGGGCACTCATTTATGATAGTATAAACATATTAATATATGTCACTATCATTTATACTATCACATGTATTTAAAATTAGAGAAGTTGCCCCCTTGACCCAGCGTTCTATCTACGCGGGTCGATCCATGATTCGTGGGCACTCATTTATGATAGTATAAACATATTAATATATGTCACTATCATTTATACTATCACATGTATTTAAAATTTGTAATTATAAATATATGTTATATACTTAAAATCTATGTAGTCAGAAGTGAGAGGCATTCAAGATGAGGGGGGCCTCGTCTCGCCTCAGGCAATTGAGGCAGGCACCTCACATGCCCGAGGCAAAGTTTTTTATTTTATTATTATTATTTTACATTATTATTAACTGTACATTTGGGGGCTATATAAAAGAAAAAAAAAAGAAATACTTCTAAAATACATGTAAAAAGTATGAAAAACATCTAATAATGTAGGAAAGAACCTAAAAACAAAATACATTAGTGTCTAATGATGAAACTTAGTTGAACTAAGTAAAAAAACTTAAAAAAAATTCAAAAAACGGTGGTAATAAACAAACTAAGTTGAACTAAGTAAAGAAAATTCAAAGACAACCCCAAAAACTAAAAATATACCTTTTTGATATGGTGTGGCTTCATTGGATTCCAGAGAAAGAAATCAATGTGTGCTAATGAGTAAAGTAAGTTGAACTAAACAACAAAACAAAAAAAATAAATAAGAAAATAGAAAAAAATGGGAAAAAAATATATGCATTTGAAGTAAAAAGTCTTATATGAACGCATTTTATTTCATTAAAAAAATGGCAAGTATATACTTTTAAGGTGGTTGAGGCGGTTGAAGTAAAAAAGACGACCACATGAGACGGTTGAGGGTGAGACAAGGCGCTCACCTCAACACCTAGATGCTTGAGGCTATCGCCTCAAATTACATAGCTTAAAATTTATAAAGATCTCTCTCTCACTAAGTTCATCCAGATTAATTGTTTCCTAAAAATATATATACCTACAGATACATAATTACATAAATAAAATCACATTTACATGTATGAACACATAAACATGCATATTTAACTATAACATACAAATATAACTATATTTATGTATATATATATTTGTTTCTATATAAAAATATATACAATACTAACATTTAATTATATATATGATTGTGTACATGTATATAATCATTCAATGCTACCGTCTAGGCGTCCCTTGTCACCTAAGCGGAATTGACACCCTTAAATGTCTTGGGTGCCTCGTCGCCTTGACAATTATGTTGGTAATAGAAGTGTCAATACATATCCATGAGCATTTCGCTCCCACAAGAAAAAGCATTATCATAGGTTTGTTCAGTGTTTAAAAAAAGTTGATCTACATGCAGCATAATTGTCAATTATCAAGACACATGCCTAGGTGGCAAGACACTAATCCCAAGCAAAGGCCCCAAGTGCCTTTCTTGGGGGCCAAAAGACATCCACCTTGGTGCCCAAGGCACTCCGAGCCCTTCTACACTATTATATTGTGGGTGCTCATTTAATGATAGTATTAAATATATTAACATATTTCACCATCACTTACATTATTATATATATTAAAATTTTTATTATAAACATATACTTAAAAACTATAAAATCTCTCTCTCTATAAAGATTGTCTCTTTTCCAAAAATATATAGCCACACATACATAATCACCTACACAAACATATTTACAAGGATTGACGTATAATATACATACTCAACTCAACTCAAGCCTTAGTTCCAAACTATTTGGGGCCGGCAATCTAGATTCTCTCTAGATTTTGAGTTACTTCATTAGATATATTTAAACACACATAATACACATTTAATTTTAGAATAAAAATATGCATATGATTATACAAAAACTCTTATGCTTAAACTTTTTAAATTATACTTTATATTTTTTTCCTAGTTCTCTCTCTTTATATATATATTAATTATATGTATATATAGTATTATGTTGACACCCAAATTTTTGAGAAAATAGCATAATATTAATCTCAAATGAAGAAATAAATTCAGCTCTAATAAGCCCCCACATAATTCTGGAAAAATTGGAGAACTCAAGCAAAAAAAAAGGACTTTGCAATGGAGAACTGACAGAGGTCTTACAGGGAATACCTAAATTGTGGAAGAAGCATTTTATCCAGTAATGACTCAATATAGTAAAGAGATGGCAAGATGATAGCATCAAAAATATTTGAGTCAAGACATAGTAAAAATGGATAAGCTGAATACGTGGAGGATTTAATAGCCTGACAGAGGCCGGGTCACATAGTAGCGTCCATGATATCAGGATGGGCTGGTGCGGTCAGTGAATGGAGAGCTCCCTAACCAACGAGGATCAGTTGGAAATGGGTCAAAGTCATCCTATATACACAGCAAACAAAAAAAGAAGGGAAGAGCCTTGACGGGAATGGGGACTTATCGTGATGGAGAGGAGACCCGGTCGACCCAGAAGAAGTCCCAGCCCGAGCAGGACTCTTAGGTGCAGCCGTGGCTTCCTTCCGAAAAGTCGGAAGAAATAGGAAACTCCATCCGGAGTAGTTCCGAATGCCACGCGGTATGCCAACTCCCGCTCGGACCAAGGATTCCGGAATCGGAATCGGAATCGGAATCGAACCGATTCCAGGAATCGGCCGATTTCTGAGAAGGGAATCGATTCCGAAATCGGTTTTTTTTTTTTGAAATTTTTTTCGTCAAAAAACTTCAAAAAATTCAGAAAAAAATTCTAAAAAATAGGAAATGAGTTAGAAAAATTTTAAAAATAAGATTAGCATTCATCCACGGGACCACATCGAATAAATACTAATGAACTCCACTTGAAGTTAAGTGCATATTCCATTGATTCAAAAATCAAAGAGTTGATACATCATGAAAAAAAATATACATTTACATCATATCAATCTACTACCAATATCTAGGATATAGATATTGGTCTTCCTCCTCTCCCTGCTGCTCTCGATGCTCCTCCCTCGTGCTCAGTCTTGTATACTGTCCGGGACCATATCCATATGAAAATAATGTCGATGTCATGCTATCAAAGTCGTACGGATCGGATTGCGGGACGACCGGGATGTAAGCAGAGGATGGTGGAGCTAGTGGTGTAATCCACTGCTGGTCAACCTGGCCAAATGTTGGATACTGTGGCTCATGTATATAAGAATCAGGTATCTGCTCATCCAGCGTGTAATACGGCTTTGGATGCCGTGAATCAGGAGACTCGGCTGCTGTTGATGGTTGCGTCGCTGGTATGCACTCCTCCTCATCATCAACTGAGGAGTGAGAAGGAACCTGCGCGCTGTCATCTGGGCTGACAGGACGCCTAGCCTCTAGCTTCCTTCTCTTCACCTCTTCAGCCATCTCTGAAGTACCAGATTCCAAAGCTTTTTTCAACTTTGCAAATACTCCCAGTTTTCGTGCAGTCACTTTTGTTTTCGTTTTTCCCGGACTGCGAATGGGCTGGGTAGCGGCGGCTGGGACTGGAGCTGGGGCTAAAGCTGCAGGTGGCTGCTCTATAGCTGCTGGGGAAGAAGAAGGCCCTGCCTGAGCCTGAGAAGTAGGTGGAGCTGGAGCTGGAGCATCCTCCTCAGCTTCAACACCATCCAACTCTCCCTCAGCCCATGCACGGTCATCGGGATCAAACTCAGCTGCATGATCCCTGGCTTCCCTCTCATCTATCCAAGAGACAAGTGCATGCTCCTCCTGAAATATCTGATCCATGTCCACCTCCTCAGGTGGTGGTGTGACGGAAGAATGCCTCTGCTCATATGGACCACATGCGAATCGTGCAAATCGCTCCTCACTGATCTTCTGTCGATCCTTGATATTCTTGATGCGCAGCCTCATGTTGTAATGACAGAAGACCAGCTTCTCCAGCCCGGTACGAGGTCAACTTTGTTCGTCCTTTTCGTATGTATCGGGTTGAATGTACTCCGGTTCCTCTCGCGATGGGAGGAGCGGTGCTCTGGCTGAGTATCCTGATACCGATGGCAGCAAGTGGATTCCATCCACTCCTGGTGTTCACTTGAACCCACCACTCAGCTGCAAGAAAAAAAAGAAGAGAAAAAGTAAACAATTAACCCATCATCTTCCATAACTTATATGGAAAGAAAATAAAATCTTCATCAAGCTATTACTATACCAGGTGACACTTTGTCAACTGAATACTTCATATCAGCATCTGAGTATACACCGACCCTCATCTTATACTTCTGCATCTAAAAAAATTATAAAAAAAACATTAGTTGCCTGGTAAGGCTACTCTACTCCAAAGTATTGAATAAACTCTTACTTCTATCTCAGCCTCTATCCTGTCCTGTTGAGATCGGCACAGATGCTGAATAACAGCAAGTGTACCCCGCATCACCTCGTTGTCGTTCACCACCTGTCCTCCATATTGGATGCGAGGGTTCAAAAAATATCCTGCAAGATTTTATTAGTTAACATTATGAATAAGACAATTATTCAGCAAAAATATTTTTTTAACCAACTAACCTGCAGCATGGACATCGTGGTGCAAGGTCTTGTCCCATCGGTCATCTATGATCTTCCACCACTTATTGTAACCTCTGGGATTTTTTTCTTTTATTTTCAGCTTTGCCCGGTCCATAGTATCGTACAACGTGCCGATTTGATCCCTGTCATCTGAGTCTACCAACCTCAAGACAACTATCAGTGGCTCAATGATTGCCAAGTAGTAGGCAATCCTCTCCCAAAACCTCTTGTCAGTGATCTGCTTCTCAGACCTGACAAGAATCTCCAGCTGATCTTTCTTGTCATGCAGGTTGTCCACCATATAGTTATAATACTCCTCGGACTGTGTGAACCTAACTAATGCATGCCTATGCCGGTGTAGACTCTTCAACGCAATGAAATTCGTAGCAAATCGAGTCGGACCAGGCCTAACAAGATCGTGCCCTTCTGTGTGTGATCTCATAATATGTAGTAGGCGGGGATGCGAATAAATAAATGATGTGATTGTACGCGCTCGCTCGACAAGGGTGGATACACCCTCCTCCTTGCCTACATCCTCTAATATGAGATCAATGGAATGTGCCGCACAGGGCACCCAGAACATGTGCTTCCTCTTCTACATCAACTTTCTCCCAGCCGCCTTATATGAAGGTTTGTTGTCAGTGACGACCTGAACCACATTGTCCTCCCCGATCTCCTCCATCACCGCATCCATCAGAGAAAAAAGGAAGTCGGCATTTTTTATCTTCCTAAAAGTATCTACCGACTTCAAGAATGTTGTCCCCTCAGAACAATACACCAAGAAGTTTATCATACTCCTCTTAGTGATACCTGTCCACCCGTCGCACATAATTGTGTAACCCCTCTCCTTCCACACCAATTTAAAACCATACATCCACTCCTTCAACTCCTGGACCTCCTCATCCAGGCCAGCACCGTATATATGTCTGTTGCCCGGGGCTTGCAAACCCGATCCAGCCTCACCCACGGCATCCACCATCGTCTGGAAGTAGGGGCTGGTGGCTGCATGTGCTGGGATGCTTACATCAAGTTAAAAAAAATTGGGATCAGGCTAAAATTAAGTTTAAGTAAATAAAATACACATAAATGTCAATTTAAATTTAAAAAGTGATACCTGCATGCAAAAATCACTTCACAATGTGGCGAACGGCTCTCTTTGCAGCCATTCCTGTTGCCTTCACCCTTTTCATTGCTTGTTTAATCCCCATCTGCCCAGCACTCTGTTTCCTAAATAAATACTCGTCACTCGGTGTAAATCGAGTCTTTGGTAGAAGTAGAACGGCGGTATGGCTCCTGTCTCCTGGGGTCAGTCTCTCGGTCCTGGGTAGGGCGAGCCGATGCTGATCGGCCCAAAGCTGGGTCAACTCTGGACCCAGACCTTCCTGCTCCCCTCCTCCTGTCCTCCTCCTCAGCAAATGCACGCTTGCTAGCGTGCCTAGCACATCTAAGCTCGGGGTCTGTGGACTCGTCCTCGCTCTCTGGCTCCGGCTCAGCTGGTGCCTTCCCCTTGCCTTTCCCTTTCGAGGTAGGCAAATCGCGGTCCCTCCTCCTCTGGAGTAGCTCGTCGTGCAACTCTTCCCTCTGCTCAATCCTAACAGCCCGTTGAGAGGCTCTAGCTGTCATGTAGCCTCTCATCTCCTCACTCTTCTCCCTCGGCACCTTGTCACATTTCTTTACATTTCCACATGTTCCGACAATATGTTGTTTCAGCCGGAACACCCCCCCGTTCATCTCCTTCCCATACCATTTGCATTGTACCCTCTTTCTGACTGGGTCTACCATGTGCCTGTGTTCCCAACCCACGTCGAAAGCACGTGCTGGTGCTGCATCACCTTGATCGGCCATTGCTTATATCTTCAAAAATTGTAAACAATGCACTAAAAATTATTAGATAACATAAAAATTGCTTTAGACGCTGTTCGGGAAGCAGACGGCCCAAGTAACACACCATTCGGTATGTTTAAAGGGTTACGTATTTGCCGAAAATGGTCGTAAATCAACGTACGGGGTATCCAAAATTTTTCCCGTACAAAGAACATCCAATCGATGTTCAAACAACTTGAGCGGAGTTGTTCGATCAAAAATCACCGAGTTTAACTCTGCTCGGAGTCGTCGGAAACGTGTAAAAATAGACGTACGGGATATCCGGAATTTTTCCCGTGCAAACAACATCCAATCGAATAGTTCAAAACTTAAACGGACTTGTTCGGTCGGAAATCACAACATTTAACGACGCTCGGACTCGTCGAAAATGTGTACGAATGGACGTACGAAGTCTTCGGCGAAGAAATCTTACCAATAACCGGTTAAAGATCGAAGGAGAGGTTGATTCGAGGCCGATCGGAGCTTGGATCGGCGGAATCAGCTGAAGATGTAGCTTGGAATCGCCGGAATCGCCGCCGGAATCGGCGGAATCAATGCTGGAATCGCTGGAATCCTTGTGGAATCGGTGCTGGGAGCTGGGATCGACGATGAAATCGCCGGAATCGCCACGGCCGAGCAAGGATCGACGATAGAATCGCCTGGAAATCGCCGGAATCGAAGCCTTCCGCCGCGGGATCGACGGAATCGACCGCGGTGGTCGATTCCGGTCCTAAAAGGGCTGGAATCGGTTCGATTCCCGGTCCAGAATCGAACCGGGAATCGAACCGGTCCACTTAAACAGGTCTTCCGACGAATCGGTCGAGATCGACCGATTCCACAAGGAATCGGTGGAATCGGATCGATTCCGACCGATTCCGCGGAATTCATACCGGAATCAGTCCTTCCGCATGATTCTCTGATTCGATTCCGGAATCGGACCGATTCCACCGATTCTGTAATCCATGGCTCGGACTCATATTGCCGTCCCGAGAGTTTTCCTAAATTGAAAGACCGTTGGGCCTATAAGAAGACGTGGAGGCCGACGTTGAGAGGAGATCGAAGATCTTGGAGAGTGGAGGAGAAGAGAGAACTGACCAGAGGAGTTTGAGAAGGAAGGAGGATTCGCCACGGATGTCTCCGGTTGGTGCGGCAGCTCTCGTTGCCTTCAATAGTCACCGTTATTGAAGACGTTGGTGTGGTTGATCCCCTCAAGGTTGCTGCCCAAGCCTTTCTCCCTTCTTGGGTGTTATCTTCAGACCACCCCCTCCTTTGTGTGGTCCATAGCTTCTGCAATTGACGTTTCTTGACGATCCCCTGTTTCATCGGAATAGGGAGTGTTGAGTCTTAGCCGCCAGCTTCCCCCTTCGCCAGTCCTCTTCGACGGTGCTAGGGCCTTCCCACCTAGCAGTCGAAGCTTGGAAGTCTCCAAGCCCTCCTGTGCCTTTAAGTTCTTGCGTGGCCCATAGCTTCTGTCGCTAGCAACCTCCGACGATGGTTTTGGCCCGTCGGGGTCGTATTCAAACCCACAAGGAACCTTCACAAAAGCCAAGGGCCCCTTCTTCAGTCCCCGACAACGCCTCTTAGGGCAGAAGCCTTCCCCCCTGCCGTCGCTACCTCCGTTCCCCTTTGCGCTGCCGGACCAACGTCGCTGCACAACTGGCCAATCATGATGAACAGTGCAAACTATTTTTCTCCCAACCTATGTCCAGCGTAGCCATGTCGTGGGGCCCACACAAAAGAAAATTGAAAACAAAAAAAGTGAAGGCTGCTCAGCCACGCGAGGCAGCGCAGTGATGGGCCGCGATGGCTGCCGTTGGCCCAAACAGGACCCCTTTCAGCTGAACAGGGCCTGAACAGGGCTATTCAAAAAAAAATTTAAACAAACAATCAAGTGAAAATTAAATAAAAATTCATCTCTTTAATCAAACAATTGAGACTAGTTGGAGGGTCAACTAACCATCCACCCCTACGTCTCGGCTTAACTTAAAAGAAATCAAAATTTGGACTAGTTGGGGGTCGACTAACCATCCGCCCCTACGTCTTTTTAAGGTAGACATACAAAGGTCTATTAGAAAGACCCCAATGTCTTACCATATTCACTAAGCTATATGAGGCCGTGCATGATCAACATGCCAATATGCCAATTATATGCTAATGAAGTTCACAAAACAGTGAGGGAATACCCATATGTCTATCAAAGACCGGGTATATTCCATCCGTGCATTGACAAGTTTGGTTATGTCCACCAAGGACTGGATGAAATTCCAAATTTCAAGTTGATTCAAAGTTGTAATAGCATGTTTCTTTTGACCGTGAGATGAAGGGAATAACAAATGTCATGTTGAAAGCAATCCGACGGTTCCCTTGACTTGATGGGAGCACAAAGAGCTCTTAATGAAACTGATGGAATACAAAAAAAGAGGAACCTATCGATTTTTCCGGCGAATCGGTCCGGATCGACCGATTTTGGGATCGATCCGGGTGGATCGGTCCGGGATCGACCGATCCTATCGATTCCGGCCGATCCAGCCGGGACTCCCGACTGGATCGCTAATTCCGATAAGAATCGGATCGGTAGGTACCGATCCGATCCAAGAATCGGTCGATCCTGATCCGGATCGACCGATTCTGCAATCCATGCCTGGGAAGGCTCAACAATCAGAAAATCCCGTAAAGACTTGAAAATAAGGGATGTTGAAAATACACAATCTGGAATCAATTGGGATCTGAAAACTAAAAAAAATAGAATTCACTAGGAGCTGGAGAACATGAGTGAGATGGAATTCAAGTCAACATATTAAGGACACAGTGAAATTTGATAAAAAAAACTGAATTGTGAAGACTGGACTGAACATGATAATGTCATCGGATTCAAAATGCAGCAGAGGATTCACTGATCAGAATTCATCTAAGATCATCAGATCTTAACCAACACAAAGTCCGCTAATTTTAAGATCAAAGTAAACATTTGAATTCCAAAGTTTTTCCAACGTCAAGAATGATGGCAGGTTTCAAATTCAATACTTAACCCTGTTTGGTTAGAGTTTTATTTTTTATACTATATCAATATTGATATTAATATTTTCAAATGTTGGAGTATCAATATCAAAAGTAATTCAAGTTGACACTTGTATTACATAATATGTTTTGTTTGCACTACAAATTTTAAAATTGATACAATTAACCAAACACCTCTTAATGGTACCTATCAATATCAATTTTAAAATTGATAGTGATAGAGGTACTTAATAGTGTTACCAAACACGGCGTAAGGAACGGAAAACTTGTATCTCAGGAGCTCCTTCCATTTAGCTTTCAAATTTACCAAAAGGAATCTTAATTCAAAGATAGGACAGAAGATTAAAAGCTTAAGATCAATTGGATCCTGAACGAGTTCCCAGCGTATCGAATTTAACGGGATCTAACTCCTAAAGGCATACTTAATGGCCTGTTTGGTTAGAGTATCAAAATTGATACAATACCAATTTTGATATTGATATTCTAAGAAGATGTAATATCAATATCAAAAGTGATAGTATTAAGTTCTTTTAAACGTTTGGTAATGTTATATCAATATTAAAATTGATATTAGATGTTTGGTAATACAATACCAATATGAAAATCACTCCGCAGCCGCAGGGGGCGTTTGCCACGGGGCTCTCTCCGCAGCCGGGGGGGCGACGGGGGACTCCGGCGGGGGCGGGAGGGGGGGTTCTCTCCGCCGCGGGGTACTCTCCGCAGCCGCAGGGGGGCAACGGCCGGGGGGGGGGGGGTCCGCCGTGTGGGGGGGGGGGTGGGGTCTGCCGCGGGGAGAGAGGCGTCTATATCAGTTTTAATACAGGTCTTCACCTGTATTATTTATGATACTTTTTTTAACTATTAATTTTAAAATTAATATTGATATCCAAACACTCATTGATACAAAGTATCAATATCAGTTTTGAAACTGATATCAATACAAGTGTTTGATACTGTAAACAAACAGGCTGTAAGGCATCAAGCTCTCAACCAAAACATTCTCATACAAATTGTAAGCTTAACCAAATTCACAAATGGAACCCATCTGTCATACGTCAATCTGAATCAAGCTAATCAGAATTAAATTAAAACCCAGTTTGACCAGGCAAATTCCGACTGAAAATTTCAATTAAAGAAACCACCAACATATCAAATTTGAAAGATAGTAGATTGTGAAACCTCGAGGAATTTATAAAAATATAAGAATATAAAAAAAAATTATGTTGTATGGCATGATTTGAAAATTCATTTGATTTCCGTTTATTTGGGAAATGAACTTTCATTATCTCATCTTTGGCTACTATGAAAGTATATGATATTTCATAGAAAATATTAACCAAAATATATGATATGTGTATATAATATATGTCGAGGTTAGGGTTCATAAAGTTTGTCTTTGGACCTCTCTCCATCGGAAGTTGCGAATTTCCGATGTTAATTACACCGAGACTCTCGGACACCCTTGATTAACTGTCGTAGCGATTTGCATATGAGAGAAAACATTCATCCACAAAATATCAATCGTCTGGGGATTATGACCCATAAAGGCAATGGAATACAGGTTTAATATTCAACTCTGACAGTATGCTGACCATATAAGGTTAAATGCCAATGCCAGAACTTAATATCTAGGCTTGAGGGCATGGGCAAGGATCTTAACCATACCTTGTCATAGGTTAGTCTCTCGACCTAATGTCTTATATTAAGACATCGGTTGAATTATTGAGACTAATCAAGATCTGAGCATATTCAGATCAAGATCAATGTTGATTCCATTCACATACATGAAATCTAGTCCCACATATGGACTCATCAAAGTCTATCACCTTATATTAAGGATGAAGACAAATATGCACGGAGTTATCGATTATACCCTAGGCTTAGGTAATTAGACATTCACTAATTTTAAGTCTAGATATCTCCGGCTCAGCAAAATTAGTAAGATGGTATATGCGCCTAAAGCCGATCACCCTATATATGAGACTGGGCCTAGAGTTTGGCATGTCATGGAGCAAATATATTACTCCCTCTCCCTCTAGGCTCTATCCTAACCCAGCCGGGGATGGGTCCACTGGGGTCATATAGGTGCCCTATGCATAAGTCTGCTCCACTTAGGATTTACCAGAATTATCACTTCAAATTTTGGATTTTGAATCTCAAGTTCATAACTCATGTTCCATTTGGATAAATACCTGGCCTGATGATTCTATCTTAGAACTAATATTCAGATGACAACCGAACTCCCCTTGGCTCATCCCTTAACAATTGGACCCGGCTATGGTCCGGCCAGATTCTGTTGGAATCAAGTCCCTCCTTGCAATCGAAACTCAAAATTTAATGGCCTAGACTTAAACACTTAAATCTAGACTTGACCTTAACCTTAGATTGGTTAATAATGACATGCAAAACAAGCTTGGAATATATATATTATCCAAAACAGGGTGCTTGGGAATGTATATGCATGCCCATGGGATAGCTAAGTCCGGCTATATACAGGATCTATGTGTATGAAATGCTTGACTTAGCCCCTCCTCTCCCCCTTTTTTTTTATAAACTCCTAACGACCTGATTGTATTCAGGTCCATGGCCTACTAAACCTTTCCTCTGCCTGTCCCTTAGGACTAGCTGAAACTAGGTTTGGGGTTAGAGCTGCGGGACTTTTGATTGCCCTGGGTGCTGTCGAAATCCAGATCCGAAGTTGATCTTATAATTGACCTTAGGATAGTCAAAGGTTTGCACTAAATGGTGCATAAGACTTCTGCTTATGCTTACATAAGCAGTGGAGGATTCACTCTATTCCTCTGCGCAGACTTCCAAAGATATGGTTATGTTCAGATCCAAAGTCAGAATTGAGATCCTTTAATTGGAATCATAGAGTGGGAGCCCTCGGATTTGAAATCCTGCTATAAGGGTAATCCCTATCAAGCTAATATGAACCTGATTCACATGACCTTGAGATAACTAGGTCCAATTATGGATCTGCCATGTAAGACTTATGTAAAATATCCTTCTCGGCCTTTTGTACAATTCAAATCGTAAGCCCCTCCTTTGCCCTTGCTTTAGGCAAGTTGGAACCAGGATTGGTGACCCAATGTACTGATCTCCACACATTATAGCCCTCTGAATTCCAACTAGGACGGATACTTAGAGTGGAATCTTATGGGATTCTCTCCATATCCAGGTCGGGACTGCAAAGATATGGTAAGCTCTGGCCGGTCTCTAATATGAGATCATTTTTTCCTCCGTTCATTTCTAGATGTGATCCAGCATCTAGAGGTGTGAAATCAGGCCCATGAGCCTGAGAACCGAGGGTTAAAACCCAGTCCCCTCATTGTTAGACTGAGTACATGTCTTACCTTCTTATGTTCAAATTTAACTTCCAATTGTATGCATATATGCACATGATGGTATCTGATCATCACTCACACATACCTCATCTATGCCGTATGGTGTAGAATATGCCCTTATCCTATTGAGACCACTTTGTACCCCTCGGGGGTACAGGTTTATGCAGACCATCCTCCCCTTTGAAAATGAATTGAAAAGAGGTGGATATATTGTTCCAATTTCTATTCGGGACAGGTAGATTAGGTGGGGTTGAATGTTATCATATCGAAGTCATCTCTCCCCCCCCCTTTCAATGTATGTTAATGAAGACCTCTGAGCTAGACCATTTGGTCTACCATGCAAGACCTGTGCACAAGCCACGGGATATGATAAGAAATGACACATCATTTCATATCATAGGCTGAAATGGGCAGGTTTTGCCTATGTACTTTATACGTTCAGTCTTCCAAGTATGAGATCAATCTCTCCCTGTTCAGAATCTGAAAGTTTAGAAACATATGCCTGGAATCCAAGGGTTAAAGCTCAGTCTTGTCCATGGTAGGTCTGAACATGAGCCTTACTTTCATTTAAATCTCACCCCCAATTAATTTGTTAGCTTCCTCTCCATTGTGAGATGGACTAAGAAAGTGAAAATATGGCTTCGGCTATTATCCAGGACATGTGGATACAACCTTATGATCCGAACTCTGGGCTGTACATGTTTCTTACAACCAGAGCTTAGACATATAGATATAAAATGGTCTTTGCTCACATATATCAGTCATGCCATATGGCATATCACATATCCTCTTATGGTGGGATATACACATAATCATAGCCTCATTATGTTGAGACTATCCTTCCCCTCTAGGGAGTACATATGGAGATGGACCGAAAGGACTGTATGTATGATTTCAGCCTTGTCCGAGATGAGTTCAAGGGGCTAGGCCCAGTATGGGGCTCCAATTATGCCCTCGGCCCTCTGATTTTATAATCAGAGGAGGATCCTTCACATCTTGCATATTTCTATGGTCGGATACCATGATCTTGTCAAGGCCCGGCTGGCCACCTTCTTCCCATGTCCAAGGCTACCCGGGGAATATTTGGTCCATCATGTGGGTTCCAAATAGGCCGGGTATAACCTTCTTCCTTGCTTGCCTCATTGTACTGCTGCTGGAGTAACCGGGTGTGAAACCTCGAGAAATTTATAAATTAAAAATATGTAGGGGGATATATGTTGTATGACATAGTTTGAAAATTCATTTGATTTCCGTTTATTTGGGAAATGAACTTTCATTATCTCATCTTTGGCTACTATGAAAGTATATGATATTTCATAGAAAATATTAGCCAAAATATATGATAGGTGTATATAAGTATATGTCGAGGTTAGGGTTCATAACGTTTGTCTTTGGACCTCTCTCCATCGGAAGTTGCGAATTTCCGATGTTAATTACACCGAGACTCTCGGACACCCTTGATTAACTGTCGTAGCAACTTGCATATGAAAGAAAACATTCATCCACCAAATGTCAGTGTCTGGGGATTATGACCCATAAAAGCAATGGAATGCAAACTTAATGCCAAAAACTTAATGTCTAAGCTTAAGGGCAAGGATTTTAACAATACCTTGCAATAGGTTAGTCTCTCGACCTAATGTCTTATATTAAGACATAGGTCGAATTATTGAGGCTGATCAAAGTCTGAGTATATTCAGATCAAAATCTGTGTTGATTTCATTCATATATGAAATCTAGTCCTTTATACGGACTCATCTAAGTCTATCACCTTATATTGAGGATGAGGACAAGTATGCATGGAGTTATTGATTATACCCTAGGCTTAGGTAATTAGACATTCTCTAATTTTAAGTCTTGATATCTTCGACTTAGTAAAATTAGTAAAATGGTATATGCGCCTAAAGCCAATCACCCTGTATATGAGGCTGGGCCTAGGGTTTGGTATGTCATGGAGCAAATGTATCACTCCCTCTCCCTCTAGGCTCCATCTTACCCCAGCCGGAGATGGATCCTTAGATTCCAAAAATAACAAGAGATATGTCCCCTGGGTATCACATGCATGTGTCTACTTATCGAAAGCATTCTTTCATATTTTCGAATTCTGAATTTAAGCTCATGAGTCAGTTCCTCCCCTAGACACCCAAGATCTCTTTTTAAGGCAGGCCTTGGATTGATTACTATCCTCTTGGATCCGGTATTAGGATCCTTATATGATAAACATCAAATCAACCCTATGATGGGGCATGAAATGGAGCCTGTGTGATCCTGCACTACCTACCACCCAAACCACTTATGCCTGGCTACAGGTTTGCTATACAAGACTTATATAGGATTATGAGATACCCCTCTCGGCCCTCTACACAATCCAAATCAAGAACCTCTCTTGTGCCCTTGCTTCAGGTCAGTTGAGACTAGGGCCGGAGACCCAATGTACTGATTTCCTCATATTAGAAGCCTTTGGATTCTAGCCGGGATCTCAAGGCCTAAGATAGGTTCTGGTCAATCTCCAATATGAGACTATCCCCCTTGAAATCAGGTCTATAAGCCTGAAATCCGAGGGTTAAAACTCACCTGTTTATAGGATTGATAAGGAGCTGATAGATGACCATGCTGTACAGAACTTAATTCTTACCCCTAATCAGGACCTAGATATAAGTCCTGGGACCATGTTCACTAGGCCTTCAACTCGGATATCAATGATCAGATATATGACTTCTTCAATATTCCCTTGGTGACCTAAATCCTGCACTGCGCATGATTCTTATCATATATGCATGTATGTATACATAATGCTCATATCATAATGAGCTATGGCATGCCGTAGTACAATTTGAATATCATTCATGGTATAATCAGAATTATCCTATGGTCATCTCATGCTTCTTGGAATTGTATTCCCATATCTTCACTCACTTCATGAGGGTGTGTCCTGTAATTGACCCTCTCAATCATGAGATGAACCAGAGGGTTATACCATGTCTTATCACCTTCGACCTCCTGTTCTCATGGTGAATGGTTCATAATTTAAAATCAGTTTTGCCTTCATGCTTTCCTTGCCTTCTCATGGTCGGCCTTCATTCAACCTTCAATACATATGGCTCTGTATTACATATGGTCCTTGTGACTGGCATATATACATATATATATATATGCAGTGGTCTTTACCCACATTGCCTCATTCATGCCATATGGCAGATTAATATACTCTTGTATAGTGGACCCAAGATACATTCATGGCCTCAGCACATCGAGGCCATCTCATTCTACCTGGGGTATATACTTCTATGCATAAAAAGACCTTCTCTTATAGGGGTTCAGCCTACAATTGGCCCTCTCACTATACGATGGATCAAGGGATGAATATGTGGCTTCGGTTACTGTCCAGAACATGTGAGCCACTGCCTCGCCAATCAACTGGATACCATATATGTATTCCTGATTATTTTGGTATGAACTGCCCCTTTCTCTAATATGATATTCTCCTATGAAATAAGTTTGAGAAGGGATGAGTACATTGTCCCAAATTCTGTCCGGGACAAGGGAGGGCTGAGTTATGCTTCATTTCACCATATTCTGGATTAGGAATTACCCCCCCCCTCAGGCCTTCAATATGTGGGGACCTTGTCCCTTTTGGGGGTGCAGGTTTGCATGTGAAACACCTCCTCCCCTCTTTATAATTAAGTCCTATTAGCTCACTCCCCATGTAGATACAGCCGGACTTAATCATATCGTCAATCGGATATGATATATGTACATATCCAATTGCAATGGTGTGATCACCCTTCATTAACATAGGGGTTCGAACTATGATTGACTCCCTTCCTGTATGGAATTTGATCCGATAATGTGCTAAGCTCATATGCTTTGAAAGAGATGGGCATATTGCCTCCTTTTCATCCAAGATAGGTGGACTGGACTATTTTTCAACCCACCATGCTTTGGATTGGGAATTATCTCCTATAGGCCTTGGTTTCCAACTCATGCTATGCATATATTGGAGGTCAATATATGGAGGCTTTGCCCAATTCTTGAGCTTGCAAATCTGTTTTCAGGATAAATATTATAACTTCCCTGCGGCCACCCATTTTGATATCATGAAACCTATCTTAAATCAAGTCTGATTAGGCTGTGCTTATATCTGAACCAGACATTGGTAATTTGATATGAACACATGGTAGAATTTGAATATGACCATGACTTTATCATGTCGGGGTCATCTCACCCACTTTCCATGTGGGCTTGCCTCATATCTGGCTATGCTTATAACAAGTGGACTGTATTAGGCCTAATATTGGACCTCAATTATAACCTGTTGTGGGCATAAATTCCGTACCACTCATGGTTTTTATAACCGGGGTACAAACATGTAGATATGCACTGGTTTTCACCCATCTTTTTATGAGTGTCATCATATATGTCTTGCTCATGCTATATAGCCTACTATATCTCCTCCTTTGGTGAGATACACATGCAGCCTCCTTATATTGAGACTATCCTTCTCCTCTAGGGAGTACACTAGGCATGGACAAAAGGGACTTTATAAGTATTCTTTCAGTCCTGTCCGGGATAAGTTCAAGGGGTTAGGCCCAATATGGGGCTCTAATTATACCCTCAACCCTCTGATTTTATAATCAGAGGGTGCTTCATCATATCTTGTTCACTTGATAGTCGGATATCATGACTTCTTCAAGGCCCGGTTGGCCACCCTCTTCCTCTGCCTTGTACTTTATCTGAGGCTACCCGGGGGGTATTTGGACCATCATGTGGGTTCCAAATAGACCGGGTATAACCTCATCCTCACATGCCTTACTCCACTTCTGCTGTAGTTGAGCTTTGGGAGATCTTGATCATAATTTCCAGGCCGGAGGGGGACTGTCATGGAGGGAGTAAGGGGCAAGTCTGTTCAAGAGGGAGGTTTATAAGAGTGATGCAAGAGGGGATCCGGGGAGCAATATGGGCTCAATTATGGGATCAGTTGGAGCATTTGGACATAGCCTTCCCCCTGCCCCGGGACTAAGCTTAGATATGTCCGAGAAGGTGAAGGAAGGGGGTCTGCAGGGTCCCTGGAATTGCAGGCTCAAGTGGGATGATAACCCACTGATATGGGAGAGTAATTGAGGGGATTGAGCTCCTGATGGCCATATCATCTAAAGGAGGGGGCGACTTGGGCAAGGGACATGATATCTTACCATAAATTTCTCAAGACTTGCCCTTGATCTTCCTGCAGAGCCTCCCTTCCCCACTGCTCCTTCCTTGAGCTGCGTGGATGTCCTCCTTGGCAAGATTTCTGCAGAGCTTCCCTTTCTCCTCCTGTCCTCTCTCCTCTTGCTCCCTCCGACCCCCTCCTATGTGCGGGATTGGCCCTATTTATAGGCCATTGGTGGGTGCTGTTCACCCAAGGGATAGTGGGAGATCATGGGAGTGTATGCGCACCATATTGAGGAGAGAGTGGGAGATCATGGGGGGGACAGGTGGCAGTCCCCCTCCTCCTATATTCCCTCTCACGGGAGAGCATCCAATGAGGCATCTCTCCTTAACTCCCGGCCCCTCATTTAATGATCCTCTTTGATCAATCGATGGTTCATCCAATCATGGCCCTTAATCTTGTTATTGGACATTAATCCCACTAAGGATCCGGTTGATCCATTGCATCATACCGCTGGCCATCCAGGAGATCTATGCTCCATTTGACTTGTTCAACCTTTGACCCCGGCCCTTGATCAAGTGTCTCTCCATTTAATCCAAGCCCTTGATCTCTTAATGGATATTAATTCTATTAAGGATCCGGGATGACTTGACAATCCGGTAATCATCTTGCTAATCACTTGTCCATCGGATACCCCATTAAGGTAGATCCATTGGACATTATCCCATTAAGGGTCCGGGAGACCCATCTCACTGCTCCGATAAGGATCCATGTATACTAGGATCCAATTGACTTAAAATCAGTCAATCCTGGCCATTGGATTATTCCTATTTGAATTCACCAATTAACTCCCTCGCGGCTCAACCTCCTCCCCCTCTTTTGTTGCAAATTCTGTTAAGTCTCCTATGGGAGACAGATTTGTCTAACCGCGGCCTCCTTTTAAACAGTCCCTCCTCTTCTTATCAAGGTCTACCACCGTTTGGATATTGCCAAAGGAGATCACTGTCCCTGCTGTTTGGAGCTTCCGGGTGCTACTTCTTCCTCTTGGGATCAAGCCGAGGAGGGGGATACTCTTCTAGCTGTTCTCGGGTGAGCAATGCTTCCATAATTAAAAATTTTGTCCATTCATGCTATGCCCTCTTATCTATTTCTTGTCGGCAGCATCCCTATTGCTCTGATTGTCCCATACCATAGCATATATGTATGGCCGGTTGCACTGGGGATGCCTTTGTTGTGTGCGGAGTTTCTCTTCTTATGCCATCCTTGATTGGGGATGTTATCAATCCCCCTCTATCTGTTTGTGTTTAGCTGAGCCTCTCCATCTCAGTTTTTTTTTTTATGAGTATGTCATTATCTATTTCCCTTCTTCAGCATGCTGATTGCCCCAATTATGCATGGCCGGCTTGTATAGGAGTGCTTGATCCTTAGTCCCCCATCTGTTTTCAAGTTAATTCACATATGCAAGTGAAAACCCGGCTCCCCAAGGTGTTGAGTTGGGCCATCTTCCAATTCCCGGGCCAAATAGCTGCCCCCTTCATATGTCTAACTCTAGGCACTCCTTCGACAACCTATCATTAAAGAGGTCACTGCCGGACCTGCTAGAAAAACCAGTTTGGTTTCTATGTGCTATTTCTGGCCCTCCCATCTTCAGATTTCTGTGGGGAGCATGTCTTCCTATTTCTCACAAGCATAAGTTTGCAGGTCTGGCTTCTTCATGGGCCATCATTAACCGGGGTCTTCATTATATCCCCCCTCCTCTTTGGCTAGGCAGGACATATGTCCTAAGATCCGGCTCCTTGACATGCTGAATTGGGTCCCCCAAGATGAGTGTACTCGGCTGGCTTATGCTCAACTATAAGCATGTCCCTCTTCATATATCCGGCTATGAACCCTCTACTGATAGTATATCACTCCAGTGACTATAGCCGGATCTGTCCAATTTGGTCTCTGTCTTGTGATACCCGGCCCTCTTCTCATGCTGAATTGAATCCCATTGAGTAGGTTTATTGATTGCCCCTCCCTTTCTTTTTATGTCCAGCTGTAAGCCATCTGTTGACAGTATATTGTCTAAGTGATTATCATCGGACCTTTTAAACAGGAGCCAGATAGGTTCCTGTCTACTATTTTCGGCCCTCTCCATTTTGGATTTCTGTTGGCAGGGTACCACACATATGTGACCGATGACATTGGAATGTCCTAACTCAAAAAAACATGTCTGTCATATGCCCAAGAGGGCTTGTCTCCTCTATATGTCATTTCTGGTCGGGGCTTCTTCCCAATTCCCCCACTGTTTGGGTCAGCCAGAATATATGATTGAAGACCTGGTCTTTTCCGTGTGATGAACCGGGCCTTCTTTCAAGCTGAATTGGGTCCGGCAGATCTCTTCATCTTCTCATGAAATCTGGCAGATTTCCAGCTGAATACAGATTGTTCCCGGTCTTTCCTTGGACTAGATGGGCATTGAATTCCCCTTATGCGCTCTCCTCTTTTCTTAGCCGGGTAGGAAGCCTGTCCACATAATGTACTTGAGGATCCGGCCTCCTCCTAGGCTGGATTGAGGCCTTTGAGAGTGGGATCCATTGGCATACCCTCTCCCTTTTCATATGTATCCGGCTGTGAGCCTCCTGTCAACATGCCACCCAAATAATCATGACCAGATCTATTAGGTAGAAGCCAATTTGGCCTTCTGTTTGCAGCTGACCATGCATATGGGAGGTCCTGATTTAGGGGAACATATTCATCATATGGAAGGGGCTTCATTTCTTCATTTGTCATATTTGGCCGATCTTAGGCATATGACCTTAGGCCCTTCTTAATTGGTAGGCCATAGGGAATTAAATACTTTCATTCCCTATCTCCATATGTTTATATTTCATCTAGAAATTTTGAGTGCCAACACCGGGCTTTGAGGGATCTTCTCCATAAATTCAAAGCCGGGAGGGACTGTTATGGGGGAGGAAGGGCAGGTCTGTCCAAAGGTAGAAGGTCTATAAAAGTGATGTAGGAGGGGATCCGGGGAGCAATATGGGCTCAATTATGGGATCATTTGAGGGTTCATTATAGGCATAAGCTCCTGATGTAGCTCATACCTGTATGAGGCTCAATTTCAGGCCCAAGATGGTCAAAAAAGGGGTCTACAGGATCCTAGTATATAGCTAGGAACCTCAGGTTTAAACAGGGAGATGTCCTGCTAATGTAGGAGGGGAATTGAAGGAATTGAGCTCAAGATGAGTATAGCATCTAGAGGAGGGTATGGCTTAGGTAATGGTTATGACATTTTACCTCAGATCCCCCGGAGCCTGCCCTTGATTCCCCCAACAGAACCTCTTCACCCACTTCTTCCCTTTGGAGCTGCGCGGGTGTCCTCTTGGCAGAATTTTGCAGAGCTTCCCCTTCTCTTCCTATCTCCTCTCCGACCCCTTTCCATGTGCGGGGATGGCCCTATTTATAGGCCACTGAACAGGTGCTGTTCACCCGAGGGAGAGTGGAGAATCATGGGAGTATGCGCACCATTGGGAGTGGAGAGAGTGGGGGATCATGGGGGGACAGGTGGCAGTCCCCTATCTCCTATATTCCTTCTTGCGAGGGAGCATCCAATGAGACATATCCCATTGACTCCCGGCCCTCTATTTGATGGGCACCCTTGATCGACCGGTGGCCTATCTGATCATGGCCCTCTATCTTGTTATTGGACATTAATCCCACTAAGGATCCGGTTGATCCCTTATGCTATACCGCTGACTATCCAGGAGGATTATGCTCCATTTGACCTGTTCAACATTTGATCTCGGCCCTTGAGCATGTGCCTTTCTACTTAATCCAAGCCCTTGATCTCTTAATGGACATTAATCCTATTAAGGATCCGGTTGATCCATTATATCATATCGCTGGCCATCTAAGAGATCCAAGGTCCATTTGACTTGTTCAAATCTCAATCCGGCCCTTGATCATGTGTCCTTGCAATTAATCAAGGCCCTTGATCTCTTATTGGACATTAATCCTATTAAGGATCCGAGAGGATTTATCATCCGGTAATTAACTATGCTTATGGACATATACCGGATATCCCATTATGAAGGATCCAATGGATATTATCCCATCAAGGATCCGGGAGACCCATCTCACTGCTCCGATGAGGATCCATGGATATTAGGATCCAATTAACTTAAAGATCAACCAATCCTGGCCATTGGATTAATCCCATTTGAAATCCTCCCAATTGTCCTCCCGCGGATTGCCTTCTCTCCCTCTTTCTTTGCTGTTTCAGTTGAGTCTCCCATCGGGAGACAGATTCATCCAATCGTGGGCTTCTTTATAGCTGGTCACCTCCTCCTTCCCATTGCCGCACCCTTCCTCTTCTTAGCAGGTTCCATAGTCATCTGTTCTTGTCAAGAGAAGCCGCTGCCCCTGCTGTTTGGAGCTCTTGGGTGTCTTCTTTAATCCGTGAAGGTGAACATCATCCTAGCCATTCCCGGGTGAGCAAAGCTCTACTTATTCATAATTTTATTCATCCATACTATGCCCCCTCATCTGTTTTCTGTCGGCAGCATACCCATGGCCCCAATTATTCCATGTCATACCATATATGCATGGCCGGTTGTATGTAGGTGCCTGATTCTCAGCCCCCCATCTGTTTTGTGTTGATTTGCATATGTATGTGAAGACCCGGCTCCTCAATGTGTTGATTTGCATGAATTTGAGGACCCGGCCCTTCAATATGTTGGATTGGGTCCTTTTGAGTGGGATCCATTGGCTGTCCTCTCTCTTTTTCATACATATATCCGGCTGTGAGCCTTATATTGACAGCATATCACCTAAGTGGTTATAGCCGGGTCTATTAAACAGGAGCCAATGTGGCTTCTATTTTTTATTTCCGGCCCTCCCCTTTTCAGATTTCTGTTGGGAGCATCCTTTCCATCTCTTATAAGTGTATGTATAGCTGAACATACTCGAGGCCTTGAAGCAGGAGCTAAATTGGCTTCTGCAAATCATTCCCGGCCTCCTTCTTTTTGTTTCCTTGGTGTATGCCTAATTGGATTGGGCTTTGAGTCCCCCTTGTATATCCATATCCGGTTATGCATACCCGGCCTTAGACGCATGAACTTGACCCCTTTTTTGATTCATATATCGATGGTAAGCTATAGGGAATTAAGTATTTTTATTCCCCATTGTCTCATTTCACTCCCATCCATGCTCTTATATCATGGTGTCCGGGTGCTGTAGAGGGTGTTGATTGTGGGCCTCTTTTGTGCTCACTACCTTCTACCTTCTGTTTGGACGCATATGTACCAATCCCACCCGGACCTAGCCTTATGTGGCTCTTCTTCTTTCATGACTTTCCATGTGTTTGTATCCATCCTAGTTTGCTCCATATAGTGATGTTGGAGTGGGGGAAATTAAGCATCTTTAATTCCCTCTTACTTATGCATGAAATTTTGAGTGCCAACATAGATCTAACCAAAAAAAAAAAAAATCACATCAAGTTTTGATAAACACAAAACTAAGCCAAAACTCTTTGATTAAATCTCAATCAAACCAATTTCAATCTCCATCAAGCAAATCCAAATCGAACCAACCAGAAACCTACAGGCAGACCCATTACAAATAAACTCAAATTAATTCAACTCAAATCAAATAAGTAATTCATTAAACAATTCAATTCAAATCAAATTAAATCCAATCCAAATGGTATACATCTTAACCAGAAACTAAAATAAATCATCAAATAAACTCACAATGATCACCTGTCAAACATCAAACTCAAATTAAAACCCAGGAAATCGATTCAGGCAGAAATCAAGATAGAAGTTTAAAATCTAAAAATTCACCACAGGATTCATCAAATTCTCAAAATAATAACATGATCCATCAACCTAATAACCCACATGTAAAACCAAATCTCCATTGAAACTTTGATCCGGATCTCAATCAAAACTCAAAAGCAAGACACTTAACTAAAAGTTAATTAAGTCTCCCGAATCAAATCCAAACCAATTTCTTGAATCAAATCTTAAAACAAATTAACTTTAACTAAACAAATTTACGACAAACTGAACCTAAATCAATCCATAAACAACTTTAACTCAAAACAATCAAACCCAAATCAGTAAACATAAATCTGAAATCTGCAAGTTACATAAAAACCCAGACATCTCAAATTAAGGCACAATTCCCACATCAGATGCCAAGTTCATGAAGTAAGAAAAAAAAGAGAAACAATTTCCAGATTCAATTCAACTCAAACAAAAACTTACAGCAAATCCAAATTCCAACCAATAAATTTAACTAAAATAAAATCAAACAAACTCAATTCAGCCCAAATCAAATGGATAATCTAAATCAAATTCAACTTAAATCAAATTAAATTCAAACCAATCAAACTTAAAACAAATCAAGTGTTTGTATTTCATCAAGTTCATGGGACAGTTTTTCCTATGCATGTGTGAATGTTTAAGTGATGGGATCATATATCTCACTGTCATACATTTTATATCTAAATCATTAGTATTAAACAAGTAACAACTGGTGAGAGGGAGTGAGGGAGGGGGAGATAGGGATGGTGATGAGGATTGGATTGGATTGGATCCAGCTTACTAAAAATTTGGAGATGGACCGTTTGAGCTTTAAGAAGAAGTCGCATTTATTTTTCTTATTTTGTAGTGTTAAGAGTTAAATTCCTACATTTTATTTTGATATTTTGGAGTTCTTTTGGGTACTTTACATTTCAGTCCTCAGAATGACTTGTTTGTAAATAGTCCTTTCGTAATCCTTTTTTGTAAATCTAGTTATTCTATATAAAGAGTCCCATGTGATGCAATGAATAGACAATGGTTGGAATTTTGGAGAAGAGGCCTTTGGCTTATGTTCCCGTGCTTAGAGGGGTTGGCCTGGTAGTTCCTCCACCCCCTCCATCAGGAGGTGCTCCTTCCTCATCATTGGCCCCGGCTGGTTCCCCCGCCCCCCACCCGCCCCCCACGGCCGGTTCCCATCCTTCTCCCCTTGTCCTCCAGACAGCCTCCATTCCCCTCCCCCCCCATCTTCTCCTTATCAACCACGGTCACACGAGGACTAGAACCTCCATTCTGACAAACATTCACCACACCGCCGGCCTCCAATCTTTCAAGTAAGCCTTTCAATCCCCTCCACTGCTCCGTCATCATCTCAAGAAGCTTCTCCAACTCCTAATTTCCCTCTTTACCTCTCCTAGTGTGACCTGACACTACGGCACACCCCCAGTAACACCCCAGTTGCCCTTCTCCCACTTACGATCCCCTCCAACCATCTTCTGCCAGCCTCCACAATCTCCAGTAACCATTGCCACATCTCCTCTCCACCTGTTCCAGACCCTCCTTCTGCACGAGGACACCCCACTGCCCACTCCTGGCCACCTCTACCACCTCCCCTGCACCCTGCCACAGGACAGCAATGACGAAGGAAAAGGAGAAGACGATCGTGGAAGATGCCGCCACCTCAACGCTTTGCTTGCCTACACCCATCTGACTCCGTACACATGAAGGTGACGAAAACAAAAAGCAAAGGAGACAAAGGTCTCCCACAGCACTTTCACGAGTCGTTGGGAGCCCGTCACAGCCGCTACAACCCCCCTCCACTCAAGGCCTGCCAGCGTGCGCCACAAACCCCCCAAAGGGGTTAAGAAGAGCTGATTCAGGTGGACCCCGGTTCCCCGGCCAGGTTCGACCAGTTCTTCACCGACCCAGCAAGTTCTAACCAGTCCAGCAACTAAACCAACCGGTTTAAGCCGGTACAGGCTGGTTCAGGGCCCAGACATAGCGGTTTAAGCAAGTTCAGCAGCATTTCACATGGGTTCAACCCAGTTCAGTGCATTTCAAGGCCAGTTCAACACTTTTCAGCTTGGTTCGACAGATTTCAGCCCATTTCAATGGGGTTTTAGCCCAGTTCAATCAGTTTTCAGCATGGTTCAGTCCAATCAATGTTATGGCAGCATTTTAGTGATCAGTTTGGGCCTGTCTACACGCACAGATGGTGTCATTTTCATCCTTGTCCAGCATCAGTTGGCTAGAGATAAGTTTAGATAGAGAAAGAGAGAGCTAAGGATAGGCTTAAAAATGGATATGAAAAGACAAAGTTCTTTAGAAGGAACAGGGAAAGGGAGGGCTTGAGTAGGAGGAGACTCCATGCCTTCTATGCCCTAGGCACTAAAGTGGGTACTTCATTTCCTTGGGTGCTTAGGTAGGCACCTTGGTCACCTTATGTGCTTAGGCAAGCACCTTGGTCCATAGATCGCGGAGTCGGCCGATCCGGATCGGAATTGGCCGATTCCTAGATTGGATCGGCCATTGCCAATCCGACTCTTGGCCGAAGGACCGATCTGGAAAAAAGTTCCGGCAGAATCGGTCAGGATCAACCGGATCAGTTAGAATCAAATCGGAATCAGAATTGGATCGGCCGAATCAGTCAAGATCGGAATCAGAACCGAAATCGGAATCAGAATCGGATCATTTTTTTTCTTTTTTTGCTATTCCAGTTGGATCAACCAGGATCGGCTAGAATAGGATCGGAATCGGAATCGAATTGTTTTTTTTTTTTGCTTTTTTTTGCTTACCGATTCTGAATCGATTTTCTTCCATTGGATCGGTCGGAATCGGTCCGATCTGGATTGGATCGGTACCAACCGATCCCAATTATGATTCCGATCCCGCGATCCTTGCCATGGTCCTTTCTGGTCACCCATGAAGGTGACATCACGTGCCCATGAGAGCTCTCCTAGGCGCTGCTTAGGCAGCACAATGTGACTTGCAACAAAGTGAAGTGGCAGCTAAGATATGTATCATTGGCTTCCTTGCATATTTCATGTAAATGTTGGATCACAAAGATGGTGATTTCATATTACTGTTCACAAAGCACAGTTAATCCATCAAGAAGTCCAACTGAAAACAACTTTACATGAGATATCATAACAAAGTAATAAATGACACTGGTAATGCACCCAAAAAAAATGAAGCGTGGAGTTGAACAGTTGCCATATAATAAAAGCCAGACACAAGAAAAGGAAAGGTTAGGGAGTTAACCTTTTCTCAAGGTTAATGCCACAACAGCATCATTTTCTACCTGAAAGAAGAATATTATTGCGTGTTTCACACCATCATACTCAATGCAAAGAATCGCTATAAGACACTTGTACAAAAAACTTGTGAACCAGAAGGAAATATTTATTCCAGTGGTGATCAAAGCTAAATCACCTTCTGGTCGGCTAATGTTTTTGAATCATCCAAGACCAGATCATTTGATAGAAGTGTTAGGCACTGATTGCTAACTGGTTGATCAACCAGCGAATGTAGTTTCTGCTTGATGTTGAGAATTGTCTCAGTTGGATCACACTGCAGGAAGTATGTTGTCTTATTACGTTTAACTCGGATATACATGGCCTGCACCATATAAAGACAGATTCATCATATCCAACTAAGAGAACACAAGGTTAATTAACAAAACCAAGCAGGTATTAGCTGAAAGTAAAATAGAAATTACATGACATATCAACAGTTAATTTTTTAAGAATGGCTATTTAACAACATAAGGTGCACAGGGTGGAAAGTGTGTACTACATGATTAATGGATCACTCCTTTTTTGAAGATGGTAAGAACCACAATCATTAATTCAAAATAGATAGTTAAAGTTACAAAAGAGAATAAAGAAAGCAATGGTAAAGAAATGAAAGGAATAGAAGGAGATTCCTGTTACTGAGCAAGTAACAGGCTACAGAACTACACAACGACATTTCCACAAAATGAAGTCCTTGCTAATAGCTTTCCAAACTGAGTGAGACCTGAAAATGCAAATGTCTAGTTTTGCACCAAAGAAGCCATATGCAGCAGGATTCTTGCCAGATCTTCAAAAATGTCATTAAAAACTCTTCGGTTCTTAGGCACCCAAATGGACCACAAGAAAGCAGGAAGAACACTCCCACACAGCCGGTGTCTCCCTCCACGGATTTAGACTACCCGAAAAAAGCACCAGAGAATGCACATCTCTAGGCTTAACCCATCTCAGCTTCCAGCTTTTAAATAATACTTCCGATAAGCTTACAGGCTTCCACACCCCATGCAGAACCTCTGCCATTCCCAAAGCCTTCTACAGCTTCTGGAAGAATTCCTGGACAATCACCTCCATATCTGCGAAGCATAACCCTGCCACCTTACCGATATGGGTGATGTCCACATCAGAAAGAAACATGTCAACGTCTTCCCTCAACTCCAACTCTGTTCCAACATTCAGAGCATCCGCAATAATCAAAACCAAATCACACTACCTATCAGCCTGAGATTCACCCTGAACCTCTGTTGCTGGTCCCACATCCACATCCCTGACCGCATCTCCACAATGCAAGAATGGACCTCTGCCTCCAGCCTCTCCACCATCAAGCATCTGCGGAAGAACCTTAGTGCCGATGGACACCAGCAAGTCCATTGGGGGAGGAAGACAAGCCATTAAGGTATAACTTCCCTCCCCCCCCAAATGCAGTCGAAACTGCAGAACTGACATGAAGACAATGGACTGGCTCATTTGAAAATCCGAAAGCTTGAACCAGTGCAGCTGAAAGCTAAACCAGTTTGGAAACAATACGGTCGAGCCAGTCCACACTAAAGGGAATAGGATCCTCTAACAACTGGGTCTCAGAAGGGACCGGCACACCACATGTGCTGCCAACAGCCATCTTCCCTAACTAACAAAGCCCCCAGACAATTCAAATGGGCTTTGCCTCCCACAGAAATTGCCCTGATGTAGCACCTTCCAAAAACACACCTGGACCTTCCTCAATTGGCAATTCGAGACTACTACCCCTGCTAAGAACAGATGGACGCGCTTCGTCCAAGCAGCAGTTTGGCAACACACTGCCTCCCGTCTTATGCAGACCCTCCTTCAGCAGGATTGATTGACACCAACAAGAGTCGTCCAGTACATAGGGCAACTGCAAACCAACCCTAAAGATAGCTTTGATCAATCAGTCATAAGACACTAGCCCACTCACCACCACGGGCCCCCCAGAGGGGACATCTCACCAGACCTCCTTTCCAATTGACCATCGTTTGTAGAAAACCTTGACAACCCCTGGACCCGAGAATCTTTCCATCGACCTCCAGTCCCACAGATAGTACCCAGACACCTTCCTTAGATGATAATGAGGAAAAGTTCATTTCACATACACAATAGCAAGATGTAGGTGATTCAAGAGGAGGTGGAGGTGGAGGAGAAAGTGGTTCTTCCAGCAATGCACGTATGAGTGTTGCCAAACCCAATCATTTGGGTCATAAACAGCATTTAAGTGGAAGGAGTAAACGTTGGCAACAGGAAGGGTTTTTAGGAGTGCGTGACGATATATTATCTAGAATCCACTTGCGACTTAGAGCCATCTTATTCACCCCCACCAACCATATGATAATTTACATGATTTCAATCAAATGACTGAATCATTATTTTCCTATGGATATGGATCAACTATAATTGTAAATGTCATAATGAAACATCCAAGAGAATCAAGATAACAACGACTATGAAGGCCAATACCGTAGATATTGGTGATACGAAGATATCTTTTTCATTATATATGAATTGTACAATTTTCTTTATATAATGGAATAAAAATCGATGTTATTTTATATTCACTGGTGTTAAATCTCTCATAGTCACATGAAAGTGTGTTAGATGTCACATTTATATTTTTAACAATTTTTAAAATATTTTCTTAATTTTTTAAAATTTAACATGATTTTTCTATTTTTTAAAAGGAAAAAAATAAGGTCAAACCAATTCTGAATTGCATTCCTCCTTGAGAATCAATCTGTATCGAACCGACCCGATTCGGATTGGATCAACATTGACTAATTCTATCCCCGATTATGATCTGGCAAACCTTGATCCTGCTGAGGGTGAATCGGAGCCAACCGGTGCCAGAGATGAGAAGGGAGCACCTCCCGATAAAGGGGGTGGAAAAACTATCGAGGCTTAGCAACATTTTCCAACTATTTTTTGTCCATTGCATCGTTTAGGGCTCTTAATATAGAAAAGTCATATTTACAAAAAATGACTTAAATGACTATTTAAAAACAAGTCTTTCTTAACACAAAAGTGTAAAGAAAAATTAAAAAGAATTTCAAATATCAAAATAAAAATAGGAAATTAATGCTAACACTACTAAATAAAAAAATAAATGTGATGTCTTCTTAAAACTCAAATGACGCCATGCAAATTTTTACTTAGCCTGATTTGATCACATCCTCATCATTCTCCCCTGGTTGAGAAAAGCTCGTCATCAAGTTTTACAGTGTCATACAATCTATATGACATCAATCAGTACGAAGGATGGCAATGATATGCATAGTTGTCAAGACGCTTGCCTAGGCGGCTAGGCGCTTTTCTAACAACACCTTGTCAGGATACCTTGTTTGGGGCTAAAAAGACACCCAAGGCGTCCAAGGCGCCAACGTAGGCGCCCAGGCAAGGCACCCTAGGTATTTTTACATGATTAAAAAATAATTTTGAAGGGCTTTGCCCTCTTGATACCCCTCACAAAGGACACTTATTTAATGATAGTTTTGAATATATTAATATATTTCACTATCACTTATACTATCATACATAATTAAGATTTATGATTATAAACATATATCATATACTTAATTAAGTTCTTTTTCAGCTCTTTCTTCTCTCTCTCTGTCTCACTTAATTTACCAAAATTAACTCCTTATCCAAAAACAAATACCTACACTTTTATAATTACATATATAAGATCACTTATACTATTATATACTTTTTTGGGTTCGGGGGGTTTCGCCCCCCTGATAACCCTCCACAAGGGATGCTGCCCCCTTGACCCCCGCGACCTGACCGCGCAGGTCGATCCGCGACTACTCTGCGCTCCCCCCAATTAATAATATTATGACAAGATTTCACCATCACTTGTACTATCACACATATATAAATGTTATAATCAGAAATATGTTACATACTTAAATTTTATAAAAATCTATTTAACTCTCTTCTCTTTCACACACACATCATATTTACTTATATGCATAGATAAAACACTCATATTCAATTATAACATAAAAATATAATTATATTTATGCTTATTTTTATGTATAACAACCTCCCGACTTAGCCTGCCTTGAATACTGCCTTGACCACCTAGGCGACGCCTAAACGACCACCTTGTTGCTTAAGCGGAATTAGTACCCTTCAACGCCTTGGGCGCCTTGTCGCCTTGACAACTATGGCGACAAAACACTCAAAGTGTTAGAGAGTGTAAAATAAGCTTAGGTGATTAAGCAACTGCTTAGGCGTCACGTAAGCAGTCAAGGCGGTAGGATTAGGTTCTAGACTTAGCTCATTTAGCCAATAAATGTATTTCCAACCCAGATCACTAGATTTAGCTCTTTTCTTCATCTCCATTTGATTAACCGATCCAGAAGCTGAACTAGAGGCTATTTCCGCAATAATCACAATTCATCCTGCAAATGATAACAAACAATCAAAGGGGTATGGGGTAAGCAAACCACAATAATCAAACTTCAAATGACGTCTCCGCTATGCATAGAAGTTAAAAAAATGTTTGAAGAAACATAAAACAACATCAGATGGTATCGACACACCGAAGACGTTCAAACATGTAATAGGAAATGTATAAGAAAATTAAAAGCATTCTAACAAATGTTAGAATGATAAACTCAAATGAAGAAATGAGAAGAAAAATAAAATAAGTTGAAACCTAGGTTTTCACCGATGAGAGAGGACCGTAGAGAGATGCTAAGCCCGCTAAGGCTTCTTTCGGAGAAGGGATAGTCGCCGCAGGAGAAGGAGTGTAGCAGGGGAGGGGCGGAGAGAATGTCGTTGTTGACGATGTTGCACAGGTGAGGGTCGAGCATGGGTGTTTGTCTAAGCATCGGGTGTTCGTTTAAGCATCGTAGGCGTCGGGCGGTTGGGGACTTCAGCTCGGCATAGAAGAGGTTGAGTGGTAAGGGGCTTCAGTCCCCATCAGATTTAAGAAAATCGATTCAGGACTGAGCCCAAACCAGTTTCTTAAAACTAGCTTTTTTTTAAATCAGCCGACTTTTCTCCTGGACCAGACAGTCTAGGCTGGGGTGTACTACGTGGTTTAATCATACTACCTTGGGCCATCACTTAAATCCCCTTGAAAAAGGTGTATGCTTAGGCTTAGGCATCACTTAGGTGACTACCTTGACAACTATGATGGTATGACCAATATAACAACGAGAAAACACAACCTGCAAACTATGAAGTGACCACTAACCGTAGAAGGTGACATAAATGATATCGTAAAAATTATCAAGCATCAAATACTTTGTAAGGATGTCTTTGAACATGTCCTAAGTAGCAAGTGACTCAGGTACATTCTCAGTGGTCAAATCCATTAGTAACTCGATGATTTGCATAGTCAACTCAATTTCAGTCTCTATAAAGTATTGCTACTTTGTCATTAACCCAATCAGTAGCTTGGTAAGATGCTCAATCAACTCGACCTCAACAAGTCTACCAGCCTTGCTCTCTATGGCACAATGTTGCCCATACTCTGCAGCAAGCTTGGAATTGGACACATAGATGACCTCGATAAACATGTCAGCATGCTCCTTGATCGCAGGCCACTTGGCACAACTGTTGACAATGTAAATCGAGTCTCTCAGTGAACTATACTCTATGGGGCCACAAAGTAAGCTCCTATGTAAACATGTCTAGATCAGTGTATCGATCGGCCAACCACTCATAACTGAGAAAAAGGCAATTTCCATAGTAAATAATCTCACACCAGGCATCATCCACATACCAGACAAACAATGATCTCGCTTGAAATATGAAAATACGCGCAAACTGAATATATGCCCAACTATGCTCAATTGTCTAATATTTTGATGCGATCAACTCAAGAAGAGATTTAACAAAACTGCATATATGCCCTTGCTTAATTGTCTAATATTTTGGACAAGAACAATGTGGCAGGTACCTATAATGGCAATGTGACATCAAATCTGAGGTGTCAATGTCCCATAAGGATCTTAGCCTGACAAAACAAGCCAGCACTGGCTTTAATACCATATTGATGGTAAATAAAGACGAAAATGATATCATCTACATGTGTAAACAAGCCCAAACTGATCACTAAACACTGTCGTAACCTTTATCGGACCAAACCATGCTGAAAATTGACTGAACCGGGCAAAAACCTTACTAAAAAGTGTTGAACTGACCCTGAAATGCACTAAACCGGGTCAAACCAGTCTGAAATGCTCTGAACCAGCTTTAATTGGCATGAACTAGCCTGAACCGACCCAAATACAGTTGAACCAACTTAAATCGATTTGTTTAGTTGTTGGACTAATTAGAACCAGTCAAACCCGGCTGGTAGCAGGTGCCTCAAGCAAAGATTGCCATCTCGGATCTCGGCTTCATCTCGGGGGGGTGAAAGAGAAGAGATCTCGAAAAAATCTTGGGAGATTGGATCTCGGATTCTCATATCAAAATGTATATATGTATGAAACATAACGTAATATCTTATAAAAATAGGAGTACATAAATGAATTTACATGAAAATATATAACATATTTTGTACATCAACTATGTGAATGAACAATTACAAGCACTTTCAATACCAAAAAGATAATTTTTGTGCTTTTAAAAGATTTAAATTTGTATGTAATCTTATTTAAATACTAATATGGTACTAAACTTATAACACATTTTTATGTCATAGTATAAGTGATAGTGAAATATATTAAATGTGTTTACACTATCATAAACGGGGTGCAGAGTAGTCGCGAATCGACCTGCGCGGTCAGGTCGCGGGGGTTAAGAGGGCAACTCCCCTTGTGGGGGCTATCAAGGGGGCAAAGCCCCCCGAAGATTTTTTTTTTTTATGGACCAGTCTACATGGGACGAGATCTCGGCGAACTCGTTTCTCGGCCTCCTTGGCGAGACCGAGATCTCGCGAGATCTCGGCGAGATCTCGCGAGATGGCATTCCATGGCCTCAGGTACAACCTCGGTGGTCAACTCTATCAATAACTCGATGATTTGCATAGTCAACTCGATATCAATAGCATTGTCAATCTCAAACTCTACAAGATATCGTTGCTCCGTCGACAACTCAATTAGTAGTTTGGTATGCTACTCAATCAACTCGGCACCAACAGCTCAATCAGCCTCCCCTTGTATGGCACACTGCTACTTATTATCTGTGGCAAGCTCGAGATTAGCCTCATAGATGACCTCAATAAATGTGTCAGCCTACTTCTCGATCGTAGGTCACTTGGCACAACTGTTGCTAAAGTAAATTGGGTCTCTTAATGATCTGTACTCTAAGCCGCAAAATAAGCTCTTGAACAAACATGTCTAGATCGGCACACCATTCGGCCATCCACTAATATCCCAAAATAATATAGTGTCCAAAGGAAAAAAAAAAACCTCCCATCAGGCATCATACATGTACTGGACAGTTAATAATCTCTCTCGGAATCTAATAATAACGCAAACTAAATATATGCCCAATCGTGCTCGATCACCTGATATTTTGATGCGATCAACTCAAGGAGAAACCATAAGATGCAAGTTTCGAAAAATCTAGATAAAAACATTGTGGCAAACCTATAACGACAATGTGACGTCAAAGTTAAAGTGCCGATGTCCTACACAAGATAAGGATCCTAGCCTGTTAAAACACGTTGGCACCGACTCTGATACTATATTAATGCAGGACAATGACGAAAATGACACCATATGCACATCTAGACAGGACCAAACTGGTCACTGAAAGGTTGCCATAACCTTGACTGGACTGAATAATGCTGAAAACCAACTGAAACGGGTTGAAATCTAATTAAAAGTGTTGAATTGGCCCTAAAATGAACTGAACCGAATAGAAACAGTTTGAAATCCTACTAAACTGGCTTAAACTAACATGAAATGGCTGATCTGAACCCTAAACCACCATGGACTGGCTTAAATGAGAATGAACCGGCTTATACCGATTGGTTTAGTTGCTAGACTAGTTAGAACTTGTTAGACTGGTGAAGAACCAGTAGAACCAGTATGCTTAGAATAGCTCCTCTTAACCCCTATGGTTCGTGGTGCACGTGGCAGCCCCAAGCGAAGGGGGGTCATGGCGGTCGTGACGGGCTGCCGATGGCACATGCAAAGTGCTACAAGAGACTAAGGGCTCCTTCACCTCCTTCACTTTTTGTCTTTGTCACCTTTGTGTGTTTGGACAACAAGTGGGTGCAAGCTAGCAGAGCGTGGAGGAAGTGGTGTCTTCCTCAATTGTCCACCCCTCCTTTGTCGTCGTCCGATAGCAGGGAGCAAGGAAGGTTGCAAAGGCAGTTGGGAGTGGGCGATGGAGTGTCCTCATACGGAAGCAACAAACCACAATTCTATCTTACACTTCTACTCACTAATGATCATATAGATGTGCCATTTAAGCAATTTTTTTCCAAAAAATCAAAAAGGTTTGCTCATTATTTTGGTCATAGACTTTCTTGTTCTATGTGATAGCAAAAAGAAAGCAATGTAAATTGACAAACTAAAGTGAAAAAATAAACTATACAAGGCAAATCACGCAAAACCTAGGTCATCTAATAAATCATAATCGATAGTCGATACATGTGTAACCTAAGGTTTATTCTCAGCTGGTTTCAATATCAAAGCACAAAAAATGTTGTAACTAACATACAAAATGACAAATTAAAGTGAAAAAAAAGACATGCAAGGCTGTCAGGTAGTTGCTCACCATTTCAAAGTCCACATCTATGGTTCAAGAAATGGAATTATTATTCTTGATTCAAACTAGACATTGATTTTTTTACAAAATGCTTGTCATTTATATGATCTCCCATTCATCAAAAAGGTCATTCCTTCTTTTTAAAGACCCATCATTTATTTAAAGATGTGGTAATGGAACAAATGGTGGCGAACTATATCAATGATTCTCAATGAAGGATTAGGGAGTTTTTTACCACTTGTTCGAGTCCAAAAAAATCTGTTCGAGAAACAAGAAGAGAAATTTTGGGTTGAACCAACAACCAGATTGTGTAGTTATTATGGATGTAGATAAAACATCTTGTGTCATACTAGAAGCTGATTGATCACAAATACCAATTGTTTCTTTTTAATATATGTTTCCAATATCCAATCTACAACAAGTAGATATATAGGACATACACGAACACATAATTCACAAGCAATGCATTTATTGAATTCAAACATGTGCTGAGCAACTAAAGAAGTAATAGCCCCTAAAGAAGTTAGTGCAAGACCTAATTGAAAATGAATCGAACAATAAGGTTTATTCTTGGTCAAGTAAGTGAACAGAAACATCAGCCCTAGAACAAATGCAGTACAAGGAGGAAGGCTTCTTATAGAACCCTTAGGAAAAACCTTCAAGCAACAAGCAGTGGAAATAAATTCTTAGTGTAAGAAGTCACATACCATTTCAAGAAGGCAAACACCAAAAGTTGCAAACAAGAGAGAAGATTCCTATAGAACGTTTAAGCCACAAGCACTGCATATAAAAAGGCATAAAATGAGTACGAAAACAGCATGTCAACTCCATCTTTTATCAACATGGTTAAGCATTATTAAGTAAGCAAAGGTGAGAAGAGCAAAAGCTAAGTTAACTTTGGTGGATCCAAGTACACGAGGGAAAACAATCCGCTGGAGACTAGGTCTTCAGGTAGCCTTCACTTCGTAAAAAAATAAAGCAAGGAAAGTTTTTATCATGACATTCTAAGCTCTTTTAGGCACGAAAATCTAACTTCAATTGTCATAAAGCAAATGATGCAGGTATTCTTATTGACAATTATGAATATTGCCGAGGAACAGAGAAAATAAGGAACCAAGAAACTTATAAGAACGTCCATAACTTCGTTTCCTACAGAACTACACCTAGAAAAAGAAAGAGAGATAATACCAGAAAAAAAATCAGCTAACATAACCGAAACATCCAAAGAGCTGCATAACCGGGAGATACAAACACTTTCCGTGCAGCCTATAAGTTGAATATTAGAATTCAAAATTTCTACCTATCATCAGAAGAATTTATGGCTGAACTTATCGATTTTCATCGAAATATTGACAACGGAACAGACAGAAGAGATAATTCGCAGTTTCGCACTTCGACAAGTATTTTGCATATAAGCCAAGGGAAGGCCGATTTTTTTATGTAGCACGCCATACCAGGGCAATCGCCGGCGGTGAAATGGCAATGGCGTTCAGGAAGAAACGGGAAAAACCTAAGACCGGACAACTTACCTTTGACCCGGGGAGACCGCAGCGGGATCCAGCTACAGGGTCAGATGATTCGCGAGTCTGCTGCGAGGTTGACGGGTAGGCTACGGTAGGATAGCGGTAACCGTATCTTATGAGTAAAAAGGATATGTCGTTCGCTAATTATCGGTAGCAAGTATGGTGATGAGCCGCTTTGTGTAAATTGTAATGTCGATTAATGAACGATTAACATGTATAAAAATAGTTTATATAAAATGATTTAACATATACAACTAAAAATATTTTAAATGATAAAAAACAAAGTATAAAAAATATGAATTAAAAAATTTACAAAAATATTATAAGATAGTTCTTTCTAAATTATACCTCTACCATATAATTATTTAACATAAAATAAATAATGAATAATTTTATTGTTGATTTTTCATCAAATTAAATTAGGTGTTAGATTATCTTATAAGCCATTTGTCATATTTTGGTTAATAGATACAGTTATCACATAATAGATTCTTTTTATATCTATATCTATTAAATTAGTAAATTATCTTATATCTGTTGGTTAACTTAAATTTGACTAATCAATTATCATTTACATAATTAATTACCAAATGTAAATTTATTATGAAAACCCCCTTAATTCCTGTTACGCACAAGAGAAGACAAGATATCAACAAACAATATCACGCAAATACCCGACAAAGGACAATAGAGCAGCAAAATGGACTAAAATAGGTGAAATGTCAAATTGACTAATAATGTGTTTGGTTGCACATTAAATTTTTATATATATTCATGATAAAAAGTTATATTAAAGTAAAGCGTAAGTTATCCAATGACAAAATTGTAACCTTGGGGAGATGTGATGACCAAAAAGATTAGGAGTTACATCAAAAGAGGTGGGGGCCACAAGCTAAAAAGAAGAAGATCTCACTCCTTTTTGTCCAAGAGAGAAATCACTTGAAAACATAAAATTATAATTGTGGTTAAATGTTTCTTTTAATACGTTTTGTTACAAAAATATAAAATTTTAGTAAAAACTCAATTTATCATGCAACTAAACATCCCATAAAAATTTGTATAGATTGTACAATATCAAGTCAAGTGATAATAAGATAAATTAGATCACCAACCAATTTATTGACTAAGTGAGATCTTCTGTAGACACTCTATTTGTCATACATAGTTTAGTATAAAAAGTTCTGCGAGAGTATCTACAAAATGTATGACAGAAAGAAAAATCTTTCGATGAATATCAATTATGTACTTTGTTAAGAAATGAAATAATTTGTTGTCGAATATACAATCTCAAGACTAAAAAAGTGATGAAAATGGTGACTCTACTTAGCAAGATGGTAAGTCTCACAATTTGTTAAAGAAGAAAAAAAAAGTAGCATCCTAAGAAAAACTCATACCAGAGGTGAGACCAAAGATGAGAGAAAAAATGACCCAAACATCGATTCAACAATAGTGAGAGTGTGCTCAAAGGATTAGGAGATAACAAGAGTAGATTGTGGAGGATGTAATGTGTTCAAGCAGTAGATCCTATCTTTCTTATCACATGTTTCAATCATTTAATCGGAACTTAGATATTGCACCTCTAAATAAGAAAAAAAATGAGAAGTGATAACCAAAATCAGCTATGCTACTAATAGATACAAAATTCATCAAGAGATTAACACAAAGAATAAAAGAAATGATGATGTAGTTATTGGTGATTGAGCCCTACTTAAAAATTGGTAAAAAAAAGTATCATCAACGATATGAATATGAATATGAGGTGAATCATGAGAACAATTAATTAATAAGAATAGAATCATGAAATATCATATGATGAGGCACCCTATAATCTAAAATACGTACAAAAATTTTATTGGTAGTGAAAAATATTGCAGGGAGTTCAAGAAAAAAATTAACATTTTGAAGGAAGTGTTGAATATGTTGTATCTATCGAGTAAGTTGTGTTATATCCAAAGAGTTCTATTAGAACCTAAATGATAATGTTAAAGTAGATGACTATGCAGTATCAACAAAATTGAATTTATTGTGCACTTCACCTAGCATTAATTGGATAGGTGGAATCTATAATACCAAAATATGTTATGGCATCTAATAAAGAGTGATACTTTAAAGTGGCTATATATAAAGACAATGTTGGTTGGGGAACTAGAAGTTCCAAGAGCATGTAATTAGTAAATAAGTTTAATAATTGTATCATCTATACTTGGTAGAGATCGAAGATCGATGAAGGAGTTGACCTGTAATATGTCATACTATAGACAAAGTTACAAAAAATATGGTAGAGATAATATTATCTACCTTATTGACCATTACAAGAATATGTTAAGATGCTATCGGAAATATGCATAGTATCTAACTCATAAATTGAAAATTCACTTTGATGTATATCACCAAGTTTACCATGAAAATGATATTCTTGGATACCTTTGGATTAAATATAACTTTTACCAAGATAATTTAATTGTGTTTCAGAGATTAGATTAAGACAAATGGATAGTTTTATGGCACAATATATATCCATAGCAATTTCATTATCAACATTTCACATCTAACTGAAAGAAAATTTGCTTATATAGTTGTTACTATCTAAATTATATTTGAAAAATAGTTATTCTTCCATACAATAGCCACCCAAATAGCATAAATATTGTTACCTTGGGGTTGCATGGGTGGTAGAGATGTAAACGGTGTAGATGTTGAGTGGACTATCAATAACACTGGTTAACTATTTTTTAGATGTTAAGTTGAAAAAACTTCAAAGTATGCACTATTGGGAGTAAATCAAGGATGTTTAACCTCCTGAGAATGTTACTAATTAACATAATTTTTGGGCTAGTTAGATGATTTAGTCGTTACATATGGTATTAGAGCATGACCCATTTGGAAGATCAATTGTGACTCGTTTGGGTGTGTGATATGTGATGTGTGTATAGTCTTGGTGAGGACGTCAAATCTTTAAGGGGGTAAATTATGACACCCTAGTTAACGAATTTGTTAAAAGATTAAATTAATAGACTATCAATACATTCACTTAACTATTTTTTGGATGTTAAGTTGAAAGAATTCCGAAGTTAAGTGTGCTCTGTTGAGAGTTGGTTGAGAATAGATGATCTCCTAAGAATGCTGTTAATTAGCATGGTTGTTGGGATAATTAGTTGATTTAATTATTAAAGAAGTATATGATTATTCAACCGACTTGTTAAGTTGATGAATGTTTATAAAAAAGTTCAAGCTCTGGACATAATTTAATATTATTTTAATGGATAACTACTAAATTACTTAATATGAAAATGGATACATCTCAAACTAAATCCATTATCTGATAACTATATTTGTTAATTAAAGTGCATCTTGGACGATCTATATTCTAAAATAACCTATCACTCAACACCCAATTTATGTCAAGTATGTGACAGTCCACCTTTCACCAATAGTGATATGTCCCTTTCGCTTGATGATCGAAGATAGCCAACTATGATTATAAGTTAATGAACATTTATAAGATAGTTCTTACTCCCGGTATACCTTAACAATATTGTAATATATAACTAATGAATATGAAAATAGATGCATCTCAAAGTGAATCCATTATCTAATAACTATATTTGTTGACAAAAGTGTATATTAGACGATCTATATTATAAGGTAACCAAACACTTCACACTTAATATGTATAAAAGATAAAAACTTAACAATATTATAATTTTTTTTATGTTAAAGAATGTTATGTTGGACATGCAACTAAGAACTATATTGTTGCAAGTACTTTTTATATATGTTTCTAAAATGTATTCTCTTTTATGTTTTTATTTTTGTCGCTGAAGATATTTTTATTTATTTTTTATTTTAATGTATTGGATAATAATATAAACAATTCGTATATATATCAGTGTAGGTCTCAAATTAACAAGTCTGAGAGAAGAGTGAATTGGATTTGTTCCTAAATTTTAAACTTCTCTCAAATGTAAAAATATTGATCACTAATATCAGTTCACAAAAATTTGATTTCTTCAAATGAATGAAAAGAGGAAGAAGTGATGGATCACACCACAATGTACATATGGATTTTTGGCGATTCAATCACAAATGGATAACACCAACAAAACCTATATCTACCACGTATGTACCTCATACCTACCATGAGCAGATTTTAGTTAATTCACGCACAACATGTTAAAACAATCCACACACACATCTATGGGGTGTTTGGTTGCATGATAATGAGTATTTTTTTTTTAATTTTTAAAAATTGTAGTAAAATTTTATTTTAAAAGTGTTTGGCATGTGTTACAATTTTTTATCTCAAAAGTTTTTTTACCCTCCTCCACGTGATAGAGAAAAAAAAGAGGTATTGAGCATTTTTTTTTCAAAAGTGCACAACCACAGCACATGGTCCACAAGCCTAACCCATGTGCTACATAAGTGACTTTTCATTTATGCACCAAACACCTTACCATCATTTCTAAAAATGATAATATTTTTGCCAAACATTATATTTTTATAGTTTTCAATTTTAAAATTTGTCAAGTTTCAATGTATGATATCATTTTTTATCATGAAACCATATAAAAAAATAAAATGCAACCAAACACCCCACTAGTGTTCAGACTTTCCACACATCTATATTTCCTCCACTCATTGAGAATTTAAACAAGGAAAACACATTAATTTTGTAAGGACTCAAAGCAAGAATGATATAATTGTAAGCACAACGAGATGAGGAATGAGCCACAACTTGGGAGCATCTTCAAACTTGTGGAAGTTGAAAACACGCTTCTTTTGGCATCAAATCCTCACAAAAAACCATCTCGTTATGGCTTGAAAATCCTGTCATAGTTATTATAGGGTGTTTGGTTGCATGATAATAAATGTTTTTATTTTAATTTTTAAAAATTATAAGAAAACTTGTTAAAATAGGTGTTTGACAACCTTGACAGTTTTATATTTTGAAAGTGATTTTCTTCTTAAACAAAAAAAAAGGTCTCACCTCTTTCTTTTTACATGTGGTCCCCCACTTTGTTTGGTCATGAATGGTAGTTACCCCCTTTTTATTATCACAACCCTCCAAACATAACAATTTTATGTCATGAGTTAGTTCACTTTTTATTTTAATATAATTTTTAATCATGAAAGTGTATAAAAAATTATCATGCAACCAAACACCCCATTAGTGTTTCGTCCTTCACAATGTGATTTTTATACTCCAAACATCTCCCACGTTCAAAGTCTTAGATGATCTTTCTTTTTGGATCATTATCTATTTTTCAAGAGATAACCATTTAAAATAATGAGAGAACGCTAATGGGGTGTTTGGCTGCATGATAATTTTTTGTACACTTTCATGATTAAAAATTATATTAAACTAAAAAGTGAACCAACTCATGACATAAAATTGTCATGTTTGGAGGGATGTGATAATAAAAAGGGGTAACTACCATTCATGACCAAACAAAGTGGGGGACCACATGAAAAAAGAAAGAGGTGAGACCCTTTTTTTGTTTAAGAAGAAAATCACTTTCAAAACATAAATTTGTCAAGGTTGTCAAACACCTCTTTTAACGAGTTTTCTTATAATTTTTAAAAATTAAAATAAAAACCTTCATTATCATGCAACCAAACACCCCCATAGCTTTTTATATCTTTTTCGGTAGTGTTAGTCAACCAATGTAGTGATGTAAGTGGATTGATGTGGCTGTTCCCCAGAGATTCTCTATGCTAAAAAGATTTGGTCGAGATTGGCGGTCGACTAGTGAGCACATTGTTATGTCCTCAAAAGTACTCCACCAATTTAGGTTGACTAATGCATTTCTCTGTACAAAAATGTCATGCTAAAAATATCGGTGGACTGGTTACCGGTACACCATGAGTAAGAGGCCAATATACTCAATTTTTGCATTTTGGTTTTTCATTCGTGCATTTTATATCTAATCATATTATTCTCATTCATCGTGATTCTTCTTTCAATCTTAGTTATTAATTAAGCTTGATTTATACAATACTAGTTTCTTTTCATAAGAATTTTTCATCATCGAAATCTATAGAGAATTGTTTCATTCACAATATCGATTTTTATGATGAAAAAAAAGCTACATTCAACTTATAAAAAGTATGTGTTGAACTTTTGTGGTAAGTTTAGTTATTTTTTCTTAGATAATTTAACATGAGGCCTTGTGTCTTCGCCAAGCATTTTAATAAAAGATCTTGTGTCAGAAAATGTGTAATAGAGGGCCCACTTTTTCTAAAATCTCTGTTGACTCGAATTGACCCCTTTTCCCCTACGATAGTTCAAAAAATGAATTAGAATTCCCAATTAAAAAAAAAACTATCTGAAATTACTTTCCTTCAATTGATCTGAGATGCCTAATTTTATCCCCCAAACCCCTTGATAAATCAAATAAGAATAGCATGGTTCCCTTGGGTGATTGAGCATGAAATATGTTTCTTCAATTCAACTTGTAACCCTTGTTCTTCCTCTTGATACTGAAATAAATCATGGTGAACAAAAATGGAAGAAGATGATATGAAACGACAACAACATCAGATAGCAACAAAAACATAGATAAAGATGGAGAAGAAAGGGAAGAACTAGTGATTTCGAAGTCCATCTTGCTAAAGCCCTCCTCTCATAGGCGCCTCAAAGCAGGTTCATGGTTGATCCAAGTTGTTTTCTCATAGGGATAGAGGTCAAGTGATGATGGGGGTAAACATGGAAGAAAAATAAATGATAGACTGTGACTTAATAGAATGGGTGTGATGTTAAATGTATTAAGTTGACTAGGCCTCTTATTAGCAACATTTGGCCAATGGGCTTTTCATTAAAGTGATTTTCATAACCAGACCTTTAATTAATTTTCCTTTTTTCTGATCATTACATATGTTTTATATATTAAAAACTAAATTTCCATCGATCACACATTCATCCACAATAAATATTTCAACAATCCATTAACCTATTGTTACCTATTTCTTAGTGGATAGCACAAAGTGATCCACAAATACACTTAATTCTGATGATTAACAAATAATAAGTAAACACATTTTTTTATTTTTGGATTAGATAGAATTGCATATAATATCACTTTTCAATTGCTTGCCATCACACACAAGAGAATTGGTCATAGTTTCATTTGTAATTGGGCTCCGAAGATGTCAGGATCCCTAGGTCTCACTTTCATATGAGATGCGGATTAATAAATGTCATATTGTTGTGATAGAGATGTCCTTTGTTGTCGTTAATCTTCTTTGAATTTCTTTAGGCCCATTTGACACAAGTTTTATTTAGAGATAAATCAAATTTATCTTTAAAATTTTAAGAATAAATTAAATTTATCCTAAACTTAATCTTATACCCGATGAGCTAGTCACCTCCTCGTTTTAGATATTTTGTCACGACCGAAAATAAAATAACATAATCATGCAATAGAAAATTCAACGTAATAATAGTGGGATGAAATCCGTCACTTGGATTCCACAACCCAACTAAACATACTACAAAACCTCCATTAAAGTTCAACTGATTTATGAATTTTCAATCTCAAACTTAAACAATCTTTATTATGGGTTCCATCAAAATAAGGGAAAAGAACTATGCTATCGAGTCTAACAACATTCATATTCAAAAACAAATCAACAAAAACTGCGTAAGTAGAGAATATCTCTTCTCTCCAAGTGCAAGTGACTTTGGTTTCTCTTGCTCCACTTGAACCTCAAGCTCTATTTTCTCAAAACCTATTGTAAAATTTATAATAACAATGAGGTGAGTTACCAATGACTCAGTAGGATTCAACTCCTTTTTTGCCAATTGGATAACTAGTATAAGTAGACAATGATACATAATATAGCTAACTTGAAGAATAACTAAAAGTATAGAATGTCTTATATATTAACCTCAAAAGCCCATAACCAAACAAGGTTTATCTTTATGGAAAATATCATGCTACAACTATACACTTACGGATCAATACATGCTAGGCCACACAAACTAGACATATGCCTTCTAAATGACCTTAAAACCTGACATATTGTGACCATAACATAATTGAACCAATCAGATTTTTTTAAACATACCATGGCACTAACATGCCTACATGAGATACCAACATGCATATTTCATAACCTACATGATACATCAAAAGCATATTTCATTTTCTTCAAGCATAAACCATATAGCAAGAAATTTGTTGTCTTGCTTTCACACATCACATGAAATAATAGCATCAACAACTCTAATATATATACAACAAAAACATATAATTAAGATAGACCTATGGTGCACCTGGGCAATGACGGAACTTAGTGTAAGCCGTGGTTAATCCGGGATCTATGGGATGGCTAGATTGTTCTGTGTCTCTCACTGCCCACGTGACATTGGCTAACATAGGCTGGTGAGCTTTCATATCATGCCATTAACAAGCGTTCATAATATTATATTCATACCATGCATACAAAATATAACCATATAATCTCAATGTCTTTCATGCAAAACATAGCATATACCACAATTTAGACAAGACTTATGTCAAACCGACATAATTAGCATGCTCTAAACCAAACTCATACCATACATGACCAAATAGACATAACCAAATGGAGTATCAAAGGAGATGAACAATACATGTTCTAACTCATGCAAGACAATTAACCCACTTCATATTTGGCATAAATTGGACAATTGAGAGGTTCTAATTTTTACATATAAAATTTGACATAAACAAGATTCTAAAAGTTAAAGTTGATGATTTCAAGATTTACTAAGCATAATTACTTAATTTTTAATAAGTAGGTTAAAACTAGTACACAACTAGTAATTCTATGGTTCATAAAACATATTCTAGAGCAAAAAATCTTCTACCGAAGCCACACATATCTAAACATGATCAGCATAATACAAAATATCATTTTTCATAATCAGGTTTCTAGAATTTTGAGTGAACAATGACCATTAAGTTCAAAATTCTTAATTAAGCCAATTAAGGGTTATTAGGTCAAATCATGTATTTTTCTAATGATTATATATAAGGTCAAATAATTAGACAAGTTTGAAAAGCTTACTTGGAATCTTATAAAATTTTTAGACTTTTTTTGCTATTTTCTTAACTTTTAAACAAATTCACTAAACTAGACAGAGCAGTTGGGTCAGACACATTCTCAGGCAGACGCATTCTTGGGCGAACCAGATGTTGCATGTGATGCTGGACCAACAGCGGTTTGGTGGCTGCTGGTGTCCGAGCAGCAAATGCACGTAGGGGACAGAGGTGGGCATGACACCGACAGGGAGAGAGGCACATCCAACGGTGGCAGACGCATCCAGGGGAGGCGGATGCGTCAACAACGGAACTTCGCAATGATGTTGGCGCTGACCGGCGGCAGATCAAGACATAAGGTGACGGTGACAGCGGTCCTCGATGTTGTCAGCGATGCCGAGAAGAGAGAGATACGACGGGGGGTCTTCTGTTGGTTTCTATGGCAAGATCAAGGTGAGCGACAGAGAGCAAGAGGGAGAGCAAGAGAGATCGTGAGATGTAGAGGGAGCAGGTGAGGAAAAGAAAACGGAGAGAAAGAGGATGGGGTTACGTGGGAAAAGAAGAAAGAAGAGAGGAGGAGGTGACAGTTACATTTAAAAAAAAACAGTAGGTATTACATTTTTTTTAACATTCTTCTTATTTTTTAAACTTTCTCGTAGCCGGTTCACAAGGTTCCGTTTGATTTGGTGTTTGATTGTTTATATTAATTAAACTCTAACCTATCTTTTATAACTTAAGAAATTTCTTAAATATAAATTGTATGGTTTAATTTTTTATTTTTTAGATATAAATCTTTGCAGAAAAATGGCATATATAAAATATTCGTAAATAAATATTAGATTGTTGACATGTAAACAAATTACTTAATTCTACCACAGATTGCATAGATTAGATATGAAATTAATGTGGTATTTGGTTTCATTATAAATTGAATTTTTGTTACATATTTATATTTTTGTAAGAAAATTAAAAAAATGCTTAGCAACCATTACAAATTTATATTTTTAAAAAGATTTGCTTCTTGGACCAAAAAAAGATATAAGACTTTATTTTTTATTTTATCATGTGATCCCTCACCTCTTTTTGCCATACATTGGTTAATACTATCTTTTTTATCATAACTCCCCAAACATGACAATTCATGTTCTCCGCTAACTTAAACTTTATTTTAATACAATTTGTTTATCATGATATGTCTAGGAATTTTTTGTGCAACCAAACGTTGTATAAGAGTTCAAATTTTCAGATGAAGCAAAATAATTACTACAACGCTGCTTGGGTTACAACATACCTTAGATGGTGGTGATAGCTGCAAAAGTAAAAGACAAGTCAAGTATTAACTCAATAAGGTTGGTTCCCTCCCTCCACCATGCACTGATGATAATCAATAACGATAGCGGTCAATTTTTGAAACCATGTCCACAAGGTTTTTTTAGAAACCATGTCCACAAAGCTTGTTTTAGTCTATAAATTGGTTTATGTAATCTGTAGGCTAAATATGTGTAATCCTGATGGTAACAATGTACACTTCCTCTTCCAACTCACCATGAAGAAAGAGCAATGTTGACAACAAATTGGAAAAGTTCCCCACTCTTAACCGCCACAATAGACAACACTATTCTAATGATGCTCATTTTTATCTACAGGTGCAAAAGTTTTATTATATTCTATCTTTTTGATTTGTGAAAAACCTTTTGGCAAATATTTAGCTTTGTATCTAGCTATTAAACCAACCAAGTTGAACTTAAGCTTATAAACTCACTTATACCTAATGGCCTTCTTTCTAAGGGGTAAGGTAGTTATGCTCCATGTCCTATTGTCTATTCTCATACAATGCTTCTAGTCCTTCTTCATAGATTGTCTCCATTTAGGAAATTTACACGCAATATTATAGCAATTTGGTTCATATCCAGTAGACAATTGGTTCAAGAAATTGACATGCTTAGGATTGAGATTTTTGTAGCCTAAGGGCCTTTTATGGGGTATTTGGTCCATGCATTTGTGCTTTCCAATGTTAGAATAGAACCAATGTTAAATAAAGTAATATAATTATTTAAGTATGCTGGAGGTTTCCTTGTTTGAAGATTCTTTGGAGCAGAAGTTTTGGGAAATTCTTGATCAGACACTGCAATGTCATCTTGTGGTGCTATTATAATTTCACTTTCATCATTTGAATTATAATTTATATCTTCAATAAAAATAGGAACAAGTGGGAAATCATTAGCAACCATATCATCAGCAATACATGGAAAGTTGTGCTCAAGGAAGGCATCTCTACTCATAAACACATTACTAGTAAAGATTTCATACAATCTAGAAGCCTTATGAGATGCCTGATATCCAATAAATATACATTACTTGCTTCTGGAATTGTATTTATCTAATTCTAGGTGGCTAGTGGAAGCAAAAGCAAAAATCCAAATACTCCTAATCATCAATAATCAAGTGGTTGATTAAACAATATTGCCTTTTTCATTTTTGAATCAATATCTCATTTTTATAGGTATTTGGATTAACATCCTCACTATATTGTGCCTCACTTCTTCCATCAAAAATATGTCTCATATATCTATCAAGTTGAATCAGCACAAGTGAAGTCTTATGAATTGCCTATGTAACTCTCAATTGGTACCTCAATAGAGGTGTCCTTGAGTAGTTGGGTTGTAGAACTAGAATATCTTCTTGTTCTACCTTGCTCCTACTATCTTTCTTAAGAAGGAACTCCTCCTCTAGAAATAAAACATGCGAACCAACATAGATTCTGTGTCCATAAGGGTGTTGGAATTAATATATATAATTTTTTTTAGGATATTTCTCAAGCTAATACTTCTTGATCTTATATTTTATCTTGTCAAGGTTATAACTCTTCATAAAGGTTGGACATTTTGAAACCTTAACAAGCTTAAGGTCAAGCTTTCCCTTCTTCCATATGTCATTCAAAGTATGATTTCTCCTTTTAAATATTGTATTAAGTTAAAGTATATGGACGTGTCCACTATGATGAGATTATATTATCTTTTAAATAATGTGTGAATTATGTACTTGAGTATTCTCCTCAATGATCTAATCAAAGAGTTCTAATACTCCTTTAGTTAGTTTCTCTGTTTCATTCTAAAACTTTAAGAATTTTTCAAATATCTCAAATTTGTATGTCACTAAGCGCATATATTCATACTTAATGAAACCCTTAATGAAAGTAAAAAATATTTACCTTAAACATTAATAGACATGAGCCAACATACATTTAAATATGTGTTTCAACAACTCATTGGCCCTTTCTCCATGTACATTAAATGAAGAGTTGGTCATTCCCCGTCAGACAAGATTTACATATGGTTAACAATTCAAAGTATTTACCTTAGTGTATCAATCCTTATAAAAATTCTTAAGACTTTTCTCATTAGTAGTTTGTAATGTCAAATAATAGATTGATCTATATCAACCCATTTCATCTTATGAGGAACATTCACACATATGATAGGAACTTTCATATCTAATATGTATAAACTATTTATTAAGCTCCCACTAGCAAACACTTTGCAATTAAAAGTCAAAAAAATTTATCGTTTTCATTAGCTCACAATAAATCAACATTTATGAAAGCAAGAAATGTGGATAATATTCTTAACTATTGAAGGATATTATAGCAATCTTTAGAATCGAGTTATCTCTGGAAGACTAATAAAAGTCTGTTTCTCCCACTAAAAATGATGTAATTTTTACACCGATTCCCATATGTAGGTTAACATCTTCTTTATTTAACCTTCATTTAATTGTCATCATCTAGAACTCCTTACATATATAAGATGCATATTTAGTATCATGAGATGCATAGGTTGGTATCAAATACCATGATATACACATAGTATCAAATATCATGATGTGTCTATCTATGACAAGTAAATATCAATGGCTAAGATACTTGAAGCTTCTACAAGCTCCACCTTTGCTTTCACTACTAGAAAACTTACAGTTCTTCCTTCAATAGTCATCATCACAACGGAATTAGTATCCTTTGTCTTATTAAGGATCTATTTTTTTCACCTCCTTATCAACTTTTAACTTTGCACTTTAGTCCCATCTTATGATTTTTTTTTCTTTTCATTGGTCTCACCAACAAGAAGTATTTAAAATGTATTGCTATCAATCTTGCCCTCAAATAGCTCATCACGATGAGCCATGATGAATCTAATATTTATCTATTTATGTTGCCTCTACAACTTATTTGCTAATGGAGCCCAACATATAGTACATGGCAAACAATGTATCTTCTTTATTATTTTATAAGATGAAGATCTCATATATTTTCATTTTATTAGATGGTTTAGGAGTCATTTATTTCTTAAGTAGGATAGTTACTTGGTCAACTATGAGAACAATTCTCATGAATCTAAACCTATCAAAGAAGTTTGGGCTAGTGAGCTTGTTGGCATCTAGTATATCCTACAACTAGTGATTTATTATCAAATTCTACAATGAAAAAATAATATAAAAATAATGAATACATTCATTTTAAAATTAAGATATAATATTTAATCCTAATTTAAACTCTCAATAATTTTCGACAAATTTGCACAACTCTTGTTATGTAAAGATGGGATATCACAATAACATCCTAGTGAGGACTAAGGCCATGTTAACCTTATGGTGACAACCTTGTGAGAAACACAACAAGACATCCCATACTTGATAGATAGAAAACTTTTGCTAGTTACAACTCTTACAACTTTTGGTCATATTCAACCTCTAAAATCATAACTTGGTGAGAAACACAACAAATCATATACTTTAGTTAGGTTAAACCCATTGGTTATACATCATGAGAATGGATTCTCAATATAACCCTTATGAGAAATACAACAAGGCCATGCCAATTGTTCACCCTAAAGTTTGTTAAATGGCTTAAGTGGCATTTGATTTGGCTTACTCTGAAAATCTAAACTCTTAATTTCACATCTAAACTCTTAGTTTGTGGTAAATTTAAGTACTTAATTTAATTAAGATGTTAATTGTGATGAGTTCATAATTTCACCTAAAAACATATTAGATACAATGAAAGGACTTGTTAAGGCTCTCAACATCTAAAGAAAAACAAGTTATTTTCAAAGATGTTTTCAAATATAAGAGTTTCATTTAGACAATATTTAAGAGTTTTTTTCCATACAACCTTCAAAATATGATATCTGATCAAATTAGACACCAGAGCTTCACTTAGAGTTATCAAACAACCCCTTAGCTATGATCATCAACTAAATGAATTTTGTGAGAAACAACAAATCCATCCAATTTAAGATTAGGTCATCAAGACCATAACAAAGAAAGTCTATGTGAGTCTTAATGTCTCATGTTTATCAATTTAATTTAAATAAAGAAATATTTTTTAATATCATTAATATATGTATGCTAATTATATATACATACCTTTAGAATATCATATATTTAAGATATACATAGAATAACACACAACCACATATCACTTATGTTAGAAATAAAATAGATGCTCATGAACTTTAACATTAATTATGCAACACCAGAGCTAGAATGGTGTGCACAAAAAAATAATCATATGATATGAATGTAGATGTGCCTTCACTTCCCTAAAAATGCTTCTTCAAGTGGTTTCACTCTTTTCTCCTCCACAAACCGACTTTTTTCATTACAAGCGATTTAAGGGTAGCAATCTTGCAAATGTACATATCTTAATAAGAAACCTTAATTTTTACCAAAGAGAATACATAAATAAGGTAGAACTTATATTCACAATTGAGTAGAGAGAGGATATGGAATGCAGCCCCAATAAACATATCCACAATAGTTACCTACCATCACATGATAATTAAACTATGTCCATGATCACCATTCATTCACACCATCAAACAAGAAAAACTAAACAATTTAAAACACGTATCCATTCAAGAAATTGTACAAAGTGTAAAATTTATGTCTTAATTGCCATTCTAAAAAATCATATTTTATTGGGCTTAAAATCAGTAGATAAAACTTTAAAACAATGTTAAAATCAAACTAAGAATGATTTTATAGCAATAGAACTTAAAATCATCTAAAATATCATTAAAATATTTAATAATCTATTAAATAATTGTGATCCTGGCACAATGCGCCTCCCTGACTTGGCATTTTACGCCACTAGGTCTTGGTGTAGTGTGCCCATCCACAATGGTCAAAGAGTTTAGTGCCGATCAAACCAACACCTTCAATTCCAGATCCAATAAGACTAGATCTGGTAGGCACTATCCAATATTGAAGGACTCGATGCCCAGTCACTCCCCCCTCATCGAAAATCATCAACTGATGGTTACTGTTCCTCACTGGAAATCTGGCACCGTTGTCACTTGGTTTCACACCGCTATCCCATGGGGCCACTATTGAAAGGTTCCACAGAATCTTGAGCACCTGGAGGGCTTGTCATTTGGCAATGATCACCAGAGATGTGGGAAGAAACACTACCTACACCACCTTAAACACCAAATCTACTACCTCTATAGTCGTTCGATGCCAAGAAAAATAAAAGAAACATAAGAAATAAACTTTCCTACCTTCTAAACATCTCCAACATCAACATTTAAGGAGTATTCATGAAGTTCTCCATTTAGGCTTGGCGGCACTAAATAGATCAAAACTCTATCCTTTTAGGTTCATATCGGATGATTCAGTGATAGAAAAATAAAACAAAGAGAAGCACCAAAAAGACCTTTGTCACAAAACTCATTCAGAGTCAACTGTTCTTAAAAATGTTTCACATACACATCATGGTTGCTCCATCAAAACAAAGGTTTGTATGATTTATGGAATGCACAAAAATGCATGAAATGACATCAGAATGATGTTGGTTTTCATTGAGACCTCAACTTGGCTTAGATACCACTATAAGAAATGGTTCTATTGTAGCAAAAATATTTGATTTCTTGGATTTCATTATCATTTCTCGATTAGAACCCAACGATGTTGCCATGAACTAGATTTTAACCAAATCAAAAATACCTTCATAGAATTTAACCAATCCCTCAAGACCGGAGGACACCAAGCATTCTCATGCTTTCCAAACTGTCAAGTGTATGGCCTCTAGCAGTATTCACACAAACCTCCTTCGCAGATGGGTTTTCTTGTATGTCGAATCTTCCAACTCATCTCAGAAAGAGTTCTACCATGTACATGATAGAAATGAATGTCCTACAAGTAAATCATATATGATATGATTTGACATATATATCTCATTCAATTAATTAGAAAAATTTTCATTATAAGCTTTTATTAGATACGAATATCATAATGAAATCTTTGATCAAATATAATGATGATTAAATCATGATGAGATCATGATAATGAGATTGATCATCTAGAGGTAATTGATATAAATGTTCCTAGTCATAGGATACTTGAGACGGGACATCAAGGATCCAGATAGATTAGAGTATGTGATATCTTCTCATATGATTAAGATGACTGATCTCATTGGTTATTAATGTAAAGACACTGAGATACACATACATGTGCTCATTAGTTGAATGGGTTCACTGAACTGACCAAATTATAAACCCTGAATAGTATCTTACCGAATTGTTAATCAGGGTTTTCTATCATCGCGATTGCATGGTTGGATCTTTGACCTGAGTCGCCAAATATGCCTTGTTGGGTGAAACTTATGCTTTGACCATTGTCTTATGGATCACCGTATAGATGGTCCAATATAGCGATGGATCGGGTACAAGGAAAACCCAATGGAGCCAATTGAGCGGACAACAAGGGATCGTCCACTCTCGGTAAGTGAGAGTGAATGTCCTATGGGATAGTACTCTAAAACCTGGGCCATGTTAGATAGAATAATTGGAAAAAGAGTTTTTCAATTGATCCAATTCCGAGTACAGGATCCTATAGAGTCGGTATACTAAGGAGTTGTTAGTCGATGCCGTACTCATTTCCGACCGTGACATTGGGTGGACAAGGGTTTATATCCATGTGGTAACCAATGATGGAAATGCTCAATGGAGATAAGATTCTCCCCATAGCCATTTGAGATCATAGGATGTGGCTTGTACCCTTCATGATCGGTAGGCCGATTAATCTGTTATCGGATAGCATATTTAATTAAATTAAATAGAATTGTTCTATTTTATTTAGGCCTCAACCAAATAGGCTATTGGGCCTAGCGAGTCACACACAAAAGGACCTATTCATAAGTATAGGGTCAAGGGCGTAATTTATGGAAATTTTAGGTTTTTATAAAAATTCTAATTTTTTTATAAATATTAATAGTTTCAGCCAAACCCTATCAAGACAAGGGTGTTAACCACGTCCTTAGCCTCCTGCCTACCTCTTTCTTTCTCAATAAGGCGTCTATAGGCGATGGAGCTCCGTTCAGAAAGAGTTCTCGAGGTCGCCGCGAAGGGAGAACCTACTGTGTATGAAGTTCGTGTGGATACTGCTGAAAACCGGACACTTGAACAGTTTGAAGAGCTTAATAAGATCATCTCCTTCCTCTCCATGAGATTATGTGAATTCCTATCAGGTATATTTAAAACCGATTTCATCAATTTTTGGTTTTCGTTTCGGCTTTGATGGAGACAGATTCTAAAAGAACCCATAGAAATCATCACTTCCACTGTACCAAATTTTTATGGGCGATTCCTTACCGTGGAATCAGAGCCAGGTTCAAGTCTTGGTCGAAACCAACATCGAATCGACATTATTTCATGTAATTTATGTGTTCCTGAATCTGTGCAAACATATGTTTTGTCGAGGCCATCATAATCTGTGTATAACTCAGATAAAATATTTGTTGGCTCCGGTAGAATCTCATGATATAGGGCTTTCCAAAGCCATAAACCATTCAAAGTTTTGATCTTTGTAGAATTCGGGAGAAGTCTCAAAATTTGGTGTTTCTGTCATGCCCGAACCGTCACCATTGAGGCTTGGAAAAGGTTTTAGGAGATGGGTAATGTGATTACCTAACCTTTTCTCTTGATCTCAATCTTTTAACGGCAGTGGAGGGAGAGAATTTTAGATTTTTCCGATGAACTAGGGTTCTATGGAGTCCGTTGGCGCCGACCTGTGACTGCCGCCTCTTCTTCATTATTTTATGGCCGGTTGAGATTTTTTATGGATATGAGGCTAATTGTTTTAGATTCCTTATTTGATAAGGATTCCAACGCATATTTTTTTAGATTTTTCAGAGTCCGTAATGAGGAGATAAGGACATGATTTTATGGAAACTCACCACCAGATGAACAGTGCCAGCCACGGCCCTTATCGGGCGGAGAAGAAGGCGACTGGGTCCGATTCGGACCAGGTTCTACAGTAGCCACTGGTCGGCACACCAGGTGGGCACACATTGGCGGTGCAGCGGGCGCACGCCGGACAGGCGCAGTGCGCCGGAGACACGGTTCAATGCCCCGGTTTTTTTTCTTATTGATTTTAAAATGTTTAAAATCAAAGAAAATCTGAAAAATTGTCATAAAATTCTAAAAAAATTCTTTAAAATTCTATAATATTATTTAACATGTTTTAAAGTGTTTAATGACATGTTAGATGATGTTAAATTCTATTTAGATAGATTCACTCATGGTTAAACTTTAAAATTGGTTTAAAGGTTTAACTTAAAATTATTAGTGTCTTAATTAATTCTATAAAATAAAATTTTACAAAATAAAAATTGGGACATTAATTTCTGACTTTGCACAGTATTAGGAATGCATGAATGTTCTAAATAGTTTAGATGTGTATATTTATTTTATATAAATTGTTTTTATATTGTTGTCATGTTATTTTCATGTTATTTATTTCATGAAAATTCGACATGCATGAAATTAAGAATTTCAAAAATATAGTATGTAATTTTATGCTGATATATAGGATATATCTCATATGATTATCACGTATGCGCTCTATGTTCATGTGATGAATGTTAGTGTGTGTATGGAGGTGATCATGGACTTAATTATGCTTGGTTTGAGATTGCTTTTAATTGTGTTCGTTATGTTATTAAATGTGACCTATGTGGGTCTCCTCTCTCTATACAATCTGATTGTACATTCTACCTCCCTCCATTAATGTACTCCCCTTGGTTAAAACCTGATAGAAATGTATGCCCTACAAGCCAATCATATATGATATGATTTGACATTTCTAGATATATCTCATTCAATTAATTAGGCAAATCTTCATTATAAGCTCTTATTAGATGTGAATATCATAATGAAGTCCTTGATCAAATACAATGATGATTAAATCATGATGAGATCATGATAACGAGATTGATCATCTAGAGGTATTTGATCTAAATGTTCCTAGTCATAGGATACTTGAGACGGGACATCAAGAATTCGGATAGACTAGCGTATGTGATGTCTTCTCATGTGATGAGGACAACCGATCTCATTGGTCATTAGTGTGGAGACACTGAGATACACATACAGGTACTCATTAGTTGAATGAGTTCACTGAATTGACCGAATTAGAAACCCTGAATGGTATCTTACCGAACTGTCTATCAGGGTTTTCTATCATCACGGTTGCATGGTTGGACCTTTGACCTGAGTCGCCAAATATGCCTTGTTGGGTGGAACTTGTGCTTTGACCATTGACTTATGGATCACAATTTAGATGGTCCTATATAGCGATGGATCGGGTACAAGGAAAATCCGATGGAGGCAATTGAGCGGACAACAAGGGATCGTCCACTCTCGATAAGTGAGAGTGAATGTCCTATGGGATAGTACTCTAAAACCTGGGCCATGTTAGATAGAATAATTGGAAAAAGAGTTTTTCAATTGATCCAATTCCGAGTACAGGATCCTATAGAGTCGGTATACTAAGGAGTTGTTAGTCGATGCCGTACTCATTTCCGACCGTGACATTGGGTGGAAAAGGGTTTATATCCATGTGGTAACCAATGATGGAAATGCTCAATGGAGATAAGATTCTCCCCATAGCCATTTGGGATCATGGGATGTGGCTTGTACCCTTCATGATCAGTAGGCCGATTAATCTGTTATCGAATAACGGATTTAATTAAATTAAATAGAATTGTTCTATTTTATTTAGGCATCAACCAAATAGGTTATTGGGCCTAGTGGGTCACACATAAAAGGACTTATCCATAAGTATAGGGGCAAGGGCGTAATTTATAGAGATTTTGGGTTTTTATGAAAAATTCCATAATTCTCTATAAATACTAATGGTTTTAGCCAAACCCAATCAAGCCAAGGGTGAAAACCACGTCCCAAGCCTCCTCCCTACCTCCTCCTCTCTCAAGAAGGTGTCCATGGTCGATGGAGCTCCGTTCGGGAAGAGTTCTCGAGGCCATCGCGAAGGGAGAACCTGCTGTGGATGAAGTTCGTGTGGATACTGCTGGAGACCGGACGCTTGAACGGTTTGTAGAACTTAAGAAGCTCATATCCTTCCTCTCCATGGGATTATATGAGTCCCTATCAGGTATATTCGAACCTGATTTGATCGGTTTTCGATTTTCGTCGTTCGGTTCTGATTGAGACGGATTCTAAAGGAACCCATAGGAATCGTCGCTTCCGCTGCACCAAATTTTATTGGAAAATTCCTTACAAAACCAAGATTTCTTATCAAGTTATGTACATTTGTGGGTCTGTGTACCCTTAAGCCGCTTGTAAGAGTTAGAAGCCGGTTCGTGGAATGTCGGAGAGCGGGACCACTTGAAGAAACACCCTTCTGAAGTGGGAGCATACCAACTCAAGTATCTAAAGCAAAAATCTGCACCTATAGGGGTGCCTTAGGTGCATACTTAGGGTTAAGTCCATGATCACCTGTTTTTATGCATATTTGATACGTGGATGTGTGCTACAAGTTATACCTTAAATATATGATATTCCAAAGATATTGTATATACTTAGCACATATTATTGATGAGACTAAAATAAAATCTCTCCTTGTTTTAATTAGGTTGATAAGCGTGTGACATTAAGAATGACTCACGTAGCCTTCCGTTGTTATGGTCTTAATAAGTCAATCTTAGATTGGATGGGTTTGTTGTGTTTCCCATAAGACTTATTCAGCAATGGATTGGTGATCATGGCTAAGGCATTTGTCGAACTTTGGGGTGGACCATTGCATGGCCTTGTTGTGTTTCCTACAAGGGCTATGTTAAGAATCCATTCTATAACGTAACAAGAGGATTTGACCTAACTAGAGTATATAACTTGTTGTGTTTCTCACAAAGTTATAACTCTAGAGGCTGAATGACTAAAAATTGCATGGGTTGCAATTGATAAAAGTTATCTACCTATTAAGTATGTGATGACTTGTCATGTTTTCCACAAGGTTATCACCATAAAGTTAATAAGGTCGTAGTCCCCACTAGGATTTCATCATGATATCCCGTCTTTGCATAATGAGGGTTATGCAAATTCGTCGAAAATTAGTGGGAGCATAAATTAGGATGAAAGACCATATCTTAATTTTAATGAATATCTACAATGTTATATTGATAAAATTATATCTCAGTTTTAGAATATGATAATAAACCACCATTAGTATGACATACTAGATGTCAAATAGCTTAATAGCTCACACTTCTTAGACCAGTTTAGAACTAAGAGAATTGTTCTCATAGTTGACCAATTAACTATCCTACTTGAGAATTAAGTGTCCCCTGGATTATCTAATGATGTGAAAAAAAGATAAGATTTTATTTTATAAACAAGATGTATTGTTTGCCTTAAACTAGATGTTAGTCTCTGTGAGATATAAATTGTAAAAACAACATGGATAGATGGAAATGAGATCCATCATGGCTCATAGTGATGAGCTAACTAAGGGAAAGTTAGAACAACAATACATCTTAATTACTTCTAGTTGGTGAGACCAATAGAAAGTAGTAAAATCATTAGATAGAAATAAGAGATAGGTAATAGTAAAAGACGGTGGTCAAGATAATAAAGCCAGAATAAGACAGAATTCTTAACCTATTATGATGATGGTAAGTGAAAGAGGAAGTACAAAGTGTATTGTACATAATGCAAAGGTGGAGCTTGAGAAGCTTCATGCATCCAAGTCATTGACATTTACTTGTTTTCAATATACACTCAATAGTATTAGATACTATATGTGTATATCATAATATTTGATACTATGGATGCATCTAATGGTATGAGATACTGGATATGGATCTTATATCTATAAGGAGTTGTAAATGATGACAAGTAAATGAAAGCTTATTAAAGAATATGTTAACCAATATATGAAATGGTGCAAAAGTTGCATCATTATTAGTGGGAGGTACAATTCTTTAATAGCCTTATGGAGATGTCTTAATAATTAAGATTGCTATTATATCCTTCTACAAGAATATTATATGACTTCCTACTTGAATAAATGTTGATTTATTCTAAGCTAGGAAATTGATAGATATTCTAAAAGATTGAACGGCAAAATGTTTTCCAGTGGGAGCTTAATGAATTATTTAATCATATTTGATATGTTAGCTCTCATGTTATGTGTGAATACTCCTTTTAAGAGAAAATAGGTTGATTTAGATCAATCTACACTTTAGCTTTATGTAGACATGGAGAATGGGTTAATGAGTTGTTAGTTCTCGTACATCTAGGTGTATGTTAGCCCATATCTAGTAAGGCTAAAGAAGAATATTTCTACTTCATTATTTCAAAGATGATGTCTCTAAGTATGGATATTTATACTTTATGAAGTACAAATATAAGACCTTTGAGAAATTATCTGAGATTAAGAATGAAGCAGAGATATTAATGGAAAGAGTATTAGAATTCTTTGATGAGATCAAGGAGGGGAATACTTAAGTACATAATTCACATATAATTGAAGGATAATAGAATCTAATGGACACCTCTTTACACATTTTAGCTTAATTGAGTAGCTAAAATGAGAAGCCACACTATGTAGGACATAATATGAACAATGACAAGCTTTGCAAAATTCCTCTTTGTCTATTTTTGGTTAAGTACTTGTTATAACCACTTGATCTTAATAGGTACCTTCTAAGTCTGTCCTGATTATTTCATATAGGATATGGAAAAAGGGTTAAAACTTGACCTTAAGCAAGGTTTCAAAATGTCCGACCTGGTAAAGAAGTATAACCCTAACAATTTAGAATATAAGACTATGAAGTGTTTGTAAGGAATCGTCCATTAAAATTTGGTGCAGCGGAAGCGACGATTCCTATGGGTTCCTTTAGAATCCGTCTCAATCAGAACCGAACGACGAAAACCGAAAACCGATCAAATCGGGTTCGAATATACCTGATAGGGATTCATATAATCCCATGGAGAGGAAGGAGATGAGCTTCTCAAGCTTTACAAACCGTTCAAGTGTCCGGTCTCCAGCAGTATCCACACGAACTTCATCCACAGCAGGTTCTCCCTTCGCGCCGACCTCGAGAACTCTTCCCGAACGGAGCTCCATCGACCATGGGCACCTTCTAAAGAGAGGAGGAGGTAGGGAGGAGGCTTGGGACGTGGTTTTCACCCTTGGCTTGATGGGGTTTGGCTGAAACCATTAGTATTTATAGAGAATTATGGAATTTTTCATAAAAACCCAAAATCTCTATAAATTACGTCCTTGCCCCTGTACTTGTGGATAAGTCCTTTTGTGTGTGAACCACTAGGCCCAATAACCTATTTGGTTGAGGCCTAAATAAAATAGAACAATTCTATTTAATTTTAATTAAATCCGTTATCCGATAACAGATTAATCGGCCTACCGATCATGAAGGGTACAAGCCACATCCCATGATCCCAAATGGCTATGGGGATAATCTCATCTCCATTGAGCCTTTCCATCATCAGTTACCACATGGATATAAACCCTCATCCATCCAATGTCCCGGTCGGAAAGGAGTACGGCATCGATTGTCAACTCCTTAGTGTACCGACTCTATAGGATCTGTACTCGGAATTGGATCAATTGGAAAACTCCTTTTCCAATTATCCTATCTACCCTGGCCAGGGATTTAGAGTACTATCCCATAGGACATTCACTCTCACTTACCGAGAGTGGACGATCCCTTGTTGTCCGCTCAATTGTCTCCATCGGATTTTCCTTGTACCCGATCCATCGCTATATAGGACCATCTAAATTGTGATCCATAAGTCAATGGTCAAAGCACAAGTTCCACCCAACAAGGCATCTTTGGTGACTCAGGTCAAAGGTCCAACCATGCAACCGTGATGATAGAAGACCCTGATAGACAGTTCGGTAAGATACCATTCGGGGTTTCTAATTCGGTCGATTCGGTGAACTCATTCAACTAATGAGCACCTGTATGTGTATCTCGTTGTCTCCACACTAATGACCAATGAGATCGGTCGTCCTCATCACATGAGAAGACATCACATACACTAGTCTATCCGGATCCTTGATGTCCCGTCTCAAGTATCCTATGACTAGGAACATTTAGATCAAATACCTCTAGATGATCAATCTCATTATCATGATCTCATCATGATTTAATCATCATTGTATTTGATCAAGGACTTCATTATGATATTCGCTTCTAATAAGAGCTTATAATGAAGATTTGCCTAATTAATTGAATGAGATATTTCTAGAAATGTCAAATCATATCATATATGATTGGCTTGTAGGGCATACATTTCTATCAGTGTTGGCTTATGGGATATCCTAAGAAAACTTCTGAATATTAATATACCACCCTTATGAGTAAGGGTATGTGTTGCTCAGCTCACTATATTTCTAGAGAAAAAGTTCCTCCTAAAGAAAGATAGTGTGAGCAAGGTATATATGGAATATGTTCCAATCCCACAACTTAATGACACTTCTATTAAGGTACCAGTTAATAATTACACAAGATAGTTCATAGGTCTTTACTCATGTTCATTTAACTTAAGAGATATGTAAGACATATCTCTAATGGATGAAATGAGGTATAAGATAGAAAGCATATTGATCCTAGGATCTATATAAATGCAATATAAGATATTGATTCTAAATTGGGAAAAGACAATAAAATTCGATATAAACTTTATTTATTCTAATCAAGTTTACAACTTGATAGATCCACTTGAGGATATAGTATCCATAAGAAATAAATGGATCACTAAAAAATAGATTGGAGTGGATTAGAAGGTAATGACCTTTAAAGGTGAGAATAGTTGAAAAGGATATCATCGAAGTCAAATGGTTGACTATGATGAGATATTTTACCTATTATATTAATCCATTCGGATTTTGATTGTTACACACTATGATTATAAGATAAGTTAATTGGATGTTAAGATCATGTTCCTCTAAGGTATTTTGAGGAACAGGTGTATATGATACAACTATAGGGAATTAAGTCCCAATAACAACCAAGAAGAGTGTGTATTAAGTTCATTTATGGACTGAAGTAAAACTTCTCATAGATTGTATATAAGGTTTAATGAGATTAAATTTTATGACTTTGTTAAGAATGAAGAGGATCCTTGTGTATTCAACAAGATAAGTAGGAGTGATGTTACTTTCTTGACATTTTACGTGGATGACGCACTACTCATTAAGAATGAAGTAGGTGTGTTATCATAAGTGAGCCTAGTTATCAAATTATTCCTCCAAACATAATTTGAGTTTTGAGATCTATGGAGATAGATCTAAAAGCAATGCTTAGTTAATGTATGTAGTCACCATAGTCAAAGGGTTTGACATGATAAACTCCAAGATAGGTTTCTTACCTATGTGGTGTGGAGTTGATCTCTCTAAAGTGAAATCTTTGAAGACTTCTTGAGAGATAAAGAGATCACATTAATAGAGTCCTTATGCCTTTGTCATAGAGACTATCATTTATGTGATGCTACGTACATGATGTGATGAATGCTTTAAGGGTTATAAGCATTCATCAGGAAGATCCAGGTGAGAGTCATTGGATAATTTATAGATATAACATTTGGTACTTGAGAAGCACTAAGAATATATCTCTATACAATAGAGGATAAGACTTGAAGTCTTGTAGTTTTACAAACACAAGCTTCTAATCAAATAAGTTTGATATTAAGTCAAAATAATGGTGGAGCAGTGAGATGGAAGAGTTCTATGCGATAGAACACTGCAAACTCTACAACATATGTAAACAAGTTTACATAGAGGTTGCACACTACTTGAGAAGTAGTCTAGATGAAGATTTGCATCTATGATATGGGATTCTCCTAATTTTCTCTAAATGTATACTATTGTTTTGAGAAAACAATGGGGTAGAGCTGATGTCTCATCAGAAGTTTAGAACTTCTGTGGCGATACCATACAATCCGAGAGATTGTAGCTTATAGAAATATAATTAAAGAAAGAGTTCTACCGCTAATAACATTGCAAATCCACTAACTGAAACAATTACTCAAAATGTGTTTAAGCTTCACCTCGAGCTGATACAAATTAGCGAGATGGGTGATTGGCTTTAGTGCAAATGGGAGATTGATAGAAATGTATGCCGTACAAGCCAATCATACATGATATGATTCGACATTTCTAGATATATCTCATTCAATTAATTAAGCAATTCTTCATTATAAGCTCTTATTAGATGTGAATATCATAATGAAGTCCTTGATCAAATACAGTGATGATTAAATCATGATGAGATCATGATGAGATCATCATAATGAGATTGATCATCTAGAGGTAATTGATCTAAATGTTCCTAGTCATAGGATATTTGAGATGGGACATCAAGTATCCGGATAGATTAGAGTATGTGATGTCTTCTCATGTGATGATGATGACGGATCTCATTGGTTATTAATGTGAAGACACTGAGATACACATACAGGTGCTTATTAGTTGAATGAGTTCACCAAACTGATTAAATTAGAAACCCTGAATGGTATCTTACCGAATTGTCAATCAGGGTTTTCTATCAACACGATTGCATAGTTAAATCTTTGACCTGAGTCGTCAAAGATGCCTTGTTGGGTGGAACTTGTGCTTTGACCATTGTCTTATAGATCACTGTATAGATGGTCCAATATAGCGATGGATCGGGTACAAGGAAAACCCGATAGAGCCAATTGAGCGGACAACAAGGGATCGTCCACTCTCGGTAAGTGAGAGTAAATGTCCTATGGGATAGTACTCTAAATCCCTGGCCAGGGTAGATAGAATAATTGGAAAAGAAGTTTTTCAATTGATCCAATTCCGAGTACAGGATCCTATAGAGTTGGTATACTACAGAGTTGACAGTCGATGCCGTACTCATTTTCGACTAGGACATTGGGTGGATGAGGGTTTATATCCATGCGGTAACCGATGATGGAAAAGCTCAATGGAGATAAGATTCTCTCCATAGCCATTTGGGATCATAGGATGTGGCTTGTACCCCTCATGATCGAAAGACCGATTAATCTATTATCGGATAACATATTTAATTTAATTAAATAGAATTTTTCTATTTTATTTAGGCCTCAACTAAATAGGCTATTGGACCTAGTAGGTCACATACAAAAGGACTTATTCACAAGTACAAAGGCAAGAGCATAATTTAAGAAGATTTTAAATTTTTATGAAAAATTTTAAAATTTCCTATAAATACTAATGGTTTCAGCCAAACCCTATCAAGACAAGGGTGTTAACCACGTCCTCGGCCTTATCGCTACCTCCTTCTCTCTCTAGAAGGCGTCCACGGGCGATGGTGCTCCATTCGAGAAAAGTTCTCGAGGCCGCCACAAAGGGAGAACCTGCTGTGTATGAAGTTCGTGTAAATACTACTGGAGACCGGACACTTGAACAGTTTGAAGTGCTTGAGAAGCTCATCTCCTTCCTCTCCATGGGATTATATGAATCCCTATCAGGTATACAAACCCGATTTGATCAGTTTTTGGTTTTTGTCATTCGGTTCCAATTAAGACAGATTCTAAAGGAATCCATATGAATGAGAGCTAGAGGAGGATAGCCATGAAATTGGCACCCTTGGCTTGATAAGGTTTGGCCAAATTCAATACTATTTATAAAAATTGAAATTTTTTATAAGACCCTCAGTTTTTATAATTTCAACCTATGTGCTTATACATGGATCAGTCATTGTGTGTGTGACCCACTAAGCCTAATAGTTCATTTGGTTAAAATTTAATTAGAGTAAAAACTTATTTTAAATTAATTTTGTTATCAAATAATAGATTTAACAACTTTTAATCATAAAGGGTATAAGCCCCATCGTATGATCCCAAACAACTTTGGAGATGATATCATATTTATTAAGCATTCTCATCATTAGTCATTACACACATATAAAGTCTCATCCATCCAATGACTAGGCCAGATAGGGGCATTGCACCGACTGCCAACCACTTATCATGTTGACACTCTAGGATCATGTACTTGGAATCAAATCAATTAAAAAACTCCCTTTTTAATTATCTTTTGTACTATGGTTAGAGATTTAGAGTACTATCTCACAAACATTCATTCTCACTTACCGAGAGTGGATGATCATTCATTGACTAGTCAATTGTCTCCACCGGGTTTTTCTTATACCAATCCATTAACTATACTAGGTCATCAAATTGGGTGATCCTAGGTCATTAGTCAAAGCACAAGATAGATCCAATAAGACATCTTTGACGACTCAAGTCAAAAGGTTCAATTGTGTAACCATGATGATAAAATATACTGATAGATAGCTAGGTAAGATACCATTCAAGATTTCTAATTTGACTAATTTAGTGAACACATTTCTTTAATGAACACCTTGTATATGTAACTAAGTATCCAACACTAATGACCAATGAGATCGGTCATTCTCATCATACGAGAAGATATATCATACACTTGCCTATCTAGTGTAGACACGCAATTTTGGCCTAGTTGGAGAGCTTAAATTCTTGTTTTTATGAAGTATATTTGAGTAACCTTTCAAGAGAACCGAGTTTTCCAAAAAAATTGAGGTTTTCGGTACATTTCAAAGAGGGTGGTGCCCTGCATATAAGGGTACCTGGCGCCCTACTTATAGGGCACCAGGCGCCCTATAAATGGGGCACCAGGTGCCCTATATATAGAGCACCTGGCACCTAATCAAATCGATTCGACCGGCTGATTTCACCCCCCGCAGTGACTCGTCTTGTCGACCTGACGGACCTCATGATGCTGGCGCCCCATATATAGGGCACTATGCCGCGTGGCACTGCTTTTCGAAAATGGCCAAAGTGCCCTCTTTTGGGCTATAAATAGACCTACATTTGGAGCTTTGAGGAGGTTCCAACTTGGTGCCACCCTAGAGCTCATCCAACACCACGTTTCTAAGCCATTTTCACCCCCCCATAAGCCTTCAAACCGATTCAAAACTCTCTCCCAAAAACCCAAAAAAACCTGCAGTTTCCTTCTTCAGAAATATGATTTTTCTCCGACTTTGAGAGCCTCTACCCTCCATTTCCCTTACATCTAGTGCCAAAACACTCTTCCATTAGCTTCACTTGAGTATTGGCTGCTTGAAGAAGTTCTTTTTCCATCTTGTAGGTCTTCCTACACTCCAGGGCGACGCCGCGAAGAAGGGAAGAAAATCTGCTAAAGACAGTCCCTGGTGCCCCGTATATAGGGCGCTTTGACTTTGATCAACGCGCCCCATCAAGGGGACACCTGCAGCAGGCTCCCCATATATGGGGCATGTCGACTCCGAAAATGGGTTCCGGATCGGTACCTCAAGAGAAAGTGAAAGATGGAATATGGGAAAGGAAGTGAATCGGAAAACACTCGGAAAGCGGTAAAGACTCCTCACCTCGGTCCCACACTCACATTGATCCCCGAACTTTCATCTCACGGCGTCGCTCGAGCACCGGAGATGGTTCGGGTCATGTGGGAGGAGAGTGAGGAGGAGATGAAATTAAAACATGAAAGATGTGGTCGCCAGGAGCCGCGGGCTCCACTTTATAGAATAAAAACAAGAGATGAGTTGATTTGACCATGTACCTTAGCGCGGGAGATCGGGATATGGGTTCAACCTTCTTCTTCCTTGGCCGGCCGATGAAAAAGAGTCTCCAACCGATGCTAGCTTGATAGACCTGTGCAACTAGAACAATAAACCAAGTGAAGAAAATGATTAGAACTGTGGGAAGTGTAGTAACTGTAGTAAGAAGATGAGAAAGAAGCAATTGGAATCGAACTCACCGGATTGGGGCGAGTCCTAACCCCTTTTTTTGTATATTTTTTTGATTATGTAAAAATGATGTAAATGAACTAAAATATGATTTAAAACAATAAATAAACTATGTTAAGGTAGTTGAGAAAGCTTATGGAACGGATCGGCTTGAGTTGAAGCCGAGTTGGTTGAAGAAGGCCGGTTCGGGTAGCCTTTGCACCCTTATGGTGCGACTTTGGTGCAGAGAATGCTACGGACGACCCCGATGTCAGAATCGAGTGCCATTTGTTGGGGTAGACATAGGACTTAAAGATAAAAAGTTCCTATGTTGATGACTTCTCCTAAATCCTCCTGTAGAAGTCTGTAAAAATTATGAAAGTGGGCAGATATAGAAAACAGAATCTGGATGAGCGCCCTCAGTGCAGAAATCACCACAAACTAACGTAAAGTCGGAATTGAGTGCCGTCAGTTGGAGATGAAAGAGGACGACGAGAGGAAAAAATTCTATGTTTAATACTTTTGCAGCAGGAGTCCCGGATTTTCTGCAGAAGTCTATGAAGTTGGTTGATGCGGAACACCCGGATCGAGCCTTCTCCTTCACTTCGGGAACGATCTCTCAATGTCGGATCACCTTTGGACGTCGGGACAGCTTTGGAGAAGATCTTGGACAACCTCTGGACGAGCTAGGCATGGGGGGTTAACCTTGGGTCGTTGAGAATGGCCCTCAATTTATAGGGGAAGGAAGCCAGTGCAAAAAATGGAAACTGGACCGACTGCGCCCCCGCTTTTCAAAGGGGACGAGGGCGCGCAGGGCGCGCCCTCAAACCAAGGGCGCGCCCCCACTTCGGGGGCACGGTCTGCGCGCCCCTATTTCAAAGGGAGCGGGGGCGCATTACGCATCTCACTGCTAAAAATCGACGGAAACTTCCGGAAATTGCTAAAAATCGACTTGACATACGTAACGCGCCCCCGAACCGGGGGCGCGGTACAAATAATCGAAAATCAGTGCCGGAAACCTTCCAAAAATCAGGTTTAGAAGGTGCTAATCGTTGTAATTTGCGATTTAAAGAAAATGACCGTGCCCCCGCTTTTCAAAGGAACCGGGGGCGCGCAGGACGTGCCCCCTGTTTTAGGGCGCGCAGGGCGCGCCCTCCTCTTTCAAAGGGAGTGGGGGAGCGGTACACTCTCTCTACTGCGCGCGTGTTCCGCGAGCCGTATCTTGCAAACGGGATGTCCGATTCGGCTCCCGTTTGTCGCGTTGGAAATAGGGCCTTCAACCGCACCTCCTCAAGTCGGTAAACCAACCGGCATGACTCCCGATAAGTTCGCACAGAGCTTTCTACCGGTTTACCTTCTCGCGGAAAGCCGAAAACTATGGCGAAGATCCGAAAGAGCATGGTTCCGGTCGAGAAATCTCGGGTCAACTCGGGATGACTTAAAATGACGACCGAACAAGTTCGGTACGATCGGAAAATCCGAAGTCATCAAAAAATCTGAGATTAACCCGGTAAACGTGGACCGAAATTCGGAAAAGCCGCGAAACCCTAAAATTGACCGAACCGGATGTATGGCCATGATTGATGAAAATACCCGGATGACCTGAAAAGACCCGGTGATGACCGAAAAGGCCTAACGCGTGGTCCGGGATAGCCGTGTCAGCACAGATCGAAAAAGCCATAACGAAAGCCGTCATTGACCGACGCCTACCGAAATGACTTCTCGGAAACCCTGAATGTTACGGAACACATGCGGGACTCTCGAGAACTTCAATTATGGACCATTGAAGGTCGGTCATCGAGCAGGCTTCGTGTTTTTACAGTTCACATGCGGCTTTCACTTGAAGGTTACAGCATCATTCCGGAAATCATTGGTCCATTCTCAACTTGCGAGGGGCTCCACCCATGTCCTTAGCTCATGTCCACGAGATAATCCGGATCAGATAACGGTCAAATAATAGATATCGCCTATGGAATAAGAGTCTAGGGCTCCGAATCAAGCCAATTTGGCATATCTATAGGGCACTAGCAGGGGCAGACCCCGTTTTGCATTTTTTTTTGAGTTTATTTACCTTTCCGGTCGATCCTTTACTCCCCCCCCCTTTCATTTTAACTCTCATTAACATGTCACTTAGCATATATTGAGCCACTCATTTGCATTTTCATGCATATTTAAACCTTCTAAATAGGGGTTGGGATTTAGTCCCAATCCGGTTAGTCTCTTTCCTTTTGCATGTTTGAATTCAAATTTGAGCACGATACTATGCTTTCATTAGAACTAATGAACCTTTCACTTGTTTCTATGTTTTCTTATGGACATTTTTAGGTAAATCCGATTGAGGCGGAGCTTCAACCGGATCGAAGACGAAGGACTCACTAAGCTCTCTTCTTTCGGTCGGCCGAGAGAGGAGAAGTCGGAACCCTACAATCTCCCTGCTTCCAAAGATACGACGGTCATTTATCTATTTCATTTCCTTTCATTCTACTATATTTTGGAGCCTTTGGCTCCTGGAGACCACACCCACAAACATCTCATCCACCAAGTCCCCAAAGCAAGCGTAGGGGCCGAAAAAGGGGAGATCTACGAATATCCTCGTTTTGGGTGCTTACATCTAGATCTTTGATATCTTAAGAATCATACAACTAATTAATAGAAATGTATGCTCTACAAGCCAATCATATATGATATGATTCAACATTTCTAGAAATATCTCATTCAACTAAATAGATAAAACTTCGTTAATAGCTTTTATTAAAAACGTATATCGTAATGAAGTTCTTGATCACATGCAATGATAATTGAATTATGATGAGATCATGATAACAAGATCGATCATCTAGAGGTATGTGATCTAAATGTTCCAAGTCATAGGATCCTTGAGACGGGACATCAAGAATCCAGAGAGATTAGTGTGTGTGATGTCTTCTCATGTGATGAGAATGACTGATCTTATTGGTCATCAGTGTGGGGATACTGAGATACACACATAGGTGCTCATTAATGGAATGAGTTCACTGAATTGACCAATTTAGGAAAACATGATTGGTATCTTACCGAACTGTCTATCAGGTTATTACTACATCTCAATAACACAGTTGGATCTTTGACATGAGTCACCAAAGATGTCTTACCGGATATATCTTGTACTTTGATTATTGACTTATGGATCACCATCTTGATGGTCCAGTATAGTTGATGTATTGGGTGCAAGAGAAACCCGATGGAGGCAATTGAGTGGACAACAAGGGATCGTTCATTCTCGGTAGGAGAGAGAGAATGTTCTATGGGATAGTACTCTAAATTCTTGGCCAAGGTACTTAGGATAATTGAGAAATGAGTTTTCCAATTGATCCAAATCTAAGTACAAGATTTCATAGAATTGGAATATTTAGGGGTTGACAGTCAGTGCCGAACCCCTGACCGACCGGGACATTGTATGAACGAGGATTTAAATCTGTGTGGTAATTGATGATGGAAAGGCTCAATGGATGTTATTTAACTCCCTAAAGTCATTTGGGATCAATGGCTTTAAATTCTTTTGATTTAAAATAATTGTTCTTTTAAATTAATTAAGGCTTCAACCAAATTGACTATTGAGCCTAGTGGGTCACACACAATAGATCTGGTCAATAAGATGAGGGCATGGACATAATTTTATAGAAGTTTTGGGTTTTTGTAAAAAAATTCTTCTATATATAAATGGCTTATGAAGCCAAACCCTAACAAGTCATAGGGCTGGAGCACGTCCCAAGCATCATCTCTTCCTCATCTCTCCTCTAAAAGGTTGTCTCCCATGGTCAAGCATGGATCTGGAAGGTTTCTGGAGGCCCGAAGGAAGGGAGAACTTGTCTATTGAAGCAGATCATGTGGATACCGCTAGAGACCGGACACTTGAACAGTCTTCAACAAGGAGGAATGTCTTCTCTTCATCCATGGTGAGGGATTTTAGAAATCTCATAAGGTACTCTCGTTTTACTTCATATTCGTTCCCGGTTTTACTCGTTCGGCATTGATCAAGGCAAAGATCATGGTTTCAAAGAATCAAATATTTTTCCGCTGTCACGTAATGATTCCTTACAACGGCGCACGCGGGCGCGCGACAAGCGGCTCGCTACCGCTGGAAGCTTGGCGTAGCCACGGGGGGTACGCGGCATAACCGTGCTGAGCCCGTCGAGGTCGTGGCCAATGCTGACTAAGCGGCGCTATGCGCCGCTAGTTTATATTTTTCAAAAATGATTTTAAATTATTTAAATTCATTTTTTATCCGAATAATTGCCAAAAATTCCAAAAATTTTCTAAAAAATTGTATAATTTATTTAATAAGATATTAAAGTGTTTAATGATTTATTAAATAGTGCTTTACTATTTTGTCATTGAATTCTATTATTTTGATTTTAAAATTATTTTCAGATCAAAATTAATGAAATTAATGATTATATAAGTTTTGGTAAATTATTTAATAGGTTTATAAAATGTTTATAAACCAGTTAGATAGTTTTGGACTCTGGTTAGCACAGAATCATTTTATAAATTATTTTAAAATTATTTTAAAATCTTTATTGAATAAATTAGTGTTCAAATAAATTCTGAATTCTGAAAAATGTGATTGTGAAGAATTATGATTTGGACATTAATTTAATGCTTTGAGAAATTTTGGAAAAGCATGAATCATCTGAATGTTTTATATTACTTGTCTTATGCATGTAAATTGTTTATATGTACATTTCATGTTATTTATTTTATGAAAATTCGACAGGCATGAAATTTGAAATTTCAAAATTATAGTATATAATTTTATGATGGTATATATGATATATCTCTTATAATTATCTCGTATGCGCTCTATGTTCATGTGATGAATGTTGGTGTGTATGGAGGTGATCATGGACTTAAATATGCTTTGCTTATGATTGCTTGGTTAATTAAGTTGGTTATGTTATTAAATAGGGCCTGCGTGTGCCTCCTCTCTCTATACAATTTGATTGTACATTCTACCTTCCTTTCATTTGTGTACTTTCCTTAGTTAAAACCAAGGTTTTTATTATGAGTTGTACATTTGTGGGTCTGTGCACCCTTTAGCTGCTTGTAATGGTTAAAAGCCAGCTTGTGGAAGAATGGAGAGCGGGACCACTTGAAGAAGCACCCTTATGAAGTGGGAGCATGCCAACTCAAGCTTTTAAAGCAACGATTTGCATCTATAGGGGTGCCTTAGGTGTATGCTTAGGGTTAAGTCCATAATCATCTATGTTTTAATGCATATTTGATATGTAGTTGTGCGCTACCGATTATACTTTAAATATATGATATTCCAAAAGGTATATTATTATTTATATGTAGCACCTATGTTGCTGACACTAAAATAAAATCCCTCCTCATTTTAATTAGGTCAATAAACGTAAGATATTAAGAATGACTCACATAGCCTTCTATTGTTATGGTCTTGATGAGTCAATCTTAGATTGGATGGGTTTGTTGTGTTTCCCACAAGACTCATTCAGCAAGGGATTGGTGATCATGGCTAAGGCATTGCCGAACTTTGGGGTGGACCATTGCATGGCCTTGTTGTGTTTCCCACAAGGGCTATGTTAAGAATCCATTCTCATAACGTAATAAGCTGATTTGACCTAACTAAAGTATATAGTTTGTTGTGTTTCCCACAAGGTTATAACTCTGGAGACTGAATGACTAAGAATTGCATGGGTTGCAATTGGTAAAAGTTACCTACCTATTAAGTATGGGATGACTTATTGTGTTTCCCACAAGGTTATTACCATAAAGTTAATAGGGTCTTGGTCCCCACTAGGATGTTATCGTGATATACCGTCCTTACATAATGAGGGTTATAAAAATTCATCGAAAATTAGTGGGAGTATAAATTAGGATGAAAGATCATATATTAATTTTAATGAATGTTTGTAATGTTGATATAATTATATCTTTGTTGTAGAATATTATAAATCACCATTAGTCTAACATGCTAGATGCCAAGTATTTTAATGGCTCACACTTCTTATATCAGTTTAGAACTAAGAGAATAGTTCTCATAGTTGACCTATTGACTATCCTACTTGAGAAGTAGGTATCTCTTACACTATCTAATGATGTGAGAGAAGATAAGATCTTATCTCATTAAAAAGATGTATTGATTGCCTTATATAAGATGTTAGCCTCTATCAGATAAAAATAGTAGTGACAACATGGATAGATGGATATGATATCCATCATGGCTCATGGTGATGAGCTAATTAAAGGTAAATAAGAATAATACATCTCGAATACTTCTTATTGGTAAGACTAATAGAAAAAAGTAAGATCATTAGATAGAGATAGAAGGTGATAGTTAAAAGTCAAAGAAGTAAGTCAAGATATTTCAACCCAAATTTGACATAGCATTCTTCTACTATCATGATGATGGTAAGTAGAAGATGAAAAGCAAAGTGTATATTGCACATAATGCAAATGTGAAGTTTGAGAAGCTTCATATATCTATGTCATTAATATTTACTTGAGAAGCTTATATACACATTCGATAGTATAAGATACAATATATGTGTATTCTAGTATAAAGGATGCATATAATAGTATGAGATACCAAATATGCATAATATATCTACAATGAGTTGTAGATAATAGCAAGTAAATGAAGGTTTAAAGAAGATTGTTGACCTACATATGAAATGGTACAAAATGTTGCATCATTATTGGTGGGAGATACAAATTTTCCTTAACCTTCTAGAGTTGTCTTAATTATCCTTCCAACAGAATATTGTTCTCATTTTCTAGTTGAATAAATGGTGATTTATTCTTTGGTATGAAAATGATAATTGTTCTATAATAACTGATAAAATGTTTACGAGTGGGAGTATAATAAAGAGTTTATTCATATCAGATATGTATTCTTTTATAATATGTGTGAATAATTTTCATTAGATAAAGTAGATTGATATTGATCAATCTATAGTTCAATAGTACGGTCATATTTATAAGAAAAGACTTAAGGAGTACTATTCAGATAGAAACATATAGGTAAATGATTTAGAATCATTAACTATATGTAAGTCTTATCTTATCAAGCAAAATGGCCATCTCTCCATTAGTGAGATATGGAGAGAGGGTTAATGAGTTTATAGAACTTATGCATCTAGATGCATGTTAACCCATATCTATTAAAATTAGAGGATAATATTTCAACTTCATTAATTTTCAAAGATGGCTTCTCTAGGTATGGACATAGGTATTTTATGAAGTACATATCCAAAACCTTTGAGAAATTATTTGAGATTAAGAATGAAGTAAAAATATTAATGGAAAGAGTATTAAAACTCTTTGATGAGATCAAGGAGGGGAATACTTAAATAATAATTCACACATAAATGAAGGATAGTAGAATCTAATTTTGATGGACCACCTCTTATACATTTTAGCTTAATTGAGTAGCTAAAATGAGAAGCCATATTGTGTAGGACATAATATAAATAATGACAACCTTTGTAAAATTCTTCTTTGTCTATTTAGGGATTAGCACTCAATATAGGCATTAATTCTCAAATTGGTACCTTCCAAATATATTCTAATTATTCCATATCAGATATGGAAAGGGGGTAAAAGTTTGACTTTAAGCAAGTTAAGGTTTCAAAATGTCTAGCTTGGTAAAGAAGTATAACTCTATCAAGTTGGAATATAAGACTATAAAGTGTTGGCTTGTGGGATATTCTAAGAAAACTTAAGGATATTAATGCTTCTCTTAGGGAGAAGGGTATGAGTTGCTCATCTCTTCATATTTCTAGAGGAAGAGTTCCTCCTTTAGAAAGATAGTGGGAGCAAGGTATAAATGGAAGGTGTTCCAGTCCCTCAATCCATGGACACTTTTATTAAGGAACTAATTACACAAGGCCAAATCATAGATCTTTTCTTATGTCCAATCAACCTAAGAGATATGTGAGACATATCTTTGATGAAAGAAATGAGACATAAGATAAAAAGATAATGATTCTAAGATCTATATTGAAGCAATATGAGATATTGATTCAAAATGGGAAGAAACAAAAAAATTCGATATAAACTTTATCTATTCTAATCAAGTTCAGAACTTGATTGATCCGCCTAAGGATTTAGCATCTATAGGGTATAAATGGATCACTAAAGAATAGATTGAAGTATATTAGAAGGTAAAGACCTTTAAAGTAAGAATAGTTAAAAGAGATATCATTTAAGTCAAATAGTTGACTATGATAAGTGTAGACACGCAATTTTGGCCCAGTTGGAGAGTTTAAATTCTTGTTTTCATGGAGAATATTTAAAGCAGATTGTGTTTTCCAGACGGATCAAGTTTCTGGCACGTTCCGAAGGGGATCAATAGAGCAATCAGCCGAGCCAAACACCCTGTGTATAGGGCACCTGGCGCCCTGTATATAGGGCACCTGGCGCCCTATTTATAGGGCACCAGGCGCCCTATATACAGGGTGCTTGGCACCAAATCAAATCAATTCGATCGGCTGATTTGACCCCCCGCAGTGACTCGTCTTGTCGACCTGACAGACCTCATGATGCTGGCGCCCCATATACAGGGCGCTATGCCGCGTGGCACTGTTTTTCGAAAATGGCCAAAGTGCCCTCTTTTGAGCTATAAATAGACCTCCATTTGGAGCTTGGAGTAGGTTCCAACTTCGTGCCACCCTAGAGCTCATCCAACACCACGTTTCTAAGCCATTTTCATCCCCCATAACCCTCCAAACCGATCCAAAATCATCCACCAAAAACCCAAAAAACCTTCTGTTTCTGTCACCCAGAAGCATGTTTTTTCTCCAACTTTGAGAGCTTCTATCCGTCTCTCCTCTTTTATCCAGCATCCAAACTACCTTCCATTGGCTTTATTTGAGTATTGTCTACAAGGAAGAGCCCCTACTTCGTCCCGGAAGCCGCCCAGCACTCCGGAGCGGCGTTGCGAAGAGGGGAAGAAAATCTGTTCAGGCCAGACTTAGTGCCCCGTATACAGGGCGCTTTGACCCTGGTCAACGCGCCCTATAAGGGGGGCACCTGCAGCTAGCGCCCCATATACAGGGCACCAGGAGGGGCAGAAGCTTGTTTTGTCATTTTCGGAGTCCGATCGCCCATTTAATCGAGTTTTTGTCTTCCTCTTTCGTCTTAGCATTGTTTATCATGTTATTTGGCATGTCTTAGATCGTTTTGCATCTCATACATGTTTAAAAAACCTACCAAAAATAGGGGTTGGGATTCCGTCCCGATCCGGTTAGTTCATTCCCTTTTGCATGATTCAGAGTTGTTCTCAAGCATGATGCTATACTTGCGCCAGAGCTAATGATCTTCATTTGTCTTTCTTCATGTTTTGTGCAGGACATTCTTAGGTAAATCGACCGGAGTGAAGCTTCAATCCGATCGTAGGTGAAAGAACTCCCTAAAGCTCTCCCTTCTCAGCCGGCCGAGAAAGGAGAAGTTAGAACCCAACAATCTCCCCCCTGTTCACATCCCCAAGGTGCGACGGTCAAACTCTCTCTTCTTCTAGTTCATTTGCTTAATACTCAATCACACTTTGGAGCCTTCGGCTCCTGGCGACCACACACTTCCTTCACACATACACACGCTCCTTCTCCTCTTCTTCTCTCTCCCTCGCCGACGCGCACGCGCGAGCCGAGCTGGCTCATCCGGGTGCCTACACCTTTTGGCGACCACGGTGGGACAACTCTTGCTTAAGTGAGTTCTTTTCACCTTTTAAAAGAATGTCCAACATATTCATCCTTGCTTTGGCTCTTGCTTGAAATCCTACATCCTCCTAGCATTCCTATTCACTTGCTTGCTTGTTTACTTGCTTCACCTTAGCATCACTTAGTTTCTTCCGGTTTACTTGCTTTCCGTGGGTCCTCTTTTAAAAGAAAAAAAAAGGTACCATCTAATTTTAGGCTTGCCTTAATCAATTTACTTTGACTTTGCATTATCTTGCTAAGCATCTTTGCTCATTTTCTTTTTCTCAAAAAAAGGAAGTCTAAGTTCTCCTCTAAAGCATCTTTAGTGAATTAATATTTGCTTTCACCTTACATTGTTGCCTTGCTTACTTGTTTTCCCATATTTTCTTGATCATTGCATGCTTTTATTTTCTTCTTGTTTGATTCTCGCTCCTTGATATCTCACTTGCATTTAGTTTGCATTGGAGTTCTTTCGACTCCTTTAGGTCATCCGAGAAGGGAGGCTCTCTCCTCCCGAAGCCCTACACACCCAAACACCCCTCTTGGTGGTTGCCAACTCCTCCTCCGGGGATTCCCTCTCGGAAGGACCGGGTAGCTTCCATCAAGACCTCCATAAGTCCCCAGACGTGAAGGATTCCCTCTTCACTGATCGGGCTGGTTGTACCATTTTATCCCAAAACCCGGAGTACCTACTACCTATCGTTGTGAAAAGAGTGACAACCTTAGAGTGCTCGGCGTTGTGAGAGCATAGGGTCCTACCCATTTATTTGAGTGGACATTATTTCTCTTAACAAGCCACTAATTCAAGGTTGAAACACAAAAAATTGCGGTAATCATTCTAAGTCTGTGTCGTCACTTGTTTTCAAATCAAAATTAAAAACCAAAAACCAAAAATTTGAAAACACTTAACAAAAACCCAAAAGAAATCTTTGTTTGAGGTTAATTTGCTTGATAACCTGTTTGTTCAAACAAAAATCAAAAACCGAAAAAAGGAGGAAAATTTTAAAACTAAAAAAAAGGATTCTTGTGTTTTTCGTCACATTTCCCTTCTATTTATGAACTTGAGATCAGGGCGAGTCGTCGGGATGACGGACCAAGGATACGAACCGTTGCAGTTGGAGTATGACCAATCCTATCCCCACCCGGATAACATATGTGCCGTTAATGAACCCGAGATGCTCCCTGAAACCAGTTCACCCCGACCCCACCCAGATTCTCTGTGGGAGGCGTTCGCTCATGCCGACCCAACTCAATTACAAGCCATTGAGGCCATCCTGAAAGGGAAATCTCCTGTCAATCACACCCATGCCGAGGGTGGTCACCACACTTCTACCCCCCAGTTAGCAACTGACCAACCCGGTGCACCAGTACCGGGCCATTCTCACAATGGACCCTTGATTCCAAACTCACCCTATCCGGTGGCCATCTTGAACCATCCGGACCCAAACAACACCACACCACTTAGGCCACCGGTCTATTCTTCAGCACATTTCAATCAAGCACGTCCTCAAGTGCAGCACCCGATATACCCTCCTTGCCCGGCCGCTTCAGCCTATCCGATGGCCATGCCGGCAAATCAAGCATCTGTCCTCCCCCCTCCTCTTGTCCGAGAATCCTCCGTTGATCAAACTGTGCTTAACAAAATCAATAGGATGGATGAACAATATCGGGAGCTCAAGCGATTGATCGACACACGAGCTCTCCCCGAGATATCCCTTCCCTCTCTCCCCGTATTCCATCTTCCTCCTTCTGAAATGCCCATTTACCACCGATATAATGGAAGCGGGAACCCTTTCATTCACATCAAAGATTTTCTCAATGAGTCTGTCATGTGGCAAAACGATTCAAAGGCCCTTGCGTACCTATTTAGGAGATCATTAGAGGGCTTCGCGTTGGAATGGTTCTATTCACTTGACCCCTTGGAAGCTAGCAACTTTGATACCGTCAAAGCAAAGTTTTTGCAAAGATACCAAGATCGAGTCAGTCCTACCTATTCGATCACAGATCTTATGGCCGAAAAGATGAGAAACGATGAGTATTTTATAAGATACGCTGATAGATGGAGGGCAATGGCAGAAAAGCTGACGAATGCACTGTCAGAATCAGAACAAGTCAAGATGATCATCACCAACGCCACTCCGGCTCTGAAAAATATATTGGCATTACATCACCCTGTTACAATGAGCGAACTCTATGAGAGAGCACGGTACATCCAAACCCAACTCCGAGATTCTCCCATCATGAACCTCTTCGACCCTAGGCCCCGAATCACCAAAAAGACAACCACCACCACCGCTGAGCCCGTGACCGAAGGCATGGTAACCAATGAACATGTCAATATCGTAGGGAACCCGACCAATAACCACCAACAGCAGTACAGAAACCCCCAGTACAGAAACCCCCGCCAAACCCAACCGGCACCTCGCCCTCAGATCCAACCTTTCCGCCACCAAACACCAAACCAGTATCCCCAACAACCAATGCAGACACCAGTCCCCGAACCCCGGCAGGCGGCCGTACAAACCTTTGCACCTCAACCACCCCGCCAACCAACCACCTATAACCAGGCACCTCCCCCCTCCACCTACGTGCCACGAAGAGCAGGGCCTAGAAGAAACCATTACCCGCCGTTACCGTACTCTCTTATAGACATTTTTAACGCTCTTATGGCAGCAGGGCAGATCTCATTGCCAAGAGAAAAGTTGGAGTGGCCGCAAAATGCAAACACAGACAATTATTGTTTGTACCACAGATACCCGGGGCACACAGTGGAGAATTGCTTTCAGTTTAAAGATTATATCCATGACCTCCACGAGCAGGGAAGTATTGACTGGAGTCAAATGGGCGAGTACATCAAGGCAGTAAAGAACCAGCCTCAGCAGCAGCAACAGGCACCAGTCCGACAACAACAACAAGAATCCGGTCTGGGGATTATTCAGAACCCGCTACCCGCGCATGCACCCGCGATAGCACCAGAAAACCAGAGGGTTAATCCTATTCTAACCTCCACCGATGAACCCCGCGATAGAGGCCAGAATTGGCAAATCGAGGGACCAGCTTCCTTCATGAACATTAACCCTCCAAACCACATTAACCGAACCGTTCACTCCATACCACGAGTTATCCCCGCCAGAAGAAGCCAACCACCAATTATCCGCACTCTATCACAGTCAACCATAACGCCACCAGCCGTGCAACTCCAACCGGGTAGGACCTTGATCCGCCCGGTCGAGCCTCCGCAAATGCCATCGCCATTAGGACCCATCATCGTACCACCTCATACAACCATGCCACCACAACCAACCCGCATCCCTACAACCCAAACTATCATCACTACACACCTGCCTAGGCCTCCCATCATCCGACCTAACCCTCCGTCTACCTCCGCTGCACCAACCATAGCCCCTCAGATCGCCACGGTGCTTAGAAGCGGGCGCATGTTTCAAAGAATTTTCCCCCAGACCGGTCAACCAGGACGGTCACAAGAAGAAGAAGAAGAGCACCTAGAAGAATCAGTGCCAGGGACGTCCTATGATTTGCTGAAGCACCTTGAAAAAACCCCTGCGCGGATTTCCATTCTGGAGCTAATCAAAAGGTCCAAAGCTCTTCAAGAAGTTCTTCAGCAATACTTACAAAGAGTGATGGTCAATGAAACCCTTCCCCCTGAGAAGATTGCATCAGTCTTGACCCCGAAAAGTGAACACCCCGCTCTCACTTTCACCAAAGAGGAGTTGGCTGAACCAGAAGCAAGAAAATATGCACTTTGTATCACTGTCGGTATTAATGAAACAGATGTTGAGTCTTGTCTAGTTGATACTGGTGCATCTATCAATGTCCTGCCACCAGAGACGCTACAATTTTGTGGAATCCCAGAAGAGGATATTCGGCCATCACAAATCACTGTAACAGCATATGACAATTCCAAGAGGCCCGCCCATGGCATGGTTACACTTGAAGTCAAACTCGGACCCCGAGTTGTCACTGTTGACTTCCACATCTTGGATATGGACCCAACTTACAAAGCTATCTTGGGAAGGCCTTACCTTGAGGAATTGGAGGCCGTAGCTTCAACCAATCACCAATGCATTAAATTTCCCTTCAAGGGACAAGTCGTCAAGGTGGTAAGTATGCCCGTGGATTGCCTGGTTACTCTCCCTCCTGGCTTGCCAAATCAACCGGTCTTCACAATCCTCGATCTGCCGAGGGATGGAAGGTAGCACAAGCAAGTTTGGAGAAAGAAGAAGGATGACGCCAAAACTCTTAGGTGGCGTATGATGGAGAATCTGGGATATCAGGAAGGTCGAGGGCTGGGGAGAGAACTGCAGGGTATCATAGAACCCATCCAGCTGGTAAAGACAACATCAAGGAACGGGATAGGGTATGATGGGACATGTGATAATGGCCAAAAGACCGGCCAAAAATACTTTCGGGGGTGTTTACACAAGTTCTTCGACAAGAGAGAAACAATACAGATGATTGAAGAACAAGAATCGCAAGAACAAGCAAAGAGGAAGAAGGTAGACAACCTAGAGGATGAGCCATATCTCGACATATCATGGTTATTTTATGAAGAAGGGTCAAGTAATGAATCATTCCGCAACGAGCCTTCTGGCAGTCAGAATCCAGGGCATTCACCCCATGTCGTCTCTTTAAACCCATCTCCAATAAGTTCACCATCATATCCACCAGATAGCAAAGACGGATGCTCTCTTTACCCATCTTTGCTTGATTTGTTCCCCTCTCTGTCAATATCTCAACTCACGTTAGAAACTACGACCAGCCAAATCCGTTTTGTGTTCATGTTTAGTACTTCTCAAAAAGATCAAAAAAAAACGTCCTCTTCTCAACCCAAATTTCGCTCGAAGAAACATCCCAACTCGCTCCAAAGGATGACCCGAATCAGGAGGGCACCCGGTCTCTAATCGATCTCCTTTGCCCTTCATCAATAAATTCCACTCCATCCACTTATTCTTCCTCTCCTTATTTACCTTCTTCTTCTTTAGGTTTAGTTTCCGGTAAAAGCAAAACAAAAATCAGAGGTAAGAGAGTTCCAGGAAGATACTTGCATCGGTTAGCTCAAAAAAGCTTAGAATGTGCCAAGCTACCGGAGTATCTAGAAAATGCAATCCAGATAGGAGAAATTCGATATGAGGAGAGAGACAATATTGATCCAACTTTAGGGGTCTACGAGGTTGTATCGGAAAAGGATCCTGATACTGAGGATGAAGAGGAGGATTTGGCTGATGCTTATGCATCCGGTTTAAGAAGATTCGAAGAACCATCAGCCACGGTGGATGAACCAACTAAGGAACTTAATCTTGGAACACCGGAAGATCCTAAGAATATCCTCATCAGTGCCAACCTCGCCCCTTTAGAAGAGCAGAATCTAATGGGGGTGTTGCAAGAATACAAAGACACATTCGCTTGGACATACGAAGATATGCCGGGGTTAGATAAATCATTGGTAGAGCATCGACTGACTCTAAAACCTGAAGCTACCCCGGTCAAGCAAAAGTTAAGAAGATTCCACCCAGACATAGCATTAAAGATGAAGGAAGAGGTCGATAAGTTACACCAAGCAAAATTTATTAGAGTCGTCATCTATCCACAGTGGGTGGCAAATATAGTCACAGTCATGAAGAAGGATGGAAAGGTTCAAATTTGCATTGACTTCAGGGACTTAAACCGAGCATGTCCAAAAGATGATTTCCCCCTTCCTCATATCGATGTTCTTGTTGACAACACAGCTGGATACGAAACCCTATCATTCATGGATGGATACTTGGGGTATAATCAAATCCGGTTAGCAGAAGAGGATCAAGAGAAGACCTCGTTCACTACACCTTGGGGAACCTATTGCTACGTCGTCATGCCCTTCGGATTAAAGAATGCCGGAGCAACTTATCAAAGGGCCATGGTGGCAATATTTCATGATATGATGCATAAATTTGTAGAGGTGTACGTGGATGATTTAGTGGTCAAATCTCGAACCCAAGATGAGCATCCGAGGTGCTTGAAAAGGGTTTTGCAACGAGCCAGGGAATTTAAGCTCAAGATGAACCCCAAGAAGTGTGTGTTTGGAGTATCATCTGGAAAGTTACTTGGGTTCATTATCAGCAAAAGAGGCATCGAAATCGATCCCAACAAGTCCAAAGCCATTATTGACATGCGTCCACCAAAGAACCTAAAAGAGCTGAGAGGGTTGATTGGTAGGCTACAGTTTGTTCGCCGGTTTATCTCACAGCACTCCCAAAGGTGCAAACCTTTCTATGAGTTAACCAAGGCGAAGGCCGAATTTAGATGGGATTTGAGATGTCAAGAGGCATTCGATAGTTTAAAGAAATATTTGTCAAGCTCACCTGTGCTCAAACCTCCGGTTCCCGGCAAACCCTTGATCTTATACATCTCGGTCTTGGAAGGATCCCTGGGAGCAGTATTGGCACAATTAGATGATGAAGGGAAAGAGCGAGCAGCATACTATCTGTCCAAAATCTTTGTTCCTTGTGAACAGAAGTATACAACCATGGAGAAAACCTGTGCCACCCTGGTTTGGGTGGTCTAGAAACTTAAACACTACTTTTTGGCCCACGAGGTTAATCTCATTGCTCGCATGAATCCCATCAAATTTCTTCTTGAAAAATCTGTCCTGACTAACCGTTTGGCACGCTGGCAGAGCTTTCTCTCCCAATTTGACATCACCTACACCCAACAGAAGGCAATCAAGGGCTATGCAATTGCTGAACATCTTGCCCATCATCCTATCCCAATCTTTGACCCTATCTAGTCAGAATTTCCCAATGAAGAATTGATGTCCATTCAATCTTCCAATCTATGGACTTTGTATTTCGACGGGGCATTAAACTCCCAAAGTAGAGGGATAGGGATTGTTCTTCTATCACCTGAAGGTGTCACCATTCCACAGGCTTTTCAGCTCCATTTTTCAGCAACAAACAATATAGTTGAGTATGAAGCCTTGTTGGCTGGACTGGAGGCCGCTCACTTCTATGGTGTCACTAAACTAAGGGTAATCGGTGATAGTCAGTTGATTCTCCGCCAAGTACTGGCCAAATACCGCACATCTCATCCCGGGCTCAGACCATACCAAGAACTCACCACCTGTTACATCAAGCTATTCTCCAAACTCGAATTCATTCATGTTCCTCGTGCTCAAAATATTCTTGCCGATGCTCTCGCTTCTCTGGCATCTTCACTATCTGTCCCGCTAGGCAGACAGGTTAGGACGATCTATGTCTGCCGACGTACCATTCCGGTAGTAGAAGATGCACGATTCTTGAAGGTTAAAGAAGAGTTTGAAAGGAAAGAGTGCATTGAGCAAAAGGAGGAAGTATCTTTGGTTGAGTTGGAAGAATTAGAAGAAGGTGAGAAACCATGGTATCATGAGATTGCAAATTACTGTCAGGATCAGACATATCCACCAAGATCAACTGCCGAAGAGAAAAAGGCCATAAGAAGGGTCTCCCAGAGATACACCATCTTAGGTGGAATACTTTATAAAAGAAGCTTGGTCGGTGTTCTATTAAGATGAGTAGATGAAGAAGAGGCTCAATTGGTGCTTAAAGAAGCACACTCTGGAGTGTGTGGAGGCCATGTAAATGCTCAAGCCCTCGCCAAGAAGAACATCAGGCAAGGGTATTACTGGCCTACTCTAGAAGAAGACTGCTCGATCTTTGTCCGGCACTGTCATCAAAGTCAACTTCACGCCGACAAGATTCACTCTCCCGCATCTTCCCTTCACCCGATTCATGCCCCATGGCCCTTCGCTATGTGGGATTTTGATGTTATCGGACCCCTCGGTGACCCAAACTCCACAAACAAAACCAAATCCTTCATCCTAACTGCAACGGAGTACTTCACCAAGTGGGCGGAGGCGGAAGCATACGTGGAGATCAAGGCATCAACAGTCTGCACCTTCATCAAACGCAACATCATTGCCAGGTTCGGGATCCCAGGCGACATCATCACCGACAATGGACCACAATTCATCTCTCAGGAGCTGCGTGACCTTTACACCAGGTATTGCATCAGATTGCATCATTCATCTCCATATTATCCTCAAGGCAACGGTCAAGCAGAAGCCACCAATAAAACCCTGATAAAAATCATTAAGAAGACTTGTAAGTCTAGCAAGTTCACAGACTGGCCAGATAAGTTAGTTGATACTCTATGGGCCTACCTCACTTCTATTCGAACCCCAACAGGTCAGACCCCCTATGCCTTGGCATTTGGGATGGAGGCGGTAGTTCCATACGAAGTAATCATTCCTTCCCTCCGAGTCCAGATCGATCGAGATATCCCGATGGATGAACGCCGAGATTCTCTTCTCGCGCAACTCGAACTCTTGGACAAAAGGAGACTGGCCGCTGCCGAACATGCTAGATCTTACCAAAATAGACTTAAAATATTTTATCAGAAGAGGGTGGTGGAGAGAAAATTTGAAATCGGTGAGGTTGTGCTTAAAAGAATATTCGTTAAGCCGGGCGGTCCCCGCTCCAAACTTCAACCTAATTGGGAGGGTCCATATGTAATTTTTGTTGTTTATCCCGGTAATTCATATAAGTTAACTAATGCAGAAGGAGAAGAGCTAGCTCATCCCTGGAATGGTGTATACCTAAAAAAATATTTCCCTTAGAACAAAAAATTACAAAAAAATCTATAAAATCCAAAGGTGTGAGGAATAATGACAACATCTGATGCTTGCTTGCTCGGTGCACCAACTTGTCACTTAGGGAAATAAGGACAGGCATCATACTGCATACACTACACGCCTAGTTTTGAGATCTGATAATCGGAAGTTAGAGAGAAAGCTAGGCAATGCTTGGCAAAAGAAGGTCAACCTAATCCCGTTCTCTTCTCATTTTGGTCCAGAATAGATGAAAGGGGTTAGAATGAGAAGTATCGAAAGTGCTCATTGCCTTAGTTCGAAAATGCCTCTGAAGGTCTGACTTCTTAAAAAGAAGAAAAAGGTGCCAAAAGATGGGCAATGACCCCTCAGGTCGGCAAAAGAATAGACCTGTCTGAACGTGTACCGACAAAAGCCCAAAAAATAAAAGGCTCCAAAAGATGGGCAATGAACCCCTCAGGTCAAAATCAAACAAAAGAAAAAAGACATGTCTAAATGTGGGCCATCAAAGAAAAAGGGCTAGAAGGAAGGACCCAAGGATGTCAAATCCCAAACAGGCAACGCGGGCACTAGTAAAGAAACAAATTCGACACCCCCGAATCCTATTAAGGACTTACCACCAATCCTCTTCCCTCTTTAACCTTGCGGGTAAGGTTGACCGACTCGATCCAAAAAGAGCCATAGCCTATCAAGGGTGGAAGGTCAGAAGATCTCGGACTAGGCACTTTCTTACACGTGATGCCTACTCTTAACCCTTAGGTAACAATGAAAGGCACCTACGGCAAGCAAAACAAAGGATGAGATGATCGTTCCTTCCACACCAAACAAAAAAATTGAATACTTCGAAAATACCAAAAAAATCATAAAATCAAAGTTCTTAAAAAGTAAATATCCAAAACATCAAAAACATTATAAAACCATCAAAACCCAAACAAATCAAAAATTTCAAAACACCTAAAAGTTTGCTTTCTAGACCGATTAGTTGTCTTTGCATTCATGTTTAATTTCAGTCTTGCATATTTTCTTTTATGCATACTTATGTTTTTCTGTTATCTTTACCTTGATAAGGCCTATGTCCCTTGACAAAAGATCAAGGCAACTTTGCCCTCTCCTTGCAAGGGACTAAGCCAAAATAAAGTTCTAATATCTTCTCTCAAGTGGATGCAGGAATAGGAGAAGGCATGCCAGCTTCATATCCCCATAAACTTAGAGGAAGCAAAAAAAAATAAAAATTGAAAAACAAAAGTGGACTACCCCGACACCTATTAGGACTTGCATTTAGTATTGCATCTATCAAAATAAATAATATTTGAGATGTTGAAGACCTCAAGTCTAGAGGGGGCTGAGCCTGAGAACCCCTTCAACAAAATCAGTGAGGGCTCAGTCATTCCCTAGGCTTGCGGATAGGCCAAAGTTGAATATGCGGGGACGACGGTGTCTGCACGGATGTCCTGACCCGTTGCGTTTGACCTATATCTTCAACTGTTTTCTTATATTTATTTGTATTTCTTTAAACCCAGCATACATCATGCATCATCATACTCATATCGACCTTTTCGTTACGGTCTTTCTATGGCTTTCTAAGGAGGCTTTGGTCTGCCTGGAAGACCCAGTTTTAACCGTGTTTCAATGATTTCATCAAAACAAGAAGTTATTTCATTCAAACCACACCGGTATTCCTGAGCAAAATCCGATGAATTTGAAGAACCCAACCTTGGTTGATTACTGGTTTCATCTTTACTTTTTCGCAACTTACTTTTCACCGAGCCCAGCACACCATGCAATTCGGGTCCTGGCCGGTAACAATTCTCCCTCGCGTGGGATTTTAGTTTTAGTTTTCCGCACAATCGATCAACCGAAGGGAAGGTTCTGATAAAACAGAAGGCAACCTCGAAGTCCGGTAAGGTTTCATTCCACTCAACTAGGCTAAGGAAGGCGTGTCTAAATCTACACCTTGGCGTCACCTTTTCAGTCCATTACCACTTCATTTCGCTACACCTCACTACGTTTCACTACATTCGCCTACGCTACAATCGTGTCATTCCCCTACAAAGCCGACGCCAAGGCGAGGCAAGCTGTAGACACGCAATTTTGGCCCAGTTGGAGAGTTTAAATTCTTGTTTTCATGGAGAATATTTAAAGTAGATCATGTTTTCCAGACGGATCAAGTTTCTGGCACGTTCCGAAGGGGATCAATAGAGCAATCAGTCGAGCCAAACACCATGTATATAGGGCACCAGGCACCCTATATACAGGGCGCCTGGCACCAAATCAAATCGATTCAATCGGCTGATTTGACCCCCCGCAGTGACTTATCTTGTCGACCTGACAGACCTCATGATGCTGGCGCCCCATATACAGGGCGCTATGCCGCGTGGCACTGTTTTTCGAAAATGGCCAAAGTGCCCTCTTTTGAGCTATAAATAGACCTCCATTTGGAGCTTGGAGGAGGTTCCAACTTCGTGCCACCCTAGAGCTCATCCAACACCACGTTTCTAAGCCATTTTCATCCCCCATATGCCTCCAAACCAATCCAAAATCGTCCACCAAAAACCCAAAAACCTTCTGTTTCTGTCACCCAGAAACATGTTTTTTCTCCAACTTTGAGAGCTTCTATCCGTCTCTCCTCTTTTATCCAGCATCCAAACCACCTTCCATTGGCTTCATTTGAGTATTGTCTACAAGGAAGAGCCCCTACTTCGTCCCGGAAGCCGCCTAGCACTACGGAGCGGCGTTGCGAAGAGGGGAAGAAAATCTGTTCAGGCCAGACTTAGTGCCCCGTATACAGGGCGCTTTGACCCTGGTCAACGCGCCCTATAAGGGGGGCACCTGCAGCTAGCGCCCCATATACAGGGCACCAAGAGGTGCAGAAGCTCGTTTTGTCATTTTCGGAGTCCGATCGCCCATTTAATCGAGTTTTTGTCTTCCTCTTTCGTCTTAGCACTGTTCATCATGTTATTTGGCATGTCTTAGATCGTTTTGCATCTCATATATGTTTAAAAAACCTACCAAAAATAGGGGTTGGGATTCCGTCCCGATCCGGTTAGTTCATTCCCTTTTGCATGATTCAGAGTTGTTCTCAAGCATGATGCTATACTTGCGCCAGAGCTAATGATCTTCATTTGTCTTTCTTCATGTTTTGTGCAGGACATTCTTAGGTAAATCGACCGGAGTGAAGCTTCAATCCGATCGTAGGTGAAAGAACTCACTAAAGCTCTCCCTTCTCGGCCGGCCGAGAAAGGAGAAGTTAGAACCCAACAATCTCCCCCCTGTTCACATCCCCAAGGTACGACGGTCAAACTCTCTCTTCTTCTAGTTCATTTGTTTAATACTCAATCACACTTTGGAGCCTTCGGCTCCTGGCGACCACACACTTCCTTCACACATTCACACGCTCCTTCTCCTCTTCTTCTCTCTCCCTCGCCGACGCGCACGCGCGAGCTGAGCCGGCTCATCCGGGTGCCTACAATAAGACCTTTTACCTATGCCATAGAATTAATCCATTCAGATTTTGATTGTTACACACTATGACTATAAGATATGTCAAATGGATGTTAAGATACTGTTTCTCTATGTTATTTTGAAAAACAGGTGTATATGATACAACTTTTGGGAATCAAGTTCTAAAACATCTAAATAGTGTATGCATAAGGTCCATTTATGGACTCAAGTAAAACTTCTCATAGATGGTAGATAAGGTTTAATGAGATTAAATCTTATGACTTCATTGAGAACGAAGATATGCCTTGTGTATTCATATAAGATAAAGTGGTAGTGCTATTATCTTCTTGACATGATATATGCATAACATACTACTAATTAAGAATGAAGTATGTTATCATAAGTGAGACTAGTTATCAAATTAATCTTCCAAATTGAATATGGGTTTTAAAATCTATGAAGATAGATCTAAAATGTTTCTTGGCCTTACCCAATTCATGTGCATAGTTACCATAGTCAAAGAGTTTGATATGGAAAACTCCAAGATAGTTTCTTACATATGTAGTGTGGAGTTGATCTCTTTAAAGAGATGTCTTTGTAGACTTCTTGAGAGATAAAGAGATCACATTAGTATAGCCCTTATGCTTTTGTAATAGGGCCTATCACATTTGTAATGCTAAGTACATGACTTCATTAATGCTCTAATTGTTATAAGCATTTATCAAGTAAATCCACGTGAGAGTCACAAGATAATTTAGAGATGTGTCCTTGAGTACTTGAGAAGTACTAAGGATATATCTTTAATGTATGGAGGATAAGACTTGAAGTCTTGTAGTTTTTTGTACACAAACTTCTAGTCAAATCATGTCTAATAATAAGTCAATATAATGGTGGTGTAGTGAGCTGGAAGAGTTCCATACAAGAGAACACTGCTAATTTTATAACTAATCTAAAGTAGATTGAATAATGACTGTATATTGCTTGAGAAGCTGACTAGATGAAGATGTTCATCTGGTCTATGGGATTGTCCCAACCTTCTCTGAAAGTGTATCATTGTTTTGGGAAAACAATGGGGTAGAGCCAAAGTCTCATTAGAAGTTTCAAATTTCTATGGCAATACCATAGAATCAGAGAGAATGCAGTTGATAGAGATATAATTAAAGATAGAGTATCTTCCGCTAATAACATTACAGATCCACTAATTGAAGTAGTTACTCAAAGAGTGTTTGAGCTTCACCTTGAGCTGATAAAGATCAGCCAGATGGGTGATTTACTTTAGTGCAAGTGGGAGATTGATAGAAATGTATGCCATACAAGCCAATCATATATGATATGATTCAACATTTCTAGGAATATCTCATTCAATTAAATAGGCAAAACTTCGTTACTAGCTTTTATTAGAAGTGTATATCGTAATGGAAGTCCTTGATCACATGCAATGATGATTGAATCATGATGAGATCATGATAACGAGATCGATCATCTAGAGGTATGTGATCTAAATGTTCCTAGTCATAGGATCCTTGAGACGGGACATCATAATTCCAGATAGACTAGTGTGTGTGATGTCTTCTCATGTGATGAGAATGACTGATCTCATTGGTCATCAGTGTGGGGATACTGAGATACACACATAGGTGCTCATTAATGGAATGAGTTCACTGAATTGACTAATTTAGGAAAACCTGATCGGTATCTTACCGAACTGTCTATCTGGTTATTACTACATCTCAATAACACGGTTGGATCTTTGACCTGAGTCATCAAAGATGTCTTACCGGATATATCTTGTACTTTGATTATTGACTTATGGATCACCATCTTGATGGTCCAGTATAGTTGATGTATTGGGTGCAAGAGAAACCTGATGGAGGCAATTGAGTGGACAACAAGGGATCATTCACTCTCGGTAGGAGAGAGAGAATGTTCTATGGGATAGTACTCTAAATTCTTGGCCAAGGTACTTAGGATAATTGGGAAAGGAGTTTTCCAATTGATCCAAATCTGAGTATAGGATCCCATAGAGTTGGAATATTTAGGGGTTGACAGTCAGTGCCGAACCGCTGACCGACCGGGACATTGTATGAACGAGGATTTAAATCTGTGTGGTAATTGATGATGGAAAGACTCAATGGATATTATTTAACTCCCTAAAGTAATTTGGGATCATAGGATGTGACTTGTACCCTTTGTGATCAGAAAGTCGTAAAAACTGTTATCAAATAACGGTTTTGATTTAATTTAAATGAATTATTCTTTTAAATTAATTAAGGCTTCAACAAAATTGACTATTGAGCCTAATGGGTCACTCACAATAGATCTAGCCAATAAAATGAGGGCATGGATGTAATTTTATAGAAGTTTTGGGTTTTTGTGAAAAATTCTATCTTCTATATATAAATGGCTTATGAAGCCAAACCCTAACAAGCCATAAGGCTGGAACACATCCCAAGCATCCCCTCTTCCTCCTCTCTCCTCTAGAAGGTGATATCCCATGGTCAAGCTTGGATCTGGAAGGTTTTTGGAGGCCCGAAGGAAGGGAGAACTCGTCTATTGAAGCAGATCATGTGGATACCGGTAGAGACCGTACACTTGAACGGTTTTCAGCAAGGAGGAATGTCCTCTATTCATCCATGGTGAGAGATTTTAGAAATCTCATGAGGTACTCTCGTTCTACTTCATATTTGGTTCTCGATTTTACTCGTTCGGCATCGATCAAGGTAAAGATCATGGTTTCAAGGAATCAAATATTTTTCCAATGTGATGTATTGATTCCTTACACTAATAATATTTAGATTGCATACATATAGGTGGTTGATCTCATCATGATCCAATCATCATTGCATGATATCAAGATTTTCATTATGATATACACATCTAATAAGTGTTAATAATGAAGAAATATAAATTTAATTGAATGAAATATTTCAAGAAATATCAAATCATATTAAATGTTATTGTTTGTATGGCATACATTTCTATCACTCACTCCAATCTTTCTCTTCGATCCTAGTTTTTGAATAGCACAACAAGAGGGATAAAAAATAATGAAGCAGTTATAGTCCTTGGTTAGTCGACTGATAGATAGTAAGTTATGACTTAAAGATGGAGCATGATAAACATTGCTTAAATCAGTATCACTATTCAATTGAGTAAATCCGAAAATTTTCTCCTTATTATGTTTTTATTAGGTAGTTTTATACTTGCATATGGTTGTGTCAAATATGTTTTGTATTGTTTACTCAATGGTGTAGATGTGATGCGGGTTTTGACCCCAAAGTCTAGGGCCTCGGAGTCCAGGACCCATTTCCTATTTTTAATTTCTATATTTACAACAACATTAGCTTATGTGGAACCTTCAATACTTCCTATTCCCAGCATCTTAACAAGATTGGCAAACTATTCTTCACTTAAGCCATGTTTGGGTGCTTTCTTTGGTGAGAATTTCTTGTTGTTCCTTGCATATCCTGGTGGACACCCCTCTAATTTGTAGCATTCCTCCTTAGTATGCTCATTTTGTAACATTGGCTCTTCGTATGGCCACTGATGTTGCAATGAGAGCACCAACTATTTCTATCATTCGCTTTAGTATTCTTCTTTGTTTGCTCATTTTTGACAAGCATGGCAGAGGCATCTGGGTTGGTGACTGTTTGAACAGCCTTGGTGACTATCTGAACAATTTTTTGATATTCATCTTGCAAAACTGATGCATATGCACAACTCATATATGGCAAAGGGTTCATCAAAAGTATGGAACTTCTAACATCAGAAAAATTGTAACTCAATCCCATCCAAAACTACATTAGTTGTCTTTTAATGTCATGACTTTCTTCTTTAAGGTCTATTTAAGCTAACTCAACCCATAGACTCTTCATGCTGATGTAATATTTGGTAACATTGTCATTGCCTTGTCGAGTGACAAATATGGCCATTTCCAATTTGTAGATTCAAAGTCCCAAAGTTGGTGAATGACTCTCCTTGAGGTTTGTCTTAACCTCATAAGTTGTGCCTAAATAGATGACAATAGATACGATGTCGCAATGAATGGAATTCAACAACCATAATAGTACCATGTTGTTGATTCCTTCCCATAGGTTATAAATGGGATTAGTCAAAGCTAGTTTGATGGTGCTTTCGCTAACAAACATTAGTTTATTCTTAGCAAATAAGGCAATAGTCATAGCTCCTTGCCATCAAATGTGACAGTCCCCTATAAGGAGAATTGAGACCAAGGTAACACAAAGAGGGAGACGAAGAGCAATGGCCACACAATCAGTGCTCAATGCAGCACCCCCAATATGTTTATTTATATGAAGAAATGTTGTACATGACTTGAGACTCTACCAAAATGGAGCAACAAAGTGCCTTGCAGAATTAGATAAGGAGGGGAATAATCATGCACACCACAGGAGTCAAATGACAAAAAAAATTTGAATGTAGAAATTGTCAGTGGACACCTTCTAGAATGTAGTTAGCCATGATTCTCCCAAATGTATTTAGATGGTAATAACATTTGGCAAAACTTAACTTCAATAGAATTGAATGAGAAGTGACAAACATAGAATTAGAGAATAAGGGTGACAGTGAGTTGACCAGACACGAAGGATTGTGTTTTCTATTAAAAAAAATTAAGCAAATTGGGCTACACTTAAAGATATCAATGGACTTTTGATTGAAGTGATTTTTTAACTGAACTACTAATTAATTTTATTTTAAAGTCTTTCACATGAGATATCATAGATTTTTAGAAGGAAAAATTAGTTAGAGACCCAATTGCCAAAATGACTTTAATAGAAAGGTTGTTGACCAAATAGTGCTCATAAGAGGCCAGTCAACGTAAAACTTTTAATAAAATACCTATTTTGTCGACAGATTGTTAACAAACTATTTTTTTATTTTGTGTATTCTACATTTACCCCCACCAACCCATCACTCCCGCGATTCCTCAATCGACTGATGCCCCGCTTTCCCTTTTCTCTCTCTCAACCCTAGGTTTTCTTTGTGGCGGCATCAGAGTAAGGGTGTCAACTGGACGGGCCGAGACCGTTGGCCCGTCAAAAAGCTCTTAGCGGGTTGGGCCCAAGCCCCTCATCAAAAGGCTAAATAAGCAATCAGCAAGGCCCATTTATTACTTTAAGTAGATCAGACAGGTCCGTCCAACTTGGCTCGCCAACCCGCTCCCCCCCGCCACGCAGATTATAGACGCTTTGTTCACGAGAGATCAATTATATATTTTAATAAATAATTTAGTGCCATACAGGAAGTAAATCTTTGTGCGGCTGATTATCTATAATTATCTATTCAGATAAACTTGTAGAGTTGATGCACTAGTAAGGAAGGTTAAGCACCTTATTAGTAGAATTATTGATGAAAAAAGTTATTTATGATAGAGAAAATAAGTCACACCATTTATTTTCTCTTAATCCGCTTAAAATTTTCTAATTCATTAATGAGGTAAAAATATGCTTTGTATACTTTTCTACCATGAATTAAAACTACATATTATATATATACTGACACTATATTTAAGAGCTAATAAAAAATTTACATTAAAGCATATGTTGTGCACTATAAATGATAAATTATACTTTCATCGTATCATACTACGTAAATATGTTTAAATTTTTTATATCACAGTAGTAAGTGAATATCTTACTATTGTTATTAGGGTTGTAAACGGGTCGGATTCGGTAGCGAAATCACCATAATCTGATTTCGAATCCGACAAGGGTTAAAGGGTTCGGATTATGATTCCGATAATTTCAAAATCATTATGTTCCGATTTCGATAATGAAACTGTTCGATCTGATTCCAATTTCATTATCGTAATTGGATTTGAATCCGATAATTTTCGAAATACATATTAAATATTAATTTTTATTCAAAACGGAGTTAATAATTCAATATAATTACTAAAATTTGATATTATCAGTTTAAAACTTTATTTTTATTATTTTATCAATTTATATAATTTATTTTATAATTTATTTAACTTTGTTTTATTTAATTATATTTATATTTATTTATTTATATCGAAATCGGATTAACAGAAACGGAATCAAATGATTTTGATTCCGATTCTAATAAGTTACCGGAATATCCAATTCCGATTCTGATAGCTTATAAGATATAGGGGTGCAAACGAGTCGAGCTGAGCCGAGTAGTATGTTGTTCAAGCTTGGCTCGTTTATTTTACACGAGTTCAAGTTCGAGCTCGAGTTTTAGCGAGTATGTGGAACTCTTGTTCAAGCTTGATTCGTTTATTAATCGAACCAAGTCAAGTTCGAACTCGAGCAGTAATTAGACTAAAATTCAATTCACATTCAAGCTTAAGTTATATACAAATTCGTTTATAAAACTCAAAATTATTGAAAAATCATTTGGAAAACTCTAGATTTAGCTCATTTATGAAACTCACTCTAAGTTTAAACTCAAATTTTAAATTATTTAATATATTTAAGTGACAATATATAATTATTAATACTCATAATTTAATTTTTAAAGATAAATAGATGATATAATATTTAATCGAGCTGCTCGCAAGTTTATCGAGTCGAGCAGGAGTCTGTTCAAGCTTGACTTGTTTAATGAGTCGAACTTTATTTTTTGTTTGAGCTTGTTCATTTAACTTAATAAACGAGCCGAGTCAAGTTTTTATCGAGCCGAGTTTCGAGCTACTTGTCAAGTGTAATGGTTCGTTTGCACCCCTAATAAGATATAAAAACAAGTTCCAAACTCGTTAATTTTTATCGGAATCGAATCGGAATATCGGATTCCGTTTACACCCCTACATTATATTATGTTTATAATTTTATCGGATTTATTTGAATAGAATATTTTTCATATCATAGACATAATTTTTAATAATGTAGTTTTATCCTATATTCTACTTTTCATAATTTATATTCAATATTTTACTATTTTAATATGTTTTAACCGTCCATATATATATCCACTTTATTCTATTCGATTGACCATTAATTATTGGAGAAACCAAAGTGTTCAAAAATAAGTGAAATAAATATTTTTTTATTCCACTTATTGTATACATAATCACTTGCCATGCAAACCAAATACTTACTAGTATGAGTACACGAAATTCTAGAATTTTACCAACATGAAATATATCTTGCCATCAGTCAAAATAAATTTTTAGTGGTTTTTATTTTTAAATTTTATATTTTTCAAAATTATAGAATTTAAAATTTTTTGTTCCTAAAAATTTATAATATTTTGACCAGGAAAAAATTCAATTTTTATTATTTTTATTTTTGCAGAATTTTTATCTTTGAAATTATGTTACACAATCTAAATTCATTGGGCCAATGGACTATGGTGGACTTTGAAGGGCTAAAGTCCATTTACACAATCCAAGCCCATTGGACTTTCTACGTGGGCCTGGGCTTGAGTTTCATGGACGTGGGCTAAAGTGGGCTTGGGCCGGGTCTGCCCAAGCCCGGTCCATTGACACTCCTGCATCAGAGCATCTTCGAGGGTCTTCAATCTTCATCATAGCATCTTCATAGTGTAGGAAGCATCTTTGTGATGGTAGGGGCCAGCTTGGAGGGTGTCACTATCTTCTTCTTCATTTTGTCTTCTTCGGCCATCCGACAGTGGCATCAAAACATCTTTGTCTTTGAGTATATTCTTTCTCCTCTTTGTGTTCTTCTTCGGCTAGGTCGATCGAGATCGAGATCGAGATCGAGAGGGAGAGAGAGAGAGAACGCCCCTCCTTGTCCAATGAAATCGGATTTGGCAACCATGAAGAAAATTGTGTTGCCGAATGTACCTAGCAATGTTCAAGGCGGATCTAGTACCAGGAAGAAGATTGCACCACCGGATTGCTCTCCGTTCATGGAGGATCCGAGAGAGAGAGAGAGAGAGAGAGAGAGAGAGAGAGAGAGAGAGAGAGAGAGAGAGATGGTTCATGTAAGGGATAATATTTAAGAAGTTTTGTGCTTCTTCCACAATATTTCTAATATGTTACGCGGGTCATACTATTAATCTTATATAATGACTTCCTAGACAATATTTCTAAGATGCCATACTTGTTGAATTTTATGTTATTTCTTCTTGTGTGCTAATGTTGGGCAGGAGGACATGTGCAGGTAACAAAAAGACACAAGGGCATGAGAGTCTCTTTCTTCACTCCCCCTCTGGGTCACAATCCAAATCTCGATGGAGTTATAACAATTTCTCAAACCAGTCTGTCTTCCGATGAAAAGATTTCTAACACCAATCTCCTTGTGTTAAAGTCATACATATATTTATAGGTCTGTCCTCGTTTTTTAAGAACTCATGTTGTCATCGGAACCATGGCGACAACTGTCATATATTGTTGTCAAAAGATTGCCAGAAACTATGGGCACGCATGTATCTTTGTCATCTTCCTGATTGGCCGGAGACTGTCATTAGTTTTGACTCAAAAAAGAACATACATATATTAATTGTCCTCCAAAGATTGTCAGAAACTATGGGCACGCATGTATCTTTGTCATCTTCCTGATTGGCCGGAGACTATATATCATTAGTTTTGACTCAAAAAAGAACATACATATATTGTCCTCCAAAGATTGCCAGAAACTATGGACACGCATGTATCTTTGCCATCTTCCTGATTGGCCGGAGACTGTCATTAGTTTTGACTCAAAAAAGAACATACATATATTGTTCTCCAAAGATTGCCAGAAACTATGGGCACTCATGTATCTTTGCCATCTTCCTGATTGGCCGGAGACTATCATTAGTTTTGACTCAAAAAAGAACATACATATATTGCCCTCCAAAGATTGCCAGAAACTATGGGCACTCATGTATGTTTGTCATCTTCCTGATTGGCCGGAGACTGTCGATAGTTTTGAGATAATTGCTCGTATCTTTTTTACATATGTATAGGAAGTGGGTTAGGTACATATAGCATGCTTGGTCCTAGGATAAGCCATGTGATATGATTAACTGGTCAGGCCGCATAAAGGCATGCATCTTTTTTTTTTTGGACACATGACGCAGCAGCCCGGACTCACGCTGCACAGCACATGGCCAGGGCTCGATCCCCACAGGATCCACCCCCCTACCCCTGCTCCCCAGGAGCAGGGGGGTCGCGCCAACCGAGCTAAGCTCGATCGGCATAAAAGCATGCATCACTCATCAGGATATGTGATAACAAGTGGTAGCGGGTGGCAAAGGGTTCGGCCGGCGAGCAAGCTTGCACGGTCAGCCTCCTGCTATCATACGGATTCAAAGATTTGGTCCGTGGGGTATTAAACCGACCGTTAATCGGGTAACAACAGGTTAAACTAGATCTCGACCTTTATAAAAAAAAAAATTTAATTAAGTTTGATAATAATATATTTACGAGATAAAAAAATCAAAGTGAACATGTCGAGTCAAGTTGAAGTTGACTCTTTTTTTTCGTGATCGATCGAGCAAACAATATACATATATATTAAGTGTGCCAAGACGGTCTGCACGTTATATTTAGAAATGGAGCGCCTAATTATATTGGGCTAGGTCCTCCCGTCCCATGATTCATGCACATGATCACACGGCAAACCAGCAGCATCACTAATCCTTTTGCTTTCCGTGTTAATTAATCATATCTCGGACGCGGCAGAAAGAAAGCCACCATCATCCGTGGAACACCGGGAGCCACTCTCGCAAGTCGCAAGGATGGTTTGGCGAAGGCGCACAGCTCGGGCTAATTAATCAATCCCTCCTCCCACTAAGGGTCCAATATATATTCGGTTTCACGTAAAACCAAAACAAAGGAAAAAGTATTTCATGCTCTTTTCGAGAAAATTGAAAACATCCATCCCCATCTGGTTGCATGTAATTGTCTTTCGTGAAAATTTTATCAAGTTCCTTAATGACAATATTACAACCATAGATAATTTTATTAATATCTGTATAAACAAAACATTTTTAGGACAAGATCTTGATGTGAAAAATTTTAAGTTATTTTTTATAAAATTATCTTTTGATGAAATCGATAACATATCTTATTATTTATGTATATTAATAAAAAAATTTATTGAAAATAATTTACTATTTTTTATTTTTAAATAATTTGTCTAAATTATTTTCATTCATTTGGATATTTTCAAATGATTTTTCTAAGTTTCACGAAAAGTCTTACCATAGTATCACCATTTATTTATTTGAATTTTTAGAAATAATTATTTAATATTGAGTTTATATTTTTAAAATTAATTAATCAATAAAATATTTTATTTAAAAATAAAACTTTTCGTAAAAAATCGATTTACTAAAATTAATATTTTGGAAACCTACAATACTACGTAAAATCATGTATTCGTAAATTTTATATAAAATAATTTAATTAAAAGTAATTCAAACTAGAAATTTTACACTCAATTCATGTTTTGGAAACTCACAGTGAGTATACTAATAATTAATTAAAAGATATAAAATCTAGTATAACATAAAATGTTCTAATAATTTTTATACAAAAATAATTTAACTGACAAAATAGTTCCTGCATACTAAAATTTTAGTTAAACTTTTATCAATAATTTTATTAAATGAGTAATTTGTTTGATAAAATTACTTGACGATAAAAATATTTTATTCTTCCAACATAAAAGAATAATTCTAAATAAATTAATTATTTAATAACATAAATAATAATTGTAAGTTTTAATTATTCTTAAGTCTAACAAAAGGTTAGACACCCACAAAACGGCTTCCGCCTAAACTTTATGGATGCCAAAATCCTTCTTTTTTTTCTTGGTCAAAGAAGATTATTTTTCTTTGACCAACATTTTACATGCAAGCAAATGACAATAATATTCACTTCCCCCCCCCCCCTCCCGAGAACTTCGTCCTACATACACTTTAACAAGGAAACAAACAAACTCTAGTAAGTGAACGAGAGTGTTTGAATGTACAATAAATTTTTATATATTTTTATAATAAAAAATTATATTAAAATAAAGTGTAAATTAACTTACGACGTAAAATTGTCATGTTTAAGATAAATGTAATAACAAAAAAAAGTATGCGACCAAATAAAGTGGGGGGTCACAAGACAACAAAAGAGGTGAAATTCTCTTTTTTGTCCAAAAAAGAAATTCTTTTCAAAACATAAAATTGTAATAATCGTTAAACATTTTTTAAAAAAAATCATTACAAAAATATAAAATTTTATTAAAAATATAATTTATTGTACAACCAAACATCTCATAAGCTACGTACCATCAAGTTTGCTCGGCCAACTCAGGCAGCTACTTCTTCTAGATGCCTTTAGGCCCTGTTTGGTATGGGGATAACCTAGGATAGACCTGGTTTATCCTTAATCCCTTGTTTGGTACACATTTAAAAATGAGTTTAACCTAGATTAAGTTAATCCAGGTTATCCCCAAAATTAAGGATAAGTGTAGGGATAAATCATCCCACCAAATACTTGGGTTAAGTTAATCTTGAAATGGTATTTCTGGGATACGTCTGGCTCGGCGGGGGGAGGGTGAGGGCTCCGTTCGCGGCGGGGGGGGGGGGGGGTGTCCGTCCGGCGGGGAGGGGGGCGGGGAGCTCCGCAGGGGGGACTCCGTCCGGCGACTCCGCGGGGGACTCCGCGGGGGGAGGGGCGCGGGGGCTCCGCGGCCGTCGGGGGGGGTGGGGGGTGTCCGTCCGGCGGGGAGGGGGGCGGGGAGCTCCGCAGGGGGGGACTCCATCCGGAGACTCCGCGGGGGGACTCCGCAGGGGGAGGGGCGCGGGGGCTCCGCGGCCGTCGGGGGGGTGGGGGGTGTCCGTCCGGCGGGGAGGGGGCGGGGGGAGCTCCGCGGGGGGGACTCCGTCCGGCGACTCGCGGGGGGACTCCGCAGGGGGAGGGGCGCGAGGGGGCTCCGCAGCCGTCGGGGGGTGGGGGGTGCCCGTCCGGCGGGGAGGGGGCGGGGGGAGCTCCGCGGGGGGACTCCGTCCGGCGACTCCGCGGGGGACTCCGCGGCCGCGGGGGGACTCCGCGGGGGGAGGGGCGCGGGGGGCTCCGCGGCCGTCGGGGGGACTCCGCGGGGGGAGGGGCGGGGGGGACTCCGCAGGGGGAGGGGGGCACTGTCTCCGCAGCCGCAGGGGGAGGGCGCGGGGGGCTCCGCATCCGCCGGGGGGAGGGGCGAGGGGGACTCGCAGGGGGAGCGGGGGTACCTGTCTCCACGGGGGGAGGGGGGAGAGGCGAGGGAGACATATTTTATTTTGTGAGTAATAAAATAAGATAATATAAAAATATAAATTTTTTCATGTAGGTGTTATGTTAATTTTAAATTATTTCATGTTCTATTATTTTTTTGTTGAAAAAATTGAAAACCTTTTAATCAAGCTACAGGTTGTATATGATTGAGATTAAATTTGAAGTATCCGATGTACATCGATTCATAGAGTATTTAGTTACAATATTTTCTAATTTAATTAGATTTTAAAAACGAAATTTAAATTTGATTTTAACTGCCATATTTTTAAAATCATATTATTTATATCTTCAACTTTATATTTGTATTTATATTTTAAATTATATTTTATATTTATTATATAAATATATAAGTTGATTAATATTTTTATGAATATGTTATGGGTAATAAAATAAGATAATATAAACAAAGTAAAAATATAAAATATAGGGTTATCCTCGAATTTATTGTTAACGTACCAAACATAGGATAGGTTTATCCCTAAACTTATCATAAGTTAAACCAAACATGATGAGGATAGGATTAACCACATGGATTGGTTTATCCCTATCCCCATTAAATTTATCCCCATACCAAACGACGCCTTAAGTAATAGAGTCGGCCAAAGCTGGGGTTGGCGGGGATGCTCACTCTCTGCCATGTAGATGGGAAAATTGAAAATTTATGTATAGAACAGATACCTTTAATCATTTAATATTTCTATGGTAAATGTTTTACCTATCACCCAATAAGTATATATCCTATTATACAATTATTTGTGAATGATACATTCATAACCGATAACTATACAAAAATAGTTTATTCAAAAATACATTGCTATCTTGCAACTCTTGTATATTATATCGAGTTCTAAAATATGAAATATTGGATGGTGATCATAGACAACCAAATGACTAAAATATTTGTAGGAATAAATATTGCTTGCGACTTATTTCGATCATGTACAAATAAAGTCAAGTAAAATATTTTGTGGAGTAACTTTTCAAGGGAGTTGAAAACATTAGATATTATTTAGTTATTTGTAATTCTTTATTAAAAATATAACTCATCATTTGACTTTTGGTAAATTTATCCGTTGAGATGCACAAGGACATAAGAGTTGAGGCAAGGTGCCATCCGTTCTAAGGACTTCTATAAGACAATATAAGTCCTTATAAACCATCTCTATGCATTGTTTTTAAATAGAGAAAAGATCGTCTAACATCTCATGAAGTAAATAAATTCAAGTAAGAATTCAGTCATAGACAAAAATATCGACCCCAAACGTGAGAGTGCACAATATCAAAAGATTTATCAGAAATAGATTGAGTAGATAAAAAAATGATGACATATTTGACAAGAAAACATACCTCACAATGTGTCAAAGAAAATGAGTTATTACCTAGAACACCAAACTGAAGTAATGGCCAAAGACTAACTACAAAAGGATGACCCAAACATCAATATAAGCAAAGGTCAGTAGTGGTTGTTGAGTGTGCTTCAAAGATGAAGAGGTGGTAATAACAAAGTGAGAAAAATGCAATGTATCTAAATAGTAGAAGTCATATTTTATGACCTGTTGTAATCATTTGGTCGGTTAGTGGAAAATGCACCTTACAAGAAGATGAAGTGAACGAATGGTATGTGGATCATATGCCTTACTATAAGACTGCTGATAGATAGTAACAAGGTTCATCGAATGATTAGGAACATGTAGGGCAGGTCCCTGTTTGGAAACCATTAAAGGAGAATCATTTAGGTGGGATGGAAACAACACAACAATTAAAAAGAATAGAATCATAATCATCATACGGTAGAGAAGTTCGAGAGTTTAAGAGTCAAGTAGAAGTGTTAGTCGTATTGCAAACATTGTAGAAGGTCCAAACAACAAACCATCATTTATGGAGTCCTTGCTGAAGGTGTTGTAGTTGTCTGAGTAACTTGTATTTGTCTGAGTAACTTTGCATGATACCTATAGATTCTCCTATCTAGGCAATAGTTGAGGGCATTCGAGAAGGTGACTTCGCTGTATCCATACTAGGAAAGCTTTTTGGCAGCACTGTAGCTTCGGACATTGCTTAATGGAAGGACTTCTAATAAGACAATATTTCAAACTTTAATTTCTTGAGAATGAGGTATAGAATTTGTGTTTGCAAGTGTGCTTTATGGTATTTGATGAGAAAGATCATACTTTTGAAATGGTTGCAAGAATAGTTTTTTCAACACTGTTTCTCCTCAGTCCTCAACAATAAGCTCAGTAAGTGCATCATTCAAGTTAGGTAGCGGTGATTGATGAAGGAGTTGTCCACATAATATATTGTACTCTCCGTGAAGATGTATTGAGAATCAATAAATATATTATTATCCCATTGACCATTACAAGAGTACGATGAAATATAGTATATAATTATAAACAAATATCACTACAAAAAAACAAGTTGATTTGCGACGGCTGGACGCCGTCGTCAAAGATCAAAAAGCCATCGCTAGCTCGTTGCAAATAAGCCCACCATCGCAAAAAATATGTTAGCGATGGCTCCAGGCCGTCGCAAAAAATTTATTGGCGACGACTACCAATCCTCCCAATTAACTGAATTGCAATGACTGTCAGCCATCGTGATAGCAAGTTTTCAGACTCTCAAAAATGAGATTGTGCACTTTGGCGACGGCTTACAGCTGTCATCGGTACTATAAAACCAGTTTGGGAATTTGTTTGGTCTCTAACGCCAATTTGGGACAAATCAAACTGAAAAATCGATTTGACTTGATTCCCATGGTATTTTGCTCAATTCAAATTGGTCTTGAAATTTAAATAATTTATAATGTCATTTTGGGACAAATCAAGTCGGACACTGGTTTTAACTTAATTTTCATGACATTTTAGCCAATTCAAACATGTTTGAGAATTTGATTGGTCTCTAATGTGACTTTAGGACATAATTAAAACCGGTTTAGATTAAATGGTCATTGTGGTCAATTATAACAAATTTGATTAATTTTTTTTAATTGCTTTCTAACTGCTAAAATAAAAAATGTATTTTTTATTTAAAGTGGTTACAAAATTAATACTACATTACTAAAACCCCTAAATTAACATGTTTAATTAACCCTAAATGAACATACTTAACTTTTAAATTAATGTGCTTAACCTCACACAAATAATTTTATGATGCTTAGTTCATATATTAAGATACTTAACATGCTAAATAGTATATGATTAATCCCTTTAATGAACATGCTTAACACACAATCAAGTAATAAACATGAAAAAATATTGAAATCCTATCTACAAACTAATAAACCAAATTGTTAGAGTTAGTAAATACGTAGAGTAGGAGGAGTTGGGTGGCACAGGCGAACAGGGCTCAAACCACGGTGGCGGCTCTAGGAAGGAGAGAGAGAGAGAGTGTGTGTGTGTGTGCGGATTTTAGAAAACTCTTGTAGTATTGGCAATAGCTTAAGCCATCGCTATTATCCCCGACGAACCGGATGTAAAACTTTATTCTACTTTATGCCCTGTTTGGTTAGAGTTTTATTTTTAATACTATATCAATATTGATATTAATATTTTCAAATGTTGGAATATCAATATCAAAAGTAATACAAGTTGACACTTGTATTACATAATATACTTTGTTTGTACTACAAATTTTAAAATTGATACATTTAACCAAACACTTTTTAATGGTTCCTATCAATATCAATTTCAAAATTGATAGTGATAGAGGTACCAAATAGTGTTACCAAACAGGGCGTTAGCAACAACTTGAGTTGTCGCAAATAGTGATGATTTTATTGGGGATAGCTTAAGTCGTCAAGAATACGTCTCGAATAAGCATATTCATAGAGGTTTTTCGTAGCCATCATCATTAAGCCGTCCCCAATGACCCCCTCCCTTGTAGTGTGTGTTGGATGCGACTATAAGATTTATGAACTAAAAGTTCACATTAATTAATATTATATTCTCAAGTATTGTTAAATTGAATATAATGTTTAACAAGATAAATCATTGTACTTGACATATAGTAAAATCTAAAAAATATAGTCGGCAAAAAAGGTCCACAACATAATATACATATAGTATAATAATTTTATTATATTCTTTTTTACCTGACTAGGTGAAACTTATCAAACTAGTATTAATTGTAAGGCAAATGATTGTCCTGTTGACATTATCACGTAACTTTGCAACATTAATGGGATATTTGATTGCATGATATTTGAGTTTTTGTTATAATTTTATATTTTTATAATAATACTTGTTAAAATAAATGTTGGACTATCATTATAAATTTATGTAGATTTTCAAAATTAGAATTTTAAAAAAATATTTTCAGTGACAATCGAGCAAGAGCTTAATTGTTCGTCTACCTGCGGCGCTGCATATCATCGGCTACTAGGCCACTGTGACAAAAAAAATTTATTTAAATTTTATCATTATTTATAAGAATAGAACACTAAAATATTTTTTTGCAAAACTAAGCCGAGTTAAAATCAAATGGAATTCGAATACTTTGACTTCTGCCATAAAACGAAGTTCGAGTCTTAATTTCAAAAGCCGGCCGCCCTTGGCGCAGTTGACGTGACCCGCTGTTCAGGAGAGCAGCGAGCGGGATTCAAGAGCCGCCAGAGCCCGCCCTTACCCCTAGGGAGGAAGGTTACTGGTGGAGATCGAGCCCACGGGAGAGCTCGATCCCTCGTCGCACACAACGCTGTGCACTTGTGTGACCACTCGATGACCAAAAAACAGTCTTGACTTCAAAAGGTAAAGAGGTGTTTGGGTAATTGTATCAATTTTAAAATTTGTAGTGCAAACAAAACATATTATGTAATACAAGTGTCCACTTGTATTACTTATGATATTGATACTCCAACATTTGAAAATATTAATATCAATATTGATATAATACCAAAAATGAAACTCTAACCAAACAGGGCATTAAGTAGTCGCTTAAGAGTCCAACGTGATGATAACTTCCATGACCCATTTGTTAGATGTTTTGCGTAGTATGGAGAATACTTTGGGTTCAAATTTTACAATTATGTCAGAAATCATAATACTGTAAGCTTTGCAAAAAAAAAAGTGTGTTAGTTTTTCATTTTTGGTCCCATTTTGGGATTTAATTTATTTTTTAGTCCCATCGATCGTTATTTAATTTTTTCTTTCTCCGTTCGTTAATAACTTAAGTTTTTATCTTTTTCGTCAATTTCATCTTCGCATATTTTTCTAATTCCAAATTTACCCTTAATCATTTGAGCTTAACATCCTTTGCAAAGCATACGGTGCTCTCTGCCACCTAATTTCTATTGATTTTGTTGTCAAATTAAATTAAATCAAATAACTTTTTGAAACTAGATAAATTAATTTGATCTGATTTAAATCATGTTGCATTAAAATATAGTACATATGAAAATGAATATTTTCATTTAGTTTGTTTTGAATCACATGATATTAAATTTTAGTATATATTTATATATGTTTTCTTAAAAACTCTTAAAATATATTTTATTTTGTAAAAATATATAAGTATCATTATTTAATCTTATTCACATTATTTGGTCTATCAGTTTAGTTTTAAAGTATTTACTGATAATTAGATTAAATAGTTATATATTATTTTTATCACATATTTTACATCATATCAATCTCATTTTATATCTATAGTAAAAAGTCAATTTTACAATATCAGTTAGTCAATAATAACAAGAGTTCTCACCGGAGATTACCTTAATCTGATTAATCTCATTTATTTCCACTTAATAGGATTCACGACATAGTGTGTTTTCTAACGTGTATCCATTAATCCCATTTTGCATGTCATAACAATGTTGAACATTACAGATAATGAGGGTAAAATGGAAAGAAATAAATGAAATCTGTTACACTTATGGGGTGTTTGGTTGCATGATAATGAAAATTTTTGTTTTAATTTTTAAAAATTGTAACAAAACTTGTTAAAAGAGGTGTTTGGTAACCATGACAATTTTATGTTTTAAAAATAATTTTCTTCTTGAACAAAAAAGAGGGTCTCACCTCTTTCTTTTTTCTTGTGGTCCCCCACTTTGTTTGGTCATGTGTGGTAGTTACTCTTTTTTACAATCACATCCTTCCAAACATGATAATTTTTTGTCATGAGTTGGTTCACTTTTTATTTTAATATAATTTTTTATCGTGAAAGTGTACAAAAAATTATCATGCAACCAAACACCCCATTAACGAGAGCGGATGAACACAGGGGTGAGAGTTATAATGATTTTCAAATTGAGTTTATAAAATAATACTCTAAAAAATAAAGCCGTAGGGGCGGCAGTTCATTTCAAAAAAAAACTAATGGAATGTTTGATTGCATGATAACGAAGATTTTTGTTTTAATTTTTTAAAATTGTAACAAAACTTGTTAAAAGAGGTGTTTGGTAACCATGACAATTTTATGTTTTAAAAGTGATTTTCTTTTTAAACAAAAAAGAGAGTCTCACCTCTTTCTTTTTTCTTGTGGTCCCCCACTTTGTTTGGTTATGTGTGGTAGTTACTATTTTTTGTAATCACATCACTCCAAACATGATAATTTTATGTCATGAGTTGGTTCACTTTTTATTTTAATACAATTTTTTATCATGAAAATGTACAAAAAATTATCATGCAACCAAACACCCCATAAAGTGTTATTTAAATTTTTTTCTCCTACTTTCGTTACCGAATAGATCAATAAGTTTACAATATTATATGAAATAGAAGTAAAAGAATCCAGAGGGCGGATTTCCTTGGAAGATCTTTTGAGAAAAAATTTTCCTCACATGAATGAAGGTGTTTTCTAGTACATTCATTTATGCGAGGAAACGAAGAACATACTCTATGAGGTCTTGGGAGAGGATCCGTTCTCAATAATCTAACGCTGCCTAATCTCGGTCAGTATGCCATTGCACTAAAATAGATGACGCCAAGGATTTCTGTTCCTTTTACGGATTGGGGGGTGCTTCTTCAATCCTCTCCCATCGTGGAGGAAGATATCCCGAGAGAGGAGATGTACGTGACAGTGGAATCCCCCGTCAGGTACCTCTTGAGTCGATCCAGCTCGTCGGCGGCGTCGAGCATGGTGGGCCGCAGCGAGGGGCTCTCCAGCGTACACAGGAGTCCCAGCTCGAGGAGCTCCTCTACTGCGACCTCCCACATCCTCTTGGCCTCATCTGCCTGGTCGTCGATGGCCCTCCTTATGGCAGGATCGACCACCGTCTCTGCTCTCCTGGGGTAGCTGCTCCTCACCCACCTGTGCAGGCTCATCCCCTCCTCGAACAGCTCGTCCACGGGCCTCTTCCCCGTCACCATCTCCAGCACCAGCACGCCGAAGCTGTACACATCCCCCCTGGTCGATGGGCTTGCCCCAAATCCATACTCTGCAAGAACAGCAGATAGATCACAGTGTTGACATCAAGGGGTTGCTTGGTACCTGATTATTTTGAATTCAGGTCACCACAACTTTCTACCGAAGAGAATATAATAAGAAATCCACCGGTTAAGTGATTACAAGTGAATCTCCACTTAGGTGATTTGAGAGCTGTGACTGTTTCTTATTAAAAATTATTTTCGAGAATTAAGGTGGACTCATATCATTTAGGGATAATCCTGATTTATAACGAGATAATTAAACCACATCGGTGGACGCCATATAAAATGGTGTGGTACCTGGTGCGATGTACCCGACGGAGCCGCAAAGCAGGTTCATGGTGGAGATCCCCACGTTGTCAGCCGCTGCGACGGCGTTGCCCCCTCCGGCGTTGGCGGCCAGCCGTGAGATCCCGAAATCAGAAACGACCGCAGTCATGTGTTCGTCCAGAAGAACGTTGTTGGGCTTCAGATCGCAGTGGATGACCCTCACAGGCGAGTGGTGGTGCAAGTAGGCCATGCCTTCGGCCACGTCGCTGCAAATGCTCACCCTCTGCTGCAAGCCCAGGCGGGAAGGGAGGCCTGAACTTGGGTAGAGATGCCTCTCCAAGCTGCCGTTCGACATGAACGGGAGGACCAGAGCTTTGAAATTTGGCAGGCTGCAGGCCGTGATGACTCGCATGAGGTTCCTGTGTCGGATCCTTTTCAGGACCTGGCATTCTCGGTTGAAGCTCTTGACGGGGTCGCCGGACTGGATGTTGAGCACCTTGATGGCGATGCGGGTGCCGTCGCAGAGGACCCCCCTGTAGACATGGCCGAAGCCCCCCGAACCGACCAGGTTCCCCTGGTCGAAGTTGCCCGTGGCGTCTATGAGCTCTCTGTAGGTGATTCTCGGGTAGCTCGCCTTCGGAGCAGCCGGTTCAGAGTCTTGCTCTGTTGTCTTGCTCCTGGAGATGGATACCATCCGCTTCACCCTTCCGATCAGGATCGCACAGGCCACGGTCGACACAAAGGCCAGTGCGGACGCCGCAAGGCATACGCAGAGCAAGAACCTGCGCGAGTGCAGGCGGCGGTTCCCGGCGGCGCAAGCCCGCCCATCCGGCGACCCGCACAGCCGCGGGTTCATGAGGAAGGAGAGGTCGGAGAAAGAGGAGAAGACGCCCCCCGTGGGCCTCCATCCGCTGAAGTCGTTGGATGAAAGATTGATCTGGGTCAAGCTCGTGCACCTGTACAGGCTCAGAGGGATCTCTCCGGACAAGGAGTTGGAGGAGACGTCGAGGAGTTCCAGGTTGAGGAGCTCGCCCAACGCTCCGGGGAGCGGCCCTTGGAGAGCGTTGTGGGAGAGATTGATCACCCTCAGGGCAATACAGCTTGACAGCTGGGGGATCAGCTCCCCCGTCAAGCTGTTCGACGACAAGTCGATCTCTTCAACCTGCTCCATCTTGCTCAGCTCCACGGGCAGGTGCCCCCGCAGCCGGTTGTTCGAGAGATTCAAGAAGATCCTCGATACCTCCGCCACTTCCTTCGGAATCTCCCCTGTTAGCCTGTTGTACGACAAGTCCAGCTTATTTAGATCCCTGAACCCGCCCAAGCTGCGAGGTACAGCTCCGGAAAGCATGTTCCTCTGAAGGTGCAGCTCCATTAAGCGGGTGAGATTGCCGAGACTGGGCGGAATCTCGTCGGACAACCTGTTGTCGGACAGATCCAGCAGACCCAACGAAGAGATGTTCCCCAGAGATGGAGGAATCGTTCCTTTCAGCAGGTTGTTCGACAGGATCAGCCTCTCCAGCCTGGGCAGCCGGCCGAGCTCCTCCGGGATGGTGCCCTCCAGGAGGTTGCTCGAGAGGCTCAACAGAGTCAGGCTGCCGAGGGCGGCGATGCCGGCGGGGACCGGCCCTCGTATCCTGTTCTCCTCTAGTTTGACGACGGTCAACGTCTTGGTCAACGTACCGATGACGGAGGGCAGGCGTCCCCCGAGGCCATTCCCCACGAGTACCAGCTCCGTCAGGCTGCTGCAGTTGGCGAGAGCGAGGAAGAACGACCGGAGGTCGGTGTTGCCGCCGTGGCTGCGCAGCTTGTTATACGACAGATTGAGGACCCGCAGGAGGGTGAGTCCGGAAACTACCCCCGACGGCAGCTCCCCGGAAAGGCGGTTGTTCTCCACGTCCAGCAGGAGGAGCCGGGACGAGTTCGAGAGTGACGTGGGGATCTCCCCGGCGAAGTGGTTCTGGAAAAGGATGAGATAACGCAGGCACGGCCAGTTGTTGCCGATCTCCGGCGGGATGGTGCCGGCGAGCTGGTTATGGGAGAGGTCAAGGAGGCCGAGGGAGGTGCAGTTGGAGATGACGGAGAGTGGGATGCTGCCTGTAAGCCGGTTCCCTCCCAAGTTCAGGTAAGCGAGGCCCGAGAGCAAGGAGAGGGAGGCGGGAATGGAACCGGATAGTAGGTTTCCGGAGAGCTCGAGTTCTTCCAGGCAGCGCAGTGAGGAGAGCTCCGGCGAGATGCGCCCGGCGAGCCGGTTCTCCGACAGGTCCAGCTGACGGAGGCAGGTGAGGTTGGCGAGGGCTGGGGAGATTGTCCCCGCCACCGCCGTGCGGTTGAGCTGGAGAACCACGACGTGGCGGCGGCGCCTGTTGCACCCGACTCCGGCGAAGCTGCAGACGTCGTTGGATTCCACCCAGTTGGCAAGAGCCCCCTGAGGATCTGATGTTATGGCGCTCTTGAATGCCAGGAGAGCCGCCTTCTCCAGGAGGAGGGCATCTGGCTGTGGCCTCCGCCCCTGCCGGCCGAGGCAAGAGAGGCCGGCGGCTGCAGCGTCGCGGACGAGGAGGATGAAGAAGATGGCATGTTTCAACCCCATGACCCGGGATTCTGGTATGCGGAGGTGTCCACTCAGATAGGTCTCATTAACACTAGTCTAGGGACCCGATAAAAGAGGGGAGAAATGCACACTAGGTCCCTTTTTCGTGAAATATCATGACACTTACTTCATTTTGAATTAGAAATATCTTTTTTACTCCTTCAAGATTAAAATAACGTTAATATTTAAAACAGATGAAGATATTATCTTAAAAATTCTAGAAGATAACCAATTTAATTTAATGAATACAATGAGGTTATCTATGCAAATTGGCACGACATAATTAAACTCTTAATATATACCATAATAACATAACAAAAACCTACCAGTTCAATGGTGCTAATGCTAGTTCAATCCATTTGTTTTATGCAATATTATACCGAGAAGGATGAAATCAGTGTGGAGCGATTGAAAATCAACAAATGCATACCTAAATACATGTCCTGAAATTCCAAATATGCAAAATAATTAACACAAATGTACAGGTGCACATCTTGGTGATGAATGCATATAATGAGCAAATTCTAAAACCTCCATGCATACGTTTCTAAAACCTTAGAATCTCGTGCAAATCTCGGTTTACTAGAAATCAAGAAGTCATGGGTCGCTACTGTTTGGGCACCTCCTCACACCTGGACAGGAAGAGAAGTCGCATTGTGCTGTCTGGACACCTTCTCGCGCCTAGACGGGAAGAGAAGTCGTGTGCCGCCTCATCCAGACAGAAAGAGAAGTCACGTCTAGGCGGGAAATCACACACTGCACTGTTTCGATGGGAAGGGAAGTCACATGTAGACGAGAAGGGAAGTCACACCTGGACGCAAAATTGTGCACCGCACTATTTGGATAGGAAGGGAAGTCGTGCCTAGATGAGAAGGTGCGTTGTGTGGACACCTCCTCGCACACAAGAAGGGAAGTCGCACATGGACTAGAGGCATGTCGCGTGCTACCAGCCGGACTCCTCCTCGCGCCTAGATAGGAAGGGATGTTAGTGCTTTGTCTAGACGGCCGAGAAGGGGTGTTAGGGCAAGAGGGATAGAAATGGGATTCGCGGACGGCCGAGGATGAAATTGGATCAGGTGGTGAATGAATCCAGTATCAATTGACGAAAGGTGATGAAAATTTGATCAATGAATTTTAACGGCCTGTTTGGTAACTGTATCAAACATTTGTATCACTATTAATTTTAAAACTAGTATTAATATAAGTTGTTAATAGGTGTTTGGGTAACACTTTTAATTTTAAAATTAGTAGTGAAGAGAGTCTTCAAAATCAATACAGGTAGACACCTGTTTTAAAATTGATATTTTCGTCCGCTGCTTACCCCTCCTCGCCGTGACTCTCCCTGTGGCGGCTCCTCCGGCTGCGGCTCTCCCTGCGGAGATCCTCGTAGCAGCTCCTCCGGCTCCCCCTCAACCGCCATGGAAGCAGACCAGCGACGGCGGAGAGAGCTCCACCTATGCAACTCCCCACTGCATTCCCAGCAGCTCTCCTCGGGGAGATGAAGCATCGCGAGCCTGCAGGTGAAATGGCGGAGCATTGCCGCGCCGACGTTCGTTCCCTCATCCTCCTCTCGCTCTGCTTCTTTGTCCTAGTTCCTGTGGTGGTGGCTCTCACCAGGGACGGCGTCTCCCTGCTAGCCGGATTGACTGGGAAATGGGGCTATGGAAACTTCTGGCGAGACGAGCCCGAGAGGACGGAAAGGAAAAGAGAGAGTGATGGTGGAAAGGGGAACTCACCAGTAGGTAGACGAGGGAGGAGGACCCGATGGTGCGATACCACCCAATGTAGGAGTCCGCGAGGAGGCCGCCGAGAAGGGGGAGCATCGAGGCAGTGCCGTTCCACGCATTCACGTTGGCCGCCGCAGAGGTGGTGGACTCGCCGAGGGGGCCCGTCAGGTAGAAGATGAGGTTTGAGGAGTCCCCCGTCGCCCCCCCGCCGGAGTCCCCCGTCGCCCCCCCGCTGCGGAGAGAACCCCCCCCTCGCCCCCACGGCGGACGCCCCCCCCCCCCCCCCGCCGGAGTCCCCCGTCGCCCCCGGCTGCGGAGAGAACCCCCCGCCCCCGCGGCGGACACCCCCCCCCCCCCCCGTCGAGTCCCCCGTTGCCCCCGCCGGAGAGACCCCCCCCCCCCCGCCGCGGAGAGACGCCGCGGAGAGAAACCCCCCCCCGAGTAATCACATCCCTCCAAATTATCATGCGGACCCGCTGCGGAGAGAAACCCCCCCCCCCTTGGTATTGTATTATCAAATATCTAATATCAATTTTAATATTGATATAACATTACCAAACGTTTTTAAACTTAATACTATCATTTTTGATATTGATATTACATCTTCTTAATACCCTGTTTGGTTAGAGTTTCATTCTTGGTACTATATCAATATTGATATTAATATTTTCAAATGTTGGAGTATCAATATCAAAAGTAAAACAAGTTGTCACTTGTATTACATAATATGCTTTGTTTGCACTATAAATTTTAAAATTGATACAGTTAACCAAACACCTCTTTATGGTTCTTATCAATATCAATTTTAAAATTGATAGTGATAGAGGTACCTAATAATGTTACCAAACAGGGCATAAAATATCAATATCAAAATTGGTATTGTATCAATTTTGATACTCTAACCAAACAGGCCATAAGGTAAACTGATTTTCTTAAATAGATATAGAGTTAATTTTCTATGAAAGAGGAAGCAACCAAGAAGAAGAAGTGTCACCTTGAGCATGTTTACTTAAACTAACCACATTTTCTAGCTATAGCTCCCCTAGATACACCACCACTAATTTACATCAGTGCTCCAACTTGATTGAATAAGATACATTTGAGTTTGGCAAGAACTCGAATTCAAGTAACTAAATCTAAGCTCGAGTTTAAACTTAATTTGAATTCATTCATAAAATTTAATTTAAAATTGTTATCTAAACTTATTCATAATTTTTAATTGAGTTAAATTCAAACCAAGCCTTATTTTAATTTTTGATCATGTAATCAAATATTATATAATTTTTAATTATTTATATAATTTTTTAAAAACATTGAATATTTATAATTGAATACTTAAAAAAACTATCGTGACTTTTATCCAGTCGAATAAGAATCTTCTCAAACTTCACTAATGAATTTGTCTAGTTTTATGCTTTAATCAAATTTATTTGCCTTGAGAAAACAAAGAAGGTAACATGCTCCAATTACTATCTTACTATGTCGGCTCGTTTGTGAGTCTGGATCACCTCGGTTCCATGGTGGAGAGAATAACCTTAGTCCCCAATCAAAAACAACCACAACTCCCAAGTCACTTAAGTGACAATTTAGTAAAAACTGGTTCACCTAATATTGAACCAACCGGTTCATCGATACTGAACTCTTAATGGTCCATTTCTGGACCGTTATTGAAGCCATTGAAACTCGTTACTGAATGTTACTAAAATATTATTGGACAATATTGAAACTTTAATGAACCATTACTGAAGTCTTACTAAACCATTATCGTAGTCAGTGTACCTCGTTACTGCATATTACTGAAGTCAGTGTAACTCGTTATTGAACCATTATTGAATGTTATTAAAATCAATATAACTCATTATTAAATCTTTATTGAAGCGTTTATGAACCGTTATTGAAGTCTTACTGAATCGTTACTAAAGTCAGTGCAAATCGGTACTGAACCATCACTGAAGTCCATGTATCTCGTTACTTGACCATTACTAAATTATTAACCAGTTCAGTAACAATTTAGTAAGGATGAACTAACTGTCATTGAACTTTCATTTAAGCGATACTAGAGTTGTGGTATATTCTAATTAAAGATTAAAAATATTTCCTCCGCCATGAGAGATCGAGGTGATCAGAACTCTTATAGGGTGTTTGGCAGCGTTTTTAATTTTAGGATAACCTCGTTTTTTAAATCAAAATTATCTGACTTCTCAATTTTATTTTTAAAATCAAAATAGTCTAATTATTTGGTGTTTGGCAAAATCATCATAATTTTTAAAATTTAGACAGTAGTGTTTGGTTACGATCAACGACTCTACGAACCTATAGATCCCGAAAGCTCCCTCGCAGTGCAGTGTCGTCCGCCTCCCTCCCCCCCCGGTGCTCTCCCCCAGCAGCGAAGGCCCCCCCGCGGCGGTGCTCCCCCTGCCGGCGGCCCTACCCCCGCGGTTCTCCCCACTGCCGGCGGCCCTCCCCCTGCGGCGGCGTCCGCCGCGGTGCTCCCCCCCCGCCAGTGAAGCCACCCCTGTCGGCGGCCCTCCCCCTGCGGCGGTGTCCGCCGCGGTGCTCCCCCCCCCCCGCGCAGGCCGAAGGCGTTCGCCGCGCCGGCGGCGCCGGCGGCGACGTGCACCGGAGACGTGCCCGCCGCCGGAGCAGGATATGCCCGATTACGTCCACCACCGTGGAAGAAACGGCCCCCCGCCGAAGCGGGCGCCGCCGGCGTTGACCCCACCCACGCGACTCTGGCGTCGAACCACGCTTCGCCGTCGTCTTCCTCGGCGACGATCGAAGCGCCTCCCGACCCGGGGCTTCCCGGTTGCGGCGTCGGCCGCTCCTCTTAACGAGAGCTAAGGCGGCGAGGTAGAAGTTGATGGCGGTCAGGATGTAGGGGCGCAGGAGGCGGCAGTGGGCGTCGGCGCCGCACAACCGAGGAAGGGCGGAGAGGAGGATGTGCACGGAGATGTCGACAGCGAGGGTCGCGAGGAGGATGGCGGAGGCGGACCCCCCCCCCCCCCCCCCCCGTAGCGGCATCGACGCCGCGGTGCTCCCCCCGCGGTGCGCCCCCGCGCTGTCCGCTCCCCCGGCCGGCGCCCTCCGCGTCTATCTCGAAAACAAAACAAGTCCTGCATTGTTTTTATTTTAGAAGAGATTATGTATGTAGAGTACCTACTTTTAAAAATGAGACAGTAGCTAAAAGCTGCAACCAAACACCTTATCTTTTTTATTTTTAAAATTTAGATTAAAAAAAAGTAACGAAACGCCCTATTAATTTTTACCCGCGATGACGTTGCTAATGCTCTTCGGAGGAGCATGGGAGGACAATAATTTCCAGACAGGTTATGATGGGGGTGTGGATTAGATAAATGGCAGCCACGGAAGGTGATGCAAGATATGAAACGACCTCGTGGCTGACCATCATGAGCTTGTTGACTTTTTGAGGAATGTTCAGCCACCGTCGGGCCCGGCGAGACTTAAACCCGATGGCGATCACCGGCAGTGTTCAGTGACGTGTCGAGCAAGATTCTGACATTACAACACTCTAGAACAGATACATGTCACGTCCGGATTCCTATTTCCTACACCTACCATACCATGTACGGTATTGGAGAATTCTTCATACAATCGTGGAGGAGGTACTTCATCCAAATTTTCATATATTTTCGGTATACGAGTTTGAATGTATTTTCTCCGGGGGTGTCTATTATGAGTAGGGTTGACCTAGCATGACCCCGTTAGAACTTCGAATCAGAGAGTCTAAAACTATGAAATAACCTGAGTTAGATTGACGTGACACATGTATTATTTATATTATTGACCTAGAGAGGGGGACACATTTGACCTCCGTACGGGATGCGATATACAAGACCTGATGTCTCGTAGTGTCTCTGAGATAGATTTTAAAAAAAAAATTTAATTTTCTAGCTCACATTTTAAAATCTTGGGCGACGGTTGGGTTGACTCGAATGTGAAAGATTTGATTCCACACTTATTTTTTTCTCTTGAAATATAAAATATTTATTACTTATCTTCATCAATAAAATATTTTACTTAATCGCTTAAAATTAACTAAGTGATCTACGAAGAAAATATTATTTTGTTGTTTCACCAAAAATCTCAATACCTGGTCCATTTACAGATCGATTATATGTCAATTAAGTCAAAAGAAATAGGACCTTATACATGCGTGGTCCGAGAATTATAAATGATGTTTTTTCAATGTTAATATTATTATTTATGGAAGATAAAATATCAATATTAAACTCGATATAGGTAGATATCTGTATTGTATATCATATCTTATTTGGACTAAACATTCCAATATTAATAATGATGGCTAAATACCTATGGATGGTTTTTATCACTGGCAATTTCAGAATTGATAAAGGTAGAGATGCTCGATATAATTATCGAACAACATATCAGGTGATGTTTGATAACAATATTCACTATTATTATTAATTTTAAAATTGATATTAATATAAATCATTAAGAGATGTTTGATTAATAATATTAAATTTGAAAATTGTTATAGTATAAATAGAATATGTTATATAATACAAGTGTTAACTTATATTAATTTTGACGTTGGCACTCTAGCATCTAAAAATGTCAATATCAAAATTGATATAGTCTCATGTTTGATACTCTAATTAGACAAGGCATTAGTATTTTGATTTAAACTGTAGTGACATTGAGGGAAAAAGGCTATACTTTGATCATGAAAATGGTTAACTTGGTTGTGTACGTTCCCACTTAACTTATTTTTCTATTTTATAATTATATTATTATCAAATTCAACAAAATTAATCGAGAAAAGATAACACTATGAAATTGACAATTTGTTAAATTACACTCTTTTTCAATAAATATAAATCACAATTGAGAGTTTAAGAGATAACAAAAGAAGATAGTGGTGTTTGCATATATTATGAAGGATGTAACTTATTAGTTCAGTCAATTTATTATACAATCTAACTTATCACATTATTTATGATGGTCTAACATGTTGAAATATTTTTTATTTAGTTGATTGTTAGTTTTATAATCCGATTCATGTGAATTGATGATATTATTTTTGTTTATGCTAGTTATTTGTTTGAATTTGATTATATTATATGATCAAATTTAATTCCTTGTTAGAATTGTTACTTGATCACTAGTTATGTATTTCTGAATCTTTTTGTGCATGTGTTACATCATTTAAGTATGTTTGAAATCATCTCATTGTGAATATGATATAATGTTTGATTTTGAGTACAAAATTTGTGGAAGGGTATATTTTATATAAAAAATTTAGATATAAATCTAAATGTAAATTTTATTAGTGTATATGAACATTTGAGAGCAACATGTTTTTAGATATGTCATAAATCTTGTGCATCCATCAATCTCACCTACCATGGTTAATCACTTGTACCCCCATTTTTTACATGTTGACAGTGTTACTTAATTACATTGTATATTCTATTATATGATAATTCTCTGATTACAATATTTAATCTGAAAATGGAAAAATATATTGTATATAAAATATTTAATTGAATTGCATGTGAATGAATTGAAGCCAAACACAGCAATCAAGATAAACTATGTATAAACTATTGCATGACATCCAAGTGTTTTTATTTTGATCCCTTTATTTGTTACATGTTAAAAAAATATTTACATTCTTTTTTATTTTGGTATAAATTAATTATTTTGTGCAATCTATAATCTTACAATCTGTCTTTCAATAAATATTTGCCTGGTTAAGGATAAATTAAGATGCCATAAATATGCCATTTGGCATGCTCCGGCTTAAAAATGGTGAAATCATTTTATGGCCATTAAGGGGTAATTAGGGTCAGAGAGAGTAAGAGTATATTTGCTGCAGGAATTAATTTTTTTTATCTCTTAAATCTGTCCACTCGATCAAGAACTTATTACTTATTTAGTTAGAGTTTCAAAAACGATACTATAGCAATATTAATATTGATATTTTAAAAATTTAAAATATTAATATCTAAATTGATACAAGTTAACACATGTAATACATAACATGTTTGGTTTGCGTTACAAATTTTAAAATTAATATTATTAGCTAAACATCTTTTTACTAATTGCTATGGATATTAATTTTAAAATTGATAATATATAATAGAGATGTCTAATAATGTTGCCAAACATACCCTAAGTTGACCAACAGTAAATTAGAAATTATACATGCTTCTTAGATAAAACCAACTTAAAACCCATCTTAAAATTATAAATCATACGATTTAACTTAAAATGGTAAATTTAGATGGTATCTCGTTATAATTTGATAGATATATTTGTTTTTCTCAAATCATGGCCGTGGCAATGAGTAAAGTGGACATCCCACACTTCTTTTAGGTCTACAGGGCATACTTGTTTTAATTGTAATAATATGTAAATGATCGTACTAGCTATTTTCAATTTACATTATTTTCAATTTTTGAGTTAACGTAAAACATTTTACTTTAAACTAATATTTCTCATTTTAAATTACACGAGTAATGATTGGAAACAAAAATAAGAATATATTATAATTATAAAATCATTAAAATTTCGTGGACTTCTGCTTTGTTTTCATGTCATAATAGTTAACGAAACAATTACTTATTTTTAAAGTTAAAAGTAATCATGTATTTTTAATAAATAATTTTAAAATGTAAAAAAATAAGGGCATGCAAGAAATAAAATCTACTCACCTCTCCTATCTATTATGTTTGCTTTTACATCTCAATCAATGATGTAAATAGAATCTGATATTTCAAAATTTTGATTAACTTTCGGCAAGAGTTGACATGCTTAAAATTTATTTTTGTATCTTATAAACTATTAGAATGGAATAATATAATAATTTATAAGAATTATAATTAATTAATTTTGTTCCTATTTTTATAAAAATAAATATTTAGTTGAAAATTATTTAGAACAAACAAAATAAATTATAAAAATATGATGTATAAAACGCTTAAAAATAATTTTTTTTAATGAGATTATATCAAAATTTAGTAATTATATCTAAATTATCAACATTTTTCTAAATAAAACTAATATATAATATATGTATTAAAAATTATTATAGAATTGTTTGTAGTAATCCCCATGAGTGACGGTAGATAGGGGTGTAAATAGAATCTGATATTTTGAAATTTTGATTTATTTTCAATAAAAATTAACGAGTTTGTAATTTGTTTTTGTATCTTATAAATTATCAGAATTAGAATCAGAATCAAAATCAAGTCATTTCATTTCCATTTAGCAGATTGCAATAAAAATAAGTATATAGAAATAAAATTAATTAAAATAAAATTATATAAATTATAAAATATAATATATAAAATTATAAAACGATAAACTGAAAGTTTTAAAAATATTATATTAAAATTTAAAATACTAACTTATTTTTGAATAAAAACTAATTTTAAAGAAAATTTGAAAATTATCAAATTTGATTTCAAATCTGATAATAAAATTAGAAACGAATCAAAATTAGAACGCAATAATTCTAAAATCATCAGAATCGAAATCAAAATCCTCAGCCTTTATCACCTTTGTCGGAATCAGAATTCGTCCTGTTTACAGCCCCATACTCCAATTGCAGGTCTCTGTCGTTAAAATCCCGGTATAAGAGGCGCTTGTGAACTGGTGACCTAGCGAAACGCCTTGCAGGCTGCAGCCCTTGCCGCGGGGACGAGCGCGGGCCACCAAGGGCGGCGCCCAGGGGGAAGGCTCGGTGGAATAAAGTTAAGTAGTGCGGGTGACTATTACCGACTACCCACTAGGGACAGCACCTTTCTTCGGGGTTTGCGGGCCTCGCGGGCATCCTCCTGCGCGGTGTCGTTGTCTGTGCCCTTGCGTGGCCCTCTGCAACCTCTTGGCCCGGATAGTCGTCCTCGCTCAAGCGATATCCTGCTTTCGCCGTGGTTGGATACTCGGAGCGCCCTGCGAAAATGGTAAGTTCTCAACTTTTGCTACGAGTTTGTATTCGATTCCCCAATCTGCTCCATCATGTGGGATTTATTGAATAAAACTCAAACCTTTTTGCTGTCGTTTTCTACCCTTTTCAATGCTATTTTCACTATCTCTTTACATATTTATGTATATCTGTTTTCGGCTAGGAGCTCTAGTGGACATGTATGTTCTTCCGTGCCGGAAATATCTACTTCTTAATTTTCCAGTTTGGTAGGTCATACGAGGGGGCTGTTAACTGATTAAGTATGCGAGATAAGTGCGGCTTTAGTGAACCAAGTCAGATTTTCGTTCGTCTGCGTTTGGAACAGCGTGTAGTTATATTTAAAGATGTTGCGGCCGAAGGCGCGGACTCTTTCTGTGACTATGCGATAAACGCAGTCTATAAAAATTTTTACCCTGACGTGCTCTCCCGCAATCTAGAAAAACCTGTCGTTTCTTAAAAAAGTCATATTTTAATATTTGATGTTGCCATGTGCATATATGCGTTGCTTAGAGAGCTTCCAGTGACATCGATATGGTGCTTATCTTTTTGTTTGGTCGTGAAATGCCACAATCAAGAAAAATTAGCCGTGGGAATTTTCACCGAGCAGTAGCTACAACTGATGCTTCTGAGCGAGAGTGGCTTGATATCAACATTACGTGCCAGTGAGACCATTGCACGTATAACTATCAGTATAAACTACAAACTCAGCAACTTTAGTTTACCTTCAGTCAGTAGCTTCTCTATCAAGTCACATTTTTAATCACGTCAAGTATCTTGCGTCAATCATGAAAAATCAGAAGCATCACTTTTTTAATCTTTCTGACGCAGTACTGGGTGTTCAACTGCTTGGATATATTTGTCCACATACTGTTTTTGCCTCCAACTCATACAAGATATGTGTTGTGAATTCATGAGAAAGCAAATTTTACCAAATTTAAAACCTATAGAGCTGTATATGGAGGCTTCTGATGTCTAGTCATAAGATGAGATAGTGGCATAGTCATTGATTGTGGAATCGGCCGATTCCCGGATTGGATCGACACCCGTTGATCTGATTTTAGCTTAAAATTCTGAACCAAGGCGAATGCCTGTCGGAATTGGCCTAATTGAGTTGGCTTGGGATCAGAATCAGTCTGATCGGCCAATTCTGGCTGGAATCGGTCCCCACAGTAGCCACGGCAGCTCAAATTACCCACCCTATCAGGCAGGGAGGTCTCCACCACCACCATTTCTGTTGTATTTTGGGGTGTATTTTGTCCTCAAAATAGTTAGATCACACTGGAATCCGATCTAGTTTTTGATTTTGTGATTTTTTCTACTCTTAGGGTTTTTCGAAGAACTGATCCGGACTGATTCTAGATCGGCTTTTCTCTCAATCAGCCAATTTTGCCTATTTGATACAGATTGGATTAGAATCTGCACCCACTGATCTGTTCCGATTCCAATCCCATGGTCATTGGGCATAACGCAATGGAGCTATCGAAGTGATATGGTTTTGTTCCAAGTGTTGTAGCCTAGGTGTTGCCTAGATGTGAATGTTTCTTTTGGCACCAAAGCGTTATGATTCCTTTCTAGCCCAAAATGACTCTCTAGGTGGTTGGCTAGGCAGCTTGATATCCATTGTAATGGTGACTTTGGCATAAGGATCGCATGATTGGGATTGGTTGTTAGGCCTGATCTGATTCAGATCGGATTGTATCAGTCCGATCCCGACTGATTTGTCAAAACAGTTGGCAATTCGGAATCAGTTTGGATAGGCCCATTTTTTATTTTTTTGTTTCAAAAAATGTAAATATCAGGGAAAATCCTGAAAAATTGAAACAATGAGGAAAAAAATTCTAAAAATTGAAAAAAAATTGTGCCATTTACCACATTTTTATGAAACTATGATTTTTGAGACATTTTAACATAAATGAATACAAACTAACATCAATACATTCTATTAAATAAAGGAAATGGTACAAGTCATCTCATATGTATTCATAGATTGCGGAATTGGCCGATTTGGACTGGGATTAGTCAATACCTGGATCGAATCGGCCATTGTCGATCCGATTCTTGCCTAAAGGACCGATTTGGAAAAAGTTCCGACAAAATCGTCAAGATTGGCTGGATCAGTCGAGATCGGATCGGACCAGAATAGGAATCGGATTGGTATTTTTACTTTTGCTATTCCGGCAGGATTGGCCGGGATTGGTCTAGATCGGCTAGGATCGGTCCAAATCGGATTGGAATCTGAATCAGGATTGATGGTTTTTTTTACCGATTCTGGATCGATTTTGTTCTAGTGGATCGGTCAAGATCAGGATCAAATCGATACCCACCATTCTCGATCCTGCAATCCTTGTGTGTATTGGAAAATATACCTTCTAATCATCACCAATTGTGAAGTTGCCCCTCATAATATTTCTCTTGCTCTTCATTTTCTTGAATTTTTCATTGACTTTGATCACTTATGATTGACCCGTAGCCATATGAAAATAATGATTGGTCCATTTCACTAAAATCATATACTCCACCATCGACTCGAATTGGAGCTGGGGGAGAGGGAAGATAACAAGTCTCAAAATCTGAACCAAGCTCTAGATATGATGATGTGTACTCATCAAAGACATTCATTTGATTCTAACGCTTGCTTGCCCGTTCCACTTGAAATTGAATACTTTCTGTCAGTCAAATAATCTGGATCTACTCCACTTGTGTTGCACTAGTATAATCTAGTAGAATCACCCTCACTCTTATCTCCACCTCCATCTGAACCTTTTACACCTTGTTGTGTGGGTGGAATAAACTTTTTTCTTATCATCATCTGATGAAAGTGGCCGAGTAGTCTCTATATCAATAAGATATTGGCATTTTGTACTTAAGTTTCTTATCTTCAAAATTTCTTCTTCTTCTTCTTCTTCTTCTTATGTACTTTGGTGCCTAATGTAACCTCAAATTTTAACATTTAAAATTTGAAAATTTATTTTCCATTTTGGTTTGATTTTGATTTGATTTAATCTTAGCATTGGCTTCTTAGGATAATAGGTGTTATCTCATAAAAGTATTAACTAGGGTCAATGATATATATAAAAAATACAAGTTGAGGTTGTTAGGTTCTTTGAAATTTATTTTGACCTCTCCTTGTCGGATGGTGCGAAGATCCGACATTAATTACATTGAGAATGCTTGAATACTCTTGATTATCCGTCATAGCAATCCATGAAAGTAAAGACATGCATCCACAAAATAAGCATACACATACACATAGGAGAAACAATCCCATGAACTTGATGGAATGTAAGCATTTAATATGTTTAAAGTTTGATTTGCATTAATTTGGATTGGATTTATGGTTGATTAATTTGTTTTGAAAAAATTTGTTCTTGGTTTTAATTTGGGAGTTTAACTTATTTATGTTTTGTGAAATTTTGTGTTTGTTTTAAATTGATTGTTCTTCTCTTGTTAGGATGATTTGTTTCAGATTATGATTAGGAACATGTTGATTGGATTGGATCGGATTTGATTTGCTTGGTTTGTAACCCTCTGATTTTTTTTTAAATTCTTACAGGTTTGTTTGAAATGTGTTGGTTTTATGTGTTTATGTTAAATTAGACTTAGGATTTTGCAGATTGAATTTGGTTCTGGTGATTTAATTTATTTATGTGTTATGAATTTTATCTTTGAGATTACATTGGAATTAGCTGAGTTTTAATTGAGGACCTTTGTTTGTTTTAATTGATTGTATATTTGTTATTAGAGTTTGACATTTAATGACCTGTTTTGAGTTATGTGGATCGATGGGCACATTTCCATTCTTATTTCAGAGGATCTGAGCTTCTTATTGGTTGCTTGCTAAGATTCAACGTGCAGAGAGCTTGTCTTGAGTCTGATTAATCTATTTGTTACATTTTGAATTTGACTTTGTTTGATGTTTTGTTGAACCTTGTTTAGAAAATCTGATTGAGTTTATGGTTTGTTTATGAATGTTTTTCTTGGTTTGGAGTTTGATTTGGGAAAATTGGATTTAAGCTTGATGTTTGGCAGGTTGAAAAATTACATGAATTGTGGGTTTGTGCCGGTGATTTCAATGGGTTGATCTTCTGATTTATTTTAATTCAAATTTGAAATGCTCAGATTCCCACAAACCTTACAGGTTGCCAATTTGGGGGAAGAAATGTGATCTCTAGGTTCCGTTCGGAGCATGGATTTTATGATTTGGTTGTTCATTTCATTAAGGATTGTGTGCCATTGGATTGGGTTGGATTTGATTTAACACTTAGCTTAAGTTGATTCTTTTTTTCTGTGACCTTCGTATAAGGTTTGCTTTTTTTATGGATGGCATTTGAATTAGATTTAACTTTAGTTGGAGATCTCTTTTAGGATCTGGAGTTTATTTGTTTAGAGCCAGTTTAAATTCAGTGTGCAGGTTCGATCCATCTTGAATTTCAAAAAAAAATAAAAATGTTCTTGATTTCCCAAAATCTTGCAGACTGTGAATTGCATTAAGATCATGTTTTGATCGGCTTGACTGAACTTGGAACTTGCTTGAGAGAATTTCAATTTTATTTTATTTTTTTTACAATTTCCAGATGATGCTTAACTTGATTGGGATTTCATTGATCAGAGGGGAAATTGATTTGGATTTGGTTTAACTTGGATTTGACTTACGGCCTTTCAGGTTTGATGTATTAAATTTTTTTAGTTTGAATTTTCAGATTTGGGATTCTTTTTGTTTTGCTGTAGGATTTTAGACGTGGAACGGATTTTTAATCTGGATTGGGCTATTGTTTGATTTGATTTGATTTTTTTTATTTACTTGAGCTTCATGACTTCAATTTGGAAATTTGGTTAAGATTTGATTGCTGGGCTCTGATCCTTGGAATTCTCTGAATTATGGTCTTCAGTTTTGGAAAAACAAGTGATTTTTTATCACCAGATTAACTGGTTGTTCACATTGATGATGCTTGCATCGTTCAAGTTCATAGGACTACTGTAGCTTCCCATAACAGCATCATCACCATTCACATAAATTTCTTCGTTGCCTTGACATGATTTTCATAACATAAAACAGATTTGAACTCCTCACAGTCTTTGATAGGCATCACATAATTTATTTTATTATTTTGAGATTGAGCATGTCCCGGCCTTTGGTAGGCTTGTGGGAGATTAGCTCATATCGATCTTCATGGCTCCTTCATGACTTGATGAATAACTTGTCCACTGCTATGGAATAGTAGGACATTGAGGTCTTTTGAATAGACATTTTGATGTCTACCTTAAGAAAAGATCAAAGAGCGAGTTTAAAACCGATCCATAGATCTCTTAATTCAAAATTCTTTTAAGTTTAGTCAAGACTATGCGGCGGGTTTTTAGCCGGCCAAATGCTCGCTTCAATTTGTGAATTGATTTAGTGGATTTTTATTTAGTTTTTATTTATTGTTTGTTTTATTATTGTTATTTTTTATGGGTCAAGAGACATGCTTAAAAGTTGGTCTATTGTTTTTCCATTTGTTTTGATTCTTTTAGCCGGGCAGATGTTCGTCTCGATTTGTTTAATTGATTAATAAATTTTTATTTAAATTTCTAGTTGATTATATATTTTTTTAAAAAAATTTATTTTTTTTGCTTTTGTCATGAAGAACGTGAACAATGTTCTCTACTTAGGTTCCTATTCCATCGAGGCCCGGTTGGGCCACGCTTGGGTCGTGCGGCCCACTGCTGCGAAGTCCTCACTGGGCTTTGTCTGGCGAGGGCAGCCCCCTTTTTTTGTCATTTCCTCCCTGGGTGGGCCCCACACAAAGTTGATCGGCAGGTCAACAAGCCTTCACAGATGATCTTTCCCTTCTTTGCGACGTTGGCCGCGGTTGACGCGACGCTTTTTTCCTTCTTTTTTTTTAAAACAGGCCCCCCGTAACCATAGTTGTCAAGGCGTGCGCCTAAGCGGCGCCTAGGCGCCGCTTAGGCGCAAAGGCGTCTTTTGAATGGGCGCCTGGGTTGAGCGCCATGCTCAACCCAAGCAAGGCGTATGTCTTGGCCGCTTAGCCGCCTGGCTTAGTCGCCCAGGCCGATTTTTTTTCCCTTGAGCCGGAAACCGGTCTGTTTTAAGTTGGGTGCGCCCCCACCCGATGCCCCACCCGATGCCCTCGACCCTGCCTGGTGTTCGCCGTAAGCTGCTGCCACCTGGTGTTCGCTGTAAGCCGGAGGAGGATGACGTGCGGAGCCGAGGACCACCTGCCATCGCCGGAGCCAGAGGAGGCTTCAACCGGAGTCGCCGCCGCCGCTTGTAAGCACCCTCAAAGTTCTAGGGTTATTTAGTTGTTCTCTCGGCAGCTTTCTCATTACGTACAGAGTTAGGTTTTTCGTTTTTTATTCACACGAGAACAATTTTTCGAGCATCACACGAGAACTCCGAAGCTCAAGAGATGAACGAGAACTCCGAAGCTCAAGAGACGTTGATGAAGGCGGCGTTGATGAAGGCGAAGTGAAGCAAGTAGACATGCGGAGAAGCAAGTAGACGCGAATGAGATACTCAAAGGATCACACACTAGTATTCTTATTTCTGAAGCTTACAAGCTCCCCTTACAGATGAGCTTACAAGTCTTTATATAAGACTTCAGTCTATACTATTGCGGACTTCAAAGAGTGTGAAATCCAAAAACCGTGGGCTCAAAACCGGGTGCGCCCATGGTTTTACAAAAGTTATTCGATCGGCTCCCCGAGGCTCAGATCGAATCTATTACAGTGACCTTGACTAGACTTTAGACTTTAAAGGAAATATTTATCAAAGCGGGTACATCATTTGGGCCCCATCGTCCTTTGATATATATGCCTTCTCAGTCTTTACAAAGAGCGACATATTATTTTTACAACTATTGTTTTTGGAGATGATACAAAGTTGCATCCTCCATGTTGTCATTTGCCTCGTCAGCCCATCTATCATTCATATTCTGCCAAAGTGCTTTTGTCTTGGGTCCCAAAATATTAGTGTTCAGCCGTTGGTGGTAGCTGGGTCCTCCATGATGGCTTTTGTGCATAAGATTTCCTTCATCTCGGATCATAATTCTTCTATCCGTCCAACTAGGAACAGTTATCGGCCATTTGTTTTCATTTTTCATACCTCTAATATTTGTATGCTGTTCTTCTTCATCATTAAAAAGACCATCAAATTCTTTATAATCTATATCATATGAATATTGTGGTCGGATTCTCCATATTTGTATTGAAGGAAAAGTATTTCCAATCGTTATTTCTTGGAATGTGGCGGTGATGTCTATTTCAAATACCTGGATAAGGGAGGAATCCATTCAGTTATTGTTTTTATTATCACGGGGAAGTTTAAATTATTTATCTGTTCTCTGGTGGCTATTATTTTGTTCACTATACATTTTTCAATGACATAGATACTTCGTTCGTCTATTTCATGATGTACCAGAGTTATTCTTCTTTTATCATTATATTCAGTCAGGCAGTCTTCATATTCAATTATGAGTCTCAACACATGAGATTCCCATATTTTGTCATTTATTATTTTCATTACATCCGGTGGAAATTTTTCATTGATATAACTATAAAGAGCTATTCTTTTTGCTTTTTCCAAGATTTTAGAGAACATAGAAGTATTCTCAAGATAATTTATAATATTGAGTTGTTCTTCCGGTTCTTCTAAGTGAATATTTTTTTCAAGGAAAGGCAGCATATGATGATGGCAGATAGTAAGATAATTACTTCTTTCAGCTAAATTTTGCTACTTAAGTTCTGTTATTTGATCTTGTAGATAAATTATTGCATTTTGATTGTATCTTGCATTTTCTTCTAATGCAATTAAGTAGTCTTCCATATTCTTTATAGTTGAAATGTATTCAAGATTACTTTGTAGTCCTCCGGTACTCTTCCAAATTTTATTTAGACTTTCATAAGTTTTTTTGCTCAAATTGTTATTGCTTTTATAAAAGCTTCTGACTTGGCTTACCTGATGTATTACAGATTGATTTTGAGCCTTTTCCATATCTATTATAATATTTCCTTCTGCAAAGTTTATGTTTATTTTTGGTTCTCCTTTATTAATAGGAGTAATATAGGATGGTGCTGTAGAGGTATTTCTTGAGACTTCAATAATGTTTTTGCCAGCTCCAGAGGTATTTCTTGTGAATGATGCTTCTTTATTCTTCATTGCTGCTTCAAGAAATTTATTCTACATGCTGAAAGGGTCGAGATAGATAGTCAACAACTATATTTTGATATCCTGGTAGGAAATGTATTGAATAACTGTAATCTTCTAACTGCATTAACCAACGTACTCTTCTACTATTTTGATCTTCTTTTCGATTTTTTATATAATGATATAATCCTTTATTATCGGTTTTAATTCAAAAAGTAGTTGGTAATAACCAATATTTAAAATTTTTAATAGTTTTTAATATAGCTAAAAATTCTTTTTCATATGTAGAATAATTTATCTCGGGTTTCGAGAATTTTCCCGAAGTATATCCAACTATATCTTCTTTTTCTACAGTTAATATACCTGCCCAATATAGCTGACTAGCATCCGTTGATACTATAAGTTTATCAGTTTCTTTAGGTATATGATTGTTTTCGGAATTTTTGTTATAATAGATTTTATGTATATAATTTCTTTATTTTCTTTCGGAGAGTGTAATTTTTATTTTATCTGTTTCCTATCGTGTTATAATTTTATCATTTTCTTTTTTTATATTTTTTATTTTCTGAATTAATTTTTCCTTGTAATTCTTTTGTTAATTCACTTAGTCTAGGAATATATTTCCTACCATAATTCAGAATTCCTATAAAGCTCTGTAATTGTTTGAGTGTTGCAAAGGTATATGGAAAATCTTTAATTTTACTTATAATATGGCTTTGGAGTTCAATAGAACCTTGATCAATGATTTTCCCTATATATTCTATTTTTTGTCTACAAAGTTCAATTTTCTTGGGTGATAAAATTATACCATTTTTTATAAGAATTTCTTTTATTATTTGTAAATGATGTTTATGTTGATTATAATCATCAGAGAATACTAATATATCATCTATGTAAACAATAATGAAATTATTATAATCTTTAAAAATTGAATTCATCTATTTTTGAAAGATTTGTGGAGCATTTTTTATTCCAAATGGTATTACATTCCATTCTAGATGTTCATAAGGTGTAGAAAACGAACTTAGTTCTTTAGATTCTTGGTCTTCTAATTTTATTTGCCAAAAATCTGATTTAGCATCAAATTTACTAAACCATTTTTTGTTTTGTAGTCTTTTCAAGATACTATCACAACTAGGTATATGGAAACCAAGGAGGGAGGGGTCGCGGGACCCCAGGCCGACCCGGTCGTGACCGGGTCGCGACCCCATTTTTTAATTTTTTTTTTGAAAAATTCAAAAAATAAGAAAAATGCGAAAAAAAATCTGAAAATTTATAGAAAATTGGAAAAAAAATAAATGACATGATTTAAATAAATAATACATCAATTTTATTCCAACGTGATGTGTTCTACACCGAGTAGGTAGTTGATGTACTCTCCCCATGTCATTTGGGTTGAGTACAAAGCGATACGTACATACGACGATCATATTCGTCGGTCCCTCGGAAACTATCCTAAGACTTGATCCAAACGAGTCACCATAACTATAGGTCGATTGGATCGAAGTATCCGATGACTCCACATAATTCATTCCACAATACTTTTGATGGTATGTAGGGAACCAAGAGCCTTGGGATGAATCATACACAAAGGCGGAGGCATCGGGGGATTCTGCTCCAACTCCATGGGTACGATGACCTCCTCTACCTTGCGGCCTTCTACCATGCTCGGTATCCTGGGTCCCATGAGTCTACTCCTCCTCGCGGCTACACCGTACCGACCTTGTAGGAGATATGGGAGGATCTGAGGTCCCTTGTACTTGTAAAGTGTTCGCGCCCCCGTATCCAGCACCATCATTGCTGCTACTCTTTGACGACGAATCTTCGGACGTCTGGTACTGCACTCGGATGTTCGGCTACGGCGTATCTTCTCGATCGTCTTCGACCGTATCAGCATCTGCAATATTTAAAGGATCAGTCATAACTTGTTTACCTTTTCGCCTACTTTGCGTACCTTGACTAGTTCCTTCTCCGGTCCTCTGGCGCTTTGCTAGAGAGGGAGGGATCTGGAATTCTTCGGCCAAAGGACATCGTCGAGCACTCCTTCAGCCCATTGTCGGTCTTCTGGGTTGAACTCCGGTTCTCCCAACCCTTCTCGGTCGTTGACCCAAGCTTTTAAGGAGTTCTTCTCGTAGAATATTTGATCCAAATCGATGTCCTCCTCTTCAATTTGCGGTTCCTCGACCGAACGTCCCACCGCCTGTGATATCCAACTCTTTTGTTCTATCTGGTTCTGTTTCATTCTCTCCAAATTCCTCAACTTTAATCTCATGTTGTAGTGACAATACACGAGGTCTTCAAGCCTCCTTGATGTCAACCTATTTCTTTGCTTTGTGTGAATCAAGCTGAATGTAGACCAATTTCGCTCGTAGCCCGAAGCCGAAGTGGTTTGACTTAGGACCCTGATGGCTACGTCCGCCAAGTCCTCGTACCCTGGTACTTTACCATGGTCCATCCACCAATCAGCTGCATAAATTGAATATCTTACATTATTATCTAAGTAAACTTTGATTAATTAAGTGATGAAAAACATTTCTACGTACCCGGACTTAGTAGCATCACAGCTCGTTCAACTCTGCTCGTTCTAAAGTGAAAACTCCGCATTCTGTAATCATATATCTTGTTGCAAGCGATAATGGCCCTGTCGTTGTCACCACGAAACCGAGGGGGGACGCTCTTCACGTCATCCTAGAGCTCGTTCGTTGCCTTGAAATGTGGAGTCTAGCACTATGTTGGGTTGAAAAAGTAACCTACGAATCAAATAGTATTAGTAAAGAACTTATACATAACTTTGATTAATAAAAAGATTAGTAAATGTTTAAGAAAATATACCTGCTGCATATATGGGTTGATGTAATGTACGTTCCCAGCGACGATCTATAATATCCCACCACTTGGCGAAGTCGGACACGATCTTGGAGATTTCTTCCTTCGCTCTCTCAATCGCATCATATAAATACCCCATGTCTGCTTTTCTATCTCCGTCAACTATCCTTAGTACCTTCACTATGGGTTGGACGATGTCTAACGTCTTCTTTACAACTTTCCAAAAATCTCTATTCTCTATTGTCTCTTCTACTTTTCTCCCATCTCTCTTATCCGATGGGTTACATCTAGCGATCCAACTACCCCAACCCGGTGAAATGACCATTTGAGTTAGAGCTCTCCTTTGACTCAATAAACTTTCTAAGGAAATATAGTGGGAGGCGAACCGGGTTGCACCGGGCCGTAACAACTCTGGCCCCTTGGTGTGTTTCCTCATAAGTGCAAGGACAAAATTGTGGTTATAAATAAATGAAGAAATAAACTGAGCTAGCTTAACTACCCTGTCTATTTGAGGATCCTTGCATATATCCTCCAACATCAAGTCTAAAGAGTGGGCAGAACAAGGTGTCCAATACAACTTTGGTCTTTTGACCATAAGCATCTGACCGGCCGCTTTGTATGCGGTCGCATTGTCTGTGACTACTTGAACTACCCGGCTCTCTCCTATTTCTTCTATCACTCAATCTATCAATTGGTAAAGATACTCCACTCCGCATTCTTTACCTGTCCTGATGCGTCGACCGACTTCCAAAAGATCGTGCCGGCTTGACTGTACACTAGGAAATTGATCATTGTCTTCCTAGTTATACCTGTTAAGTATAAGATATTAACTAAGTTATACCAAAAAGAATGTTTATACATTTAATATAAATGAGTAAAAGAAAATTTAATTACCGGTCCATCCGTCGGTCATTAACGTGCAACCTCATTCCTCCCATATTCGTTCAAATGATGCCACATACTTCTTTGTTTCTTGCACCTCCATAGGAAGATATACATTGTATATCTCCTTTGGGTTTGGACCAGGCACTCCCCTCCCGACGTCTGCGATCGTGTCGATCATGTTCTCGTAGTATGGTCCCTTCGCGGCATTTGCCGGAATGCTGTGGTGAAAGAACCACCTTGACGTTGCCCGGCCAATCCTCTCCTTACATAATTTGAGGTTCTTCATCGCCGTCGTGATTGTCGTTTGACGTTGTCGTGGTCTGGTGATTACAGGATCAACGGGACCTACTGCCGGGTCGTCGTCTTGTGTGAGATCATGAACCTCATCTTGCGGTTGGTTGTTGGATCCTCTTCCACTTCCTCGACCACTCCCACTTCCAGCCCCTAGGCCCATCCTTCGGCCGGTGCGTCTACGGAACTCTTCGTCGGCGAATGATCTTCGACTTGCTTCCATTCCCCGTAAGAGGACATCTATTTAAGAAATATTTAAGTATTTAACTACTTAATTATCTTTTAAAATAGAAGAATGAACTACGTTTATGAGTAACACCTCCCATACTTTCGTACTCTTCGTCTCCAAAAATATCCGGCCTCTCTTGTCCGGTCCCGTAAATGTGTACGGAACGTCTCCCCGGTTGTTGCAATTCTTCTCGGACGGTCTCCTTATGCCGTTTGTTAGTTCCCTTCGTTTGCTCCATCGCTTGTAGGTGCCTACGAAATTGAGCTCTGACTTCCGGCGGAGTCCGTGTGCAAGGAAGAACGTTTCTCTTCATGTCTGCAAGATGAAATTTTAAACGATAAATACCACCGAATATTACTTTGTCGCAATTTTTGCATTGCACTTTTCTCTCCGCCACGGAGATCAAATTGCAATGTAACCAAGCCGGATCACTCCTGGTCGCGCCGGTAGTTTGGGTTGTTTGGCTTGGAGAAGATATTTTTTAAGTAAATAATTACTTAAGTAAGTAATTAATTATTTAAAAAGCTAATGACGTTAACTAGTGACTACTAATGTAAGTATACTTTTAATTATGTAAAATGAATGACTAACTAATTATATGATTAAGTAAGTAATTAACTATACCTTCCAACTAATGATGTGTTAAGTAACTACTAAACTAAATATCTAATTAATCTTCTAGCTAACTAACTATGTAAGTAAGTAAATAAGTATTAAAAAGAAGAAACTACTTAACTAACTAATCAATGGAACAAATATTAAATAAATATACTAAATGAACTAATGAAATGCTTAATGAAATAATTAAGTAAATGAAGAACAAAATGAGAGCAATGAGAGCAATGAGAGCAAAATGAGAGCTTGGGAGTGAGAGGGGGGGGGTGGGAGTAAGGGGAGCCCCTTGGGGGCTTTAAATAGCCCCCAAGGGACTGAATGGGGGGACTGCGCCCCCCCATGACCGTTGGCAACGGTCATATGATCATTGCCAACGGTCATATGATCGGGTCGCGCGACCCGGTCGCTGGGTCGCGCGACTCGCGCGACCCCCGTGCGACCCCGCGACCCGGCCGGGAGAGTCGGCCCGGTCGGGTCGCGATCGGGCCGGTCGGGACCAAACCCGACCGGGTCGGGGCCGGGTCGCGACCCGGCGAACACTGATGGAAACCATCAAATTTTGTATGTTTTTTTTTATAATTTATTACCATTCTTGCATTTCCTCTTTTTTGTTCTGAATGGTTTCGAACCGTGAAGGCAGGAGATATATGTGGACTTCTACTTGGTTGGATTAGTTTCATTTGTTTTAATTCTGTAATTTGCTTTTGAAATTCAAGTACATCTTCCTTAGAATAAACTTAAGGTTTTGTTCTTAGAATTTTCTCTTTATGTTCTGGCATGAGTTCTATTTTACAATATCTTGGGCTTCTTTCAAGTAATTTTAAAGGATTTTCAGAGAATAGTTCATTTAAACTGTTTATATAAACATCTTAGAAACTTTCTCTGGATATATTTATTGGAAATTTAAAGATTTTTGGTACTATAAAGTATCGAGGTACTAAAATTTTTCTATTATTTTTAGTAAAAGTGTTAAACATTTTATCGATTATAATCGGTGAATATTTATTTATGAAATTGTTATCTAGGATCATATTTCCTAGTCCTTCTTTTATTATATATACTTCAGGAATGATAAATTCTTCTTCAATTTCTTCTTGATCTAAAATATATATAAATACGTTTCTTGATATTTTATTAAAGTTGGTGTTTCCTGCTAATCCACTAAACAATTGCGGTTTTTTAACTCTTCATTTGTAGTTATAGGCCAAAAATTTTCTTCGACAATACTTTTAGTAGCTCCTGAATCTAATATAGGAAAGAGATTATAATTTTGACCATTTCCTAATTTAATTTTAATACATATTCTGTTTATCTGTCTTGTTATAGTTTCCATTAAATAAAATTATAAATTTTATTTATTATAAGATCTGCTAGTTTAATTTTCTTTTTAATTCTGGTGATTGACGTTTTTTCAAAACTTTTGATTATAATTGTTATTTCTCCACTGTATGCGGATTTTATGGTTCCTTCTATAATTTGTAGGTTGTCGACACCTGGAATTTGAAAAAAAAAGAAAAAGAAAAGAGGAGCAGGAAGAGAAAACGACGAGGGATGGAGGTTAACCGGTGGGCAAAGGGAAAAAGGGGGGAAGCCACATAATTGGGAAGGCGGCAGGCTGCTTTACCCTAGCCGCCTAATGGTCGAGTGCGCAGGAGGAGAGGATCCCCTTTGCAGGATCCGGAACAGAGGGTCAACCCCTCTACCGGTCCTTACGGCGACACCCTGCGCTGACTAGGGGCTCGTCCAAGCTCCCACGGACCTCCGGAGGAGCCCCGCACCCGGAAGACGGCTATAAGAGAGAGCCGGAGGGTCGTCGCGGGAGAGAGAGACCAGAAGGGGGTGACCGTGAGAGCAGCCGAGAGAGAGGTCGAGATCGGGAGCCAAGAGGAAGGGTTACCGGAGCTGTCTCTTCCCTCCGCCGGAGCCATTCGACCGCCGCGAAGCCCTCTGCCCTCCGCCGGAGTCTCCGCCGGAGTCGTTCGACCGCCGCGAAGCCCCTTTTCCCCATCCCCTGGGTACGCCGCCAAGCCTCCAACCCCTCCGCCAGCACCTCCGAGGGGAGGACCGAGCCCCCGTCGTCGCCGTTCGTCTCCTGCGCCGTCGCCGCAGCCGTCCGCCGCGGGGAAGAAGCCGTCGGGGGGGTGGCCCGCGTGAGCCAGTTGACCCGCAGGTCAACTAAGGTGGTGGGGCCCACCTTCAAAGGATGTTAAAAAAAAAGAGAAGAAGAGGAGGAGGAGATCCGCGCAGGGGCTAGGATGTGCTGGGCCGAGCCCATGAAGCCCATTTGACCTGGATGAACAGTGCCGGGGCATTGGAATTTAAATTTTTAAATCAATTTAATTTAAACAAACCGAGGCAAGCATAAGGCCGGTTCTAAACTCACCTCATCGCTTCGTCATAACTTAAAAGAATTCAAATTAATTGGGAAATCAGGAGGCCGGTTCTAAACCCACCTCCTGACCCGTGATTAATTCCAAAAATAATAAATAAAACAAACAATCAATTTAAATTAAATAAAAATCCACTAATTAATTCAACAAACCGAGGCAAGTATAAGACCGGTTCTAAACCCACCTCATGGCTTCGGCTCAACTTAAAAGAATTAAAAAAGAACAAAGGGAAACCGGGAGGCCGGTTCTAAACTCACCTCCTGACCCTCTTCTCAAGGTAGACATCCAAAGGTCTATAAAACAGACCCTAATGTCTTACCGGTTCAGCAAACAGTTCATCAACTTATGGAGATTGACGTGAGCTAATTTTCCACAAGTCTATTGGAGACCGGGACATGCTCAATTTCAATGATGCCTATCAAAGGACGAGAAAAGTTCAAAATCCGTTTTTTTATGAATGATGGCATAATGTTATAGGAAACTACTGTGAGCCTATGAACTTGGAACGATGCAAAGACCATCAAAGTGAACAAAATTCGATCATACTCAAATCTGAACCTTAACAGAAAATCATAGTTCAGAAAATCCTAAGAAAACGTCCAGAATCAATTGGAATTTAAGGTGCTGAGAATTGAAGATCTGAAATGTACAAAATCTGAAACCTCTAAGCCTGAAAACCAGACTTGCATCTGAGATCCGAAATCTGGACTAGATCTGATATCCAAACCTGAAAAAATCAGAAATTGGAACCTGGAAATCAGGAGCCAGAACCTGTAGAACCCATAATCAGAACCGACTAATTCAGATCAGACCCAAGTTAAATCTGAAAATTCTAAACCTGTAAAATCCAAAATCTGTCAAATCTGCAAGTCACATCTGAAATTCAAGGCCTAAAATCTGGAGTCTGGAAACTGAAATTTCGAAACATAAAATCTGCATCTGGGATTTAAAAATCTGAATACACCATAAAAATCTGAAATCTGAATTTGTGCAGAAACCCATTTACAGAATCTGGAAATCGATTAAAATGCAGAATCTGCAAGAAATATGGCGTCTGAAATGTGAAAAGATCAAAAATCTAAACTTTGTAGCTGAGGTCCCAGATTTGAAATAAATCTGGGAACTCCAAATAAAAAATGAGAAGTGCATAATCTGAACTCTAAATCTCTGAAATCTGAAAATCTGAATTCAAAAAAATTGAAATCCGAACTTCATATCCGGGGAGCGGGTAATTAACTTAAGACAACTTAAATCCAATTTTAATCAACTTGAACAAAACTTCAGATGGCATTAATTGAACCTTAATCAAACTAAATTTTCACGTCAAATCATGAACCGCAGTAAGTTTATCTCAAAACAGATGTTAAAGCAAATCTAAACCCAAAAAAAAATCAAATCAAATTAAACCAACAAGCAAATTAAATTAATCATAAAGCATAGTCAAATCTGAAATTTGAACAAGTCAGAAGTCAAGAGTTCGAAAATGTTAATATGAGGGTTGGGGGCTTAAAGTCTGAACATTTTAAATCCAGACAAAACTGCAATTAAGTCAAATCAACTTTAACCAAAACAAACTTAAATCAACCAACAAACCTTTTTTTAAGACAAACCTAAATAAGTCAAACGAACCATGGTATGCCGGGTCGCGACCCGGGTCGCGACCCGGCCCTGACCCGGTCGGGTTTAGGCCCGACCGGCTCGGTCGCGACCCGGTCGGGGCGACTCCCCCGGCCGGGTCGCGGAGTCGTGGCCGGGTCGCGCGACCCGGCCGGGTCGCGCGACCTCGGTCCGGCAACGGCCGGCGCGACCGTCGGCAACGGTCTCACCGTCAGCTAACGGTCTCGGGGGGGCGCAGCCCCCCATTCAGCCCTCGGGGGCTATTTAAAGCCCCCTGCGGGGCTCTCCTTACTCCCACCCCCCACTCTCACTCTCAACCTCTCATTTGCGGCTTCCTCATCGCTCTATCGTTTCAAATTTTTCGTCTCATTTACTTAATTATTTCATCAAATTGGATTATTACCATTTAGTATATTTATTTAATATTGGGCTCCATCGATTAGTGGGTTAAGTAGTTTATTCTTTTTAATACTTATTCGCATAGTTAGTTAGCTAGAAGATTAGTTAGATATTTAGTTTAGTAGTTACTTAACACATCATTACGAAGGTATATTAATTACTTACTTAATTATATAATTAGCTTAGTCATTTATTTAACATAATTAAAAGTTTACTTAGATTAGTAGTGACTAATTAACGTCATTAGTTTTTTAAATAGTTAATTACTTACTTAAGTAATTTTTTAGTTAAAAAATGTCTTCTCCAAGCCAAACAACCCAAACTACGCGCGACCCGGAGCGTATCCGGGTTGCATTGCAACTCGATCTCCACGTGAGAGAAAAGTGCAATGTAAATATCACACAAGTAATATTCGGCGGTATTTATCGTTTAAAATTTCATCTGCAGTACGAAGAGAAACGTTCTTCCTTTTCGAGACACGACTCACGCCTGAGGTCGAGCTCAATTTCGTAGGCACCTACAAGCGACGGAGCAAACGAAGGGAACTAAGAAAAGACATAAAGAGACCGTCCGAGAAGAACCGCAACAACCGGGAGACGATCCGTACACATTTACGAACCGGACAAGAGAGGCCGGATATTTTTGGAGACGAAGAGTACGAAGGTGCATGGGAGGTGTTACTCATAAACGTTGTTCATTATTCTATTTTAAAGCGATAATTAAGTAGCCTCGATACTTAAATGTTTTTTAAAAAGATGAACTCTCACGAGTGATGGGAAGCAAGTCGAAGATCATTCGCCGAGGAAGACTTCTGCATGTACATACCGGCCAACGACGGGTCAAGTGGTCCGGTGTCGGAGTGGTCGAGGTAGCGGAAGAGGATCCAACAACCAACCGGCAAGATCGTTCACGATCTCACACAAGACGACGACCCGCAAGAGGTCCCGTGGATCCCGTAATCACCGACCACGACAACGTCAAACAACAATCACGACGGCGACGAAGAACCTCAAATTATGTAAGGATGTGACGGCCGGCAACGCGGCGTGGTTCTTTCACCACAAAGCATTCCGACAAATGCCGCGAAGGGACCATACTACGAGAACACGATCGACACGATCGCGTACGTCGGGAGGGGAGTGCTTCGGGTCCAAACCCAAAGGAGATATACAATGTATATCTTCCATGGAGGTGCAAGAAACAAAGAAGTACGCAAGTCATTCAACGCATTCCGGGAGGAACGAGGTTGCACGTTAACGACCGACGGACGATGGACCGATAATTAAATTTTCTTTTACTCATTCATATTAGATGTATTAACATTCTTTTTCGTATAACTTATTTATCATCTTATACTTAACAAGTATTACTAGAAGACTACGATCAATTTCAAAGGTACGGGTACTAAGACGCGTTTTCGGAAGTCGGTCGACGCATCGCATTGTAAAGAACGCAGTATCTTTACCAATTGATACGGAGCGATAAGAAATAGAGAGAGCCGGTAGTTCAAGTAGTCACGTACAATGCGTCGCATACAAAGCGGCCGGCCGACGTTACGGGTCAAAAGACCAAAGTGTTGTATCGACACCCCGGTTCGCCCACTCTTAGACTTCGATGTTGGAGGATATATGCAAGGATCCTCAAAGAGACAGTGTTAAGCTGCCTACTTATTTCTTCATTTATTTATAACCACAACTTTGTCCTCGCACTTACGAGGGAACACACCGTGGGCGAGAGTTGTTACGGCCCTAAGGTAACCCGGTTCGCCTCCCACTATATTTCCTTAGAAAGTTTATCGAGTCAAAGGAGAGCTCTAACTCAAATGGTCATTTCACCGGTCGGGGTAGTCGGATGGCTAGTTGTAACCCATCTGGATAAGAGAAAGGGGAGAAAAGTAGAAGAGACAATAAGAGATGGAGATTTTCGAAAGTTGCGAAGAAGACGTTAGACATCGTCCAACCCATAAACAAGGTACTAAGGATAGTTGACGGAGATAGAAAAGCAGTATACGGGGTATTTATTCGATGCGGCCGAGATAGCGAAGGAAGAAATGTCCAAGACCGTGTCGGACTTCGCCAAGCGCGGGATATTATAGATCGTCGGCCTGAGCCGTACATTACATCAACCCATACGCAAGCAGTATATTTTCTTAAACATTTACTAATCTTTTTTATTAATCAAAGTCACAGATAACATGTTTACTAATACTATTTGTTTCGTAGGTTACTTTTTCAACCCAAGACATCGCTTATAGTCCACATTTCAAGGCGACGAACGAGCTATTAGATGACGCGAAGAGCGTCATCCGACGGTTCGTCGTGACGACGACCGGGCTATTATCGCTCGCAACAAGATGTACGATTGCTGTAATGCGTTGAGTTATCACTTCGAACGAGCAGAGTTGAACGAGCCGTGATGCATACTAAGTCCGGGTACGTAGAAATGTTTTTCATCACTTAATTAATCAAAGCTTACTTAGATAATAATCTACGACATTCAATTTATGCAAATTGATCGGTGGATGGACCATGGTAAAGTACCAGGGTACGAGGACTTGGCTGACGTAGCCATCGTGGTCCTAAGTCAAACCACATCGGCCGGCCGCGAGCCGAAATTGGGTCTACATTCGTTCGATTCACACAAAGCAGAGAACAGTTGACATCAAGGAGGCTTCGAAGACCTCGTGTATCACTACAACACGAGGTTAAAGTCGAGGAATTTGGATAGAATGAAGCGTAACCGTATGGAACAAAAGAGCCGGATAGCACACGCAGCCGGGACGTTCGTGGACGAGCCGCCAATCGAAGAGGAGGATATCGATCGATCAAATATTCTACGAGAAGAACTCCTTAAGCTTCGGGGTAAACGACCGAGAAGGGTCGGGAGAACCGGAGTTCAACCCCCAAGACCGACAATGGGCCGAAGGAGTGCTCGACGATGTCCCTTTAGCCGAAGAATTCCAGATCCCTCCCTCACTAGCAAAGCGCCAGAGGACCGGGAGAAGGAACTAGCCAAGGTACGCAAAGTAGGCGAAAAGGTAAACAAGTTATGACTAATCCTTTTCGATATTGCAGATGTCGGATACTCTGGTCGAAGACGATCGAGAAGATACGCCGGAGCCGAACATCCGAGTGCGCACGTACGTCCGAGGATTCGTCGTCAAAGAGTAGCGATGACGGTGCTCGATACGGGGGCACGGGACACTTTACAGTGCAAGTGGACCTCGCATCCTCCCATATCTCCTACCACGTCGCTACGTTTTATCGGCGAGGAGCAATATACTCACGCGACCCAAGATACCGATCCGCGGTAGAAGGCCGCCACAAGGTAGAGGGAGGTCTTCGTAGCCACGAGTAGTGCGAATACCACGATGCCCCCGACTATGTGTACGATTCATCCCAAGGCTCTCGGTTCCCTACATACGATCAAGAGTACCGTGGAATGAATTATGCGGGAGTCATCGGATACTTCGATCCAATCGACCTATAGTTGGCGGTGACTCTTCGATCAAGTCTTAGGATAGTTTCGAGGGACGTACGAATACGATCGACACATGCGTACGTATCAAGCTTCGTACTCAACCCAAATGACATGGGGAGAGTACATCAACTACCTACAAAGTGTACAACACATCATGTTGGAATAAAATTGATGCATTATTCATCTAAATCATGTCATTTAATTTATCCAATTTTCTGTATTTTTTCAGTTTTTTTTCGCATTTTTCGCATTTTTCTTATTTTTTTGAATTTTTCAAAAAAAAATATATTTAAATAATAGGGTCGCGACCCGGGTCGCGACCCGGTCGCGACCGGGTCGGCCTGGGGGTCCCGCGACCCGGTCGCGACCCCCGACCCTACCCTCCTTGAAACGAACCACCAATCTGAAGTTCTGAAAACTTGAAATCCTTAAATCAGAACTTGAATGCCAAAAGTTGAAACTGCAATCACAAATTCACATAACTACCAAAACGTTGACCAACCATCAAGCTCCAATCCGTTTTAATCAAATAGATTTAATTCAAATCAAACAAACTAATCCGAATTCAAATCAAACAAGCCAAACAAATTTAATAACCTGCCAGGCATTAATCTAAACCGAAAATTCAACTCCATTCCAAACATGGTCAAATCAATTAAATTAAATCAAACTCAAATCAAAAATCTTTAAATTAAACCCGGATCAATTTTAATCAGACAACTTTAATTCAGATTAAGTTAAATCAATCAAATGAACTATTAATCTGAGCCCCGTGAAATCTGCATATTAATCAATTATTAGATGAGTTAATTTTAACTAAACAAGTTTAACCTAAAACAAACTGAATTTAGATTAATAAGTAATCCATCAACAAATTCAATTCAAGACAATTAAATCCTAAATCAGTTCACATAAATCTGAAAGTTGCATCCATAAACTGTCAAATTTATTAAATTAGATAATTTCATCCCAAACGAACCATATTCCTTAAGCTAAACCCAAATCCCACTCAAAATCAAATAATAAGTAAACTGTCAAATTCAATTAAACAAACTCAAACTCAAACAGGATATAAATCAACAAATAACTCACATATCAATCAAATTCAACTTAAATCAAACTAAATTCAACCCCATTTAATCAAACCAATCCATTTCAAATCAATTTCTCCAACTAAATTCAAACTAATTCAATTTAAAACAAACTAATTCCAAATGAAAATTTAAAATGAATTAAGTGCTTGCATTTCATCAAGTTCATGGGGTTGTTTCCTCCTACGTGTTTGTATGAATGTTTATTTTTGTGGATGCACCGTTCTTCTACTTCATTGAATTGCTATGACGGATAATCCAGGGTATTCGAGTATTCTCGATGTAATTAACGTCGGATCTTCGCACCATCCGATGGGAAGATGTCAAAATAAATTTTAAAGAACCTAACAACCTCAATCTATAATTTATACATACCATCGACCCTAGCTAGTACTCCTATGGGATACCATCTATTTTCCTAAGAAGTCAACGCTAAGGTCCAAATCAAACAGGAAAATGAATTTCCAAATCAAAATCTCTTAAAAAATGTTTTCGAATTTTGAGGTTACATCATAGGTCTACGTTTTTTAACCAACCGTTTTTTCCTTTTATTATACCATAAAATTCTTCTGGTATTATAAAACCTAAACCAGTATATAATTTTTTTCTTTCCGTAGGCCGTAAAGTTACATTTTCATTTGATAGTAATGTAAAACCTATTTCTGATTTTTCTGGCCAATCAACATTTTTATCATATTTGATGACATAAATTTTGTAATCTTTGAATAGATATTCTTTTACTTCTCTATTAAGGGGTCTTTCCATGCGAATCATGTTAGATGAGTCCGTTAGAATTTTTTCTACTGTTATTTGTTTGGATTCTATTGTGAAGGTAATAGTATAAGGATTTATTGTAATTAGATTATATTGATTTAAGATATCATTTCCAATTATTAATGCTTTAGTATCAGGGGAGGTGTAAAGAGTTTTGAATTTTATATTATGTAACTCTTTATTAACATCTTCAATTCGTATTTCGTTGATGATGGCAATGTTTTCAAAAGTTACTATATTACCATCAAATGTGATATATTGTTCGATATGTTTACTTTTTTCAATGTTATCTTTTATGATTTTGCTATTAATATGTGATATAGATGCCCCGGTGTCTATTATAGCATTAATCCATATAAATTTAATTGGACTTATTTTCACTTGTACTTTAATCATGGTTAATTTAGGATATATCTTTTTAGCTATAGTCATTATTTCGTTTTGATCATGTTTTAGATATTTATCTATGCAATAGGAATATCGTGGTTGTTCAATATCTTCTTCATCTATATCTTTTATTGTTAATCTACTTGAAGGGTATTCTAAGTTTTTTAATTTAATTTGTTTACTATCTATTATCAATTCTCTACTAAGTTGAGGTTTATTTTTTGTTTTAGATCTTCTAAAGCTATATGCCATTTTTTTGGAAGACTAATTTTGTCTATTTTGGGTTCAATTACTTCAGAATAATTTTGTTGATCTTCTAACATTATTATATTCTGATTTACTGGTTTAGTTGCCATGTCGTTATGTTCTGATAGACTAGCTAAAAGCTTAGTAGTTATTGTTAATGGTTTACTTCTAGGAATCATTTCTATATTTCTGAGTTCACGATAAATATATAAACCTTTATCTATGTTCTTATCATTTAAACTTATCGAGTATTGGGGAAATATTCTAAATTACAGATATTGATAGATTAAATTACTTTGAATCATTCCTATTATAGATTGCGTTGGATTTAGAAATCTTTTATCTGCTATTATGATAGTTGGTGAATCTAGTCATTTCCTAAATTTAGCTTTTATAGTAATATCTATAGCTCCTAAGTGTAAATATTTAATTTTATCTTTTCTTTTAGAATTTTTTAACATTTGTGTTATTTTGTCTTTGTTTATAATTTGAAGGTTTGTGATAGATCTATTAGTTTCTACCGAATCAATCGTTTGTTCAAATCTTTCTAATAGTAATTTATTTTTTTGCCATAAATTCCATTTTAGTTTATAAACTTTGTTTTTTTCTATTTTCCAAGGTGCATTTTGAATTTTCTTGTAAATTTTTTCATTAAATATTATGATTTGCCGATTTTGATCATCTTGGTTATCTTCGATTTGATATATTTCAGAGGTAGATTCGTCCTCTTTATTTGATTCTTGTGTAGTCATCATAAAAATATATTGAATATTGTTTTGCTGAAAAGGATCATATTCATCTATAAGATCGTCTTTGTCACTATTACTATTATTATATTCTTCGTCTGTGGAGTTATATAAGACGTCATCTTCATTTTCAGTTAATAATTCATATTCATAATGTTCTATGTCCGATAAGTCATATCCTATTCTTATGTCATAAATTTCTTCCACAATATTCATATCTACATAGGTTATTTGTCTTCTTTTAGGACACATTTAGCATAATGACTTTCTTCACCACATTTAAAACATTTGCATGTTTTGTTATTCGGTTTCTTTTTTAGGTATTGCCCTTTAGGATTTGTTGTTTTAGGTTTTGGCTTAATTTGGAAATTTTTCCTTTTATAAGGATATTTTTTAGGTTTTGGTCGATTAGAGATACTTTTAGTTGATTTTTTATAAGTTTTACCTTTGTTTTTGTTAGGTCCACCACACTTGTTGCACGCTGGTTTACAACCATACAGTAAGGTAGGTAATACATTTTCACAACCACTAGTTATATTCGTGGATGTAGAATTTTTTTCATATAAATGTTTTGATTTATTAAAAGATTGCATTATTGATGATTCTTTACAATAATTTCTGAAACAATTAATTGCACAATTTATTCTAGTAGATAAACTATCGGTTCCAATGGGTCGGTGGTAATTTTATATTTTTTCCCCACCAAGGGTTTTCAGGTCTTTTAGGTTCCGTACGAATATTATAGTCATTCCAACTATAGTATCCACTTGATCCCCAAGTAGCAGGTCTTTTACCATATGTTTGTGTTATAGGAATTTGTTGACTGGGAGAAGAGGCTTGAGCTCTAGACGACTCTCCTTGTTCAACTGTTGAAGGATTTTTCATTATTTCTTCAGCGGTGTTTATATTATTCTTTTCAAAATTGAATTCTTCTTCTGTTGATTCTTTTGATGTTTGAGACATTATTTCGAAATCTGGTGCAAAATTATATTGTTTAAAAGTATCATAATTTTGTTCATAGTATTCTTGGAGTTCGCTTAAATTTCTTAATTCTGGATTTATCGTATAATTATCTATTTTGTTTTTTAGATGTGATTTATATTTTAAGAATTGTTGAAACTCGGATTCTAAATAGACTTTTATTGTCTCTTGCTCAATATATTGTTTGTTAAATATATCTTTATAATTAAAGATAAAGTTTGGTGTTTTATTATACTTAAGAGAAGATTAATGTGGAACGAGAGTTGTTACCTTAGGTATATTTATTTTATTTTCATATAATTTGAGTATTTTATACGAATTTACTCCATAATCTATTATGGTATTTTGTTGATTAAATATATTCTGAAAATTTTGCTTTACATCACTTGTAGCTTCCTTATTATGAACTATATGCTGATGACTATCTGGACTAATACACAGATCTTTATCTATAGAGAAGTCTTCATTCCGTTCAGTAGTCATTATTACTCTGGATATTCTTGATCTTTGTTCAGATATTCCCCTTGCACTCAGTACTCAGAGCAATGGGTATTTCTCACTGATCAAAGTCAATACTACTCACCAGAATAATAGTGCCTAAAGAACTTTACGAAGATGCAAAAGTAAAAAACTAGTGTAAGAATAATTTAAAACTAACCTTGCTCTGATACCAATTTTTCGAGCGTCACACGAGAACAAAAGTAAAAATATTCGAACAATTTTTCGAATATTTTCGACTTGCTCTAAATATTAAGTATTAATTTATTTTTTTTAATAATTATACCAACAACATTATATGAATATATTACACATATTTTAATATTTCTTTTTTATATTTTACATATATTTTTATATCACTAAAAAGGATTATGTAAAAAGATTATAAAAATATTAAAACATATAAAAAGATTATATAATTAGTTAAATGTTAATATATTTCATCGACCTTTAAGTTTCTACTATAATGTTAAAAAGATTAATTATATTAACATTATATGAAATTTGTACGTAATAAAATTATTGAATATTAATCAATATTTTATTTTTATTCCACTTAATAAATTAAATATAATAATTTTTTCATTAAAAAACACAACACAACGATTATAAGTAATTAAAATATTACATGCATTTTATTATATTTTATGAAAATATTTAATGCTATATAATGTTAAAAATAAAATTTAACCTATAAAATATATTATATACTTTTAAATGTCAATTAGGTATATAGATGCACATTGTAAAGTATATATTATAATGATAAATTACTATATTAATAATAAAAATAAATTGTTTAACTTTATTAACACAATATAAATTAATATATTTCTTTAAAATATAATAAGATATTTTACCGTTTAAATATTATAACATTTTTTTAAATATGATGTAAATATTTATAGATACTTCTCTTGGTATTTTTTGTTTAAATATATAAAAATTTATACAATAAGATATATAATTTATAACATTACCATAAAATTTATATATAATAGTAATATATAAACTTAATATATAATATCTTCATAATATATAAAGTTAATATATAAAGTTAATATATAATATCACCTTAATATATATATTATAATAACATTTAAATACATCTTATATATAATATCATTATAATATATACTATCTTAATAAACTAATATCTCGGTGCACATTGCAGAATATATATTAGAAACAATTTTAATTGTTAATCACCTTATTATTACAGATTTTCTATTAGGTAAGAGTAAGACTATTAAATATCTTTATATTTTTAATTGTTGAAGGAAGATGTCTACGAATGACATAGGCTGGCAATATGGAACTCCCGTTGGTAATAAGGGTTTCAAATGTAACTTTTGTGGAAAAATAATGCAAGCAGGTGGGGTTACTAGATTGAAAATTCACTTGATTGGAGACAAAGGATCAGATGTAAATAAATGTGTGGCTTGTCCACCAGAAGTGCGAAAACAAATGAAAGAATTGAAATCTCAAAAAAACATACAAACTATGAAGAGTAAATTGGTAAAAGAAGTAGTCATGGATGAACTTCGACAAATGGGTGGTCATTTTGAAGGTTTCTCGTCAGATGAAGAAGAAGGATCTGAGGAAAGAATGCAACGGGAAATTGCAAAAGCATCTGCTGAAGCTAGATGGCAAATTGATGAGTCCGAGCGTCAAATAAGACATTCACAAACAATTGGCATTGGAAGTAGTGGCACTGCAGGAATTGCAGGTGTAAGTGGAAGTGGAATGAAACGAAGCATAACTGACTTCATGCATCGTGGTGGACATGGATCAATAGGTATTGGTAAAGGTTCAGCTGTAGAAGGTAGTTTGTATAAATCAGATGATGCACGACAAAAAAGAATGGAGGAAATGGTAAACAAAGAACCTTTAAGAGAATCACTCGGTAAAATGGTTTCAAAATTCTTTATATTCAATCATATTCCAGCTAATGTCGCAGGAGATCATCATTTCAAGAATATGATTGTTGAAGCACAAAATCTTGGACGTGCAGTCAAACCTCCCACACCCAAAGACATATTAGGAAAATATTTGGATGAACTAGTTGTAAATATGCAAACAGAAATAAAAAAATTAGAACCACATTGGGATACCCATGGTTGTTCTCTTTTATGTGATGGATGGACAGGACGCACAAGAATGTCCATCATTAACTTTATGGTTTATAGTGCAGGAAATGTCATATTTTTAGATTCTGTTGATGCATCAAGTAAAGAGAAGAATCATGAGTTCATCATGCGGTTGATGGAGGACAAGATTAAGGAAGTTGTAAGAAATATGTTTATACAAATTATAACCGATAATGCCAGTAGTTATAAAAAGGCCGGAACACTTTTGGCATCAAAATATAATCTTTTTTTGTCACTATGTGCTGCTCATTGCATAGATTTGATGTTTGAATATGTGGCAAAGAATGCTATGGTAAAAAAAGGTATAGACATGGGTCGAATTGTTATACGTTTCATATATAATTATGATTGGGTTGTGTATCGAGTAAGAAAAGCTTGTGGACGTGATTTAGTTCGACCCGGTGCCACTCGTTTTGCAACAAATTATCTTGCATTGCAAAGTTTGTTGCGTGAAAGATAGTTTGAGAGGTTTCTTTCTTTATTCATAGTGGTTTAATTCAGAGTTCAGAAACACTCCTATTGGAAAGAACGTGGAACAAATCATATGTAATCCTATGTTTTGGGATTATGCAAGAGATTCGATAAAGATCATGGAACCTATGTATAAAGTTTTGAGAGTGATGGACACTGAAAATTATCCAACCATGGGTAGTGTATATCATGCGATCATTGTGATGAAGGACATGATAAAGAAAATTTCACCAAGAAATTACACATGGGTTCATAAGATCATAGATGATAAATGGACAAAATCAATGGATGCACCTATCTACAAGGCTGGTATGTTCTCTTCCTTTACCCAAAGTATGAATTTTTGTTATAAATATATAAAACTAACATTTTGAATAATAATATTTGCATGTACAACATATTTTCTCATTCCAAAGTATCAGTATAAATTACATTTTGGAGACAATCAAGCACTTATTAAAGCACTTCATCAAGTTTACGAGAAGTTGTTTCCAAAATCTAAAGGAAAAGGCCAATTTGGAAATGAGGTAACGCTACGATATTTATAGATTTCATCTTTTAAGTTGATATTAACATTAAATCTTTTTATATACTAGATTATAAAGTTTAGAGATGCATTAGCCTCTTTTGGGATAAAAAGTGTTATTACAAGTAGAGAATCTATGTGGCCAGGTTAGTAATTATTTAATAAAAAAGACAACTTACTTGTTTCAAATTACAAATATATGATTATTTGTTTCACTTTCAGGTGAATGGTGGAAAATGTACGGAGATGATTCCCCAACTTTAAGAAAACTTGCAATCAAAGTTTTATCGCAAACTTCATCGGCTTCTCCTTGTGAAAGAAATTGGAGTACTTTTTCTTTGATACATACAAAGCCTAGAAATAGGTTGTCATATTCAAAGTTGAAGAAATTAGTTTATTGTCATTATAATATGAAGCTGAAGGTGAGGAGAATGGAGACTGAACAAAAGCAAGGAGGTGATCCAGAAGATGACCCACTTGATTATTTTGCACTATTAGGAGAGAATGACATGGATGATCGAGAAAATCTTTATGTCGAGTGGGTTGCAAACAATGATATGGATGAACATGATGGCCGCCCATCTGAAGAAATTGTTAGTGCTGCACGTGAAACCGGAATGGATGTAGATGCAACTGTACAACAAATTCTTCAATCATCTTTTGAGTCAACTCATCTTCACAATGATGATCCAACCTCAGATATAGATGCTTCCGATGGACGTGGAAGTAATGATGATGGAGATGGAGTGAATGTCCTTCGTGATGGTGTTGCTGATGACGTAGAAGAAAATCAACCATTCTCCACTGATGTTGCTGAGGAAGTTCATCATCAACGTGACAAAACATATAGACGCAAGAAGAAGAGTGTTGGTCCGTCACAGCAACAAGATTTGTCACAACTTGAGGAATATGATCTTTCGCACACATTCAATTCAATGGATATTTTTGATAGGGGATATTATGGATATGGACATTCTCAAGATTCATCATCATATGAATATGGACACATACATGGATATGGTGAAATGCAACAAGGTTCTTCACATGCATTTTATAATGAAGGAGATGAATCTTCATATGGATATGGACATAAAGCAAGTGAATATATTTCTTCAAACATACATTATGACAATAGTTATTATGGTTATGATCATAGTCATGGTCCTTATGGCTATGGATATACAACACAAGATGACTTTTCAAACATCTCTGATTCTTATCAACAAAGATTCAGTTTACCACGAGAGGGAGATCGTCAGTCTCATATGTTATGGGTTGAATATTGTAATTTTGTTGGTGATTTTGTGACACAACAATCACAAACTGACCAACAAAGTGATATATCAGAAGCACACAGATCATCTTTTTGGTATTGAGATTTGAGAGTGGTTTCTTATTGTTCATTCACACAGCTGGTGTGGGAGTGGAGTTTGACATTGAGAGTGTTTTGTGATTGTTCATTCACACAATTAGTGTGCAAAAATGTTGTGTTCTTTATTTTCATGTAATGTATGTGAATGCATTGATTTACTCTCATCTTTATAACATATTATGTTATATTTGTCATTTTATACATATTACATATATACATTTTGATCCGAGAATCTGAGATCCGATCTTCCGAGATTTTCTCGAGATCTCTTCTCTTCCACCCCCCTGAGACGAAGTTGAGGTCCGAGACAGCAAACCTTGATCCAAAGAATCCCCTGGAGTTCCGCTACCATTGTCCCTGCTTAGACAAGCCCAACATCTTACACGTCCGCAGCCTGTGGTCGATCTCTCTAGATCTGCAAGTTCTCCCCCTTTGCAGTGCTGCAACTTTCCACCAGAGATCCACCTTTGCCACACACTCCATCCCCTGTTTCACCCACCAGATCCTTCTCACCATGCCAGATCGTCGACATCCCCTATTTCTGGTGAAGTTGTTGCTACAGTGCACCATGAAGAAGCTTTTCAACGAACATCGTCGCAGCTACAGTGTGAAGAGAACTCTTGTTATCTTGTCCTGCAATGCTGTCAGAAGCACCTGACACTGTTGGATCTGCCATCTCTCCCAACCGGCCTAGTCAAGGTGGTCAGCAGACAGACCTGGCTGGCCCTGTTGTTCTTAGCTGGTCCAGCCCCCTTATAGCTGCATTTCAACCCGGTAGCACCAGCGCCATCCTGCATCATATTGCCAATAGGCTTGGCAAATATCCCAATGTATTACATGATTGTTTTCAAGATTCTAAAAGGCATGTAAAAATTAGAGACTAAGATGACAGCTTCTTTTGGAAGGGATCCAAAGAACAAAGAAATGGAGGGCATTTAATTAAAATGAGCAATGTTTTCATACCAATTAACCAAAGGAGGGTGGATTGGGTATTACCCTATTAGTCAGTCAACACTCACCAGAGCAATTTGTGTAAATCGATCTAGAATTTCTACTCTGTCAACTACAATGGGTCCAAGTAGTGAGGAACATGTATTCTTCCAACAACAATCATGGTGTGGGACAACATTACCAAACAACACATGGTATATGAATTGGAAAGACAGTGACATCAGCATAACCAATTCTGCATCATCCCTGAATGGCCTTAAGACAAAGTTCCTGTAAGGATAAATGGGTAGGGAATATTGCATTGAAAAATGTTTTCCCTGAACTTTTTATAATATCATTGGTAAGCGAACTTCAATTCGTGGTGGTGCATCTTCATGAGAACCTCACGTAGGGAAAAGGTAAAAAATTTCAAAGGGTGTTGGGAGAATTACAGAACATTAGAGTGATTGATAAAGAGGAAGATAAGCGACTATGGAACTGGACTCAAAATGTGCCAACCTGAGATTCGTTTTTTTTACATTTGTTGAAGACATTTAATTAAAGTATTTTGGATCAATTATTTAAAATGATGAAAAATGTGATGAAAATATTAATCATAGAATTAAAGTAGTTGGATGAAGTGTAGATTGGTTACAAGGGTTCTATGCGATCATAAGATTCTACTAAAGTTGAAAGGAAAATTTTATCGTACAATTATAAGACCTACAGTATTGTATGGTAGTGAATGTTGAACAATGAAAGGAAAATATACCTTTGAAGTAAGTGTTGTTGAAATGAGAATGTAAAGATGGATGAGTGGTCATACTAGATTAAATAGAATAAAAAATGAATATATTAGAGAAAATATAGGAGTAACTATAATTGTAAATAAATTGAAAGAAGAGAGATTGAGATGGTTTGGACATATTAAACGTAGACCTAAGGAGGCTCTAGTAAGAAAAGTGAAAAATATTAAAATATTAGAAACAAAAAAAGGGTAGGGTAGACTTGGTTAACTTGCAAGAGGGTCATTTAATATGATTTAGATGATTTAAATATCTTCGAAAAGGTAACTTAAAAGCGACCTGAGGGGAGAAAGAGAATTCATATGGCCGGCCCCAAGTAATTTGAGACTAAGACTTGAGTCGAGTCGTTGAAGGCATCCACAGGTTTCATTGTCTATTGGGATAAATGTGAGCTGATTAGTATTCAAGTTCTGGAGGCCGATAGAGAGCAGATTCACCGGATCTTTGCCATGGTCCTCACTACCGCTCAAGTATTTGGGATGGGATACGGTGATACTTGGGTTCGCCATTTTGGTGACTGTAGTAGCTTCTTAGCAATTTAGAAGGGTATTCTTTATAATTGACACTTCTTTAAGTCAACTTCATCCATCTCTAGTAGCAATGGCAGTACCTTATTTTGGAGAGACCGTTGGGCTGGTTATTTGCTGTTAGTTGTAAAATTTTATAATAGGGTGTTTGGTAGCGCTTTTAATTTTAAGATAACCTCGTTTTTGAAATCAATATTATTTGACTTCTCAATTTATTTTTAAAATCAAAATAGTCTAATTATTTGGTGTTTGGCAAAATTATCATAATTTTTAAAAATTAGACAGTAACGTTTGGTTACGACCAACGAAACAGCGAAACCCCCCCCCCCCCCCCGCGACGCGTTCCGCCCCCTTCGCGGGGCCGCCGAAAGACCGCGTCGACGTCGGCCAACGCACCCCCTCCCCCGCGGGGCGGCCACCGAAACACCCCCCCCCCCCGACGGCGGCGGCGGCCAGCAATCCCCCCGCCCCCAACGGTGTCGTCGTCGTCCGCCTCCCACCTCCCCGCGGCGGCGCTCGCCCCGCCTGCTAGCGAAGGCCCGCGAAGCGCCCCCACGCAGCGGTGCTCCCCCTGCCAACGAAGCCCCCCCGCAGAGGTGCTTCCCCTGCCAGTGGCAGCGCCCCCCACCCCCCGGCGCGGCGCCCCTGCCACCCCTCCCCGCAGCGGCGCTCCCCCCCCACGCGGCGGAGGTGGCGCTCCCCCGCCAGCGCTAGCGCGCCCCCCCCACCCCCACCCCACGCGGCGGCGGCGCTCCCCCCGCCAGCGCCAGCACCCCCCCCCCCCACGCGGCGGAGGCGGCGCTCCCCCGCCAGCGCCAGCACCCCCCCCCCACGCGGCGGCGGCGGCGCTCCCCCGCCAGCGCCAGCACCCCCCCCACTCCACCCCACGCGGTGGTGGCAGCGGCGCTCCCCCCTCCAGCGCCAGCGCCCCCCCCCCCGGCGCGGCGCCCCCGCCACCCCTCCCCGCAGCGGCACTCCCCCCCACCCCACGCGGCGGCGGCGGCGCTCCCCCGCCAGCGCCAGCGCTCCCCTCCCTCACCCCACGCGACGCTCCCCCTCCCTCCGCGGCAGTGCTCCCCCCGCCGCCCCCCCCCCCCCCCAGCGTTGTCCGCTCCCCCCAGCGGCCGCGAACCCCCCTTCCCCTGCACGTTTCGCGTCTCGCCTCTCAGCCTCCGCATCTATCTCAAAAATAAAACAGGTCTTACCCTGTTTTTATTTTAGAAGAGATCATATACATGAAGTATCTCACTTTTAAAAATGAGACAATAGTTAAAAATTGTAACCAAACACTTTATCTCTTTTATTTTTAAAATTTAGATCAAAAAGAAGGAAAAAAACGTAACCAAACACCCTATAAACTTTTTAGGATTTATGTCATTAAGGATGCCATTGTTCACTCTTATTGGGATGAGCTTGATCATCTGATAAAGTGGTCTCTCTCCTATGGGACAGCTCCTAAGGAAGAAGAAATTAATGATTTGACTGATTTGATGAGTTACTAAAAAAGCTTTTCATGCACAGATCTCAAGAGGATAAGCTGCTGTAATTTCCCAATAAGGAATCTTCTCTATGTTAAGACAACAACGTGCAGGCTGAGTCTAGGGGGCTATGAGGTGTGCTGGTAGAGTGGCATGGTTCCCTTTACTCCCCGAGAGTGGTATGGTCCCCGTTGCTCCCCTTTAAAGTTAGGTTATTTTTGTGGGAGATTTGCAGAGGGAGATTGCCTACCTCATCTTATCTGTTGAAGTTGTTCCCTGTTTGGACAAGGGACTGTTTGTTTTGTGGTTCAAATGCGGAGGATGTTGATCACTTATTTCTCTGCTATGTGATTAATTACCTTTGTCTCTTGTTTACGAGCTGGGGATATTTTGGGTGGAACCTGAGAGCATGGAGGCATTGTTGCTGCGTGGTCTAAAGTCAACCCTTGGAGTCTGGAACTTCATCTGTGGAACTTATCTTTGTCAGTGATTCTTTGGTCTATTTGGAGATTCTGGAATTCAGGATTTTTGAGGATTAGTTTCATAACTTGCCTGGGATCCTCATTCTGGTGGCTTCTTTTGTTAAGGATTGGTATTATGTGCGTTTTGGTTCCTCTCCGGACAGAGCAGTATTTAAGGGCAGATTTCTAAGCTGGAAGAGGTTTTGCCTTCTAGAGGTTTCATGACCGCTACTACCTTGGTAGTGGGTGCGTCTGTATCATTTCTTGTTGTCCCCCGCCCCCCCCTCCTTCATTTGTCTTTCTTCTCTTGTACCTTTTTACTTTCTCTTTGAATGAATGAATTGTGACCTCTATCACCTTCTAAAAAGAACTGGATATTCACAGTAAATAACAAAAAATCAACGGGTGGAGGAATTAATGTTACATGGCATAAAAGATTTGGAATCTGAAAATTCCCATTAAGTCTTTGGAAAAATAGACCAGCAGATAATTCCATAGTTGTCAAGGCGACAAGGCGCCCAAGGCGTTGGAGGGTGCAGAATAAGCTTAGGCGACTAGGCGGCCGCTTAGGCGTCGCCTAAGCGGTCAAGGCGGTGACATTATTGTGTTTATATATATGTAATTACGTATATACATAATTACTTATATATGTGTATATACATATATATGTATATATGTATTCTAAATTTGGGTACAAAAAATGAGTTATACAACTAACAATCATACAAAGTTGGATAGAAAAATAAAAAAACGTATCCTAGAAATAGATCAAACAGTACTCAAACTATAATAAACAAACTTCAAACGATGTCTACATAATACGTAGATGCTAAGAAATAGCAAAAGAATTAAAAAACAACAAAGTTGTAAATTTCCGATGCACCGAACACGTCCAAACCACTTGATATCTTTGAAATTTAAGCATTGTATATGTACATGAGGTTTAAGAACACTCCAATAGATGTACAAGACTAAACTTGAAGGGAGAAATGCCAAGATATAAGTGGAAAAATAAAAAAACACAAAACCTAACAAATACCGGAATAGGAGAACGATGGAGAGGAGGATGGCTATCCGGCGGTGAGAGCTGCTTCCTGGGTGGCCAAGGAGACCAACTCCGTCGTGAGGAGGAGGCGGCGGCGGCGGCTTCCACGGGCCGAGGGCGGCGGCGGGCGTCCGGTGCCGTCGGGTCTGCCGTCTGCGTTCGCCGTTCGCCGCTCGGGAGGATGCGGGGCCGAGTGAACCAGTCGCGGGGTGGGTGGGTGGGCGGTTCAAGGGCAACTTAAGTCCGGGCCGGGCCGGTTTTGAACTGCAGCCGGTTCAAAAGAAAAAAAAAACCGGCCCGCCTTGGCCGAGCGACGCCAAGGCGGGCCAAGGCGTACGCCTTGGCCGCCTAGTCGGCCAAGGCGTACGCCTTCTTCTATCTTGACTAGGCGCTTCATCTAGGCGTCTTCAAATTGACGCCTTAGTGCCTAAGCGGCGCCTAAGCGCCGCTTAGGCGCGCGCCTTGACAACAGTGGATAATTCTAACAACAGCCAAACTGAAATGGTTCAAAACAGTGCTGTGAAAAATGTGCACATTCTGTGGGACGATCATAGAGCATCATGACCATCTTTTCTTAATACGTGGTGTTATCATATGGTGTGACGAGTATTCTGAAGACAATCGAGGATGCAAATGGCAAACACCAATTCAATAAAGGAACTACTTGAAACATGGGTAGCCAATTAGCAAACCTGGAAGCACAGGAGGCTTTACAACCAGGACCAGCACTGCTATTGTCAATATGGATAAATGAGAAATCCAAGGAAGGATAACTCGGGGGTCGGCCCCGGGTCGGCCGGCCCCCAACCCGGCCCGGTCGGGCCGTGTCGCCGACCCGGCCCGACCGGGTCGGTTTTTTTAAATTTTTTTTGAAAAAAAGCAAAAAAACATGAAAAAAATCAGAAAAAATACCCAAAAATTAGAAAAAAATCAGAAAAAATACCCAAATATTTTTTTTTAAAAAAGAGATATGATTCAACATGATTCATTCAACATTCATTCAAACATTACATTAAATTGTTCTTCTACATAATGTATGTACTCTGCTCATGACATTGAGGAAGAGTACGACGCATTAAACATATAGACAAACTGATTATACTCTTCAGTGCCTCGTACAATTGTCCTACGATAATTCGAAGCTGGGTCATTCCGGGTGGAGCGGGAAGTCTCACGGCTTGGGGAAGACATGCTAGAAAAATAATCCACAAAATAAATAACACGAAATAAAATTGAGAATGGCAAAGACACCGCTTTGACAGTGTCAAAAATAACGCTTTAAGAGTGTGAACGACACTAGGTGGAGCGAAAACTATCCGAGCGAGGGGTGAGAACTGAGTGGAGGGACGAGCCGTTGACCGGTGATGACTGAAAGAGTGATCAGTGAGGAGGGGGGAGACCGAAAAAGTGATCAGTAGGAGAGGAAGACCGAAAGAGTATAAAACCAGGTCCGGGGAGGAGGTGAGGTGAGGAATTGGAGTGAGTAGAACCCTCCCCCTTGGGGGGTATTTATAGCCCCCAAGGGGGGGGCAAATTGGTAAATGGGTAGGGGTGAGTGGGGGGGAAAGTCCCCCCCACTAACTCTCTTAAATGGGGGGGAAAAGCCCCCCCCCACTAAGCCCCCCACTAAGCATTTAGTGGGGGGGGGGGCAAAAGCACCGCGCGACCCGGTCGGCCGGGTCGCCGGGTCGTGCGACCCGAAGCCGGGTCGCGCGACCCCCTGCCGGGCCGGCTTGGAGTCGGCCCAGCAGGGTCGATTCCGACCCGGCCGGACCGGCCCGGGTCGCCGACCCGGCATTCCATGGAGAAATCAAAGGCATTTTGATCAACACTACACAACTCCATCACAACAATGTAACTGGCATAAGAACTGTAACAATGGGAAGATGCCAGGCATTTTGATCAATACTACACAACTCCAACACAACAGTGTAACTGGCATAAGAACTGTAACAATGGGAAGATGCCAAATTTTTAACTTGAGCATCATCGACTGCTCCTTTTCCTTTTCGATGGTTTTAATGCTTTTTTTGAATAGTCTCTAAGGAAAAAGGTGGTCTTTTGTAACTGGGTTCGGTACTTTATATAATAGGTCATTACAAGATCTACTTATTGATAAATTTTAACCACCGTGAAATCTGTATCTATTTTGTTGATGAAATGCAGTACTTATGAGTTTGCCTTTGAAAAAAAGGCTCATGTCCTGTAGAGATGCCTGTAGGCAGAAAGTTATATACACCTTTTATGGATTTAAAATTTTAAGGTTCCTAGGTCAATTGTCAGTTAAGTTTTCCCCACTTCTGGTCTCTGAGTTGGCTATAGCTAATTGTGCAATGTAGCTACGCCGCTTAATGAGATCTGCTGTTGTAGACTTGTAGTCATGTCTTTCAAAAAGCATAGAGAACTCAACTTTATTGTTCATAGTGAAATACCACCGTGCTTCCCATTTTTACCTGTCTGCAGCAGAATAATTCTGAGCAATAAGCAAAGAGACATTTCATCAGGAAAATTTTCATATTAATCATTTCACATTTGGAATGTGCACGATAGTTTTTCAATTCATAGAAATGGGTGAACCTATAATTCCCCTAGTACCTACTGTTGGCTGAACTGGTATGGAGATTGGTGATTGCTTGTATCCACGCAAACTGGACCAACCAAATTTGTAGATTTCTCCTCAAATAAGTGTGCTTGCTTCTTACAGAATATACGTTCAAGTTCCCTGAAGAAAATCTGTAAACTGTATGGAGATATTCACGGTTGTCTGTTACATTTCCCACACTTTCTTAACCGAACTTACTGCTTCCTTTCATGGGGTTACAGTTTTTGATTTATTTGAGCAGGTTATCATCGATCACACATGTTTTTTGCCGTTTATAATTTATATCACTAAATATTCTTGTAACGAAACTGTATGTTAACAGGCGGACAAGCACACAATTATTCTAATTCAATCTTCTCCAAATAGGGCAGCCAGAAGCTTTATGGACTATGATTCAATAGGTCAAGCTATGGATGGTAATATTTTTGCTTTCAATTTAGCATGTATGTGAATGCAGATCAGTTTCTCCTTTCCTTATTTCTTGAGTTTGTTTGTGGCTTTCTTTGGGGTTTTCACGGTCTTAACAGGAATAATTAGATTTTAAATGCTGGGAAATGGTACTCTGACATAGTTTGATCCTCCTGATGCCATGATTTGGGCATTATTATTGAAAGTGTTTTTCTTTTCTTGCACTTTCTCTATCCATCTATGGAGAGAGAGAGAGAGCATAACAACACTATCACTTTCTCTTCATTTTCGTTTGCTTGTTCTTTCTTCCCCAGTGGGCTGAAACTCTGGGTCTAATGGCCAGAAAAATGGCAGGAAGGAAGGATAGGCATGTAATAGTTTTTGTCAAGGGATTTTGTATCATAATTAAATCAGTTATTTACTAGTCAAATTATAATATATTTTAGCATATAAACTAATGAATTATGGCATGAATTTGAAATGCCTTATAAGCAATGTAACTTTGCAATTGGACTGGCATACGCTGCAGTGAGACTCTTGTTGCTTTTATTTTGACCATGAGATTCGGACAGAGGAATGCTTATTGTGGAATTGTGTAAAATCTACCCATTTTTGGCCTTCTCTGCATGATAATGCAGAGGAGTGCGGCCATTTTTTGCGATGCCTGTTTTCCTATCTTCAAGAATGTTTTTTGTTACTCTACCTTACATTATTAAGCAAAGTTGCATAATATCAATTTGTCACGGCAGAAGTATTGAGTAGTTTCTTGGGCTTCGCGCCATGGTTTTATAGAAGAATATTCAATTTTTATTGTTGTGTTGGGATATTCAGAGCCTTATGGTTCTCTATTCGAGATGCACAGGAATTTGTGGATTGTATGAACGAAAACTCAATGATCTCAATCCAACCATCAGAAACATCCAATATGACATTGCGGATCTTTATAATTTCATTGACGGCCTCACGGATTTGAGCGCATTGGTGTAAGTAACGTTTCCACATGCTAGTCATGGTAAAGAACATTTTAAGCTCTATCATGGTACTGTTCTTTGTTGCAGGTTTGAACATTCGATTCAGGCTTATCTCCCATATGACCGCCAGTGGATTAAGCAGCGGTTGTTTCATCATCTGAAGGGATTAGCTACGAGCTAGGCATCAACAACAGATGCGAAGTAGCTGGCGAAGTGTGCAAGGAAAATAAAATGTTGTGTGGAGTTTGCCAAGAATGTTGGGCACATTTGTGTCTGTTGATCTACTATCCAGAAATCACATGGTGCTAATCTGAGATACTTTTTGATTGTCCTAGATTAGGTAGGTGTCGTAAGATGTACTGCCTAATAGGGTGTTTGGTTATAATTTTTTCCTCTTTTTACATAAATTTTGAAAATGAAACAACTAATGGGGTGTTCGGTTGCATGATAATTTTTTGTACATTTTCATGATAAAAAATTGTATTAAAATAAAAAGTGAACTAACTCATGATATAAAATTATCATGTTTGGAGGGATGTGATTAAAAAAAAAGTAACTACCACACTTGACCAAACAAAGTGGGGGACCACAAGAAAAAAGAAAGAGGTGAGACTCTTTTTGTTTAAGAAGAAAATCACTTTTAAAACATAAAATTGTCATGGTTACCAAATACCTCTTTTAACAAGTTTTCATACAATTTTTAAAAATTAAAACAAAAATCTTCGTTGTCATGCAACCAAACACTCCATAAGGTGTCCGGTTACTTTTTTTTTTTAGAAAATGACATAAGTTGTCTCACTGATCTCTCTCTTCTGAGATAAAAACTAGGAAGGACTTGTTTCATGTTTGAGATAGATACAGAGGCGTGTGGAGCCTGTCTCTCTCCAACCCGATGGGGGTGGTTGGGAAGGTCGAATGCGTCGCACATGCACACAATTGCCGATGGCGGACCGTAGAGCCCTTTCTCCCGTTTCTCAGACTCCAAGCACCAAATTGTCAAGTAGAACTCTGTGATCTGTGAGAGGCATGGTCGGAGGGGACGATCCGGTGGTGTGCCTTTCCTCCGTTCGACGTCGTTATCTGTGCAGATCTTCTCGTTCACCACCCGATACGACTGCGTGCACAAGCCAGGCACCCCCCACCTAACCTGCCCCCCTTCACCCATTACTCTCTGACGGGCAGCAGCTACCCTCTCCTTCCTCAAATAAAAAGTATATGAACACGGACGCATACCCAAGGAATTCGGGAAGTCCAAAGTTGAATTATACTTTTGATTTTGAAATTATAACCAAACATTGTTCTATAAATTTTAAAAATTGTGATTGTTTTGTCGAACACAAAATAATTGTACTTCTCTTAAGATATTATATAATCTTAATTTAAAAAAAATTTTGTCTCAAAATTAAAAGAGTTAATAAACACCTCATAAATATCAGATTTGCATCTGATCACATTGCATATGATTGATTTAGGCACTAGACTGAACATACCACATTGGTACGCATATATTAGGTTGTGATGGAATTCCAATTCACCCTGGCAGTGTTGTACGTTCGTGTGCATCATATTTAGGGCTGTTCATTATTCGGTTAAATTCGAAAAATCAAACTAAATTAGCAAGTTGATTCTATTTCGTTTGATTTAAACTATCGATCGGTTTAGTTTGATTTTTAGAAACTTTCGAATTAAATCAACAAACCAAGTAATCTAAATTAAATTAAATACTTTATTTTAAGTTATATATTATAATATTTATGTATTTTTTATAAAAATAAAGTTGTTTCTAAAATTTTTAAGAAAAAATAATGTAATCTATAATGGAATATGATTTAAAATAAATAAAATAAAATCATATATGGACAAATATATTATATCTTAATAAAATATAATTTGAATAGAATCAAATTAAATCAAATCAATCTGATTTGATTTGATTCGAAAGATAATTTGATTTGATTTAATTTAGTTTGAGAAAAATTATTCAAAAATTAAATCAAATCAAATTATGAACACCCCCCCTGGCCGTATTCATTTGCGTGCTTCCATGGGACCATAGAAAGTAGGGTTGAGATTGGGTTGCACCATCTGGCCCAACCGGTCAGATTTTGAGTCAATTGATCTTGTCCTAACCCCAGACCATCGATCTAGGTGGATCCGGTCCTGGCGTTGCGTGGCCTAACCCGACTTGGTCAAGCGAATCCCCAATGGCTCGGTGTCGGGGCCTTCCAAAGGCTTGTGAGGCCCATTGAGGGCCTATATAAGACATCTAATAGGTCTTCTAACATCCCCAAACTCTCCCCTCTTTCTCTACTAGTCAAGTCACGTGCTTCGCACGTGTTCGAATAATATATTATATATCGATTAGATATAAAATTTTAAAATTATTAAGATAAAAAATAAATAATTATATATGTTATAGTTTACTCTTTGAATATACACATAAATCGGTAATCAAACCAATATTTATTTGAGCGACATTTATATGAATGTAACAACTTTGATGTATAAGGATTGTTTATAATACTATAAACAACACTGCTTTTACATTATTATTATTATTATTATTATTATTATTATTAATTATTTATTTATTTGCAACCAATGTAAAGATTGATTGATTGATTCTAGTTAGTTATGATATATTTTTATATTTCTAAACTTATACATTTCAAATGAAAATGAAGATAATTTTGAAAGAAAAATAAGATGCAGAGAATGAAGACATCCACCAAAACCTAACAAGAAGTAAATATTACAACATAAATTACAATAGATCAATCCAAAATAGGTAGGACGAAAATATGATGTCAATTAGATATGGAGTAAAAAACAGGCCACTCATGCTTTTGATACAAAACTTTTACTTACTCACCAAAAATCTGACCCACGATAAACTACCATCCATGCATGAATACATCTCAAAGAAGTTATACAAAGAGGTGAGTGAGGAATATGTTTTCAAACTTTATTTTGTTCCTAGCAAGTCAGATTCCGAATTGACAACGTTAATGTGTCCCACTCTCACCTGACCAACAAACTTTCCACTTCACAAAAAAAACCTAAAAGAAAGAAAGTGGGATCCTCATTGCGTCAACAATAACAATGCAAAATGTTTTACACGAAAGAACTTGAAAGGGAACGAACATTCAGATCTAATCTAATTTCCACTTAAACTAAATTCACCTTATGACGACATCACCCGATCCCAATTGGATTAGGAATAACAATCAATCCAAATCTTAATTGGGTTTACAAAGCCTAATTCTCCAGATTGGTCCACTACTGAGACCTATAGAAATTGCTCCAAATCATGATTGGGTCTACAAAGCCTAATTCAAATTTCCTTTCGTTAAACTTCGTTGATAGAAATTTTAAATTTGTGAATTTCTTTTTTGTTAAGAGCTTACATCTTACTTTATTTCATTTTTACTTTTGACATTTTAGGTTTACAATGTGAACTGACATTTTTCAATTTTTTAGATATGATTACCTTGATCATAATCAAGAAGTGGCAAGTTAGATTAGATGAATTTGATTTAATCATTTTTTGAACCAATTTCAAATCAACTCAAGTCCTTCCTTAAACTTTATAAATTAAATTAATACAGTTGCTTTATCTTACATTCACCAAAAAATTAAAAATATTCATTTATTTAAAAAATAATAATTATAAGAAATGGCTACATTTTTTTGAGTGAAACTTTCAATAAAATATCTAGGTCTTTTATGGTACAAAACTGAGCTTAAATCATTGTATATAAATAGGGCATTTGGATTGGCATTTATAAAAAATAAAGTCACATTCGTTAGACATTTATTTCCAATTTTGGAAATTCTAATTCTATTACATTTCTTGTTAAGTAGGAGAATAATAAATTGAGATTCCCCACCCATCACTCTTTGACTTATTTCTCATATATAATGAGAAATGCGGGATAGCAATATGAAAAGAGAGTAACTTATGTTGAAAAGGAATGAAGAAGTAAAGATAAAAAATGTAACAACGTATGTAAAGGGAAAAACACGAGAAATGTAGTATGTGACTAAAGACATCTCAATTGTCAAATGTACACATAAAGAGAAAAGGTATTGAAAAACAAATAGAACATAAAAAAGATAACCGCAAATAGAAAAAAAAAGAAAATATACAGAATAAGAAAACATTTTTAACAATATCGTGAAGTCTTCTTAGATACTTAAAAAGTAGCATTTGGGTGTGTCAAGACTCTTTTTCAAGTAGAGTACGAAAGTTGATGACCAACTTATTAAGAATAATAAGAAAAGAGAGTAAAGATGCTCCATAAAAAAGGGAAATATGAAGTGTAGATAAAAAATATAATCACATATATAAAATAAAAAGCATAGGAGACGAGGGGAAGGGTAGTTAATCCATGGAGCGCACCTGCTGCCTATCGTCACCATTCGTGGGTCTAGCAAGAACTCCTCTTACCTGTATCAAGGTAAGACGTTGCCGGGCAGGAAAGAGGAGAATCGTGAAGCCGGTCAAAGTCCGTAGAAGGCGAAAACCGACAGAACCGGCAAGAGGTAGGGGAGGGGTCTCACATGCCGTATATCCCTCTTTACTTCACTCGGCAAATCTCTATAAAATGGCAACACTGCAGCCTTGCACAGAGAGGAGAGTAGTGTTTTCTACATGGACAAGATGTCATTCTCTGGTGCATACACCAAGCCCATAATGCAGGACCTATGGTGTTATGCGGAATGACGTGTTCAGAACCGATGGCTGACGTAGAAAAGTTGCAACCAAGGAATAACGGCAAGGATAATGGCGGGATGAGAAAGCATGACATTGAAGGAGAAGAACGACAAACATGAGATGCTAAAGGGCATATCTTCCATCGACAAATTCCTGATCGACGATTTGAGAACTTGAAGGAGGTAACACGTCACACAACAACAGAATCTCATCGGATGGTACTATCGGTTGCCATCAGATGCTGGAGACCGACACCACCATACCAAAGGAGAAGATGAAAAAACAGGCATGGGAGGGACATGAGGAATGCCATTGATAGGATATGGAGAGATAGGAGATTTTCTGGAGAAGGAAATGGCCGCGGCCAAAAGGCATGGAAGGCTGCGCTTAGTAACCGTAGGGATGAACGGATTTGCGGAGTAACGGGAAGACTGTTGGTGAAAAAACTGGAGGATGAATCGAGCGGCTCAATGTTGATCGGACGATTGGGGGCGATAGGATGAACAAATAGCATTCAGCCAAGCAAACCGACCAGGAAGAGGGAGGGAGGGAGGGAGAGAGAGAGAGAGAGAGAGAGAGAGAGAGAGAGAGAGAGAGAGAGAGAGAGAGAAGAGAGAGAAACATCGAGGAGGGAGAGGCGGTAACAGCGAGGAGATGGGGGCAGAGATGACGTCGGGATGTGGAGACGGAAACAGCTAGAGATGCCAGCAGGCACTTGTAACGTAGGTGAAAATCGGACGATTGGACGAGAGAACAACACCTATGTTCATGTAGTTTAAATAACATATTATATTTTTTTTGAAAGCAATATTTTAGATAGTTTGTGGATTTCATGATTATTTATTTAAATGTATTAGTTAGGTTTGAATTATAAAGCACTTAGAGGTTTTTAATTGAATATAAGAGACCTTGAAAATTTAGTGAAAGGTCCAAAAGTAACTACTTTGATGATTTAGTTCACAATATGTTCCATTAAAATGTTATGAGATTTAAAATAACTACTTTGATGACTTGGTTTGCAATACAATGTTTTCTCATTTATTTGACTCTCTCAACTCTCAACATCTTCAACAAAAAATGAGAGAGAGAGAGAGAATTGCTCAAATGATAACATTTTGTATCGCAAACCAAATATGTATATTTACATGAAGTGAAATGGTATAAGTTAAATATGCTTTGGTCATTATAATGGAGATTAAAGATAATGTTGTGTAGCCTAGTAGGAAGTAGCTAACTCCTACTTCAGTGAATAAAAATAATTAATTAATAGATAGAAAATAGAGAAATTTGTAAAGTAGAAAATTTTAATTAATGTAAAGATATAAAAATATAAAAATATATATTATAAAAACATCAGAAATTTGAAAGTTATGAAATCTAAAAAAATTGAAAGGGGAGGGATTCAAAATCTAGAAACTCCGAAAACTTTGAAATATAAAAAGATTAGAAACATAAAATTTAAAAAGATTAGAAATATGAAAACTAATTAAACACTTAAAGAGTTTAAAAATCAATAAGGTTTGAAATTCTTAAACGATAAAAAGTTAGTTCCTAAAGATACATGAAATCTTGACAATCTAAAAATTGTGAAAGAAAGAATTTTAATCTAACCCAACAAATAGAGTTTTATTATTGATTTTATTGTATTTTATATAGAAAAAATACCACAAACAATTTTCGTAATGGGATGTTTGTATGCATGATAAATTGGGATTTTATTACAATTTTATATTTTTGCAACAAAACTTGTTACAAGGGGTGTTTGACAATCATTACAATTTTATGGTTTTAAAGAGTTTTATTTTACGAACAAAAAAAAGCAAATGACACTTTTTTATCATGTCATCTCCCAATTGTTGATCATATATGGTATCTACTATTTTTTTATTATCATATCTTCCCAAACTTGATAAATATATTTTATTGATTAGCTTACACATTATTTTGAAATAATCTTTATTATATGAAAATGCACAAAAAATTATTGTGCAACCAAACACCCTACGTGATGTAAGAGCAAAGTTAGGCCGTGAATGAATACATGCCAAACAAATTTTTAAATTTTATAATAGCATAATGTAGTTTATAAGATTTAAAAATAAAACAACACAAATAAAAATTCAAATCGAAACACTTTATGAATGCATATAATTAAGATGCTGTCAAATTTTCATGTCACCCGAGAATCTATTAGTAAAATATTTTATAATTTACCATCAATATGTCCTAGAACTATTCGACCATTGTTGATTTCACATTTATAAAAAATATCATGATGTCATATTATATTGTCGTGTTTAAACAAAAAAGTCATATTATATTGTTGAATCTTGTTTGACAACAATAAGTACCAAGTAAGAAATAGATTTATCAATAAGACTATCATTTTTAGATGCTTTCGTTTTTTACCTTTATTTAATTTTCTAGTAAATACATATTTAGATATTTTAATTTTATATCATACTTTAATAATGATATAGCATTTATATTTACACAAAATACAATTATAATACCAACAGATAAAATAATAGAATGCAATATTAGTTTTATTTTAAAAAATAGATAATATCAACTATTAAAGATGCGGTTTGACAATTATTATATAAAAAAATTTGTAAAAAATGTGATTAACATTGCATTTCTTACACACACACAGAATGAGATCGTATAAAGAAAAACAATGATATCAGATGTTAAGTTTAGAGTTTAGGTACACTTTATTAGCTATCAATATAATAAAATATTATTTTAAAATGTGACGAGGGTAATATATTTTGGTAATGGATATTTCTATTATCATGTAAAGTGTTAAGTTATTTTAAATAAATTAAAACTTTGTCCTAATTTTGATTTTTTTAAAAATAAAAATAATTTGATTTATGAAAATATAATTTAAATTAATATATACAAAAATAAATTAATAAATGTCATATTACTATTGTATCTAATCTAGCATCTTTAGTATTTACTTTTATTTTGTATTCTTTATATAACAAAATTTTAACTATTTAAATATTTATTTATCACAAACCTAAGATACTCAACTGACCACGAGTTCACGGTAAATGCATTATTATTACATCTAATCTACTATCATTAATATTTATTTTTATTTTGTATCCTTTATATAACAAAAGTTTAACTATTTATATAATTATTTATCACAAACCTAAGATACTATTTACGTTCAAAAAAAAGAGCACGACGAGTCCATAGTAAATATAGACAATACAAGATTATTTACCCGAGGTATAATAAAATGATATACACCACAAATCAATTGAATAACGATAAATCAAAATTGTGAGGAGAGGATGTATCTAGACAACAAGGGAGGCTATATGCTTGTCGATGAAACAAGGACTCCCACTTCTAATAGATAATAGATTACTTTTTCCCTCTAAGAAATTTTTTTAACTACTCTTGTCAATCTCTTTCTCTCTCTCTCTCTCTCTCTCTCTCTCTCTCTCTCTCTCTCTCTCTCTCTCTCTCTCTCTCTGAAGCACTAGTCTCCGAATCTTACTTTATTTTTTATTCTAGATTATAATTGCACTTCCACGTATAGTTTAGATTCGAGTTTTGTATGTGGGGTTTATATTATAATTTAGAACAAAGAGAAGAGGGAAGTGATCACGGAATATGCAAGACTAATGAGATGAAAATTCATCACAAATGTAAGATTTGAATATAATTATAGAAATAAGTATTTTTGATTTTATATATATATTATTTATTTAGTCTAGTAATTTAAACTGTTTTGGTTGGACGGGTGTGATTCAAATTTGACCTCAGCAGACTTGGGTCACTACTGTGGCCTCTCATTTCTTGCATGGAACTACACCTGTATTGTGGAGGTGATGTTCTTGCTTGCCTTTTCCAAGACAGATGATGTGTGATTGGCAGACAACTTGTCATTTCTAGTGGGAGATTTCTGTTGGAAATCTTTGATTAGAAGCCTAACTTATGCCCTATTTGATTAGAGTTTCATTTTTGATAGTATATCCATATTGATATTAATAATTTCAAATGTTGGAGTATCAATCTAACTATCTATTAGAAGTGTCAGCAGCCATTTCGTCGACAAGCATCCGGTTGATTTCCCGTCTATATACATTCCTACGTAGCATCCATCGTCCGCCATCCACGTCATCCCAACAGCCATCATCCGCCATCCGCGCGCAGATGATTAATAGGCAGAGTGAAGAGCACCCGTTCCGAAATAATCCCACCCTATTTTGCCGTGCCAGCTCGCCCGCATTATCCCCCGCGTTATCCACCCCACCCGATGGATTCGCTTTAGCACATCGATGCTTCCTCCCTCCATGGTTCCCTCGGCCTCCAGCCGATGAATGCGCTCCCTCTGCTCTCGGCCTCCCCCCCACCTGATTGTTGCCCTCAGCCTTCGCCCCTCCTGACGGATGCGCCACCCTCGAAGTATCCGGGCTCAGCACTGCTTTGTATTCCCCACCCAACGGATCCGGCTACGACATCGCCCCCCGAAGGACTCCACCTTCGATCTCCCCCTCACGTGATGACTCCGCCCTCGATGTTCCCCCTCTCGACGGATGCGCCGCCCTAGAAGTACCCGGGCCTAGCGCTGTTTTGTCGTTCCCACCCAACGGATTCGGCTACGACATCGCCCCCCGAAGGACTCCGCCTTCGATCTCCCCCTCACGCAATGACTTCACCCTCGGCCTTCCCCCCTCTCGACGGATGCACTGCCCTCGAAGTATCCAGGCCCAGCACTGCTTTGTCTTCCTCCCATGCCATCGATCAGAGACGTGGGTGATTCGTCCACCGGAGGTTGAGTCGAAGATAAGTATGCAACAATTAAAATTAATATTTACGTTCATAGTCTCTTACGTAACCATTGATCTCCTCTTCCATGCCGTTTCTTGTTAAGTTAATCATGATAGATTACAAGTGGAAGTGTCTCCTAAGCCTCCTGCTCACTCCTCACCATTACCAGACTTGGAAGTGCCGCCACCGCCGTCTAATGTGCTGCTACTGTCGAACTACTCTTCATTGCGAGACCATATCGACACAACCCGACGTCTTCTGCCTCCGACGTCACAGCGCACCCTCGAGCTCCTGCGATTGCCACTGAAAGATCGTGACTTTACTTGATAGAAACATTGTGGATAAGGTTAGTCTGTTACCTATTTTATTTTCCCATGTCTCAAACCCCTCATCTTTCAGACCTTTGTTCCTTTGGTTTTCTAGCCTATTTTATTTTCCCACATCTCAGATTCTGGCATGTTTCATTGTTGAATATTAATAATAGTTAAAAGAACCTATGTACCATATGACAAATGAAGATAGTGACCAACAAAGTAGCTCATGATCTTGGTTTGCATTATTGGCTGATCAGTACTAGCTTGGTTTCATTGATCTATGTTAACATGTTCTTTTGATTTAAAAGAAAAATATAATTAGTTGACAATATGCCTATTTTGAAGAATTTTTTCTGGTGTCTTTTGATCTTAAGTTTCATTGAGGACCTGACCTATTTTAATTTGCTTATTCAATGTTTGATATGCTGAGAAAATTGATTTATTCAGCATACCAGGCTGCTGTAGTTAACTAGGTGGATATGGGACTCTATGAAGTAATTTTATTTTTGATAGATGTTGTGACACCTATGGTTTTATTTTATCCAATGTTCATTTTGTTTGGTTCTCTCTTTTTTTCTTATGTTTTTTTGTTCATATTTTATTATGTTTAAATTGTTGTTGTCTACTTATCATGAATACATCTATGAAAGATGTGCTAATGGCTAACAGTCCAGAATTTCTACCGTTTGTCTATTTTTTAATGTATTTTCTTCTTAAGATTTTTTTGCCCTCAAATATATGGTGTTTGTCTGATTTACTTTTATTTTTTTGAAAATGGCATATGTCACAATTCATGAATAAGAAATAGGCTAAAAATGCTATTGCTGTGATTTATGTGCTCTTATATTCGTATAATACAAGGCACCTTTTGTGTCATTGTGTGTGTGAGACCAGATCAATCTATTTAATCAAACTGGGGTAGATGCTGCACATGCATCACCTCCAGATAGGAACCTGCAATTCATGGCAGCCATTTTCTTTTTGTTTCCAATCTTTCCCCTGCTTGGTGGCTTGTTAACTTTGTTAGAAAAACTCTGCTAGCCACATTTATGGTGGAGGATTTTGCTTGCTTTTATGTCCCAGTGATGCATAATCTGCTTAACACTCGCTATTGGTTGGAGTTTTGCTTCCCATGTTAGGTAACTATTATTGAAGTTGATCTTAAGTATACGCTAGATAGCCATTGATACACCCAGTTTTTATTTTTTGTTTAAAAATACTTACGTTATGATTGTCCCTGTGTCGTCGGAATGATGTAATACAAAGAATGGAGTGTGAAATACAAGATGGCAATCCTTTTGCATTTATCTGTGAAAATATCAAGGATCTTGAGCATTCGGCTCAAAAAAAGTTGCTAAGAGTGATAGTGATCATACCTTTGAAGGGATATGGGGAGCATAATATGCAGAATTGGAGTAGTCAGGTTGACTATCTCCTATTCTCTTAGAGATAGAAAATAGTAGAGAAGCCTTAATCTGTAATACAAAATGCATGTACCAGACAATAGTTTTGACAGAAAATCTGATATGGCCCTTGTGTTTTTGGCATGTTCATTTACATTCCTATCATCTAGGTTGAGAGAGATTAATGCATCTTTATCATCATATATTCATTAGCTTGAATTTTACTTGGTGTACTTTCTATGTCTGAGAAGGTGAGGTGATTCTTTTTGATGTCCATTGGGCTTAATTCATAGCCTTTGAATGTCATTCCGATATGATTGTTCACACAAGTGTGATTTTGTTATGGAAAGAAAGATTCTCCGTGAAGATGATTAATTTGAAGAGAGCCACTAATCTTAATCGATGCAGCAATCATGTTGTAGCTGGCAATCTTATGTACCTTGGTTTGATTGACGATTGTAGTGTCATTGTGAATTCAAACACCTACTATCTATGATAATATCATGCTACTTTATTTCCTGAATATGCCCACTAAGACTGTCATGTTTACCCAGTTCCTTTTTATTTTAATTGCTTTTAGATTGCATATTTTTCATTGATTAATGTCTCAAATTTATGTGCTGTAGATAACTTCTATTTATGTAGGTCCTTTAGAATTCCTTTTTGTTGTTGAAAGTGTTGTCGATCTTGCTTATTATGTTGTTTTCTTGTTTTCTTGTTATAATTATCCTGAGCATAACACCATGGATCTGAAAGCATATCCCAATTGATGCTGACATGATTAGACCAACTGCAAGACTGGTCACTTCTTTTGCAGCCTAGACCCAACCTGCGACTTGGAGAGAAATTTTAGGATTTATTGTAAATCCACTTCATCACTATGTATGTTGTAAACTTTTGTCAGCTCTCAAAGCGTGGTGGATTGTACAACAAATCATGCTTAAACAAATTTGTAGTTAGTTTAATTTTGTCAATTCTTCCAACACAATCTTATTTTCTGCATTCTTGAAATTTCAAATTTTTTGGTTAAATGCTGTAGGTTCAATTCAAGGTTGCAAATTGATTTCTCTGGATAATTTGCTGGCTTCTTACATAGTGCAGTTTATTCAACTAAGAACTCGTGAGTGCTCCATACAGTACTGTTTGATATGTTTTCTGGCAAATTACTCTATATTCTTCACGAAAAACTTATTTTTTTACATAATTATTTGTCTGGGTGTTTATAACTTGTTTTGAATTAAATGTAGGATGTTGTAATCAAATCAAATTGCATAGTTTGGAATATTTTTGTAAATCTGAATTTACCAAAGAATTATATATATATTAGGATAGGTAACGTACATGGCAAGAAAATTCTTCACATAGCTTGGAATATTGCATTGAATTAATATACTTTGACACACTAGGTTTTCAACTAATTTTAGTGAAAGCTAAATGCTTCAATTTATGACTTTCTGACTTGATAAACATTGGGTCATATACACTTAAAACATTGAAGAGAGATCCCAAATTAAAAAAAAACAAAAATCTGGAAGTTGGAAACCTGAAACTCAATTTGCAATATAAAAGATCAGATCTAAAAATCTTCAAGAAACCTGGAAATTGACGAAATTGGAAAATCCCAGAATGTCACTAGGAGATTCTGTAATATAAAATTGAAAAACTAAGTAAAAATAACTTCAGACCTGAAATCACCATCCAAATTTAACCTACCTTTTTATCCAAGAGAAAGTCATAATTTAACCTCTTCCTTTGCTTTCTTTATCTAATACACACAATAATAACATAGTATATGTAGTTCAAGGTATGTTTTCTGATAATGAAATTTTCCATGACATTAAAGAGAAATCATAGAAGCATCTAATAGACAACTTGGATGCATGAGCATGTGCATGAATCTTGTAACTTCCAGAAAGTTCATAGATAACTTTTGGTTGAGAGTTGAACTAGGATCCTGTAGGTCATTAACTCCTTTGGTAGGTCCTGAGGGTGGGTGTGTGTGTGTGCGTGTTTGATATGCAAGTACCTATATACACAAATTCAGTCTGCACATGGTTGCAATCAGGGTGTGGGTCGATTGAGTGAATTGTCAACACGAGTTCACCCTCAAAAATTATGAAGTGAAGCAGCAACCAGAAGATGCAGAAAAATCAGATCTGGAACTTGTCCAAGGTGATGCAGAAACTAGAAAATCAGATCTAAAATTTGTCTACGATGATACAGAAACCAAAAAAATGAAATCTGAAACATGTCCAGAACAGTGAATAATTCAGAAAACATGCTTGACCAAAAAAATGAAAGAAATCTAAGTCTGAATCAAATCACAAACTTTGTTTCTTTAATACTTTATGAAATCACAAACCTTCTAGCTTTTGTCTTCCTATTTATCTCAGCCAAATGTGCACGAATGTCTATGCAACCATTTGGTTGATTTTCTTGATCTTAGTATAAATTGCTATTTTTTATACTATCTGCTTAATCTTGTTTTTATTAGGTTAGTTGGTAAATATTGGCAAGTTTGCCGAAAACTTTACTTTTATACTGTAATTTATTGAATTTTGTTAATTTTTTTCATCTCCCACGAGAATCGATGAAATCTTCTGAAAATGGTGTCAACCTCCAAGAGGGCTCGTGTTAATATGGGGAGAAGTTTCTCCGATATTCCTGGTCATGTGATGGGTAAAATAATAACCAGTTTGGTAAGATTAATTATTATGTATTTTTTTAATTTTATTATTGTTCGTTCATATTTAATATGTACGAACACTGAAGTACCATTTAACCAGGCCACATCAGGTGCATCCAAACAAGGGTGTAAATTTATAATCTTGGTCTTACATTTATTTTAATCTAAATTTAGTTGTAGGACTATCCAAACTTCCCAGGTCCAAGATGATTCGGTCATATATCTTAGTTGGGGGAATTAATTACAGTTATAAACATTTTTTTCTAAATCAATCCTTTGTGATTGGGGCTTGAAGGGACTCTTGGTGCATGCAAAACATTATACTCGTTACTTCTTGGATTTTGGTATGATGGGAGTACTAATTGAGTTGTGGCACCCGGACACTAATACTTTCGTATTCAACACATTCGAGTGTACAATCCTATTAGAGGAGGCAGAACTTTTGCTTGGATTACGATGCATTATAAAGGGGGAGGAGGACGATATTTTCATCCCTCCTGAACCATTAACAGGTTCACAATTTTTGCATGAGTTCGTTGATGCCGATCATTCCCATGGCATGGTTATAGGTAAATGCATTAGCTTGCATAAGCTCTCCTCATGGACTATTTCCTTCTTGTCAACAGTAGGAGATGACGAGCAACAGTCGATTAGAGGTTTGAAAGGATTTGCCACTTGTTTAGCTGTTGTTTTCCTCTTCCTTGTCGAGAATGGTTTCTTACACGTAGACCATCTCTCTTGCATCAGGGAAATTTGGCAAGGCAAGAAGCTTGGCCCTTCAGTACTTGCTTTTCTATATTGTGGGCTCACATCTGCGAGTTTGGGTCGACCTCCGTTTGGTAGTGCTCTCTTGTTTTCATGTTGGGCTAACTGGCACTTCAAGTTTGACCATGCTGGTGATGTTAATATAATGTCTCAGCTTTTTCAACGTAGCCCATTGTAACCTTATGCAACGGCACTTGGATTTGGTGACAAAATTACAAATAAATGCCCCAAGTTGAAGAAAAGATCTGAGTGGCATGTTTACCTTGCTGACATGAACCGCAATGGATTTCTCTATGCTCCAAAGGTTTTGCTTAAGAAGGACCTGTTAATGTGCTTCACTCCTAGTGTTGATCTACATTTGATATCTGGCACATGTTTTATGTTATACAATTCGTACAGGTGCCTCCCACAAGTCGGTCTTCCTTGCCATGAGATGCCTTCACTTTCACACTTGCCTCCTATTAAGGATAGACAGTTCGATTCTACAGATGATGAGGAGGAAGCTCAGAGCATTGTGGCAATGTGGAAGACAAGCCGGTTGGGTAGAGCCAGTTTAGTCATTGAAGAGGATGCACATAAAAAGCAATGCTATATTTCTAAACTACGAATGCTTCGGTCATGATGTAACACTCTACTTATTTTTCTTGTTTGCACCTTAAGTGTCGGGTGCTAGCATATCTTGTTGTTTGGGACAAAATGTCTTGCAAACATATATAAATAAAATTTATTTTATGTATTTATTTACATTGGTTGTGAATTCTGCATAAAGTATTACCTGTGGCATCGTTACCTCAATGTCTCATATACTTCACTTTCATATTCAGCGTTAACAGGAACATGGTACTTATATAGTCTCCAACTAAACGGAAAACAAACTATAATGCAAATATTATAAAACACCGTGAGTTTTACGTACTTAATAACTAAAAGAAAAAAAGAAAACCAATTAATGCAAATAAAGCATCCATATCTATAACTATGAAACGGTTTCTTCATAAAAATTAAATATATGCTTTGTAGGACTATTTTCATAGGTACTCTTGTTATAATACTATATGCTTTATAGGACTATTTTCTATAACTATGAAATGGTTCCCTTCATTTGAATTGACGAAGTTCCCAATTGGGATTTTATATTTAGTATTGATTACCCTTGATTTATTCTGCTTTCACTTTGATGTGTTTGAAAGAATTCTTTCTGGTGTCTTTACAATTCTTAGAGTTCTCTCATTTTTGAAGGATTACTAGATTCTCAGATTTCCCAAATGCCTGGTCTTTTGAAATTTTTAGATTTTTGCAATGTTCAAGTTTTTGAGTTACTAGACCCTCATATTTCTAAACTCCAACTTTTTTAGTTTTTTCTCGGATGTTTGCAATGTTCTACCTTAGTGTCTTTGATTGTCTGATTTTGATGGTTTTTATAATTCTGAACTTCTTGGATATTTTATATTTTTAATTTTTGAGATTTTTTTTGCAGATTCTGGACTTTCAGTGTTTTTGTTTTTTTTCCTTGTCAAACTTCAATTCTTTTTTTTAAATAGGGTGCTGACAGAACTGTTTCCTTAAAAAGAAAAATATGCAATATATTTGTTAGTGTCTTAGTGAGAGGTCTACAAGATGTCCTCTAATTAGTTAATATGTCATCTTTATACACTATCTTTAAACAATCAGCTTGCAGATTTCTACAACTCCGTAGAGAAATTATTTTCATACACGGTACGTACAAAAGCATCGGTCAATTATCTGCAGTGGTTATGTTAAGAATACCTACGTCAACGAAGATGATGATAATTAATCGAAGTCTATATAATGCTAACTGAGTCGGCGGACTGGGCGTGGCTACTGGGCTGGCATAGACAGCTCGACGGGCACGATCAACACACTCAAAAATGAGGAAGCACGGTCATTGGCCTGGCGACCAATGGTGCCTTCTTTATTATGATTGAAAGTTTACCATCATATTTTTTACTTGGTTGAAATTAATCCAGATTCTGTTTGTGATTTTGATTACATTTAAAATTTGTTTAAGAATGTTTCGATTTGGAATATTTTTGTTGCCTTAAGTATGCCCTTTGGAAATTTTACCAAACAAGATTTAATATTATAAAACACTGCGAGTTTTAAGTACTTAATAACTAAAAGAAAAAAAGAAAACCAATTAATGCAAATAAAGCATCCATATCTATAACTATGAAACAGTTTCCTTCATAGAAATTAAATATATGCTTTGTAGGACTATTTTCATAGGTACTCTTATTATAATACTATATGCTTTATAGGACTATTTTCTATAACTATGAAACGGTTTCCTTCATTTGAATTGACGAAGTTCCCAATTGGGATTTTATATTTAGGATTGATTACCCTTGATTTATTCTGCTTTCACTTTGATGTGTTTGAAAGAATTCTTTCTGGTGTCTTTACAATTCTTAGAGTTCTCTCATTTTTGAAGGATTACTAGATTCTCAGATTTCCCAAATGCCCGGTCTTCTGAAATTTTTAGATTTTTGCAATGTTCAAGTTTTTGAGTTACTAGACCCTCATATTTCTAAACTCCACTTTTTTAGTTTTTTCTCGGATGTTTGCAATGTTCTACTTTACGTGTCTTTGATTGTTTGATTTTGTTGGTTTTTATAATTCTGAACTTCACAGATATTTTATATTTTTTAATTTTTGAGATTTTTATTTTTGCAGATTCTGTACTTTCAGTTTTTTTGTTTTTTTCTCTTGTCAAACTTCATTTTTTTTGAAATAGGGTGTTGACAGAACTGTTTCCTCAAAAAGAAAAATATGCAATATATTTGTTATTGTCTTAGTGAGAGGTCTACAAGATGTCCTCTAATTAGTTAATATGTCATCTTTATACACTATCTTTAAACAATCAACTTGCATATTTCTACAACTCTGTAGAGAAATTATTTTTATACACGGTATGTACAAAAGCATTGGTCAATTATAGCTGCAGTGCTTATGTTAAGAATACCTACGTCAACGAAGACGATGATAATTAATCGAAGTCTAAATAATGCTGACTGAATCAGCGGATTGGGTGCGGCTACTGGGCTGGTGTAGACAGCTTGATGGGCACGGTCAACACACTCGAAAATGAGGAAGCACGGTCATTGACCGGGCCGTGAATGGCACCTTTTTTATTATGATTGAAAGTTTACCATCATATTTTTTGCTTGGTTGAAATTAATCCAGATTCTGTTTGTGATTTTGATTACATTAAAAGTTTGTTTAAGAATATTTTGATTTGGAATATTTTTATTACCTTATGCCCTGTTTGGTAACCCTATTAGACACCTCTATCACTATTAATTTTAAAATTAATATTGTTGATAATCACTTTGAGATGTTTGACTAATAATATCAAATTTGAAATTTATAGTGCAAACAACACATGTTATATAATACAAGTGTCAACTTGTATCAATTTTGATATTGATACTCCATCTTCTAGAAATATCAATATCAATATTAATATAGTATTATTTTTGATACTCTAACCAAACAGGCTATTAAGTATGCCCTTTGGAAATTTTACCAAACAAGATTTAATGTGCTGAGAATTTACAGAGCTTAATCTGATTTGATTTGATTTGACCTTGATGGTTATGTCACTACAGGAAACTGGGTCATTGGCGACGGGTTATTGGCGACGGCTTTTTTAAACCGTCGCCAATAATGATAAAAGCGACGGCTAAACTAACGCCGTCGCTAATATTTGGTAAATAGCGACGGCTAAATTGAGCCGTCGCAAATAATGGTTTTTGCGACGGTCGAAGCCGTCGCAATACCAGGAAAACGACCGTGCGGGTTTTTTTTCTCGGAAAACTGGCGAAGGCTTGTTACGCCGTCGCTACTTATATTAGTGGAGACGGCTTAAGCCGTCCCAATTCCCAGAAAACGCCCCGTGCGGGGTTTTTACCTCGAACAATTGGCGACGGCTTAATACGCCGTCGCGCCAATAACATCTCGATGTGGCGACGGCCTAAGCCGTCGCCTGTCCATGGTGACCGTTGAACGGTCGACACGGTGACGGCGACGGCGGCCGTAGCCAATAAGTTTGGGTTAAAAAACCCTCGACGCCCTCCTTTCTTCCCCGCCGCGCTCTCTCTCTCTCTCTCTCTCACCGTACGGTCCTGCCGCCGCCGCCGGTCGCCGCCGCTTCAACCGTCGCCGCCGCCGCCGGTCGCCGCCGCCGTGGCCGGCGGCCCCGTCGCCGCCGTCGTCGCCGCCGCCGCCGGCTTGCCCCTCCTGCGTGGGGCACCTTGAGGGGAGAGCTACCTCCGTCACCGCCGTGGGTGTCGCCGGCTCCCGCCGCCGCCGCCGCCGCCACCTCCTTTGTGCTAGATTTAAACCCTACTTAGGGTTAATCGAACCTCCTTTGAGGTATACATCTTCAACAAACGAATTTTTTTTAATTTTGTTTATATACATCACAAAGCATATATGTGCCAAATAGCCCTAACAAATTAATAGGTTAGGACCTCCTCAAACCAATTATGTAGCACCTTGATCACTTTAATTATTTAGGAGATAGAACAAAGGTAGATAGGTGCATAATTTATTTAATCATGGAATGAGCCTTAGAATAATATTTCATAATGCATTTGAGAGAAATACACAAGGGTAATGCCCCTTTGCATATAAATTCCCTTTAATTTTACTGATATTTTTAGAGCTTGGTAGCATTAAATCATATTTAACCCTAAAATTTCGTAATAATAATTATTTTACATAACTAATATGTTTAGAATATTATTAGAAGACTATAATGTATTATTTGAATTTATTGGCATGATTGAACATGGATAACTCATCATAAATAGTAGTTTGGAGTTGGTCGGCATAGGGTGCGGCCTTGAAGGCTAGACCACTTCTAACTATTGATTTTGTATAATTTTTTGTTTGTTTTAACTTAATATAACAAATCGAATTCTTAGTTTTCATGTCTAACTATTCGTTTGTGATAAAAATATTTAATTGGTATGTATAAACATTTATTGTTCAACAACAAGTCTAATTTTGATCATTTTATCTCTTTTTCGAAACTTCAATCGAGATATACACTTGAGAGTTTCTTCTTTCGGTGGAGGTTCGGTTATATATTGATTTATTTATTAAATTAACATTTCTTCATTGTATTTCAATCTTTTGACAAATTAAGATGAGTAACTTAGACAAATCATGGATGCATATTCCTAATAGATTAGATTCTAGATATATTGAAGGAATCGAAGAATTTTTAAACTATTCTTTTCATGATTCTAGAATACAATTTAGGCATGGACAACATAACGATCTAATACGGTGTCCTTGTAAAAAATGTTGTAATACATTTATTTTTAAAAGAAATGTTGTCAAAGAACACCTAATATGCAATGGTATATGGTTAAATTATCAAAAATGGATATGCCATGGTGAAATTGAAGTCAATATGATAAATGAGGACATTTGATTTTAAATGAACCACAAGATAATTATGTAGATGATGAGGTAATGGAAATGTTACAAGATATTCAAAATAACGAATCTTCTATTGAAGTAATGAGGAAGAACACAATGAAGATAATTTTGAATATTCTAAATTATTAAAAGATTAGAAACACCTCTATATGAAGGTGTTAAAAATGTATCTAAATTAAAATTTATATTAAAGTTGATTCAACTTAAGTCCATTAATGGTCTCACTAGAAAATGTATGGATATAATATTATCTTTATTTAAGGAAGTCTTACCTAATGGGGCATGTGTTCCCGATAATTGGTATGAGCTTAAGAAATTAGTTAAGGAATTGTGACTTACTTATGAGAAAATTCATGCATGTAAAAATGATTGTATTCTATTTTGGAAAGAGAATAAAGATAAAAATATTTGTCCATATTGTAACACCTCAGGATATAAAAATGATCCTAAAAATCAAAATAAAAAAATAGCACAAAAAAGTTTTACATTATTTTCCATTAGGAGTTAGGTTGCGGCGTTTATTCGTATCATCCAATACGGCTAAGTGGATGACATAGCACAGATCAATCACGATCATATCAATTGAGAGGTGAAATGCGTCATCCTGCCGATTCTCCCGCTTGGAAAAGGGTGGATGAACTTTATCCGAGAATTTGCGTTAGAGAAACGCAACATTCGGATTGGATTAACTTCGAGATGGCTTTAATCCATTTGGTGAATGTCTTGAAAATATAGTGTGTGGCTGTTGTTACAATGGTGTACAACTTACCGTGGATGTGTATGAAAGCCACATACACAATGATATCATTATTAATACCGGTCAGAGCTCCGGAAATGATATTGATGTATTCTTACAACCATTGGTGGAAGAGCTAAAAGATTTGTGGGAGATTGGATTGAAGACTTATGACGCCGAAAAGAAAGAGATTTTCATAATGAAAGTCCTACTTTTTAGTACGATAAATGATTTCCGGGATATGCAAATTTATACGGATGGAGTACTAAAGGAAAATTGGCGTGTCCTATATGTAACGAAGAAACACATACCATTCGACTTACCCGTAGTCGAAAACAATGCTACCTTGGTCATCGTCGGTTCTTACCGGTAGCACATCGGTGGAGAAAGAACCGGTATAAGCATCTTTTTGATGGTCGACGATGTGTGAAGGGGCACAGATACTTACGGGATATGACCTATGGAGGCAACAAAAGGAGATGGACACTATTAGGTTCGGAAAACCGTTTAAGAAAGATTTAGAGAACTTAAGGAAAAATTTGTCGAAGAATAAAAATTGGAAGAAGAAGAGTATATTTTTTGAGAAACTCCCATATTGGTCATCTCTTATCATTCGGCACCATTTGGATGTCATGCATATTGAGAAGAATGTGTGCGACAATATATTAGAGATGTTTAACCTATCGAGGAATTGACAAGGACAATTTGAACTCACGGAAAGATTTAGTAGATTTAAATATTCGTCCCGAGAGTTACATCCGTACGAGGGTTCATCAAAGTTTCCGAGATGCAATTTATAAACTTAGCAACGATCGAAAAGTCTAGAATACTTGAATTCATTAAGAATGTTCGAGTCTTGCGGATGGTTATTCGTCGAATTTTAGTAGATGTGTAGATTTAAGTGTCCGAACAATTAGTGGTTTAAAAGTCATGATTGTCATTGTGATGATGCAAATAATTATTCCTTTGGCATTTCAAGGAAATGTGCCGAAGGGTGTCTTGGAATCCTATTGTAGAGTTATGCCGGTATTTTAAGATCATCTGCGCTAAGGTTTTGAACGGTAACATTTTGAGAGATTGGGAGACAAAGATTGCGGTAACATTGTGCAAGTTGGAACAAATTTTTCCACCATCATTCTTTGATGTAATGATTCGCCTAGTTGTGCATTTGGCTTATGAAATGAAGAATGTGGACAGATTCAATACCGATGGATGTATCGATTGAAAGATATTTAAAGAGGCTCAAAGATTATGTGGGCAACGAGGCGAGAGTTGAAGGTTGTGCCCGGGCTACTTGGTTGAGGAGTGTACCCGAGTTTATTTCAACATATATGCGTGATACGAGTGAATATAGTAGAGATCGGAACTATGACGGTGGTTCAGAAGAAGTTGGTACGGATGATAGTTCAATGTTCAAACCAATTGGTCGTCCTTTGAGATGCAGGCGTGTGACTAAAATTTTGACGGAAAAAGAACAACAGCTAATACACGCAGACGTGTTAAATCGAAGTTGATGACATCGATTATTTTCGTCAATCTCATAGTGATGCTCTTAAAAATAGACCAACTACGGAAGAAAACTTCTTCGTGTGGTTCGAAGCACATTGAAGAGTTAAGAAATATAGGTTCTTCTAGATATACCAAGGAGCTGGAGATTTTATCACTCGATCCGTCGAGATTTGCCTCGTCATTAAACGGTTATATATGTAATGGATTTAGATTTCGAACATTGGAATCCGATTCAACGAATCAACTCAACTAAGTGGTGTTATTGTAAATGACCATCTTCAATCTGATTGTGACGGTTATTATGGACGAATATTAGATATAATTGAGATATCGTTCGATCGGAATAGCCGTTTAACACTTTTTGAATGTGAATGGTGGGATGTACATGATAATGATCGAGGTTTAAGGTTAATGAATATGGTTTTATATCATTAAACACACGGAGAGAAGATTAGGAACGGATGAACCGTTTGCACTAGCAAGCCAAGTGGAACAAGTTTTATGTAAATGATAACTACAATAAGGGATGGGTGTTACCGATGCGATCACTACCTCGTAACTATTACAACCTTTAGGAAATGAAAGTGAAGATGAAAACGAACCGTATCAAGAAACAACTTATTAACGTACCTATAACATTTGGAGTAATCGACGAAGATGTACAACTTCAAGAAAACTCGGCCTATACAAATAGAAAGTTAATCGAGAGAATTGGCGAAAAGCTAAGTCCCGCAATCCGAAGCCGGATTGCCGTCAGAACCGGAGCGGGTCTCGGATTGGGCAATCCGGTCGGATTGGCGAAAAATCCAAGTTTCTCAATCCGAAGCGGATTGCCCGATCGGAACCGGAGCGGGTCTCGGATTAGGCAATCCGGCCTGAATTGGCCAAAAATCAAGTCCGGCAATCCGAAGCAGTTGCCGGTCGGAACGGGCGGTCTCGGATTAGGCAATCCGATTCGATGCGAAAATCAAGTTTCTCAATCCGGCGGATTGCCGTCGGAACCGGAGCGGGTCTCGGATTAGGCAATCCGGCCTCGAATTGGCGAAAAAATCAAGTCCCGCCAATCCGAAGCGGATTGCCGTGGGAACCGGAGCGGGTCTCGGATTAGGGCAATCCGGCCTATTGGCCAAAAATCCAAGTTTCTCAATCCGGCCGGATTGCCCGATCGGAACCGGAGCGGGTCACCGGATTGGGCAATCCGGCCCGAATGGCCAAAAAGCCAAGTCCCACAATCCGGCGGATTGCCCGTCCGGAACCGGGCGGGTCTCGGATTAGGGCAATCCGGCCTCGGATTGGCAAAAAAATCAAGTTTCTCAATCCGAAGCGGATTGCCCGGTCAGAACCGGGCAGATCTCGGATTAGGCAATCCGGCCACCGATTGGCGAAAAATCAAGTTTCTCAATCCGGCCGGATTGCCCGTCAGAACCCGGGCGGGTCTCGGATTAGGCAATCCGGCCACCAATGGCCAAAAACCAAGTCCGCTACAATCCGAGCCGGATTGCCCGGTCGGAACCGGAGCGGGTCTCGGATTAGGCAATCCGGCCTCGGATGGCGAAAAACCAAGTTTCTCAATCCGGCCGGATTGAGTCCGGAACCGGAGCGGGTCACCGGGCAATCCGGGCAATTCGGAATAAAAATCAAGTTTCTCAATCGAGCCCGGATTGCCCCATGGAGACCGGGCAGGTCTGGATTGGGCAATCCGGCCTCGGAATTGGCGAAAAATCAAGTTTCTCAATCGAGCGGATTGCCCGGTGGAACCGGAGCGGGTCTGGATTGGGCAATCCGACCTCGGAGTCTGGCAAAAAAATCCAAGTTTTCTCAATCCGAAGCGGATTGCCCGTCGGAACCGGAGCGGTCTCGGATTAGGCAATCGACCTCAATGGCCAAAAAGCCAAGTCCACGCCAATCGGCGGATTGCCCGTCAGGAACCCGGAGCGGGTCTCGGATTAGGCAATCCGACCTCGATTGGCCAAAAATCCAAGTTTCTCAATCCGATCAGGCGGATTGCCCGGTGGAACCGGGCGGGTCTCGGATTGGGCAATCGACCTTGGCGAAAAAGCCAAGTCCGAGCAATCCGGCCGGATTGCCGTCGGAACCGGGCAGGGTCTCGGATTGGGCAATCCGGCCAATTGGCGAAAAAATCAAGTCCCCAATCCGGATTGCCCGATCGGAACCGGGCAGGTCTCGGATTGGGCAATCCGCCTCGAATTGTGAAAAAATCCAAAGTTTCTCGATCCGAAGCGGATTGCCCTACGCCAACCGGAGCGGGTCTCGGATTGGGCAATCCGGCCTCGAATTGGCGAAAAATCAAGTTTCTCAATCCGGCGGATTGCCCGTCATCGGAACCGGAGGCGGGTCTCGGATTAGGGCAATCCGGCCTCAGATTGGCGAAAATCAAGTTTCTCAATCCGGCCGGATTGCCCGGTTGCCGGAACCGGAGCAGGTCACTCGGATTAGGCAATCCGGCCTGAATTGGCCAAACCAAGTCCCACAATCCGAAGCCGGATTGCCCGATGGAGCCGGAGCGGAGTCTCGGATTAGGCAATCCGGCCTTCAATTGGCGAAAAAATCAAGTTTCTCAATGCGAAGCCAGTTGCCCGTCGGAACCCGGAGCGGGTCTCGGATTAGGCAATCCGGCCTCGAATTGGCCAAAAAATCCAAGTTTCTCAATCCGAGCCGGATTGCCCGATCGGAACCGGAGCGGGTCTCGAGTTAGGCAATCCGACCTCGAATTGGCAAAAATTCAAGTCCACAGAAGCCGGATTGCCGTCAGGAACCCGGAGCGGGTCTCGGATTAGGCAATCCGGCCTCAATTGGCCAAAAAAGCCAAGTCCCACAATCCGAAGCCGGATTGCCCGATCGGAACCCGGAGCGGGTCTCGGATTAGGCAATCCGGCCACCGGATGGCGAAAAATCCAAGTTTCTCAATCCGAGCCCGGATTACCCCATCGGAACCGGAGCAGATCTCGGATTAGGCAATCCGGCCTCGGATTGGCGAAAAATCAAGTTTCTCAATCCGGCCGGATTGCCCGATCGGAACCCGAAGCGGGTCTCGGATTCGCTAAATTTTTTATTGCACAATTAGAAGCCGGGATTCTGCCTAATATTTTTATGTGACGGATGAAGAGAATTTTGTGAAGTCGTAGGACATCTCGGACTTACACCATCCGAGGGCGGTGGACCTCGGGGTCAATCTCGAGCATCTAGGGATCGACCTTCCACCTCGGGGTGTTGCTTAGGGCCAATTAGGGAGGCACCCTATGAGCAGTCCATCTCGGACTCCTTCTCACGCAGGGTTCCGACGACGCCTCCTCACGGATGGTAGTAGTCCATCTTCCCATGCTTCGAGTAAATATTTGAATAAATGCTAGTAAAAAGTTTTTTTTAAAAATCGTCGTTGTCTAATTGTAATTTTTAATTTATACTTAACTAGCTACATCGAGTTAGACGTGGGAGAGGTCGACGAAGGCCATCGGTGTGCGAACAACAGCCACCGATGAGTCCTACAACGTCGTTCTAGTAGGAGGATCCGGCGTTGGATCACATGGACGAGGAGTTTACCTCCTACTTAGGAGTTATGAACGAGTTCATTGCGATTTGTAGGAGCATAATTACATGGCTCTACCGCGAGGAGAAAAAGGATGCCATATTCCGTGATTTAGAGGTAACATTCAAGTAGCTTCATCTTATCTAAATTTTGGTGAACTTTTTAATCATTTTTATATTAATGCGGCAACATTTTACCTTTGAGCGGAATCCTCAATCGGATGCCTGAGATATTAAGGCATATGGGAGAGATGCGAAAACAAAGAAATCATTTGAAAAGAAAGGTAAAATATAATTTAGAATGTAAATTCGAGATAACTAATTTTTTGTTAACGATATTTGTGTACGGTATTTTTACGGGACGATCGAATGAGGAAGCTCGTGCCAACATTCCTCCACGATGCAACGAGGAACAATGGCATCATATGTGCCATTTATGGAGTCAAGAATGATCTGGAATAACTCCGAAATTTTATTTCCTCTTTATAATTAGATCCTATTCTTTTCATTTGCATTTTTTAATGTTGTATATATATATGTGTAGGCATTGAGTGAAAAGAATGCCGGTAATAGGCGGCAATTAACAATGCGTACGGAAGAGGAAGAACAAATATACATCGATTAGAAAGAGACTTTTTGTAAGTAGTTAAAACTTAAAATTTCATATTAGTTGATTCTTATTTGTAATCATCTCTTATCTTTTTTTTTTAATTTTTTGGTAAGGTACGAAAAGAAGGTCGACATCCAACTCGTCGGAGGTATTCCGGATGAGTCAAACGCATGAAGAACTCGATGGAGCGATCATTTGGGATAATGACCAAAGTCGTCTTATGATGGTAATTATTGATTATCATAACCTATTTTTCTTTATAATCCACAATTCATCACGGTGGGATTTTAATTTTCCTTCGTATTATTTATAGGAAAATATGCAAGGATTGATGAATCCCCCGACATCCGAATCCTCGGATCTTTGGGGTATCGCGACCTCCACTCACCGCGGAGGAAGCTTTCGTATCCGTGTTTGGTAGAGATCGACCGGGATGGATCCGATGTGGTGGGCGAGGTGAAACTCGCCACACTTGGTATGGTGAGTCGAGCGGAGGTGCTTCTAGGCTCGACTCGAAGTTCGAGAGCTTAGAGATCGAGGTGGCGAGGCAAGGAGAAATCAATGAACGTTATGAAGAACAAATAACTTCATTGAAACATCGATTGGACAACCAACGAAATCATTCCAAGATAATTTCGATCGCCTCCAATCGATCATTGAAGGCTTGACTCAAAGGTTCCCGACTCTGATGTGCCATCCACATCGGGGCATCCTCCGCCTCAACAAACGAGAGGACGAAAATGGCGATGACGACGAGGACTACGAGGATGCCGAGGAGAATGAAGATAATGATGAAGATGAAGATGAAGAAGATGAATAAAAGATGTATTTTACTCTCTATGAATGTTATTCATATGTATCAAAACATTTGTGTATGAATGTGATTTTGAATATGGTATGTGAATATGAATTTAAATTTGGTGAATTTACATTTTGGTATGTTAATGTGTGTTGTTTCATCCTAATTCGGTGTCCGTTCCGAGTTTGAAACTAGCAATCCGGCACCGAAATTATTAATATAAATCAATTTTTGGATTGGTAGATCCGATTTTAGATCTTTATGAAAGTTTCAAAGAATGATTGATTTTCGGATTGGATCGTATGATTGATCCAATCCGAGGCCAATCAAATTATTATTTTTTTCGAAATTTATTATTAGCGACATTTGTGTATAGCCGTCGCCAATAAAATTATTTGGAGACGGCGCCGTCCGAATAATAAAGCGGCCCGTCGCGATACCAGGAGAAAAATTCGGAACCCGGTTTTTTCTGCAGTATTGCGGCAGTATTTTAATATTAGACGGTCGTGCGCCGTTTCAATAAAGTTATTGGCGGCTATACCCGTCATGACCTCGAGTAAATCATTCAGCGGGGTGATAGGGTTTCGGTTGCCATTCGCGGCCGAGCTACGTCGCCGTCGCAACTACATTTATTGCGACGGGCGATTAGGCCGTCGCCAATAAGATTATTTGAGGCGACTTAACCCGTCTGAATAACTTCGTCGCGTCCCAATCTCCTTATCGTTTGCGGCGAAAGCCGGCGCTAGGTAATCTTATTGGCGACGGTATCTAAGCCGTCATGCCAATAAATGGTCGTTTTGCTAATAACTTATGCGACGGCTCATAAGCCGTCGCCAATAAATGAACTAGGGACGGCTTAACAATAGCCGTCGCTAATATTATTGGCGACGGCGTTATTTGCGACGCGTTTGCGACGGCTTTGAAGCCGTCGCTAATATTTATTAGCGACGGCTTTTTGGTTTTTTGGGACGGCTGTAAGCCGTCCCTAGTAACCTATTTTCTTGTAGTGTGTCCTTGATAAAGTGATCACAGCTTGCTGCTTCTTTTTATTTTGGAATAAATTGATTCCCAAACTGTTGGATTGAAGGGTATTGAAGCACTTTTATGAAATTTTCTGATTTGAATTGACGAAGTTCCCAATTGGGATTTTATATTTAGGATTGATTACCCTTGATTTATTCTACTTTCGCTTTGATGTGTTTGAAAGAATTTTTCTGGTGTCTTTACAATTATCAGTTTCTGGTTAATTGATGATCCTCTTATGATCTTGAATATGGTCATTTGAAATTTGGCCAAATTACAGAATGACTTTTTGATTTTGTTTGAAGGTTTGCTTCCATGTTATCTTTTTTTTATCCCTTGGTTTGACTGCATTTTCTTCTTTGTAGTTATAGATTAGATTGGAGGCTCTGATGGTTCTAGGTTTGCACAATTATTTGGAGATAATTTTTCATTAGTGTTTAACAACCACCCATACCACCATCCGCTTCCATCTTAGAAGTCGTAGGTCCTGGCCTTAACACACAGTCCCCAAACCACACTGGTTCTCCATATTATAGAAGTTTACTTTGAATAAATTTGCATCTTTCTGCTGTTGGTTTCTTGTGCACTATGTATCTATTCAAAGAGTTAGTTGGAACTTGCTCATTCATGATTTTATTGTTTCTTTTTCGAGTGTTTGGTAGTTATATGATGCAATCTGAATCCACAATTTCCATATATGGTTCTTTAATATTTCAAATATATATTTTCATGGCATGTTGATTTTAAATGTGTTAGTATTTATATTTTTGCTAGGTTGACAAAGCAAAGAAAAAAGAAAGCTGCATGAGATTTCATATTTGAAGGTCTTTCATTTACTTTTAAATCATGTGTTTGTTTTCTTTTATATTTGTTATGAGCATGAAGTTCATTACAAATTTTAGTCTTTAAAATATTGGAGTTTAAATTTTAATGCCTTGATGTTACCATGCTATATTTACTTCTATTTTTTAGAATTATGCTCCAAATAATAACATATATATGCCATTTTTAAAAATCTGAGGACTATATATTATAGCATACATTGCAAGCATACCAAATGCATAAAGTGCATTTCATTTTTCTCATATCATATAACAGACATAGTACTACATTTCATTTTTCCTGTTTAACACTTTTCATATCCATCTATAAGCATCAGCTAATTAATTGACCTATCACAAACCAATGCCAACAAAGATTTTCTTCACAAATAAATAAAATGAAATCCTCTGTTGAAAATAATGGGAGACAATGAAGTAGCACTATTAAGCAAACCACTTAGATGATAATTAGACAAAAGTTAATACCTAAATTAGAAACTTGATTCAAACCAACAGACTAATCATGGTTGTATCACACATTTATAAAAACTGCAAATGCAAGATAACAATGCCAATAGCGAGGCTTCAGCACAATGGCAAATATCTAACTTACCAAAGGGGATACCAAGGCAGAAATTATGGATCTTTGCTGTTGAAGGGTTTAATCCCATATTGACTACCGGAGGAGTATTCCATGCCTTTATCATAGCCTGGACCTGGGTCTCCTTAGCGCACGTGCGTTTTTGGAATTTCACATGGTATCAGAGCTAGTCAGGCTGTAGGCTCTGTCCTACGGTGGATTTGCTTCTATTTTCGCTCGGCCCTGCCCCGTGTATTCCTATCGTGACTCGGTGGTGGCTGGCCGAGAGGGGGAGTGTTGAAGGGTTTAATCCCATATTGACTACCGGAGGAGTATTCCATGCCTTTATCATAGCCTGGACCTGGGTCTCCTTAGCGCACGTGCGTTTTTGGAATTTCACATTTGCTGCCTTCTTTTGTTGGAAGAAAGTCCCTTCTTTTGAAGACACATCTATATCAACCTCTTTAAGAGTAAGGTTCATTGATGGATTGATCATGCTTCACCTCGACTATGAATTCACATGATATTCCACTTAAGAAATTTCAAGCTTTTGACAATTCAATATTTATAATTGTCCTAAATAAAACATCCTTCCAAAGATTCCAAAAAACCAGTAGTTCTCCGGATTGAATGATCTAAAAGTCAAGTGTGATCAAACTTCATAGTAGGAAACATCCAAGGTTCTGAAATATATCATAACTTAAAAAATTTGAAAGTTTAGCAAATGAGAAAAATATCTGTGCCGACTTAGAATTTGAAGTTTTAGATTTGTGTTTTAAATTTGGACTTCTTTTGAATCCAGAGTTTTTTTTTATCTAATTTGATGATTTTAGACTTAGTTTCATATTCAAGAATTTTTAATTTAAAATTTCAATGCTCAAAATTTTTAGATTTGAAGATTCTGGAATTCGATTTTAAGATTTTTGAATTTGTTCCCAATTTTCAAATTTTAAGGATCTGTTTCTTTTTATATCTTAGATTAGATGTCTTCAAGTTTGGAAGTTCCAAGTTTGAGTTTCAATTTTTAGTATTTGGGATTATTGGATCCGAACTTCACATTTTGAGTCTTTTGGTTTAGGGTTCCCCCTTTGTAAAATTTGAATTTAGGTTTGGAATTTAGAGTTTCCCTTTCTATTTTCAGATTCGTGAATTTTGATTTGGGAAATTCTAACTCTGGATTCAGGAATACTATGGCCAAAATTTCAGTTCTGGTTTCTTGTGACTGGTCTTTACCTAAGTGCAAGATTGTTTGGAGATAGTTTAATGACTGATTTAGAACTAAGCATGCTGATCGGATCCTTAAGGTTTTGAGCTTTTGAGATTCTGTCAGTTTCACGTTTCTCCAAGTTTTCAATTTCTCAGATCCTTTGAGTTTATATATAAATAATTTTTATATTCTAGGCATCTTAATTTAATTGAGTTGGGATTTTAATTTAAGGACCTGTTAGGGGCTGATTGAGCAATTGACATGAGTTGTTTCAGAGTGTACTGGGCCAGGCTTTATAACCTGTTACGTGGATTTGAAAGGGATTGGTAAGGACAAGCTTTATGACCTGGTTTAGGGACTAATTAAGGAACTGGATTAGGACTGTTTGGGGACTGGTTGATGGACTGAAACAGATCAGGCTTTTCTGATTCTGAAATTTCCCAGATTTGAAGATGTGGATTTTCTGAATTCAGACTGCCTGGTTGATGCTTTAATTCCTTTAGTTTGGTTTGTATCTCTTCAGGTTTAAAAAGTAGTTTTGAAAATTCCCTCTCACATCAAGAATGACATTGAATATATAAAATGTATTGTTCAAATCAATTGAAATATGCATGTAATCCACAATTCCTATGAGTTGAACTAGGATATGATCCCCTTTAGCCTTCGATAGACATTTGGGATATTTCAGATGTTTGTACTTCCCAGATATGCTGTATTACTAGACAGGATTGGGATTGGAACCTGGATCAACCAGGTCCAAACCCAAACCACATTGGATCAAATTGGAGGGATTGGCCAATTTCAGCGAAATAATTTAAGATTTTAGAGTATGAATATGGATCGATATTGACCCATTTTGGCATAATGTTTTGCTTATTTTGACTTCTATACGTATTAGATATACATTGGATTATGATATATTTCGAGACATGCATAATCCAATATAGGAGCTCACTCTCCAAACACATATTTTAGCTTCCAAAACACCATTCTTAGTGGTTACTAACCTCTCTCCTAGGGGAATTCCTCCTTAGGTGACTTGATTGTTTTTGCCAAGGCCTCCATAAATCCCTAGACGTGAAGGATTCCCTCTTCACTGATCGGGTAGGTTGTACCATTATCTTGAAAAACTTACAATCACACCCATTTAACCAATTAAAATTGTTGTACTCTATGTTGTACATATGTTCTATCTTGAACTAATAACATGAACTATATTATACTATGTATTAATAGCATTTTAATAATTTTTTTAATTTCTTTCTTTCTAATAATAATACTTGTTGATTACTACATCTCAGCATATCAAACAATGAGTGATGAAGACTATAATATAGAAACAAATGCACCTTCGGAAAGAGAAGGTATGGTTATTTATCTAAACTATTTATTTCTTTAGTCAAATTTATTATTGACTCTGTCGTTTAAAAGTTATTTTAATGAATAGAAAATATAAAAGAAGAGAAGTCTTTGGAGAAAAGAAAAGGTGTAGAGTATTACAAGATTTATCTATCAAGCACATTGTAAGGACTATTGCGGACTGTGTATACTGTGGAGCAACAAAGTTTGAACACGAACCTCCAACATTTTATTGTTATAAAGGAGAAGTTTCCTTGAAGGCATCAAATTTTTCTGTAGATTTATTGAAATTATACATGTCAAGTGATGTACAATCCAAAGAGTTTAGGAACTCTATATGTGGTTATAACAGCGTATTTGCATTTACCTCTTTGAGAGTAAATTTGGATAAAAAAGTTGTAAATATGTCAACGAGTTGTTACACCTTCCGCATTTTGGGTCAAGTTCATCATCGCATCCCCTGTTTAGTGCCAAACGACAATGTTGCAAGATATCTTCAACTATACTTTTATAACACAGATAATGAAGTGCATAATCGACAATCACATGCTCCAAACTTAGATGCAGTAATAATTAAGATGTTAGTAGGAATATTGCAGATAAATCCATATTCTATGTTCTTGATAAATCTACATGACTTACATTCCTTGGAGAACATGGTAATTTCTATACGAACGGACCCTGGATTAGATCAGCATGTTTACAACACACCAACTTCTGATCAAGTGGCAGCAATTTGGATTGAAAAGAATAATATAGAAGGGAGATATGTATCTGATATCATAGTTCATGGTAATGACGGAAGAAGTCATAAAGTACAATCATACTTTGGATGTTATGACCCACTTCATTATCCTTTACTTTTTCCTCGCGGGGAAACTGGTTGGCATAGAGGAATTAGGCAGACAAATTGCAAGTTAGATCATGAATATTCAAGAACAACAACATCAAATGATCATTACACATTCAGTGATATGGTGCAAGCTGAAGAAGGTATGTTCCAACTACTTATCAAATATAAATATTTGTTTATATTTTATACTTATAATTTAAATAATTAATTCAACATTCAAACCGATGCAACTTCTCAAGGAGAGAAAAAATATTTTGTATCTGCTCGTGAATATCTTTTGCAACAACAGAAAAATCCTTTGAATCATTTATTTCTTGGAGGACGATTGTTACACCAATATGTGGTTGATATGTACGTTAAGATAGAGACAGTTCGGTTGGATTTTTATTATAGAAATCAACAACATATAAGAATTAATCTTTACCAAGGAGTTATGGATACAGTCAACGCAGGTGAGATGAGCTGCAAAAATATTGGAACAAGAATTATTTTACCAGCTTCGTTCATTAGGGGGCCTAGAGACATGCGAAGAAGGTATCTTAACATAATGGCTCTTGTACATCGATTTGGAAAACCTGATATATTTCTCACCATCACATGTAACCTCGAGTGGGAAGAAATAAGACAACAATTGCATCCATGGGAGGTTACATTTAACAGACCAGATATTGTTAGTCAGATTTTTCGATCAAAGTTACAAGATCTAAAGCATTTGTTATTCACAAAAAATTTGTTTGGTAATGCTACAGCTCATATTTATGTCATAGAATTTTAAAAGAGAGTCTTACCACATGCTCATTTCTTAATTATTTTGAAAGAAGGTGAGAAAATTGAGAATCCAGAGACATGATACATATGTCTCCGTAGAAATTCCTAATCCAAAATTTGATAACGAACTATACGAGTTGGTTTTGAAACACATGATACATGGTCCATGTGGATTCTTAAGGCCAACTTCACCATATATGAAAAATTGATTTTACAAGTGTAAGTATCTGCGTCAGTTTAGTGAGGTCTCATTGAAAAGTATTAATTCCTATCCAATATATCTAAGAAGAGATGATGGTCAAAAGATTAAAGTTAGAAATCAATACTTGGACAATAGATGGGTTGTTCCATATAATCCTCTATTGCTTAAAAGGTATAATTGTCACATAAATGTTGAGATATGTTCTTCTATAACAGTTGTTAAGTATTTATATAAATATGTGTACAAAGATCATGATCGTGTCTCTGTACATATTAGTGATGACAATGGAAAAAATGTAGTTGATGAAATAAGAAAATTTCAATATAGAAGATGGATATCACCACCAGAAGCAACCTGAAGAATTTATCATTTCAATCTCAATGAGATATTCCTATCTGTTGTTCAGCTTGACTTACATCTCCTAGATAAACAACTTGTCACATTCAGGAACAACGACAATTTACACAACATTTTAGAAACAACTCGGTCAAAGAAGACAATGCTCACAGAATTCTTCACAACAAATGTTGTAGATGATGACGCATGACTGCTATTGTACAGAGAGTTTCCAGAGAATTATGTTTGGAACAAATCAAAGTCATGTTGGACTAGAAAAAAACAAAGACAAGTAATTGAACGTGTCAATGCAACGAACCCATCAGAAGGAGAGAGACATATTTTGCGATTGCTATTAAATATTGTAAGAGATCCAACATCATTTGATGATTTACGTACAGTGAATGGGTTCACATACCCCTCATTTAAAGAAGCAGCTCAAAAGAGAGATTTATTGGAAAGTGATCATGCAGTTTTTACTTGTTTTGAAGAAGCTATTGTATACCAAATGCCTTATTCATTGCGTCGCTTATTTGCGATCATATTGGCATACTACGATGTAGATAATGTTAAATTGTTGTGAGAACGATTTCATAAATATATGTGTGAGGATTATGAAAAATTTGGAAATATGTCACCTACGGATCAAATTGTGGCAACATTGAAGGATATACAAATGTTTCTTGAAAATATGGGTAAAGATATTGCAGATTATGAGTTGCCAAAGTTATACCTCAATAGAACAATGTATCATTCAATATATCAAAAGAAGTTCTAGATGAACTCTTGATCCATACTCAAGCTAATATTCAATCTATCAATCTACTAAATGCATATCAAAAGATAGCTTTTGACATAATAATGGATATAGTCCATCATAAAAAAATATGGTATATTCTTTGTTGATGGACTTGGAGGTACCGGCAAAACATATCTTTATCGAACTTTGCTTGCGAACATTAGAAGTCATGGTGATATAGCCTTAGCAACTGCCATATGTGGAGTTGCAGCATCTTTAATGCCTGGAGGAAGAATAGCCCATTCAAGATTCAAAATTCTTTTAGATATCAAAGCATCATCTGTGTGTAATATAAAGAAACAAAGTACACTTACAAGTTTGATACATTTGGCAAAGAAAATTATTTGGGACGAAGCACCTATGTGTAAGAAATATGCTATTGAAGCCGTTGAAAGAACATTTTAAGATATTATGGATTCAGATCTTCCATTTGGTGAAAAGATAATGATATTTGGCGGAGATTTCAGACAAGTGTTGTCAGTGCTTCCAAAGTCTACAAAACAACAAACAATCGAAGCATGTATGATCAAGTCATATTTGTGACAACAAATGGAGAAATTATATTTGAAAAGGAACATGCGTGCAAAAAATGATAAGGAATTTTCTGATTTTCTTATTCGCATTGGAAATGGAATAGAAGAAATTATTCATCATGACTTAGTCCATATTTCAAGTGATATGTTGATTAAATTTGATACAAATGAAGACATGCAGCTGTAGTTGATTAATTGTATATATCCATGTATAAAATAAAATTACCAATGTCATTAATATATCACAAATAGGATAATATTGGCAACAAAAAATAAATTCGTTGATGATATCAATGAGATGCTTGTTAAATCATTTCCAGGAGAAGAACATATGTACTATAGTTTTGACAGTGCAGTTGATGAAGCAAATACACAATATCAAGTAGAGTTTTTGAATTCTTTAACTCCAAATGGTATGCCACCTTCCAAATTGATCTTGAAAAAATATTGTCCAGTATTACTATTGAGAAATTTAGACCCATCGAATGGTTTATACAATGGCACAAAATTGGTTTGTGTTGATTTTAGAAAAAATGTGATCAAATCACAAATAGCAAGTGGTCACCATGTTGGGAATGAGATCATAATTCCTAGGATACCTTTATATCCGGCAGAAAAAGATAGTTATCCATTTCAATTTAGATGGAAACAATTTTCAGTGTGTCTAGCATTTGCTATTACTATAAATAAGGCACAGGGGCAAACCATTCCACATGTTGGAATTTATTTGCCAAAACATGTTTTCTCTCATGGTCAATTATACGTTACTTTATCATGGGGAATTTCTAGAAGTTCTACAAAGTTACTTATCAAGTCTTTTGCAGTGAATAATGAAACAATATATGAGTACATACGAAATGTTGTTTACAAAGAAATTTATGATATCACTCTATATGCGTATAATTATCTACTTTATTATCTTCTTCTCTCCATTTCACTATTCACATTGTAAATCTTTTTCTTTCAGGATATGGCACGATCAAACATAACGTTCAGAGATTTAACTCCAAACATGGCTGAATGGACGATTAAATGTCAATTGGTCGAGAAGAAAGTGCCATACATCTTCTTAAAGAATGATAAGCCTGGAAAAGTAGTTAATATGTGTCTGATGGATGAGCAGGTAATAATTATATTTTTTATATTAGATTTTATCTCTTTGTTTCTAATGTATTATGGTAAATTATTTCAGGGAACTCAAATGCAAGCAACAATGTTCTTAGATACAATTGGAAAATTTGATAATTTTCTAACAGAAAAAAAATTATTACATCATTTCAAATGATATCATAAAGTTGGCAAATCCAAAGTTCAATCTTGAATCAATCCCAACCACTGTTATATTCACAAAGGCTATACTCATCACGGAAGCAAAAGTATTTCTTTCAATTCAAAAGGATCATGGAGATACAAGCAAATTAAGAACTATTCAGCAATTGTTTGATTCAAAGATCGATGATGAAGTTATCGGTAATTTTTATAATTTTTATGTGTTTTAATAAAATTTTTTGATCATAACATTACATTTTTTTGCAGATTTATTGTGTGTAATTATCAATACAGATGAAGCAACAACAATTTCAAGAAAAGCAGATGGGAAAAGCATTCAACGACAAACTTTTATAATAACTGATGACACGTAACATATAATTACTTAGTTATTAATTTTCAACTATTTGAATATTTCTCATTTGTATCCATATCTTGTTACTCTGAAGCTCAAAAATATCATGCTTACAATATGGGAAAATTTTATCAAGAATGAAGGAGTACAATTATCTGAGATTATTCAAGAGAAACCTGTACTTTTAGCAACATCTTTACGCACTCATACATTTAGAGGTAAGATATTGTACATTATCAAAATATATAGACTACAATATTCTAATGTAGCCATATTTTGATTTATAGGAAACTTTGGATTGAGGACAACATTTGGTACCAAATTATTAATACGTCCCAATACAAACAACGCCAAATTGTTAAAAAAATGGTATACTACATTAAATTTTTTTAACTCATTTCATGTCATAATTATTGTATTACACTAATAAAGTTTTAACTATTTTAGGGTCACTAACAACGTTGAGAATTGTCAAGAAGGTTTTTTGGAGAAACAACAGAAGATGTAATATCAATAAAATTAGAGGAGATATCTTTACAAGAGATGATTGACAACAAAACAAATTCTACATCTACTGATGTAAGTTTAACATATTTTGAAATTTCTTTTTTCAAATTATTGATATACTCATTATATTTAATTTTCTTTGATAACACATGATTTTTCTATTATTGATATTTTGCAGGTTATATCATATGATGTCAAGGTAAGAATACAAGATATAATTACAAGCAAGAATCCATGGTACATGGCTTGTTCATTTTGTGCACGACTTGTGAAAGAGGAGAGAAATATTTATACTTGTGTCAAATGTTCTAAAGAAGATATATGCCCAACCGAAAGGTTAGAAAACTGACGAAAATAAATATCATATCTTACTATACATGCATCTATATGTTATAATCATATTTTATATATGCATTTTAAAATCTTGTTTATAGATATTGTCTACGTCTAAATGTTGTGCATCATACAACAAATATGTGGTTAACATTCTTCAGTCGCCAAGCTGAAGATATTCTTGGCATAATAGTCCCTACGTTGAAAGAAAATAAGATATACATTATTGAACTTTTAAACTTTCTTTGTTTCTTATGCAATATATAATGTTATATGTTATCATGCAGGCAAAATATCTTCCTACCTACTTGAACATTATGTAGAGTTTGATTAATAAGAGATACATGAGGAATCAATGATCCTATTAGTTACACATGCACACATGTCAAGCAGATTCTAGAGATTGATGAAGCCAAAGATTCAAACTCACAGGCTACTGATGAAATTATACAACGTCGAGGGAAAAAGCAAAAATTCATGTAACTCCACATGAGTTTGAGAGTCGGAAGTTTTAGAATATCATTTATTGCATTTAAAAAATTGTTTATTTTTAGATAAATTTTATAACTATTTTGTTGAAGAGTGTAGATTTAAATCATTTCGTTAATTTAAATTATTTCGTGTATAATCTTCTGGTGCATGTTGTTGCATGTCCTTCAGCAAAAAATAGTGCTATATGTGAAGAGTCATGTTGTTTCATCTGTTGCGTTAGCTATTAAGATGACCAACCCGTGATGATTTGTGGAAAACAACTCGCATATAAGCGTGAAATCATTGGGATGGTTGCTTGATTTTGCCAATAAAGGTAATGAGATTCTGAAAATATGAAACAAAAATTATAGAGGAAATCGGCCAATTCAAAACGCTCCAGACAAGATCTAAGATGAGATAGATTTAATTTACATTTAACAAAGAATCACATCTCAAATTTGAGAGCAGATTTAAGATTAATAATAAGAGATATGATTACTATTCTCATAAAACTGGTTTAAGAATGTTTACATTATATGTATACACAATCAAGTTAAATAAATGTTAATAGATGTTCAATTTTATGTTAACATATCTAATTTTAATTTTAACTTTTGTATCTAATTTATATATAACATATCATTAGCACACGTGTGTAGTGAATAAATTTATAGTTGTGTATCACTCAATTTCAACTACTATTATGAATTTAGAAGATTTAGAAAAATTTATTGAAAATTACTCTGTTGACATGTTGACACTAACACGTCTTTATTATCTTGTAAATTAACATTCAATCGGCATAAAATATATTACTCGAACACGTGCGAAAGCATGTGATTTAACTAGTATCAAAAGTAATACAAGTTGACACTTGTATTACATAATGCCCTATTTGATTAGAGTTTCATTTTTGGTATTATATCAATATTGATATTAAGATTTTTAAATATTGAAGTGTCAATATCAAAAATAATACAAGTGAACACTTATTAGGTACCATTATTAGGTACCTCTATCACTATCAATTTTAAAATTGATATTGATAGGAACCATTAAGAGGTGTTTGGTTAATTGTATCAATTTTAAAATTTGTAATACAAACAAAACATATTATACCATGTTTGGTAACACTATTATGCCTTGTTTGGTTAGAGTTTCATTTTTGGTACTATATCAATATTGATATTAATATTTTCAAATGTTGGAGTATCAATATCAAAAGTAATACAAGTTGACACTTGTATTACATAATATGCTTTGTTTACACTACCAATTTTAAAATTGGTAACATTATTAGGTACCTCTATCACTATCAATTTTAAAATTGATATTGATAGGAACCATTAAGAGGTGTTTGGTTAATTGTATCAATTTTAAAATTTGTAGTGTAAACAAAGCATATTATGTAATACAAGTGTCAACTTGTATTACTTTTGATATTGATACTCCAACATTTGAAAATATTAATATCAATATTGATATAGTACCAAAAATGAAACTCTAACCAAACAAGGCATAATAGTGTTGCCAAACATGGTATAATATGTTTTGCTTGTAATACAAATTTTAAAATTGATACAATTAACCAAACACCTTTTAATGGTTCCTATCAATATCAATTTTAAAATTGATAGTGATAGAGGTACCTAATAGTGTTACCAAACAAGGTGTTAAGTGCGGCAATGTAATATCCTTGTTTTTAGAAGGAAAAAAAAACAAAATCCCACCGCCTCTCTTTCTCTCCACCGCCTTAACCCCCCCTCTCATTTATTTTATTTTCTTAATCTCCCCCCTCCCCCTTCGTCGCACCTCCTCTCGTTTTCTCTCTCACCTGCACTTCCGCCCCCATCGCTGCCCCCCTCTCCATCTCCTCCTCACCACCGCCTCCCCCCCGGCCCCCTTCTGCACCCCACGCCCCCTCTCGCTGTCTCTCTCTCTTCGCGCGCGCCGCACGCCTGCGGCCACCCGGCCCCCTTCTGCCGTCTCTCTCCCCTCCTTGCTCGTCGTCGCCGTCTCTCATCGTGGCTGTCTCCTTCTCTCTTTCTCTCTTTTTCCCTCTCGCTTCCCCTGCTCTCCTCTCTCTCTTCATCGTGTGCACCCCCGGCGTGAGCACAGCACCCGCAACAACCCAGCCGCTCCGTCGCCGCCGCCGCCTTGCTGCCGCGAGTCATTGCTGCCTTCGCCGTTGCCGGGCACGGCACTAGGTGCCGACCCCCTGCTCCACGACCCCTCTCTCTCTCTCCCCCAGGCTCTCGCTCTCTCCTTTTGTGCGCGGCGTGCACCCGCGGCCACCGCAACCCCCCTCGCTCTCTCGCCATCTCTCTCTCTCCTCCTCGCTCGTTGTCGCAGCCGCCTTCCTCTCTCTTTCCAATGGTCGCCGCCGCGAGCCATCGTTGCACCCTTGTCGTCTCTCTTTCTCTCTCTCTCCGGAGCCCGTCGCCGCCCCCCCCCCCCGCCCAGCTCTCGTCTCCGCCATCATCGCCTGGGCCGGCTCTCCCTCTCTCCTGCCCTCTGTTGCTCTCTTCCCTCTCTCTCCTCTGTTTCACCTGCGCACCTCCCACCCTCGCCGTCTGCTTGCATCGCCTCAGCCAGCCTCTGCACACTCGGTCTCCCCCCCTCCCCCCAAGGACCCTCCCCTGTTTCACCACCAACGCCACCCGTGCACCTTGAACCCCCCTGTTGCGTAGCCACATCGGCTCTCCCTCCTCAACTCGATGTTGAGCGTGGAGCAACCTCGTCGCAGCATCGCATCAGCGTCGTTCGACCGTCGTCCGACCACCGTCGTCAACTACCGTGCGCCAGCACCTTAGCGCCCTGCATCTCTCCTTCCAGCGCCTTTCAGGTAGACATCTCAGACGTCTCTATTATCATTAAATTTAATATTTAAAATTTAACAATCACCTTTAGATGTTGATTTAAATATATATTGGTGAATCTTGGATGTGGTAATTATTCATAATTAGATGTTTTATTAGTTTATTAAATACATGCTACATGGATCCTGATTTTATCAAATCAACTAATCTTAATTGTTGATTATCGTGTGCCGTAGAATTTAAATTACATAATTTGTGAATTTGATATGCCCTTGTTTATTAACCCGATTGAGTCCATGGAAATATTTATGATTGCAAGTTAATTAAATTAGTTAGAGTTTTAAATCAATTGAAAAATTAGATTTCTTGAAAATTCCATATTAATATTTCATATTGCTGATTATTTAATTGAGTGTATATGTTTATGTCGGCATATTTTATGCATGTAGGTGTTAAATACATTTGTTAAACATTATAGATTGAGTATTACTGGCATGTGGTTATGTTATGTCAAGCATATGTGCATTTATTTTTATAGATGGTTAAATGCATTAGATGTGCATATTCATATTAGCGGTTATAATTTGCATAGCAATTGACATGGCATGGCATGGCATGGTTGGAATGAATGCATGTGTGCATTAATTGAAATGGCAAACTGAGCTACACCAGACTAGTAGTCGAGCCCGTGGGCAGCGGGGATTAGAATGGTCCGGTGCATCCTTCGATCCCGGATACCGCGGTTTGTCCTAAGTGCCACCACTGCCTAGGTGCACTAGGGGACTTCGTTTTACTATATATTACTGCTATATACGATAGATCTGGTGGTAGCAAGTTGAGATAGCAAGACGACGCATTCCTTGCCAATAAGAAAAGATGTGATATTATATTAGAGGATAGGTGCATCTATTGCATGACTGTGTGGGTACGTTTTTAGAATATGCATTAGCTTGTATAAGCAGGTTGTGCTGTATAATATGCATGGTGTCTCATTTGTGTGGATTTATCATATAGATCATGCAATACATATTCATGCATACCTTATCATTTCAAGTTAAGTTCTTCTTTTGATATTTATAGGTGCCGATTGGGTCTGTATAGTTAGTGGTTGGTTGTTTATCAAAAATGTGGATAAGCCAGATAATTATCATATTGTTTAGTTATATACTTATATAGAACAATAGTAGCACTGGGTATTTATTTAATTATCATTTAGGTATTAATTATCTGATTCGGCGGATGAAGGGGTGTGTACTGAGTTGGTGTGACTCATCCCAAATCTTTTAACAATTTTTCAGGTAACCAGATGTAGCGCAGCAGAAGCGTGGTAATTTGGATCTAGAGGGATTATTTGTAAGATCATTAGGTACTCTTTTTGGATGATATATGAATTGTTGTATGATGGCATGAATTTAGTTTATTGAATTATTTGAATGATGTTCTGGATCCTGGGTTACTCTTCATTTTTTTCCAAACCGACGTAGTTAAGGGGGGTTAATTTCCCCAGTCTCGTTGCCGGATTAATCCGCTATGTATACGAAAATTCGGGACGTGACAGGCAAAACTAGAGAGATTTTTAAAAATAAAGAGAAAGAGAGAGTAGTAAAAATTATGCAAAAAATATCTTAGAAAACTTATGAACATGAGTGTTTTTGGCATAAAATCACTTAGGTCCCATTTGGGACGGGGGTAAAGTTGATGAGAGTAAGTTTGGCATAAAATTGTGAATATGAGTATGTTTGGCATAAAATCACTCATTGTGACTATCTTTATTCTTGTTGTGTTTGGTTTGAACTAGAATATATTTAGAGGATAACCTTGTCTTATGTTTGACATGATATATGCTTACTAATTTTGAAATTAATAATGATTTATATTATTTGACCGATAATATAAAATTGAAAATTTATATCATAAATAATACATAAATAGTAATGTAAAGTATTCTATATACTAGATGGGATAACTATCCCTCGATCAAAGATTTGGTGATAAAATATTCTATATTCTAGATGGGATGACTTATCTCTCATTTTATCCTCATTTTTTTGGGATAAATCATATTAAGTTAATCCAGGTTAAGTCACATTTTATTTGCAAAACAAACTAGAGATTGATGATAAATTAGATTTATTCATGATTATCCTATACCAAACATAGCCTTATGCCTTGTTTGGTAACACTATTAGGTACCTCTGTCACTATCAATTTTAAAATTGATATTGATAGGAACTATTAAGAGATGTTTGGTTAATTGTATCAATTGTAAAATTTATAGTGTAAAAAAAGCATATTATATAATACAAGTGACAACTTGTATTACTTTTGATATTGATACTCCAACGTTTGAAAATATTAATATCAATATTGACATAGTACCAAAAATGAAACTCTAACCAAACAGGTCATTAGGTGGTGTTTGGTATGAGAATAAGAATATACCATTCCTTGTGACAAATCATATTCTCATTATATTTGATTTGACTTAGGATAGATTTAGGGGATAATCCCGTCATATATTTGATATACCAAAGATACATTTGAGAATAAAAGGATATATTTTACATTTTATTCATGTTATGTGCTTATTCTTATTTTTTATAACATATTTAAAATATTTTTAAATTAAATTTGATAATCATAAAACAAGTTTGAAATACAGATGTTAACAAACCTAAAAATTAAATTTAAATAATATGATATTTTTAAATATCTTAAAATAAATAGACAAGCTGTTTGACGATTGCCAAAGTAATAATCTGATTAGACTTATAGACTTGAATATACTAAAAAATGTTTTATTAACTTAATATAAATTTTAAATTTTAAATTTTGAAATAATTATTATGCACGTAAATTTAAAACATAACTATGTAGAAAGACCTAGGGTTAAACTAGGTCCTTGAATTGGGCATGTTTTTTTAAAATTATTAGACAAGTTTGATTTCCTGTAAGAAGACTTAGAGAAGGAGGTGGACAGAGTAAAAAAAATATTTTAAAATATAAAAATTTTATTTAAGTTAAGATAAATTATAAAAATGATACGTTAAGTTAAACTATAGCAGCGCCACCAATGGCACCGCACTATTGTTTCGTTTGCATATATCGACTATGGCGGCACCCTTGATTTGAGACATCTTATATGATTGTATTTATTTTGCTGTTTGATTATTAATTTTATTTATTTACATTTTTATTGAAATGTAATTTATAATTTAATAAATTAAGTTAATTTTAAATTAATATTTATTTATTGCCATCTTATTGATTTTTTATTTTTTTTGTTTTATTGATTTTTATATTTGTTTATTAGTTTTCGATTTGATTTTAGTTTTTATCACTTTATTGATATGATTTATCATGATTTGATCGATTAAATTTACTGATTTGACATTATTATATTCTTGGTTTATGCATCGTTACCATATTACTTATTTGATTATTATATTTTTTTAACATTTTTATTAAATGTATTTATGTTGCCCTGGTCGCGCCCCCTCTACCCCCTTTTTTTCCCCTTTCTTCTGGGTGCCAATAGGGCCCTTCCTCAGGGGTGACAATGCAGAGGCCAGAGGGCAGTGTAGATGAGGAGCAGATACATTTGGAGGAGTCTTATCCTCGAAAGAAGAGTTTTGAGAACGAGATGTTTCATTCATGCATTAGATGTGACAGTTTATCCTTGATTTTAACCTTGATTTTGAAGATAAATTATGTTAAATTAATCTAAGTTAAACCCTATTTTACTTAGAAAACAAACAAAAATTCGAGAATAAATCAAAGTTTATCCCTAACCATCCTCGTACCAAGCACGACATTAGTCACCAAACAGACCCAAAGAAGTATAATATAACCCCCACTCGTCCTTCTTTCATATGCCTGTGGACTATATGTACATTGTGTTCTATTTTGTGTTCTAAGAGGGGACACTCTTTGCTTCATCTCCTAACTCCCCTTTGGGAGCGAGTACAATTCAGGCATAACTGTGGTTCATCCCTATTATAAAATTTTGGGGATAAATCCGGGTTATCTCCGAAATTTCGAGGATAACTCAAGTTTATCTCCAAGTTATCCCCCTACCAAACAAACAACATCTCAAGGATCGACTAGGTCTATCCCCACCTTCAATTTGGGAATAATCTGTTTATACCTACACAAGTTTTCAGAGATGAACTAGGGTCCATGTTACATCCTGTACTGGTGCTTCTTCAGTTCACAATAACTGGGGCAGTCAAGATGCCCTTAAGAAGGGATGTAAGTACATGTATGTGCATGTTACTAAAGAAACATTACATCGTTGTATTTGATCTTTATGCAGAAGAGGAATATGATAATAACAAATGTCCTCTTTAGTACATATATGTTATTACCAAGGGAATACAATATCAGTGATATTATTTTTTATGTTTTTAATAGTAGTGTTCCGAAGGAATTTTTCATTGGAATTTTGATCAGAGGTATAAAATCTAATGGTGTAGTCATTTTAATACTGCTCCTTGAAGGGTAGACTATTGATTGATACTAAAATTGATTCACAACAATTTCTGAAAGAAAAGAAAGTATTATCATTTTGTAACCCGATTGCAGGTCAGGTTTGTGAATTTTGTTAAGGCTGATGGTGCATATACATGCCAGCCATAAATTTAGTACAGTCCAACCTTGGTTTCTCTTTGTTACAAAGGGCAAATATACGATTTTTAAAATTAATACGGCTTAAACAAATAGGCTATAATTTCAGGGAATTTTGAACTGGTCGGGTGAAGGATCGGGTTGGGCTAACCCGACCCGGTCTGATTTTTATTTTTTGTTTTATTTTTAACGTATTACAATATATATTTGTAATAAAAAGTATATTTTAACTAGTCGAATAATTTTCTTATTTATAGTAAATTTTTAATATTTTATGTCATTTTAATATTAATTTTATAATTTTAACATTAAAATAAATTTGGAACCAGATTGGATCTTAACTGATCCGAGCCAAACGGGTCGACCGACTGGCTCGATTTGGATTAGTCTAGAGTCGATTCCCATCCTTCCTTGCACTAGTTAAAATAACGTGCTCCGCAAGTGTACCCTTGAATTAAAGATAATTATATATAATGTAAAAGATCATAATTTTTGTGTTGATAAATTTATCTACTCTTAGTTGAGTACTATAAAATGAATAAATTTGAAAATATCTATTTAGACATATTAAAATTTACAAAAGTCAAAAGGATAAAGATTCTATTGTAACTTGAATTTTTTAGAAACTGATACGGTAATTTTGTACGTGCACGGATAAATTAAAAATTATTTTTATGTAACCATACATGTGTAATGTAAAGTACTATCAAGTTTGTAATGATTAATTAACGATTCGTTCTTCTTCAATAAATAAGAATTTTCATGGATAAAAGTCATTAAAACAGAAAAATGTGAACAGTTTTGACGGACAAAATATAATTGTTATCAACAAATTATTTGGTAATCACACAAAATTTATAAAATACTATATTGGTAAATTTAAAAGTGACTTTTAAATGTTTTAATCAGTAAAGGTGCAGCCATCCTCTAGTTACTTGCCGGTAAAGATGAGACAATACTTGTCGAGAGAGATGCCCTCCTTGTCTTGAATCTTCTCCTTAACCTGTACCCTACAATGGCAACAAGTGCCAAGAGGTGACCAAACCGTTAGAGGCCAAAAGCGGAGGGGATTGATCCGTTGGCAAATCCGTCGAGGACATAGCGCATCTGTCAGGTGAGTGGGTGGCCGAGGGTGGAAGCTCAGGAACCCGAAGAGGCAAAGGTCACTACTATAGAGGAAATGTCAGGAGTATGTTGACAAGGGGAGGTTGCGGTGGAGGGCAGGCGAAACCTTCAAAAGCCAAGGGCGGAGGCATTGTGGGGCAAAGGAAGCGGTGTCAGGTGACGGGGTGGCCGAGGGCAGAATCTCGGGGGCCTGAAGGCATTGCGGGGCAAAGGACGCGGCGGGGGCAATATTTAGAAGAAAAAAAGTCTAAGTACAGAGGTCAAAAAAATTGATTATGACGGAGCTGTGGGCCTGCAGGGCAGAGAAACTGGCAGGAGAAAGAGTTCCATTATTTGACGGAGGTGCGGGGCAGGGAAGATGGCAGGAGAGATGTTACTGCAAGGCGGAGAAGGGGGTGGAGAAGCCGCAGTAGCACCGAGAAACTGGCAAGAGAAAGAGTTCCATTATTTGACAGAGGTGCGAGGCAGGGAAGACGGCAGGAGAGATGTTGTTGCAGGGTGGAGAAGGGGGTGGAGAAGCCGCGGTAGCACCGAACGACATTTCAAACCGCTTGTTATTCCATGGACAGGAGAGACGCTACTGCAGACAGGAGATACGCTGTTGCGGAGCGGAGAAGGGACCGGAGAAGCCACGGTAACACGGAACCAAGTTTCAGGCTGCTCGATGCTCCATCGAACCGTTGTGAATTTAATCTTGATGATCGGATGCTCTCAAACGATGACAGGATGAAAAATGGGCATATCCAGTCAGACCTGATAACTCATTTTTGAAATAAATGTTTAAACTATTTGTACTAATTAATTGATTTTAGTAAAAATTTCACTTCCAGTTTCTTACTAAAAATAATCATCCACTTGAGATTATCAAGCATAAATATTTAATATGTATTCAGAAGCCATCCTACTTGCTTGAGCAAGTTCTGTTCAACTCATCTGAAAATAGGAGCACTTTCTCTGACAATTCACAAAATGCAGATCGACTTCGGCAGAAGAAACAACGTGGAAGACCACCTTAACCATAAGAGAGAATCAAATGTTGGAACCAGAGATTCTGCAAGGCTGCTGGTATAATGACACTATGCTATTGTAATGGTGATCAACATATCCACTAACAATTTCTCTCATAATTACAATCATCAGAAGACTGCCGTTGATTTTTCTTGGTGCTAACCATCGTCGATTAGTAGACCCCTAAAGAACAACATTAAGGTAAAGAAATGGACTACTACATACAGTTGAATTCTTTTCATCATATAGTAGTTGATACGCCCAAATATTTTTCATTTTATCATATTCTCGTATGTGCTAAAGGTGGTGGCTTTTATAAGAGCCAAAAATACACTTAAGACCTTCCTAATTGGCTTTATCAACTACTATGTATTAAAGAATTCATAAAAATTGCAGAAAAATAAATCTAAATTCTACAAATATTTTGTTGTCTCCAAACTCAAACGATAACATCTTTGACTTTCTTGTACATCAGGTCCCGATCTCATTCTCATCAAGATTTCTATACTTTGTACATGATTATTGATTATTCTCTGACACATTCCTCTCATTCAGGCCAAATTCCAACTTCTACGATTTCAGTATTGCCTGTGAAAAGGTCCTGAAATTATAAACATGGTTATCTCAGTTCTTGACTACACCCTTATGCCTAGTCTATAACATGAACATAAACCTTAAAGATAAAGGTAGAGGCAAAGTTAATAGAAACATAATTGTTCAGACCAAACTACCTAAGTTTGTGTGCAAATGCATATGGTACGACGATGTATCAGTCTATGATTGGAAACCATGGATAAATTAATAGATCTATGAGGACCCCATGCAGCTGGGTTCACCTTAGGATCAAAAATTAAAAAGATTGTACAATCGAAGAAAAGCATGCACCCTTATGTGTAGAAGGTTTTGCTGACTATGCATTCATCTTCTCTAAGAAAGTAAAATTAACCAGGGTTTTGCTGAATGCGTATAGAAATATACCGCAAATGATATTTTTGTTATGCCAGAGATGATAACATATATAGGTGGATTTGCAATGTATATAAAATGTGAAAAAATTGTAGTTTGTTTCCATGTGTATAAAGTGCAATGAACACTATGGCTAAATTTTGCTTACTTGCCTTGTGACTGTGAGGACTTAGCTGGAGCATGGATGTAGAAGCTATTTGGTGTGAACTTTAACACTGCCATAGGTTAAATCCCTTCTCAACCCAGAGCCAGAGACCAAGACATCCACCATGAAAACTGCACAAACAGGCCTGTGGTCTGAAAACTTAAGACTCACCCCAAGTGTAGAACAGCTGATCAATTTCATCTCCATGCCATAGCATGCAATCACACCTGAAAAATTCCAAGAAACATATTGGTAGAGAACAAGAAATTTGTTCTAGTGCTCAAGTTGATTAAATAAAAAATCAAAATTATCAATATGACAAATATGAAGAAACTAATAAAAATTCATGGTGTTTCCTGTCTATCCATCTATTCCAGAGGAATTGTAGGAAGTACCAATAAGTAATTATATAAATTGATAAAGAGAACTTTTAAAATTTTTAAAAACTTCATTTAAGTCTAGGTCTTCAAAGGACTTTGAGAGAGACTGTCATTCTTCTGGTGGCAATCAGATTCAAGCAAAAGCAGAGATGTGAAATTGTAGGGAAAACTTTAGCTACCAGAGATTGGCTAAAACTTATGAACTCTAATCAACAGCTTACCCATTTCAATCTTTTGGATAATTGTTATGGTGTTGCAACTGAGCACTCTTTCTCTGATTTTGCCTCCACCATGGATCAAGGGTCTCAAGATTCTTACCTGGTTGATAAAGGCTAATCTAGCAACAACATGAATTGGGAGAATAATCAAAGCTTTGCTTCTGCTAATATTGCACCATTCGGTTGTGATCCAAGAGTGATCTTAAGCAACTTGTCATTCATTGAGCAGAAAATACACCAGGTTCAAGAAACTTCTTCTGTGCTTTAAGGTGAAATGAATTTTCCACAGTATGGAAAATCCGAAAGTGGCAGGAAAGCTAGAGATACACCAGAAGTTGGAGGCTGTGCAGAGAGTAGTCCAATAGACATAAGATGGAAGAAAACCAGCCAGTAGGTCAAAGCAAATCTGATCCATGACAGTGTAAGCCCTTAACTCCAAAGTTTAAATATGAGAATACACTAAAAATTAAGTCCAATACTCCAATTTAAATCCGTCAAAGCCTGTCAAAATCTGAAAGATGATGACTCTGATCAGAACACTAAAAAATTGAAAATATCTAATGAGAAGCACTAAACATAAACAAATTGAAATCAATCAAATCCAAAAACTGAAAGTCTAACTAAGGAAATCCTGGAACTAAGAATTGGTATATCAGAATTCCCAACCTCAAAGACCTTAAAATCCCAAATAGATTTTTGACCTATAATGATCTGAGAAGCGTGATGATTTTGACCTATAATGATCAACCAATAGAATAACATAATTTTAATATATATTGAGATCTGATTCAATCCCTTTAAGCCAATAGAAAGCAAATGTCAACTTAAGTGTTCAAACGTAATCTCCTCTTACTTCAAGAATAACCATGTTTCTACCCTAAGTCTCAAAAACTTCACTTTCTTAAAGCTGGTCCAAAAGCATCTTTAATTACAAGGATAGACACAGTCTATTCCATGTATTTTGTTCATAATGGAAGCATATAGATAGAAGCCTACTTAAGTGTTCAAACTTTATCGCCTCTTACTTCAAGAATAACCATGTTTTTGCCCTAAGACTCAAAAACTTCACTTTCTTAAAACTGGTCCAAGAGCATCTTTAATTATAAGGATAGACACATTGTATTCCATGTTTTATCCTCAACAAAAGCATATAGATAGAAGCCTATTTTAATAGTTTCGATTTATCTCCTAATATGGCATGAGATCAAGGAAGTCTGATCGGGATTGGATTCAACAATCCTACTATTTATGCATGAAAGTGTACCACTGGGGTTTTTCTGAAAGACCATAATTCACTAAAAATATGAAGAATAAAAAAAATCGCCATCCCAGTGGTCCTAGAAGAAAGGGATTCGACGTCATCCTAGTAGTCCTAGAAAAAAGGGATTCAGAGTCTAGAAAATGTACGAAGTAATAAAAAGAATTTACAAGGGGTGGTATAAAGAAAATCCAAATGGAAAAGAGAGGAAAGCAACTTTCAGATAGTGCAACAAGTGACAAAATTAGTGAATAAAGGACATAACTTGCTGAAGGCCATAGGTCCAATCCCTTAAAAAGTAGAAAATTGTGTCAATCTTCAATCTTTGAATTGGTTAGCCAGAAATCAATCTATGAGTCAATACCCTGGTCTTAAATCTGTTTACTGATAATATAGACTGATCCAAAGCACTGATTCCAATGTTGTTGAGTTTTGGAACCTTCACAAGTTTAAATGGGAACCCTCAAGCATGAATATACACCATGGTAAAATCTTCATGGTTTTACCTTCAAGCATTCTTGGTACTTCATAAACATAGTTCACATTGCTTAAGGCAACATGGGGATTAAATGGTTGTGAAGCTAAAACTCTCATCGAAACCTAAAAAAACAAGACATTCAAGCACATTCACCTTTGAGTAGCATCTTCTTTTCCTTCAATGCATTGTCAACATATAAGCTGCCTACAAAGTTTGCCAAAAAAATTGAACACCTTGACATCAAAAACCAAAGAAATAGTACCATAGCACTTCTTTTAGGGGACAACTTCTCCAAAGATACCCGTCATAACCATTGGCAAGTAGACAAAAGAGGGATTCAAATGTCAAGAACTGGATAGAAAAATTCGTTCACCACTGTTATTATGATTTCCCAGAAAGAGATAGAACCATGTTTTAAAATTCAATCATAATCAGCTATGCTAGATTGTTGTGTATACTATGCTAATAGCAAATGATCCAATATGCCTCTCTAACAAGGTTATTTTGGCCAATTTTATTGTGAAAAAGTCCGAAAGAAATTTATCCACATCACTCCAAGCTAGATCATATGGCCAATCTTTTTGGATTTTGAATAGAACAATCTTGGGGCTGAAGAATCCCTCAACACACATCAATAGAGAAAGATTTATTAAATCATATAGTATGGGCTCCTAGAACTCGTATTTCCAATGTATTGATAGTAAAAAAGCATTTTAGTGAAAGCCATGTGCATACATGTGACAAAAGAATTGTTTTACCTGAAAAGTAGAATATACTTCAGTATTAAAACCAATTTCTTCACCATTGTCATTTGCTCCAAATCCTCTTGGCTTTCCATAATAAATATGTCACCCAAAAAAGTCACCAAACTACCAAAAGATGCTAATAAAGAATCTGATTTAAGCTAAATCAGCCAAATAACCACCTCCAGTGAGTTATCTTGGACCTATAATGTCAAACGTCCTCACAATCTCTTTATTCAGGGTAGAAGAGTCAACAAGTTACAAAACAATACCTATATATACATGTTAGAATACATATGATTCTCGGAACTTCTTTTTGCAGAATGATTGGAAAAAGGGATTGCAATTCATAAATAGATAAAAATGAATCCAGATACCAATACAACCAAAACCAACAGAAGATCTATCCAACAGATCAACCAGTACGTAGGATCACAAAACGGCATCTAGATGCTTTACAAATACACAGGACATTGCACATACCATACTAAAGGAAAAAAATCAGCAAAAGTGTTAAATTACAGTAGAAATGGTTGCATTTTCTCTGCATTCCAGTGTGTTATCAACTCCTACAATTACCTGCACACCTTACGGACACAACCCCATTTCGCCCAATACCAGATTTAAATCGAGGTCTGGATCAGCTAGTGCTGATCCCGATCTGATTTAAATCAGATAAGCTGGGTCAGGCTGATTGAAGAGAAGAAAAACAAATCAAAAATCGGCCCGGATTGGCTCTTCAAAAAACTAAAAAGAGAAAAAAATAAAAAAATAGAAATGATGGATTGTGGACCAATTCCGATCACATTCGACTACAGTAACAATCCTGTGGGGCCAAGAACCACCACCCATGCGGTGGATCCAAGAATATTGGGTACCTTAGTTGTAGAGGCATGCGGTTTAAAAAATGGATACATAAATATACTAATGAACTCCAACAAACAAATCAAATTCAAACATTATGTGATGTAGTACCAACCGGGTCTGGGTTTACGTCATCCAAGCAAGGATATTGAGGAAGTGTAGTGACATCGGAGGCTGCAGGTGCCTGTGAAGAAGAGGCAAATAAGAAGAGAACGTCATGAGATATTGTTAAAAAATGGACGCCAACTTACATCCGATAGTCAAAAATGAGAGGACGAAAAAGGGGCCATCTTCGTCAGCTTCGGTGACTTCTTGGTGGGTTTCTCAGCTTCGGCAGAGGGACTGGAGGCGAAGAATCAAGAAGGTCAGGACAAAGGCCACGACGAAAAATTGCGAAATGGGTGACGGGAAGAAAGATCGCGACCTCGTCGGTGAGCGATGCAGATGGGAGGTTCGTCGATGGCTTGTCGGCGGAGGGAGCGGAGGCAAAGAATCGAGAAGAGATTATGCCGTTTCCGGGAGGGAGGGGGAGATTATGGCGGAGGGCGGTGAAACCGTCGGGTGAGGGGCGGCCGAAGGTGGAATATCGAGAGCCTGGAGGTGTTGCGAGGCGAAAGACGCGGCAGTTTCGGAAGGGAGGGGGAGATTACGGCGGAAGGTGGCGAAACTGTTGGATGAGGGCGGCCAAGGGCGGAATATCGGGAGTCTGGAGGCATTGCAAGGCGGAAGACACGGCGGAGGCAGTCCACGGGGCGAAAGATAAGGCGGCCACGATGAAAAATCGCGAAACCGTAAAATCGGACAGTCGGACATTAGATCGATTGTTTCGGCGGTCGACAGACGGAGAACGAAAAAAACCCATTCCCACTTTTATATACTAAGTTAGTCGGACAGTCGAACATTAGGTCGATCGTTTGGACGGTCGACAGACGGAGGACGAAAAAAACCCATTCCCACTTCTATATACTAAGTTAGATAAGTTAGATTATATTACAATACATATCAAAATTTAATACCAATATTTTACCATGAGTGTAATCAAATAGATTATCTTTTGGATACAAATTCCATGAATAATGAAATGTTCATATTTCACACAAATAGTAGGTGTATTCTGGTTGTGCATCTTGCTCGTAGCGGGAGTATGCAGGCACATACGATCGTCGGAGAGAAAATTTCTGAATGTATCTAAAGTAGGGGTGCAAGCGAACTAATACGTTCGAGTAGTTCGATATTTGACTTGTTAAAAGTTCAACTCAGATCGTTTATTAAGTTAAATAAATAAAAAATTCGACTTATAAATGAGCAAAGTCTGAACAGAGATCTGCTCGACTCGATAAGTTCATGAGCAGAACTCGTTTAAATGTTCGATAGAATGCTCGACCAAGTATTTGATTAATTACTCGATTAATTATTTATTTAAATAATTAAATTAAAATATATTATATTTACTATATATTTATGTTTTAAATATTATGTAAAATTATATTTTTGTCTAAATAATAATTTAAAATAATTTTTTTAATATTTAAACTCTAACTTTAAGTAAACGAGCTCAATCTCGAGCTTGAAAATGAGTTCGAATCGAGTTCCAGTATAAACGAGCAACTCGACGAGTCGAGCTCGAACTCGTCGAACTTAAATCGAACCGAGTTCGAACAAGACTTTTGAAAGTTCGTCGAGTGTTGAGCTGAGTTCGAACGGTTAAATAATTGATCGAACCGAACTCGAACAAAACTTTACTCAGCTCGGTTCGGCTCAATTGCACCCGTATGTATGAGTGCAAGCGAGAACAGTTTTCTCTTACTTGCACTCATACAAAGCTTCAAACTTCGGTTACAGCGATGCAACTCCAACTCAATGCCTTTATTTTAGTCTGAGCTACCAGCACCAAAAACCGGTCTGAATGAACCAACTTTGAATGATTTAGCTAGGGGTAACATAAGTATCTATAATTATGACTGCTTTTAAATACATCCCTGTAAGATTAGAAAACCTGGAAAATGTTCTTTCGATATTGTTGTGTTCTAAAAGGAATTCTTCACCGGTTTAGAAAGCTCTCAAACATCACCATTCGAAAAACTTAAGAGCTTGCTGATCTGAGTTATTTGTTTACTTTATTGAGCAGAGTTCAACTCCAGCTTGAATATATTTTTTGGGGGGATAAAAGCAATCTGGGTAAGCAAATCTTAGGCACTTTCTTCCTCGTGTAAGAAGTTTGATGAAATTGCTAGTGAAATTTATGACAATTGCTCTACACAACGTGAAAAGGATTAGGATCAAGAAACTCCTCGCTTATGCAAGCCCAAGATAAAGGGTATAGAAAACAGTGGATAACCTAATTTGAGACTAACAAAAAGTGATGCAGTCCAACAAGATTAGAGAAGTATATGATGAAACAAATCTTCCATGGATATATCAAGAATGCGGATTTACCCAGCCAGAGACCCTAACCAATGGCAACATAATATCGACTAGATCTATCTACAAGGCAAGATTGAATACCTAAGAGAACTAGACAGAGAAAATACCCACATATATTGGGCCGACCAAATTCATCATATTTACAAGAGATCAAGCTATGGCATCCAAAAATCCATGTCCATATCATCGACCTAATGGTAGACCACCTTGAAGTGCCGTCGCACGCATTCACTAGTAGCAGACTTCTAGTGGCATGAAAGACTGTCTAATCGACAATCATCACATTTTCCAAGCATAATTCATCTGCTTTGTTTTCAACGCCATTGGTGATGTTCAACCAAATATGGGATAACGATGCAATCCTAGGAAGGTTCAGTAGTAGCTCTTCCGTCGACTCATTCTTTGGAATTGCTGATGGCTGTGGCAGTTTGCATGCAGACACATATTCACTCTCTTCATCCCCAGTCTCCAAATGAAACAAAGATTGCCTAGTAAGGTTCAATAGCAGCTCTTCCACTGACTCATTCTTTGGAATTGGAGGTGGTGACTGTTTGTAGACAGACGCATATTCACATCCTCCATCTGCCGTCTCCAAATGAAATAAAGATTTCATATTTATTGTTGAACATTTATATAAATTGGGTGCCATTTCTTTGAAATGATCACCGTCATTGTTGTATCCATTCATTTGCAGGGCAGGGCCTTTTCAAAACAGACAGCACAAAGAATTGACCCTTGTCATTAGATGCTTATCATTAGATGCTGTAGAAGTCAAAGAATCATTGAATAAATACTTGCCTGTTTGTTGTAATATATCTTCATCCACAAGGTTATCAGCCTCCAATAGAGGATCTTCCAAAGTCTTCTGCTCAGAAATATGTTCTCCCATGTTGTTCAGTAAATCGTTCAAGGACACAGATGGATAAAGAATTTCGGGGGGCACGAATTGAGGCAGGTCATCAAACTCAAGAGTATCTAGTCCCAACTCATAGTCTGTGTTTCTGGCAGAGACGTCCATCACTGAAAGAGGAGATAGCATCAGCATTATATATTCAAAATTTTCAAATAAGAGAGAATTATTCCTAAACATGAAAAGAATTATTGCTAAACATGAAAAGAATTACTCCTAAACATGAATAAATGACTATGTTCAAAAACAAAAATGCACTGTCAATCACAGGCCAAAGTTATTTTATCTGCACTATAACCACTTGTTGTCTGTTAATTGTCCTAGCCTAGACTTAATTCTACATCCCTTCAGAAAACTTGTGTGGCCTATTTTCCAAATAAATATTACCCTTTGCATATATTTTTGGATTCATCTCTGAACACAAGCCCTGCTCTAATACAATTCTTTCCTACTTTACAAGCTATATGACCTTTGACGGACCGTTGTTGCACTAGCTAGTACATAAAAAAACTGTAGGAAAAAAAGATACCTGAGCTTGGTGAGTGATATTCCTGTGATAAAGTATCTAGTATCCTCACCATATCCCCTGTTCCACTCGTGGAGGAAGATTTACTGGCGGAAGTTGAGGAGGAATCATGAAGATCTAAGAATGTGGAACCAAATTCAGCCTTCACATGATTGTGACAAGGCGATTTGATGCCATCTCGGTCACCAAAGAGTGAACATTTGGATTCGATGCACGGAAAATCTAATATAACTGGTTGTCTGCTAAGAGCATTAAGACGGGGATCACACTGGATAAGCTTTTCGAAGTGTCTGCCAAGTAAACCTTGCGGTATCTGTAAAGAGTGCCTCCTGCAAATGAAAGTCGAGGGACAAGGTCATGATCTTGTGTGCAAAACATGATAGGAAAAGCAACTACATCAAAAGGCCGTGCAATGAAATTGGCTTTCAAGCATAGATGACATAATATAACTAGTTATTAGGAGGAAAAAGTGTACAATAATATGGGAGAAGAAAACTTCCTGTGACATTAGCAAACAATAAACCCCACATAAAACAATGTATCAAGACAATCCATTTGACAGAAATAAGACACGACATAAAACTGTTGCCTAAGAAGCATCATTCTTCAGTCTTCACTCTTAAAACCTTTATCTTGTCAACCGTGTGACCATATAGAGGCATCTTTCCTCCAAAAGCAGAAAGTTGTAGTTATTTGCTATAGCTATATCCTATTTATTAGACAAACTATCTGCGTCAACTGACTAGTTGATGTGAGATGTAAGAGCAAATTTTATCTTACGTTTGAAGAAGAAAAAAGGAGAGAATAATCTTTTGCTAAATACTTCCAGATTTTCCAAGCCCCTTAAATAATATTTTCTAGAGGATGAAAATCCTTTACTGGTTACTGTAGCATTACCTATGATACTCATGTTATAGCAGAAAAAGGCTGAAGTGAAGCAGTAATTTATGTGTGAGCAATTCAAATTTCTATGAGAAAAGAGGTAACTCAATCAGCTAAAGGAAATGATGGTGCACAAATCTGGCAAGAATTTACAAAATAAAAACAATATGAACATGGAGGTGTTTCAACTATCAAGGGAGGTGGGAATAAACCAAAGCCCAAGCTATCTCCATTGGTAGCAATTATATATTTCTTCTAATATAAATGTTTCTACTTTCTAGTAAGTACACTTTGGGTGCAAAATTCTTAAAGTTACCACTTGGCATCTTTGTCACCAAGAAAAGGATAAGAATCACTTAAAAACAGGATGCTCTAGATAAAATAACTCTTCATACTTCATACTTCCCAAACAAGAGGAATGACCCACAAAATATTTAGATGTTCAAATAAGTTTTAACCTTCCATATTTTCTGGAGGGAGTTGACTATTTTGTAGAAAGCTTCAAAAATAATGCAAGGATTGCATTATTTAGCAAGCAGGAGCAGATTAAGTTTAAGACTATAGTAAGTACACCCCAAGAAAATGTCTCACGGAATAAAAAAAGTCAGACCATGCTAAATGTGATACTATTTAAAAAAATTTATCTCTGACATGGAAAAACGAAATAGGGCACTGCCTACTGCCTACAGCAGGATATGGGGAACATGTTTTATTTTTTTTCCCAAAGGAAACTAATGATCATGTGGTACCTTCAGAGATGGATGTAGTAATTCCTCCAGGACATTTTCCACGTGCACTTTATGAGCTACGATAGAATCAGGACTCTGCCTAAAGTAGGACATATGAATGCGATTTTTATTTCCCGTCTATCAAAAGGGAAAAGATGGGTATCTTTAAGAAATGGCATAATAAAACACACATGGCTTTGCTGGTAACCTTCAAAGTCCTACTCCCTACACCCTGAATAAAGAGAACCAATGGAAAGCAAGAGATCTCGTATGTCCAATCAATACATCTATAGTTATTTGTAAAACTATATCAAGGTGTTAAAAATAATTGTTGCTGTTGGTTTATTATTCATATTTGTTTAGATTTAGAAACAATTGCCTTCTTAGCATGAGTGAAAGAAAAATGTCTTCTAACAATGGTTGTGTCGGAGTTTTTCAAATGAACCATGGCAATGAGAATTTAGGTTCCAGCTAACAAAATCCCAGTAACACTTATAGTTGACATCATAGTATAATCATGACTGCACTATGTCTAGAACAAGGAAAATCAGTAGTGGAATTGCATAGCTCTTTACAGTCCAAGCACTCATGTCAAATGATTAATGGAAAACTGAACATGCATTCCTTGTCAATGTTTCCTATGAGTTTTGTGAGAACAAAACACCTAAGAAACATAAAAGTATTTTCCTGACCGGTCCAAACTCGCTTGCCCACCAGTAAAATCTGAAGTTGGATGCCATGAAGTATGCTTTCTTGGCTGTGGATTGCTTTCTTTGAAGAACAAGGGCTGCCTCGACACCTACAGAAAACCAGCAGAAACATTGTTAGTTACGTTGTTAAGTAAGAGGTCAGACAGGTTATATAGTATGAAGGAGGAAAAAGGACAACACAGAGAACTTACCACTATATCCAAGGTACTCAGACCAGTATCTGGGCATGCTGCCTTTATAGCATTGATGTCAGACCATTGGATTTCAATCTTACTCTTTAGACCACCATCAAGGATTTCCCATACTAGTTTGCGTTTGGCAAAGTAACATTTTGCCACCAAATCACCTTCATGTCTTGATGAACGCTGGTTAAAGAAAAAAATGAGTAAATTTAACCGTGAACCGGAAGCTGAAGTGACCGCAGCAAATAATAAACTCAACCGAGAAAGAGACAGGGAAGTTAAACGGCAAATGATTTGGACCCCTGCTTGCTCTAATTAACAATTATATTCTGCCAAATGATTCGCCAGTAGACATTTCAAAACATGATTGGCAGCAGAATGACTCACGACCCATTTTCCAATACTCAAACATCACAAACATAGACTGATTTACTCAGAGCAGGAAAGAAAGAAAGTACCTTCCATGTTCCTATCCTCAATAAGGTGATGGGAAAATTGGCAGCCTTCAGCTTATCTGCAGTGCCGTGAACGCCTTTGGTATCCTTTGTTTCGACATCGACGCCGCCACCACCGTCGCAACGATGCTCTAAAGACTTTCCATGAGAAAGCCTTGTCTGAATCAAATCCAGCAACGACGAGCTTTTCCTGAGACGCAAACCCAGTGGACTAGCCTCACAGAGAGGATTCTGTTGAGGTAACGATGCGCCAGGACTCGTATTCCACTACCAAACGAAAATCGGATAAATATAAAGAATATAGAATGGAAAATTTTCAGCAATTACTCATTCAAGAACATGCTGAATCACTGATAAAGCATATCATCTGAAAAGTAAAACATTCAAGTAGCTAGAAATCTGACGTTGTCCAGAAGTTGGCTAATTATAAGTTTTACCAACGATATACAAAGAATCGCAACACAGGCAACTCCGAAAGAAAAAAAAAGCGAAAAGCTTCGCGCCAAAAAAAAAAAGAAGATTAATAAAAAAAGACAACAAGAACCGACTTGATGAAAGGCTCCAGACACCCTTGGCTTCTTGCTGTCAGACCCGTGCTCCCCGTCCAACGCGTGACTGACGCCCAACTTCACCGCCAAGCCGGCCGCCGCCGCCCCGACATTCTCCGGCAACGGCATCTACGATTGTTGGCCGTCGTCCGACCTGAAGCGTAACGGGATCGGCAAGGCAACCACCCCGCTCGCCGACTCCGCTCGAGAACCCTGCGAGACGACGGCGCTCCCTCCCGCCGCCAGCAGAAAACCTAGCCCGAAGCTACCGATCACTGGGGCTGGGAGGACGCCTCCCCGAGATCGGGGATTCTGTTGGGCTTTTAAGAGCGGGCACGGGGAGCGTCGAGGGCGGAGGGAGACGGCCCGCCTCGTTTCTTTCCTTTTTTGGCGGGGCGACACCGCCGAGTTTGGAGAGTACGACGATGGATATTTTGCTCATGTGATGTCACGTGACATAAGTCACGTGCCGTCGTGGCTTCTGCGGTTCACCCCGGTGTCCCGGTGGCGCCGTACAGCCGTTGAGGTACCGACGCGTGTTGCTCGCGCGGAAACGTTCGCGACCCCCGGCACCCGGTTCCACGTGGCCAAACCGGGGTTGTGGAACAGAATTTGGCGGGTTCTGGATAATCCGTCCGAGATTTTCGGATGTTTGGTAGCGTTTTTCGGAAGCTGTTTTTTTACCGTCGTCAACGCCGGAAACGTCGCTGTTGGCAACCGCCGCGGTCTCTCCGACGGGCACGGTTGAGACGAACCCACGCACATGCGAGTAGGGTTGTTTACTATTCCGTTCAATCGAAAATAAAATAAAATCAAATAAAAATAATAATTTCGTTTGGCTTGAAATATGGATCGATGTATTTTGATTGCTGTTTTTTTCTGAACCAAATCAAATCGATAAACTGATCTGTTTAAGTTAGATTAAATATTTTATTTTAAGTTATGTATAATGTAATATTTATGCATCTTCTCTTGAAAAAAATAAATATATTTTAAAAAATTTAAGACAGAACTAATGGAAATGTATAAAAATATAGGTTGATTTTTGAAAGAATATAATTAAAGAGCTCAATGAAATTATATATTGACATATATATATTATAATTTGATAAAATATGATACGAATCAAGTCAAATCAAATCAAATTAATTTAGTACTATCTATTTTGGCTTGGAAGATAGTTTGATTCAATAAAAAAAACTTCTCGAATATTATTATATAAATTTTGATTTATCAAACGAGTCGAGCTTGAATTTAATAAACTCGTGAATATCTCAATTAAATATTTATACACAAAATTAAATTATGAATATTAATAATTATATACTATCACCTAAATATATGAAATGAGTCAAATACAAAGATTGATTCAATTTTAAATTTAGATCGAGTTTCATAAATGAGCTAAAATTAGATATTCATAAATAATTTTTAAATAATTTTTAAATTTGTAAATAAATTTGTATTGAGATCGAACTTGAGTTGAGTTGTTATTCGAGCTCGAACTTGAGCTCAAGTTTATTAACTAACAAATCAAACTCGAAAAAAGATTCACGGTACTTGTAAAAACTTGAGCTTGAACTCGTGTAAAATAAATAAGTCAAATTGAACAAATGCGGCTCCTTTACACCCCTACCGACTAGTGGGCTTGAATCTCTCGTTCGTGATCATGTGTGTAACAGGCTCATGCCTGATATCGTCCCTACCGGGAGATGATGTCTCCCCGCAGAGAAACAGATGTAGTTATATTTTCAAATAATAGATAACTAAATGATAAACTATGCTTTCAATTTTCTTCAAAAACTCATTTGATGAAAAATATTTTACTTAATTTGTGTATGTAGATAATATTTGTTTATGAGATATCTACTGGACTGGATTTCAAATATAAATAGTTTCTCTTTGGTCAAGAGAGTGGACGCAAAACTTCTATTTCGCTCTATTTAAGATCCACTCTAAGATTTTTTTTTATCATGCGTAACTGATACAGATAATTATATATAATTATTTTTATAAGAAAATATGCTTATATATTCTCTTGTTTGCATTAATATAAATATGTAAGAGGTTTTATATTTTAACATTTAAATCTTATTACACTTGATTAATGTGAAAGTTAAATTAAAATTTTGAACTATATAGCATATATCTGCTTTGAATCTAAAAAAAAATCCAACTATGTAATATCCGAATCAAATCTCTATCACAATCAAATCAAAAAGAACACAAAAGTACAATAGCTGTTTTTTTTTACAACACGTTTGGATAGAACTTACATCTAATTGTGTGGTTTGAGTAGATAGATTGTAACTCTTATATTTAGGAATGTATTATTAGATTAAATCAATAGATTACCAATAACTCTAGTTAACTATTTTTCGGATATTAAGTTGAAAAGAAATTATAAAGTTAAATATGCTTTGTTTAGAGTATTCTTAAGATTGATGACCTTTTAGGAATATTACAAATTAACATGGTTATCAAACTACTTAATTTAGCTCCTACAGATTGTGTTGTTGAGATTTGAACAATTAAAATTTCTTATCAATTCCGGCCAAATACATATTTAAGGTTCTCCACCCTTCAAACGTTGGACACCCAATTCACATATTATTTCTTGCTCTCCATTACCCTTGAATAATTTTGGATTGTTGAAGGATGTTCTCTCATAGTTTAATATTCAGTTGACATGTCTTTTAAGTGTCACTCGATTTTTGTTTGATTTGGCTTAACCAACTTGTGCCCTTTGACTAGGTCATAGCTAGGTTGGCATATCTAGGTGATGTTTGATTTGGCTTAATTTGAAAATCTAAACTCTTAATTCACCGTCTAATCTTTTGGTTTGTGATAAAATTAAGTACTTAATTTCATTAAGATGTTAACCGTGACTAGTTGATAATTTCACCTAAAAATATATTAGATACAACGAAAGGAATTGTTAAGACCCTCAAAATCTAAAGACAAAAAAAACTGTTTCATTTCACTTTTTTAAGAGGTGTATTCATATATAATGGGGTGTTTGGTTGCATGATAATTTTTTGTACACTTTCATGATAAAAAATTGTATTAAAATAAAAAGTGAACCAACTCATGATATAAAATTATCATGTTTGGAGGGATGTGATTACAAAAAAGAGTAACTACCGCGCATGACCAAACAAAGTGGGGGACCACAAGAAAAAAAAAAGGTGAGACCCTCTTTTTTTGTTTAAGAAGAAAATCACTTTTAAAACATAAAATTGTCATGGTTACCAAACACTTCTTTTAACAAGTTTTCTTACAATTTTTAAAAATTAAAACAAAAACCTTCATTATCATGCAACCAAACACCCCATAAGAGTTTTATTTAGATAATATTTAAAAGTTTGTTTTCCAAACACTATAAAATGATGTCTGACCAAATCAGATATTAGACCTTCAATTAAGGTGACGTTTGATTAGGCTTAATCTGAAAATCTAAACTCTTAATTTTACATCTAACCTCTTAATGAGTGGTAAAAAAGTACTTAATTTGTTTTAGATATAAGTGCTTTGGGTTGTTTGATAAAAAATCTGAATCAAACACTTTTCCCATGCGGCGTCCCCCCCCTCGCGGCGCCGCGCATCCCCCCGCTACGCACCCCCCCTCCCCGTGCGGAGCCCCCCGCACGTCCCCCCCTCCCCGCAGGCCCCCTCCCCCCTCCGCGCAGCCCCTCCTCCCCGCGCAGCCCCTCCGCGCAGCCCCCCTCTCGCGCAGTCCCCCCGCCCCTCCGCGCAGGCCCCTGCCGGAGCCCCGCCGCGCAGCCCACCCCCCTCCACGCAGCCCCCCGCCGGGGCCCCTCCGCGCAGCCCCCCCTCTGCGCAGTCCCCCGCCCCTCCGCGCAGGCCCCTGCCGGAGCCCCCGCCGCGCAGCCCCCCGCCGGAGCCCCCCCGCACAGCCCCCCCCCCCCTCCGCGCAGCCCCCCGCGCAGCCCCTCCGCGCAGCCCCCCGCTGGAGCCCCCCTCCGCGCAGCCCCTCCTCCCCGCGCAGCCCCTCCGCGCAGCCCCCCCTCTGCGCAGTCCCCCCGCCCCTCCGCGCAGGCCCCTGCCGGAGCCCCGCCGCGCAGCCCCCCTCCACGCAGCCCCCCGCCGGGGCCCCTCCGCGCAGCCCCCTCTCGCGCAGTCCCCCCCTCCACGCAGCCCCCCGCCGGGGCCCCTCCGCGCAGCCCCCCCCCTCTGCGCAGTCCCCCCGCCCTCCGCGCAGGCCCCGCCGGAGCCCCGCCGCGCAGCCCCCGCCTCCGCGCAGCCCCCCGCCGCCGGAGCCCCCCGCGCAGCCCCCCGCCTCCGCGCAGCCCCTCCGCGCAGTCCCCCGCCCGAGCCCCCCCCCCCCCCCGCCCCCGCGCGCAGCCCCCGCCGGAGCCCCCCCTCCGCGCATGCCCGACTGGATGGACACGATCGGCTGCGATGTCGATCTCGGGGGCGACCGCGCGGACGAGCGAGACGGCGTCTGAAAATGAAAAAGCTAAGGCGCCGATCTGAATGGCTCAGATGATATTAAGACTTCAGAGCTTAGTTTAGAGGGAGGTCCAGCTATTTTATCAAACGTTTCTAAACATCTGAACACTGACCAATTCAGAGTTAAGAGATTCAATAAGCCTAATCAAACGGAGCCTAAGTGTCATCAAACAACCCCTTGGAATGTTTGATTTTTTGTCTTAATGAACTTCTAAACATATATGTTATATCTTAATAAATTTTTAATTCTTTGTAGAGAAAAGTAACATAGATGATATATCTTTAAACAAACATTAGGTTGATTAACATATAAATATCTTAATCAAATTAAGTACTTATTTTACCACAAACTAAAAAATTAAGCACAAAATTAAGACTTCAAAATTTTTAAATTAAACTAAAACGAATGCAACCTCAATCTAATTCTTGGCGTTCTATTTTCTTTTCATGGGAATTTTTTCAATCATTTATCACTTTCAGTAACAACAATGTAAATTATTCCACGACTATTCTTTAGGAAAGATAGTCTCTCCTACTTGATCCCATGTTTAGTAACAATATCAAACATATTTATTACTATTAATTTTGAAATTGATATTAATATAAATTATTATAAGATGTTTGATTATAAATAAAAATGTTAAAATTAATGATAAAATAATGTATGAATTGTAATATAAATATTCACCAACATCAATTTTGCCATTGATATCTTATGTCTTGTTTGGTTAGAGTATAATAAATGATACTATATCAATTTTATCATTGATATTTCTAAAAACTAGAGTAAGAGGTGAACATTGATATTACATAAGGTGCTTTGATTGTAATAAGCTCTTTTGAGATGACATACAATCCTCCGGTTTCAATGCCCTGATTCCTCAACTTTAGTTCTTGGATAACACAATGTGATAGAAAGAAAGTGAGGGAAGAATTAAAATCCTTGGTAAATTCACTAGTAAAAAATAAATTTTAATTGAATGGAGAAGCATGATAAGCAAAAAGTAAGGTAATTTTGCTATTTAATTGAGCTAAACCAAGACGGAGTATACTAACTTTTTCACTATTGTTTTATACTTGAAGAAGGTTTGGCTGGATGATTGTGACTAGGACTCAAAGAAGTGGAGGAAATGTGAGTTACGGTTTTGGAATCAAGAACCCACATCTTACCATTCTAAGAATTTGAATTTGTGGCAGCATTAGCAACCGGTCCATCTAAACTTCTAATATTTAAAAACTTCACAAGATTTACAAGTTGTTGTTTAGTAAAACCTTGTCCAGAGAACTTTTTGTTTTGCCATTTCTTATCATTCCATGACATGAGAGTAGGATACACATACAATTCATAACATTCTTCCCTGACCAACTATATCGAAATAACTGCACCTTGGTGCATTAACAATTCTTTTCTATGACCACTGATATTACAATGTGAGCACCAAGTTCTTTTATCCAACACCAAAGTGTAGACATACCAAAATGGCTTAATTGAGGAGTCCAAAACCCGTGTTTTATGAATAACAATTGAATTTGTCACCAAAGAAATCAAGTTTTCCAAAAAAATCTGAGTTTAATGTCTGGCGGACCTGATGATCTGACATCAAGGTGTTAGACCTTTGAGTTTGAATGTTAGACATCCCAGTATGGGGATGCCAAGCTCTTGAATGATTTTTTTGGTGGATATTTTCCTACTCAAAATCGGCGGAGGTGACATCTTGACATCGAGATATCTTGTAGTCGATTTGACCCAAATGGCTGATTTGACTGCCCAAATGGTGTGGTGTTAAAAGCATGGCAGCACATTAATTGGGTTTCTGATTCCCATGCGGGCCAACATGTCTTTAGCTCCTCACTTGGACCTCTTTATTTCATTTCCAACATAAATCTCTTCATTTTGCTTTCAGTCCCCGCGTGGACCATTACATCTTTATCTCTCACTGTGGCACACTTTCAATTTTGGTCCCCGCATTGGCCAATTTATTTTAGCTTCCGATCCCCACATGGACCTCTCGATTTTATTTTCGATTCTTGTATGGACCCTCTCACATTGCTCCATCCTACTCTCTGCCATTTTTTGATGCTTACCTCCATTATTTCCCCTTTGTGGCCCCTTTAATACTTCTTGGATTCTTCTGAACAATCACTTTCTTATTGAACTTTAATGATGATTTTGTGAAGCAAGAGGTTATTCCACTTCGAATTAAACAAGTGTTTAATGAGCTTGAATGATAATTTTGGTCGATTAGAGATTCTACATAATTTAGTTAATCTCATTCTAATTTAATTTGTAGTTTAACCCTTTCTCTGTACAAGCACATCAAGAAGTTGAGTTGCTAGTTAAGATGAACTCATGAGCCTTGACTCAGAAGTCCCCACCACATAGGGGGAAACTTTTCTTTTATTTTACCTCTCTTTCATGTTCACGACACATCTTTTATCCAATTGACCAAGAAAATAGTCCAGATAGAACATGATGGTGGTCTCGGGACTTGGTGGAGTTCAATTTGCTCAATTAGAACTTAACGAGCATGTCTAATTCTACATCTTGACGTCAACTTTTAAGTCCATTACCATTACACTCCGTTATGCCTCCTTATGCTTCATTGCACTCATTTTTGCTCCACTCTATGTCATTCCCTTGCAAAATCGACGCTAATGCAAGGCAAGTTGTAAACATGACAAAATGGCCTAATTGAGAGCTCAAAAGTCTTGTTTTATGAATAACAATTGAATTTGTCATTGAGAAAACCTAGTTTTCTAAAAAATGAGTTTTTTGCATGTTTTCATGTCTAGCAGACTTGATAATCCAACATCAGGATCAGGATGTCAGACATCCCAATAAGGGGACATTGGCCCTAGAATAATTCTTTTTAGCGGATCTTTTTCCCACCTGAAACTGATGGGGTTTGCACAGATTCTAGGTACAATACTCTCGACATCCCAACATCAAGATGTATTGTGGTCGATTTGACCTAAATGGCATATTTGACTATCCGAACAACACTATGTCAAAAACGTGCACGACACATTAATTACATTGCTCTGACATGATGTCTTGACATGTCCTAAAGTCAATTTATGGTCATATCTGATTGGCACCACGTCAGAGACATGAATAACACATTAAATGCACCATTCGATCAAAACGTCCTGATATCTAGACATTTTGTACTAACAAAGTGCTTCTTCTTTTTTTTTTTGCTTTCTAAAGTTCCCTTTTGAGAGGCTATAAAAGAAACTTTTTCAAACATTTTAGGAATTTTCTTTCTAGTTCTCTCTCTAGTTTTCAACCTTCTTATCCACCCCCTTTGTTCTAGATATCCTCATCCAAGCCCCCTATCTTGAGAACCACTCCAATAAGCCAGAGAGATAGCGCATCTACATCTCTTCCCTTGCCCATCGCTCCCCTTTTCAATCCCCCTCTCTTGGAGGATCTTCTCCTCTTCCAACACATTTTTGGGTGATAAGAGGACCCCCCCCCCCAAGAGGTGCATTGCTATCCTGAAATCCTTGCACCAACCTGGAGGGAAGAAAGGAGCAAACTCTCCATCGTCTGCCATTCTTGATGCTCCTACATAGAAGCATCAAGTCCAACATGTCCCAACATCGGAGCATTAAGTCTAGGGAGTATCTAAAACTCATATTTTGAGCTCTAATAGATTCTCTTTGCTTCCTCTTACATCATAATATCATTTTACATATGTTTAAGTATCTAATTACCGGCTCACCCTAAGTGAGTTGGTACCTGTGTCTGCCTTGGGGGGCGGGCTCTCAGGTTCGAGCAACAGCTCGGATGTCGTTCAGCTGTCTGCTTGAACTCTTGCGACCTATGTGCCAACCTGTCTAGGGGCAGGTGAAATCAGGTGGCGATTGAGCGGGGGCTTGATCGCTCGTTGCTCACGGCGCTGTGAGCGTCTCTAGCCACTGTGCCACCGTTGATCAAAAGAAAGTATCTAATTTGTATTTCATATATTTTAAAATATCAAAAAAGGGGTTGGGAGTTAGTCCCAATTTAGTTAGTATATTTTCTTTTGTAATGTAAATATTATTTCACCTACAGTTACTACACTTTTTCTAGTTTTAATCATTCATTCATTCATTTTCTTGTTTCTTTTGGATATTTTGGGAGAAATCAATCAGAGAGAGTTACGTCCACACTGACTAGATTGAACAAAAAGAATCTCTCACACTTCTTCTCGGCTGGCTGAAGAAAAAGAAATTGGAACCCACTCACATCTTTCACGTTAAAGTACACAACCAAACTTCTAAATATTTTTATTTCCTCTTTCCATTCGGTGCTTACAGTTCTTGGTGACCACAAATATATCACATACTTCATGGTTTCTATCCAAACATCGGATAGTCCTTCCTCGAAAGAAATCCATGTTCATGCTTATCAGATTTGTTGTAATTCGAAGTTCGGTTCCCAGTACAAAAATTTCTTACAACAATCATTTAATGTTCTATAGTAGGATTAAATTGAATTGCCTTTTGTAATTCATCTTGTAAAACCAAAATAAATGCTCACCTAACATGTGGCAATGTTTATAGGCAATTTTGAACTTCTTAACACATCAAGACATTCATTCAAACTCATAAGGAAATTCATCAATTGCATCTTTTAGTTTTGGGTCTATTCATCAACATCACTATGAGCCAATTGACCCATAACATTTTCTGGTTGTTATAATACTTCATCATAGAATTATTCTCTAGCCTTATAAAGAAAATAATTTTTTCCAATTTGTATATTGTAGGCATGTAAATTCTAAGTCCATCAGAGAACAATAGAAAAATCTATCTTTGATGTCATTTCACATATAACTTGTTGTATCATAGATTGAATTTAACAAATTTTTTCCAAGAATTATAAACCAAATCAATAATTTTTGATTTTTGGATACTTCCATTAACAAAACCCATCTTGTTCTTGGTGGAAAAAGCAATTGTCATAGCTCTTCGTTAGGAAATGTAGTTCTCCCTTATGAGAACAGCAAAAACTGGGACAATCCTTGGGTTATCAGAAGATTGTGAGAAAAAAGGATTCTCCAATTCTATGGAACAGTCGAAGCATCAAAGGAATCTTGATAATTGTTGACGTTCAAGGTTGTACCATCCATTTTTATCCAAGCTAAAGAACTAGACTCTGATACCAAGTTGAATTAAAGATGAAAGTGTCGTGTGAGTTGAGGAGAAGAAACCGTTAGGTGTTGTTTGGTATGAGGTTAATTTGGAGATAAATCTAATTTATCCTCAAAATTTAGGGGATAAACCAAATTTGTCCCCAAAAATTTATGGTGCCAAACGGGCACTTAGAGTATCAGACGCCTTCAAGAATCCAATGCTCAAAGAAGTGTAGTGACACAGTATTGGATGAAGTAAATGGGGGGGGGGGAAGGCGCATAGATGTATTTTGTATTTATATGAGATGTGTATGGTACCTTTAAAGAGAGTACATGTATAGGAGTACAAAGCTTCCATAATAGGATTAGGATTACAGCTATGATTAGATTATTAATCTTAATGCTAACAACTTGGCTAGAGTGATGAGCCCTTGGAAAGCTTCGCTAGATGGCACCATAGTATTCTATTCTCTGCCATGGCAGCTATTTTTTTGTTACCTGTGGCTAGGCTAGACGCTATAATCAGTTTTCTAGGTGACCCCCTTTTTTGTACATTTTGGTTATTATTATTTTTGAGATCGCCATGTCATGACTAATTTATTTTTATTGGATTGACTTATTTTGAATTAACTTATTATGTATTATAGTTAATTTTTTTACCTCGATATTATGTATATATATGGTCCTCACATTTTCTAGCCTTTTATTACTGAGAAATAAACATATACACATGGTATGTATGCCGAACTCAAAATTTCAAAATCATAAATGTTTGACTAAATATTTGACCATATTTTTCAATTTTAAGACCGAATAATACTTGAAAGTATTTAATACGAAGCAAAATCACCTAAAAATAAGTTGTCTTTAAGGACAAGTTTCACATTCATACATTAGCTCGTATAGTTTATTCAGAGGTTCAACAATTTATCATATAAGCTGAAATGCTTAACCACTGACTAAAACTCAGAGGTTAAATGTTGGTTCAACTCAATCGAACAAGCCCTTAATTCATACCATACCTCTTACAAAACTCTAACCCCTTAAGTTCAACTTTTTAAGGCCCCTTTGGCACCGGAGATAATGTTAATTTATCTTCTAAAGTTTAAAAGTAAATTAAACGTATCTCCAAAATAATCTTGTCCAAACAATCCTTTGGGGGACAGTTTGGTATCGGGATAATTTGAGAATAAACTTGGTTTATCTCCAAAGTTTAGGAGATAAACCAGGTTTATCCCCAAAATATTTTGATACCAAACATGCCCTTATTGTTTCAGTCTGTACCGTTAGGAAATTGGAAATTAAAAGCAAAAAGATAATTGGCAACCCCATTTATTGAAATGACAGCGTGGGATGTATGGGGAACTTGACAGGATCCTTCGAAGAGGCCCCCCCCCCCCCCACCACCACCATTTTCTTGTAGGGTGTTCAGTCTTTAGTTCAACTTCAACCCAATGAGTAGACCCAAACCACGCCGTTCAGCTCAAGTTGAACGGCTACTCATTTAGTTCAATTGCACGGCCAGCAAAACCAAATTAAACTGCCAACCAAAATGAACCTAAAATATTTTTAAAAATAAAAATTTTTTATTAATAGAATTATTGTATGTTTTTATCATCTAAAAATATATATTTTAGATATCAATTTATAAATAAATATTATATATATTATAATTTAAATAATAATTGTTTAATTATAAGTTTGAACTGAATCAAGCCAAATATGAACACCCCTCTCTCCCTGTTGTTTCAGATGCTGAGCCTACATGGCTACATGCTTGTCGGCTCACTTCCATATCCATTCAATTAGGGCTGTTCACTGTTTGGTTCAACTTGAAAGATCAAATTAAACCAATAATTTGATACAGTTTAATTTAGTTTGAATTATCGATTGATTTGATTTGATTTTCTAGAACCCTTCAAACAAAATCAAACCGTTAACCAAATAACCCGGATTAGATTAAATATATTATTTTTAATTATATATAATACAATATTTATATGTCTTTTCTCATAAAAATAAATTTGTTTCAAGATTATTTAAGATAAATTAATGAAATATATAAACAAATACATTAAATTTTAATAGAATGTGATTCAAAACAAATAAAACAAAATTATATATTGACATAGTTACTCTAACTTAATAAAATATAGTTTGAACCGAACCAAACCAAATCAAACCGAATTAATTTAGTTTGGCTCGATTTAGTTTGGAAGATAGTTTGGTTTAATTTGATTTGAGAAAAAATACTCAAAAACCAAACCAAACCAAACTAGATCATAAACACCCCTACATTCAATTGCTTCTCCGCACTAAGTGATGAACAGAACAATTTTTCGTCAACGCAATTAAAGCTACACTTTTGACTAAGCTGGCCTTCAAGATAGAGGAGAGTTTATAGCCTCACCATGGAAATTCTTAGTTATTTAGACTATTAGTTTACCTACCCTACCGCATCGTAAATTGAGTGGAGGAAACTCTCTCCAAGACTCCACCTTCTCACATAAATGATGGGTTCGATTATTATTAAAATAGTAGATTAATAAAAAGTATATATAGATGATAGTGAGACCCAACATTTACGTGAGAAGATAGAGAAAACTCTCCACCCACCCGTCATAGGTAACCCGCACTCCCACAAATTTGTTTGATCCTGCGGCAAATATGTGGAGCATAAATGTACCTGGTAATATTCATCTCTTTCCTTTTCAAAATGACAGCAAATGAAGGAAACCATGAGGCCTGTTTGTTTGAGATGAATGGGGGGCAGCCCATGTTAGTTCACAGTAATGTTGTGGTAAGATAACTGGTGAAATTTAAAAGAACTTACATTTCTAAATCGTGGCTGATGATACGTGTTCGGCTAACAGAAAATTCATCACAGCTGGATGTAACGAATAAAGATAAGCCTATTTCGTGCAATGGACTTGAGATCCTGGCATAGAATGAGAGAACTGACCTCTTTTTCCGGCACTAATATTTCCAGGTTGATTCACAGGCGTGCAGCTGCTTTTTGCTAACACAACTTACTAATCTGATAGAGAGATTCACCTCAGAAATCTGTGGATTGTGAATTAAGATTTACACCAATCAATCAATTTTGATAACCATGCTCAACAAGGGAGACCAATTCAAGATTATCCTTGTCATGGGTTTCTACGGGTTCCTCAGGTGTCAATACATCTGAAGGAAGGATGGCAGAATTCTGGTCACTGTTGGGCACCAAACATAATAACACAAGGGGCAATACTCTCATGAGATTGCGTGTCAAAATGGCAACCCAGAGATTGTCGAACGTAGTCCGTGTGACCTTCAAGACATGAAGCAGAAGACCTCCAGCCCATGATGATGTTAGCAGACCAACATTATCGATGGACATGAGCAAAGCAAAGAATGTGCCTTCGATGCCAGAGGGGCAAAGCTTGGAGCTCAAGACCAGAAGGGGCATCCACTTTATACGCCCAATCATCCGAGAGACACTCTCATCTATTACTACAAAGAAGTAATCTGGTATGCCAATCTTCAGGTTCAGGCGCAGTACCAAGGCCAAATCAAGCATTCCTGAGAAGCCGTAAAGCAATTGAGACCAAAAAAGCAAAAACCGGAATGAATAGTCCTTCAGAACATTTTGATATAGAAGTACTCCAAGAAGGGATCCTACAGCACCGATAGAGAATATGAACCCAACACTTTCCTGTGGAATGAAAGTGTCTCAGAATGGGACCAGGAATAGTATGGGTACGGACAGTGGAGTTAACGAAAGGAGAGAAAAAAAAAGAGTACCTGAGAGAAGGATGGACCTCCTTTGGCATCTGTATACCAGTAAAACATCCCCTCGTTGATTGAGACACTTAATGCAAGCGATGCATACATGTAGATGCATGGTCTCCAGACGCTTGGACATTTTAGTGTCAGCATCATCTTCTTGTTCGCCTCAACAAAGTTATGATATACCTGATCTTACCATGAAGAAAAAAGAATCATACACAGCAAAGTAAACTGGAAAAGGGGAATCTGTATGGCTATTGGCATCGTGCTCACCTCTTTGCAGGCAAAGTTGGCTGTACAGGATTCTCTTATTGTCAACCCAACCACAACTATTAGTGCAGACGGGATGCTCAGTAAGCCAAGCACACCCTGCAAGAAAAACAAATCTAATCAGAGCTTCAGGATATGGCCCAAAAATGATAGCCCTGAGAATCTTTTATTAAATTAAGTTGGATAATAGAGTTAGAAAATACATTTGAAAGCATTTTAAATTGGATACACAGAGTTAGAAAATGCATTTGAAAAACATTTGTCAAAAAGTTGAACAATTTTTTCTGTTCATTGTTTGTGAATACATATGAAGAAATAATACAGAGATCTAAGCAAGGAGTAACCTGAGAACCAATTAAATGAATCAGCAATCCGCTTAATGAGTACCCTAGAAGCCCTCCAATAGATGAGCTCAAGCCACACAAGCTTTGCATGTCTGAAGCAAGTGATGGATGAGTTATACTTTTTTCTGCTACACAGGCATCAATTGTCACATCTGCTATAGCAACCCCTGCACTACCCGCGGTCAGTGCAAGTAGGGCAAACATCACATGCAGGCTTTCGTGGAGAGATATGATAAGCATTGAGACAACGCCCAAGAGTCCTGAAGAAAAGAGAAAATGAATCAGGAAAATATTGCCCATTTACCGGAAAAAATCATCCAGAAAATGTTCTGGGCTGAAAAAAGGATACAAGAAAATCCTTGCAAGTGAGCTGACCTCAAGTAAATACAGGCAAGCACAGTAAGACCTGGGAATGTAAAACTATATAGTAAGTTATGCACCGGGATTATGTAGCAGGTATCTTGTTGCCTGCAAGAGGAGTGTTATAGCTTTTCAAATGCGTACTATGCTTTATTGAATCAAAAATCTCATGACCACTTCAACTAGTTTGTTTCTCGTTTACCATAGACACCTGAGGAACAAATTTCAACTTCAATGGTTTTTCTGGTTTTCTGACTCAATGCGTATCGAGGTTAAGGCTGCACTCATGAGAGACAAAAAAACATTAAAATCTATGAAGGGACAGAATTCAACCAAGTGCACAAGGTTGCATTGTCTTCAATGTGGGCCACGGGGTTCCATAAGAGAGGGAGATGTGATGTGAGAGGGTGACCTATAGAAAAAGGATGTGGCGTCCTAGAAGAACTCAGTTTCTTAAATAGACACAAAGTCTAGTCGGTAGGAAAAAATTGACGACTTTCTGCCATCTTGGTGCTCTTTGTTTCCTTCCAACTTTTAGCCTCCCTTATCTCAAGTTAATGGGTTTCCTTAGGCGCCTTTTCAAGTTAATGTTGCAGACAGTAAAATGGGTTTCCTTCAGTTAGTATTACTAGAAGAAAATTCTCAACAAGAGATAGATATTAATTGTTTTCATATTACTCACAAAGCTAACGTAACATCTAACCCATCGAATTTATTTCATCATGAGACGTTCTAAGATTTTAGGAATTACAAGGTGCATAGATGCCTTGAGACCAATCTCATGTCTAGATTTCGATAAACTTGTTGTCCATTGTCACTATGAGCCAGGTGAGCTTGAGTCATTGAAATATATCATGTTTTCAGGCAAGGTAGGTGGGATCATGAGTCAAAAGCATATTGGTCTGCTTCTCATTGATCTAGATTGGACGGGATTGGCTATGACTCCAAATCAGATCTGACTATGAAAAAAATTTTAATGTTAAAAAAATGTAAAAAAGTTTGAAACAGAAAAGATAATAAAATTTATCACTGTAAAATATTATTCAAACTTATAGTGTATATTAAAAATTAATTTATTTAATCATTAAAAAATAAAATTACTTAACTATATATTTCAGCTTATTATAGTTATTTTATTTTCTATCTTTTTAATTCTTGAGCATTTATATAATAAAAGAGATAGTTAAAACATATTTTTAAAATATTTTTGTAAAAATTTACATAACTTATTAAAAATGAAAATCTAAATCTAATCGGGTGGGCCATTGAGCCAGATTGGTGGGAGCGGCCAATCTGGCTGCTACAACCCCATGCCCATCACACTGATCCATCATGGGAATGGATTGATCAGGAAGATATCTGGTCCATCTTATCCTTCCTACCATGTTTGCAGTAAGCATCTTAGAGGACCTGATTCATCCAGTCTGTAAAGATCCTACACGCTTTACCTCTGGCCACCTTCACCAACACCAGCACTCACCTCATCTCCTCACTTCCCTGCAGCTCCTCCCTCAATGTTCATTTGTCTCCCCTCCCGCTCACCTTTTTGTCTGTTGCACACCACACTCCCCTTTTGTCTGTTGCGTCTCGGCTACTGCATTTGGGAGAGAAAAGAGAATAGCAGAGAAGAGGGAGGAAGAGAGTGAATCATAAAGATTAGATGTGGAGAGAAAGGGAGAGGTACAGCCAGTCATGAATGGGTAAGATAAAAGAGAAGAGAGAGGGAAGAGAATACAACAGGAAAAAGAATGGAAGAATGAGCAGGGGGAGATTGCAGTGAAAAGGAAGAGAGGTGGAGTGAGAGATGAGGAAGGAGTAGTCTTCTGAATACAGTGAAGACAAATGTAGCAATTTACAAACATTATCTATAATGCTGCTTGGGGCGTAGGCAGTCACCAAGAGTGAAATAGTTGAAACTAATCAGTTTAATTAGGCAAAGTGTAGCCAAGTCATATTAGAAAAATATTATATTATATAGTTTAAACATGATTCAAGTTATATCAGAACATTTTAGTTAGGTAAATTGAAAATTAGTTACTTAAAGTATTACTAATTCCTGGTATTTGGCTGTCCTAAAATGCATGTTCATTGCCATGGGCATCATATGATGTCTACCAGGAACTAGAACAACAACTAAAATTTTTTATCTTAATTCTGACACCCATAAATAAAAAGTATATAAGCAAATTTTGGATGTTGTATCACAATTCTGTTGAGTAAAACAGGCAGCTACGTGGACTTGTTTAGTCAAAACATAGATATTCAAAATTCTCAACATGCTTGCTAGAAGATTGTTTAAGGAATCCATAGACAGAGACTGCTTAGTTACCCTGCACTTTACATGCAAAGGTCACAGTCATTCAAAAACTTTTCTCCATCCACTTCTTGGACATATACTAGTGAGGACACTAGACTTTGGCCACGATTTAATCAAGTTTATGGTCGACGCAGGAAGAATCTGGGGTCCATTTGGCTTGGAGATAATTGTCTCTATTTTGTTTAGTCAGAATATTTTTTTTAGATTTTTCTGAGGTGCTTACATAATTTTAGGCACTTTAGACATTTTTTACGTATTTTTTCATTTAGTTTACTGTTTTTTCTAAATTTCCATGTAAATTGGAGGGCCGGATCCTATTTAAAGGACCAAACACCTCCCATACGAAGATGCGATACATTGAATTGAATCCGTTGAATCCCATTTTCCCGGTTTTGCCCCTGTGTGCGACTGACTTAAACCCGCGAGGGTTTTTTTCCTCTCTCTCCTCATCTTCATTCGCGAGCAGCTGGCCCGCGTTTCTCTCCCGGCGGCGGACAGCTGGTCTACGCGCTGGAGCTTCTTCCATCAGCGAACCCTAGCGTGCTCGACTCCTTCCTGATTTCCTTCCTCCATTGGAGAAGATGGTGAGTTCCTCTGGAGAGTTCGTTTTCCCCTCGCTCGGATCTGCTGGTTTGTCCTCGGTCCTATCTCCGTCGGATGCTTCTTCGATCCCTGCGGATTCCCTTTCATATTCGTCTCTCCGAGGATAGCTCGTCCTCCCCTTTCTTTCTTTCCTCTTGGAGACAGCTCGTCTTCCAGCTCTACTTCCGGATCTGGTTTTTGGCGAACCATTCTTCTCTCGTCTAGATCTGTTCTTACTACTGGTACTGCTGAGCGAGGCTTCAAGCTGACATTACTGGTAGCCGAGCTTCTACTTCCTAATGGTTGTAGATCCTGCGGTGTTGCCTCTTGTTGGTTGATGCTACTGATTGTCCGTCCGTGGATATTGATGATTTTCTGTTTCTCCGAGGTTAACAACCAATGACGATGGGATCCTCTTCTTAAGGATCGGTTAGATCTCTTGATCCCTTGTCTACGTATATTGACAGAATGGTGCTATTCTTGTGAGTTCGTCTTCCTGTTCTCCCCTGGATCTACGGATCTGCACTGCTGGAATCTTGTTCCCAACAGATATTACTTGATCTTGGTCCATGAAGGAAGTTGATGGTAGTTCGACAGATCGGATTAGCTGTGCATAGCTATTTCCGATTTTGACACAATAGCTATACAGTTGTTCAGAAGCTGAGTACCGTTTCAATGTTCTCTTCATTTCCGAGTTCGCTACGTCTTCTGGATGTTCTTTTTTAATATTCCGCCTGAGCTTAGCTCATACTGCCATAGTTGGATTGGAGATGTCCTGATTGAATATACAACTGTGTGGGATTTAAAATCTGAAGGAACAGATACTACCTACTCGTTCACGACTGTTTTCTTCCCGAGTTGCTTCCATACGGTTTGATTTACTGTTCAATTCTGGTTCGAAATACTGGTCCTCTTCCAGTCTAAGAACAGAGTACTACCGGATCTGGATTCCAGTTCTTGTTACATTGGAGTTCAAGACGATACGCAACTATTGATCGGTCCTCTTCTCCGGTCTGGACATAATATTTCTTGGCTATCATGTTGGTCGGTCTAGATTCGGCGTTTCCGATTTCTTTGTTCTATTTGGAAATCTATGGATGAGTACTGTTGTTGATGATTCGTTGGCATTTGATGACTGTTGAGACTGGTCCATTTCCAGTCACACTCTTTTCAACATCTGTTTCTTGGTAGTTTCCGAGTTCTGATTACAACAACTTCGTATTCAAGTCATATTCAGCGGTTTAATTACTCCCAGCCCAGCTTCTGACAACTATTGTTAGCTATAGTAAAGGGCGGACAGAAGAATGAATCCGCCAACATTTTGAATCTGAAAATGATGATGACCATTACTGATCTAACACCCTGGTAGCTCCTAAACAGTTGTCGGTGTTCAGTCACAGTTTATTAATAACTGCCAAATCGAGAATGGTCTTCTGATTCCAGGCTGTGATGACTTAGATCTGAGCCTATAATCTTGATTTCTGACCTTTGTGGGAATTCAAGGATTGTTGCTGAAAATCAAGCAGGTGCAGATTTTCTGGTTTTCTGTCAACCTGAAGATTGGTATTCCTCTGAGCAAGATTTGTAGACCTTTTACCACCCTGTGAGGTGTGGGTCAGCATTTGGTTTTGTACTTATTTGATAAATTCATTGTAATTAGAGGGGAATACCAATCTCTCAGCCGAAGACTGTCTTCCCCACACTCCGGTGTGGAGGTACCTTTTGATAAACTCTTCATTGTATGGTTATAATCATGTTTTCCTATTATCTTAAATCGTGATGCCATGCCTGGTGCGATTTAGGTCCTAGCCTTTTTTTTCTAATTGTTGTTGGTCTTTGGCGAGAACATTAGAGTGGACTTAATCCAGATAACTAAAATCGGTTACGTTAGTTGATAGAACCGAATTTCAAAATCTATCAAGATTTTCAAAAACTGGCGTTTCTCCTCTATTCTTCTTCCTCTTCTGATTCAATAAAAGAGAAAGCAACTTAAGTGGAAAATTTCTTAATTAGATCACTCTAAAAAAATTGAGAGACCTAGAACTAATTGTGGGAGTCAGAATTTCTTTTGTGGGTTAATAGCCTCAATTATAGAGTTCAATTCTGTTCCCCATCATATACTCAAAGTAATCTTCTTCAGATTGTTGGTTACGTCATAATCCCCATATCTGGCTCATGTGTACATCATTTAATGGGTTGGTATGGCTGACAGATAGCCTCTTCTCCATTGCATCTCTGTTTATTTTAATCACCACCAAAAATAGAAAAAAGGAATGACAGGACCCTATCTTCCAAGGGTTTCTTTTGACTAACATAGAAACCATATCAGCGTTATTTAACTTTTTATTTTCCAGAAAACCAAAATCAAGACAAATGGTGCACACCAAAGCAAATTACAGTTGCAAGGAAACTCTTTCACCCCTTCCATTTCTCTTGCTTCATTTTGCCCTTGTTTCTAACTTTCCTTCCTTGCCTCACTTCTCACTTTTGTTTCCCATGTCTATAAGCCTCTAACAAATGACCCTGGAAAGTTTACATGTTTCACTGCATGATATGAGATCGTCCTTCAAGACATTCATGATAAGAAGTCTCAGTTAGAACATGTGCCCAATCCCAATGACATAGTTGACCCTTAAATCTTGATCTGAAAACATGAAGAATAGAGAGAGAAGAAAGGACAAGCACACAGTAAGAAGATAGTGATTTAATGTGGTTCAACAATAAAAAGTGTGACTTCTTACGTTCACGGGTGACGACTATCAAAAACTTCATTAAGTACAAAATAACTGATCCCAAGAGAAACGAATCTTCTTTCTGAAACTCACACAAGGATATCTTCCTCTTAGGGTTGTAAATGGGTCAGATTCGGTAGCAAAATCACTAGGATACGATTCCGATAAAGGTTAAGGAGTTTTGATTCTGATTCCGATAATTTCAAAATCACTATATTCCGATTTCGATCCAATTCCGATTCCATTATCGAAATTAGAACCGAATTTGATAATTTCTGAAATATATATTAAATATTATTTTTTATTCAAAAATAAGTTAATAAATCATATATAATTACTAAAACTTAACCTAATATCTTTAAAACTTTATTTGTATCCTTTTATTAATTTATATACTATATTTTATAATTTATTTAACCTTATTTTAATTAATTTTACTTATATATACTTATTTTTTATCGAAATCGGATAAATTCAAACAGAATGAACTGATTCCGATTCCGATTCTGATAACCTATCGGAATATTCAATTATGATGCCGATAGCTTATAAAATACAAAAACAAGTTCCAAACCCGTTAATATTTATCGGAATCGAATCAAAATTTCAAAATATCAGATTTTGTTTACATCCCTACTTCCTCTAATCATTCTCCTTGATAGACCCTATTGCTTCTTTTTCTCTTCTTTTGCCCCTCAGAGTGCTCCCGCTCTCAAACAAGCCTGCAGTCAGGTTGTTAAGAATGGTGATGCAATAGTAAAAGACATTGGACATGGGAGGTACTACGGCTCTGGTCACACCACTTCTGGATGTAGGAACAGAATCCGCTGTTATAAGTGTTGTGGAGTGGGGTATAGAGAACGGTTATAAGGCACTTGGTGGAAGTTCTTCTAGAGTCCGTTCTATGGAGCGTGCTCGGCAAGATTCAGGAAGAGGCATCTTTTATGTCCCTCTGTCATCTTGAATGAGGGATAAAATGGAGTGGCTCAACCAGTGCAGATCAGTTTCTATTGACAGGATTATGGAGCAGGACGAGAGACATGCCATGCTGGATTCTTTCTTGCATAACAACTGGCTGTAATCCAGGTCTTGGTGAATTGGGGACTTTGCAAACAGGTCTTTCATAATGAGGAGCCACTCCCTCACAGGATGGCTCAATGCGGCGAAGGGGAGCAGCTTTCTTGTCCATACCTCCGGGGGTGGTGAATTCATCGTCTGAGTCCGCCCTTGGGAAGGTGACATTGATGCTGTGGCAGTGCCATCTCAGCCCTGATCAGTTTGGGCTAAATTGCAGGATCTTCTGGTCTGTCTGGACGGAAAAGTGTTTGGCAGAGATCCTCCTCCCCTGTGGCAGAATTTTCTTTTGTTGACATGAGCAAGTGTTGGTGGCTGACGACGGGGGAAGTGTTCATTTTGTTGGAAAGCAGATTCGACTATGCCTTTGGGTTTTCCTTCCCAATCATTATCAATGGCAAACAATTTTGTTAGTCTTTGGAGCTGGCTTCTTGAGTGGCATCAAAGGAAGAAAATTCAGGTGCTGCAGTGGTGATGGAGAAGGGTTTGCCAGCTCAAAATTCAAAAATTTCGAAGTGTAGTAAGTCAGGGCTGCTTGAGGATAGGTTTTATGGCAGAAATTCTTATTTTGGTAAGCCACAATGAAGCAGGGGCGTATGGCAGCAAGTCTTGACTTCACAAGGACCATTGGTGGTAACAGGCAAGGAAGATGAACATTGACGGTTGATTCCGGTTCCATCATACCCGCTGTTAGGCAACTATGATGTCGTGGATCGGAGTGACAAAAACATTCTAGACCATCAAGAAAGTTTGTTAGTTCACTTATAGTTGACAAAGTTGTTGATACCCTTTTATATCGGCCCGTTGGCCTTAAAAATGATGCATTCATAGAATATGGATTGCACTTACCATATCATCAAGCATGATTTAGTAAGGCAATTGCAAACAAAAGTGTACTTGGAGATGAACGTTGCTCATTTGATTCATTGTGTTGGTATGTTGATGCAATCCACCATTATAATTAAGGAAGTGTTGTTAATTTTGTATTGACAAATTAAGGTCGATTCAAACAACTTTTTTGTAAGTTTATATGCATCTTAAGTTGGCTATGAGTATAGATGTAGACCATTACTATTTTTTGATAGTATATTTTTAAAAAACAAGTACATAGGAACTCCTTTAGGTACAACTACCTTAAATGGGAAAAATGAGCATTTCCCATCAATGTTATCGAAGGCGATTGCCTTGGTCACCTAGACGATAAGGTGAGGTGAGGTGGTTGTTTCTCGCCTCGCCTTGGTCAATTTCACCTCAAGTGAGTGCCTCAACCGCCTCGATCGCCTAGGTAACTACCTCATGCACCTCACACACCTTATCTACCTCACTTACTCGCTTGACTTAGAACTGAATCTCCTATAAGATCCATACTTGCTATCGGCCTGGATCTAGTAAACTAAAAGTTATTGTGTATTTGACTTTAAGAGTTTTGGACTTGAAATTTGGTTGATGTAATTCTATTTGCTACAAGACTTTGGATTTTATTTTTATCATAGTTGACGTTATGTAGTCTTCTTATGTTGTTCATAATTGCAATTTTAAATTTTTGTTGTTGTTATTAACATGCTATAAATTCATGCAATACAATTTCTACATTTTTAAATTTAAAATTAATGTTATTTTTCTAATTTTTTAAATTTATGTAATCTTTTTTATGTTGCTTATTGCTGCATGTTGACGTCAATTTTTTTCTCAACAAAAAAGGAGGATCAGACCAATTCCTAGCTGGTCTGATCCTTAATTGGTCCAAAAAGGGCCTTAATTTGACCCATTGACGCACCCTCAGCTGGGCCAGCCCTATTTTTGATTTAATTAGACGATTTTCCAGCCCTTAAAGCCCACCTACGTACAGCCCATGGGAAGAGAGAAGTGGACTGTGGTCAAGGCCAATTGGCCCAGTCAACAGGCCCAGCTGACCTGTCCAGCTCAGCCACCACCTCAGCATGTCTCACCGCCCTGTCCACATCAGCATCGACCTCATCTTTGACCAATAAGTGGCATTGGGAAACCCAAAGGGCAGGTCAACATGGGGGAAATCAAAGGACTGGTCAAGCATTTAAAATATGTGGGAATCTAAGGGACTTGGAAAAAGCATCCTACGTACTCCCCAGCTGCTCCTTCATCTCCCCCCGTCTCCTATAAAAAGAGGAGGGCACCCAAGAGAAAAAAGGAGAGGCTGCTAAAGATGCCGTCAGACTGCTGGACCGCCCTGCCCCTCTGCCTGTTGCTGCCCCTCTGTCTGCTGCTGTACGTCTGCACCTGCACTTGCCAGCAGAGAAGAGAAGAAGAAGAGAGCTGCTGCTCTCCTCCTGCCCACGTAGTGGCCAAAGAAGAAGGAAAGAAGAAGAAAAGGTAGGGGCATACACATATTAACTATGTAGCCCTTTAAGGGCACCCCTTCCTCCTCTTCTAAGTTCTCTTCTCAACCTCTCTCATAGCCTAAACAGGCTTTCATCTTCATCGGCAACCCATGGCCCAAAAATGGTCCCTATCAGCCCCTGTTCGGACCATCTAAACCGCCCATGTTCGGCCCAAAAATGCTCCAAACAGGACCTGCTCATCCCCTTGTGCAGTTCCCCTAAACTGGTCATTCCCGTTCCATCTTTGGCACTGGCCTGGCCTACCGAATTACCTTTAAACAGGCCCATGAACAGCCCCTGTTCGGCCCACCTGCTGGCCCTTGCCCGGTCCATCAACCAGAGCCCAGTTCAGCCCAATAACAGAACCCAATTCAGGCCCATGTCTGGTCTCAATCGACCCCCATTCCAGCCAACCTGCAGAACCAAAAAGAGGCCCCTGTTCAGGCCCACAACCGGCCCAGGAGCAGTCCTAAACTGGGCCCACAAACAGGCCCATTTCCTGGTCCCCATCCAGGCCCATAACAGGTCCCTTTGAGACCCAATTCGACCCACCTGTAGGCCCACTAAGCAGACCCAAAACCTGCTCCTAAAACCTGCAGCAAAACAGCCCCTCTGCGGCCCCATCCAGAACACCCCAAAACAGTCCCACTTCAGCTCCCTTGCAGCCAGGTGCCCAGCCCTTCCTCGGTTCAACCGAGTGGACCTTTCACAGGTCCAATCCACTTCCCAAGAAGCCTATCTGCAGCTCCCTTGAAGCAGTGCAAAAGAATGAAGAAAAAGAAGGTCGCAGCAGCCCCCTCGTGGCTTGTACCGGCAAAGAGAGGGATGAATCTCAACGGCCCTTTCATGGGTCCGATTCTTCCCTTAACTCATCAAGGGAGGGATGAACCTCAACGGCCCTTCCACGGGTCCGGTTCTTCCCTCAACTCACCAAGGGAGGGATGAACCTCAACGGCCCTTCCACGGGTCCGGTTCTCCCTCAACTCACCAAGGGAGGATTGAGCCTCAACAGCCCTTCCACAAGTCTGGCTCGGCCTCCTAGAAGCTGTCCTTCCAAACTCAAGCAAAGATTGAAGCCCGGCTTTGAACGCCGATGGAACATGGACCGGCCCAAAGTGGCTTTCAAAACAAAACAGAAAAATAAAAATCTGCATGCGAAAGCAACATCTAAATTAAGGAGCTTCACCCCTAGCAGGGAACTCCACCTTGGACGGGGGTGCGGGTAGGTTCCCGTAGCCGTCGATCCTTCCCCCAATATGGCTAAGTCAAGGCTGGCCACTTTGGATGGGTAAACTTCACCAAATTAGAAAATGACCGGCATGCCGTCGTAATGCCGAAATTTTTCTAAGTCAGTGAGGAACCTATAAATTAGGGGAAGGAGCCAACTATCTTGTACACCGATGTACTCCATTGTGTGAACCTCTTTTTTCTGCGTCTGTTCTTTAGAAAGAAAGATATCTCCGGACTTTTCTAGGAAAATATGTGATATCCTAAAAATATTAGGTAGTCCGGTGATAGTTTAAAAATATTAGAACCGAGGTTCGGGTTCTTTGAAAATTTCATTTTTGACCCTTCTCCGCCGGATGGTGCGAGTATCCGGCGTTAACTTACATCGAGCAACGGCTCGAACGCCTTTGATTAACCGTCGCGGCAACCTATTTTCGGAGATATGCACATCCACAATATAAAATGAAGAACTCAAAAGGGCAGCGGCCTTTTGGGTCCGATCAGATGCAAACCGTTTTGTTCGGGTTTGTTTCACTTGTTTGTTGGTTGATTTTTGGATTGACTTGAGAGTCGGTTTTGAGGGTTTGAGTTTGAATCAATTTGTTTGATTGATTTGGTTTTGTTGTTTTGGTTTAGTTTTGATTTGTTTGATTTTGGACTTGATTGGTTCAAGTTTTTGTTTTGATTTCAGTTTTGATGTGCTTAAAGTTTTAAGCATGTTTTGACATTTGTCGTTTGATTGGTTTGTTTTATGAATTTCCAGATTTCTGATTTTTTCTGTTTTTGTGGATTTTTTTGTTTTGAGTTGGTTTTCTGATCCATTTGGGGTGTTTGGAATGTTGTTTATTTGATTCCTTTTGGGAAGAAGTTTGGTGGATTTTTAAGTGGATTTTCAGATTGCTAAAATAAGATTTTTGAAGTTGATTAGAATCTGTGTTGGGAGATTGCTTAAATCCGATATTTTTATTGCAGATTGAAATCTGATTTTTTGTTGACAGATTTAATTTGAATCTGAATTTTCTGTTTTGGCAGATTTTTTGTTTGAAATCTTATTTCGGTTTGATTTGTTTCAAAACCGGTTCAATCTTGTTGAAGATCGGTTGTTGGTTGAACCGGAATAAGTTGAATTTCAGATTTTGTTTAGTTCTGATTTTATGACTTTCAGATTTGATTTTCTGTTTTAATTTTCTGTTTGAATTTCCAGATTGATTTTTGAAATGGTTTTATTTTGGTTTGGTGGTTTGCATCGCCTCCGACCCATCGGGCCTCTTTGAATGCCCGGTTTCATGCATCGATATGAACATCAAAGTTTCATTCATTGAAAGATAGGATGAAGTACATCGGTGTACAATATGATTGATCCTTCCCCCAATATAGGTTTATCTCCACTACTTTGGAAAAATTTTGGCATTACGACGGCACGCCGACTATTTTCCCAACTTAGTGAAAATTTACCCATCCAAAATAGCCAGCCTTAGCTTAGCCATATTGGGGGAAGGATCGACGGCTACGGGATTCATGCCCGCGCCCCCGTCCGGGTCGTAAGCTACGGGATGCATGCCCGCGCCTCCGCCCAAGGTGGAGTTCCCCGCTAGGGGTGAAGTCCTTAATTTAATATTGCTTTCGCATTCTGAATTTTTATTTATTTATTTTTGAAGGCCAGTTCGGGCCAGTCCATTCCATCGGCGTTCAAAGCCGGGCTTCGATTTGCTTGAGTTGGACGGACAGCTTCTTGGAGGCCAAGCCGGACCCGTGAAAGGGCCATTGAGGCTCTCTCCTTCTTTGATGTGTTGAGGGGAGAACCGGACCCGTGAAAGGGCCGTTGAGGTTCATCCCTCACTTGATGTGTTGAGGGGAGAACCGGACCCGTGAAAGGGCCGTTGAGGTTCATCCCTCACTTGATGTGTTGAGGGGAGAACCGGACCCGTGAAAGGGCCGTTGAGGTTCATCCCTTACTTTGCCGGTACATGCCCCAAGGGGGGGGCTGCTGCAACTTCTTCTGTTTTCTGCTGCAAGGGAGCTGCTGTTGGGCTTCTTGGGAAGCGGATTGGACCCGTGAAAGGGGCCCTTGATTGAGCCGAAAGGGGGCTGTACGACAGGCCTATATGGACCCGGTCATGGGCTTGGGCAAGGGGCCTGTTCAGTGTGCAGAACTGGGCCGGTTATGGGCCTGTTTAGGGTCTGCGCAGGTGGTTTCAGGTGGGCTGGAACCTGGTCACAAGGGGACCGAAGATGGGCCAGCATGGGGCTGGGTGTGGACCGAGCAGAGGGTCTGGTTTGGTGACCGGCTGGGGCCTGACATGGGCTGTATATGGACCTGTTTGGGGTCGAAACATGGGTTGCATATGGACCTGTTTGGGGTCGAAACATGGGTTGCATATGGACCTGTTTGGGGACCCAAAAATGGCCTGTCCAGAGGTCAGCGTGGTCCTCCCTAAGGGGGTTTAGTTAGGCCTGGGTGAGGCATTTTCTGTAGATGAATAAAAGGCAGAAGAAGGGGTACTAGAACAGGTTGAAAAGAGTGCCCTTAGAGGGCTACATAGCTGGTACGTATACTCCTTCCTACCTTGCCTTCTTCTTCTCTTCTTCCTCTTCTTCTCCTGGCCGCGGGCAAGGACCTGCAGCAGGTGCACAGAGGGGACAGCAGCAACACCAGGGGGCGGCAGCAGCAGCAGCAGCAAGGGGCGCAGCTTGGCAGCAGGTGCAGCTTGGCAGCGGGTGCAGGGCGCAATCCAGCAGCCTCCCGGCGTCTTCAGCAGCCAGCCCTTTTGTTGGTGCGCACCTCTCCTTTTATAGGGAGTGGGGGGCAGATGAAAGGCCAGCCTATGTGCTGTACGTGGATGGCTTTTGGCCTTCCCCATGGTGGTTACACCATTAATTCCAAATGAATGGCTGGCTGTCCCTTGATCTCCCCCTGGCCCCTTCGGTTTCCCCCCCTCCATAAATTGACTAATGAATGGGCTGAGTTGGCAGGTGGCTGGTTTGGTGCGCACAGGGATGCTGAGGTGGCAGGTGGGTGAGGCTGGGCCTGTTCTCATTGGAATTGAAGTGGGCCTGGCCCAACTAGGCCTGGTTTCTGGGCCAGCAGGCTGAGAGGAGGCCCAAGCCCTCCTATGGGCTGCGCACAAGGCCTGAAATTGGCCCAATTGTGCCAATTATGGGCTGGATGAATCCGGCCCCTGCTGGGGTATCCAATTGGGCTTAATTTGGCTAATTTCATGGGCAATTGGGCTAGCTCCTATGCCAGCCCGCCTGCTCTCTCTCTTTTTTTTGAAAAAATGTACGCCAACATCCATCTTCTATGAATGAAATGACATCGTTTGTCAACTTGAGATGCATGATTTTCGGGCACTGAATGGTGGCCCATAAAGCCAAATGTGATACAAACCGTCAAACAAAAATGCAACATAAACAAAAATCTGAAAATTTCAAAGAAAAGAATCAATAACCAAACCAGGTTCTGAAATGGAACTGTTCTACCATATTTGCAGACCCTACGTAGGCCATTTTTCACTCCCTATTTGGCCTCCCTATCAGGCCCCTACAGCAGACCATATGCTGCCCCTCATTGTGACCCATCGTATAGTCACCTTCTGCCCCCCAAGCAGACCAAAAATAGGTCCCATTTTAGACACCACTCAGGCCCATCCTCGGCCCATCCAAACTCCAGCCCCTCTGTGGCTTAGCCGAACAGGCCCCAAACAGGTCCTGTTCATCTCAAGAATGCCCCTTGTGCAGGCCCATTTTGCCCCCTTTAAAACTATCTGAACGGACACCCCCCTAAACAGGTCAATAGACTGCCCTTGTTCAACCTATGCTGAGACCTCAGAACCGGTCCCACTTCAGAATTCTGCACAAGTCCAGGTCGGTCTCCATTTCAGACCATCTAATAGACCCCAATCAGGCCCACTTGCGGCCCAGCCGAATGCCCCTTGTGCAGGCCCATGTCGGCCCATTTAAGGACACCTGATTAGACTCCCTAACCAGGTCTTTAAGCTGCCCTCACTCGGCCCAAATCAGGTTCTAGAACCGTCCCCAATTCGTACCCCAGTCGGGTCCATTTTTATCCCATCCAAACTCCCTCAAATAAGCCCCTTTGTGGCCAGTTTTCCTTGCTCTTTCTGGAAACCACACTTCAGCTCTTTCGTGGCTCGGCAAAATCCCAAATCAGTCCTTAAATAAAATTCAGATTTAAAAACAAATCTGGAACTTATTCAAAAAACCCAATTCAATAAAATTGAACCACAACAAAGAAATTCTCAAAAATCAAACTTCAAACAATACACAAAATCATATTTTGATCAAATCCAAAACACAGAAATTTCAGATTTAAGACAAATCTGTAAGCACAACAAAAATCAGATTTCAATAATCTGGAAAATTCATTTAAAAAGTCACTCAATCCTATTCAATCAAACCTTCAACCGAACCTTGCCTAAATAAATCAACTCTCCAAAAGAAACCAAACAAGCAACATTTCAAACATCAAAGCTTGTCAAAAATCAACCTAAAACAGAAAACTCAGGAATCTGAAAATTCAGAAAACAACCAAATAAAAAAATCTCAAACATGCTTAATATACTTTAAGCACATTAAAATAACCAAAACAACTTGAGTCGATCAAACTCAAATCAAAACAAAACAAACCAAAAAAGCCAAATCCAAACCAAAAACAAACAACAAACAAACAACAAAACAAACCAATCAAACAAATTGATTCAAAAAGCCAAAATCAACACAACCAACTTTCAAGTCAACCAACAAACAAAATAAAACAAACCCGAACCAAATCGGTTTGCATCTCATCGGACCCAAAAGGCCGTTGCCCTTTTGAGTTCCTTATTTTCTGTGGATGTGCATGTCTCCGAAAATAGGTTGCCACGACGGTTAATCAAAGGCGTTCGAACTGTTGCTCGATGTAAGTTAACGTCGGATATTCGCACCATCCGGCAGAGAAGGGTAAAAAATAAAATTTTCAAAGAACCCGAACCTCGATTCGTATATTTTTAAACTATCACCGGACTACCTAATATTTTCAAGTATCATCTATTTTCCTAGATAAGTCCAGGGTATCAAAAATTATCTTTCTTTCTAAAGAACAAACGTAAAAAAAAGAGGTTCACACATTACACTTTTAAAATTTTATATTGTTATTAAATCGTACACTATTTCTATAATCTTTTTAGTTTTTGGGTCCTATTTAGCCATTCATAGATGTTGAATTATTTATACCTTAAGTTTTGAATTGTTTCCCTTAAGTTGATGTTAAGAGCTTGTTCAAAATTTATGTTATTAAGTTGTTATATTTTTCTACTTTTAAATTGATGTTGTTAATCTATTTTATTTAAAATTTATTCTTAATTGCTGTCACTCTTTTAGGTTAGTTGTATTTTTTCATTTTATACTATATAAGTTATTAGTGTATCATATTGATGTAACTTCAAAAATCTCTTCTTATAGATTTTGATTTTGGAAATTTATTTTCCATTTGAATTTCAATTAAATTTGATTTGACCTTAGTATTGACTTTGTAAGAAAATAGATGGTATTTCATAAAAGTACTAACTAGGGTCAATGATATGTATAAAATTATAATTTGAGGTTGTTAGGATATTTGAAAATTGATTTTGACCTCTCCCCATTGGATAGTGCGAAAATCTGACGTTAATTACATCGAGATTACTCGAAAACCCTTGATTAATCGTCATAGCAACCCATTGAAGTAGAAGACAATACAATGATACATCCACAAAAATAAACATTCATACAAACACATAGGAGAAAACAGCCCCATGCAATCAATGGAATGCAAGCACTTAATTTGTTTTGAGATTTGATTTAAGTTGAATTGAATTGATTTGAATTTTGGTTAATTTGGATTGAATGGGTTTAGCTTGTTTGATTCATCTGAATTGGACTTCTGTTAAATCTGGGGTGAATTTGACAGTTTGGGGTTTTATGCAAATTTCAGACTTTTAAAATGATTTGAGTTTGAGTTTGAATTTGTTCAAGTTCAGTTTATTCTTAGATTAAATCTGAGGAATTCATATTTGTTGATTGAAATCAATTTGGGTTTAATTTAAGGATTTTTTATTTGAGTTTGATTTAATTTAATTGATTTGACTATGTTTGGAATGGTGTTGAATTTTTTTAATATGAAAATTTGCTTGACAGGTTATCAAATTCATCGGTTTGTTTGATTTATATTTGTTTAGTAAAATTGATTGGAATTTATTTGAGATATTTACATTTGTTTGGTTTGAGAAATTGGGTTTGAAATTTGCAGAATTGGATCTGTTTTGGATTTGATCAAAATTTGGTTTCAAGTGTGGGTTCCTGCAAAAGTTTTGGCTTTGACAGATTCTGGAGTCCGCTCCTGACTTTATTGTATTAAGTGTGTTTTTGAATTAATAGATTCATTCTGACTTCAATTTTTGAGTTTAATTAATGAATTTGATTTGGATGTTCTTGAATTGAGTTTGATTTGATTTGGTTTTGAATGAGAAATTTTGTTTGCAAATTTGGTCGAGCCTGCTATTTGTGAGGATTTTCTCCCTTTTGTGCCTTATAGATTTTAGACTTTCAGCAGATTTTCAGATTTTTGGACTTTACAGTTCCAGATTTACTTGGGTTTCGATTTGAGCTTAATTGATTTGAATTTGGATTATTTAGAGAAATTTGATTTGATTTAGCTTGAATTTGAATTCATCTTGGAATTTTAATGAGAACACTGGATTTTGATCTATGATTCCTGTTTTGAGGTTTGATTGACAGATTATGGCTTGTCACTTGATTTTGTTGAAGTTGAATGGAATTTATTGGTTGCATTTGGAACAAGTTGGGAGGGCTGTACAGATTGGGGTTTACGGTTCTTCAATTTTAGTTTTTTTTTTAGTTCTGATTTTTATTTGTTATGAAGTTCAGATTCTAAACCTTCAGTTCTCAGAGTTTTTTTCATTTTTCAGAGTTTACATGTTTCAGGTTTCGAACCTCCATATGTCAGATTTTCCGGAGTTCAGTTCTCACATGTTTCAAAGATTTTCAGATTCTGCACATTCCAATTTTTCAGATTTGAAGTTTTCAGATCTGGCCCTCTTGCAGAATTTTTTTTTACAATTTCGGATCTTAAGATTTGGACTCACAAACTGCAGGTTTTATGAGATTTTCTCAACTGCAGGCTTTAGGTTTTCGATTTGCAGGCTTACAGTTTTTAGAAGTTCAGATTTTCTTACAATTTAAACTCAGATTTAGATTCACAGATTCTTTTATTTCAGATTCACAGCTTCTGCTTGAATTTCAGAATTTCAGATTTTTACAACAGATTTTTAGACTTTGTTTATGTCAATTTTTTTGTTGTCTTGCCTTCCAATTTATTTCATGTAGCTGTCCTCTCCTTGTAACATAAACATGTGCATCGAACATGAATTTTCATTTGTTTTCTCAATATGAGACATGATTTACAATTATGACCAGAAACTCGGTCCTTGAATCCTTTGATGGACTTGTCAATTCATGGGCGGCATGTACCCGGTCTGGATAGACTTATGGGCATCCCCCACTGTTTTTGATGATTTCACTAGCATATGACCGGCATGACGACATATTGATTATGCTCTAGCCTTGCATAGCATAATGAACATGGTAAGACATTGGGGTCTTTTATAGACTTTTGTATGTCTACCTTAAGGACGTAGGGGCGGATGGTTAGTCGACCCTCAACTAGTTCGTATTTTGAATTCTTTTAGGTTAAGCCGAGACGTAGGGGCAGATGGTTAGTTGACCCCCAAACTAGTCCGGTTTGTTAGATTAAAGATGTATTTTTTATTTATTTCCACTTGATTGTTTATTTTAATTTGTTTTTTTTTTGTTGAAGGCCCTGTCTGGCGCAGGGGCTCTGCTCAGCCGAGGAGAGAGTCTGGTCCACTGTTTGAACCGGCTGGGGCACTCTTGGACCAGCGGTCTTCCTCTGCGGGACCGGCCGGCTTCGCCTGGTCGGCACCTTTTTTTTGCGTTTTCCTCATCGGGTGGGCCCCACATTGTTTTCCACCGTGGACATAAGTTGGGGGGACATTATTTTCCCCCCAACAGTGCTCCTCCCCTGACGGCGCTCTCCTTCGTCTACCTCCCGAGCGCGGCGAAAGCAGGAGCCCAACGACGGCAGAAGCCAGGCGGCTCCTCTCGACAGCTTCTTCGGAGGGGGAAGCTGCTCCGGTGGCTCTAATCAGAAGGAGGGGGAGCTTCGGTGTCCCCTTTCGGCTTCGTGAGACCCGCGGGGTTGCTCCGGTGTCCTGCAGAACAGCCGGGAGGATGGGAAGGGCTTCAACGATCCGGGAGCTCCGACGAAGGGTAGAAACGCCTTCGACGATCCCGATAGGACGAAGACGTTGATCCGGCAGCCCTTGTTGACCGGCGGAAAGAAGAACCAGCTTCAACAGCGCAACCGGCTCCGGCGGGAAGAAGAAGAAGGGGCCCTGACCGTCCCGATGGCTCCGGTATCTCTTCTCCTCTCTTCTGATCTCTCTCTTCCGATCTCCTTAAGGCTGGCTCTCTCTTCTCTCTGTCCCGACCTTTTGTTTTTTTTCTCCCTCGCAACAAAGCCCTGGCATTGGTTTTATAGGCTCCTGACTTCACTTCATCCGTTGGGAACCTTCCGTAACAGACTATTTCTACTCCGAGACGGACTCAGACTGGTCCGGCACACACGAGATTCCCTTCTATCCTTGTCCACGACTTGTCCTTGCGGGATACGGCTCCTTTTAGATAAGGAAGGCCTCCTATGGCCGTTGGGGGAAGTCTGGGTGGATGACGGACTGTGAAGACAGGCATCGGATGGCCCACCTGGCATTAAAATATAGCCCAAACAGGTAAGAAACGTGGGTTGCAAGCTTAGCATACCATTGAGCTATTATTAGTGGGCCAAAACCATCGTGAATTTCAATCACTAGGGTAGATCTGAAAATTGGCACTGTAAACTAATGAGGGATTAGATTGGACTTAATCCCACCCTAATAAATTTTTTGAGAATTTTTGATGCCAACACATATATAAAAAAATATACATATATATTTAAAAAATATACTTCACCTCAAGCAACTACAATGCTCACCTCAAATGCCTTAGGCAAGGTGAGCCCCTCTTTACCTCAAATGCCCCGTGCCTCATGTATCATAGTTTCCTGCTAGCTTATGCTGCTTGTGGCATTGAAATTGAAGATAATTGGATATGGTTTCCATCTTATTTGAGAAAAGCAATATCACCGGCTTATAAAGTTACATTTATTTTTGATAAGTGTAAAGGCTTAATTGATGCTATTCCAAATATATTTCTAGAGTCTCGTAATGCTTTTTGTTTACATCATTTAAAAGCTAACTTTGCAAACCATCTTGATGGAAAGTATATAAGATCCACCAAAAATGAATTATTAACCTTAAAAAACATAGTACACTTACACTGTACAAAAACATGAAAAGGCAATGAACTGAGCCACATCGTCAAAAAAAAGAGATATCGGTGTCATTTCACATGAAGTAGAGAAATGGGTAAGAAAATCTAATCTTAATCATTGAGATAATGCATACTTCGAAGGAGATAGGTTCGGGGAGATATATTAAAATCCTGTCGAATCATCCAACACATGGATTTTAGAGAAGAGACATCACCCTATATTTCATATGGTTAATCTAATACAAATAAAAATAATGAACATGAATGCCAAAAAAAAGATGTTAGCTCTTCGTGGAGGCCATTTTTGTGTCCATTGATTGATGCAAAGTTTATAAAATTGATAGACAACTCTCACGGTTATATTGTTAACCTTTGAGATGGAATTTCTTTTGAAGTTATGACCAAACCATTGACGATATTCAATTTTCAACCTCAAGAGTGTTTATAAAAAGAATGGCAGGTTCTTAAGTTTTCATGCAAACATGTTTGTGTTGTAATCCATAAGATAGGTGGGAATATGAAAACTTGTTGTTAACTATATTAAACGCTAAATAGTTACAGGAAATGCTATAAGGTAAAGTAAAATTGATATTCAATTTGAAGATATTGAATTGAGGTCTCCTTTGACAGAAAAGAGATCAGGAAGAAAAAAAAAAGAAAAGAATTCTTTCACAAGGAGCATTAAGTGTTGATTGGGTAACTTACATGTTCTAGATGTAAGTAACCCGGTCACAATTGAAAGTCTTGTAGAAATCTCATCGCAGCATAGGAATGGCAATTTAAACATTTTTGTTACTTTACATATCATGCATAAAGTCTGATAAATTGTTTTAATATTGTAGAGATAACAGTTCACCAATTCCATGTATGGGATGCTTGAAAGGACATGGTTATTGTATGATAAGAATGAGCCAAAGTGAAAGGAACTCGGAAAAAACATTTTATAAATGCAAGGTACTTCTTTATTGGTTTTATTTAAAATGTATGTTTTGATTAAAAAGACCATCTAACCATTATGATTTCTTAACTAGGTTAAAGATTGTATGTTATTCATGTGGTGTGAGGAGTTATAATTTTTATCAACCATCTTCGTCTTGTTGTGAGAGGATTGATTGTATTCATCACCCAAAGAAATGAATAGCTCTTCTTGAAAGAGAGTATAAACGAGAAAAGATGTTGAGGGCAAAGGCAAAGATGCTTGCTCAAAGTGTAATAAAAACACTGAATGTAGTAAATGACGAGAATGAAAGTGAGGTTTGTTATAATGAAGTTATGAGTGTTTCTTTGGGGTGATGATAGCATTATGTATCTTTAGAATATTTGGTACTTTGACAGTAGGTAAACCATGTTATGTTTGTGAAATGTAGTTGTAATATGAACTATGTTTGTGTTAGAACTATTAACTTTGACTGTAGGTGAACTATGACGGTATTATGTTCTAATGAAGTTGTGTTTGTGATAAAACTATGTCTGTGAAACGTATTAATGTATGTAGCCAAAATGTATGCATGATCAGAGGTTTAATGCAAGTTTAATGTATGTGTTAGGACTATGCATTTCGGGTATGAGGTTTAATGCAGTATTTTATGATCAAAATGTATGTATGTATGACCAAAATGTAAATATATAGCCGAAATGCAAGTTTAATGTAGTATTTTATGGTGGTGTTGTCTATGGTGGTGTTGATGCACAGAGCCGAAATGCAGGTTTATGTTGGTGCGTTGGTGGTGATGTTTATGTGGTGATGTTTGCGTATGACCAGAGGGTAACACGTTTGTTTGGGGATTTTGTATAAATTTTATATGCCAAATGTGTATGTATTTTGTGTGACGCATTCCAAAGGGGAGGCCAATATATGAGAAAATGTACAGGTCATACAGTCTATCAGTATGTGTGTTTAACGAAAGAATAAGAGAGGGCTAAAAGGTATTTTCACTTCTGGTATAACAGGTCGTCTACCGTGACTGTTAGAAATGGAATGGGAGGTGAAGACATTTAAAAATTGGACCTTATGTTAAAGTGAAAGTCTGGACCGACCTTGTATTAAAGTGGATTCTATTTACTTTCTCCATGATAAAATCTTTCATTTATTTTCCTTTCTATCATGACCAATATATCTCAAGAAACTTTAATACTCCGTTCTTTGTCGTAAAACAATACCCATACACATCTAAAATATTAAGAGAAATAACACTCTTTTACAAATCAAGAATATGACATGCCTTCAATGTTATGATGATATCATTAAACATTCTAATTATAATAGTATCAGCTACAGAAACTACAAGAATCATGTTGTCTCCCAAGGTTCAGTTCCACTAGTTACAGACATGTAAGTAAAAATTCAATCTTTATAAAGGCACATAAGAAAAATACAAGAATAATCAATAATCAAATCATCTCCTAAAAGTACCTGATGAGGCCATTAGAATAACTTTCCACTCTAAAATCTCCTCTTGAACCATACTTGTTGCATTAGTAGAAGACTTACTTGTACCTTATCTTTTTTTGCCTTCAGTTTAGATAGTCTTTCTTGATGTACCATCTTTGCTTGTAGTAATAGCACTTGAAATTATTGACTGATTTGAATTAATATTTTGAACTGCCCTTTCTTTTGGATTCTCTTTTCTCTATTCTTTCTCGTACCATCAACCTACCATCTCAATCTTCACCATGAGTTTTTTACACATTCTTTTTCCATTTCTTTAAAGTTCAAAGATGCCTTCACAAATGTTACGGAAATATTCTACCTCTCATATAACAAGGTGTCATACGAATGAGGTAAAGGACATAAGTAAATGAGAACTTGACCCTCATCTTCTACTTTAAAACCAATACCATCATATTCATTATAATCTCATTGAACTAGTTCAAATGATCAGCACTTGATATGCCATGCTTCATGCAAAACGTAAACATCAAACAAGCTCTCATAATATGCCATCTGATGGACTAAGACAAATTAATGTCAAGGTCCGTTCTAGGTACTCCTCATTTTCTGCTTCTTTCCATTCATTTAGTAAAGTTTTCATTCCTTCAATGGTTTACTCAGTGTTTGGACAACATCTTCAACTACCATATGTTAAAATATTTTTATCCTTTTATCAAACACTTCAATGTCATACTTCATCATGAATGCCGACTTAACAATTGTCATTTTAAAATATAGATCAAATAGCACTCAGCTCTAATACCAATTTGTTAGAACAAGCGCCCAACTCTAACTGATAGACTCAACCCTCGTATTGTAATATGACAACATGAGTAACGAAGAGAAGACAACAATTTAATATGATTCGACAAGACTATTTGTCTTTCTATGTCTATGGGGGCAACAATCAAAAACCTCATTTAAAATAAAGAAGTACAAGGAGACTCACACCTCAACAAAAACAAATCTTCCCAAAGCTCTCTAATCACTCTCCCCAATAGACCTCGTTGCTTCTCTTGCTCTTTACAATGAGAGAATAGACCTTTATTTATAGAACTTTTGGGTCTTGCAATGATGCAACCCTCATTCTAAGGATATGCATGATTGTCCACATAACCGAGTTGCACCTAGTTTATGCTTCATGGAAGAAGATTCTCGGGTGCCTCCAATTGGTGAGGATGTAATACCGGAAGAAAATAGAAAATGGGAAAAAAATGAAAAATCTTTACCCCTTGCCACGTACCCCTTCTTCACCGCCTCCGTTCGCCGTCCTTCTTCCCCCTCTCGAACTTTCCCTCCACCGCCTTCCCATTGCCGCCTCCGTCTCATTTTTCCGTCCCGGACACCGCCTCAACGCCGTGTCGCTGTCGTCGTCACTGCCATCTCCCTCTCTCCTTCCCACTGTCGCCATCGCCAACGTCTCGCCTCCCTCTCTTCCTCTTCTTCTTCTTCTTCTTCTTCTTCTTCTTCTTCTTCTTCTTCCGCCGTCACGGGTGTTGCCGGGAGCCGCCATCGACGTCGTCGCCGTCACCCGCTGCCGCCGTCGCCGCGGTTGTCCCCTCTCTCTTTCCTGCCGCAGCCGTCGCCGCCACGACCGCCCCTCCTCTTCTTCTTCTCCTTCTTCTCTCTCTTTCCCAGGCCCGCGGACATTGTCGCCGTCGCGTCCAGCCGGCGTCGCCCTTCCCCCTCCGCCGTGCTCCCTCTCCCGCGTTTCCCCCTCCGGTGCCGCGTCCAGCCCGCGTCGCCCCCGCCCCCGCCGCTCGCACCCCTCCCTCCCGCTCTCTTCCTCCGCACCTTCGGGCTCTCTCTCTCTCTCTCCTCCACCGCGCGCTCTCCCTCGGGCTCCCTCTCTCTCCCTTCTCCCCCCCCCGGACGGAGTGGCCGCGCGCGCCGGCCCGCGCGCGTGTGCCCGCGGGGCGGGCGGCCGATGCGCCACAGGCGCATGCGGCTGCGCTGCGAGGGGGAGGGGCGGCGCTTTGTGCCGCCTCCTGCCTCTCTCCTCCCCCCCCCCCAGCCGCACTCTCTCTCCTCTCTCTCTTCTCTCCGCTCTCTCTCTCTCACACACACACTCTCTTTCTCTCTCCTATCTTACTCTCTCTCTCCTTCTAATTATTTTATTAAATTAGATTGGGTGAGTTAATTAACCCTTTTATCGTTTTAATGCCAATAGGATTGGAGGATAGTCCGGTTTCACCCTCGCCTCGATCGCCCCGTGGTTAAATCGGTGTGGGTTTCCTGGACACGGGAATATATCGTTCTCCTTGAGGTAGGCATCCCAACTCATCCTTAGCACATGATATTGTAATTAAGGTGTTAAAATATGATTATTAGATTATTGGTAGAAAATGCTGAATAAATGTTGGTTATGTATTTAATTGTCTGCATGTGATTAGTTAGATGTTTATCATGTCATTCATGCATAGTTTCATGATTTGCATTAGTTAGATGCAATTTTTAATTAATGTGATTTATAAAATTATTAAATTAGATATAATGTGATGATTAATTAGATTGGTTGTATTAATTCATAAAATTAGATTTATGACCTGTTATGATTATATTTATACCCGATTTATGTTATGAATGACATGTTATATGGAAATGATTTGTGACCTTTTATGATTATAATTATATCTGATTCATGTTTAGAATAATCATAAATCATTAATACTTATATTGGAATGGAAATTGATGGTATGATAATTATGGAATGTGGTTAATTAATATTAATAGTGGCCTGATCTTGTAAAGTGCATTATTTGAGAAATTGATATGAAATTGTGCTTAATTGAAGTTAATATGTCTCATTATGTTGCATATTCCTTTACGATTAGGGAGATGCATAAATTGGTGTGAAATTGAATTATGTGAATGATATTGCATATTCTGTTCTAATTGGTCTATTGCATGAATTGTTGGTATAATGAAATGGTTGTGCATGACTTGATAATTGGCATATCTGGTTGATTGAATTGGTTTTGATTGAGTAAATATATGGCTTTTACTTGTTGAGGTCCTCCAGCCTACATTAGTGGTCACAGGGCGGCGGATGACGTAGTGAAATCCGGTGCATCCTTCGATCCGGATCTACGCGGTTTATCCTAAGTACGCCCTGCCTAGGTGTACTAAGGATCTAGCTTACTATATGGTACTTCTTATATATATTTAGAGCTGGAGTTGAGAAGTCCAAGTATGGCATATGATTTACTCAGACACATGGAATGAAAATGGCATTAAAGTATACACAGATGGCTCATGTAGGTCTAGATGGCATAAACATATAGTTTAGTGTGGTTGGTAGCCAAGTTCATGTAGAGGCGTGTTTAAATGGGTAATATAGTGAAAGAAATCCCATTTAAATAAATAAACATGATAAATAACCTATATGATATTATAACAATTGATGGGTCTGGTTATGCATATAATTAGCAGTTAGATTTGTTAGTATATTAGGATAGTTGGGTATAAGTCCTACTGAGTCCGTGTGACTCATTCCAAATCTTTTAACATTTTTCAGGTAAACAGGTTTAGCGCAGCAGAAGCGTAGTGGTCCAGGACTAGTCTTCTATTTCCATGGATTGCTATGACGATAATCAAGGGTATTCGAGCATTCTCGATGTAATTAACATCAGATTTTCGCACCATCCGACGGGGAGAGGTCAAAATCAATTTCAAAGAACCTAACAACTTCAATGTATAATTTTATACATAACATTGACCCTAGTTAGTACTTTTATGGAATACCATCTATTTTCCTAAGAAGTCGATACTAAGGTCAAATCAAATTTAATTCAAATCCAAAAAGGAAAACGAATTTTCAAAACCAAAATCTTTAGAAGGAGAGATTTTTGAGGTTACATCAGTTACATCTCTTAAGTATTAGTATGTTGCTGAATCTTTGAGATCATTTCTTGACTGTGGAAGTTTCACGGTCCAATTTCTAGTTGTAACTGTCTTACTTCATCCTGCTTGTTAATTTCTTTACTTTTCTGGATTGTAGACAGTTAAATTCTAACAGAGCATTGTATTAGATAAATTCCCTAACTCTAGGTCCCTTGTCCCCCATCACCAATGACTTTCTTGCATAGACAATCGACATGTGTGCACGCCCATTGTTGATGCATAAGTCATTCCCACATTGCATGTGCATTCGTCGGGGTAGTTGGGTGGGTGCCTTGACCTCTTCCCCGTCTGGGGAAGGCAAGGGACATTCGTAACAATCTCAAAGTTAACGGCAGACAAATATATTATAGCCATTGCAGAAATGCAGAACACTAAAAAGAGGATATTTCTCAATTTTGTCACTGCAACATAGAACAGTTTGGGGAAGTGCATTTAGAAGGAAAAGTAGTATGAACAACAAAAATAGTGATGCTTCATCCAAATATTATTTTCCTGAGCTTAATGCCATATTATCTGTATAGCAGCAGAGATGTAAAGCAAATGGTTCAAGCAAATATAAATACACCAAGGACGAGGTCAGCTGCTCTGTAGAAGTGAAACTAACAGAAATCCAAGAGAGAGGCAGTTTAAATTTGCAATATGCATGGCTGCACAAAATATTTATACCTAATAAACACGGAGCATAAAAAATGGAAAGAATCACTAACCTGCCAATAAAAAATAAGGTCTTCTTCTATATCCTGCAATAGGGACGATATCAGTTAAAAGACCCCACAAGGGCTTAACGACCCAAGGGATTGAGGTGATCCCATGGTAGACCTGTGCTTCCGATGGCTGGACTTTCTGAACATCCTTCCAGTAGTAATCAAAAGCGATGCGCCAAAGGCCTCCGCCAACACCCTGACTTACCCCGTATACCACCATAACGCCCATCACAGAGCTCCAATGGATCTCGTTAGCAAGCATCTTGAACCACTGCAGAGGAGAGGAAAGAGACGCAGGAACCCCATTTTCTAATCCTTCCGACACCTTCGCTTTGTTTTCCGAAAGGGGAAGGGTCTCTGCCTCCTCCGCATTGTTATTCTCCGAAGAGATCTGCGAGATCGATGCATACCCCATTGTCTATAAACAACACAGGAACCCCCCCAGTTCGATGAGACCCTCACATAAAATCCAATTTACGAACAGAGGACGAAACTTTTCTCATCAGACTACACATTATTAACCCGAGCCCATCTGAACAGGAATGCTGATCCCCAAAAATTGGGGCAAAAACTACCTAGTACCGTCCGGAGAACCCATTCTTCTGCGACAGCCTCCCAAGAGAACGTCGCTGCCGAAGGAAAAACTCAAGCTTTTTCACGATACCTCCCCGGGTATTACTCGAACACATCCACCGCACCATGACATAACAATGGGTCGCGACATCCCCAAGCTTCTCCCACAGATGTATTACTTGGCTCCTACGATCTTCCTCAAGCAACGAGATCTGTAACGAAGAAAGAGGCGAAGATGATGAAGCCCAGGTTGCACCGCGATCCAAATAACAGCGGCGAAGGAAGAGCTAGCACAGCGGAGAATCAGATCTAAAATATGGTATGAAAGAGGGAGCGGGAGCGCGAAGCAGGTGCGGCGACGAAGTTGACAGGGGACACCGAAGACGTCGGCCGCAGAAACGGAGGTAGACCGTAGACTTCGTTAACGGTGGAATTTTGACGTCAGTGAAGACCTGGATGAGGCGGGACGTCTGACAGGTGATGACGTGGCAAATAACTATTGGCTCCTTTCTACGAATAGGTCAGCCAATGGGACGGTGCTGCGTCGGCTGTCGAGGGATCTGAGGATGTCTTTTTTGCTTACATTTTGCCCTTTCATCCGCGACGACGTCATGGATCCTTGCGTCTTAATTTCAAGTTTTCCGAGGAACGGGCCCAGAAAAGTTCTCGGCGGGGACCGAGGTTAAATTTGTTACGACGTTTCGAGCAGTAGGATACGAGTCGAATAATATATGTATCCGTATCTTATAACAAAAAAGTGTATCTACTTTCTATTAGTTAACTATCGGTATCGGGTATATTCACGAATCGTATGGTTCTATCTACTTAAAAATAATTTACGGTCGAATAACAAATAGTTATCGAATATATAAAGAGATAAATATGTATGATACAATCCAGTAAAATAAAAAAGTAAAGATAATTTTACCAATAAAAAATACATAAAAATATATATTATAATTAAAAATATTTATTTATAACAATGAACAAGAAAAAAATATTAATTATATATCTATCTAAACACAAAACATGAGATACAAAAATATAATTTACAAGTCTATAGTAAAAATGATTTTGAGTTTACAATAAATAATTAGATGGCGACACAAAACATTATATAGAAAAAAATATTAATTATATATTCAAAATAATACATGTTCAACATAAAACATGAGATAGTCGATTTTGTAACAAAAAATGTGTACGTGGATTACACTATCAAGAAGCGAAAGAGGAAGAAGACATCGCTGTCGGACGTCAGGACAAAATTTGTCCAATATTAAAGTTTCAAGGAGGAGGGTGAATAGGTGAGTTAAGAACAATAAGATTTTCTAGATAGGACATATATATGTTTAGATGTCATAAATTATGTGTTATTGTATTATGTATTAATTAACGAATACTGATAACGATTTTCGGATTCAGTTTATGATGTATCTATAACTGCATCCGCTAAGATAACGGTTAATCAGTAAACGAACGCGGATAACATATTCGGAAAAATTAAACTATCCATTAACTGTTCGTCAACTAACGAACGGGTCGGATAATCAGATAACCGATAATCATTGACATTGCTAGTTTTGAGCCTCGGAGAGGTACGAGATTCCCTTCTAAAATATTTTAGAAAATGTAAATGATACAATTTCTCACAAGGTTCGTTTTCAATATGAGTTTAACGCTTGGTCTGCTTTTCACAATTTTTAAAACTCTCACTCGATTTTCCACCTTTAACGTGATAGGGGTGTTACTCTGCGTATATATTGTCCAAATTACCTTTCTCAAACAAGAATGAAAGTGGACATTAGAGGTGTAAACGGGTCACCAAGATCCGATTTCAATTTCAACAAGAGTTAAACATGTTCCGATTCTGATAAAAGTTAATGGGGGTGTTTGGTTGCATGATAATGGAGGTTTTTATTTTAATTTTTAAAAATTGCAAGAAAACTTATTAAAAGAGGTGTTTGACAACCATGACAATTTTATGTTTTAAAAATAATTTTCTTCTTGAACAAAAAAGAGGATCTCACCTCTTTCTTTTTTCTTGTGGTCCCTCCACTTTGTTTGGTTATGCATGATAGTTACTCTTTTTTGTTATTACATCCCTCCAAACATGGTAATTTTATGTAATGAGTTGGTTCACTTTTTATTTTAATACATTTTTTTATCATGAAAGTGTACAAAAAATTATCATGCAACCAAACACCCCATAAGGTATTTCGATTTTGATTTAATAATTTCAACTATATTTCAATTTCAATTTGATTCCGTTCTCGAAATTAAAATTAAATTCGATAATTTTCAATTACAATAGAAAATATTTCTTTTTATTTTAAAATAAATTAATAGTTTATTTATAATTAATAAAATTTTAATATAATATATATTTTATTTTATTATTTATTTGATTTTATTTTAATTATTTTTATTTATATAGATATATTTATTTTTATCTAAATCAGATAAATAAAAATAGAATTATCTGATTTTGTTTCAATTCTGATAAATTATTAAAATATTTGATTTAGATTTCGATAGCTCGTAGAATACAAAAATTATATCTAAATCGGTTAACTTTTTATCAAAACTGAATCGAAATTTTAAAATATTATTGAAATTTATTTACACCGCTAGTGGACAACTAGATGTTGGAGAACAATATAAAACAAGAAATTTTTATATAAATATTTATTGAGATGTAACCATATTAATCAACATCAAAGCTTGTATGTTAGGGTTTAGAACTTTAGGTTGCCATCCAAACCCCATGGGAGGGGAGAAAATTTTTAAAGTAACATGGTTTCAAAGATCATTTCTGAAAATGACACACTAAAAATTTTATTTTCGGAACTAGCAGGGTTAGATCGAAGTCGCTGAGGGCAGTAGCGACTTTTGGTCGGGACGGACGAAGTCGCTGGGTTGGGCAGTAGGTGTCACAAAGTTGTTGGGGAGACCAACGACCTCGTATTAGTCGTTGGTAACCCCAGTGACTCTGCACCAAAGTTGCTGGGCTCCCTAACGACTTTGGCTCTGTCGCTAGAAAATGCAGCAACTTCCACTAAAGTCACTATTGTCAACAGCGACTTACGCGCTGTGTGGCCCGTGTGTCCGCTCCCATGAACGCCCAACTGTGCCATCTGTGAGCACCCGCCTATGCGTCCGTGAGCACGCGCGCCCGTGAAGGTTTGCTAGCCTTTTGTTTCGTCCCACACTTATTTAAAGGCTCGGTTGTTTCCTCCTCCATCGCATTGAAGATCTCTTCCTCCTTGCAGGGCTCTCTCTCTCGATGCTCGCTTTATCTCTCTCTCTCTCCTCCGACCACCATTCACGTAATCATTTTTTCCTTTTATTACTTTTGAGTAAGTTTGTTGGTCTTCTAGCATTATCATATTCTGATTTACTGAACTGGTTGTCATGTCACTGTGTTTGGATAAATTTGACAAAAGTTTATTAATAAATTATAAAAAAATAAATAACCATATCAAATTTACTGAACTATTTTTTATTTTGTAATCTTTTTAAGATACTATCACAACTAGGTATATGAAAAGTCGTTGAGGGCGGTAACGACTTTTTTTATCAGTATCTTATTTAAAATATAAAAAGTATATAATATAATAAGAATATTTACTTTTTATAATATATTTTAAAATATATTATTTTTATTATATTAATATTATTATATTAAATATTATTATATTATTATATTTATTATTTTAAATGTAATATTTATGTACGATAAACAATAACGATAAAAAGGTTAATCTATGCAATATAATACCCGGAACGTTCTATGTTTTATTATTTTTTTATAATATAAAATTTGTCGTCAAACAAAAAAATGGAAGGCACGATAGGAAGAACTTTGAAATAAGAAATTTAGTGTGTCATTTTCGAAAATAAGCTTTGAAATCTTGTTACTTTAAAAAATTTTCTCCTTGGGAGAGAGGCAAATGTGCCCACAGCGGCATGGCAGCGACTTATTGGCTGGTCTCTCAAGGGTAAACTACCGAACCATCCCTCCTATTCAGATCTCACCGGGAAGCACACAACACAGCGGCAGATGACTATGCACCCCGGCTCTTTAGATCTCGAGAATCCACTTTTGTGGTGGTTGTAGGTTCTGCTTGGCGGCGACGTACTAGATGCCTCTCGAGGTGGAGACCGTCTATGCTTTGAGCTGCTAGGGCGAGAATAACAAGAAGAGCAGGAGGAGGAGGAAGAAGAAGACGGAGATGGAGATGGGAGACGAGACCAAAAGGGGGAGAGTGCCATAGCCTTCGCCCCGTGAGGAAGTAGAGCGCCGAGAAGACCTTTGCCGTTGGAGGAGTGTCTATGCACCGAGAAGAGCTTCGTCTAACGGATCATTTTTTTTTTAAATGGATCTATTATTGATTTTCTCAATATATTGTACAGATATCTAAAGGTTGTTAATGATTAAAATCAAGAAAAAAAACCCAAAGATCGAGTCGATCTAATCCTCTCGATCTGATAGTTGGATCCGAAGAAAACTATGTATCTAGCTTCTACAATATATTTTGTGTTAACGAGCGTGTTATACTGAAAACAAATACAAGCAGCACCTGTCGTCCGCTGGAGCATAATACAAACAAAAGTAAGGTGCATATGCTGCGCACATCACGTCTTAACTTTCACAGGTTTTTTTTATCGGAATCTATGTTGTGTAAACAACAAAAGATACCTAAAATAATAATAATAATAATATTTAATAATATTATTATTAAGGAAAAGAGAGACAGTCATGTTAATATATATGTTAGCCCATCGGCAGGATTCAGTCAGCATAGCATCTCATGTGGGGATGGAAAGATGCCGCCTACGGATATATCATTCCATCTCTTGATTTGAATACAGAAATTATTATTAATTTTTAAGGTGAATGGCATCTAAACAGCGAAAATCAGATGCGACAACGATTTATTTCTGGTTCTGATAGGGCCACGTAATTTGATATTGATCAAATCAACATCATATAAATTTTATTTTTACTTTTTTTATTATCTTACATGTACTGACTTTTATAATTTATGAATTTATCTACTTTTTATTAATTATAATACTAATTCTTAAATATACATACACAAAAATTTTATTGACTTTAGAAAAACATATACATATATATATGATACTATACCGATTTCGATTTGGATAATAGCCCGTTATATGTATACTCTATCCAACTAGAGGTGAAACTAGCCAATGAATTTTGACCGAGTAAAATTTGTGAGAAAAAAAAGGAATATCATACTCAAAAGCAAGAATGATTTCAATGTTTGGACTTGTAAAATAAAAATAAGTAAAATCAAAAGAATAAAAGACAAGATATATGCATAGAATTTAAGGTGCGGAAACCGGCATAAAGGATTGATCAACCGGATGACATTGGCTGACCAAGAATAATGAAATTGTAGTACGTATTATTTGAACATGATTTGGATCGGACCGGATTAAGAGATCCACTGAATTTTTTTCATGTTTGCACGGAAAATCCCCACTAAATTTTGACACTCCCCTCTGCCTCAGCTGGGCCGTGGGTGCTCGACGCCCCCTCCGCCCCAGTCGGGACGCCCCCCGTGGCTGCTTCCGCCTTCCATCCCCCTCTCCCCCGGTCGGCAAGTGCTGCCCCCCTCCCCGGCCTGCTTCCGCCTTCTCGCCCCCCCCCCCCCCCCCCCACTCTTTCGCCTTCCGCCCCCCGCCCCTAGCCGCCTGCTTCCACCTTCAGACCGGGGGAGGGCTGCCCCCTCACTTCCACCCCCACTCCCCCCCTTGGTCGGGAAGCGCCGCCCCCGACGGGGACGTCACGAGAGATCCGACTCCCTCTAAAAAATAAAACAACTCTCATGTTATTTTGTTTCTGAAATAGAAGAAGCAAAGAAGTGAGATCGATTTTAAAAAAAAATTAAAAAAAATCAATCAAACACCCTATCTTCCCTATTTTTAAAAATAAGATAAAAAGAAGATAAAAATTGGAACTAAACATCCTATAAGAGATGGTGGCATCAAACTAGTCTGTTTTGAGGTTTTGCTAGATTTGATATGATTCTCTTCTTGAAAAGTATAAGATACGGTATGTCTCACCTATATATACTAGTTAAGATAACGTGCTTCGCACGTGTACCGTTGAATTAAAGATATTTTTAAATAATTATATATAATATAAAATATCATAAATTTTATGTTGATAAATTTAACTACTCGTAGTTGAACACTATTACTCTAATTTGAACTTTTTATAAATAGGTTCGTTCATTTTGCACGTGCATGGATAGATTTAAAAATAATTTTTAAATAACCATACATGTGTAAGGTAAAGCACCGTCAAAGTTGCATTGGTTCATTAACGATTCACTCTTCTTCAGATAAATAAGAATTTTCATGAACAAAAAATCATTAAAACAGAAAATTGTGAATTAATGTTAATTGGGAATCAAACAGACTAAGTCAAACACATTAGAGATCATTTTTCAATAACAAGAGGGTAAAATAAAAATGGACGATAAATTACATTGGTAGTGAAAAGACGACATCAAGAAAAATTGCCATACAAGAATTTCTTCACTGAGCAATGTTCCAGTAGAATCGCTAGAGAACCATCATAATATATATATATATATTATATGCAACAAAAGGTTATACACCTGGTTCCTGGAGAGACTTGTCTGTTTAGCCAGCACCTACTTATCCATGTCGGAAGGATACCTGCAAGTTAACATCAGCTAGCAGTTCTAAGTATTCAACATTTAGGCCCTGTTTGGTAACACTATTTGACACCTCTATCACTATCAATTTCAAAATTGATATTCCTAGTAATCACTGAGAAGTGTTTGGTTAATAGTATCAATTTTGAAATTGGTAATGAAAACAAAACACATTATATAATACAAGTGTCAACTTGTATCAATTTTGATATTGATACTTCAACCTCTAAAATTATCAACATCAATATTGATATAGTATCAAATTTGGAACTCTAACCAAACGGGCCATTAGGAATCAACTTCACACAGCAAGCTAGCAATTTGAATGTTCTAGCCAACCACAAAAATACATTATCAAATAAGTTATCGGAATTGGAATCGGATATTCTGATAGTTTATCGGAATCGGAATCGGAATCAGGTGATTCTGTTTCTGTTTATCCGATTTTGATAATAAATAAATAAATAAATAAAAGTAAAAATAATCAAAATAAAGTCAAATAAATCATAAAATATAATATATAAATTGATAAAATGATAAAAATAAAGTTTTAAAATATTATATCAAAATTTATTAATTATATTTGAATTATTAATGAATTTTTGAATAAAAGTAAATATTTAATATCGGAATCGGAAATTATCGGATTCGATTCCGATTTCGATAACGGAATCGGAATCAGAATCGGATCGAAATCGGAACATGATGATTCCGAAATTATCGGAATCGGAATCGGAACACCTTATCCTTTATCGGAATCGGGATCGGATTCTGTGATTCCGCTACCGAATCCGACTCGTTTACACCCCTAATGTTGACGAACACTTGTGCTTCTCAGCATCATGCGATCGCCGGGGTCGTAAACTATACCGTTTTGGTTTGGTTTCGAGTTAATCTTTTTTTTTCTTTTTCTGAAATCAACACTGGTCGATATCTTGGTTTAACGTATATTAGAATATAATACTTATATTTAAAATAAATTAAATTATAGTAATTAATTATGTTTAATGTTAAGATTAAAATTTTTGTAGTAGATATTTATATTTTAATGAGTTAAAATTGATTTATACTAATATATATTTAAAATTAATATAATATATAAATAAAATAGGTCAAATCGAGCTAATTAGTTTATCGATCCGGTTCGGTCCGAGGAGGTGCCAAAGTTATCGATTTGGTGCAGTCCAATAAGCTGAATATACAAGCTCCTGAACTGAATCGAATGGATTGATTCGGTTTGGTTCGATTCATGGGTTCGCCGATTATGTAGACATTATTGAGGTGGCAACATAGTGACTGTCCAAGTAAATAAGGTGAGGGGGATCGTCCCTGAGATGCAAGGCCGGAGGGCCTTTTATTTTTGCCGCAAAACCATCAACTAGTGCGAAATACATACCCTTGCCAGAGCAGATGTTGGCCGACACTTTCCTTGCTTACCAATGTTAAACGCTTTCCCGCCTCCTCTGCTTTACATGGATGATGGGAACTATGATGGGGTAGATGGTGCTGATGCTCTCTCAACGAAGTTGTTGCCTCCGGCTTTACATGTCTGGATCCATCCAGATGCACTCTAGATGAAGTCTAGAAGAGCACCCAAGAACATTTCTACAAAGGGATCGAAGGTCGTCCGCAATATACAGAACATACCATGCAACATTTCGATTATGAATATGTTAAGAGATTAAATTAATAGATTATCAATAACTTCGGTTAATTATTTTACGAAAGTTAAGTTGAAAAAATTGCAAAGTTAAACTTGTTTTGTCGAGAATAATTCAAAATGAGTGATCTCCTCGAAAAATTACCAATTAGTATGATTATGGAGACAATCGCCCTCCCTGTGGCCATCCTCGCCATCCATGCTGACCCTTCGCCCTCCCGATGCCACCCCTAGCCATATCGGCGGAGCTTCTTCTCACCATCTCAGCAATCACCTTTGCCGTCCAGGCGGAGCCCCCACACCTTCCTGGCTACCCTCGCCCTTTGGGGAAGAAAACCCCCTGCGGATGCCACCGCTCGCTTCTAGCAGAGCCTCTCTCCTACTCCAGTCCCCACCTCATTGCGTGAGGTAGAATCACCGTCGTGGGAGGCTTCTTCGCCACTGAGCCCATCTCTGCCGGTTGCTCGGCCTCGAAGGCCTTGCCGTCCCGAGAGCTTCACTATCATTGGCTCCTTCGATTCGGCTGAAGCAGATCTTCGACGTGAGGGAGTTTTGGCAGAGGCAGACCACTATGCAGGAAGCAAAACTCTCGTAGCCGCGTGTAGAGAGCTGTTGCTACCTTCATAGGAAGCGAGTTTCAGTGGCTTTAATGGTTTTTCAATTCTTGCAGGAGGTAGGTTTCAACAGTTTTGACTTCAGTGAATTCTCATAGAGAGGAGTCGAGGCATTTCATCTAAATTTTTTTTTCCTTCTTTTGAGGGTGTGCTTTTGATTCAGGAGGGAGAAAGATCTTCCCTTCAAAAAATCCTCTCCTCCACTCGAACAATTGGCCTGTATGTTTGTAAAGATATTGTGTTTTTGTATGCATTGGAGTGGTTGTCGTTAGACTTACTGGTTGTCTTCCTACTTATCTTCTTATGGGGTGTTTGGTTGCATGATAATGAAAGTTTTGTTTTAATTTTTAAAAATTATAAGAAAACTTGTTAAAAGAGGTGTTTGGTAACCATGACAATTTTATGTTTTAAAAGTGATTTTCTTCTTAAACAAAAAAAGAGGGTCTCACCTCTTTCTTTTTTCTTGTGGTCCCCCACTTTGTTTGGTCATGTGTGGTAGTTACTCTTTTTTGTAATCACATCCCTCCAAACATGATAATTTTATGTCATGAGTTAGTTCACTTTTTATTTTAATATAATTTTTTATCATGAAAGTGTATAAAAAATTATCATGCAACCAAACATCCCATTAGCCACTATTTTATTTGAGAGATTGTAGTCTGGGAAATATCCACACTAATATGGTGCGATCAGCCGGTCTCCTGACACGACTGACTTGAAATTTCTCGAGAGTTTCAAGATTTTACTTCTCGACCATCTATACAACATCATGCCAATTTAGTGGCTATCCTAGAGTATTTTGGTCAAGACTTAAAACTTTATTTTTATTTGTTGTCCCTGGGATTCGTGTTTTACGTCATAATCTTTGTTTCTGTTGTTGGGATATAGTTGTACTCTACGATCTATCTTCTTTAATATGAAGTAAACACGTTCTTTTTTCAAAAAATCATTGAGACGATCAATTGATTTAATTATCACAGATGATTCTCGGGAGAAGATTTTCTAATATTAGGAGAGAAAATTTCAGACTCTTATCTGGGACGGGAAGGGAAAGTGAATATGGTTACCTATCCAAACGGGGTTAGTTCAGATGAGCCTGACGAGGAGGTCCTACGCACGTTAAGAAATTTATTAACCGTTTGAACTCATAATGCCAAGAGACTCAAGACCATGAGTGAACCATGCCCTTTACATTTTCACATATTCTGATTAATCTAACATGCCTGATCGAAACACGGGACACCATGTTAAACTTAATAAACCTTCTAAATCAAAATCCAGAGACTACCGGTAAAGTAGATATCTTCTTTATATTTTCATAAATTCTTCACACATATCTGATGCAGTGTTACTTTAACCAGAAGAAAAATGAGAGGATGGAGTAAGAAATACGATGAAATTATGTTTACCGTATGACAAAAAACTGAAGCAGACCGGTACAGCTCTTTTGCCAACTCTCTGACTCTTTTTTTCTTGGGTCAGGCTCTTAATAGCCGGGTACAGACAAGTCAAACGGCAAGAACACTAGAACTATTACAGTGACAGCGACAGACGGAGGCAGGAAGAAGAACTCAACCTACCAGTCGGCGGCTGCCTGTTATGTCTTCCCAATTTCCTACCCCAAAGGTCTCGACAAGAAGCTTTAAAGAAGAAAGGAGACAACTTTAGCTGCGCAGGACGATCGGACCCTCCACCGATCTGATCTTTCCCTCTGCCAGTCTATTTCCGAGCTCTGAAACAAGAATCGGTCGCCTTGGATCCGTTTGCCGTCACTCAAGCTGCTCCTTTTTTCATCTCTTTGTGGGCGTCGTCGCGATCGGCGGTTTGAGACGACAGTCTAGGGGAGGTCAGGGGGAACAACGGCAGGAGCTCCGGCGGATCTGCCCCTCGCGGCGAGGGATGGAGGTAGAACCCCTTCTCCGCGATCGCCTTCTCTTCGTCCGACACGCCCGGCGGGGAGAACACCAGGCCTGACCGCAGCGGCGTCACCGGGCTCGTCACCGGCGCCTTGGAGGCGGCCCCGATGCGGGCGAACAGCAGCTGGTAGTGCTGTCCGGGCGTGGACGGCGGCTGCGGCGACCGGGGCGAGGGCTGAGCCTGCTGCAGCTGCTGTTGCTGGTGGTGGTGGGGGGGGCCCAGGGGGGTGAGGCCGAGCTTGATCTCGAGCTTCCGCACGCTAGGCCGCCTGTCCTGGAGCTTGAAGGCGGTGCGGCGGGGGCCGACGGCGGAGCGCGCCGCGGGAGGGGGCGGCGCCGTGACGGGGAGCTTGTCCGGGGCGTCGCCGGCTGGGGCGCCCGTGTGCTTCTGCACGAGGTCCCTGAACGTGTGGGGCTCCGCCTGCACGAAGATGGTGGGCGGCGCCGAAGCCACGGACAGGACCTGCGGACCCCCGGGGCTCGTGGTTGTCGACCTCTCCATCGTCGCCGGGCCTCGCGGTCGATCCACGGCCGGACCACGGAGGTAGGGGACGACCGGGAGGGAAGGGGAGGTGCTCTTGGAGCACTGGTACAGAAAGAGGGCTCGGCTCCTTGGCGATGTAGACGAAGACACGACGCCTGTTTAAATCTCGAGAGAAAGAGAGAGAGGGACGGGGTGTTGACTCGCGGACCGTGACCTGTCCTGACAAGGAGACGAGGGGCACCGTATCGCGGGCGTGAGGCCGCTCGAGCCGCAAGAGGTTTGACCATCCGGGTCGCCGGTTGTCCGGTGGGTCCCGCTGAACTGATGACCCAAACAGTCGCCGCCGCAGCAAGAAGAGAACAGCTTGCATATCACGGGACGGGCAAGCAGGGGGCGCAAAGGACCCGATCCGCCAGACAAGTACACGTGTCGACCAGTCTAATAATAGTATTATCGGTGTCCGTATCGTCGAAGAAAAAATGTATCCAACAACCTTGACTATTGAGATAGAGTTTATTAGTAAATATTATATTATTATCTGCTTAAAATAATTTATGGTCGAATAACACGGACGACCAACGATTATAGACAAATATAAAAAACGCATCATCTAATAATCAAATCACAAATTAAAAAGTAAAGATAATTTTATGAATAAAAATATAACTTTAAAAAAGTATAATTACAATTAGAAGTATCTATGTATATTAATATATTGTGATAAAATTCTTAATTACGTGTTCAACATAAAATATAAGTAGAAAAATATTAAATTTTCATGTTTATCATGTGATGTCATGAATCATCCTCTTGTGACATATCTACGACAAAACTGATAATAATGTAAGTTATAATGAATATGAATAAGTTAAAATAGTTAATAATATAATGATATATAAGTATCACCAACTTTTTTATGTATCTCTTTCATCTTCAATATCAACTTGATGCACGCATTTAATGATTTCTCCCAAATTCATACTTGAAAACAAAATTTTCACTATATTCAATTACAAAAGAAAATCATGAATTAAAAAAATAATATGCTATGTTTGTCTCACAAGAGACGCTAACATGGTGAGGTTGCCCAAGGCGGAGCAAGTTGAGGAAGCTAAGGGTAGTGCTATTGTTTTGCCCTTTGCTCAAAATGCAGTAGACAATCTAAAAGGGTGTTTGGAAGCTCTTTTCATTTCGAGACAATTTTTTTTTTGAAATCAAAAATATTTGATCTCTTAGTTTTGAATTTAAAATAAAAAATACAAATCTTTTATGTTTGACAAAATTGTCATTAATTTTAAAATTCATAGAGCAATGTTTGGCAAAATTGTCACTCATCGGTGGAGGTCGCTCGTGATGACTGACCTCCATCAGGATGTGTGATGAACAGTCTCTCGGTCCCCCCCCCGACGGCGGCGGTCCACCCCCCACCGCGGCAAGGTCTGCCGCCCCCGCCCCCCCGACGGCGTCTACCCCCACCGCGGCAAGGAGGTTCGCCCCGGACCTCACCCACCTGCGCCGGCGTCTCCCCCTACCCCACGCATCGGCGTCCACCCCCCTTCCCCCACCGCCCCCCTCCGACGGCGGCGGTCCACCCCCCACCGCGGCAAGGAGGTCCGCCCCCGCCTGCGCCGGCATCTCCCCCTACCCCACGCATCGGTGTCCACCCCCCTTCCCCCCCCGTGACAAGGGGGTCCGCCCCCGCCTGCCCTGGCGTCCCCCCCCCCCGACATTTTGTCACCGTCGTGAGTCGCGAGAGAGCCGGCACTCTTTCAAAATTAAAAAAACTCTTCGGTTGTTTTGTTTTCAAAATAGAAGGAACAAAGAAGTGGGATCAATTTTAAAAATGAAAGAGCATTAAAAAAAACTAACCAAACACTCTGTCTCCCCTATTTTTAAAAATAAGAAAAAAAGAAGGTAAAAAACTGGAACCAAACACCCTATAAAAGGGCACGATGCATACCACATCCATGAGAAACCAAGGCCTTGTCAAGTATCCGAGGAAGATCTTCCTAGGGTTACCCACAAGCAGGTATGTGGATTGTCCAAGTAGGTGATGATGATGGTGACGATGATAAAGAAGACATCGACAAGGAGGTCAAAGTAGAGGAGTGACGCTGAGGCCACTGCTAGAAGGCCAGCTCAAAGAATGACACCCAAGTGGAGTAGAGCACCAACCCAACAAGGAACAAGGAGACTAAGGAGAGAAGAAGGTGTTAACATATTACATGTGCGAAAAATTATACTTGTTTAGCTGAGTTGAGCTCGTTGAGCATTGTGGAGCCTTGGAGGTGACCATAGAAGTGTCCTCAAGTTGTGAGACTGTAACTTTTTCTTGCTCTACCTTGCTTGCACTTTCTTCCTTAAAGAAGAACTTTTCCTTTAACAATACAACATGCTAGGTAACATGGACCCTTTTTCCATAAGAGTGGAAGAATTCATATTCATAAGTTCCCTTAAAATATTTTACAAACATACACTTCTTAGAGTTATACCTCTTCACAGTGGTGAACATTTTTAAATGTTGACATGCTTAAGGTCATGCTTCCCCTTCTGCCCTATCTCATATGGAATACTTGGAATATATTTGAAGGTACTTTAGGCCATGTTTGATAATGCTTAATCAAACTCTTAACTCTGATTCGGTCAGCGTTTAGACATTTGAGAGCGTTTGATAAAATCGCTAAGTCATCCTCTTAATTAAGGTCTAAAGTCTTAATATCATCTGAATGGTTCAAATTGGTGCCCTCATTTTTTTATTATTCAGACGTCGTCTCGCTCATCGAGCGGTCACCACCGAGAGATCGACATCACCCTCACCGTCATCTTGCAGCCGATCATGTCCAATGTCCATCCTCCAGCCTCCTCACCGTGTCCTCGGCGTTGGGCTGCCGGTTCTCTGCTCACGAGCTTCCTTAGTCCCCTGTTCTCGTCTGCACAGTCGCCACCTAGAGTTTGACATCGCTCTCACGGTCGTCTTGCAGTCGATCGCCACCATCCTCTAGCCTCCTCGTCGTGCCCTCAACGTCGGGCTACCGGTTCTCCTCTGCTCACAAGCTTCCCCAGTCCCCGGGTCTCATCCACGCAGTCGCCACCCAAAGTTCGACATCGCCCTCACAGTCGTCATCCTTGGGTACCCTCCCTTTGGGCGTTTTCTTTTTTTCCTCTCCAACTTTTCTGCATCTCCACCCTTTCCACACCCCCAGCGAATCTGTGCCGCCGCCGTGCAGATCTACAACAATCCATCAAGATTCTAGTGGCAATTTGCTCGGGAGAAAAGGCTTTACAGTTTTCTGATTTCACGACTCTGTTTTGCAGTAGGTGGAGGCGGTACACGGCCGTTTCTGAAGGGGATCGACGTGAATAGGGAGTCGGTGGGTGAGAGGGTGAGCTTTCCCAGTCCCCGGGTCTCGTCTGCACATCCCTCTGGGCATTCAGGTACAACCAAGCTGGTTATTTTGGTGTCTCGTTACTTACGCATCCCTCTGGCCCTGCAGCTTGTTTGTCGAATGCTTGCATAATTATTGGTTATGCCAATTTTTGCCGGATACAAGGAACTGGAATAGTAGATAAAAATATGAAATATTTGCGGAATGCTTACTTTTAAGGAAGAGGGATGATTTATATCTTCAACCTAAAAAAGATCCTACAAACCTGGACCTCCTCGTTTGTTATCATTATTATTATCATTTTGATTATTTGGGACAACTTTGTTCGATTAGAAATCTTGGTTGTATATCATAATGAAATTTGATTACTTGGATTTGAGTTTGGCATACGTATACATAGCATATTTGTATTTATCATTTGAAAATTATAGTTTGAGTTTCTCCACCATATGACTAGCTAGTTTGTGACAAGAAGCTTTAATTAGCTTGTGCTTGAAGCACCGTTAGATCCCTAAATGAATTTACATTTTCTAGTGTTTTTACACAATTCTTTGCCGACTTCCTTGTAGAACTCCAAACCGAAAAAAAAAATTTCATGAGAAAACCTATAACACTACAAAAGTTTCTGATCTCTCAGCTCTTATTCCTATCTTATCTCTTACTCTAAAAGTCAAACTTCGTGTATGTCTGCCTTTTGAGGTCGTACAACTATAGTAGTAAGTATGGCATTTACCCTATGCTTTTGTACAGTTGACACTACAAAACCACAAAATTCTTCTTGAAAGAAGAAATGAGATATTAAGAAATAATGGTTAGTAGGAAGACAATGAATCACATGGCTAACAAGTCTCAAGTTCTTCAGTTATTCAGCTTTGTCTATTAGTAGGAAGACAATGAATCAAATGATAGGCTTAAAGTGGCTGTGGCTCAGATCGGCCAATTGTGGCAGCTGCTGGCCGCCCCCTATGTGTCTCCCTGCCCCATTTTGGGCAAAGAAGACAAACCTGATAACACAAGGTCAGTTGTGGATCCCCTAGACTGTGGGCCCAATTCTTCTTCTTTGGGTGGGAAGATGAAGGTCTGCACTCCAGCGCTTCTAAAGTATATTGTGACTTGGACTATCATTTGATTCATTTAACTAATATGTAGCATACCCCCTTCCCTGAAGGAAGAACTCGATTTGTGCTTGAAGGAAGTAATTTGCCTAAATTTTCAAAGTGTGCTCTCGATTTCACCGATGATTCTTTTGATTTGGAGCAATTCAGGCAAAGATAGAAGCAAAATCAAAATTCTTTTTGAGATTTTGAGGTTTCTGTGGTCAATTAATTAGAATATTTATAGCCAATCTATAATAGGAGATATGTGCTCCAGAGTCCTTGAATTTCTTTTATCTCATTTTTTTAATTATCTAAAATTATCAGCATTCCTTCTAAAATTTCTGTGTGCAAAATGTGCATTTATTTTTGTTCAAGCTTATTAAACGGAGGGAGGGAAGATTTTAGTAGTTACTTTATCTGCCAATCCAATGATCAGGATGGCTGATGGGATAGGCTGATCTAGCTGATGTGGGGGAAGTTTGGATGGGACAAGAATCAAGCAGAATCAGCCTGACAAGGCCATGGATCCTAGTCAATCCCTTGCAAGCCTAGTTCAGTGGTTCCATACCAAAGAAGCAAATATGTCTTGCTCCAGGGATTAGACCTTGTGTCAGATATATATATATATTTCATTATATATTCAGCTCTGTATGAAGCTGAACAAAGTTTAAACAGAAGTCATCCACATGTTTCTGGTTGCCTCCACTAACTCTTTTTTTCTTCTTTGGAATAAATCTCCGCCAACTCACCTAACATGGATTCTTCTTTTACAGGTTAATGTTGGTTGATGGGGGAAAAATGGGCATATTCTCAGGTTAACGTTTGGATATAGTTGTGGTTGTGGCAAGCATGTATCTATTTGTTGCATGAATGTTTGCTGCATCATGAATTGTCTTGGAAACATATATCTGTGTAGCTTTTGGGGGTTATTTGCTTTATGTTTTTTGCTGCATCATGAATTGCCTTGAAAGTATTTCTTCCTCTCTTGATTCTGATTGTGTCAGGCATATGTGCTTGAGGCTTTCGCGTCATCTGTCTCAATCAACAACACTATCTATGTTGGATTTCTGATTTATGTGGTCCAGCATTGGCTCAAGGATGATGAGTGATCATTGTGGATGGAAGTCTCTTAACTAATTTCTTATTCTAAAGATCAGTGCAAGAGTTGTAATGAGATTTTCGCATATGTATATTGTGACTTCTACTTGGATTTTGAACATATTCTTTGTGAATTAATGAATATTTATCTTTGTGCAATCAGTTCAGCATAGGATTTCTCATACTATCTAAAATTGTGGATGGGTATGCGATCGATTGGATACAAAGTTCATATTTAGTTGTTTTACAATTTTAGGAAGATTAAGTGGAATATTCAGATTTTTTATCAAACGACGTAAATCACTTATGTCTTAATCAAATTAAGGACTTTTTTACCACTCATTAAGAGGTTAGATGTAAAATTAAGATTTAAGATTTTCAGATTAAGTCTAGTCAAACATCACCTTACTCTATGTCCAGCATGTTTTACTTCACAATTCCTTTTAACTTAAAATTTGAAAATTAGTTGACTTGCGTCGTTGCCGATCTACATATTTATGCCCTGTTTGATAACACTATTAAGTACCTCTATCACTATCAATTTTAAAATTGATATTGATAGAAACTATTAAGAGATGTTTACTTAATTATATTAATTTTAAAATTTATAATGCAAACAAAATATATTATATAATACGAATGTCAATTTGTATTATTTTTGATATTGATATTTCAACATTTAAAAATATCAATATCAATATTAATATAGCACTACAAATAAAACTCTAACCAAACATGAGATTAATCTTTTTTTAATATATTCTCGAAACAGAATATTACGATTTTTGTATAGGGATGTCAGTGGTTACCGATTATCCGATTATCCGACCCGTTCGTTAGTTAACGAACAGTTAATGGATAGTTAAAATTTTCCGAATAAGCTATCCGCGTTCGTTTACCGATTAACCGTTATCTTAGCGGATACGGTCATGGATACACCGTAAACCGAACCCGAAAACCATTATCCGTATTCGTTAATTAATATATAATACGATAACTCACAATTTATGGCATCTAAGCATATATATGTCCCATCTAGAAAATCTTATTGTCCTTAACTCACCGGTTCACCCTCCTCGACCTTAACATTGGACAAACATTGCCCTGACGTCCTCTTCCGCTTCTTGATGGTGCAATTCACGCACACACTTTTGCTGTAAATCGACTATCTCATATTTTATATTAGACATATATTATTTTGGATATGTAATTAAGATTTTTTTCTATCTCATATTTTGTATTGCACATCTAATTATTTACCACGTACTAAAAAATTATTGTTACTATATACTTGTAAATTATTTTTTGTATCTCATGTTTTGTGTTAGATACATAATTAAGAATTTTAGTTTTGTTCATTGCTATAAATAGAAGTTTTAATTGTAATATATATATTTTTATGTGTGTTTTTATCGGTAAAATTATCTTTACTTCTTTATTTTGCTGGGTTGCATCATACACATATCATCTCTTTATATATTCGATAACCGTCCGTTATCCGACCGTAAACTATTTTTAAGCGGATAGAACAATGCGGTTCGCGGATACATCCGATACCGATAGTTAATGAACAGTAAGTGGATACACCTTTGCTGGACATAGAGTAAGTAACCCGTATCCGACCCATTGACATCCCTATTTCTGTAAGAATAAAATCCCAAACAATGTCCTCCGAGGCAATCACGCAACAATTGATAGCCCCTCCTGCGGGAAGATGCTGCCTACATGCCTAAGTACCACCATGGCCGAGCACCCTACGCTAGCTGCCGTGGCCTGACGGGGAGAGCGGCGATGGTCCCGAGCATCCGCCTGCACCGGCAGCAGGCCGGGCTCCTCGCGGAGCGGGGGGAACATGCACGGAGGAGGATTCGTCGAGAGCTCTCCTCGCATCCACGCGTCCGCCGGCGATCAAACGGAGCCCGAAGCGACGACGTAGCAGCCGCCGGCGCCATCACCGCCACATGTGGAGGAGCGCCGGCCGTTGTCCGATGCGTTCATGCTCCTACGAAGGTCGAATGCGACGGAGCGCATCAAATCGAAACGTTGAGTTGAGATGCGGATGCTGATAATGTCTTCCCGCACATATGCTTCGCCAGGTTGCTGGTCCTCCTCTTCCTCCTCCTCCTCCTCCTGTGAGGGGATATCCAGGGTCTTGCTCTTCCGCCGCCGAGGCATGTACACACGTCGCACAAGGCGAGCCGCCAGACGAGAAGTTCTCCGTCTTTATCAGGCATATTGGGATGCCGCTGCGTCTTCAATCAATAATCCAAGAAAGGGAAATTAGTGGGGGATTCCAATCCATGCACGTAATTCGGCATACTTTTTTTTTTTTGAAAAACACGTAATTTGTCATGCATGCGGTCTCATTCTCACGTAATGATGCCCGAATTTGGGGGCAACGCGCTTGCTCTCCTTCGCCTACGGCGCGTAACCCCCCCTCCCCCTGTATTTACAAAAAAAAAACACTTTATAATTATAATTATAATTATTAATTATTAAAATTATGTTAAGTATTTTCAACATAATAAGTATAAAATGTAAGATATTAATAAAATATTTTATAGTTTTACGTAACAAATAAAATATTTTAAATATAATACAACGCAATTATCTTGACATAATAAATATTTTAAACAAATTAATAATATTTTTTAATTATAAACCAATCTAAATAAATTAATATTTGAATAATTTATATTAAAATTAAATGTTGAAATAAATAAGATGTCATAATTTTGTTTTAAATATAATAATATTTTGTAGTAATAACTAAATATATTTAATAAAATAATTTAGACTATAAAATATTATATTTTAGCTTAAAATATTTAATTTATGAATATATAACATGATTTTAATATTTAATCATTATAATTATAAATTATTTAATTTATCGAAAAGTAGAGGAGAGAGAGTGTGTGTTTGTGTCCGGGTGGCAAAGAGGAGACCGGAGGGAACAAGAGAGTGGAAAGAGACATGCGACCGTGGTGAAAGAGAGCGATCATGCGAAGGAGTCAATAATCACTCTTCTATGTGCGATTTCAAAAATATCTATCGTTAAAAGTGGTTTCAACTTTACAGGGTGTTTGGTTAAGTAATAAATTGAATTTTTACAATAATTTTATATTTTTGTAACAAATAATTATTGAAATATATATTTGGTACCTATTATAAATTTATATTTCTAAAGTGATTTTCTTCTTAGACAAAGAAAAAGTCTCATCTCTTTTCTCATATTTTGTGGCACCCCACTTTGTTTGATCATATATGGTGCCTATTCTTTTTTGTTATAACATCTCTCCAAACATGACAATTTTACGTTATTGGGTTGTTCACATTTTATTTTAATACAACTTTTTATCATGAAGATATACAAAAATTTATTATGTAACCAAACATGTCATGACCCAGATTTTTAACATGCACAACAGAAGATAATCCGACGATATAACCTTAGAAATATATCGATTTGGAACCAAATAAGACAAAATTACAATCCAAAGTCACAATAATATCTACCTATGAGTACACAAACATCTATCTAAACAAATTAAATATCAACATTGTAACAGAAATATCTAACTCCTCGAATTCCACGCCACCACTATGCTTTTGCTATGTCAAACCTATAATTTTGAAAATATTAACAACCGGAAGGGGTGAGTCACACTTGGCCAGTAGGACTTACACCTAGACTACCCTATTGTACTAGTTAAAACTTATTGATATTAAAGATAAATAACCTATAAATTCAGATTATAATACATAAAGTTTAAACAAATTATGTATCTTCAATTATGGTGATTACAAGGTCTTTCTACTAACCCAAAGGTTAACACGATTCTATATGCACTAAAACTGACATAACCTGTACAAATTTACTAAACTAGGTATGTATACAACACATTGACCTATCATAATAAGAATGACACATCTAAACTACTATCATGCATGTCAAAAATGCATAAATAAATTATTTGTCTGAGTAAGTTATATGCTCCACTTGGACATTGTAGTTAATGTCACAAAACTAACACCAGATCTACCATATATAAAAGTAACATATAGTAAGCTAAATCCCATAGTACACCTATGTAGGGATGTACTTAGGATAAACCACAATATTCGGGATCGACGAATGCTCCAGATTGTTCTAATTCATCTATTGCCTATTATAAGTCATGAATTATAGTCTGGTGAAGTAAAATTTTATTACAATGCAGCCCACAGCATACTACATCTCTCAAGATCAAAGCACATAATTAACCCAGACAACCAACAATTTAACTAACATGCCAATGAAAATTTAACCATGGGTTACATTTATGGATAACCATAGATCAATGCACCATAAACATGCATACCACATCACAGTTTAATACAACTAGAACAATCTAACAATATGATGCATCTAATGACAAATCAAGATATGAAGTACATAGAGGAACAACCATAGCTCTATGCATGTTGAACGACAATCTAGCACAAACTAGAACTAAACATCAACATGATGCACTTAATGCAATCTAACAAAATAAATATGCTACATGTATACTAAGTCATGATTAACCAATCTAGTAACTATTAATAAAGTGGTACACCTATTCTAAAATCATGCAACCCTACACAATAACTCAAGTAAATGTTATGCCTCATAACATACATGCTAAATTATACATGACCACATCAATAACTTAAACGCATATACCCTAAAATCATGCAATATACAAACCTAACATGTTGTGCAAGTTACAAACCAAACATACTAAATACATGCCTTGACAACATTACTATCTACTCTATATGAAACTAAACCAAATTCTAACAACACTAAAATTTAATCCTCACTTTGGCTTTTTGACAAATTAAAATATATTAAAGATCATCGCAATGCAATTATGCTATGCTTGTGGACACCGTGGAGATGAGGACGCCGTGGATGTGTGCCGTTAGCGGTGGCCGCCGTCCTCCCGCAGTGCGCGCGTGTTTCGGTGTGGGGTATGTGTGTTTTTTCTTCCTTACGGTTTTGATAGGGTCGGTTTGTGTTAATCACGCCATAGACACGGTCGTGGATGATTCCAACAAACCGGTCTATCACCCACCTCTTCTCCTTCTTTCTTTCTCCGCACTCACCTTGGTCCCCGGACTACTCAACCCTTGATGTCACTTGGGCATCGAAGGACCGGCCCAGGTCGTGAGGAGAATAGAAGGGAAAGAAGATCAGACGGTGGGTGGCGTTATCAACACTAACTTAACCTATGAACCGAAAAGAGGAAAAGATTGTGTGGTCGCCAGGAGCCAAAGAGGCTCCGATGATTAAAAGAAAAGAGATGAACTAATAAGGGGAGGAGAATGACCGGTTACCTCGTTGAATGGGGAGACTGTGTGGGTTCTATCTTCTCCTTCCTCGGCTGGCCGGGGAAGAAGAGCCTTGGAGAAACTCGCTTGCCTGAAAAGAAGTTATGAATGAAAGCACAACGAAACAACGATTAGAACTAAATAGAAAATAGTAACTATTTGTAAGAAAGAAGAGGAATGACAAAAGAGGTTGAACGAACCGGATTAGGACTAACTCCTAACCCCTCTCAAGGGAGGATCTAAATGACCTAAGGCTAAAGATGCATTAAGTTATGCTAGTGCAATATGCATGATGAAACCCAAACGTAAAATGAAAGGAGGATAAGATAAGGAAGAATATCGTTGGCGAGCCCAGGGCCGGCTGGCTTCTGGAGATTGCAGGCACTCCGACTCCAGGTCGCCTAGTGTCCCGTCGGAGGAGCGCTTAGGTCCTTCAGAGGCAGCCTTTGACACGATCTTCTCCCAGTTCCAACCAAGGGAATCGGACTCCTGGCCCGTTTTGGAGACTTCTCGAGACTTTTTGGAATGACTTTCAATGGCTTTTAATGGTATGAGGGGGGTTTGGGATGGCCTTTCGGTTATGTGGAATGAATGGAGTGGAAGAGATGTAATGGGAGATTGAATGACTTGGAGATGTGGTTGTGGACTCTAGTGTGGCTTAGAAGATGATGGGAGGGTGTTGAGATGCTCAAGAAGACTCTCTCTATGGAGTTATGGCCCTGGGAATCTTTTTTGGAACCTCTTAAATGTGGGAGAAGGGTCTCCTTTTATAGATTCACAAAAGTGACCCTAGCGCTCCGGCCTGAGGACGCCTGGCGTCGCGGTATCGGAGCGCCTGCTAATCCGCCGACAAGTTGGCGGATTAGCACGTCCGACCATACTGTCGCCACCTACCACCCTGCGTGTCAGGCGGCGGTTGTCAGCGGAGATCCCGGCACTCTGACAGGGGAGCACCTACGACCTACGGCTGACACCTGCAAATTCAGCGCACGCGGAGCCTGCGGTGTCAGTTGGCAGGCAGGGATCCAGGTGCTCCGACAGCGGAGCGCCTGCACCCTCGGTACGATTTCGACAACGCACCGCTGACCGTCCTAAAAAGCCGACTATCACGGGTGGAAATGCAGGCGCTTTGGCAGTGGAGCGCTTGTACCATCGTACGTCCTTGAGTACGACGTTGTCCGGCCAGATAAAGGGGTGCAAAGGCAGAAAACTCCAGGCGCTCTGACGTCGTGATGCCAGGACGCCTCCAGATTTTCTAAAATTTGGTCATTTTTATGTCAAACCAACTTCCCTGATTGAGAAAATACAAGCGTTATCTATAAGAATGAGATTGTACTATCTGTAATCTGGCCGAATTCGCGTATCTACAATGCTAACTAGATTCAATCATAGAAAAAATACCTAACATACCGATTAACATACATGAATATTGAATCAATGTAAATATGCATGGTTGAACAAGCTAATCTAACACTATCTAATCATACTAATAAATCAAGAATAACTCACTAATTATATTCTATTAATCATGGTGATCCAACATATTTTACAGTTTAATCAGATATATATGAGTGGTAAGAATAGTAAAGACGTCTACCTTAACGATGACAATGAACGATGCATAGAATTATAAAAAGATTGATCCAGATGACGAATATACCACCGTGATCACGACGGTGTTGGAAAATCGATCTGGACGATATATTGACAATTTGCTGGAAGGAGGAAAAATAAAATAAGAGAGAATAAATAGAGAGAATAGGAGAGAGGCGATAGGAGAGAGAGGGCCACTGATGGGATGCGGGGGTGGCGCAAGGCGGCGCACCAAGCAGGCGGTAGCGGGCGGGCGTGCGCTTGTGCGCGGGCACACAGGCGCACGGGAAACAACGCGGCACGGAGGCGTGCAAGCACTAGTGGCTGGCGAGGTGAGGATGGCCACGCGGTGAGGCCACAGACGTGGCTGGCGGTGGCGGTGCTGTGGGACGGACACGCAGCGGTGGCCGCGGCTGAAGGTGGTGGCAGGTCACGCGGAATTGTGGAGGGAGGCGGCGGGGACCAGGTCAACGAGGCAGCATTCGCAGCTTCGCGTGCGGAGGGTGGGCAGCAGTGGTCAACCCATGCGGAGAGGCGGTGGCTGACGACAGACGCTGAGGAGGTGACGACGTGCGGGGCCGAGGCGACCAGGCGGCGGGAGGTGGCCGAGGGTGTGGTCGTGCAGGGGCTTGCGTGCACAACGATGGCTAGGTCAACAGGGGTGGGCGCGGGTGGCGAAGGTCGGAGGCGACGATGCAGAGGAAAAAAAATGCTGCGGGAGGTAAGGGTGCAATCGAGCCGAGCCAAGCCGAGTAGGGCACTGTTTGAGCTCAGCTTGATCGATTATTTAACCGTTCACACTCAACTTGATAATACTCAACGAGTTTTCAAAAATTTGGTTCGAACTCGGCTAGATTTAAACTCAGACGAGTTCGAGCTCGACTGCTCGGCTCGTCGAGCCGCTCGTTTATGTAAACGAGCCAACTTAACTCAAACTCGATTTGAACTCATATTCGAACTCATTTCCGAGTTCGAGATTGAGCTTGTTTACTTAAAGTTAAAGTTCAAATATTAAAAAATTATTTTAAATTACTATTTAGACATAAAAGTATAAGTTTACATAATATTAAATATATAAATATATAATAAATTTAATTATTTTAATAAATAGTTGATCGAGTAATTAATCGAATTCTTAATCGAGTATTTTATAGAACACTTAAACGAGTTGCTCGTGAACTTATCGAGCCGAGTAGTTCTATTCAGACTCAGCTCGTTTATAAGTAATTTTTTTTTCTGTTCAAACTCATTTATTTAACTTAATAAACGATCCAAGTCGAGTTTTTAACGAGTCGAGTATCGAACTACTCGTCGAGCATGTTGGTTCACTTGCACGCATAGCAGGAGGGAAATAACTGGTAGACATAGGAGAGGAAAAAGAGGAAGAAGGAGAAAAAAGAAACTGAAGATAGTAAAAATAGGATAACGATCAATGAGAGAAAGAGAGTAACACTCATTAATCTTATAATAAATATAATAAATATTATTTAATTTAATAAATATCCCAATAGTTTTTTTTTGAACAAACATCAACCACTAATATTATATATAACCAAACAGAATACAAAGACACAAATAAATAGAAAAACTAACAAGACACACCTTGATCACGAAGATCATCGAACATCTGCCGAAAGTCAAAGTCACCAAAATAGGACAAAGCCATGAGGTGACCAGCACAGTAATGTGCATATACTGTCGAACAACAGAGATAGAGACTCCACGGTGGGAGTTTGAGCAAGTCCACGAGACTGGATGAACACACCAAAAAGGTGTGGTTAACGCCCAACCTAACAGTCTCGTACGAGAGAAAAAACTAAGTCAAGGACATACGACTCTATGAAGACACACAAACAACAACCAAGTCAAGGACATACGACTCTATGAAGACACACAAACAACAACCAGATAAGTATACCGAGATCCACATTTCCAGTGAACGAAACGAGACGCCTACGTTGTACATATATAGACAAAACAAAAACACTGAAAAGTGGACAAACCTAAGCGAACATGACATAAGGGAGGGACATCCCTCCCTCCCCCACCCAAGTCTACCTCAAAATAAGAGACGCTGGGAAACTGATGACGCTGAATATCGGACGCTGAAGAAGCAACTGGAAACGGCTAGGGTGCCAATGGGGTGCAGGTATCCCGATGGAGGGGCAAGGGTGCTGCCGTAGGGGCGCAGGGGCCGCCGGTGAAGGGCCTCAGGTGCCGCCGGAGGGGCTCAGGTGTCGCCGATAGAAGGGCAAGTGTGCCGCCGGTGGAACACAGGTGCCGCCGGTGGAGAGGCGCACGTACCGCTGGTGGAGGGACGAAGGTGCCGCCGGAGGGGCTCAGGTGTCGCCGGTGGAAAGGCAAGGGTGCCGCCGGTGGGACGCAGGTGCCGCCGGTGGAGGAGCGCAGGTGCCGCCGGTGGAGGGGCGAGGGTGCCGCCGGAGTTCGAGGATGCCGCCGGTGGGACGCAGGTGCCGCCGATGGAGGAGCGAGGGTGCCGCCGGAGGGGCGAGGGTGCTGCCGATGGGGCATAGGTGCCGGAGGGCCGCAGGTGCCGGAGGAGAGGATGCCGCCGGAGAGGCGAAGGTTCCGCCGATGGGGCGCAGGTACCGGAGGAGCGAGGGTTCCTTCCCAAATTCCCCAATAGTTACAAAACACCCTATTACCTATAAACAATTGGCGGAGGGTTTGAAATTTCCCTATAAAGTCGTTACTATTAGTAGCGACTTTTTGCCAAGTGGGTTAGTTTTGAAAAAAAAAGTGTTATTCTTACAAACTTTATTTTTAACTGTTAGGTTAAAAAAAATTCCCAATTTTGTAGTGCGAAATCAAGGTATTTAAAGTCTATAGAATAAAATCTTAATGACCATATACTAATTGATTAATCTGACAACTATGCTAAATAATTGATAATTTTTGACGAAGTCATCAATAATCATCGGATTACTCTTTGACAAAATATATGATCTTGAGAATTTTTTCCACTCGATCTTTGGGAATTAGTTAATCATTTAATCTCATAACATATATTCTTAAACTGGAGTTTTATAATCTATTGTTGTCCTTAAACATGATGTTCAGGTCAACCCCACACACACATGGCAATTGTGAGGTCAAAAGTAACACAACATATTAATCAAATAAATAATTTGAATGATCCAATAACCATACTAATAATTGATATTATTATTTTTCAACAACTCCGGCTGCTCTTATAAGTTTACCTTTGAAGTTCTTTTCAACTCAAATTAATCAAAGTCATTAATATTCAGAAGAATGCCAAGAAGACCTGTTCCCTTTATATATCATGGATACGTTTGAGTTTTGGTTCCGACGTCCACTCGTACGTATGCATACACTGAATTAACTAGCTTGGAACCTCGGTTTTCTTATGGGTGTAAATAAAATCTAATATTTTAATATTTCGATTCGATTTTAAAAAAATTTAATAGATTTAAAATTTATTTTTGTATTCTATAAGTTACCAGAATCGGTGTTAAATATTTTAATAATTTATCAAAATCAAAAATCAGTTGATTCCATTTTTGTTAATTCAATTTTTATAAAAATAATTACATATTAATAAAATAAAATAAAATAAAATATAAAATATAAAATATAAATTGATAAAAATAAAATTTTAAGGAGATTATATCAAATTTTAGTGATTATATATATTATTAATTTATTTTTGAATAAAAATTAATATTTAATACGTATTTCGAAATTTATCAGATTCGGTTTCGATTTCGATGATAGAATCAGAATTGGATCGAAATCGAAACACCGTGATTTCGAAATTATCGAATCAAAATCGAAACATTTTAACTCTTATTGAAATCGAAATCAAATTCTGATAATTTCGCTATCGAATACGAGACGTTTACCGTCCTAACTTTCCCATTCTAAGTTGTTTGCTCCTGCACTTGCTGACTTCTTCCGATCGATGAAATCAATGGAGGCATAAATATTGGGGCAGAAGATATGCGCCCATGAGAGAGGAGTTGAAAAATGAGGCCAAGGAAGATAATCGATTCCCCTGAGATTAATGCATGCGGTTGCATTTGATTAGGTTGCTTAGAAAGTTTCTCACAACTTAATTGATTAGGTTACCATTTTTTGTTTTGTTTTTGTGCTATAAAAGTGGAAGAGAGATTTTGAAAAGTTAAGAGAGATAAAAGACAAAAAAATAGAATCAGAGAGATCTCCAGATTTTGACCCAATTTTATATATGACACACAATCGATCAATAATGTAACCAATTTTATATATGACCCTTTTATGGGTTTGCGCAACGTAAAGATACGATGAAAGAAGAGAGAAATAGACACAAATCAAGAATACATAAAAAACTAAAAAAGATTGTTTCTCGCGAGACATACTTGGATTTTCAGGACAGAAGGATAATTTTGCCATTTCTCTTTTTACATCTTTCGCATCTATGTTCACTTTTCTCTAACATGTTCATTCTGTCTTCTTCTCTCTACCAAAAACTTAATGGGATATTTGGTTACTTGATAAATTAAATCTTGTTACAATTTTATGTTCTTATAACAAAACTAGTTAAAAGAGGTGTTTGACAAATAATACAATTTAATGTTTTTAAAGAGTTTTTCTTCGTGAGTAAAAAAAGAAGAAGTAGATGTCACCTCTCATTTTATCCGGTGGTCTCCCACCTTGTTTAGTATGGCAAGAAGGTTAGATTTGCTCGAATTTCCATAAGAATTAATGTGTTTTGATTCAAATCTTGAAAATTTTGTAATCACTATGTTTCGATTTGATTCGATTTTGATTCTGTTACGAGAATCAGAATTGAATTCAATAATTGTTAAAATAAGTATTGTATAATATTTTTATTTAAAAATAATTTAATAATTTACATATAATTACTAAAACTTGATATAATCTCTTTATAATTTTATTTTAATTAATTTATCACTTTATATATCATAGTTTGTAATTTATTTAGCTTTATTTTAACTAAATTTGCTTATATATTTATTTTTATTGAATAGGATAAACATAAATTACACCAATTCAATTTTGATTCCTATAAGCTATTAAAATATCTGATTTAGATACGATGGCTCATAGGATACAGAAACAAGTTCCACACTTGATGTTTTTATTGGAATAGAACATTAGATTTTGTTTACACCCCTATATTAACATGCCTCTAATTTTGTTAAATGTTTGAATGTATAGATTGTTTGAATGAGCATCTTAATTAACCACCAAACACATCTCATACTCTTTAATAAAACTCTTAAAATTTAAGGTATATGTTTTAAAATTTCATTTTGTAGACATTCTTTTAGGAAATAGATGTAATATGTTTATTTGATGTATAAATATATTAATAAAATTAAGCATTTTTACGACATAATAAAATGTTAGATATAAAATTAATTATTTATATTTTTGGATTAAGCCAAAATAAACAAGGAGTGAAAACTTGGTGGTAAATGTAAAGAATCGTCCTACAAAATTTAGTGGAGCAAAAACGACGATTCTTAACATCTTAATCGGAAATAAACGACAAAAACTAAAAATCGATCTTTACTAGTTCGAATATACCTGATAGTGTTTTATCTAATCCCTTAAAGAAGAAGAAGAAGAAGAAGAAGAAGAAGACGAAGAAAAACTTTTGAAGCTCTTCAAACCATGTAAATGTCCATTCTTCAATAGTATCCACACGAACTTCATTCACAATAAGTTCTCTCTTCGTCTCGAGTTCGAGAACTCTTCCCAAATGGAGCTCTATTACACATGGATGCCTTCCAGAGAGAGGAGGTAAAAAGAGGTTGAGAATGTGATTTTTACCATTTTCTTGATAAGGTTTGACTAAAACTATTAATATTTATATAGAATTTAAATTTTTTTATAAAAACCTAAAATATCCATAAATTATGTTCATGCCCCTATACTTAAGGATAAGTCTTTATTTGTGTGACCTATTAGGTCCAATAGCCTATTTTGTTGAGGCCTAATTAAAAATAGAATAAATCTATTTAATTAAATTTAATTGTTATTTGATAATAAAGTAATTGACTAACTGATCATGAAGAGTATAAGCCACATCCCATGTTCCCAAATAGCTATGTGAATAAGCTTATCTCCATTGAGACTTTCCATCATCAATTATCATATAGATATAAACCCTTGTTCATTTAGTGTTCTAGTTGGAAAAGAGTATGACATCGACTGTCAACTTCTTTATATACTTACTCTATCGAATACTGTACTCGGAATTGGATCAATTGGAAAACTCCTTTTACACTTATTTTCTCTACCCTAGCTAGAGATTTAGAGTATTATACCATATGACATTCACTCTCACTTACTAAGAGTGGATGATCCCTTGTTGTCGGCTCAATTGCTTCAATTAGGTTTTTCTTGTACCTAATCTATCGCTATAGGAGACCATCTAAACAATGATCCATGATTAAATGGTCAAAGCACAAGTTCTACCAAACAAGGCATCTTTGGCGACTCAGGTTAAAGGTCCAACTATGTAATCATGATGGTAGAAAACCCTAATTAACAGTTTGATAAGATACAATTCATGATTTCTAATTCGGTCAATTTAGTGAACTCATTCGACTAATGAACACCTATATGTGTATCTTGATAGGAATGTATGCCCTACAAGTCAATCATATGTGATATTATTAAACATTTCTTGTATCATCTTATTCAATATAAATGGTATTTATTCATTACCATCGATCTATAGATACACATATCGATACACATATCGTAATGAAGCCCTTGATCATATGCAATGATGATTGAATCATGATGAGATCATGATAATTAGATCAATCATCTAGATGCTAGTGATCTAAATGTTCCAAGTCAAATGTCACCCTTGAGATAGGAGATTAAGGATCCGGATAGACTTGTGTGTATAATGCCTTCTCATATGATGAGAATAATCGATCTCATCGGTCATTAGTGTAGAGATACTGAGATACACATACATGTGCTCATTAGTAGAATCAGTTCACTGAATTGACTATTTTAGAAACACTGATCGATATCTTACTAAACTGTCTATCAAAATATTCTATCATCACTGTGGCACAATTTGATCTTTGACCTGTAAAGATGTTTTGTTGGATGTACCTTGTACTTTTATTATTAACTTATGGATCACCATCTTGATGGTTCAGTATAGTTATTGTATCAGGTGCAAGAGAAACCCAGTGGAGACAATTAAGCGGATAACAAGTGATCGTTTACTCTTGGTAAGAGAGAGAAAATATCTAATGAAATATTACTCTAAATCCTTAGCCAAGGTAAATAGCATAATTGGAAAAGGAGTTTTTCAATTGATCCATTCTTGAGTATAAGATTCCATAGAGTTGGAATATTAAGGGGTTGACAGTCGGTGCTGAACCTCTGATTGATAGAGACATTGTATGAACGAGGATTTAAATCCATGTGGTAATCAATGATGAAAAGGCTTAATGGATGTTATTCAACTCTCCAAAGTCATTTGGGAACACAGGATGTGACTTGTACCTTTTATGATTGGAAAGCCGTCAAATCTATTATCGGATAATAGATTTGATTTAATTTAAAAGAATTGTTCTTTTTAAATTTGGCTTCAACCAAATTGACTATTGGACATAGTGCATCACACACATTAGAACTAATCCTTAAGGACAAGAGCAAGGATGTAAATATATAGAAGATTTGATATTTTGTGAAAAATTGCATCTTCTATATATAAATGGCTTAAGAAGCCAAACCCTGTCAATCCAAAGAGTTGGAGAATGTCCTTGGCAGCCTCCCTCTCTCCTCTTCTCTGGAAGGAGTCCCCGCATGGTCCAACTCCATTTTGGAAGGATTTTTAAGGTTGGAGCGAAGGAAAATCAGTCCTTGGAGGAAGTTTGTGTGGATATCACTAGAGACAATCCACTTGAATGGTTTGGAGTAGGAAGGAGCATCCTCTCTTCATCTATGGTGAGAGATTTTTCAAATCCCAAGAAGGATATTCAATCTTTTTATTCGGTTCTCGGTTTTGTCGTTTTGATTTCAACGTAGGCCAAGACCTTGAATTTAAGAAATAAAAAATATTTTAAAGCCTTAGATTGATTCCTTACGTATTTTAGTGTCTCCACACTAATGACAAATGAGATTAGTCATTCTCATCACATGAGAAGGCATCACATACATTAGTCTATCTAAATCCTTGATATTCCCTCTCAAGGATCCTATGACTAGAAACATTTAGATCACATACCTCTAGATGATCAATCTCATTATCATGATCTCATCATGATTCAACTATTATTGTATGTGATCAAGAACTTCATTACGATGTACGCATCTAATAAGAACTAGTAATAAAGATTTGTCTGATTAATTAAATGAAATATTTCTAGAAATGTCGATTCGTATCATATATAATTGATTAGGATATATATTTCTATCAGTAAACACAATGACTATCTAATTAGTTGAGATGATAAAATCTTTGGTGGCATTTATTTTGATTTATTCTAAAATATGTACTCAGTCTAACCTCTTGGATAAGTCTTAATTTTGATTATGATGTTACTATTAAATATATATTATGCATTTGCTTATTTATTTGTTAATAACATATTCTAAATGAATTGAACTTTGGAGATCAATGGGAAAAATACCGATTAAAAATATGAAAGTGTAAATAATGATATAATATCATTAATTTAAAGCTTGTAAATATCTATAGAAGATAAATATCTAGAGTCATATCACTTTATGCTCTTGCTGAAACGATCAGAAATTATTTTACAGGAAAAAATAACTGAAAACAATTATTAAGTGTACCAAATAAGATATTTGCTAAAGATATAATATTATTATGTTTGTGAGACATGATTGGGTATTATGTAGAACTAAAAAAAAGGTGAGGGACTACCAATAAAAAGAAGGTTTCTTCTCTTATTTTATGTAATATGAACATCTATGTAAATTATACTTTTATCATTAGTTCAAAATCTTTTTTTTAACAATTTTTTTTAATATTAAACCTTCATGCAACCAAATGTTCTATTAAGATTTTATTTCTTTAAAGAGTGTTAGAAGATCGGTTTCTTACTGGGCTTCGAGCTTCAGACCAAAAAGCCCGGCCCATAGGCGGCCCGTTGTGTAACACCGTGTCTGAAAAAATTTATTTTAATAAACCTACTACGAGCTTGACAGCATATAAGTACGGAAAATTAATAGGGCATTTAATTGCGTAATATTTTTATATATTTTCATGATAAAAATTGTATTAAATAAAATCCAAGATATTTAAATATGTAAAATCATCATGTTTGGTAAGGTACGATAAGATAAAGAGTGAGAACCATTTGTAATTATAAAAGGTGGAAGACTACAGAGAGAGAAAAAGATAACACCACTTTTTTGTCTAAGAAGAAATTTCTTACAAAAATATAATGATTGCCAAACCTCGTTTAACAACTTTGTTATAGAACCATTTTTATAAAAAAGAAATTGATTTATCATGTAACCATACACCCCCATAAGAGATAATTTTAACATGTTATTAGCAAACATAAAAAATGTTTGGTACGAAAATAATAAAAAATATATAAATTTAATAACTATTTGTTATGAGAATAATTAAGATATTAAGCAGGATTTACTCTTTGTTGTCTCTATATCAAACAATGCATAATGGGACTATCTTATGGTACACAAATATATATATATGTTCTAATTTTGTATAATAACCAAACGAACAGTTCTACAAAATTTGGCATGCGTAAATGATGATTTATTTTCATTTTATGATTGTAGTTTCAATCAAAATCAAACAACAAAAATCGAAACTAAATTCAATTTAAATCAATATATCATCTTGAGATTTAAAAATCTCTTGTGATTGGAGAAGAACTAAATATCTCACATTTTTAAGCTAACCAAGTGCATACTGTATAGTAGTAATCACGTGAACTTTCTCTGTAGGTAGGTTCTATTGCTCGTTGGACCTTTCAACTTATCTTGAATGGAACTTCACAATTAAAAAACTTGCTCTAGAGAGAGAGAGAGAGAGAGAGAGAGAGAGAGAGAGAGAGAGAGAGAGAGAGAGAGAGAGAGAGAGAGAGACGGGTGACCAAATTGATTTTTTTTAGTTTGATAAGGTTTGGTTAAATTTACTTATATTTAGAGAAATTAATAATTTTTATAAACCCTTTAATTTATATCAATTATGCTTATGCCTCGTACTTACATAATAATCTTTATGTGTATGACTTATTAGACTTAATAGGCAATTTAGTTAGAACTTAATTAAAATAATAATTTATTTAAAATTAAATCTATGAAACTATTAACAAATAGTAGATTTAACAACTTTTTGATCATGAAGTGTATAAGTTACATCTCATGAATGCAAACAACTTTGGAAATGATCTTACATTTATTAAACATTTATTTCATCAGTTATTACATAGATATAAACTCTCATCTATCCAATATTCTATCAGTTAAGAATATGACATCGACTATCATTCCCTTTAATAAACTGATACTCTAGTATCATATACTCAGAATCAGATTAATTAGAAAACTCTATTTCCAATTATCTCTCCATATTTTGGGTAGGGATTTACAGTACTATCCTATAGTCAGTCACTCTCACTAATCAAGAATGGACAATCATTTATTATATATCCACTCAATTGCCTTAATCAGTTTCTCTTATACCTAATTCATTAATTTTATTGGACTATCAAATAAAGTGCTCCATTAGTCAATAGATAACGTATAAGATATGCCTGAAAAAATATATTTGACAACTATATTATGATTTTCTATCATGAAACATCTAACTATGCAACCATGACAACAGAAAATCATGATCAATAGTTAGATAAGATATCATTCAAATATTCTATTTTAATCAACTCACTGAACTTATTCCACTAATAAGAACCTATATATATTAGTGTCCTTACATTAATGACTAACAAGATCGGTCATTATCATTATATAAGAATATATCATACACACTAGTCTATCCGGTTCTTAATGTTCCATGTTGATCTTATAATTAAAAATATTTAAATCTATATTTCTAAATGATTGATCTCATTATCATAATTTCATCATAATTTAATTATCATTGCATATGATCATGATAATCAATACGACACACATATCTACTTAGAACAAGTAATAAAAAGTTACCAATTTAATTGAATGAGATATTTTAAAAAATATCATTAAGTAAATTGCATAGAATATATTTCTATTAATAAATATTTTTAAAAATAAATAAATTTTATAAATATAAGGAGTGTAATATAATTATTTAAATCACTCTAATTTTTGTGGTACTTTAAATGATTTTGTTGTCACTTAAAAATAAATCAACTAATAACTAGTTCAATCTGAGCTAGATTGACTTGGTTATAACTCCAAGAATGTAACTCCAATATTCAACTGATATTTTAAAAATTAACTTCAACCATATAATATACTTATTACTAATTCATGTAAATAAAATGATCAAGAAAATAAGAATAATAAGGTATAAGCCAGCATTTCCTTACATAGAATACTTTACCATCATATGTTTCCAAATAGTTGGCTGTCTTACAATCATATACTACTTGTATTCGTTCAAAACATACAATAATAGATAACTTCAAGAGTGATTGTTTGGTCTATTCTTTAATATTTCTTTCTTTATATGTAAAATTCAAAATCTTAATTAACTATATTAGTAGACTAACCTAATAATTAATATGTTAACTTTTTAATCTTACCATGATTAGTATAAATCATGACTTAGAAACTAAATCTTATTTTCCTATTGTTAACATCTATTACCAAAACTCATTATTTACTTTCAAGCAAGGAAGGAAAACTCGGGGGTCGGCCCCGAGTTGGTCGGCCCCCAACTTGACCCGGTCAGGTCGAGTCATCGACTAGTAGGGGTGTTCATGTAAAACTGGGAAACTGGTAAACCGAACCGAACCGAACCGACGGTGGCTTGGCCAGGCCGAGTCATCGACTATTAGGGGTGTTCATGTAAACTCGAGAAACCGGTAAACCAAATTGAACCGACGGTTCAGTTCGGTTTGATGGGCAATGCATTCGATTGTTTGAACTAAACTGAACCGATAATTTCTTATCGGTTTGGTTCGGTTTGGCACCTCCCGAAACCAAACCGAATCGGTAAACTAATTGACCCAGTTTGATAAGGTTTGACCCACTTTATTTACATTATATATTATATTTAAATATATATTATATCAATTTTAAATATATATTATTATAAATTTAAGTTAATTAGTATAAAGATATAATTATATATTATAAATAAAGTATTAGTCTTCGTATTAATCTTAAATATTTATTATAATGTATATTTTATTTTATTTTTATTTTTATTTATTTTAATATACATTAAACCGATGAACCAAATCGAACCGAACTGAACCACAATCGGTTCAAGGTTCACTGAAACAGTTCGGTTCGGTTCAGTTCCCCTTATTGGTTCGGTTTTGGCTAGGAAAAAAATGGGCAAACCGAACCGAACCAAACCACCCCACCGACCGGGCCCAACCGAGTCAATTTTTTCTTAAAAATGTTTAAAAAAGTAAAAATAAATAAAAAATTAAAAAATTATGAAAAAACAAGAAAAATCAACATAACTTTACAAAAAATAAGGGATGATTACAACATGATTCACCTTTTCAAAATTTGAAGATGCATTCTAAACTGGACTTTTACCTTTGGTGAAGTTCATGTGCATGGTGCAACATCCCCTTGATACCGGCGAGATGATACTTCTACCGGTAAGTTCCACTGTAAAGAACTTTGTTACAATACTTACACTTGAGTTTACTTTGCTCCGTTGGCACAACCATGCAATGGAGCTAAGCTGGGTCATTCCGGGTGGAGCGGGAAGTATCACGGCTTGGAGAAGACATGTTGGCAAAATAATTCAAAATATAAATAACACCAACTAAAAGTAGAGTAAAAGTTGAGAATGTAAGAAAGTAAACGAGATTTGACAATAAGAGAGTGTGATTTGATAGACTAAGATATTTGAGAGGGTTAGAGATACCGCTCAATAAAATAATTGGAAGTTGATAGAGGGGTGAGCCGTTGAAGGGTGAGGACTGAGGGTTGAGTGGAGGGACGAGCCTTTGAGGTGTGAGGACTGAGGGCTAGGTGAAAGAGTGAGGCGTTGAAGGCTGAAGGGTGAGTGTGAGAGCTTGTGAAATTAGGGTGGGAGGAGGAGCATCATCTTGAGGGTCTTTTATAGACCCAAGGAGGGGAGGAGAGGGGTGGGTAAATGGGGATGGGTGAGTGGTGGCGACCCGGCCAACCAGGTCGTTTCTGGGCCGGTCGGCGGGATCGGGTGACCCGGCGAACCATACTTTCAAGTCCTATTGTGAGTAGTATAAATTATGACTTAAAAAATAAATCTTACTTTTCTATTTATTAATGTATTTTACCAAAACTCGTTATTTACATTCAAATCCTATTACCCTTAAGTCAACCTTAGTTTTAGTAATTAAATTTGACTTCTTTATGAATATCTCGTACCAAAGTTTTTATTTATTTGCCTAACATTGTGAATATTACATAACCTCTTTTTATCATATTGAGTAGATAAAAGAACTTGCATTTCTTCCGGTGGTGGTTGTTTATGGTTTGTTGTTTCATTTTTGGTTCGATTGTAGGGTGAGCCATGAGAATCAATTTTATAATACTACAAAACCTTAATAATACATGTTATAAGTATCTTCCCAACAACTTGCACATTTTTAAACCAAAACACAACAGATTGATTTTCATAAATAAGCATTTGCTACGAAGAAAATAACAACTATATAGCTCATACATTCACATATATATCATTCGCAAATATAGAAAACATAGAAACTCTAATACATCATATTATAGGTTAGTTTAAGCATAAGAAGATCCTAATAATTCTTAAAAACATGAATTAGTACAGTTTCATCGTAATTTTATTTTGTTGCAACAATCCATCAATGTTAGAGCATAAATAATGGAAGGTCACTAAGCACTCTCTACATCACTTATTAACATATCAAGTAACTTATAAGCTTTGCATCAACATTGTCATTTTTTTCCCCTTTGAGCTCCTTACATGATATGTTCACGTTTCACAATACTTTTTGAAATATAAGCATTTGGAACATTTATAAAATAGATGTCACTTCAAATCATTTAACTCATCTTCTTTTCCTTCATGTGCATAAGAAAATGCACATGAAACTTAATGAAATGTATAAAATCTTAGTTTCATTTCTAATTTCTCTGGTAGAATACAAAATCTTGGTTATCTATTTAAAAATAAAGAAGTATAGTGAGCAACTTAAAATTAAATGATTTTTAAGAAGTTACTATTGTGTTACCTTTGACCAATTCAGATGTAAGACATCGATTAAGTCAAAACAAATGAAACCTTAGTTTAGTTGTGGGTCCCCATCCCAGAAGACACCTTCAAGTAATTTCTCTCTTCTTTTCATTTAAAATCAGCCACTCTAAATGATAAATCCTTATGGGGACTTTGGTATGAAAAATTGAGCTTTTATTACAAAAATATGTTCTTGTAACAAAACCAAATAAAAAAGGTATTCAACAACCATTATAAATTTATATTTTAGTGAAGAATTTCTTCTCGAAAAAAAGGATGAAAACTCTTTTCTTTGTCATTCCCCCCACCTTAATTATACATGATTTCCACCTTTTTATTATCATATCTCACCAAGCATAATAATCTAACCTAGTATATAGAAGTGGCGATCCCATTTTTTCGTCCTCCCCTGTTGCACCGTCCGATTTCATCATTTTTTTTTCGACCGTTCGATGGCTCGGCTGATATCGAACTCGGCTGATTCCCCTTCGCGAGCATTCACCTCCGCACCGTCGACCCTCGACTCTTCTTTCGCCCTCGCCCCCTCATCCGACGCCGTCCCCTCTCCGCCGTAGCATTCGCAGTATCCCTCTCCCTCCTCCAGCTCGCGAACGTTCACCTCCGCACCGTCGACCCTCGACTCTTCTTTTGCCCTCGCCCCCTCATCCGACACCGTCCCCTCTCCGCTGTAGCATTCGCAGTATCCCTCTCCCTCCTCCAGCTCCTCAGGCATCTCTTTCAACCCCGAGAAGAAACGCCCCCTCCTGGACGCCGCCGCCGTCATGTCCACCCTTTCCGCCATCAGCACCTCCCCCTCCCTGGCCACGCACAACGCACAGCTCCGCTGCCTCCGCCACCCCCACCGCTCCCACGAGGTGGGTAAACACTCTGCTGTTGCTGCTGCCCGCAGTGGACTCCACCCGTCCACCATTGATATGGATCGGAAGAATCATTTTAGGGAGGGCTGGGGCTGCTAGCGGTTCCGCTGACGTTGCTGGTGGCGCTGAGCTTCGTGATCTACGAACGGAGGGCCGTGGGTAGCCGATTGGAAAAAGGGAAGGTGAGTTTCCTTGAAACCCCTGTTCAACTAAAGCTGACGAAGACAAACCCTGACGAGTAAGCCGCCACCTGCTCCTTCCTTGTTGCTGGCCTTCTGGAGACTGGTTTCGTGACCCGTTGATTGCAGTTGTAGGCTATTATCTGGTGAGAATTAATTGCGGAGCGGGACGATGAGGCAAGATCCGGGGCGATTAGAGGATTCCCTTCCACAAAACAAAGTTAGTTATATAACCTCTGGTGTCTAAAACAGGCGTTGTCAGCCACCATGGTCGGATGAACTTTCAATCGACTCGATGATTTTGAATTGCCAACAAAATTTTTAGGTTTTGGTTGCCTGAATGATGTTTTGTGTATAAAAGCACAAATTTGTGCTTCAACTCTTAAAGTCAGCGATTCATTGGGTGGGATGCCCTAGATCTTGATTGTCCAGCCACAGAGACATCCATCCTTTGAAGTTTGAACGGCCGAAAATTTACCTGATCAGAAAGTTGAAAATTTGACGGTACTTAAGTGAGCCATGCCATGCTTTTTCTAGGATCCTTAATTCGGACTCGAAGGGCAGGTCATTCTAAGAAATGTAAGCAAACAAATGAGTCTGAGCACTATTTATTGCCTTATTTGCTTGCAGTTCTTGGAAAAGAGAACTCTCTTGCCTCTTCCCAAGGGATCCCATAAAGGAGACCACTAACTGCATTAGTTTTCTTTAGGGAAAAGCTCAACTTACTATTACATATTGTGGGATGTCTCACTGACCAGAAGTTGCTTGGTGTTCATTGTGATGATTAATTTCTGCATCTGATGGGTCTATTCCTAGGAAGAACTCTGTTGAATTTCATCTCAGCTTCTGTCTAAACCAAAGCTCTAAACCTAAGGAAAACTGAAATCTGAAAGTTGAGGCTTCCAAAGTAAGATTTTTAAGTCTAAAATTAGAAAAAAACTTTCAGACCTGAATGTTAATCTAGAATCTCAAAAAAGCGGATCTAAATTCATGACACCAAAACTCAACGCCATGAAATCCCAAACTTAAGAGTTCAAATCCAGAAATCCCAAACAATAAAGAGACTTCCTTAAATCTGAATTTTTAAATATTTTTACAATAACAAGTTATATCAAAATAAAGTGTGAGTTAATCAATGACATAAAATTATTGTGTTTGAAAAGATATGATAACAAAAAGAGCGGATATGATATTTGACCAAAGAACATGGGGTAACGACAAGGTAAAAAAAAGAGGAGTATGTAAGAAGAAAATCTATTTAAAAACCAAAATTTGCAATGGTACCAAACATCTTTTAACAAGTTTAGTTATAAAAACATAAAATTAAAACAAAAACTCAATTTATCATGCAACCAAACACCCCATTAGAGATTTACTTTCTTTTTGGGAAGAACGATGGTTCATATAAGTTGTAAAAATATTTTTTTTTGTAATGCTTTGAACATGAAATCTGGGTAGACTTAATTAGCTCTTTTAGTACAACCAAATATACTAAACTAAATGATCTAGGGCATGCAAATGACAAAGAAAACCATCCAAATTTTGATTAAAAAAGATAAGGATGCGATCATTATGGGGTGTTTGGTTGCATGATAATTTTTTGTACACTTTCATGATAAAAAATTATATTAAAATAAAAAGTGAACCAACTCATGACATAAAATTATCATGTTTGGAGAGATGTGATAACAAAAAAAGTAACAACTATCCATGACCAAACAAAGTGGGGGACCACAAGAAAAGAAAAAGAAGTGAGACCTTCTTTTTTTGTTTAAGAAGAAAATTACTTTCAAAACATAAATTTGTCATGGTCGCCAAACACCTCTTTTAACAAGTTTTCTTACAATTTTTAAAAATTAAAATAAAAACCTCCATTATCCTACAACCAAACACCCCATTAGTTTTAACAGGTATTGATTGAATTATAATGCTGACACAACAGTAGAAACCGACAAATATCTCTAGATGTTTAATCCTAATCTTCAAAAAACTCGATTATATAAGATTAATGCAATAAACAGAAAAAATCAAGGCCATTTCTGTCAAAATCAATTGTAGAGTAAAGCAGGTTTTGAATCTGCGTCGAGATCAGCCCAATGTGAGTTTAGTTTGAGTGGAAATTGGCCTAGATCTTGATATCCAATCCCATTCAATGATATCCATTCCCATTCAATTCTTTCATGTGCCAAAAGAGGATCCCACTTTCTTTATCTTTGGATTGGATTTTTTAGAAACAGCTTTAGCTGATCCAACTGGCTACCATAGCCAGATTGCTTGGTATCTACAATATTTTTTAGAAAAAGATCTGGACTGGCCAGACCATGTTGATTCTTGCAAAGCCATTGTTTTGAAGGCAGCAATACAGGTGGAAATGGTTTTATAGTGTAGTTTGCAGCTGGACAACTTACCTAACTTGATTTCATTTGCTTTTGCAGTTCAACCAAACTGGCTGATAAATCACCTGAGAAGTATATCAAAAAATCATAAGAATGCATTCCATGTGAAAATGGCTCAGATTCAGTCTGTCTTTGAGTATGATAATGGCAACCCAGGCAGGATTGGACCAGCTCCTCCCAATGGAGCTGTGAACCATATCTGGAGAAAGGTCTTGGAGAAGGTTCTTGTGATCAAGGAAGCTTTCATCAGGGGCAAGCAAAAACCAGAGGGTGTATCTTTTCCAGTTATATGCAATTGTACCTGATCAAAGGTCCCATGTTCTTTGTTCTTTGTTACTTTAGCGGAAACAACAATCTTTCAGCTTTATCACTTGTAATCATAAGCTATATTTTTGTGCTAGATAAATTATCATGCATTTCTACTTCCAACTCTATTCATATGCCCTAATACCAGAGGTTTGAGACATGATATATCTTTCACTAAGGTATATTGCATTATAATAAATTTTTATTCTATAATAATGGGAGCAAAGGGATCTTTAAATGGATACTTCAACCTGCACATGTTCCACAAACCTTGGACCATATACTGTCATTATCCTCTTTTACTGAAAACAAAAATAATGGGAAACTTTGCAAAGTTGACCTCCCCAGATCCATGGGGTGGTGCTTCACTCAGTGCATTACCTTTTGTTTTCATTGTATGCTTTTATTTTTGGCATCTCTCTCTAGAGTATGACTGGATAAAGTTATTTTTGGCTTGTTTTAGTCATATCTTTGAGCTAAAATGACACCTTCCTTCCTATTTTTGGCCCTTTTTTCATATCTTTGAGTTTCTGATGTAAAAGTCACAAGGGTTGATTCCAGATTAGGCATTACCTAGAAGATTGTAATTTGGTTGAACCTTTCTTAACTTAAAACTATTGACCTTTTATCTGGAGTATCCTATACCTCACTTCTCTTTTGTGTCAGTAGGTACCATAACATTGAGTTAAATTATCTCTTAGACATAAGTCCATTAGATTTGCAAGTAAACCTAGGATTATTTCTCGTTTCAATTAATTGATTACATGATTACTTATATCAACTTTGTTTCTAAAGTTCGTTAAAGCATTTATCTTGTTCGTTCATTTACAACATACAAAAAATAAATATATTCCATTACTGACCTGTTGTCTGTCAATGAGGTTAGCTTGATATTTCTTTGCTATAACTGGTGTGCTTGTGTGGCTTGGGTGCCTAAAAGTGATGGTGCATTTGTTGTTGCTCATGCTGATGGGAACCTATTTGTATATGAAAAGGTGAGACCCATCAAAATTGTAAATTTCTACATCTTTAAGCACAAGCCTTGAAAGTTGACTTACATTTTCAATAGACCAAAGATAATGCTGCTGACTCTTCGTTTCCTGCTATCAAAGGTTACACTAAAGTTTCTGTTGCACATGCTTGGTCAAGTAAGGTAATGAGCTGTTTTGCTACTTCTTATTTTGTTTTATATATGTAAAACTTCTTAAAAGCTCTTTGTCTTGCTTTTCAGATGTGTATTCTGGTTTACTCATGTTGCAAAAAAGTATAACTGTTAAGTTAGTGTTGGCACCTAGGCTCCCACAGTTAGCAACGTGTTGAAGTGGTTAATGTTTGAAGAAGCAATGAATACAACAAATATGTGTATATATATTTATGCCTTCTTTGTTGTTGTTATATACATGTTACTTTCATTTTTTCATTTAGAAGTTAGAACCATAATTACTGAACATGAAAATGAAAGTTGAAAGCAAAGTGTGAAACAAGGCTTGAATCTTGAAATGTTAAAAGCTTACTAGCTTATCAAATGAGAAACAAGAAAGGTGAAAAAGAAGGTAAGAAAAATGGTGGTAGAAGCATCCATATGATTGACTATATATTGTAAGGATGGTGACAGATCTGCTAATTTATATTCTTTTTTTTGTGTGGGGGTTAAAAGGAAAAAATCTGCTTTATTGTGGCTATGTTCAATTTCTTTAGATAATTAGTCTTGAGTTATATATGTGAAAAGTTCGTGTCTAGACATGTGGATAATTGCATATGCCTTGCAAATGTCTTTTTTATTATGTTCGAGATTGCCCCATGCTCGAGACTGTTAGCAACGGCGTGCCCTGGACCATCACGGTTGCTGCTGGTTCCGTCGGCCGACAATTCGTCTTCCAAGTTTCCCTCGGCAATCGCCGGCACACACAGGTTAGGATTGCCAGTAGATGTGCCTCAATAGCTTTAATGAGTAGTGATTTTCTGGAAACGATAATATATTTGGATTGGGGTTTTGCCGATACACGAGTCTATTTGACAAATTATCTGTCATCGTCGTTGAGATTCTCGAGAATAAGATGTTTGTGAATCATTTCCTTACCCCCTACGGTGTGCTGGTGATATGGTATCTACCTTTAAAGCAATAGCGTATACATCCAAACCCTAGCTTCGTGAGTAGGTAGATTCAGATTCAGAGAAGAAAAAAAAAGTCACAATATTTTGGAGCTTCCATGTCGACATGAGTCGATCATGAGATAATGTGTTCATTTCTTATCCAGGGATGGAGTCTTGCCTCAAAACACATGCCTTCAGGGAAGTACTATCCATTGATTGATGCTGGAGAGGCTAAGGCTAAAGATATTCATATTCCTATAAATCATGAGTAAGGAGTTGGGTCTTAATCTCATTGTTCTTCTAGATATGGGCTAATGCCCTACAAAGTGGACAGTGTGAGAATTTTTAATAGGCAGAATCAAAACTATACACCCTATGTTGCTTTGTTTTCAGGAGGATGTGCTACTCTGGCTCTCTGGACCACGAAAAGGTAAAGGGAAAGATTGTCATTTGCCTTCGTGGGGACATCAAAAAAATGGTACAGGCTCATGACGTCTCCCTGGTGGTGTCGGGATGATTCTTGCAAATACTTTCAATTATGGGGATGAACTTATGGCAGAACCTTACATGATTCCAGCTGCACACGTCAGTTATGCTGCTGCTACAACTATATTTTCATACCTCAATTCAACAAAGTGAGATTTCACCTTTCTTAATGGATTGAACTTGAATCGTTTTCTATACAATGGAACTAAAAAGTTTTTTTTTCTATCTACTTTGCCTGGCTATATTGTCCGTCATGGTGATAAAAGTTTCTTTTTTAGTTTATTCATGATCGCTGGTAGCAAGGTTTAAATGTGTTTTCCATTTGAATCTATTATCTTATATGTGCCATATTCCAATCGTGAATCCTGAGTCAGTCATGATACATTCTTCTGCCTTTTGGAATTCTCCATTGATGCTTGCACATGTTTTATCCATTTCCTGTCCATTCACTCGTTAGTTTGTAGGGGGCTAGGAGCAACCATGAATCAGTTAACGTCATGTAATTGTCTTGTTTCAGAATGAGCAGGGAAGATAAAGATTTGTCTCGTTAATAGGAAAACACATTCAAAATTTATGTCTTGTTTTGGCAATTTTTATTGATTTCGTTTTTTCACTATCAATGTAATTTATCGCTCATTTTTCTTTTACCCTCTTCTATTGAAAAATGATCTCTAATGTGTTTGATTTAGTATGTTTCCCAATTAACATTAATTCACACTTTTCTATTTTAAAGATTTTTTATCTATGAAAATTTTTATTTATCTGAAGAAGTTGAATCGTTAATCAACCAATGCAAATTTGATGCATTGCAAAATTTATTCATTGTATAGTTCTTATGGAACTTGATAACAAACGTCCCTTTGACTTAAAAATATCTTTAATCTAACGGAACACGTGCGAAGCACGTTAATTTAACTAGTTTTATATATATTTAGCTATCATAGATTTTATTTTGATTTAAATTCTTTATCACAAAAAATGTAAAAATTATCATCCAACCAAACACCTTATCAAGATGTGTGTATGACTCCAAAAAATACGTTTTAGTGTTTTTTTTTGTCTTAAGAACTATAAAATTACATCACTATTATATCACTCATCTTCATATGCTCATCGCATTATCCAAAGGTCCAATACAACGTCTTGTAAACTTATTTATAAACCATATCTAATGTTCTTGTTGACAAGGTTGGACCACGACATAAATAGTCTTGCAACAATAAATAAGTTTTTATTTACTTTTGTGCAACTTCTACACTGCACTTCTCCTTCGATGGCCTACCGACCATTTTTCATGATTATTTTTCTTAAGAATATCTTTAATATTTCAATTTGTGCCACCTTACCGATACGATGTTGAAGAAAAAATTGACACCCCAATAATCGTTCAAACCTGTTTCGACAACCTTTTGTTTTACTTGCTTCTTTCATACGAGGAATTATTGCAAATGATCTAAAAATATAAAAAAACCATCGGTGAACATCAGTGGCTGATCCAAGATTTCAACTTGGTGGAGTCATTGAGTTAAATAATTAATAATAATTTATATTATATATTTATATAAATATCATATAAAGAAAATATTTTTGATATAATATTTTTGATACAATATATTTTATCATGTGTTTTAAATAAATAAGTTGTCTAACTTAAAATTTTAACAAAATTTTATCTTGATTACAATATATAGGTAGTTCAAAGCTACGTTAATTTTCATATATATAGACATACCTAAAAATTGGTCGGAGATTCGAAAAAAAAACTTCACCGTGAAAAATACTTTTGGCGTAGTTTGTGGTTTCAGAACCGTTTTACCTCTTTGCACTCGTTCTCTATATCTCACTCCAGCAACACTCGATGACAGACGAAGAATCCAACGAACAGTAATTTCTTATCTTGAGCGGCCGGTAGTTGTGCGCTTTCAATCGCCGCAAAATATCACAGCAAATGAGATTCGAAATTGTAATGACCGATTAAATTAGTTGACTGGCCCAACAGTCGTGCTAATTAAGAGCTTTCCCAGGAGGTCACCCATCCTTAGCTTACTCCCAACAGAGCATGCTTAACTTCGGAGTTCTTTCAACTCAACCTCCGAAAAATGGTTAACCGGTGTTGTTGGTTGTCCACTTATTTAATCTTTTAACATATTCGCAAATCGGGGTATTACAATCTACCCCCCTTAAAGACTTGACGCCCTCCGTCAAGATCACACACATCACATACCCAGGCGAGTCACGCCGGACCTTCCGGCTGGGTCATGCTCTGATACCATCTGTAACGACCGATTAAATTAGTTAACTGGCCCAACAATCGTGCTAATTAAGAGCCTTCTCAGGAGGTCACCCATCCTTAGCTTACTCCCAACAGAGCACGCTTAACTTCGGAGTTCTTTCAACTCAACCTCCGAAAAATGGTTAACCAGTGTTGTTGGTAATCCACTGATTTAATCTTTTAACATATTCGCAAATCGGGGTATTACAGAAATGACATACTTTTTTTCCGAACTCGTAGTCACCAGTCTCAGCCCTCACAGGTGATGTTATGCTTTGACCGCAAATAAATCTACAGGAGAGTGTAGCCGACGACGCAGATGAAGGCTAATCGTCGACGGAAGTGTCGTAGACGAGGTCCGGGGAGGGCCAGCCACTGGGAGGCCTCGTACGGGGGAAAGGTTAAGCGTATTGGGGGTAACAACGTAACATTATTAAAGAAAATAATAATAATTTTAGTGGGTCAGGTGATCCTCACACCTCTCTACCTACCTCCGCCACCGGTGAGCATCAAGGGTCAGTATACAAGTTTTTTTCTCTTCGGCATGACATGGATGAAATAGTAGATCATAATCAAATACAAAAATTAAAAATAAATTTATCGACTTAATGAATAAAATTTCGTTGAATAAGGTAACCGAAACTCAATCTCATATCAACTAAAATACCTCAAGACTTTTATAAAGAGATATCTGAGCAAATAAAACTAATATAATAAATATTCAAATAATGTTAGAAAGCCTAGTGGACTTTGGTCTGCTTTTCCTTTCATCCACATGCTCCGCCAGAAAGGTGTTAATTGCTGGCGGAGAGCAATCCATAGGCGCTTTGCATAGACCTATCAGCGGGAACAGTTCGAGTCGGATCTTTCAAGATCCAAACCCAAACCTAATAAGATGGAACTGAATCCGATTAAACATTCTATAAGATGTTAGATTTTGGATCCAGGTTAATACTCAAATCCAAAAAATCATTTTGGATCCGGATTACCTGATAGGCACGGTGTTGGCTCTGCAGCTGACCCTCGACGGGCGCCCTGCCGGGGCCATTATGTCGATGGCCTTGATCCTGCTGTCATCGCCCTGGCTGATGGAGAACACAACAGTCTCCTTGGGTGATAGGATGCAAAAGCCACGGGACCTGATAGAGGACTGGTGGACGAAGAGCTCTTCGCCACCGTCCTTGAGGGCGATAAAGCCGAAGCCCTTCAACTCTTTGAACCAATTCACCCTCCTAGTCAGCCGCTCACCCCCTTTCTCCATAGCTCACCCCACTGAGACACGAGAAGGAGAGGAGGAGAAAGAGAACACTAACAAGCCTCCCTCCTCTCTCCAACCGCTGTTGGTACCGGGATTGGAGGACCCTTCGTTACCCACCAGACTCCTCTACGCAGAAAAGTGACTGAAGAAGAGGAGGAAGAAGAAAAATTAGTAGGATTTGAGGCCAAGGAGTGTTTGGGCGATGGAGTCCATCTGCTCGATGCCTTTCTTTAGCTCCGCCGCCAAGTTCTCCGAGGAGGCCAAGAAGATGAAGGAGAAGACGAGGGCACGAGTCTCAAAGGACAGCGGCAAGGGCTTGGCAGTAGCGGCAGCGGCTGAATCGAGGGAGGGGCGTCCAGTGAAGGTGCCGCAGAAGAAGCCGCGGCGGCAAGGGGCGCCGTGATTCACGCAGGAGTTCGACAGGGTGAACTTCTTCGAGATCATCGTCTCCCCCTAATCCGGCACCGGCAGCGGCGACGGCGATCACCGGATGACAGCGGCGCTTTCATCCTCCCAGCAGGTGACTGCCCTCAGACGGTGCTCTGGCGGAGCTTCGACCACCCGACAGATACCTTCATTCTAGGGATGCAGATCACCATGGACAGCGTTGGCCGGGGTGAGCGGTTCGCCTCCTGGCAGAGCCCCGACGACCCCGCTGAAACCCCTCTTTCTCTTCCCCGATCGCGAGCCAGATGCATACGGGTTTCCAGGAAACCTATATTTTTAACCCAAAAACAAATATCTGGGTTTTACCTATGAACAGCAAACCCGACCCTGTTAAGTTGTAAATTCAGGCTTGCCATTAAATGCCCAAGCCCGGCAATTCTCTTGGATCCAAATCATGCTTTCGGATCCACCTGATCCATTTACAGTTCTAGCATGTGTATGTTGAAGAGAGCATGGGGGCTTGCTAGTGTATGCATCCCACCAGGATTACTTACTTATTTATAAGACTTGTGACACTCATCCACTAAGTCCCAGATCCATTGCATGGTTTTTTCTACAGATCCAAAGAGGGCAAATTTTGCAATTTGTACTTACTAGGGGCGTAATACATAGGGCAAGCAAGGTAGATATGAATCTGAATATATTAAGCCGGCTTGATTCAAAAACTTACATAACATTCGCTTATCCGAAGTACATATCTAGTATCGAGTGCATTAGCTTTGTTAGGAGGTGTTTGGTTGCAGGATAATTTTTTGTACACTTTCATGATAAAAAATTATATTAAAATAAAAAGTGAACCAACTCATGACATAAAATTATCATGTTTGGAGGGATGTGATAACAAAAAAAAGTAACTACCATATATGACCAAACAAAGTGGGAGACCACACAAGAAAAAAGAAAGAGGTGAGACCCTCTTTTTTTTGTTTAAGAAGAAAATCACTTTCAAAACATAAAAATGTCATGATTACCAAACACCTCTTTTAACACGTTTTCTTACCATTTTTAAAAATTAAAATAAAAACATCTATTATCATACAACCAAACACCCCTTAGTGTCACAACCTAGACATTTTTTTTCGTAGTAGAATACATTATCCAGTATCGCGATAGTGGGATAAAACCCATCAGTTAACTAGATATGGAAAACTAAGCATGCCACAACAATAACACAACACTAACATAACTATTCTCAAAAACACTGCTCAAAACATAACTGAAACATATGCCCAGCCTTATTAACCAAGATAGCGCCGATCTTGGTTCAAAATGCCAAGTTTATCAAATTAACTTGGTTGCTAGCTAGACTACTAAACAGTAGCTAAAACTACTAAGTAATGGACTCAACAACACCTATTATTGTAACGATCCCCCTTTTCTTATTTTAGATGTCTTCTTTCTCGAGAACTTCCTCCACAGAACCTGTAAGACATATACATTAAAATAAACAGGGTGAGTCATATAGACTCAGTAGGCATTAGTCCTCCCACTCTACATTCTCATTTATGTGAAAAATGCAAAGTTGTGCACTAATAATATCATGTACTCAAACCGAATTTGGAACAAAAATAAACAAGTCGCAACTTAGTTATGTCAAAAGTATACCATTTTCATGTAATCAAGCAACATCACATATATATAAATTCATAAATTTTATACCAAATATCATTAGCCATATTAAGCAGTTAACCATGAATTGCAATCGACACAACTCAAGTAAGTCTGTTGGCACGAGCTTGAGGATCATGCCTTGAGCTAAAATACAAATTTAGCCATGAGCATGAGGACCATGTCTTGGGCTCTCATCAAGTCATACTGCAAGCATGAGGACCATGCCTTGGGTATTTTACTTTATCTCATATACCACAAGCATGAGAACCTTGCCTTGGATATCCAGAATTCTCAAATTGTGCAGTTGCATATCATTATCAACCTGTTTTATACAAATCATTCATTTCACCAAGCATTTTAATAGAAAGACTAACATGATGCATACATTCGATATACCATCGAGACCAAGATGTCATTATCTAATCAAGATTAATCAAGATTAATACATCACATACGTACAAACATGATTTCAAAATAATTCAGTAACTCATCACAAATGTACTAATCAGGAAATAATGCAAACCATTTCTACCGTATATACATAATTATTTATTAAATCATATTTAAATTACTACCATACAGCTAGATTAGTATTCTAGCAAAATTTTTATATCATTGTAAGGATAAAAAAATACCATAACAAGTTTGGAACACACTACTTTAAGATGCAACCTTGCTCTGGCACTGGACAGAGGCACGTAGAGGATGACGTCGGCTATAAGAAGTTGTTGATGACAACCAGGAAAGGCTACATAGCTGTGGGAAAACACAACGGTGGTCTTCTAAGACGAGACAAGGAAACTAGGGAGGAAAATAACGTTGGGCAGCCAACAAGAGGGCTGCGGCGGGAGCAGCACTGGATGGCGAACAGGGGAACCATGATGCACACTCAGATGCTGGAAAATAGGAAGAGGACGACGGCAGCACCGGCGACTGAAGGAAGAGGCGGACGAGCAATGTGCGGCTGCTGCGCGCAAATGCTCAGGAGGGCACGGTGTAGACAGCGCGCGCAAGGTGCACAGCAGCAGATGGCGCGCAAGGTAGACCGGCCACGGCGATGGCTAGCTCACTACTGAGTCGCACGGGGCAGCATCATGTGGGGTGACACTTGCAGCAGCAACACGAAGAAGGAAAAATGAGAGAGAGAGAAAGAGAGAGAGAGAGACGGCCGGGGGGAAAAATGTCGTGAGACTTCTAGTCCCCTCGCATAAGGCGGTTCAGCCTTCTTTTTTTTTTACCAGTCGCTCTATATGAATAAACTTAATAATAATATATTACAATCATTTCCCCTAAAAAAAATTTTGTCCTCGAAATTTACTTAATCAACTTACCGAACAAGTGTGGGTAGCCATGCCTAATGTCTTCTTTGACTTCCCATGTTGCCTCCTCAGTCGAGTGGTGTTTCCATAAAATCTTTACCATCGGAATCATACAGTGTCTTAATTGCTTAACCATTCTATCCACGATCCTGATTGGTTGCTCCTCAAAAGTTAAGTTTGGATGTACCTCAATTTCTAAGTAATTAATGACATGGGTGAGATATGATATGTACTTCTGCAGTAGTGATACATGAAAGACTGGGTGAATCCTTGACATAACCGGTGGCAAGGCTAGTCTATAGGCCACTTCTCCAACCCATTTCTCAATCTTCAAGTGCATTAGCTTCGTTAGCATCATTCCAAAAGTACTATAGAAAAGATAAAAGGTAGAATGGAAGGGAGGGCTTGGATAGCATTGTGGAAGAAATGATACTATCCTTGAAGATCTTGTTGATCAAGAATACAAGCATGACATCAAGCCATTGGAGAAGGTCGAGGCATGACATCCAGTGCAATGACAATCTCTGTGTTGATGTTCTCCACAAAATCTCCACATCAAGGAGAGAGCGAGAAGAGATAGTGTTGGGGCACTATAAAGATACAGAAGCAATACATGGGGTGATGACGATCTCTACACGTCGATGTGGCAACAATCTCCTCATGCAAGAATGCTAGAATGGATGACAATCTCCATAGACGATCAGTACGACAGTGATCTATGCACAATGCATTCCTTTAAAGCATAAACAGGAGTCTTTTGTGATAGAAATGTATACCCTATAAGGTAATCATATTTTATATAATTTGATATTTCTTAAAATAACACATTCAACTAAATTGACATGTCTTCATTATTCGCTCTTATAAGAGACATATCGTAATAAAGTTCTTGATTACATGCAATGATGATTGGATCATGATAAAATCATGATAATAAGATCAATCATCTAAATGTATGTGATCCAAATATTTCTAGTCATAGGATCTTTGAGACAGGACATTAAAGATCAGGATAAACTAATATTTGTGATGTCTTCTCATAAGGTGAGAGTGAATGATCTCGTTAGTTATTAGTGTTGAGATATTGAGACATACATAGAGGTGCTCATTAGTGGAATGAGTTCACTAAACTAACCAAATTAGAAACTCTTAATCGTATCTTACTTAAGTTTCTATCCAGGTTTTCTATACTCATAGTTGCACGGTTGAATATTTAACTTAAGTCGCTAAAAATGTTTTACTAGGTGTGGTTTGTTCTTTGGCTATTGACTTATAGATCACCAATACGATGGTATAGTATAGTTAATATATCGATTACAAGGAAAACCCATAAAAGAAATTAAGTAGACAATTGTAAGTTAATACATTTATGTGATAGTAGTCCAAATCCCTAGCCAATGTAGAGAGAATAGTGGGAAGAAAGAGTTTTCTTTTTGATTCAGTTTTGAGTATAAGATTCCCAAGTGTCAATGTAGTAAGGGGTTGATAGTCGGTGTCATACCCCTATCTGACTAAGGTATTGGATGGACAAGAGTTTATATTTATGTGATAGTTGATGATGAAAAGACTTGATGTAGATGAGATCATTCCCAAATTGTTTACGATCATAAGGCATTACTTGTATGTTACATGATCAAAAGACCATTAAATTTGTTATTAAATGAAAGATTTAATTTAAAATAAGTTTTTTTTAATTATATCTCAACCAAAGGAACTATTGAGCTTGATGAGTCAAATACATAAGGACTAATTCGTGCATACGAAGGAATGGGCACAATTCATAGAAATAGTGGGTTTTCATGAAAAACTTCAAGTTCTATAAATAATAGCATAGTGGGCATAACCCCATCAAGCCAAGGAAGCCTATTTAGACCCTAGCCACCTTTTGAACATTTTTTGACTTTGGAGGCCGCTAGGAGATGGAGCTCCATATAGGAAAAGTTGGAAGGTTTGGTGTACTAGAGATCCCTCCATAGAAAAGATTTGTGTGGATATCATTAAAGGTTGTACGTTTGGATAGCTTGAAAAGCATAGATTATCATATGATCATTCATCTCTAGTCTTGAGGGATTGGTTGAATCTCACAAAGGCATATTCAAATCTGGTTTTTAGTTATGTTGTTCAGTTTCGATCGACACATTGACAATGATACACATAAAATTGCCGCTTCTACTACACCTAGAACCATTTTCTATAGTGGTATCAGAGCATGTTGAAGTTTTAGTTGAAACCAATGTCATTGCAACATCATTTCATGTGATTTCATGTGCTCCAAAAATTGTACAAACCTCCATTTTGTCAAAGAAGCATGATACACATGTGATGCTCTTTTGAGATTAGTTGAGTCATTATGATTCTCATGACATAGGGCTTTCCAACACTTGTCACCGTTTAAAGTTTTGGTCACCAGAGTGTCCAACACGAAGTTGGAAAGATCGCATTTTACTATGTTTCATGCTGCCATCCAAAATAAGTGAACTTCGATTTCCTTCCCCTTACAAGGCATGAGACCCCTTGTGAAAAAGTATTTCCAAAAATAGCATACAAAAAATAAAAATTCTAAAACTAGCATAGTATACAAAGAGTCATGAGGCAGAAAGAAAAGTCGCTACTCATTATAGTGACTTATGAAGTCGATGTGCATCGTTGCGACTTTCCTTTTCAGACTCAAAACCTGTGATCCCCCTCCACTTGGGACCCCTCTCACCCGTGACTGTGCATCTGTAACTGTGCACCTGTGACCCACCTACCACCTTCTTTTACACTCACAAACACTCCTCTTCTCACTAACATGCTTCTCTCTCTCTCTCTCTCTCTCTCTCTCTCTCTCTCCTATTGCTATCTTGATCAAGCCTAACTTCTCTTTTCTCGCCTAATTTTTATGTCCACTCTAATAACATTTAGATAATATCTGTATCTAGATATCCATTCCAATGGATAGCTTACAATTGGATATTATTTGCATAAATATATATGAATACATAGTGGATCCTACTTATATTTAGATCGCTTATAGGCCAATTGAGAGGAGAGACTCCGATGATTGGAGAGATAGAACAATGCCAAGAAGAGGACAGAGAGATAGAGAAGGAGAAGAGAGAGAAGAGCAGTCAAGAGACAGAGGAGATAGATGTGATAAAGGTGTGGTCTAGAGATGAAGAGGATAGAGAAATGAGGTCAAGAGACAAAGAGGAGATACAGATTGATTGATTAGCATAAGGAATGTGGTCCGATTTCTCCTACGAGTTCTCTTTTTATCATTTAGTAGATATCAATAATCTTGATGATATTCTCTTAAACTTAGCATTACTATTTGTTTTAATATTTATTTTACATTTATTTTAATTGCTTCCAAGATAATATAAAATTTTCATTCATCATGTATTCGGGTCAAGTGACAATTACAATTATGTATGATGGTTTTTTAATTCACTTATCATGGCTTTACATATTATGATGATGGCTATTAGAGTAATATTCATATATCATTGGCATCCTCCGTTTAAGAAATAAAAAATATTATCTATGATATAACACACTCTACTCCAGATAGAGTTAGTTTAAAATTAAGTTATAATTATTATGAGTATTTCATAAGTGTGATGGACGATGAATCATGCCTGGCTATGATAGAGAGGTGCAATAAAGACAATATATTCTTATTTGTCGAAAAAGAGTCAATAGGAGGTTTAACTTATGATTTACAAATAAATTGGTCAATGGATTATAATGCACCTAATGCTATACTACTATTAAGTTAATGTCATTCAAGTATACTATGGGACTTTGATGTTGGATCACATAACATATCATATCATGTTGAAACAGAAAGTCCTAGCGAACATCAACTAGATCTAAATGAATAATATATTGACGAAGATGTTTCTGATAAGTGCACAATTGATAATAAAAAATATCAAATAATATGCTCAATAGTATTGATATTGTCGATAATTTTCATGAACAAGATGATACAACATACATTGATCATGCAGTTGTTAGTAATTGTTATATTGAGAATGATGAAGAAAATGAATGAGTAAAAAATGATGAGTTAGCTGTCCGAAATAAAGGTCAAAATGTAGTTTTTGTATGGGCATTAAAACATGATGCCCAACATCAAATCGACAAGTCTACAAAATCAAATTTTATATTAATGTATTTTTTTTTAAAGAGCAAGGTTATAAATAGAGGTTGTATGTGTATGTAAGCAAACGAGAAGTTAGATAATAAATAATCATGAGTTTAAAGAGTACTCACACATGTTATATGCTAGTTCAAAATCAAAATTACAAATAGTTAACATCATTTATCATATATCAACTAATTTTTTCTATAATTTGTTTGTATTTACTAATATGACCTAAAGATATCATTGGCCTTTTGTGGAAGTCAAATATTTAGTTAAGTTTCTTATATTAACGCTTGTAATGCTCGTACAGAAGTATTTCAAAAAATTTTTAGAGATTGGGAGAGCTCATACAGGCATCTTTTAAGATATATGGGGGTAGTGAGAGGTGCTATGATGAGGTGTGTGTACAATTATGCATGGGATAATAAAACATCACATTTGATTTTTTTTGGAGTTTCATGCTAAGTATTGATGGATGACATCATTGACATCCACTCACTAGTGTAGAAAGTATATTCTTACATGGAAAATACTATAGCACATTACTGGTCGCATATTGCGTCGACGTAGATTAAGGTTTATTTTTCATTTCATTTACTATAGTTAATAGTAAGAATAGTTGTTCATAGTCTTGGTTTTTTAAAAATAAATTTAAATTTGATCTCATCCATTAGAGAAAGATGACATACATTATGTATTATTTCAGACATATATATTAATATAAAAATGCTTTAGAGTAATGGTTTTTCAAAGCTACATATCATTTTTGTTTTTGTCATTATTGACAGAATTTTTAGGCACAATTTATGAGAAAAGAGTTACATAAGAGGATGTATATTGCCCGTTAGGTATATAGTCAGATAGACTTCTAAAATAGAATGAAGGCGTAGTTATTCACTAAGCTTGCAGATAAGTCAAAGTTGTACATACAAGGATGATGGTTCCCTTTAAGATATCTCGACCCATCATGTACAACTTATATTTTCAACTATTTTCTTGTACTAACTTCCATTACTTCAAACTTGGCATGCATCATTCCATACATCTTATCTCATATTGTGTTTTAACTCATCGTGGGAAGTTTGTCCTGCCATCGACACTTTCCACCATCTAGGCTTAGCATCCCATCATGATGTCTTGCCTTGTCATCACCCCCACTAGGTTAGCCAATTGTCACACCAAGTTTTACCAATATTTCTGCCATGGCCTTATTCCTTATCCCATCACAATCTTGTTACTTATCCCACCATGTTTTATCCTACAATGTCTAACACACCACAGTCTTATCATTTATTCATCCCACCTGTAAGCACCCGAAACGGGACATCCGTAGATCTCCCCCTTCCGGCCCCTACGCTTGCTTTGGGGACTTGGTGGATGGGATGATGGTGGGGTGTGGTCGCCAGGAGCCAAAGGCTCCAAAATATAGTAGAATGAAAAGAAATGAAATAGAGAAGTGACCGTCGTACCTTTGGAAGCGGGGAGATTGTTGAGTTCCGACTTCTCCTCTCTCGGCCGGCCGAAAGAAGAGAGCTTAGTGAGTCCTTCATCTTCGATCCGGTTGAAGCTCCGCCTCAATCGGATTTACCTAAGAATGTCCATAAGAAAACATAGAAACAAGTGAAAGGTTCATTAGTTCTAATGAAAGCATAGTATCGTGCTCAAATTTGAATTCAAAGATGCAAATGGAAGGAGACTAACCGGATTGGGACGGAATCCCAACCCCTATTTTTTGGTAGGTTTTTAAACATATATGAGATGCAAAATGTTCTAAGACATGCCAAATAACATGATGATCAATGCTAGGATGAAAGAGGAAGACAAAAACTCGATTAAACGGGCGATCGGAATTCGAAAATGATAAAAACGAGCTTCTGCCCTTCCTGGTGCCCTATATATAGGGCGCCAGGAGCAGGTGCCCCCTTTATGAGGCGCGTTGACCAAGTCAAAGTGCCCTGTAAACGGGGCACTAAGTCTGGTCCGAACAGATTTTCTTCCTCTCTTCGCAACGTTGCTCCGGAGTGCTGGGCGGCTTCCGGGACGAAGTAGGGGCTCCTCCTTGTAGACAATATGCAAATGAAGCTAATGAAAGGTGGTTTGGATGCTGGATGTAAGAGGAGAGACGGATAGAGGTTCTCAAAGTTGGAGAAAAATCATGTTTCTGGGTGACAGAAATAGAAGGTTTCTAGGGTTTTTGGTGGACAATTTTGGATCGATTTGAAGGCTCGTGGGGGATGAGAATGGCTTAGAAACGTGGTGTTGGATGAGCTCTAGGGTGGAACCAAGTTGGAACCCCCTCCAAGCTCCAAATGGAGCTCTATTTATAGCCCAAAAGAGGGTACTTTGGCCATTTTCGAAAAACAGTGCCACGCGGCATGACGCCCTATATATGGGGCGCCAGCATCACGAGATATGTCAGATCGACAAGATGAGTCACTGTGGGGGGTCAAATCAGCCGTCGAATCGATTTGATTTGGATCCATAGGGCGCCTGGTGCCCTGTATATAGGGCGCCTGGTGCCCTATATATAGGGCGCCAGGTGCCCTGTTTATAGGGCGCCTGGTGCCCTATAAACAGGGCGCCTGGTGCCCTATTTATAGGGCACCTGGTGCCCTATAAGTAGGGCGCCAGGTTCCCTTATACACAGGGCACCGCCCTCTTTGAAATGTGCCAAAAACCTCGATTTTTCCTGAAAACTCGGTTCCCTTGAAAGGTTACTCAAATATACTTCATGAAAACAAGAATTTAAGCTCTCCAACTAGGCCAAAATTGCGTGTCTACACCACCATGTTTCCCATTGTAGCCACCTTTGCCTTTATGTGTTTAAATTCATAAGTATCATTGCATCTACATTTACATCCCATAGTGTATGCATCCCACTTTGTTTGCATATGCATGCACCCTACATCATTTTTTGACCTTAAATCTGATCCCCATAAAGACATTCACTCATTCTTGTCCTTGTGAGGATGATCTCATTGACATCCACATGTGGACCTCCATCTTTTCTATTATTGTGTGGGTAACCTGCCCCCAATTCTCATCGTGGTAGCATTCATTTGTTGTCCCCTTGTAGACCATCTTAAATCTTTCCATGGTACACCTCACTCTCTAACACTTTACACTTCTGCCCTCTCCCTTTCTTCTAGCTCCCACCATGACACTTATTCACTTCTAATCTCCACGTGGACCATCACATCTTTGGCTCCCACCATTGTGCACTTTCACTTTCAATTCCCATGTGGACCTTTTACATTTCCATTCCCACGAGGATGATTTCATACATTCTAGTCCACATATGTGGATCTTCAAACCTTTTAATGAACCCTCCCACATTCCTATCCCCATAAGGAAGATTTCAATTTCCAGTCCACACATAGACCTTCTTACATTTCTGTCCCTGCATGGATAACCCCATGTGGACCACCACACACACCTTCCACCATGAATCTTCACTCTACCTTCGGTCCCTGTGTAGACCACCTTTATTTTTACCACCTTAGCTAGTTGATTTGTAATGTTATTAGCTGTAGATACTCTATCTTTAATTATATCTCTATCAGTTGTAGTCTCTATGATTTTGTTGAATCACCACAGAAGTTTTAAACTTTTAATGAGACATCGGCTCTACCCCATTATTTTTCTCAAAAGAATGGTATACTTTTAGAGAAATTTGGGACAATCATCTAGACTGCTTTTAAAGCAGTGTGTAATCGCTATGTAAACTTGTTTACATATGTTGTAGAATTTATAGTGTTCTATCGCATGGAACTCTTCTAGCTCATTGCACCACCATTATTTTGACTTATTATCAAACTTATTTGACTAGAAACTTGTGTTTGTAAAACTAAAAAACTTCAAGTCTTATCCTGCAGTGTAAAGAGATACATTCTTAGTGCTTCTCAAGTACTAAATGATATATCTCGAACTATCTAGTGACTCACCTGAATCTTCCTGATGAATGCTCATAACACTTAGAGCATTAATCACGTCATTGTAGACATGCAATTTTGGTCCAATTGGAGAGCTTAAATTCTTGTTTTCATGAAGAATATTTGAGTAACATTTCAAGGGAACCAAATTTTCCAGAAAAATCAAGTTTTTTGGTGCATTTCAAAGAAGATCAATAGGGCGTTAACCAAGGTCAAAGTTCCCTATATACAAGGCACCAGACTCCCTGTCTATAGGGCACCAGGCGCCCTACTTATAGGGCACCTGGCGCCCTATATATAAGGCACCATGTGCCCTACTTATAGGGCGCCTGGCACCCGATCGAATTGATTCGACCGATTGATTTGACCACTCACTGGGATTCGTCTTATTGATCTGACATGGCTCATGATGCTAGCGCCCCATATATAGGGTGCTTTGCCACGTGGAATTGGTTTTCAGATTTGACTAAAGTGTCATCTTTTTTGCTATAAATAGGCACCCATTTGGAGCTTTGAGGAGATTCCATTTCCGTCAAACTACCCAACTCATCCAATACTACGAATCCAAGCCCTCAGCACACTCCCTAAGCCCTCAAATCACCTCAAAACTCTCTTCCAAAAACCCCAAAAACCTACAGTTTCAACCACCTAGAAATACAGTTTTCTTCCGAATTTGAAAGCCTCTACTCACCATTCCTCTTACATCCAACGACCAAACATCGTACCATTTGCATCATTTACATATTGGCTATAAGGGGGAGCTCCCATTTTGTCTTAGAGGTCTTCCTACACTTCGAGGCGACGCCGCGAAGAAGAGAAGAAAATCTACTGGAACCAGTCCCTGGTGCCCCATAAATAGGGTGCTTTGACTTTGGTCAACGAGCCCCATAAAGGGGACACCTGCAGCTAGCACCTCATATATGGGGCACTAGCAAGGGCAGACCCTGTTTTGCATTTTTTTGAGTTTGTTTACCTTTCCGGTCGATCTGTTACTCCTTCCTTTCATTCTAGCTCCCATTATCATGACATCTAGTATGCATTAGGCTATATATTTACATCTTCATACCTTTTTAAAAACCTATCAAAAATAGGGGTTGGGATTTAGTCTCAATCCGGTCAGTTCCTTCCCTCTTACATGTTTACATTCCAATTTGACCATAATTCTACACTTTCCCTAGAACTAATGATCTTTTCACTTGTTTCTATGTTTTCTTATGGACATTTTTAGGTAAATCCAGCCGAGGCAAAGCTTCAACCAGACTAAAGGCAAAGGACTCACTAAGCTCTCTTCTTTCGGCCGGCTGAGAGAGGAGAAGTCAGAACCCAACAATCTCCCCGCTTCTAAAGGTATGACGGTCATTTTTATTTTTCATTTCATTTCTTTTCATTCTACTATATTTTGGAGTCTTTGGCTCCTGGCAACCACAAACACTAACATCTCGTCCACCAAATCTCTAAAGCAAGCATAGGGGCCGGAAAAGGGGGATCTACGAATCCCATTTCGGGTGCTTACACCTGTTGGCAACCACGGTGGGACCGACTTTGCTTTAGTGAGTTCTTCTCTTCTTTCCTAAGAATGTCCACTTGAAAACATGCTTATTTTTACTCTAGTTCTCATTTAAGCCATTTCCATTTCGTTGCATTTCTATTTGCTTGCTTACATGCTTGTTTATTTCCTTGAAGCATCATCTTGTTTCTTTCGATTTACTTGCCTCCCATTGGTCATTTTAAAAGCATAACGATCTAATTTCTAGCTTTGATTATCAACTTATTTATCCTTAGCATTTTAGATATCATCTTCTTTCATCCCTTGTTAAGTATACCTGTCTATTTCCTTCTAAGCCTAGCTTTCCTTTAGCGAATCTTTCAAAGCATGCTTAGTTAAATTAATGCTTTCTTTCATCTTAGTTTAATTTCATATGATTGTCTTGTTCACTTGCTTCCTACAACATCTCATTATTCATTGTATGTTTTTATTTTCTTCTTGCTTGCTCCTTAATTCATTGACATTTCACTTGCATTGGAGTTTCGGCTCCTTAGGTCATCCGAGAAGGGAGGCTCTCTCCTCCCAAAGCCCTACACATCCAAACACCCCTCTTGGTAGTTGCCAACTCCTCCTTCGGGGATTCCCTCTCAGAAAGACTAGGTAGCTTCCATCAAGGCCTCCGTAAGTCCCCAGACGTGAAGGATTCCCTCTTCACTGATCGGGCTGATTGTACCATTTTATCCCAAAACTTGGAGTACCTATTACCTATCATTGTGAAAAGAGTGACGACCTTAGATTGCTCGGCGTTGTGAGAGCATAGGGTCCTACCCGTTTATTTGAGTGGACAATATTTCTCTTAACAAGCCATTAATTTGAGGTTGAAACAAAAAAATTGCGTTAATCATTGCAAAGTCTTTGCTATTACTTGTTTGCAAATAAAATTGAAAATTAAAAAAAAAGTCCAAAATCACCTAAGAAAACCAAAACAAAAAATTTGCTTGAGGTTAATTTGCTTGACAACTTGTTTGTCCAACCAAAATTCAAAACTAAAAAAGAAAAAAAAGATCAAAAATTAAAAATTTTCCGTGTGATTTTACTCGTCACATTCTCTTTGTGTTTATGAATTTGAGGTCAGGACGAGTTATCGGAATAGTGGATCAAAGATACGAGCAGTTGCAATTGGAGTATGACCAGTCTTATTTCTACCCTGATGCCGTATGTGCCGTCAATAAACCCGAAATTCTCCCCGAACCTAGTCAAATTTCTCCTCAACCCAATCCAAATTCACTTTAGGAGGCATTCTCTCATGCCAACCCCACCCAACTCCAAGCTATCAAAGCCATTCTCAAGAGCAAGTCGCCCGCCGAACACATCCCTCACGAAGGTGGTCTTCACATCTCTACCCCTTGATTGGTAGCACATCAACCCAATGTGCCCACTCATGGCCATTCTCATACCGGGCTCATGGCCCCAATTTCTCCTCATCCGGTGGCTAATCTAGATCATCCCGATCCAAATGTTGTTGTTCTTTCTGGGCCACAAGTTTATTCTTCTAATCATCTCAACCCTACTCACCCTTTGGTGAATCCCCCAATGTACCCTTCTTATCCGGCCACTTCGGCCCATCCAATCCCAATTCCGGTGCACCAAGCACCCACTCCTCCTCCTCCTCTTGGGGAACCTTCTGTTGATCTGGCTATGATTAACAAAATCAATCGCATGGATGAGCAGTATAGAGAGCTTAGACGTCTAATTGACACAAAGGCAGCCCCTGAAATTTATCTTCCTTCCCTCCCTACTTTTCATCTTCTTCCCTCGAAGATGCCGGTATACTGCCGTTACAATGGGACCGGTAATCCCTTCATTCATATCAAGGACTTTCTTTACGAGTCGGTAATGTGAAAAAATGATCCAAGGGCCCTTACTTTTCTTTTCAGAAGATCATTAGAGGGTTCAACCTTAGAGTGGTTCTACTCGCTTGACTCTTTGGAGGCGAGTAACTTTGAAATTGTCAAAGCTAAATTCTTGCAGAGATATCAAGACAGGGTTGGACCAACGTATTCCATAACCGATCTCATGGCTGAAAGAATGAGAAATGATGAGCACTTTATCAAATATGCTGATAGATGAAGATCAATGGCAGAGAGGCTTATAGATTCTATTTCGGAACTGGAGGAAGTAAAGATGATCATCACTAATGCCACTACAGTTTTAAAGAACATGTTGGCTTTGCATCACCCCACCTCCATGAGTGAACTCTATGAGAGGGCACGGTACATTCAAACACAGCTTAGGGACTCACCTATCATGAACTTGTTTGACCCCAGACCCCGAGCTATCAAGAAAATCACTTTTACCACAACCGGCCCAGTGACTGAGGACGTAGTGACAAACGAAAATCTCAATGTTGTAGGGAACCCATCTAGAAATTATCAACACCAGTTTAGGAACCCTCAACAAAATCAACCATTGATAAACCCTCGTCAACCTCAACCTCAACCTCAGTTCCAACCCCGTCAACAACAAGCACCAATCCCTCAGCGATCGCAAGCCCTAGTTCCCCAACTACCGCAGCAACAACTGGCCAACTACAACCAAGCACCACCTCCCATGGCCTATGAACCCCGAAAAGTTGGACCCAAGAAAAACCATTACCTGCCTTTGCCATACTCTCTCATGGACATCTTTAATGCACTCATGGCGGCAGGGCAAAGTGCATTGCCAAGGGAGAAGTTGGAGTGGCCTCAAAATGCCAACACAAAATAATATTGTCTGTTTCATAAATATCCTGGGCACACCGTCGAAAATTGTTTTCAGTTCAAAGACTACATCCACGACCTTAATGAGCAATGACGTATTGACTGGGACCAGATGAGGGAATACATCAGAAAGTGAAAAACCAACGACAGCATGCACCAGCTCAGCAGCAACAACAACAGAACTCCGGCCTGGGGATTATTCAAAACCCTTTACCTCCACATGCACCCGCGCCTGGGAATCAACACGTTAATCCCATCTTGATCTCTTCTGAGGAGTATCATGATCGGGGCTAGAATTGGCAAGTTGAGAGAGCCACCTCCGCCATGCACGTCAACCGAATCGTCCATTCTATACCCCAAGCTACATCAGTCAACCCATTACTCTCAACCGGCCACCCATCATCCGAGCACCATCACGACCCATTGTAAGACCACCAGCCATATAACTCCAACCAGGACGGACCCTAATCCGCCAGGTTGATCCACCACAAACATCACCACCACTTGGACCCATCATCATCCCGCCCCGAGCAACTGTATCTTCACAACCTACCTACCCTACCATGCCTCAAGCCACCATCATTACACCTGCCCCAAGAGCTCCCATCATTCGACCTAACCCACCACCCACCACTACCATCCCAACTATAGCTCCTCAACTTGCCACAATACTCAGGAGTGGGTGAATGTTCCAAAGGGTCATTCCCCAAGCCGGTCAATCAGGGTTGGCACCAGAAGAAGAAGAAGAACACATTGAAGAGCCGTTGCCTGGGACATCCTATGACTTGTTGAAACATCTTGATAAAACTCCAACACGTATCTCTATCTTAGGGTTGATCAAAAGATCTAGAGTCCATCAAGAGGTTCTCCAACAATACTTACAGCGAGTGATGGTGAACGAGAGCCTTCCCCTAGAAAAGATCACATCAGTTCTGGTCCCGAGAAGTGAGTACCTGTCCCTTACATTCACAAAGGAAGAGTTGGTCGACCCGGAAATAAGGAAATGTGCCTTATGCATCACAATCCACATCAATGGAGTAGGCATTGAGTCATGTTTGGTCGATACCGGAGCCTCCATTAATGTTCTGCCACTAGAAATATTACGTCTTTGTGAAATTTTTTAAGAGGATGTCTGCCCATCTCAAATAACAGTGACCGCATATGACAATTCGAAAAAGCCTGCTGATGGCATGGTTACATTAAATGTGAAGCTTGGACCCCGAACAGTCATTGTTGACTTCACATACTTGAGATGGATCCGACATACAAAGCTATTATGGGACGGCCCTATTTGGAAGCACTAGAGGCAGTTACCTCCACCAATCACCAGTGTCTCAAATTCCCTTGCAAGGGACAAGTGATTAAGGTGATTAGCATGCCCTTAGATCATCCACCTTCTCCACCACCACCCCTCGGGTTGCCAAACGAGCCGATTTTGACAATACTAGATCTTCCATAAATAAGTAGGCAGCCCAGACAAGTGTCGAGAAGGAAAAGAGAGAAAAATGAAACTATTGGGTGGGATACAATGAAGAGTTTGGGATACCAAGAAGGCCAAGGACTAGGCAAAGAACCGTAGGGCATAGCTGAGCCAATCAATCCAGTGAGGTTACAACCAAAAAGTGTGGTTGGGTATGACGGAACGACTGCCAATGGTCAGAATCTCAAAAGCAGATACTTTTATGGATGTTTACAAAAGTTTTTCATTAAGAAAGAAACCATTCAACTGGCTGAGAACAAGGAAGAAAAAGAGATGGAGTAAGAGAAGAGAAGAAGAACCAACGACCCTGAAGATGACTTGTATCCTGAAATATTTCTTTTGTTTTCCACCGATGAAGAAGGGTCAAGCAATGAACCACTCCAGGCTGAACCACTTGTTGACCCACCCGAGGGTCATATTGCCAAACTGACTCAAGAAAAAGTCCAACCAACTCCAGGAGGGCCTTCCCTCATTATGTCATATTTTGGGGCCGACGCCCCAACTCACTGTGATGCTCTCCCCGGGCTTCTTGGCTCGATCCTTATTTCTGGACCCCAAGGCCCAACTTATGGGTCCGCGTACCCACTTGTTGCTCTTGGGCCATCAAGCCCCTCTATTAAATCTAGGCCTTTGTGCCCATTTTCTCCAACTCTTGGGCCCTCAAGCCCATCTCCTAAACCTGGCCCTCGAGCCTGCATCCTCCCTTTATTGGGTCCATGAACCCACCTTTTTCCATGATCATCCGGCCTACTGGCCCATCACCTCTTTCTGTCAATATTGGGCCTGAAAGCCGCCTCTATCAAACATTGCTTGAAGTCTTCCCCTCTTTCTCAATATCTCCGCCTACTTCAGCTCCCGCAGTTGATCTCACCCCGAATCGGACATCTGAAGCCCATTCTATCTTTATGTTTAGCACTTGTCAAAAAACAAAAAAAATGTCCTCCTCGAAACTCAAATTTCGATCGAGGAAACATCTCAACTTGTCCCAGAAGGGTATTCACCCCAAGGAGCCACTAGATTCTTGATTGACCTCCTTTGCCCTCCACTCTCTCCAATAAATTCAACTCCCTCCACCTCCTCCTCCTTCCCTTATTTATCTTCTTCTTCTTTAGGTTTAGTTTCCAACAAAAAAAAATCAGAGGTAGGAGAGTTCCAGAAAGATATCTGCATCAGTTAGCTCAGAAAAGCATAGGATGTGCCAAGCTACTAGAGTATCTAGAAAATGCAATCCAATTAGATAAGATTCAATATGAGGACCAGAACAACATTGATCAAACTTTAGGAGTCTACGAGGTTGAATAGGAAAAAGATCCTGACATTGAGGATGAAGAAGAGGATTTGGCTGATGCTTATGAATCCGGTTTAAGAAGATTCGAAGAACCATCAATCACGGTGGATGAACCAACTAAGGAACTTAATCTTGGAACACCGGAAGATCCTAAGAATATCCTCATTAGTGCCAACCTCACCCCTTTGGAAAAGCAAAATCTAATGGGGGTATTGCAGGAATACAAAGACACGTTCGCTTGGACATATGAAGATATGCCGGGGTTAGACAAGTCATTGGTAGAACATCGATTAACTTTGAAACCTGAAGCTACCCTGGTCAAGCAAAAGTTAAGAAGATTCCACCCAAACATAGCATTAAAGATGAAGGAAGAGGTCGATAAGCTACACCAAGAAAAATTCATTAGAGTCGTCCTTTATCCGCAATGGGTGGCAAATATAGTCCCGGTCATGAAGAAGGATGGAAAAGTTCGAATTTGCATTGACTTCAGGGACTTGAATCGAGCATGTCCAAAAGATGATTTCCCCCTTCCTCATATTGATGTCCTTGTTGATAACATAGCTGGATATGAAACCCTATCATTCATGGATGGATATTCAGGGTATAATCAAATCCGGTTAGCAGAAGAGGATCAAGAGAAGACCTCATTCACTACACCTTGGGGAACTTATTGCTACGTCATCATGCCCTTTGGATTAAAGAATGCCGGAGAAACTTATCAAAGTGCCATGGTAGCGATATTTCATGATATGATGCATAAATTTGTGGAGGTGTATGTGGATGATTTGGTAGTCAAGTCTCGGACCCGAGATGAGCATGCTAGGGTGTTAAAAAGGGTTTTGCAGCAAGTCAGGGAATACAAGCTTAAGATGAACCCCAAGAAGTGTGTGTTTGGAGTATCATCTGGAAAACTACTAGGGTTCATCGTCAGCAAAAAAGGCTTTGAAATTGATGCTAATAAAGCCAAGGCCATCATTGATATGCCTCCACCAAGGAACTTAAAGAACTGAGAGGGTTGATTGGTAGGCTACAATTTGTTCGCCGATTTATATCACAACACTCCCAAAGGTGCAAACCTTTTTATGAGTTAACCAAGAGGCATTTGATAGATTAAAGAAGTATTTGTCAAGCCCGCATGTGCTCAAGCCTCCGGTGCCAGGCAAATCCTTAATCTTATACATCTCGGTTCTGGAAGGATCCCTCAGAGCAGTATTGGCACTGTTAAATGATGAAGGGAAAGAACGAGTAGCGTACTATCTGTCTAAAATCTTTGATCCTTGTGAGTAGAAGTACACAACCATGGAGGAAACCTATGCCGCCCTAGTTTGGGTGGTCCAGAAGCTTAAACACTACTTTCTGGCTCACGAGGTTAATCTCATTACTCGCATGAATCCCATCAAGTTTCTCCTTGAAAAATCTGTCCTGACTAACTGGTTAGCATGCTGGCAAAGCTTTCTTTCTCAATTTGACATCACCTACATCCAACAGAAGGCGATCAAGGGATATGAGATTGCTGAACATCTCGCCCATTATCCTATCTCGATCTTTGACCCTATCCAATCAGAATTTCCCGATAAAGAATTTATGTCCATTCGATCCTCCAATTTATGGACTTTATATTTCGATGGGGCATTAAACTCTCAGGGTAGAGGGATAGGGATTGTTCTTCTGTCACCCAAAGGTGTCACCATCCCGCAGGCTTTTCAGCTCCATTTTCTAGCAACAAACAATATAGTTGAGTATGAAGACTTGCTGGCTGGACTGGAGGCCGCTCACTTCTATGGTGCCACCGAACTAAGGGTGATCAGTGATAGCCAGCTAATTCTCTGCCAAGTGCTTGCCAAATATCGCATATCTCATCCTGGGCTCAGACTATATCAAGAATTCATCGCCTGTTACATCAAGCTATTCTCCAAACTCGAATTCATTCATGTTCCTTGTGCTCAAAACATTCTTGCCAATGCTCTCGCCTCTCTGGCATCTGCACTATCTGTCCCACTAAGCAGACATTTTAGGACAATCTATATCCGCCGACGTATCATTTCGGCCGTAGAAGATGCACAGTTCTTGAAGGTTAAAGAAGAGTTTGAAAGGAAGGAATCTATTGAGCAAAAAGAAGAAGTATCTTTGGTCGAGTTGGAGGAATCAGAAGAAGGTGAGAAACCATGGTATTATGAGATTGTGAATTACTATCAGGATCAGACATATCCAACAGGGTCAACCACCAAAGAGAAGAAGGCTATCAGGAGGGTCTCCCAAAGATACACCATCTTAGGTGGAGTGCTTTACAAAAGGAGTCTGGCCGGCATTTTATTAAGATGCATAGATGAAGAAGAGGCTAAATTGATACTAAAAGAAGCACATTCCAGAGTGTGTGGAGGCCATGTAAATGCCCAAGCCCTCGCCAAAAAGATCATCAGGCAAGGGTATTATTGGCCTACTCTGGAAGAAGATTGCTTGATCTTTGTCTGATATTGTCATCAATGTCAACTTCACGTCGACAAGATTCACTCTCCCACATCTTCCCTTCACCCGATTCATGCCCCATGGCCTTTCGCTATGTGGGCTTTTGACATTATCGGACCCCTTGGTGACCCAAACTCCACAAACAAAATCAAATCTTTCATCCTAATAGCAACGAAGTACTTCACCAAGTGGGCAAAAGCAGAAGCATACATGAAAATCAAGGCATCAACAGTCTGCACCTTCATCAAACGCAACATTATTGCCAGGTTCGGGATCTTGGGCGACATCATCACTGACAACGGACCACTTGGGTTCGCGACAACATCCAGGTTCGGGTTCGGGATCTTGGGCGACATCATCTCAAGAGTTGTGCGACCTTTGTAACAGGTATTGCATCAAATTGCATCATTCATCTCCATATTATCCTCAAGGCGATGGTCAAGCAGAAGCCACAAATAAAACTCTGATAAAAATCATCAAGAAAACTTGTAAGTCTAGCAAGTTTGTGAACTGGCCGGATAAGTTAGTTGATGCTCTATGGGCCTACCGCACTTCTGTTCGAACCCCAACAGGTCAAACTCCTTATGCCTTGGCATTTGGGATAGAGGTAGTAGTCCTATACGAAGTACTCATTCTTTCCCTCCGAGTCCAGATCGATTGAGACATCCCAATGGATGAGCTCCGAGATTCCCTTCTCGAACTCTTGGATGAAAAGAGGCTGGCCGCCGCCGAACATGCTAGGTCTTACCAGAATAGACTTAAAAGATTTTATCAGAAGAGGGTGGTAGAGAGAAAATTTGAAATCGGTGAGGTTGTGCTTAAAAGAATATTCATTAAGCCGGGCGGTCCCCGCTCCAAACTTCAACCTAATTGGGAGGGTCCATATGTAATTTCGGCTGTTTATCCTGGTAATTCATACAAGCTAACTAATGCAGAAGGTGAAGAATTAACTCATCACTGGAATGGTGTATACCTCAAAAAATATTTCTCTTAAAAGCTAAAATCATAAAAAATAAGTAAAACCCAAAAGGTGTGAGGGATGAAGTAACATCTAATGCTTGCTTGTTTGGTGCCCCAACTTGTCACTTAAGGAAATAAGGATAGGCATCATACTGCACACACTACACGCTTAGATTTTGGGATCCGATGTTTGGAAGCCAGAGAGAAAGCTAGGCAACACTTGGCGGAAGAAGGTCGACCCTATCCTATTCTCTTCTTATTTCGGTGCTGAATGAATAAGAGGGATTAGAACAAGGAGTATCGAAAGTGCCAATTGCCTTAGTAGGAGAATGTCTTTAAAGGTCTCACTTCTTAAAAGAAAAGGTGCCAAAAGATGGGCAATGACCCCTCAGGTCAACAAAAGAATAAACCTATTTGAATGTGTACCAACAAAAGCCCAAAAAAAGAAAAAGGCTCCAAAAGATGGGCAATGAACCCCTCAGGTAAAAACCAAACAAAAGAGAAAACCTGTCTAAATGTGGGCCGTCAAAGAAAATGGGCTAGAAGGAAGGACCTGAAGAGGTCAAATCCCAAATGGGCAATGTGGGTATTAGTAGAGAAATGAGTTCGACATCCCTGAATTCTACTAAGGACTTACCCTCAATCCTCTTCCTTCTTTAACCTCAAAGGGTAGGGTCGACCGACTGGGTCTAAGAAGAGCCATAGCCTATCGAAGGCAGAAGGTCAGAAGATTCTGAATAAGGCACTTTTTCACACATGATGCCTACTCTTAACCTTTGGGTAATGATGAGGGGCACCTATGGCAAGCAAGGCAAAGAATGAGACTGTCGTTTCCTTCACATCGCATGAAACAAAAAATCGAATACTTCAAAAACACCAAACAAATTCATAAAATCAAAACTCTTAAAAATTACATATCCAAAACACCAAAAAATCATAAAAATGCCAAAATACCAAAAACATTATAAAACCATCAAAACCCAAACAAATCAAAAATTTTCAAAGCACCTAAAATTTTTCTTTTTAAATTTGCTACTTGCCTTTGCATTCATGTTTAATTTCAGTCTTGTATATTTTCTTTTATACATACTTAAGTTTTCCTTGTTATCTTTACCTTGATAAGGCTTATGTCCCTTGACAAAAGATCAAGGCAACTTTGCCCTCTCCTCGCAAGGGACTAAGCCAAAATAAAGTTTTAATATCTTCTCTCGAGTGGATGCAGGAACAGGAGAAGGCATACCAACTTCACCATACCATTTGCATCATTTACATATTGACTATAAGGAGGAGCTCCCATTTCGTCTTGGAGGTCTTCCTACACTCCGGGGCGACGCCGCGAAGAAGGAAAGAAAATCTGCTGGAACAAGTCCCTAGTGCCCCATAAATAGGGCGCTTTGACTTTGGTCAATGCACCCCATAAAGTGGACACCTGCAGCTAGCGCCCCATATATGGGGCACTAGCAGGGGCAGACCTCGTTTTGCATTTTTTTGAGTTTGTTTACCTTTTCGGTCGATCCGTTACTCCTTCCTTTCATTCTAGCTTCCATTATCATGACATCTAATATGCATTAGGCTATATCTTTACATCTTCGTACCTCTTTAAAAACCTATCAAAAATAGGGATTGGGATTTAGTCTCAATCCGGTCAGTTCTTTCCCTCTTGCATGTTTGCATTCGAATTTGAGCATGATTCTACACTTTCACTAGAACTAATGATCTTGTCACTTGTTTCTATGTTTTCTTATGGACATTTTTAGGTAAATCCGGCCGAGGCGGAGCTTCAACCGGACTGGAGGCAAAGGACTCACTAAGCTCTCTTCTTTCGGCCGGCTGAGAGAGGAGAAGTCGAAACCCAACAATCTCCCTGCTTCCAAAGGTACGATGGTCATTTTTATTCTTCATTTCATTTCTTTTCATTCTACTATCTTTTGGAGTCTTTGGCTCTTGGCGACCACAAACACTAACATCCCATCCACCAAGTCTCCAAAGCAAGCGTAGGGGCCGGAAAAGGGGGATCTACGGATCCCGATTCGGGTGCTTACAATCATGTACGTAGCATCACATACATGATAGACCCTATGATAAAAGCATAAGAGCTCTACTCATGTGTTCTTTTTATCTCTCGAGAAGTATACAAAGACATCATTTTAAAGAGATCAACTCCACACCATATAGGTAAGAAACCTATCTTGGAGTTTATCATGTCAAACCCTTTAATTATGGTGACTACGTACATTAACTGGCATTGCTTTTAGATCTATCTTCATAGATCTCAAAACCCAAGTTATATTTGGAGGATTAATTTGATTGCTAGGCTCACTTATGATAACATACCTACTTCATTCTTAATGAGTAGTATGTCATCTACATAAAATGTTAAAAAAGTAATAGCACTCCCACTTATCTTCTTGAATACACACGGTTCCTTTTCGTTCTTAACGAAGTCATAAGATTTAATCTCATTAAACCTTATATATAATTCATAGGAAGTTTTACTTTAGTCTATAAATGGACCTAATACACACTCTATTTGAATGTTATTAGGACTTGATTCCTTATGGTTATATCATATACATTTGTTCCTCAAAATACTTTAGAGGAACACTATCTTAAAATCCAATTGCCTTATCCTATAATCATAGTGTGTAAAAATTAAAATCCAAATGGATTAATCTATGGAATAGGTAAAAGATCTCATCATAGTCAATCATTTGACTTAGATGATATCATTTTCAACTATTCTCACCTTTGGAGGTCTCTACCTTCTAATCCACTCCAATCTATTCTTTAGTAATCCATTTATTTCTTATGAATAATATACCCTTAGGTGGATATATCAAGTTCTAAACTTGATTAGAATAGATAAAGTTTATATCGGATTTTATTGTCTCTTCCCATTTATAAATCAATATCTCATATTGGTTCTATATAGATCTTAGGATCAATATCCCTATTATTTTATGCCTCATTTCATCCATCAAAGATATGTCCCACATATCTCTTACCTTGAATGGACATAAGAATAGACCTATAATTTGTCTATGTGTAATTATTAACTAGTACCTTAATAGAAGTGTACTTGGGTTGTTGGACTAAAACAACTTTTATATATACCTTGCTCCCATTATCTTTCTTAAGGAGAAACTTTTTCTCTATAAATATAGTGCACTGAGCAACACATATGCTTATTCATAAGGGTGGTCTATTTAATATCCATAAGTTTTCTTAGGATATCTCATAAGCCTATGCTTCATAACCTTATATTCCAACTAGTTAGGGTTATACTTCTTCACCAAGACAAACATTCTGAAACCTTAACTTGCTTAAGGTTAAGTTTTAACCTCTTTTCCATATCTTATATGGAATAATCAAAACAGACTTGAAAGGTACCTATTTAAGTTAAAGTAGTTATAACGAGTACTTAGTCAAAAATAGACAAAGAGAAAATTTTGCAAAACTTGTTATTGTCCATATTATGTTTTATGTAAAATGGCTTCTCATTTTAACTACTCAATTATGCTAAAATGTGTAAAGAGTTGTCTTTTAAAATTATATTCTATTATTCTTCATTTATATGTGAATTATGTACTTAAGTATTTCTCTCATTGATCTCATCAAAGAGTTCTAATACTCTTTCTATTAATATCCCTACTTTATTCTTAATCTCAGATAATTTTTTAAAGGTCTTAGATTTGTACTTCATAAAGTACATATATCCATACCTAGAGACATCATCATTGAAATAATGAAATAGAAATATTCTTCTTTAGCCTTAATAGATATAGATATGGGTTAACATACACCTAAATGTATGAGTTCTAAGAACTCATTAGCCCATTCTCCATGTCTATATTAAACTAAAGTGTAAATTGATCTAAATCAACCCATTTCTTCTTAAAAGGAGTATTCACACATAATACGAGAGCTAACATATCAAATATGATTAAACAATTCATTAAGCTTCTATTGGCAAACACTTTGCAATTCATTCTCTTAGAACATCTATCAATTCCATAGTTAAGAATAAATCAACATTTATTCAAGTAGGAAATGATATAATGTTCTTATAGAAGGATATAATAGTAATCTTAATTATTAAGACATCTTCATAAGGCTATTAAAGAATCATACCTCCCACTAGTAATGATGCAACTTTTGCACCATTTCATATGTAGGTCAACATCTTATTTATCCTTCATTTACTTGTCATCATCTACAATTACTTATAGATATAAGATGCATATCTAGTATCTCATACCATTAAATGCATCCATAGTATCTAATATTATGATATATATATATATATCTAATACTATTAAGTGTATACTTAAAACAAGTAAATATCAATGGCTTAGATGTATGAAACTTCTTAAGCTCCACCTTTACATTATGTACAATACACTTTACCCTTCCTCTTCTACTTACAATAATCATGATAATAAAAAAATTATTGTCTTTATCTAGCTTTATTATCTTGACCACCTTCTTTTACTTTTAACTATCTCCTATTTCTATTTAATGATTTTACTTCTTTCTATTGGTCACACCAACAAGAAGTAATTAAGATGTATTGTTGTTGTAGCATGCCCTTAGTTAGCTCATCATTATGAGCCATGATAGATCTCATATCCATCTATCCATGTTGTCTCTACAATTTATATCTCATAGAGACTAACATGTAATATAAGGCAAACAATGCTTCTTGTTTATGAAATAAGATTTTATCTATTTTTCACATCATTAGATAGTGTAGGAGACACCTACTTCTCAAGTAGGATAGTTAATTGGTTAACTATGAGAACAATTCTCTTAGTTCTAAACCGGTCTAAAAAGTGTGAGCCGTTAAACTAATTGACATTAATATGCCTTACTAATGGTAGTTTATCATCGTATTCTACAACTGAGATATAAATTTATTAATATAACATTACAAATATTCATTAAAATTAAGATATGATCTTTCATCCTAATTTATGCTCCCACTAATTTTTGACGAATTTGTATAATCCTCATTATGCAAAGGCGGGATATCATGATGAAATCCTAGTGGGGACTAAGACCCTATTAACTTTATGGTGATGACCTTGTGGGAAACACAACAAGTCATCCTATACTTAATAGGTAGGTAACTTTTACCAATTAAAACCCTTGCAATTCTTAGTCATTCAGTCTCTAGAGTTATAACCTTGTGGGAAACACAACAACCTATATACTTTAGTTAGGACAAATCCGCTTGTTACATTATGAGAATGAATTCTTAACATAACACTTATTGAATGAGTCTTGTGGCAAATGTCTTAACCATGATCGTCAATTCCTTACTGAATGAGTCTTGTGGGAAACACAACAAACCCATCCAATTTAAGATTGGCTCTTCAAGACCATAACAACAGAAGGCTATGTGAGTCATTCTTAATGTCTCAAGTTTATCGACCCAATTAAAAATAAGGAGGGATTTTATTTTAACCTCATCAATAATATGTGCTAAGTATATATAATACATTTGAAATGTCAAATATCTAAGGTATAACTTGTAAAACACATCCACATATCAAATATGCATAAGAATAGGTGATCATGGACTTAACCCTAAGCATGCATCTAAGGCACCCGTATAGGTGCAAATCCTTGCTTCAAAAGCTTGAGTTGGTATGTTCCCACTTTAGAAGTGTGCTTCTCCAAGTGGTCTCACTCTTTAACCTTCCACAAACTGGCTTCTAACTATTACAAGCGGCTTAAGGGTGTGTAGACTCGCAAATGTACATAACTTAATAAGAAACTTTAGTTTTAACTAAGGAGAGTACATTAATGAAGAGATGTAGAATGTATAATCAGATTGTATAGAGAGAGGAGGCACACACGGGCCCCATTTAATAACATAACCAACACAATTAAAAAGCAATCACAAGCCAAGCATAATTAAGTCAATAATCACCTCCACACACACATTAACATTCATCACATGAACATAAAACACATGTAATAATTATGAGATATATCATATATATCAGTATAAAATTATATATTTTAATTTTAAAATTCTCAATTTTATGCATGTCGAATTTCTATGAAATAAATAACATGAAAACAATATATAAAAACTTTATATGAAATAAACATGCAAGTCTAAACTATTTATAACATTTATGCATTCCCAATATTGTGTAAAGTTAAACATTAATGTCTTAACTTATATTCCATAAAATCACATTTTGTAGAATTAATTAAGACATTAATTATTCAAGTTAAATCTTTAAAACAATTTTAAAGTTTAACTATGAGTGAAACTATGTAAATGGGGCTTAACCTCATCTAACATGTAATTAGACACTTTAAAACATGTTAAATAATATTATAAAAATTCTTAAAATTTTATGAAATTTTATGACAATTTTTTAGATTTTCTATGATTTTAAATAATTTAAAATTATTTGAAAAATACAATGGGTGCATTGCGCCATGCAGAGAGGAGCGCTCAGTGCACCGCTTGTGAGCCACCCAGCTGCCACGTTGCACCATCGCTTTTATCAAATGACATTTCTAAATATGTATATATCCCTTCATAGAAAAATTCTATAATGATAGAAAATCAAGGAGAAACAGGCCGGCGTCACTAGACAACCCTAGTTCGTCGGAGAAATCTCAGATTCTCTTCCTTCGCTACCGTTCAAAGTTGGATATCATAAGAAAAGGTTAGCTAATCACATTTACCATCTCTTAAAACTTTTTTCAAGCCTCAATTTCATCCATGGATGGAGATTTCACAAATTCCACAAATCCAGGTGACAGTTCGAGCATGACAAAAATGCTAAATTTTGGGGCTTCTCCTGAGCTCTATAGAGATCCAAACTTTGAAAGGTTTGTGCCATTAGAAAGCCCTATATCACAAGATTCTACAGGAGCCAACGAATCTCTTATATAGATCACATACAGATTATGCTAGTCTCGATAAAACAGACATTTGCACAGGTTTAGGAACACATAAGTTACATGAAATAATGTCGATTGGTGTCGATTTCATCCGAGACTTGAACTGGACTCTCATATAACTATAATAAATCATCTATAAAAATTTGGCGCAATGAAAGTGATGATTCCTATGGGTTCTTTTAGAATTTGTCTCAATTGGAATTGAATAACGAAAATAAAAAATCGATCAAATCAGGTTCGAATATACCTTATAGAGATTCATATAATCCTATGAAGAGAAAGAAGATGAGCTACTCAAAATCTTAAAACCATTTAAATGTCTGGTCTCCAGTAGTATCCACACGACCTTCATCCACAGTAGACTCTCTCTTCGCACTGGCCTCGAGAACTATTCTCGAATGGAGCTTCATCGCCCATAGATGCCTTCTAGAGAAAGAAGGAGGTAGGAAGGAGGCTGATAATTGTGGAACTCCCGATCCGGACCCGGTCCTTCTTCTTTCCCCCCCGGGTCGGAACGATGAGCGCCGCTCCTCCTTTCGGTTTCGCCGGTGGTGTAGGGTTGTGGTCGCTAGGAACCGCGGGTTCCGAGAGTAAAGGTAAAGAGACAATGTAAGTATTAAAGGAAATGACCGAACGTACCTAAGCGGAGAGATTGTGTTGGGAGATTATGGGTTCCATCTTCTTTCTTTTCGGCCGGCCGAGAAGAAAGAGCTTGAAGCACTTTAGTTATTCCTACAAAAACAAGTAAGCCACGAAAACAAGTGAAAGTGGATTAGAACTAAGATAGTGAAGCATCTTGCAAAATAAGTGAACTAAAACCGCAAAAGGAAGTGGACTAACCGGATTGGGAATAACTCTCAACCCCCCTTTTTATGTGTTTTTGGATGATGATATGTGATGTTACTAAGTTAAATATGCATGTAAATGTGATGATCTATGATGAAAAACATGGAAGAAAAGTAATGCTAGAAAGTGGTGGAAGAAAAATGGGTTTTGGCTTCAAAAACGGCAATTTGGAGTCCCAGGCGACCCGGCAGGGGGGTCACCTGGGCGACCCGGCAGGGGGGTCGCCTGGGCGACCTGGCAAACGGGTCACCTGGGCGACCCGGCAGGCGGGTCACTTCCTGCACCAAAATCTGGTTTACTCTCGGATGCTCCTGCGATGCTTTCAGATGGCTTTAGAAGCTTGATGACAACTCCAGGAAGCTCCTAGGACGTGGATGATGATTCCCCCTTTGATGTAGGAGCTTGAGAAGCTTCGAAATGGATGCCGATGAAGAAACGGGATGAAGAACGTCGATTTACGGAGGTGGATGGAAGTGGGAAGCTCTCAATCTCTTGGGCAATGAGAATTGGGGAATGGAAGAGGTTTGGAACTCTCTAAGGCTCTCTCTTGGGAGCTTGGGACGTTCTCTCCCTTCTAACACTCTTCCAACCCTTGAAAAAGTGGTTAGGGGGTCCCTTTTTATAGGCAAAAGGGTCACAGGGGCATTTCAGACATAAAAAAACTTTTCGGAATTCGCACGCGACCCGTCTGCCGGGTCGCCCAGGTGACCCGTCTGACGGGTCACCTGCGAAACCATAAATGCATTAATTGCGCGTGCACCGAAAGTTGGTCGCCGCCGTCCGGGGTCTGCTACAGTGGCAGGCGACCCGTCAGACGGGTCGCCTACGCCCAATCGAATCTGACGGTCCGGACGAGCGTGCGCCGTTCACGGGTCACTTCGTTTACTTCGTACACTGTTTTGGCAGGCGACCCGCTGGCCGGGTCGCTTCTCGTACCTGTCCGGATTTGATGTTTCACCTACCACCGTCAGAACGGACGATTTGGCAGATGACCCGTCAGACGGGTCGCCTGGGCGACCCGGCAGACGGGTCATCTACGCCCCCAGAGTTCGCTTTTGAGCCGGTTTCTTGGAGATCCGGGTTGTTTATCGGAAAACTCGAATACCTTCTAAGAAAACATGGATCTTAAGCTCCTCAAATAGGCAAAATGTGCGTGTCTACAGCTTGCCTCGCCTTGGTGTCGGCTTTGTAGGGGAGCGATATGGAATGAAGCGTAGGTGAATGAAATGAAATGTAATGAGACGTAGCGGCGTGCAATGGCGCGAACTGAAAAGGTTGCACCAAGGTGTAGATTTAGACACGCAGGCTAGAGCCTAATTGGGCAATAAGCGGACGTTACCGGTCCTTTGCCGTTTCCATTTGTCCTCTTCAGATCATTGCCGTCATTGATTGGATGGATGCAGTGCCGCGGGCACGAACATAAAGGGAGAAGCCTGCCCCCCAGCGTGGGGGACCCCCGAGTCGTGGCTCGTGAGTTCATCTCGGTTAGCGGCCCAGCTCTGTGGTGTGCTTGTACCGAGAGGGGCTAACTAAACTAACGAAAACAAAGGGTGAACATCCAATCATTTTGGGGTTATGTCTTCTGAGTTCATTTGGTTCTTGCAAGGGTACCGATTTGGTCCGGAGTGGAATGACTCCATGTTCTTCTAGAATTTACTGAATCTAGCGATAAACTTTTCGGAACACCGGAATACAGCTCGTTCGAAGTGTCCGGAGAGTATGCGATGCATGATGCATGATTTAATTTTTAAATTTTTTTTTGTTAGGGGTAAAGTAAAAAAAATAAACTAAAAATAGGCAAATAGCTGAAGATATAGGTCCTATGTTTAACGGGTCAGGATTCTCTTGGAGAGAACCATCGTCCCCGTACGTAAGACTTTGGTCTGTCCGCGAGTCTAGAAACAGTTGAACCATCATTGTTTTTGTTGAGGGGGTTCCCAAGCTCAACTGTCCTGAACTCGAGGTCTTCAACGTTCAAATTAGGCATATATAACAACTGTCATCAAGTGTACAAGTTTCCCAGGTGACCCGTCTGCTGGGCGACCCGCCTGCCGGGTCGCCTGCTCCCGTTGTCAGAGCAGGCAGATGAGACTCCTGGACATCTTTTCACTCTTAAATAAAGTGCAGGACAGCTCTTTTCCCCCTTTTAAGCCCCAAACTCGCCCCTCTTGTGAGAACATCATATTTTCCTTCTCTTCTTTAGTTCTTCTACTCCTCTCACAATGTTTCATCCTTCAAGATTCATTCATCCGAAGAAGGCAAGACGATTTTTGGAGGTTTCGGGGCGTATTTTAAACAGAATAATGGCCAGAATTGTAAGTTTTCTCTTGATATCTTCTTTCTTCTTCCTCCAAAATTATCTCATTCTTATTTAGATTCCACTTTTTCTCTCATTTTCGGAATTGAACCTGTCGTCTGGAAATGACCCGGAAGACAGGTCGCCTGGGCGACCCAATGGGCGGGTCGCCTGGGCGACCCGGTAGGCGGGTCGCCTGGGCAACCCGGCAGGAGGGTCATCTGTGCAGTGCTGACATTTTTATATGTGCATGTTCAGGATCCCCCAGCATTTCCGTGAGCCCGTCTCTATGGCTCATGTCAATGGGTCTCCCGCGTTATTCCGTTTATTACTTTGCAAACTCGCCATGTACTCCGGCAATGGGGCATGGCTGACTTCTTTGTTCACGTGATGAATTGCTCCAAGTATTATTGGGATTTTGCTCTTGTGGGAGCCTTGGTTGAATGTTGGCATCCAGATACTAACACGTTCATTCTTGATACTTTTGAATGCACCATCCTTCTTAAAGAAGTTGAAATGTTGTTAGGCCTCCCGGATTCTCCTTATGGTCAAGAAGATTTCATGTTTATCCCACCTTTTCCTCTGACTGCTCACTTGTTTCTGGAGGAACTTATGACTCCAATGGAAGCCTCTTCATTGATTGTCGGTGGCAAGATTTCTTTTGAAGGTCTTTTGACATGGTCTCTTAAGAGTATGGACAAGGCTTCTGAAGATGCTGACAATCTTATTTGCGGGTTGAAAGGAGTGGTGACTTGTGTTGTTTCTTCTTTCCTTTACCCTTCAGAGGACGGTTGGATTGCTCCGAATTCCTTGCCTTGCATTTGGGGGTTGTGGCGCTGGGAGCGCATTGCCCCATCTGTCCTGGGCTTCTTATATGAAGGGCTTTCTGCGGCATGCCTTGGTCGTCCTATGTTTGGCAGCATCCTTCTTTTAATTTCTTGGGCAGAACTTCACTTCAAGTTTGATGTTGCTGAGGAGATCGTTCCTGCCTCGCGTTTGTTCCTCCGCAGCCCATTGCATTCTTTATCCTCTGTTCTTGGCATGGAAGAGAAGGTTATTAACAAGTGTCCTACGGTGAAAACTCGCCAAGACTGGCGCTTGTATCTATCCAAGCTTAACCGTGCTAGTTTCTTATGCGTGCCACTCTCTTTACTCCGAAAGGATCTTAAAGCATGCTTTATGCCGGGAGTGGACCTTCGACTTATCACCGGTACCTCATTGATTTTATATAATGCTCACCGGTGTTTTCCCCAATTAGGTCTTTGCAGGCAAAAGATGCCATTGGTGTCGCATCTTCCGAGCATCAAGGATCGCCGCCTTGGCACACAAGATGATGAGGAGGAATGTCAAAGTGCAATTGCTCTGTGAAAGGCGTGTAAACTACATAGTCCTTGGATGGTGACTGAAGAGGATGAAGCGCGTAAAGCTCGTTACTTGAAGAAGCTTCGGGCGATCCGTGCTTGATTTTTCCTTTTCCTGCACTTATGTTAGTTTCAAGATATGTATTTTCAAACTATTGAACATTTGATGTAGTGAATGCATGCTTTTTTTAAGTAAAGAATGTCATTTTTCGGTTCTGGTAGCAGGAAACGACCCGTCTGGGGGGGGCGCCTAGATGACCCGGCAGACAGGTCGCCTGGGCGACCCGGTAGGCGGGTCGCATGGACGACCCATCAGACGGGTCGCCTGGGCGTCCCAGTCAATGGGTCGCCTGCTGTATCTGTCCTTGACATGATTGGTCATGTACTTGCCTTGACCACTCTCAAGTCTTTAAGAGACCCCCAAACTCGTGGGTCTCTCCACCCACAGCACTTTTAACCTTCCTTAGAGTGTGAAGTTGTGAGATTTTTGTGCAAGGAGACTTCCATCATGCCATATGCTAGGCAAAGCTCGGTTCTGCCCATGTCGGTTCTTCCAGATCATCTCCGGAGTCTTCTTCATCTTAACGAAGTAAGCGTATTGCTTTTTTCTCTTTCACTTTTGCATTTTCATGTGCTAGGCTTCTTCCTTTGTCCTTCTTTTGTTGAAACGATGCTTGACCCATTGGATCAAAGAGTGCCTCTTACTGTTCTGGGAAATGGCCCGACAGACGGGTCGCCTGATCTTCACAGAACTTTTCTTCTCCTGATTTTCTGTGCCTCTTCCAGGAATTGCCGTCTTTCCCTTCTTCCAATCGTTTCGGTCAGTTTGCATGGGCTGAACGTCTAACCCGGACGTTGACACGTCACTCGCTGGAAATTTTACATGGCTGGGGCTTGAGGGGCATTCTTGCCCATTTCCGACGCATCCATTGTTACCACTGGGATTTTGCGATGTTAGGTGCTTTAGTGGAACGATGGCACCTGGAGACTCACACGTTCATATTTGCTAATTTTGAATGCTCCATCTTTCTGGAGGAAGTGGAGCTCATCTTGGGCCTAAGGGCCAGCGAAATGGGTGAAACTCCAGATTTCCTTGTCTCGTCCATAGATTGCTCGTGTTTACAAATATTGCAGGAATTTATGCCTGATTCGGAGGCGACTGCCTTGCTGGATGGCGAGGGGGTCAACTTGTCCTGTTTATACTATTGGACTTTATCTTGCTTGGAGTCCACCGGTGACTCAGCGGAGCAGTTGACGTCTGGATTGAAGGGGGCTGCCATATGTATCGTGATGACTGTCTTGTACCCTTATGGAGATGACGTTGTTAGTTTCGCCCAGCTGGCCCATGTGGAGGGCATATGGAGTGGCCGTCGGTTGGCTATGTCAGTTCTTGGTTTTCTCTACCAAGGATTGACTAAAGCCAGCTTAGGTCACTCTTTTTCTGGTAGTCTCTTGCTATTTAGCTGTTGGGCTGACCTCCACTTCAGGTTCACGGCGTCCACTCCCGGCTTCTCGAGCTCCTTCGTCCAAAGTCCCCTGGCTGGGGTGGCGAGACAGACGGGCTTGAGCAGGGGCGTCTGGGATCACGGCCCCGGGTTCCGGTCAAGACGTAGTTGGCGGGATTACTTTGAGGCTGTCATGCATCAACAGTTCTTTACCGTTACTCAGCCGGTGACTAGCACACTTTTCCAGACTTGCCTCGTTCCTGGTAGAGAGCTATTTTTGGTGACGACGAGGTCTCTTGTGTTGTACAACCCGCATCGTTGTGCTCTTCAGCTAAACGTGCCGGTCAGTGAGCTTCTTCATCGCTCCCCGATTCCGAGGATCAGGACCAGGCGTGTGGAGGCAAACGAGCGGCATCTCCTTTTAGTTTAGGCAGGCTGGCAATGTTGCCAGTTGGCTTCCGCATCCCGAGGAGAGCTTCATTCTCTTGACGGCTTTATGGATTACTTCCTGTTTTTGTCTTTTATTTTGGACTAGACTCTGTTCTGCAAGAGGGTTAGCATGGAGATGTACAAAAGAAACAACTTTCGTATTTTGAAAAAGTCAATTGCCATGCTTACAAGAACATTCATTTGATTGCAAATGCCTTTTTCTTTTTTTCGGGTTATGTTGGATAATCGAGTCGGTGTGACGCGTCTACCGGGCCCAAATCAGCCTTCTGTGTTCCGAACTTGGAATCAGAAGGTACCCATAAAGATTTTCTATTTTTCTTATGTTTTTGGTGATTTTTTCAAAATTTTTTGAGCAGTAAGCAAAATTTTCACTGTTTCTATATAAAGGGCTCAGATTTGCCGTTCATTTTCACACGTTCTGGCGAGGATTCCGTGTTGAAAAGTATACATTTAACTTCCGCGGCTTCCCGCCTCTCCTACGACTTCCGAGGTCCGTTATTCCTTTCACAACTATTATAGATCGTAGCTTCAACTTTGTATAGACGCAAATTTTTTTGAAATCGGAAGTCGGTAGGGGGGAAAACCGGTCAGGGGAAGGAGGCGCGTGCGTCCCCTTCCCCAGGCGGCCTGAAGGGGATTCTGGGCCGTGTTCTTTTCCTCATCTGCCTCAACGAGGTGGAGCCTCTGTGGGTGCGTCTTGCGATGCGCTCACTGGGGCTCCACTAGGAGTGGGTCTTCCCAGACCCCCATGAGCGGGTGGGGAGGTCATCACGAGGCCTTACTGTCGCCGTGGACTGGTGACACGAGTGCCGCACCGCCTTGGACATATGGCGGCGTGGTGGCACTCTGGTGGTGTCCACGGCCACAGACAGCTCAGAGTACCTACAACAGTACACTGAGTTCTACGGCCACCTCTTCTTCGACTTAGAGGTTTGTAACCCCTTCCTCTCTTCTTGTTTTTTAGAATTTTCTTGTTACTTACCTGTCTGGATGATTGATGATGTGGCTTTCCTTGGTGCAGGAGGCAGAGGAGAGCGAGTTGGTTCGCCTTCGTGAGAAGGTGACCTCTCTCCGGGAGAAGGCCCGACGTCTGGTATGATCCTCTTTCTTTTCTTTGCTGCTTGTTTATGACTGTCAGACTAATGCCGTTTGTCCTCTTCTTTCAGCGAGAGAAGCGTCGGGAGAAGGAGGAGCGAGCTCAGCGCCGGCTGAAGATGGCGCAGGATCGCTTCCTCCATACTTTCCATGAGGTCTGTTCTCTTGCTTTCAGGCTTCGTTGTTGTCATTTTTATTGATTTATTCCAGTTCTTTTCAGCGTGACAAGGCTCGCCGCCAGTTAGAGGAGCTACGGGGCCGTGCCGGAGAGGCCGAGCCCATGGACACCGATGGGATGGGTGTCCCGGAGACGGCGGCTTTCTTTCCGGAGGAAGCCGCCACAGCCTGGCCCTCACCAGTGGGGGAGCCCTCCTGCTCGGCAGTTGTCCCATATGATGACCGCTCCACCTTGTGGGTGGATCTGCTGGCCGCGGTATGTTATTTCTTTGCTTACCACTGGCTTCTCTTTCCTTTGTTTGGTGCTGGCATTCTCTTTTCTGCAGAACACGGAGCTTCTTCGCCAGGTCGCCGAGTCAGCGAGGACCGAGCAGAGTCTTCGCGACTCTGAGCAGAGTCTTCGCGATGAGGTGAGTTCGATGTTCTTTCTCTCTCTTTTCCTTCTTGCATGTTGTTGAGCAGCTTCCCCTTTTCAGGTTGACCGATTATCGAGACATGTTGGGGAGCTCGAGTTGCAACTCTCCTCTTCGTACGCGGAGGTAAAAAAATCTTTCTGAAGTCCCTCCTTTGCTTTTCTTGACAATTTCTGACAGGTCTCTTGGTCTAACTGCAGATTGCCACCCTCCAGGGGAAGGTGGAGGACCTTTCTCGTCCGTCTGGTGAGCGGGAGATGTGTCTCCGCCTGGCCTTCATGGAGGAGACCCACGCGATGGAGCAGCGCCATGCAGAGCACATTCGGACACTGGAGGAGCGCCATGCAGAGCGCATTCAGACACTGGAGGAGCGCCATGTAGCAGAGTTGCGGAGGGTTTCAAACCAGCAGCATCAGCTGACGTTGGAGTTTGCTCGGGCTCGGTCTGAGTCGCGCTCTCACCACTCTGGCGGCTCCCAGATGACGATCCAGCAGGGTCTTAGTCGGAGTCGCGCGGCCGCCTCTGCTCGGCGAGGGGATGAGAGGGCGGCGATGCTCCCCCCTGCCTCGACCCCGTAGGATTTTGTACCAGAGGGAAGCGGCGAGTCTTGATTGTGCCGTCTCCTTCCTTATCACTGTACATTCTGATCATTAGTGATATTGGATTTATTCTTTCTCCTGCGTGTCCAGACTTTTGAAAGCACGTTAGTTTACTTTTAGGGTATAGCCCCTTGCAAGTTGTCAAGGGGCGTTTCCCCTCTTAAACAGGAAAAATAATAAGTATGCAATGCATTAAAAGGAAACATGCAAGACGGAAATTAAATATGGATGCAAAAGATAACATTTTTGTTTTGGGGGTTTTCTATTTTGTTTGGGTTTTACGTGTTTTTACAATTTTAGTTTTTTTTAGTTTTTTATGATTTTTTTATTTTTAATTTTCTGATTTGTTTGTGTTTTGGATATTTGATTTTTTTTCGTGCGAGGAGAGTAACCGTCTTTCATCCTCTGACTTGCTTGCAAACCGGCATCCTTTCATTTCCTTTCTTGATTAAAGATAAACATCACGTGTAAATAGGTTACCCTGACTTGGATCTTTTGGCCTTCCACCTTTAGTCGGTCAGGGATCCCTCCTAGTTAGATTAGTCAATCCTTAGCCGCGGTGGTTAAGAGGGAAGAAAATCTAGGCAAGTCCATGGCAGGATTAAGGAATTCAAACTTGTTTTCCCTACTAATGCCGGAATTATCTGTTGGGATTTGGCCTCTTCAGGTCTCTCCTTCTAATTGCCCCTATTTTTGCGGCCCTCATGCAGACGGATTTTTTTTTCTTTTTCTTTATCCGTGGGGATCATTGCCCATCTTTTGGAGCCATTTTTCATTTCTGGGGTTACTTCAGGTGCTCATTCAGACAGGTCAGATATATATTTCTTTTCTTTTTTCATGACCTGAGGGGTTCATTGCCCATCTTTTAGCACCTATTATTTTGAGAAGTTAGACCCTCTGAGGCTGCCTCCTACTAGGGTAGCGGGCTTTTCGAGTACTCCTTGTTCTAATCCTTGCACCTACCGTGGACCGAGTTGTGGAGGGAATCGGATAAGAACGTCGCTTCTTTACCAGGAGGTTTCCCATCCCTTCTTCCAGTATCAGGCCATCGGATGACAGGTCAGGGCGTGAAGCGGGTGTAGTATGGTGCTTATCCTTAACCTTGATTGAATGGTTATGCCGTGTAGCAAGCAAGCCTTGGATGATAGCAAAGTTCTTCTTTTCGCAGCATTTTGTTGTATATATAATTTTTTTTGGATTTTCATGGAAAATATTTTTTGAGAAAGAGTCCGTTCCACGGATGATTCAATTCTTCTCCCTCAGCATTAAGCAGTTTGTAAGAATTGCCAGGATAGATAGCTGAAACTACAAAGGGGCCCTCCCAATTAGGTTGAAGTTTGGAACGGGGACCACCCGGCTTAACAAATACTCTTTTAAGCACTACTTCTCCGACTCGAAATTTTCTCTCAATTACTTTTTTCTGATAAAATCTTTTGAGCCGATTTTGATAAGCTCTAGCATATTCAGCGGTGGCCAGCCTCTTTTCGTCTAGCAGATCGAGTTGCACAAGGAGAGATTCCCTGCGTTCACTCACCGGGATGTCCTGATCAAGCTGAACTCGGAGGGACGGTATGAGCACCTCGTATGGGACTACAGCCTCCATTCCATATGCCAAGGCATAGGGAGTTTGACCTGTTGGGGTCCGTACTGAAGTGCGGTAGGCCCATAGAGCATCTACCAGCTTATCTGGCCAATCGCCGAACTTGCTAGACTCACACATTTTCTTGATGATTTTAATCAGGGTTTTATTTGTTGCCTCTGCCTGGCCATTACCTTGAGCGTAATATGGTGATGAATGATGTAATTTTATGCAATACCTGTTGCAGAGGTCCTGTAGCTCTTGAGAGATGAATTGCGGCCCATTGTCGGTGACGAAGTTGCTAGGGATCCCGAACCTGGAGAGAATGTTGCGCTTGATGAAGGTACACACGGTGGATGCCTTGATCTCCGCATATGCCTCTGCTTCAGACCACTTGGTGAAGTATTCCGTGGCCGTAAGAATAAAAGACTTGGTTTTGATGGCGGCATTCGGGTCTCCAAGGGGTCCAATGATATCAAAGGCCCACATGGCGAAAGGCCATGGAGCATGTATTGGGTGAAGAGTGGAGGCAGGTGAATGGATTTTGTCGGCATGGAGTTGACATTGATGGAAATGCCGGACGAAGACCGAACAATCTTCTTCTAGAGTGGGCCAATAGTACCCTTGCTGAATGATTTTTTAGCAAGGGCTTGGGCGTTGACATGACCCCTGCATACTCTAGAATGGGCTTCCTTGAGCACTAGTTCGGCCTCTTCTTCATCTATGCACCTTAGCAGGATTTCGGTCAGGCTTCTCCTGAATAGGGTTCCCCCTAGTAGGACATATTTCTGAGAAATTCTTCTAATGATTTTCCTTTCAGAGGGTGTTGATCCTGGCGGGAATGATTGATCTTTGCAAAATTGAGCAATTTCAGAGTACCAAGGCTTTTCTTCTTCCTCAAGCGACTCTTCTACCTCAACCAAGGTTAATTCTTCTCTCTGCCTCAGATGGTCCTTCTCCTCGAATCTGGCTCTTACCTTGAGGAAATAGGGGTCTTCTAGGGCAGGCATAGCTTGCCGGTGGACAAAAATATTCTTTTCTGATCCACCTGGAGGAATGGGTAGGGATGATGCCAATGATACCAAAGAATCAGCAAGGATGTTCTGAGCGCGAGGAACGTGGACGAATTCAAGCTTGGAAAAGAGTTTGATGACATATGAAGCGAGCTCTTGGTAGGGCCTGAGTCCGGGGTGAGAGGTTCTATAACGAGCCAAGACTTGACGGAGAATCAGTTGACTATCTCCTATTATTCTAAGCTTAGTGGCTCCATGTAAATGAGCAGCTCTCAACCCAGCCAGCAATGCCTCATACTCAGCTATGTTATTGGTCACGGGGAAGCTGAGCTGAAAGGCCTGGGGGATGACAATGCCTTCGGGAGACAACAAAACAACCCCTATACCCCTACCTTGGGAATTAAGAGCCCCGTCGAAGTGTAATGTCCATAGATCGGGAATTTGGACAGACATTAATTCTTCGTCGGGCAATTTATTTCGGACAGGGTCAAAGGTAGGGACCGGATGGTGAGCTAGGTGTTCGGCGATAGCATACCCCTTGACTGACTTTTGTTGGATATAGCTGATATCAAACTGGGAAAGGAAACTTTGCCAGTGGGCTAGCCGGTCGGTTAGCACTGACTTTTCAAGGAGAAACTTGATTGGATTCATTCGGGCGATAAGATGGACTTCGTGAGCCAAGAAGTAATGTTTGAGCTTCTGCACCACCCACACGAGGGCGGAGCACGTCTTCTCCATGCTGGTGTACTTGAGCTCACAAGAATCGAAGATTTTGGAAAGATAGTAAGCGGCTCTCTCCTTGCCTTCTTCATCTACTTGTGCCAGTACTGCCCCTAGGGATCCCTCAAGCACAGAAATGTACAAGATTAGGGGTTTTCCTTGGACGGGTGGTCTGAGCACTGGTGGATTTGCTAGATAGTCTTTAAGTCCTTGGAATGCTTCCTGGCACTTCCTATCCCACTTAAACTCAGCCCCTGCTTTGGTTAACTCGTAAAAGAGTTTGCACCTTTGGGAATGCTGAGAAATGAATCGCCGGATAAACTGCAACCTTCCAATCAAACCTCTGAGTTCCTTGAGGTTGCGTGGTGGCGGGAGGTTGGCGATTGCTTTAGCATTGTTGGGATCAATTTCAATTCCTCTCTTACTGACAATGAACCCTAACAATTTTCCTGAGGAAACTCCGAACACACATTTCTTAGGGTTCATCCTGAGCTTGTACTCTTCGGCCCTCTGTAAAACTTTTCTCAAAGCTTCCGGGTGGTCGTCTAGAGTTCTAGACTTAACCACCAAATCATCCACATATACTTCTATATCCTTATGCATCATATCATGAAAGATGGCCATCATGGCTCTTTGATAGGTTGCACCAGCATTTTTTAGTCCAAATGGCATGACCACATAGCAATATGTGCCCCAGGGCGTGGTAAAAGAAGTCTTCTCCTCGTCTTCCTTGGCTAACCGGATTTGATTGTAACCCGAATACCCGTCCATGAACGAGAGAGCCTCATACCCCGCTGTGTTGTCAACTAGTACATCAGTATGAGGGAGCGGGAAATCATCTTTAGGACAGGCCTTGTTCAAGTCCCGAAAATCAATACAGATCCGAAATTTGCCATCCTTTTTGAAAACAGGGACTATGTTTGCCACCCATTGTGGATAGAGAACGACTCTAATGAATTTAGCTTGATGTAATTTGTCGACCTCTTCTTTCATCTTCAAAGCAACATCTGGGTGGAATATTCTAAGTTTTTGTTTAACTGGGCTTGCTCCCTCCTTAAGGGTCAGTCGGTGTTCAACTAGGGAATTATCTAGCCCAGGCATGTCTTGATAGGTCCAAGCAAAAGCCTCTTTGTGATCCCGCAAGACTTTTACCAGATTCTCTTCTTGAACAGGGGTGAGGTTGGCACTTATGAGGACAGTTCTGGGGTCTTCTGGCGTGACGAGATTTAATTCCTTAGTAGGCTCGTCAGCCACGGCCGAGGGTTCCTCGAATCTCTTAATTCTAGACATATAACTGTCAGCCGCGTCCTCCTCTTCATCTTCGGATTCAGAATCTTTTCTGGTAGCTACCTCGTACACCCCCAAGGACATATCAATGTTATTTCTTTCTTCATACCTGATTTCTCCAAAAGAAAGTGGATTTTCTAAAAATCCTGGCATCTTGGTACATTCCAACGTTGCTCGGGCTAGCTGGTGTAAGTACCGGTTTGGAACTCTCTTCCCTCTTCTTCTAGATTGAACTACTCCTACAGAAAGTGAAGGTGCGGTATTTACAAGGAGAAATGGTGGATTTTCTAGGATGGTGGTGGGAGAGGTGGCCTCTGGGGCCAAGAGAGACGTCTCCTCGATCGACCAACGAGTCGTGAAGAGAACGTTTTTTTTGGTGAAGATCAATCATGGAGATCGACCTAGTTTCAGGTGCCTGCTCGGCGCATAAAGACAAGAGGGTAAGGAGACCCGACAAGCTCTCTGGATCATCGGGGCTTGTCGTAATTGCGTGAGATCTTGGTGGTATAGGACCGAGAGTCAAAGAGGAGAATGCTCGGAGGAGCATCGGATGTAAAGGGCTAGCAGGCCCGATGGAAAGAGTATCAGTGAAACATCGCCTAGGCCCGATGTTATCTGGGAAAAACGGCTGCCTGGCATTGTTATCACTGAAGGGAATGGGGAGTCCGTGAGACAAACTAAGTTGAATAGGTGACTGAAATCCCGGAAAGGTGAGGACGATGGACGGCCCTCGAGGAATGGATTGATAATGGAAAGAAAATTGCTTGGCGGATCGGTTCCCATGAATCAGAGCCGAGTCCGTTTTGGTTCCTTCACTGGATCCCTCTTCATCGGCCAAAAACAATGAGTGTAACGAAAGATAAAGCTCTTACTCACCTTTATCGATTCTTTGTCTTTTTCTAGGCCTTGTGTTGATATCATGGAAGTATGCTGGGCCTTCTTGGCAAATATGGATGACTTCACCTCGGAGAAAATATTTAGACATATTACTTTTCCATGGCGCTGGTTCAGATGTCCTTCTGTCTTTGCCGATTTCTTGGTACCCGAGCCCTGCCTTGGTCTTCTGATGGGGAAGCTTAATGGTTTTGTCGATCCCTTGCGAGAACCTACCCAAACCTTGTCCTTCTTGATATCCCAATATTTTCATAATGTGCCAGCCAATGGGAAGCTCAGCATCTCTCTTTTGGTGTTGAATTTGCTGCGAAGATTCTCCGATCTCAGGCAGCTCCATCAAGGTTAGCACTGGCTGGGCCGACAACCATGAAGTTGTAGATGGCAAAGGACTCACATAACTTGATACTTTGATGACTTGTCCTTTATATAGAAATTTGATGCATTGGTGATTTGTGGACGCCACTTCCTCAAAGGTCTCCAAATAAGGACGCCCCAGTATAGCCTTGTAAGTAGGGTCCATTTCAAGTATGTGAAATTCGGCCGTAATAACCTTGGGGCCTAACTCCACCTCTAGCATTACTGTGCCTTGAGTGGGCCTCTTGATATTGTCAAATGCCGTAACCGTGAGGCCTGAGGGGTTAATTTCTTCCATGGAGATGTTACATAACCCTAATGTTTCTGGCGGCATGATATTCAAGGAAGCTCCGGTGTCCACCAAGCAATTTGTGAGTAACACCCCCTTGATACCAATAGTTAGGCATAGGGCATATCTCCGGACATCAGGACTTTCCAGTTCCTCATTGGTGAAAGTCAGAGCAGGGTGCGCGCTCTTTGGTGCCAGGACAGCAGTAATCTTTTCAGGAGGGAGGCTTTCATGTACCATTACCTTTTGAAGATATTGTTACAAGACTTCCTGATGAGTTTTGGACCTCTTGATTAATTCCAGGATGGATATTCGTGCTGGCGTCTTGTCCATGTGTTTCAACAAGTCATATGATGTTCCTGGGGCTGACTCTTCAATAATCTCTTCTTCTGGTTCCTGCGTTGCCCCTACTTGTGGGAATATGCGCTGGAACATGCGCACGCTCCTGAGAACCGTGGCGAGTTGGGGCTGAGTGGGCTTGTGGGTTGTTGCTGGTTGGATAGGCGGTGGGTTGGGAATGGTAGTGGTTGTCGTTGGCTTTATGGTCGTCGAAGTTGGAGTTGTAAGGGGTGTGGGATTAGTGAGAGGCGCGGAGTCGATAGATGGTGGGGGCTCCTTTTTGGTGACTGGAGGTGTGATTGTGGGCTGAGGGAGAGGTGGCCAGATGATGGGTCCGAGGGGGAGTGGTGGTGGAGTGGATGGGGCTACACCTGGTCGGATTATGGTTCGTAACGGGTACAATGGGGCGGAAGGAGGTCTTATAATGGGTGGAAGGTTAATTGGGGATCGGGGTATGGTGAGTAAAATTCGGTTGGCATGGGTTGGTTGTGGGCGAGTTGGAAAAGTGGGCGTGAGATTCTCGAATTGCCACTTTTGTTCTCGGTTCTGAGCATCTTCCGAAGGGGTCGAAATGTGGACAACTCGATGGCCGTCAGGTGCGGGTGCGGGCGCATGTGTTGGTAGCGGGTTTTGCACTATTCCCAGGTTTACTTGCTGCTGTTGTCTTTCTTGTACAGTTGGTGCTCGAGTTTTGAGTGAGTTGATGTATTCTCCCATCTGTGCCCAGTCTATGCTGCCTTGTTCATTTAAATCATGAATGTAATCCCGAAAATAATAGCAATATTCTATGCTGTGTCCGGGATATCTATGATAGATGCAATATTTGTCCATGTTTGCTGTTCCCGGCCAAACCATTCTCTCCTTTGGGAGTGTTATTTGTTGTGCTGCCATCAGGGCATTGAAAATGTCAGTTAAGGAATAAGGCAGAGGAGGGTAGTTCTCTCTCTTGGGCCCCACTCTCTTCTGGCCATATGTGTTTGGTGGTGGTACCTGTTGGTAGTTGGGTGGCCTGGGTGGTTGGCGTGGTTGTTAACCGGGTTTTGTGTTTGCTGGGGTGGAGAAGGCAACTTGGGCCTTGGGGGTCGAGGAGGTGGCTGCTGGTAGGTTCTTGTGTTGTGGTTAGGTCGAGGGTGCTGGTATTGGGGAGAAGGGTGCTGGTATTGGTGAGGAGGGTTACGGATTGGGTTTCCCACCAAACTCACATTTTCATTGTTGACTATCCCTTCGGTTACCGGGCCAGAAGTGGTGAAGGCGGCCTTTTTGGTGGCCCGGGGTTTTGGGTCATAAAGATTCATCAAGGGTGTATCTTTAAGCTGGGTTTGAATGTATCTAACTCACTCATATAAATCAGTCATAGTTCCCTGGTGGTGCATGACAAGTATGTTTCTCAGTGCTTGTGTGGCATTAGCTATGATCATTTTAACTTGCTCAGCTTCAGAAACCGGGTCAGCTAACTTTTCAGCTATGGACCTCCATCTGTCAGCATATTTGACAAAATCTTCTTCTGCCCTCATTCTTTCTGACCACAGATCTGTAATTGAGTAACTCGGGCCCATCCTATCCCTGTACCTCTGCAAGAATTTGGGTTTAACAATGTCAAAATTGCCGGCCTCCGAGGGGTCAAGTGAATAGAACCATTCTAGGGCGTGCCCTTCCAAAGATCTTCGAAAAAGATAGGCAAGGGCTTGCCAATCGTCTTGCCAAGAAGATGACTCATAAAGAAAATATTTGACATGAATGTAAGGGTTACCGGTGCCGTTGTAACGACGGAAAACTGGTAATTCGGAGGGTGGGAAGCGAAGTATCGGGAGAGAAGGGAGAGAAACATCGGGTGCCGTCCGAGTGTCGATCATGCGGCGGAGCTCCTTGTATTGCTCCTTGAGTTCGTTGATTGCCACATTATCGGTGGTTGGTTCTCGAGTGATTGGGGGAGACGGGGCATATGTAGGTGCCCGATATGTCGGATTTTGAGGGGGAGGGCTGTAACTCGATGAGGTGGTTGTATAGAAGGGTATGCAGGATGAAGGAGGTGATTAGAAGAATAGACCAACGGTCTAGATGGCCCAGCTAAATTAGGATCTGGATGGTTGAGATTCGCTATCGGAAAGAAATGATCGGGAGCGATCGGACCGGTGTGTGAATGATCGTGTGGTACCGCATCAGGTTGGCGGCCCACGGATCGGGGCGTGGATATAGGAGGAGGTCCCTTCATTTGCGGGTGATTTGCCCCGAAGAGCGGTTTGAAGGGCCTGAACAAGTTGATCAGGGTTGGCTTGGGATAAAGCCTCTTGAAGAGAAATCGGGTTAGGAGGGGGAGAAACGACCCTATCGGTTTCATAGGGATGATCGGGATAATGGACGGCACAGACGTTTCCTTCATGGACTGACTGGACCTCTTGCGGGTCGGCGTGCGCCTGGTCAAACTCCTCGGGCTCGTAGTAGTCCGCCATAACATGTCCGGACCTAGGTGACATAGGCATAAAAGCAAAAGAGCAAGTAACAGAAAATAAATATATTTTTTTGTTGTTTTTTGTTGTTGTTGTTGTTTTTTTGTTCTTTTGATTGTTGTGATCAAAGACGTATTACCTCAAGCAATGACTTCTTTCTTGGGAAGATTTTAAGGATTTTTGTGAGAAGGTTCACCCTCTCTCTTTTTTTTTATTTTCACTTTTGTTGCACAAACAAGTTAAAACAAGGACTTGGAATGATTAAACGCGCCTTTTTTTTGTTCAATCCTTAGATTAGTGAGCTTTTTAAGAGAATATTGTCCTCTCAATGATAGGTCGGACCCTATGCTCTCACGACGCCGAGCGATCTAGGATTAACACTTTTCTCACAACGATTGGGTGATAGGTGACACCGGGTTTTTGGGGTAAAAGGTACAACAGGCCCGATCGCTGAAGAGGGAATCCTTCACTTTTGGGGACTTACGGAGGTCTTAGTGAAAACCAATCTAATCAACCGAGAGGGAATCCCCGGAAGAGAGATCGGAATCCACCAAGAGACGCGGGTGGGATGGAGATGTCTTTTGGGAGGTGGGTTAGCCTCCCGTCTCGAATGACCTAATGAGTCGGGCGAACCCGGTACTCAATGCAATCTAATGCAAGAATTTAGAAAGAATGAGATGACATACAATAAGAAAGAAAAAAAATGCAACGATCAACAAATCACAACTAGGATGATGATTAAACTATCAAGAACAATAGCTAAACAAGTCAAAGATACTAGAAAATATTGATTTTTGCAAATTTGATTCAAGAGAAATGAGCAAGAGCAAGTAAAACTAAAGACTACAACAGGAAAAGAGTTTCTGGAAGCGTAAATGACCCGGCAGATGGGTCACCTACTGGTCTGGCAGGTGACCCGGCAGGGGGGTCACCTGCGGAAAACTGAAAACAGAACCGAAAGAAAGCACTTAATAACCGAGGTCCCACGGGGACCGAAATAGCATGAACTTGAAAGTAAAATAAGGGCAAGATGCTTAGCAATAACAGTAAATGGAAAAACAAGTGGGTCCACGTAGGGACTGAAGGAAACGGAAAGCTCTAAATCATAAAAACAGGAGATGACCCGGCAGAGGGGTCATTTGCGAAAACAGAACACTTCTGGGAACTTGTTTCTTCAAACCAGAAGGAGATCTGCGCGGGGATCGACTAGATAAAAGAAACGGAGGACAATATGAAGATAGTGATGGTGAGAAGGGGCTTACTTAGAAATGGGAGAACAACTAAGTTTGCTTCAAGCATGAGATGGTCCCACCGTGGTCGCCAAAAGATGTGGAACTCCCGATCCGGACCCGGTCCTTCTTCTTTCCCCCCCGGGTCAGAATGATGAGCGCCGCTCCTCCTTTCGGTTTCGCCGGTGGTGTAGGGTTGTGGTCGCCAGGAACCGCGGGTTCCGAGAGTAAAGGTAAAGAGACAATGTAAGTATTAAAGGAAATGACTGAACGTACCTAAGCGAAGAGATTGTGTTGGGAGATTATAGGTTCCATCTTCTTCCTTTTCGGCCGGCCGAGAAGAAAGAGCTTGAAGCACTTTAGTTATTCCTACAAAAACAAGTAAGCCACGAAAGCAAGTGAAAGTGGATTAGAACTAAGATAGTGAAGCATCTTGTAAAAGAAGTGAACTAAAACCACAAAAGGAAGTGGACTAACCCGATTGGGAATAACTCCCAACCCCCCATTTTATATGTTTTTGGATGATGATATATGATGTTACTAAGTTAAATATGCATGTAAATGTGATGATCTATGATGAAAAACATGGAAGCAAAGTAATGCTAGAAATTGGTGGAAGAAAAATAGGTTTCGGCTTCAAAAACGGCAATCTGGAGTCCCAGGCGACCCGGCAGGGGGGTCGCCTGGGCGACCTGGCAAACGGGTCACCTGGGCGACCCGACAGGCGGGTCACTTCCTGCACCAAAATCCGGTTTACTTCCGGATGCTCCCGCGATGCTTTTGGATGGCTTTAGAAGCTTGATGACGACTCCCGGAAGCTCCTAGGACGTGGATGATGATTCCCCCTTTGATGTAGGAGCTTGAGAAGCTTCGAAATGGATGCCGATGAATAAACGGGATGAAGAACGTCGATTTATGGAGGTGGATGGAAGTGGGAAGCTCTCAATCTCTTGGGCAATGAGAATTGGGGAATGGAAGAGGTTTGGAACACTCTAAGGCTCTCTCTTGGGAGCTTGGGACGTTCTCTCCCTTCTAACACTCTTCCAACCCTTGAAAAAGTGGTTAGGGGGTCCCTTTTTATAGGCAAAAGGGTCACAGGAGCATTTCAGACATAAAAAAACTTTTCAGAATCCGCAAGCGACCCGTCTGCCGGGTCGCCCAGGCGACCCGTCTGACGGGTCACCTGCGAAACCATAAATGCATTAATTGCGCGTGCGTCGAAAGTTGGTCGCCGCCGTTCGGGGTCTGCTACCGTGGTAGGCGACCCGTCTACGCCCAATTGACTCTGACGGTCCGGACGAGCGTGCGCCGTTCACGGGTCACTTCGTTTACTTCCTACACTGTTTTGGCAGGCGACCTGCTGGCTGGGTCGCTTCCCGTACCTGTCCGGATTTGACGTTTCACCTACCACCGTCAGAATGGACGATCTGGCAGATGACCCGTCAGACGGGTCGCCTGGGCGACCCGGCAAACGGGTCATCTACGCCCCCAGAGTTCGCTTTTGAGCCGTTTTCTTGGAGATCCGGTTTGTTTATCGGAAAACTCGAATACCTTCTAAGAAAACATGGATCTTAAGCTCAAATAGGCAAAATTTGCGTGTCTACAATAATGTGGTTTACTCCCTTGGCTTGATAGGTTTGGCTGAAAACATTGATACTTATAGAGAATTTTAAAATTTTTTATAAAATTCAAAATCTCCATAAAATATGTTGTTGCCCCTGTACTTATGTTCTTATGTGTGTGACCCACTAGGCCAAATAGCCTATTTGGTTAAAGCCTAAATAAATAGAATAATTATATTTAATTTAATTTAATTTGTTATCTGATAACAGATTAATCGACCTATCGATCATTTAGGGTATGAGCCATATCCCATGATCCCAAATGACTATGGAGATAATCTTATCTCCATTGAGCCTTTCCATTATCAGTTACTGCATAGATATAAACTCTCGTGTATCTAATGTCTAAGTCAGAAAGGAGTACGACATCGACTCAACTACTTAATGTACCAAATATACAGGATCATGTACTCAAAATTGGATTAATTGGAAAACTCATTTTCTAATTATCTTAACTACCCTATACAGAGATTTAGAGTACTATCCCATAGTTCATTCACTCTTACTTATCGAGAGTGGACAATCTCTTGTTGTCAGCTCAATTACCTCCATTGGGTTTTCCTTGTACCCGATCCATCGCTATATTGGATCATCTAAACAGTGATCCATAAGTCAATAGTCAAAGCACAAGTTTCACCCAATAAGGCATCTTTGGCAACTCAAGTCAAAGGTCCAAGTATGTAACTGTGATGACAAAAAACTCTGATTGACAATTTGATAAGATACTATTCAATATTTTTAATTCGGTCAGTTCAGTAAACTCATTCAACTAATGAGCACCTGTATGTGTATCTCAGTGTCTCCATACTACTGACCAATGAGATCGGTCATTCTCATCACATGAGAAGATATCACATACATTAGTCTATCCGGATCCTTGATGTCCCATCTCTCGACACCCGGATCAATTTCATTATCATGATGTCATCATGATTTAATCATCATTGCATATGATCAAGGACATCATTATAATATTCGCATCTAATAAGTGCTAGTAATGAAAATTTGCCTAATTATTTGAATGAGATATTTCTAGAAATATCGAATCATATCACATATGATTGACTTGTAGAGCACATATTTCTATCAAGAACACCTCAAAGAATCCCAAAAGAGAGCTCTTGATTTTTCATCCCTCTTACTTTCTTCTCCACTTTATGTGTTTTCCTACTTTAATCTACACCTCTTGTGGATCTTCATCTCTTCCTACACATTCTTGGGTGTCGAGAGAACCCCAAGAAGTCACACCAACACATTGGAGGTTGTGCACAAGCACAGAGAAGAGCAAAGAAAAGCCATCAGCATTAACCCAATCCAAAGCACTTGATGCTCCAAAGTCAGAGCTCCAGAACTTTTAGAATAGGGGATCTTTAGTTGATAATCCATTTCACCTTGTTTTCTGATCTTCTATTATTTTCTTTGTCATTTACTTGCATTTAAGCATCATTTTACATGCATTTAAGTATATATTTTCATCGGCATCTTAAAATACCCAAAATAAAATTTAAGATTTAGTTCGAATCCAGTTCGTTCTTCCCCTTTTGTTTTTTATATGTTCATTTTCATTATGTTACTACACAATTTTTGTTCTAATATCTTTTTTTATTTTGTTTCTTGTTTCTTTCGAACATTTCAAGAGAACTCGATTGAAGTGAGCTATGCCCACATCGATTGATTTGGAACAAAAGAAACATCTCAAGGTCATTCTTCTTGACTGCTGGCTAAAGAGAATAAAGTTAGAACCTACAACATCAAGCGCATCTCTTAGCCAAGATACACATTGCCAAATTTCTAAATATTTTCATTTCCTCTTATTTCAGAGTCCGCGGCTCCTACGGACCACATCTACCTACACTTCACGATTTCTATACCATTGCTCTCTTTTATTTTCTTGTTCTTTCTCACTCCCTTCTTCACATCACCCAAATTGGTTCTTTGGCATCTCATCTAAGTGATGTCGATGGTCGAAAGTTTGGAGATCAAGGTGTGTGTGGAACGAAAAAGAGAAAGATTAACACTTTTCTACTCGAGCATGAAATAGTCACTCCATCTACTAAAATTCATGCTTACATGAATGCTGATAAAGTGCAATAACAATAGGATGAATGGTATGAAGAATATAGTATTCCATAGTGAGACATATAGGACCTATTAATCCACGCTAATGCAAATGCATGAAAGAACTCAAGATTTAGGGGTCACTCCACAAACTCCAATTTACATTTACACCAACAATTGAGGAAGAGGACAATCAAAATAGAAGGAAGAAGAGTACATATCAAAATTGAAAGTAGAGTTCATTCATAATGTGTATTTTAACTATATACTCTTATAATTTGAGATTTTGAGTTTTGTATTAAACTTTAAATTTATGTTTTAATGACTTATGTTGTGTTTTATAATATAAAATGATATTTTAATTATAGTATAAGACCCATTTGTTTTGACTTAATTAATGTCTGATCTTTAAATCAATCAAAAATTAAATACTGAGAATAGTGATTTCTTTGTGAACCACTTAATTTTAAGTGGCTCACTATACTTTTTTTGTTTTCATAGGTAAAAATTTAAGATTTTGTGTTTCATTAGATAAAACTTAGATATGAAATTAAAATTTTAAATATTTCATTAAATTTAATCATAGCTTAAGATTTTAAATATTTATTAACAAAAATGATGTTAAAAAAAGAGTTCGAGAGAGAGAAGTCATTACACACCGTAGTGACTTTCGTGGTAAAATAACTATGCAGCATAGTGACTTCTATCAACATGTAAGTAGCAATTTTTTTCGAAGACTTGTTTGGTATTGAGATAATCAAAGATAAATTTAATTTATTCCTTATTACATATTTAAACATGAGTTTAAGTTGTATTAATTTAATTAAAAATATCCTCAAAATTAAAGATACCTAATGAGATAAATCGTCATAGATACTCAGAATATATTACTGTCATGATGATATTTTGGAGAGCGAATCACCTCAGCTCCAGGGTGGAGAGAGAAGCTTCAGTTTCCAATCAGAGGTGGCCACATACCCCAACCACTTAAGTGGAGGTTCAAGAATTGGTTCGGTGAACTGCTATCGAAAAGGGCTAAACCGCTACCGAGGCCTCACTAACTCGTTACCGACGGGTAGTGAGTTACAAAGGCGTCAGTAGCAGTTCAGTCTTTTTCGGTAGCAGTTCAAAACTTTTTATGTTGTGTTACTGAACCGTTGTTGAATCGCTACTGAAAAGGGCTGAATCGCTACCAACGCTTTACTAATTCGTTATCGACGGTAGTGAGTTACAAAGGGCTCGATAGCGGTTCAACTTTTTTCGGTAGCGATTCACCGAACCGATTCTTGAACCGCCACTTAAGTAACGGGAGGTATGTGACTGTCTCTGATTAGAAACTGAGACTTCTCTTTCCATCCTGAGACTGAGGTGATCTGCTCTCTTTGGAGATACGACTTGTGGGAAGGCGGTGGGAGGATACCCTCGATGGCGTTGTACCGGGATTTGGGGGATGGCAGCGGCGGCGCATTGGCGACCAGCAACGAGGATCGGCGACCGGCGCCACCGTCAGGAACCCCAACCAACACTGGTGCTCTGCTCCGTCGACCCAGCCCCTCTCGCACGATAAGCAGAAGTACCTCTGTGATGCCGCGGCTGCTACACCCAAGGCAGTCGAATCCTTCGATCCGGCAGGGCTGGGCAAGATCTCCTACCAGATGCAGCTGCGCTGGGAGCATGTAACTTTCCTGAATCGAGAACAGAGCTTCGGCGCCATGGACGCCAAGCCGCCGCGGCGGCGGCAAGAGGTCGTGGCTCATGGATCCGTCGAACTGTCCGCGGCGCTCGGTGCTACACTCCCTCCCATGAACGCGCTCGAGATCCTCCGAGAGACCGTCCACATCGTGGCGGTGTGACCAGCGGCCTGCCGCGCTGCCCGGCTGTGCAAGGCCGGGCTGCTCTGCTTTGGAAGGGGAAGGCGGCCGGGCATGGGGAAATGATCTATCTTTTGACCCAGTGGCAGCGAGGGGAGAGAAGGCGACGGCGGTCCCTGCCGACGTTGTTACGGATCACCACCGCAGATTCGGGAGATTTGCACTGGGACCTGGAGGTGACGACGACACGATCAACACACACCGGAGCTCCTCTTTTTACTCTTCCTCCTCCTTCCCTGGCACGCTGGCCGGAGTGCTGTCAGGTCACGTTTGGAGATGACGGTTTCGTAGTTTAATTCCGATCTCAAATTTATCATTTTTATACGTTATTCTTGAAATTTATCTCAAGTCAAATTAAATATAATAAAAATAGAGTTAATCATAAAAAATAACTTATTCTTATCCCATCAATTTTATCCTGATATCAAACAGTCTCAAGTGTTTAAATTTAGAAAAAATTTTATGTCAATTTTTTTAAAGTGCGTTAGTTTAAAATTTTGACTAACTAGACATCTCGTTTGTTAACCTTTGTGGAAAGAGTTCAGATCACCTCAGTCACCCAGTGGAGAGAGTTCCCGCAATCCCCAAGCGGAGAATGCCACGTCGAAACTGACGTAATGTGCCCCATCCGTCCGGCAGAGCGACATACGGTTAATGGCGATGTGGCGATGAAGAACGATGTCGAATGGTCGTCGACGGTCAGCAAGCCGCGTCTAGCCATCTTTTCGGTCCCTGTAACGTCGTCATTAATGTCTACACGTCGGCCTGATGATGACATGCTCAAGGAATAATATTTTTTAATGAACTCGGTGACGGTTGCCGAGCAGTCGGTACGGTTTCCCATGACGTTTGGTACAGACCCAATCGGTTGTGAGTCTTCGAATGCTAGGTAGCAGTTCAAGCATGGCTCGATAGCCGGTCAATTAGGCGAGGTAGCTGGTCAATTAAGCCATTGGTAGCGATTTGTTCAATGCTCGGTAGTGGGATAACGAGGGCTTAGTAGCGTTTATACGATGGCCTCGGTAGTGCCACTTCCTAGGCTCGGTAATGGTTCGTCAAGTGCTCGTTAGTGGCTCAGGTAGGCCAGGTAGCGGGTTAGTCGAACGTCAGTAGGTAGCGATTTGTTCAATGCTCGGTAGTGGGATAACGAGGGCTTAGAAGCATTTCTATGATGGCCTCGGTAGCGCCACTTCGGAGGCTCGATAGTGGTTCGTCAAGTGCTCGGTAGTGGGTCACGTAAGCGAGGTAGCAGGTCAGTCGAACGTTGGTAGGTAGCGATTTGTTCAACGTTCGGTAGTGGGATAACAAGGGCTCAGTAGCTTTTCTACGGTGGCCTCAATAGCGCCACTTTGGAGGCTCAGTAGTGGTTCATTAGGTGCTCAGTAGTGGGTTAGGTAAAAGAAATTTTAATATTTTGAAAAATTGTAAATGGGGAAAGGAAATGATTCAAGGCTCATTAGCAGCTTGTGGGACGCTTCGTAGCGGATCAAGGATGGTTCACCGGCCGGTACGAGGGGGCTCGGTAGTGTTTCATCCATCTTTGGTACCGACTTCTCGTCCGAGGTTCCGTTGATGTGCAAAGCTGAAGTGGCGTCAAACTACCTTGTCAGCCATTTTACATCATCATTAAAGTGTGTAATGATGATTTCTCCCTCCCTCATCCTCCCTCGTATGAGGCTAATTCAAATAGCCACTGCAAAGGCACACAGGAAGGCTCTCCAGTGACTATGGCGACGAACAACGATTTGTATCTCCGATGAAGGCGAGTTCTACTTAGTCGGTACGTGTCCTCAACTTATCTTGGCTGAGGTCCTGAGTCTTAGTCGGTACGTGTCCTCAACTTATCTTGGCTGAGGTCCTGAGTGCTTCACTACTGCTTGCTGTCCTTATTTTCAACAAACATTGCTTGTATTTTTGCATTGCTTTAACCGTTCTATGAACTTAGTATGGGGACTTTACAGTGTGTTTTACGGTGTGTTGTAATTACATCCTTTGTTTACCGTCCTAAATGGACTTTAATCATTTATTTACTATTCAAAATGTACTCTATTTCATGGTATGTCTACTATCATACATGAAATCTATAAGGAATTAATACATGACAGTTTTTTTTTGATTTTTTGAAATCATGATCTTTGTCTTGATCGATGTCAAACGAGTAAAACCAAGAACTGAATATGAAGTAGAAAAATAGTACCTTATGAGATTTCCAAAATCCCTCACCATGGATGAAGAAAAGACATTCCTCCTTGCTAAAAAATATTCAGGTGTACGATCTCTAGTGGTATTCACACAATCTACTTCAATAGACGAGTTCTCCCTCCCTTTGGATCTTCATATATCTTCTAGATCCAAGCTTGACCATGGGAGATCACCTTCTAGAGAAGAGAGGAGGGAGAGAGGTTGCTTGGGATGTGCTACAACCCTATGGCTTGTCAGGGTTTGCCTTCATAAGCCATTAATATATAGAAGATAGAATTTTTCACAAAAATCCAAAACTTCTATAAAATTACATCTATATCCTCATCTTATTAACTAGATCTAATGTATGTGACCCACCAGACCTAATAGTCAATTTGGTTTAAGTCTTAATTAATTTAAAAGAATAACTCCTTTAAATTAATTCAAAACCATTATTTTTGATCATAAAGGGTACAAGTCACATCCTATGATCCCAAATGACTTTGTGGAGTTAAATAACATCCATTGAGTCTTTCTATCATCAATTACCAAACGGATTTAAATCTTCGTTCATACAATGTCCTGGTCAGTCAAGGGTTTGACATCGACTGTCAACCCCTAAATATTTCGACTCTGAGATCCTATACTCGGGTTCGGATCAATTTAAAAACTCAATTTTCAATTATCCTAAGTATCTTGACCAAGGATTTAGAGTAATATCCAATAGGACATTCTCTCTCTCCTACCGAGAGTGAACGATCCATTGTTGTCTGCTCAATTGCCTCCACCGGGTTTCTCTTGCACCTAATACATCAACTATACTAGACCATCAAGATGGTGATCCATAAGTCAATAATGAAAGTACAAGATATGTCCGGTAAGACATCTTCGGTGACTCAGGTCAAAGATCCAACCGTGCTATTGAGATGTAAGAATAACTTGATAGACAGTTCGGTAAGATACCGATCAGGTTTTCATAAATTGATCAGTTTAGTGAACTCATTCCAGTAATGAGCACCTATGTGTGTATCTCAATATCCCCACACTGATGACTAATGAGATTGTTCATTCTCATCACATAAGAAGACATCACACACACCAGTCTATCTGGATCCTTGATGTCCCGTCTCAAGAATCCTATGACTAGAAACATTTAGATCATATTCCTCTCGATGATCGATCTCATTATCATGATCTCATTATGATTCAAATATTGTTATATGTGATCAAGAACTTCATTACGATACATGCTTCTAATAAAAGCTAGTAATGAAGTTTTGTCTATTTAATTGAATGAGATATTTCTAGAAATGTTAAATCATATCATATATGATTGACTTGTAGGGCATACATTTCTATCAAAATCAACTAAAGTTGGTTCTTGCACTATTTCTAATGTACCCCAGTCTATTATTTTTTTGTAAAGTCACATTTTTTATCATAGAAGTATACACTCTTTTGACATGAAAATATTATGACACCGGCAGTTACTATGTATAGGGAAGACACCGAAAGTGACCTTGTCAGCATGGATAGTGAATGTCACTTTGTTAATGACCCAACCCAGATTTTGTCACCCTCACTTCCTATGGATAGGGAACCCATGGAAAGTTCTTAAGAGGCTAATGTTACCGTAACAATCACACGGGGACTTACCCATGATTCACTATTTGCCAACGTTGAAGATGCTTATACTGCTTATGTTGAATATGCCAAACATATTGGTTTTAGTGTTAGAAGAGAAAATTTAAAGAAGGACAAGCAAGGTATTGCAAGGAGAGCACACTTTGTATGTTCAAAAGAAGTTTGGAGGAAGAAAGATTCATGCTATGAGACGATTGTTGTTTACCTGTCGGAGACTCAAACGGGTTGTTTGACAGGGATTACTTTTGTCCTTCATGTAAATGGATTGTATAAAATTGCATGATGGAAGATTGAACATAATCATGAAGTGGAAAGTCCTTTCAAGGCACACGTGCTTAGATCCCATAGAAAATTTGTAAAAATTGAAGCTTCTATTGTGGACGTTGGTGAGAGTAGTGATATAACCCTAGGTAACTTTTCCATCTCATGTCCAACCAAGTGGGTGGTAGAGGTAACCTTGGCTTCATGCAGAATGACATGAAGAATTATCTACGAAGCAAGAGACAAAAACATATGTTGGAATTTGACACCAGATGATTACTTTACTATTTCCACCATAGGCAAACTGAAGATCCTACCTTCACATACTCCTTGCAAGTCGATGAGGATGACCTCATCACTAATGTTTTTTGGACTGATTCTAGGATGTATTCGGACTATGAAAGGTTTGGGTATGTTCTATGTTTCGACACAACATATAAGACTAATATGTATGGTTGACCTTTTGCTCCTTTTGTAAGGGTTAATCATCACAGACAATCTGTAATATTTAATGCAGCTTTACTCTATGATAAGATAATCGAGACATTTAGATGGCTTTTCAATATATTTGTAAGTGTCATGGGAGGTAAGGAGCCAAAGACTATCTTAACTGACCAGGACAAGGCCACGAGCAATGCCATGGTGCAAGAGCTACTTAGAACTTGTCATAGGATATGCATGTGGCATATGTACCAAAATGCATGCAAATATCTAAGCCATGTGTTTAGTGCCACGATGACATTCAAGAAAGATTTTTAGAAATGTATTTATGACTATGAAGAAGAGGACTCATTTTTGTAGGCATGGCATGATATGTTGACAACATATCAACTGAGTGACAATGAATGGTTTAAAGGGTTGTTTGAGAAGAAAAAAAAATGGGCACTGGTGTATGGCAGGAGTACTTTTACCGTAGATATGGTTAGTACCCAAAGATGTAAAAGCATTAATAAGCTTCTTAAAGATTACTTAGATATTAGACAAACAATGTTGTCAGTAGCAATTTGTTCAATGCTCGGTAGTGGGATAACGAGGGCTTGGTAGCATTTATATGATGGCCTCAGTAGCGCCACTTCAGAGGCTCGGTAGCGGTTCATCAAGTGCTCGGTAGTGGGTCAAGTAAAAAAAAATTAATATTTCAAAAAATTGTAAAGGTGGGAAGGAAATGATTCAGGGCTCGGTAGCGGCTCGTAAGAGGCTCAATAGAAAGTCAAGGAGGGTTCACCAGCCGGTCGGTAAAAAAAAATTTAAAATTTTGAAAAATTGTAAAGCTGAGGACGAAATGATTCAAGGCATGGTAGCAACTCATTGGAGACTTAGTAACGGGTCAAGGAGGGGTCGGTAGCGGGTTCGAAGGGGCTCGGTAGCAATTCTTCCATCTTCGGTACAAGCTCCTCGTCCGAGTCTTATTAAAGGCAAGAAGAAAAGATGTAGGGTGCTCGTCCATACTTCATCGAATCCATTTCTCGGTGCCCTTTTCGTCCGGTGCAACTCCGCAAGAACTCTCATCCCTCGCCTTCTTCCCCCACTGACAGTCATCCATCGTCGTTGGACTCGTCCTCCAAAAGTAGCTTGCTTGAACCATGGCCTTCTTCCTCAACCAGCAATCATCCATCGGCATCGGAGTCATCCTTCAGAAGAAGCTTGTACAGTGTCCTTCTTTCTCTCAACCGGAAGTCATCCATCACCCAATCCCCGGCATCGTCGCCTACTACTTCTCATTTGAGTTATCAGGTAAAATCCATAGAAAAAATGCAAGGTAACTCAGCCAAGGTGTTGATACCCCGAAGTTACATGCATGAAGTTTACTTTGAAACATATTTTACATCACCCTGAAACTCTTGTGGTAAGTGATGTCTATTGTTTTTTATTTCTCTGTTGTTGTCACCCTCTACACACGAATGGAACGAAACCCGCATTACAGACATGGATGCCAGCCAGGAAACATCGTCCTCATCCACTAATGCATAAGCAAAATCAGTGCATGTCCTACACAGATGTTCATTTGGTTACTATTGCACATAAATTGCTATCATTCCTTTCAAACAGGTCCACAGAGACCTCCTTGCACAGACTCCGTTCGGTAGTTTCTTGATATGTCCCAATACGAGTTTAGCACATCAACTATCTAGGAAATCCTTCTACTTCACCAAGGTGGTGAAGTTTTCAGCATAAATGGGCAAGAGTTAAGGCTACGTTTGAAGGATGTGGCCCTCATTTTGGGATTACCTACTCGCAGTGAACCCATCTAGTTGGACACTAGAAGGAAAACACAACTAGATGATATATTCTCTTATGATGTAAGTGCCAGTAGAACTGGCCTCTTAAAATTAATTAGAAAATTTTTAAAGTCCAATGCTACGAGGGATGCGAATACAATGGTTAACTTGTAGATTGCATTCATGTTTTCATGTTTTTTGCTCCCAACATCAAATAGAACATATCTGAAGGAGTTTCTGTATTATGTACAAGATATTAGTTCCATAGGTCACTATAATTGGGCCACCTATGTACATAGTGTATTGTTGTAGCGTATAGATGATGTTGCACAAAAAATTAAAAAGAATAAGTCACCACCCTACCTACTTGGGTGCATGGCCGTCATACCTGTAAGTCTGCATAACTATCTACAGTCTTTCTTCTCATCATATTTTGTGCTTTGGAGTCATAACTCTTGCTATACATTGTTTGTATCACAAGCTTTTATATTTGAACATATCAGTGGGTTACCACAATTTTGTGGGAGGAATGTTCCACGCATTTTTAAATGGAACATGGCGCCCTTGAAGAATAAAGTGAATTTCACCGATGTACTAAAACTTATCATAGAAAAGAAGTATACGATGGGTTGAAATTTTAAACATGATAAATTTATATAGGTATGTTGTTCTTAATGTTCATATTACTGTTGCCTACACAGGTTCTTGTAGATATTAAAGACGAGGTACCTAGTAGATTAAGAATTCGCATGGAAGTACCGACCCCAAACTATGGGGATATACTATACAAAAGTCAACAACTGGACGAAGAACTTGTCCTCGAGAGATAGAAGTGGACAAAATTAGAGCAAGTCATTAGGGAATGATTTGCCCAATTCCAAAAAAGGATCGATGGCTTCGCTACTGACTTGGCATAGGAGCAAGAAAAGAGAATAGCCCAGGACAAAAAAATTGAAGAAAATATTGCCAATGTTCAAGACCATCAACCTGAGCCCTCCAGTAAGACTGATGACATTTTTTTGTCATCTACAAGAGGAGGTAGAAGTGTTGAAGACTATGTGGAACTCCCGATCCAGACCCGGTTCTTCTTTCTCTCTTTCCTTCCCCGGGTCGGAACGACGAGCGCTGCTCCTCTTTTCGATTTCACCGGTGGTGTAGGGTTGTGGTCGCCAGGAACCGCGGGCCCCGAGAGTAAAAGACAAGAAACAATGTAAGTATTAAAGAAAATGACCAAACGTACCTAGGCGAGGAGATTGTGTTGAGAGATTATGGGTTCCATCTTCTTCCTTTTTTCGGCCGGCCGAGAAGAAAGAGCTTGAAGCACTTTAGTTGTTCCTACAAAAATAAGTAAGCCACGAAAACAAGTGAAAGTGGATTAGAACTAAGATAGTGAAGCATCTTGCAAAAGGAATGAACCAGAACCACAAATGGAGATGGACTGACCGGATTGGGAATAACTCCCAACCCCCCTTTTTATGTGTTTTTGGATGATGATATATGATATTACTAAGTTAAATATGCATGTAAACATGATGATCTATGATGGAAAACATAGAAACAAAGTAATGCTAGAAGGTGGTGAAAGAAAAACGGGTTTAAGCTTCAAAAACGGCAATCTGGAGCCCTGGGCGACCCGGTAGGGGGGTCACCTGGGCGACCCGGTAGACGGGTCACCTGGGCGACCCAGCAGACGGGTCACTTCCTGCACCAGGACTCGGTTTGCTCCCGGATGATCCCACGATGCTTTCGGATGGCCTTCAAAGCTTGATGATGACTCCCGAAAGCTCCTAGGACGTGGATGATGATCTCCCCTTGGATGTAGGAGCTTGAGAAGCTTCAAAATAGATGCCGATGAAGAAACGGGATGGAAAATGTCGATTTACGGAGGTGGATGGAAGTGGGAAGCTCTCAATCTCTTGGACAATGAAACTTGAAGGATGGAGATGGTTTGAAGCTCTCTAGGGCTCTCTCTTGGGAGTTGGGGACGTTCTCAACCTTCTCACACCTTTTCAACCCTTGAAAAAGTGGTTAGGGGGTCCCTTTTTATAGGCAAAAGGGGCACAGGGGCATTTCAGGCATAAAATCACTTTTCGGAACAGCAAACGACCCGTCTCACCTGCGGAACCATAAATGCCATTAAATGCGCGTGCGCCGAAAGTTGGTCGGTTGCCGTCCGGGGTCTGCTACAGTGGAAGGCGACCCATCAGATGGGTCGCCTACGCCTAATTGATTCTGACCGTTCGGATGAGCGTACGCTGTTCACGGGTCGCTTCGTTTACTCCGTACACTGTTCTGGTAGGCGACCCGCCGGCCGGGTCGCTTCCCGTACCTGTCCGGATTTGACGTCTCACCTACCATCGTCAGAACGGACGATTTGGTAAATGACCTGTCAGACAGGTCGCCTGGGTGACCCGGCAGGGGGGTCGCTTGGGCGACCCGGCAGACGGGTTATCTACGCCCCCAGAGTTCGCTTTTGAGCCATTTTTTTCTAGATCCGATTTGTTTATCGGAAAACTCAAATACCTTATAAGAAACATGGATCTTACGCTCCTCAAATAGGCAAAATTTGCGTGTCTACAGCTTGCCTCGCCTTGGTGTCGGCTTTGTAGAGGAGCGATATGGAATGAAGCGTAGATGAAATGTAATGAGGCGTAGTGACATGCAATGGCGCGGACTGAAAAGGTGGCACCAAGGTGTAGATTTAGACACACAGGCTACTGCCTAATTGGGCAATGAGCGGACGTTATCGGTCCTTTGCCATTTCCATTTGTTCCCTTCAGATCATTCCCATCATTGATTGAATGGATACAGTGCCGTGGGCACGAAAATAAAGGGAGAAGCCTGCCCCCCAGCGTGGGGGACCCCCGAGTCGTGGCTCGTGAGTTCATCTCGGTTAGCGGCCCAGCTCTGTGGTGTGCTTGTACCGAGAAGGGCTAACTGAACTATCGAAAATAAAGGGTGAACATCCAATCATTTCGGGGTTGTCTTCCGAGTTCATTTGGTTCTTGCAAGGGTACCGATTTTTTCCGGAGTGGAATGACTCCATGTTCTTTTAGAATTTACTGAATCTAGCGAGAAACTTTTCGGAACACCGGAATACAGCTCGTTCGAGGCGTCCGGAGAGTATGCGATGCATAATGCATGATTTATAATTTTTTGTTGGGGGTAAAATAAAAAAACAAACTAAAAATAGGCAAATAGCTGAAGATATAGGTCCTATGTTTAACGGGTCAGGATACATAAGACTTTGGCCTATCTGCGAGTCTAGAAACAGTTGATCCATCATCGTTTTTGTTGAGGGGGTTCTCAAGCTCAACTGTCCCTGAACTCGAGGTCTTAAAAGTTCAATTAGATATATATGGTATTAGAGTGTTCCGACCGTCTGTTGGGTACCCAAACTGCCTAGGCGACCCGTCTGCCGGGTCACCTGGGCGACCCGGGTGGGGGGACAACTGGGTCCTTCCTTCTGCGCGACTTCCTTCCGAAGGTTGCTACGGACAAACGGGAGCTCGGATTTCACTTACGTTTGTTGCGTATGAAAGCTAACAGGCTAAGGAAGATCATCCAATAGTTATATTGGACAAAATATGAGTAGCATACCCTCTATAAGCTTATAAAGTTAAGAAAGTGTTGTAAAGTGCAATTTTCTTTCGATGCTTGATACGATCAAATGGGAAATCAGATTAACTTTCCGTTTGTCGCAAACGTAAGATATTTGGCCGGGGGAGAAGTCCTTTCAATTGGATTTCATTTAACCAATGAAGGTCATCCTCCAAGGGCACATTAAGCATACTAGCACAAATCAGTTCCGGATGGTCTAGAATGTTATCTATAAAAACATGAGTTTTAAGCTCTCAACTAGGCAAGCTTGGAGTCTGGTAAAATGAGGCATAGTAGAATGATGCTGAGATGTTAATCTAGACACACTCACAAAGACCTAGTTGAGCAAATTGAGTATTGCCGTATTCTAAGATCACCCTCTTGTTCCTTCCGAACCTTTTCCTCGGTCGATTGGTTAAGAAAGATGTGCCATGGGCACAAACAGTAGTAAACTAAAAGACACACCTCATGTGATGGGGAATAAATGGCATCCCACATGGTGGGGAAATCGCCATTGGCTAGCACCCGAACTATGTGGTGTGCTTAAGCAAAAATTCCAATCGACCAGAGTTGGGTCTTCAGGTTCATTAGGGTTTTCTCAAGAGCACTGGCTTAGCTCAGCGTGGAATAACCTCATATTTCATAGAGAATTATCATTAAAGTGCGCTAAGAAACTGATTGTTCAGAAAATTTAGGATTGTATCTGAGGGTTATAAAGGTGGACCGCACGGGGGATCGATGATAATGGGGTCTGCATAGGGTATATGCCTAGATGGAAATGTAGATGGTTTTCATGGGGACCAGGAGTGGAGAGTGCCATGATGGGAGCTAAAACGTGATGGTCCATGTGGGGACCGGAATTGAAAAAGTAATATGGTGGGGTAAAACGCAGTGGGATGTGGAATAAGATCATAGTGAGATAAAGAATGTGACTATAATGGGGTGATGACATGGCAGGACTTTATGATGGGATGCCAAGCCCAAGATGGAGTGACATTTAGAAGGTGGGACAGACCTTAGGATGGTTTAGAACACAATATGTCATGAGATGCATGAAAATGATGCATGAAATAATTCATGCAAGGTTTAAAAAAATGCAAATTAGCATAAGAAAATAGTTGAAGATATAGGTTGCATGTGACGGGTCAAGATACCTCAAAAGGAACCATCATCCCCGTACATACAACTTTGGCTTATCCGCAAGTCAAGTGAGTGACCGAGCCATCACTGATTTTGTTGAGGGGGTTCTCAGGCTCAGCCCCCTCTAGACTTGAGGTGTTCAACATTTCAAATACTACTATTTTGATAGATACAATACTAAAATGCAAGTCCTAATAGGGGTCGGGGAAACCCTCTTTCTTGAATTTTCTATTTTCTAATTTTGTTGTTGTTTTGCCATCTCTAATTCAAGTGCTTGAGGAAGAGAGTTGATGTGTGAGCTCCCTTGTATAGGGTCTTCATTTCCTGCATTAACTTGAACAAAGATGATTAGAACTTTATTGTGGCTTAGTTCCCTTGCACGAGGAGGGCAGAAGTTGCCTTGATCCTTTTGTCAAGGGATGTAAACCTTTTCAAAAGGTAAAAGTGATAACAAGAAGAAATTAAATATGCATTTCATAAAATAGACATGCAAGACTGAAATTAAATATGCATGTATAATTGAAAATGTTTCTTGGTTTTGAAGACTTTAAAAAAAAATGGATTTTGAAATTTGATGAATGCAAGATTGAAACTAAATGAAAAGGGTACGCACTTAAAATGTTTTTTTTTGTTTTGAAAATTTTCAAGTTTGTTTGAATTTTAAAATTTTGATGCACGTAAGACTAAATGTGAAAAGTATTTGAAAACTGTTTTGATTTTTAAAATTTTTTTTGAATTTTTTTGAGTTTTGAGACTTTTTAATTTGTTTGTCTTTTCTAAATTTCCAATTTTTATAGAGAGAGGATGGTTGTCATTTTCCTTGGTCCACTGGAATGGGTGTCCCTTATTATTCTCTGTAGAGTAAGAGCATACACCACATGATGAGTGAGAGTCCTTTCATTCAAAATCCTTTTGACCTTCTACCATTCATCAGCTAGGTTTTGCCTAGATCTGGTCGGTCTACCCTACCCATGGGGGTTAAAGAAGGAAGGATACTGGGGGCAAGTCTTCAGTAGACTTCGGGGATGTCGAATTCGTTTATCTACTAATGCTCACTTTCCCGTTGGGGTTCAGCCTCTTCGAGTCCTTGCTTCTTTTATTGATTTGCCCATTGTCTTTGGTTGCCCACATTCAGACAGGTCTTTTTTTTTGACCTGAGGGGTTCATTACCCATCTTTTGGAGCTTTTTCTTTTCTTTTCTTGGGCTATTTTTGTGGTACTCATTCAGACAGGTCTTTTCTTTTGTTGACCTGAGGAGTCATTGCCCATCTTTTGGCACCATTTTTTTAGAAGATGGACCTTCTGAGACGGCCTTCTACTAAGGCGGTGGGCACCTTCAATACTCCTCCTTCCAGTCCCCTACATCCACTTTGGACCAAAATAAGAAGAGAATAGGATGGGGCGAACCTTCCTTCTCTAAACTTTGCCGAGCTTTTTTTCTGGTGTCTGGTCATTAGGATTCCGAAATCTAGGCATGTGGTGTGAAGAATGGTGCCTACTCTTAATTCTTAAAGAACAAATTAAGGCACCCAAGAGTCAGTGGAATTTGGATTATGATAGCCATCCTCTCGATTTTGAGTATTTATAATTTTTTTGTAATTTTTATCAAAAAAAACATTTTCAAGAAGAAATGATTCCATGGATGATTCACTATGCCTTGCCTTGCATCACTCATTATATTTCCAATATTTTCATCCTGGTTGAAAACGTACTTGAACATCATCAAATTCTCTCAGCTATTCTCTCTATGCAAAGTATTTTTAAGACATGTTACGATTATACTCGCAAATACTTTTGAAATGAATGCCTCGAGGATAACATGATAATGATGAATACATGCATGTAGTACTTGGGAGAGGATGAACTTCGTTGTTGGTGCCGGTGCTGCCAGGACGGTGTAGTTGGTGCTTGTTCATGTCTTGACCTGCCTTGCAACTTCCACTTTTTCCCATTCAGTAACACGATGATGGGGAGATGTACAAAGTTTGCAAGGGTTGGCGTTTGATGATGATGTTGAGCAAGGTTTGAGATACCATCATGGAACATTTTCACTCTATTGGAATAAAGGGTTGTTGCCTAGATTGAAAGGAATGAGATAACAAATAGGCTTGGGAGCCTAATAAAAGGGGTGAGCCTGTGGGGCCGACAAAAGGAGGCGGGGCATGATGACCCAATTTGGACGAAAAGGGGCACGATGACCCAATTGAAAGATGAAAAGGGGAATGATGAGTTGATTTAGAAAGATGAAGGGCGTGACGACCTGATTAAAAGATAAGGGGCATGACGGCCCGATTTAGAGGCATGAGGAGCGAGATGGCCCGATTGAAAAAGCATAATTAAAAACAAGGGCCCCATGGCCCAATTGACAATGCATGATTAAAAACATGGGCGCTATGGCCCGATTGAAAAAACATAATTAAAATAAAGGCGCAATGGCCTGATTAAAAATAGGGGCACTAAGGCCCAATTGAAAATGCATAATTATAATAAAGGCACAACGGCCTCATCGAAAATGCATGATTAAAAACATGGGAGCTACAGCCCGAATAAAAAAACATAATTAAAATAAAGGCGCGTTGGCCTAGTTGAAAACATGGGCGCTAGGGCCCGATTGAAAATGCATAATTAAAATAAAGGAGCAATGGCCTAATTGAAAACATGGGCGCTAGGGCCCGAAAAAAGCATAATTAAAATAAAGGCACGATGGCTTGATTGAAAACAAGGGCACTAAGGCCCGATTGAAAATACATAATTAAAATAAAGGCGCAATGGCCTAATTGAAAACATGGGCACTATGGCCCGATTGAAAATGCATAATTAAAATAAAGGTGCAATGGCCTGATTGAAAACATGGGCACTAGGGCCCGATTGAAAATGCATAATTAAAATAAAGGCGCAATGGCCTGATTGAAAACATGGGCACTAGGGCCCGATTGAAAATGCATAATTAAAATAAAGGCACAATAGCCTGATTGAAAACAGGGGCGCTAAGGCCTGATTGAAAATGCATGATTAAAAAAAGAGCATAATTAAAATATGGGGGTGTCAACCTAATTGGAGATGTGGGCACGTGGGCCCGATTTAGTAGTAGAGTTGGGCACGTGGGCCCGATTGAAAGAATAAGAACGGACATGCGAGCCTGATGGAAGAAATGGGGCATGTGAAATCGACAAAAAAGGAACTGATTGGATTTGTGTGCCTAGTTGAAGGAATGGGGTACATAATAGAGGGAGTTGGGCTCGTGGGCCCAATTTAGAAACAAGGGTGCTAGGGCCTAGTTGTTGAGAATGGGCACATAGGCCCGAGGAGGGGTTAGTGGGCCCGATCTTGGAAGAGTAGGCATGTAGGCCTATCTTGGGATGATGATGGGCATGTGGGCCCAATTGGTGGGGTTGATCGGGGCACGAGCCTAATTGAAATGGATAGAGTGGGGGCCATGGCCCGAGAATTGAAGGAGGGATGCATGAGCCTGATTGAAAATGATGACGGTCATGAGAGCCCGATTTGGAAGGATGATGGGCATGTGGGCCCGATGTAAGAGGACAGTTGCTGGAAGAGTAAGGCTATGTGCACAGTTGTTGGAAGAAATCATTGATGGAGATGATATAGAGTCTTCTTCCAGCGACTCGAATTCAGGGGAAAAAGACTAGTTTCTATTGAATATTTTTGAATTTGTCTCTTTACTTTTTAATTTGTGCAATTATGGATTTAGCTTGCTACAGCATAATGTAAATTTGGATTTGTGTAGTCGTTTCTTACGCTACTCTTTTTTATTTAATTCTTTTTATGCTTTTATTTCTGAATTTTTCATGGCTCAGTAGTTGTAGCGACTAAGTGCTCGGTAGAGTTTTAATGCTCGGTAGCGACTAAGTGCTCGGTAGCAAGTTTGTCAACGCTCAGTAATGACTTATTGATTGATCGGTAGCAGGTTTGTCAGCATTCGATTGTGTTTCTCAGTGATAGATTTATAGTTTACTATCGACTGGTAGCAGGTTTGGTCTGTCAGCGCACGGTAGCGGGTTTGTTAGTGCTCTGTAGCGGGTCTATCAGCTCTTCGTAGTGGGTTTGTCAACACTTGGTAGTGGATCTGTCAGCTCTCCGTAACGGACTTGTCAGCACTCGGTAGCAGGTCTGTCAGCTCTTCGTAGAGGGTTTGTCGACCTGCAGTTTACTATCGACCGGTAGTGGGCCTGTCAGCGCTCGGTAGTAGGTCTATCAGCTCTTTATAGCAGATTTGTCAACCCGTGATTTACTAGCGATGGGTAGCAGGTTTGTCAGCGCTCGGTAGTGGGTCTATCAGCTCTCCATAAAGGGTTTGTCAACCCACGGTTTACTATCGACCAGTAGCGAGTCTGTCAGCACTCAATAGCGGGTCTGTCAGTTATCCGTAGCGGGTTTGTCAACCCGCAATTTACTATCAACCGGTAGTGGGTCTGTTAGCACTTAATTGTTGGTCTATCAGTGCTCGGTAGCTAGTCTATTAGCGCTCGGTAGAATTCATGTCTTCTTTCGGTAGCAGGTTTGTCAACGATCGGTAGTGGATTTGTCAGCGCTCGGTAGCGGGTCTGTAGGTCCTTGTAGCGGGTTTGTCAACCTATAGTTTATTATCGACCGGTAGCGGGTCTATTAGTGCTTGATAATGGGTCTATTAGTGCTCGATAGATGATTTGTCAGCACTCAGTAGCGGGTCTGTCAGCTCTTCGTAGTGGGTTTGTCGACCCGTAATTTACTATTGATCGGTAGCGGGTTTGTCAGCGCTCGGTAGCGGGTCTATCAGCGCTTGGTCGTGGATTTGTCAACACTCGGTAGCAGGTCTATCAGCTCTCCGTAACGAGTTTGTTAACCGGTGATTTACTATCGACCGGTAGCGGGTTTGTAAGTGTTCGGTAGTGGGTTTGTCAGCGCTTGATAGTGGGTCTATTAGTTCTCCATAGCAGGTTTGTGAATCTGTGGTTTACTATTGACTGGTAGCGGGTCTATCAGCTCTCTATAGCGGGTTTGCCAACCTACAGTTTACTATCGATTGGTAGTGGGCCTGTTAGTGCTCGGTAGCGGGTCTGTCAGCGCTCAGTAGCGGGTCTGTCAGCACTCGATAGAATTCATGTCTTCGTTCGGTAACTTACTGATCGATCGGTAGTGGCTGGAGCAGCGCTTGGTAGCAACTAAGAAGGTACAAAAAAATTGTAATCATTTATTAAAATGAATGAATGTTTACAACTGTTGGTTACAATACTGTCTTCGTTATTGTATCACTATATATCACTCGGTACTTGTCTTGCTTCCTCACCACTAATAGCCATTTTCAACAAATGAAACGTTAAGTCTGCCATGACATTTATTACTTCTTCCTTAGTGAACTATTGCATTTATTATTAATTGGCCGACCTTCAGCACTAAGCTTCTCAACAAACAACATCACATATATAACGCAGTTAACGCTAAGACTGTTCGTATGATATTCTTTTAATTTGCTGTGGAACTCCCGATCCGGACCCGGTCCTTCTCTTTCCCCCGGGTTGGAACGATGAGCGCCGCTCCTCCTTTCGGTTTCGCCGGTGGTGTAGGGTTGTGGTCGCCAGGAACCACGGGTTCCCAGAGTAAAGGTAAAGAGACAATGTAAGTGTTAAAGGAAATGACCGAACGTACCTAAGCGGAGAGATTGTGTTGGAAGATTATGGGTTCCATCTTCTTCCTTTTCGGCCGGCCGAGAAGAAAGAGCTTGAAGCACTTTAGTTGTTCCTACAGAAACAAGTAAGCCACGAAAACAAGTGAAAGTGGATTAGAACTAAGATAGTGAAGCATCTTGCAAAAGAAGTGAACTAAAACCGCAAAAGGAAGTGGACTAACCGGATTGGGAATAACTCCCAACCCCCCTTTTTATGTGTTTTTGGATGATGATATATGATGTTACTAAGTTAAATATGCATGTAAATGTGATGATCTATGATGGAAAACATGGAAGCAAAGTAATGCTAGAAAGTGGTGAAAGAAAAACGGGTTTCGGCTTCAAAAACGGCAATCTGGAGTCCCAGGCGACCCGTCAGGGGGGTCACCTGGGCGACCCGGAAGGGGGGTCACTTGGGCGACCTGGCAAACGGGTCACCTGGGCGACCCGGCAGGCGGGTCACTTCCTGCACCAAAATCCGGTTTACTCCCGGATGCTCCCGCGATGCTTTCGGATGGCTTTAGAAGCTTGATGACGACTCCCGGAAGCTCCTAGGACGTGGATGATGATTCCCCCTTTGATGTAGGAGCTTGAGAAGCTTCGAAATGGATGCCGATGAAGAAATGGGATGAAGAACGTCGATTTACGGAGGTGGATAGAAGTGGGAAGCTCTCAATCTCTTGGGCAATGAGAATTGGGGAATGGAAGAGGTTTGGAACTCTCTAAGGCTCTATCTTGGGAGCTTGGGACGTTATCTCCCTTCTAACACTCTTCCAATCCTTGAAAAAGTGGTTAGGGGGTCCCTTTTTAAAGGCAAAAGGGTCACAGGGGCATTTCAGACATAAAAAAACTTTTCGAAATCAGCAAGCGACCCGTCTGCCGGGTCGCCCAGGCGACCCGTCTGACGGGTCACCTGCGAAACTATAAATGCATTAAATGCGCGTGCGCCGAAAGTTGGTCCGCCGCCATCCGGGGTTTGCTATAGTGGCAGGCGACCCGTCTGACGGGTCGCCTACGCCCAATCGACTCTGACCGTTCGGACGAGCATGCGCCGTTCACGGGTCACCTTGTTCACTTCGTACACTGTTTTGGCAGGCGACCCGTTGGCCGGGTCTCTTCCCGTACTTGTCCGGATTTGACATCTCACCTACCAACGTCAGAACGGACGATTTGGCAGATGACCCGTCAGACGGGTCGCCTGGGCGACCTGGCAGGGGGGTCGCCTGGGTGACCCGGCAGACGGGTCATCTACGCCCCCAGAGTTCGCTTTTGTGCCGTTTTCATGGAGATCCGGTTTGTTTATTGGAAAAGTCGAATACCTTCTAAGAAAACATGAATCTTAAGCTCCTCAAATAGGCAAAATTTGCGTGTCTATAGCTTGCCTCGCCTTGGTGTCGGCTTTGTAGGGGAGCGATATGGAAAGAAGCGTAGGTGAATGAAATGAAATGTAATGAGACGTAGCGGCGTGCAATGGCGCGAACTGAAAAGGTGGCACCAAGGTGTAGATTTAGACACACAGGCTACTGCCTAATGGAGCAATGAGCGGACGTTATCGGTCCTTTGCCATTTCCATTTGTTCCCTTCAGATCATTCCCATCATTGATTGAATGGATACAGTGCCGTGGGCACGAAAATAAAGGGAGAAGCCTGCCCCCCAGCGTGGGGGACCTCCGAGTCGTGGCTCGTGAGTTTATCTCGGTTAGCGGCCCAGCTCTATGGTGTGCTTGTACCGAGAAGGGCTAACTGAACTATCGAAAATAAAGGGTGAACATCCAATCATTTCGGGGTTGTCTTCCGAGTTCATTTGGTTCTTGCAAGGGTACCGATTTTTTCCAGAGTGGAATGACTCCATGTTCTTTTAGAATTTACTGAATCTAGCGAGAAACTTTTAGGAACACCGGAATACAGCTCGTTCGAGGCGTCCGGAGAGTACGCGATGCATGATGCATGATTTATAATATTTTTGTGGGGAAAAATAAAAAAACAAACTCAAAAATAGGCAAATAGTTGACGATATAGGTCCTATGTGTAACGGGTCAGGATACTCTTGGAGAGAACCATCGTCCCCGTACGTAAGACTTTGGTCTGTCCGCGAGTCTAGAAACAGTTGAACCATCATTGTTTTTGTTGAGGGGGTTCTCAAGCTCAACTGTCCTGAACTCTAGGTCTTCAACGTTCAAATTAGGCATATATAACAGCTGTCGTCAAGTGTACAAGTTTCCCAGGCGACCCGTCAAGTGTCAGAGCAGGCAGATGAGACTCCTGGACATCTTTTCAGCCTTAAAGAAAGTGCAGGACAGCTCCTTTCCCCCTTTTAAGCCCCCAACTCGCCCCTCTTATGAGAACATCATATTTTCCTTCTCTCCTTTGGTTCTTCTACTCCTCTCACAATGTTTCATCCTTCAAGATTCATTCATCCGAAGAAGGCAAGACGATTTTCGGAGGTTCCGGGGCATATTTTCAACAGAATAATGGCCGGAATTGTAAGTTTTCTCTTGATATCATCTTTCTTCTTCCTCCAAAATTATCTCCTTATTTGGATTCCACTTTTTCTCTCATTTTCGAAATTGAATCTATCGTCTGGAAATGACCCGGCATCAGGTCGCTTGGGCGACCCGACAGACAGGTCGCCTGGGCGACCCGATGGGCGGGTCGCTTGGGCGACCCGGTAGGCGGGACATCTGCGCATTGCTGACATTTTTATATGTGCATGTTCAGGATCCCCCAGCATTTCCGGGAGCCCGTCGCTATGGCTCATGTCAATGGGTCTCCCGCATTATTTCGTATATTACTTTGCAAACTCGCCATGTACTCCGGCAATGGGGCATGGCCGACTTCTTTGTTCACGTGATGAATTGCTCTAAGTATTATTGGGATTTTGCTCTTGTGGGAGCCTTGGTTAAATGTTGGCATCGCGATACTAACACGTTCATTCTTGATACTATTGAATGCACAATCCTTCTTGAAGAAGTTGAAATGTTGTTAGGCCTCCCGGATTCTCCTTATGGTCAAGAAGATTTCATGTTTATCCTACCTTTTCCTCTGACCGCTCACTTGTTTCTAGAGGAACTTATGACTCCAATGGAAGCCTCTTCATTGATTGTCGGTGGCAAGATTTCTTTTGAAGGTCTTTTGACATGGTCTCTTAAGAGTATGGACAAGGCTTCTGAAGATTCTGACAATCTTATTTGCGGGTTGAAAGGAGTGGTGACTTGCGTTGTTTCTGCTTTCCTTTACCCTTCAGAGGACGGTTGGATTGCTCCGAATTCCTTGCCTTGCATTTGGGGGTTGTGGCGCCGGGAGCGCATTGCCCCATCTGTCATGGGCTTCTTATATGAAGGGCTTTCTGCGGCATGCCTTGGTCGTCCTATGTTTGGCAGCATCCTTCTTTTAATTTCTTGGGCAGAACTTCACTTCAAGTTTGATGTTGCTGAGGAGATCGTTCCTGCCTCGCGTTTGTTCCTCCGCAGCCCTTTGCATTCTTTATCCTCTGTTCTTGGCATGGAAGAGAAGGTTATTAACAAGTGTCCTACGGTGAAAACTCGCCAAGACTGGCGCTTGTATCTATCCAAGCTTAACCGTGCTAGTTTCTTATGCGTGCCACTCTCTTTACTCCGAAAGGATCTTAAAGCATGCTTTATGCCAGGAGTGGACCTTCGACTTATCACCGGTACCTCATTGATTTTATATAATGCTCACTGGTGTTTTCCCCAATTAGGTCTTTGCAGGCAGAAGATGCCATTGGTGTCGCATCTTCCGAGCATCAAGGATCGCCGCCTTGGCACACAAGATGATGATGAGGAATGTCAAAGTGCAATTGCTCTGTGGAATGCGTGTAAACTACATAGTCCTTGGATGGTGACTGAAGAGGATGAAGCGCGTAAAGCTCGCTACTTGAAGAAGCTTCGGGCGATCTGTGCTTGATTTTTCCTTTTCCTGCACTTATGTTAGTTTCAAGATATGTATTTTCAAACTATTGAACATTTGTGTAGTGAATGCATGCTTTCTTTAAGTAAAGAATGGCATTTTTCGGTTCTGGTAGCAGGAAACGACCCGTCTAGGGGGTCGCCCAGATGACCCGGCAGACAGGTCGCCTGGGCGACCCGGCAGGCGGGTCGCCTAGACGACCCGTCAGGCGGGTCGCCTGGGCGTCCCAGTCAACGGGTTGCCTGCTGTATCTGTCCTTGACATGATTTGTCATGTACTTGCCTTGACCACTCTCAAGTCTTTAAGAGACCCCCAAACTCGTGGGTCTCTCCACCCACAGCACTTTTAACCTTAGAGTGTGAAGTTGTGAGATTTTTGTGCAAGGAGACTTCCATCATGCCTTATGCTAGGCAAAGCTCGGTTCTGCCCATGTCGGTTCTTCCAGATCATCTCCGGAGTCTTCTTCATCTTAACGAAGTAAGCGTATTGCTTTTTTCTCTTTCACTCTTGCATTTTCATGTGCTAGGCTTCTTCCTTCGTCCCTTTTTGTTTAAACGATGCTTGGACCATTGGATCAAAGGGTGCTTTTTATTGTTCTGGGAAATGGCCCGACAGACGGGTCGCCTGGGCAACCCGGTAGACGGGTCGCCTGGTATTCACATAACTTTTCTTCTCCTGATTTTCTGTGTCTTGTCCAGGAATTGCCATCTTTCCCTTCTTCCAACTGTTTCGGTCAGTTTGCATGGGCTGAACGCCTGACACGGACGTTGACATGTCACTCGTTGGAAACTTTACACGGCTGGGGCTTGAGGGGCGTTCTTGCCCATTTCCGACGCATCCATTGTTACCGCTGGGATTTTGCAATGTTAGGTGCTTTAGTGGAACGATGGCACCCGGAGACTCACACGTTCATATTTGCTAATTTTGAATGCTCCATCCTTATGGAGGAAGTGGAGCTCATCTTGGGCCTAAGGGCCAGCGAAATGGGTGAATCTCCAGATTTCTTTGTCCCGTCCATAGATTGCTCGTGTTTACAAATATTGCAGGAATTCATGCCTTATTCAGAGGCAACTGCCTTGCTGGATGGCGAGGGGGTCAACTTGTCCCATTTATACAGTTGGACTTTGTCTTGCTTGGAGTCTACCGGCGACTCAGCGGAGCAGTGGACATCTGGATTGAAAGGGGCTGCCATATGTATTGTGATGACTGTCTTGTACCCTTCTGGAGATGACGTTGTCAGTTCTGCCCAGCTGGCCCATGTGGAGGGCATATGGAGTGGCCGTCGGTTGGCTATGTCAGTTCTTGGTTTTCTCTATCAAGGATTGACTGAAGCCAACTTAGGTCGCTCTTTTTCTGGTAGTCTCTTGCTGTTTACCTGTTGGGCTGACCTCCACTTCAGGTTCACGGCGTCCACTCCCGGCTTCCCGAGCTCCTTCGTCCGAAGTCCCCTGGCTGGGGTGGCGAGACAGACAGGCTTGAGCAGGGGCATCTGGGATCACTGTCCTGGGTTCCGGTCGAGGCGTAGTTGGCGGGATTACTTTGAAGCCGTCATGCATCAGCAGTTCTTTATCGCTACTCAGCCGGTGACTCGCGCACTTTTCCAGACTTGCCTCGTTCCTAGTAGAGAGCTATTTTTGGTAACGACGAGGTCTCTTGTGTTGTACAACCCGCATCGTTGTGCTCTTCAGCTAAACGTGCCGGTTCGTGAGCTTCTTCATCGCTCCCCGATTCCGAGGATCATGACCAGGCGTGTGGAGGCAAACGAGTAGCATCTCCTTTTAGTTCAGGCAGGCTGGCAATGTTGCTAGTTGGCTTCCTGTTTTTGTCTGTTGTTTTGGACTAGAGTCTGTTCTGCAAGAGGGTTAGCCTGGAGATGTACAAAAAACAATTTTCGTATTTTGAAAAAGTCAATTGCCATGCTTACAAGAACATTTATATGTTTGCAAATGCCTCTTTCTTTTTTCGGGTTATGCCGGGTAATCGGGTCGGTGTGACGCGTCTACCGGGCCCAAATCGGCCTTCCGCGTTCCGAACAAGGAATCGGAAGGTACCCAAAAAGATTTTATATTTTCTGATGTTTTTAATGATTTTTTCAGAATTTTTGGGCAGTAAGCAAAATTTTCATTGTTTCTATATAAAGGGCTCGGATTTGCTGTTCATTTTCACACGTTCTGGCGAGGATTCCGTGTTGAAAAGTGTACGGTTGACTTCCGCGGCTTCCCGCTTCTCCTACGACTTCCGAGGTCCGTTATTCCTTTCACGACTATTATAGATCGTAGTTTCAACTTTCTATAGGCGAATTTTTTTTTGAAATTGGAAGTCGGTAGGGGGAAAACCGGTTGGGAGAAGGGGGCGCGTGCATCCTCTTCCCCAGGCGGCCCAGCCCGGGCCGCCTGGGCGACCCGGCTTCGGGTCGCCTGCGGCCGGCGGCCCGAAGCTCGGGCCACCTGGGCGGCCCGGCGCTCGGGACGCCTGCGCAAGGCGTCCCGCGGTGCGGGCCGCCCGGGCGGCCCGGCGCGCGGGACGCTTGCGCAAGGCATCCCGCCGCGCGGGCCGCCGGCGCCGGGCGGCCCGGCGACCGGGTCGCCTGGGCATTCCGGAAGCGCCGGAATGCCCAGAAACTTGATTCCTTTAAATTATTTCATGTATCTAACAACTTGGCCTCCTTATTTTCAGATGGTGCGACGCTCTCACGCGTCTGACGCCTCTACTTCTGCTGCGACACCTGCGATGTCCAAGGACATCGACGACGATGTGTTTGCCGCGCCCAAGCAGTATATAGAGCCAAAAGTACCGGTAAACATGCATGATTTTCTTTTATATATTTTTTTTCTTTTTTCTAATCGGGGATTGACAAGACTTCCATTCATTGCAGAAGAAGATCCACTCCAAGATTTCTTGGGAGCTGGTGGGCATTGTGTACGAGGCGCTCCAGCCCTTCCAGAAGGTGCGCTTGGAAGTGATGGGTTTCGGCCCATTCCTTCGTTGCGCGCCATTCTGGGAGGACCTCCCTTTGTCCAGGCGATGAGGGAGAGGTGGGATTCCACCTCTTGCTCATTCCTTTTTCCGTGGGGGCACATGGTGCCCACATTGGAGGACGTGGCACGCATCACCGGTTTGCGTGTCCATGTACGCCCCGTGACGGGGAAGTCCTATAGTGACTACTCGGGGAAACTCGAGCGTTACTTTGGACTTTCCCTCCCGGCGAGTCCAGGGGGATGGCGCACCCTTCAGAGGGGTCCCTTTGCCGCCCTTGTCGGTATGCGTGCGGCCATGCTGACAGGGAACTTCAGACCGGCTTTCATGGCAGAGCTGGTCTTGCCTGTTCGGGAGACCCTCTGCGGTGAGGAGGGTACTCCTGAAGCGGACGTGGACCTTCGTAGGTTCTTGTTGTTCTTCCTGGCCAGACTTCTTCTGTCCATGAAGAGCGACAAAGTACACCTACGCTTCGTGCCTTTACTCGTCGACCTTGGGCGGGTCAGCGAGTACGCTTGGGGCGCCGCGATGCTTGCCCACCTGTTCTCTTCCCTGGCACGCGAGAGCGGTGAGATCTCAGTTGCCGGGTTTACCCCGTTTCTACAGGTATGCCTTGCTTTTATTTGTAGCATTTATTATTAACTGAAATAAAACTAACGGCTATCTTTTTGTTGCTTTTCTAGATCTGGGGTTACACCTTCCTCTAGGGCGGGGAGTCCGCTCGGACCCGCCCTAGTACCCCTTCCTACGCGGGTGGTCGTTACAGCGACCAGCCATTCCTCACGATGCCCAGCTAGTCGACCTTCGCCGTCGACTGCTCCGTTTCCCCCACAATCAGGTATACCTCTTGCCCTCAGATCTGATCATATCATTTCTGACAGCACTGTTCTTTTAACCGGTATTTGGTACAGGTTATTTGGCAACCCTATCTGGGGTCGGACGACGAGGAGCAGCCTTGGGTTCAGGCCGCCCAAGGGGTTCTGGGCCGTGATCTTTTCCTCATCTGCCTCAACGAGGTGGAGCCTCTGTGGGTGAATCTTGCGATGTGCTCACTGGGGCTCCACCAGGAGTGGGTCTTCCCAGACCCCCATGAGCGGGTGGGGAGGTCATCACGAGGCCTTACTGTCGCCGTGGACTGGCGACACGAGTGCCGCACCGCCTTGGACATATGGCGGCATGGTGGCACTCCTGTGGTGTCCACGGCCACAGATCGCTCAGAGTACCTACAGCAGTACACTGAGTTCTACGGCCACCTCTTCTTCGACTTGGAGGTTTGTAACCCCTTCCTTTCTTCTTTTTTTAGAATTTTCTTGTTACTTACCTGTCTGGATGATTGATGATGTGGCTTTCCTTGGCGCAGGAGGCGGAGGAGAGCGAGTTGGTTCTCCTTCGCGAGAAGGTGACCTCTCTCCGGGAGAAGGCCCGACGTCTGGTATGATCCGCTTTCTTTTCTTTGCTACTTGTTTATGACTGTCAGACTAATGTCGTTTGTCCTCTTCTTTGAGCGAGAGAAGCGTCGGGAGAAGGAGGAGCGAGCTCAGCGCCGGCTGAAGATGGCGCAGGATCGCTTCCTCCATACTTGCCATGAGGTATGTTCTCTTGCTTTCAGGCTTCGTTTCTGTCATTTTTATTGATTTATTCCGGTTCTTTTCAGTGCGATGAGGCTCGCCGCCAGTTAGAGGAGCTACGGGGCCGTGCCGGAGAGGCCGAGCCTATGGACACTGATGGGATGGGTGTCCCAGAGATGGTGGCTTTCTTTCCGGAGGAAGCTGCCACAGCCTGGCCCTCACCAGTGGGGGAACCCTCCTGCTCGGCAGTTGTCCCATACGGTGACCGCTCCACCTTGTGGGCAGATCTGTTGGCCGCGGTATATTATTTCTTTGCTTACCACTGGCTTCTCTTTCCTTTGTTTGATGCTGACATTCTCTTTTCTACAGAACACGGAGCTTCTTCGCCAGGTTGCCGAGTCAGCGAAGACCGAGCAGAGTCTTCGCGACTCTGAGTAGAGTATTCGCGACGAGGTGAGTTCGATGTTCTTTCTCTCTCTTTTCCTTCTTGCATGTTGTTGAGCAGTTTCCCTCTTTTCAGGTTGACCGATTATCGAGACATGTTGGGGAGCTCGAGTTGCAGCTCTCTTCTTCGTCTGCAGAGGTACAAAAAAATTCTTTCTGAAGTTCCTTCTTTGCTTTTGACAATTTCTGATAGGTCTCTTGATCTAACTGCAGCTTGCCACTCTCCGGGGGAGGGTGGAGGACCTCTCCCGTCCGTCTGGTGAGCGGGAGATGGGTCTTCGCCTGGCCTTCATGGAGGAGACCCACGCGATGGAGCGGCGCTATGGAGAGCGTATTCGGGCACTGGAGGAGCGCCACGCAGCAGAGATGCAGAAGGTCTCAGACCAGCAGCATCAGCTGACGTTGGAGTTTGCTCGGGCTCGGTCTGAGTCGCGCTCTCACCGCTCTGGCGACTCCCAGATGACGATCCAGCAGGGTCTCGGTCGGAGTCGCGCGGCCGCCTCTGCTCGGCGAGGGGATGAGAGGGCGGCGATGCCCCCCCTGCCTCGACCTCGGAGGATTTTGTACCAGAGGGAAGCGGCGAGTCTTGATTGTGCCGTCTCCTTCCTTATCACTGTACATTCTGATCATTAGTGATATTGGATTTATTATTTCTCCTGCGTGTACAGACTTTTGAGAGCACGTTAGTTTACTTTTAGGGTATAGCCCCTTGCAAGTTGTCAAGGGGCGTTTCCCCTCTCAAACAGGAAAAATAATAAGTATGCAATGCATTAAAAGGAACACATGCAAGACGGAAATTAAATATGGATGCAAAAGATAACATTTTTGTTTTGGGGGTTTTCTATTTTGTTTGGGTTTTACGTGCTTTTACATTTTTATATGATTTTTTTCCTTTTTAATTTTATGATTTGTTTGTGTTTTGGATATTTGATTTTTTTCGTGCGAGAAGAGTAACCGTCTTTCATCCTCTGACTTGCTTGCAAACCGGCATCCTTTCATTTCCTTTATTGATTAAAGATAAACATCACGTGTAAATAGGTTACCCTGACTTGGATCTTTTGGCCTTCCACATTTAGTCGGTCAGGGATCCCTCCTAGTTAGATTAGTCAATCCTTATCCGCGGTGGTTAAGAGGGAAGAAAATCTAGGCAAGTCCATGGCAGGATTAAGGAATTCAAACTTGTTTTCCCCTATTAATGCCCAAATTATCTGTTGGGATATGGCCTCTTCAGGTCTCTCCTTCTAATTGCCCCTATTTTTGCGGCCCTCATTCAGACGGATTTTTTTTCTTTTTCTTGATCCGTGGGGTTCATTGCCCATCTTTTGGAGCCATTTTTCATTTCTGGGGTTATTTCAGGTGCTCATTCAGACGGGTTAGATATATATTTCTTTCTTTTCATGACCTGAGGGGTTCATTGCCCATCTTTTGGCACCTATTATTTTGAGAAGTTAGACCCTCTGAGGCTGCCTCCTACTAGGGTAGCGGGCTTTTCGAGTACTCCTCGTTCTAATCCTTGCACCTACCGTGGACCGAGTTGTGGAGGGAATCGGATAAGAACGTCGCTTCTTTACCAGGAGGTTTTCCATCCCTTCTTCCAGTATCAGGCCATCGGATGGCAGATCAGGGCGTGAAGTGGGTGCAGTATGATGCTTATCCTTAACCTTGATTGAATGGTTATGCCGTGTAGCAAGCAAGCCTTGGATGATAGCAAAGTTCTTCTTTTCGCAGCATTTTGTTGTATATATAATTTTTTTGGATTTTTATGGAAAATATTTTTTGAGAAAGAGTCCGTTCCACGGATGATTCAATTCTTCTCCCTCAGCATTAAGAAGTTTGTAAGAATTGCCAGGATAGATAGCTGAAACTACAAAGGGGCCCTCCCAATTAGGTTGAAGTTTGGAACGGGGACCACCCGGCTTAATAAATACTCTTTTAAGCACTACTTCTCCGACTCGAAATTTTCTCTCATTTACTTTTTCTGATAAAATATTTTGAGCCGATTTTGATAAGCTCTAGCATGTTCAGCGGCGGCCAGCCTCTTTTCGTCCAGCAGATCGAGTTGCACAAGGAGAGATTCCCTGCGTTCACTCACCGGGATGTCCTGATCAAGCTGAACTCGGAGGGACGGTATGAGCACCTCGTATGGGACTACAGCCTCCATTCCCTATGCCAAGGCATAGGGAGTTTGACCTGTTGGGGTTCGTACTGAAGTGCGGTAGGCCCATAGAGCGTCTACCAGCTTATCTGGCCAATCGCCGAACTTGCTAGACTCACACGTTTTCTTGATGATTTTAATCAGGGTTTTATTTGTTGCCTCTGCCTGGCCATTACCTTGAGGGTAATATGGTGATGAATGATTCAATTTTATGCAGTACCTGTTGTAGAGGTCCTGTAGCTCTTGAGAGATGAATTGCGGCCCATTGTCGGTGACGAAGTTGCTAGGGATCCCGAATCTGGCGAGAATGTTGCGCTTGATGAAGGTACACACGGTGGATGCCTTGATCTCCGCATATGCCTCTGCTTCGGCCCACTTGGTGAAGTACTCTGTGGCCGTAAGAATAAAAGACTTGGGTTTGTTGGTGGCGTTCGGGTCTCCAAGGGGTCCAATGATATCAAAGGCCCACATGGCGAAAGGCCATGGAGCATGTATTGGGTGAAGAGTGGAGGCAGGTGAATGGATTTTTTCGACATGGAGTTGACATTGATGGAAATGCCGGACAAAGACCGAAAAATCTTCTTCTAGAGTGGGCCAATAGTACCCTTGCCGAATGATTTTTTTAGCAAGTGCTTGGGCGTTGACATGACCCCCGCATACTCCAGAATGGGCTTCCTTGAGCACCAGTTCGGCCTCTTCTTCATCTATACACCTTAGCAGGATTCCGGTCAGGCTTCTCCTGAATAGGGTTCCCCCTAGTAGGACATATTTCTGAGAAATTCTTCTAATGATTTTCCTTTCGGAGGGTGTTGATCCTGGCGAGAATGATTGATCTTTGCAAAATTGAGCAATTTCGGAGTACCAAGGCTTTTCTTCTTCCTCAAGCGACTCTTCTACCTCAACCAAGGTTAATTCTTCTCTCTACCTCAGATGGTCCTTCTCCTCGAATCTGGCTCTTACCTTGAGGAAATAGGGGTCTTCTAGGGCAGGCATAGCTTGCCGATGGACAAAAATATTCTTTTCTGATCCACCTGGCGGAATGGGTAGGGATGATGCCAATGATGCCAAAGAATCAGCAAGGATGTTCTGAGCGCGAGGAACGTGGACGAATTCAAGCTTGGAAAAGAGTTTGATGACGTATGAAGCGAGCTCTTGGTAGGGCCTGAGTCCGGGGTGAGAGGTTCTATAACGAGCCAAGACTTGACGGAGAATCAGTTGACTATCTCCTATTATTCTAAGCTTAGTGGCTCCATGTAAATGAGCAGCTCTCAACCCAGCCAGCAATGCCTCATACTCAGCTATGTTATTGGTCACGGGGAAGCTGAGCTGAAAGGCCTGGGGGATGACTATGCCTTCAGGAGACAACAAAACGACCCCTATGCCCCTACCTTGGGAATTAAGAGCCCCGTCGAAGTGTAATGTCCATAGATCGGGAATTTGGACAGACATCAATTCTTCGTCGAGCAACTCATTTCGGACAGGGTCAAAGGTAGGGACCGGATGGTGAGCTAGGTGTTCGGCGATAGCATACCCCTTGACTGACTTTTGTTGGACGTAGCTGATATCAAACTGGGAAAGGAAACTTTGCCAGCGGGCTAGCCGGTCGGTTAGCACTGACTTTTCAAGGAGAAACTTGATTGGATTCATTCGGGCGATAAGATGGACTTCGTGAGCCAAGAAGTAATGTTTGAGCTTCTGCACCACCCACACAAGGGCGGAGCAGGTCTTCTCCATGCTGGTGTACTTGAGCTCACAAGAATCGAAGATTTTGGAAAGATAGTAAGCGGCCCTCTCCTTGCCTTCTTCATCTACTTGTGCCAGTACTGCCCCTAGAGATCCCTCGAGCACAGAAATGTACAAGATTAGGGGTTTTCCTTGGACGGGTGGTCTGAGCACTGGTGGATTTGCTAAATAGTCTTTAAGTCCTTGGAATGCTTCCTGGCACTTCCTATCCCACTTAAACTCAGCCCCTGCTTTGGTTAACTCGTAAAAGGGTTTGCACCTTTGGGAATGCTGAGAAATGAATCGCCGGATAAACTGCAACCTTCCAATCAATCCTCTGAGTTCCTTGAGGTTGCGCGGTGGCGGGAGGTTGGCGATTGCTTTAGCTTTGTTGGGATCAATTTCAATTCCTCTCTTACTGACAATGAACCCTAACAATTTTCCTGAGGAAACTCCGAACACACATTTCTTAGGGTTCATCCTGAGCTTGTACTCCTCGGCCCTCTGTAAAACTTTTCTCAAAGCTTCCGGGTGATCGTCTAGAGTTCTAGACTTAACCACCAAATCATCCACATATACTTCTACATCCTTATGCATCATATCATGAAAGATGGCCATCATGGCTCTTTGATAGGTTGCACCGGCATTTTTTAGTCCAAATGGCATGACCACATAGCAATATGTGCCCCAGGGCATGGTGAAAGAAGTCTTCTCCTCGTCTTCCTTGGCTAACCGGATTTGATTGTAACCCGAATACCCGTCCATGAACGAGAGAGCCTCATACCTTGCTGTGTTGTCAACTAGTACATCAGTATGAGGGAGCGGGAAATCATCTTTAGGACAGGCCTTGTTCAAGTCCCAAAAATCAATGCAGATCCGAATCTTACCATCCTTTTTCAAAACAGGGACTATGTTTGCCACCCATTGTGGATAGAGAACGACTCTAATGAATTTAGCTTGATGTAATTTATGGACCTCTTCTTTCATCTTCAAAGCAACATCTGGGTGGAATCTTATAAGTTTTTGTTTAACTGGGCTTGCTCCCTCCTTTAGGGTCAGTCGGGGTTCAACTAGGGAATTATCTAGCCCAGGCATGTCTTGATAGGTCCAAGCAAAAGCCTCTTTGTGATCCCGCAAGACTTTTACCAGATTCTCTTCTTGAACAGGGGTGAGGTTGGCACTTATGAGGACAGTTCTGGGGTCTTCTTACGTGCCGAGATTTAATTCCTTAGTAGGCTCGTCAGCCGCGGCCGAGGGTTCCTCGAATCTCTTAATTCCAGACACATAACTGTCAGCCGCGTCCTCCTCTTCATCTTCGGATTCAGAATCTTTTCCGGTAGCCACCTCGTACACCCCCAAGGACGTATCAATGTTATTTCCTCCTTCATACCTGATTTCTCCAAAAGAAAGTGAATTTTCTAAAAATCCTGGCATCTTGGTACATTCCAACATTGCTCGGGCTAGCTGGTGTAAGTACCGGTTCGGAACTCTCTTCCCTCTTCTTCTAGATTGAACTACTCCTACGGAAAGGGAAGGTGCGGTATTTACAAGGGGAAATGGTGGATTTTCTAGGTTGGTGGCGGGAGAGGCGGCCTCTGGGGCCAAGAGAGACGTCTCCTCGATCGACCAACGAGTCGTGAAGAGGACGTTTTTTTTTTGTGAAGATCAATCATGGAGATCGACCTAGTTTCAGGTGCCTGCTCGGCGCATAAAGACAAGAGGGTAAGGAGACCCGACAAGCTCTCTGGATCATCGGGGCTTGTCGTAATTGCGTGAGATCTTGGTGGTATAGGACCGAGAGTCAAAGAGGAGAATGCTCGGAGGAGCATCAAATATAAGGGGCTAGCAGGCCCGATGGAAAGAGTAGCAGTGAAACATTGCCTAGGCCCAATGTTGTCTGGGAAAAATGGCTGCCTGGCATTGTTATCGCTGAAGGGAATGGGGAGTCCGTGAGACAAACTAAGTTGAATAGGTGACTGAAATCCCGAAAAGGTGAGGACGATGGACGGCCCTCGAGGAATGGATTGATAATGGAAAGAAAATTGCTTGGCGGATCGGTTCCCATGAATCAGAGCCGAGTCCGTTTTGGTTTCTTCACTCGATCCCTCTTCATCGGCCAAAAACAATGAGTGTAACGAAAGATAAAGCTCTTCCTCACCTTTATCGATTCTTTGTCTTTTTCTAGGCCTTGTGTTGATATCATGGCAGTATGCTGGGCCTTCTTGGCAAATCTGGATGACTTCACCTCGGAGAAAATATTCAGACATATTACTTTTCCATGGCGCTGGTTCAGATGTCCTTTTGTCTTTGCCGATTTCTTGGTACCCGAGCCCAGCCTTGGTCTTCTGATGGGGAAGCTTAATGGGTTTGTCGATCCCTTGCGAGAACCTACCCAAACCTTGTCCTTCTTGATATCCCAATATTTTCATAATGTGCCAGCCAATGGGAAGCTCGGCATCTCTCTTTTCGTGTTGAATTTGCTGTGAAGATTCTCCGATCTCAGGCAGCTCCATCAAGGTTAGCACTGGCTGGGCCGACAGCCATGAAGTTGTAGATGGCAAAGGACTCACATAACTTGATACTTTGATGACTTGTCCTTTATATGGAAATTTGATGCATTGGTGATTAGTGGATGCCACTGCCTCAAGGGTCTCCAAATAAGGACGCCCCAGTATAGCCTTATAAGTAGGGTCCATTTCAAGTATGTGAAACTCGGCCGTAATAACCATGGGGCCTAACTCCACCCCTAGCATGACTGTGCCTTGAGCGGGCCTCTTGATATTGTCAAATGCCGTAACCGTGAGGCCTGAGGGGTTAATTTCTTCCATGGAGATGTTACATAACTTCAATGTTTCTGGCGGCATGATATTCAAGGAAGCTCCGGTGCCCACCAAGCAATTTGTGAGTAACACCCCCTTGACACCAATAGTTAGGCATAGGGCACATCTCCGGACATCAGGGCTTGCCAGTTCCTCATTGGTGAAAGTCAGAGCAGGGTGCACGCTCTTTGGTGCCAGGACAACAGAAATCTTTTCAGGAGGGAGGCTTTCATGTACCATTACGCTTTGAAGATATTGTTGCAAGACTTCCTGATGAGTTTTGGACCTCTTGATTAATTCCAGGATGGATATTCGTGCTGGCGTTTTGTCCAAGTGTTTCAACAAGTCATATGATGTTCCTGGGGCTGACTCTTCAACAATCTCTTCTTCTGGTTCCTGCGTTGCCCCTACTTGTGGGAATACGCACGGGAACATGCACCCGCTCCTGAGAACCGTGGCGAGTTGGGGTTGAGTGGGCTTGTGGGTTGTTGCTGGTTGGATAGGCGGTGGGTTGGGAATGGTAGTGGTTGTCGTTGGCTTTATGGTCGTCGAAGTTGGAGTTTTAAGGGGTGTGGGATTAGTGAGAGGCGCGGAGTCGATAAATGGTGGGGGCTCCTTTTTGGTGACTGGAGGTGTGATTGTGGGCTGAGGGGGAGGTGGCCGGATAATGGGTCCGAGGGGGAGTGGTGGTGGAGTGGATGGGGCTACACTTGGTCGGATTATGGTTCGTCTCGGGTACAATGGGGCGGAAGGAGGTCTTATAATGGGTGGAAGGTTAATTGGGGATCGGGGTATGGTGAGTAAAATTCGGTTGGCATGGGTTGGTTGTGGGCGAGTTGGGAAAGTGGGTGTGAGATTCTCGAATTGCCACTTTTGTTCTCTGTTCTGAGCATCTTCTGAAGGGGTCAAAATGTGGACAACTCGATGGCCGTCAGGTGCGGGTGCGGGCGCATGTGTTGGTAGCGGGTTTTGCACTATTCCCAGGTTTACTTGCTGCTGTTGTCTTTCTTGTACAGTTGGTGCTCGAGTTTTGAGTGAGTTGATGTATTCTTCCATCTGTGCCCAGTCTATGCTGCCTTGTTCGTTTAAATCATGAATGTAATCCCAAAAATAATAGCAATCTTCTATGCTGTGTCCGGGATATCTATGATAGATGCAATATTTGTCCGTGTTTGCTGTTCCCGGCCAAACCATTCTCTCCTTTGGGAGTGTTATTTGTTGTGCTGCCATCAGGGCATTGAAAATGTTAGTTGAGGAATAAGGCAGAGGAGGATAGTTCTCTCTCTTGGGCCCCACTCTCTTCTGGCCATATGTGTTTGGTGGTGGTACCTGTTGGTAGTTGGGTGGCCTGGGTGGTTGGCGTTGGTTGTTAACCGGGTTTTGTGTTTGCTGAGGTGGAGGAGGCAACTGGGGCCTTGGGGGTCGAGGAGGTGGCTGCTGGTAGGTTCTTGTGTTGTGGTTAGGTCGGGGGTGCTGGTATTGGGGAGAAGGGTGCTGGTATTAGGGAGGAGGGTTACGGATTGGGTTTCCCACCAAACTCACATTTTCATTGTTGACTATCCCTTCGGTTACCGGGCCAGAAGTGGTGAAGGCGGCCTTTTTGGTGGCCCGGGGTTTTGGGTCATAAAGATTCATCAAGGGTGTATCTTTAAGCTGGGTTTGAATGTATCTAGCTCTGTCATATAACTCAGCCATAGTTCCCGGATGGTGCATGACAAGTACGTTTCTCAGTGCTGGTGCGACATTAGCTATGATCATTTTAACTTGCTCAGCTTCAGAAACCGGGTCAGCTAACTTTTCAGCCATGGACCTCCATCTGTCAGCATATTTGACAAAATCTTCTTCTGCCCTCATTCTTTCTGACCACAGATCTGTATTTGAGTAACTCGGGCCCATCCTATCCCTGTACCTCTGCAAGAATTTGGGTTTAACAATGTCAAAATTGCCGGCCTTCGAGGGGTCAAGTGAATAGAACCATTCTAGGGCGTGCCCTTCCAAAGATCTTCGAAAAAGATAGGCAAGAGCTTGCCGATCGTCTTGCCAAGCAGATGACTCATAAAGAAAATATTTGACATGAATGTAAGGGTTACCGGTGCCGTTGTAATGACAGAAAACTGGTAATTCGGAGGGTGGGAAGCGGAGTATCGGGAGAGAAGGGAGAGAAACATCGGGTGCCGTCCGAGTGTCGATCATGCGGCGGAGCTCCTTGTATTGCTCCTTGAGTTCGTTGATTGCCACATTATCGGTGGTTGGTTCTCGAGTGATTGGGGGAGACGAGGCATATGTAGGTGCCCGATGTGTCAGATTTTGAGGGGAAGGGCTGTAACTCGATGAGGTGGTTGTACAGAAGGGTATGCAGGATGAAGGAGGTGATTAGAAGAATAGACCAACGGTCTAGATGGCCCAGCTAAATTAGGATCTGGATGGTTGAGATTCGCTATCGGAAAGATATGATCGGGAGCGATCGGACCGGTGTGTGAATGACCGTGTGGTACCGCATCAGGTTGGCGGCCCACGGATCGGGGCGTGGATATAGGAGGAGGTCCCTCCATTTGCGGGTGATTAACGGGAGATTTGCCCCGAAAAGCAGTTTGAAGGGCCTGAACAAGTTGATCGGGGTTGGCTTGGGATAAAGCCTCTTGAAGAGAAATCGGTTTAGGAGGAGGAGAAACGACCCTATCGGTTTCGTAGGGATGATCAGGATCATGGACGGCACAGACGTTTCCTTCATGGATTGACTGGACCTCTTGCGGGTCGGCGTGCGCCTGGTCAAACTCCTCGGGCTCGTAGTAGTCCGCCATAACACGTCCGGACCTAAGTGACATAGGCATAAAAGCGAAATTTTGTTGTTCTTTTGATTGTTGTGATCAAAGAAGTATTACCTCAAGCAATGATTTCTTTTTTGGGAAGATTTTAAGAATTTTTGTGAGAAGGTTCACCCTCTCTCTTTTTTTTTTGATTTTCACTTTTGTTGCACAAACAAGTTAAAACAAAGACTTGGAATGATTAAACGCGCTTTTTTTTTCTTCAATCCTTAGATTAGTGAGCTTCTTAAGAGAATATTGTCCTCTCAATGATAGGTCGGACCCTATGCTCTCACGACGCCGAGCGATCTAGGATTAACACTTTTCTCACAACGATTGGGTGATAGGTGACACCGGGTTTTTGGGGTAAAAGGTACAACCAGCCCGATCGGTGAAGAGGGAATCCTTCACTTTTGGGGACATACGGAGGTCTTAGTGAAAACCAATCTAATCAACCGAGAGGGAATCCCCGTAAGAGAGATCGGAATCCACCAAGAGACGTGGGTGGGATGGAGATGTCATTTGGGAGGTGGGTGAGCCTCCCGTCTCGAATGACCTAATGAGTCGGGCGAACCCGGTACTCAATGCAATCTAATGCAAGAATTTAGCAAGGATGAGATGGCATACAATAAGAAAGAAAAACAATGCGACGATCAACAAATAACAACTAGGATGATGATTAAACTATCAAGAACAACAGCTAAACAAGTCAAAGATACTAGAAAAATATTGATTTTTGCAAGTTTGATTCAAGAGAAATGAGTAAGAGCAAGTAAAACTAAAGACTACAACAGGAAAAGAGTTTCTGGAAGCGTAGATGACCCGGCAGACGGGTCACCTACTGGTCTGGTAGGTGACCCGGCAGGGGGGTCACCTGCGGAAAACTGAAAACAGAGCCGAAGGAAAGCACTTAATAACCGGGGTCCCGCGGGGACCGAAATAGCATGAACTTGAAAGTAAACTAAGGGCAAGATGCTTAGCAATGACAGTAAATGGAAAAACAAGTGGGTCCACATAGGGACCTAAGGAAACGGAAAGCTCTAAATCATAAAAATAGGAGATGACACGGCAGAGGGGTCATTTGCGAAAACAGAACACTTCCGGGAACTTGTTTCTTCAAACCGGAAGGAGATCCACGCGGGGATCGACTAGATAAAAGAAACGGAGGACAATATGAAGATAATGATGGTGAGAAGGGGCTTACTTGGAAATGAGAGAACAACTAAGTTTGCTTCAAGCATGAGATGGTCCCACCGTGGTCGCCAAAAGATGTGGAACTCCCGATCTGGACCCGGTCCTTCTTCTTTCCTCCGGGTTGGAACGATGAGCGCCGCTCCTCCTTTCGGTTTCGCCGGTGGTGTAGGGTTGTGGTCGCCAGGAACCGCGGGTTCCGAGAGTAAAGGTAAAGAGACAATGTAAGTGTTAAAGGAAATGACCGAACGTACCTAAGCGGAGAGATTGTGTTGGGAGATTATGGGTTCCATCTTCTTCCTTTTCGGCCGGCCGAGAAGAAAGAGCTTGAAGCACTTTAGTTGTTCATACAAAAACAAGTAAGCCACGAAAACAAGTGAAAGTGGCTTAGAACTAAGATAGTGAAGCATCTTGCAAAAGAAGTGAACTAAAACCGCAAAAGGAAGTGGACTAACCGGATTGGGAATAACTCCCAACCCCCCTTTTTATGTGTTTTTGGATGATGATATATGATGTTACTAAGTTAAATATGCATGTAAATGTGATGATCTATGATGGAAAACATGGAAGCAAAGTAATGCTAGAAAGTGGTGAAAGAAAAACGGGTTTCAGCTTCAAAAACGGCAATCTGGAGTCCCAGGCGACCCGTCAGGGGGGTCACCTGGGCGACCCGGAAAGCGGGTCACTTCCTGCACCAAAATCTGGTTTACTCCCGGATGCTCCCGTGATGCTTTCGGATGGCTTTAAAAGCTTGATGACGACTCCCGGAAGCTCCTAGGACGTGGATGATGATTCCCCCTTTGATGTAGGAGCTTGAGAAGCTTCGAAATGGATGCCGATGAAGAAACGGGATGAAGAACGTCAATTTACGGAGGTGGATGGAAGTGGGAAGCTCTCAATCTCTTGGGCAATGAGAATTGGGGAATGGAAGAGGTTTGGAACTCTCTAAGGCTCTCTCTTGGGAGCTTGGGACGTTCTCTCCCTTCTAACACTCTTCCAACCCTTGAAAAAGTGGTTAGGGGGTCCCTTTTTATAAGCAAAAGGGTCACAGGGGCATTTCAGACATAAAAAAAACTTTTCAAAATCCGCAAGCGACCCGTCTGCCGGGTCGCCCAGGCGACCCGTCTGACGGGTCACCTACGAAACCATAAATGCATTAAATGCGCGTGCGCCGAAAGTTGGTCCGCCGCCGTCCGAGGTCTGCTACAGTGGCAGGCGACCCGTCAGACGGGTCGCCTATGCCCAATCGACTCTGACCGTCTGGACAAGCGTGCGCCGTTCACGGGTCACCTCGTTCACTTCGTACACTGTTTTGGTAGGCGACCCGCCGGCCGGGTCGCTTCCCGTACCTGTCCGGATTTGACGTCTCACCTACCACCGTCAGAACGGACGATTTGGCAGATGACCCGTCAGACGGGTCGCCTGGGCGACCCGGCAGGGGGGTCGCCTGGGTGACCCGGAAGACGGGTCGCCTGGGCAACCCGGCAGACGGGTCATCTACGCCCCCAGAGTTCGCTTTTGTGCCGTTTTCTTAGAGATCCGGTTTGTTTATCGGAAAACTCGAATACCTTCTAAGAAAACATGAATCTTAAGCTCCTCAAATAGGCAAAATTTGCGGGTCTACATTTGCAACCTACACAATTGGAGGAACTCCATGAAGTGTGTGTCGTAAATTTACTCATAACATTTGGGTTTCATGTTATACTTACCACGACCTTAGTTCCAGGCGTGTACTTTGCATGGTCATTGATAGAGTTGTATACTGAGAAGCTTTTTTTCTTGCACGTCCAATAAGATAAGGAAAAAATGACTTTCATTGTGGCAGGCTATGAGGAAGCGTTCTGTCTTCATGAAGTAATCGGCAGACTTGGTTTCTAACATATTTTTCACCCATTCTAAGCTATTCTTTAAGTTGAAAGTGGCCTATCTGGTGCATGCAAGGACTGATGATGGCACCAACCTAATGAACCAATATTCATCGGGGTGTACATCAATTTTATTCCTTAACAATTCTAATTATACCTCAACTGACCCCATCGATAAAAACTTCTTGACCTTGAACAATTCAATTGTTTCTTGGGCACATAAAAAATTTCTTCATCGTGTATGTCACAACATCAAATAGTGCCCTGAAAAAAAAAATTAATAGTTAGTTAAATGTAAATGAATAATTCAATTAGTGTAATTCGACACAGAAGGAGCATATGTAAATAAAGTAGTTGAGTGCAAATAACTTTACATGACTTCTTAACCTTGGTTGAGTTAGCCATTGCAGGTAGGTTTGTTTGTGCTCTTGAGGAATACAATTTAGGATGGTTTCGAAAGCATTACATCTGACGGTGTCAGTTGAGGCTGCATTCTTTCCCCTGCCCCTTCCCTTGCCACCCCTTCTTTTACTTCCTTTTATTTTATTGGGTTCCATGGGGGGGAGCTGGGGGAGTCTTCATGGCCATAGGTGGTATGGGCGCAGGCTCCATCTCTATCGGTGGTAGGAGCGCAAGGGGTTGTGGTTGTGCCTCATATGGTGACTGCAACCATATAGATCTTATTTGTCCAGTCCTCCCCTTTATCCTCTTTGCAATACACATCATTTCCTTGACAACTTCAATGGGCGACAGAGGTTGTTGGGAGTCTAGAGATTCAAATGGGATGTTAAACAATTCAGACATCAAATCCTTTGTACACTGTAGCCCCGCAGTGATTGTTGAATCGAAGTGTTGCCTTCGTTCACTCTCTTTGGAGACTGTAGTCTGTAGACACGCAAATTTTGCCAATTTGAGGAGCGTAAGATCCATGTTTTCTTAGAAGGTATTCGAGTTTTCCGATAAACAAACCGGATCTCCAAGAAAACGGCTCAAAAGCGAACTCTGGGGGCATAGATGACCCGTCTGCCGGGTCGCCCAGGCGACCCCCCTGCCGGGTCGCCCAGGCGACCCGTCTGACAGGTCATTTGCCAAATCGTCCGTTCTGACGATGGTAGGTGAGACATCAAATCCGGACAGGTACGGGAAGCGACCCGGCCGGCGGGTCGCCTACCAGAACAGTGTACGGAGTGAACGAAGTGACCCGTGAACGGCGCACGCTTGTCCGGACGGTCAGAATCGATTAGGCGTAGGCGACCCATCTGACGGGTCGCCTGCCACTGTAGCAGACCCCGGACGGCGGCCGGCCAACTTTCGGCGCATGCGCATTTAATGGCATTTATGGTTCCGCAGGTGACCCGTCAGACGGGTCGCCCAGGCGACTCGGCAGATGGGTCATTTGCTGTTCCGAAAAGTGCTTTCATGCCTGAAATTCCCCTGTACCCCTTTTGCCTATAAAAAGGGACCCCCTAACCACTTTTTCAAGGGTTGAAAAGGTGTGAGAAGATTGAGAACGTCCCCAACTCCCAAGAGAGAGCCCTAGAGAGCTTCAAACCATCTCCATCCTTCAAGCTTCATTGTCCAAGAGATTGAGAGCTTCCCACTTCCATCCACCTCCGTAAATCGACGTTTTTCATCCCGTTTCTTCATCGGCATCCAGTTTGAAGCTTCTCAAGCTCCTACATCCAAGGGGAGATCATCATCCATGTCCTAGGAGCTTCCGAGAGTCATCATCAAGCTTTGAAGGCCATCCGAAAGCATCGTGGGATCATCCGGGAGCAAACTGAGTCTTGGTGCAGGAAGTGACCCTTCTACTGGGTCGCCTAGGTGACCCCCCTGCCGGGTCGCCCAGGTGACCCGTCTGCCGGGTCGCCTAGGGCTCCAGATTGCCGTTTTTGAAGCTGAAACCCGTTTTTCTTTCACCACCTTCTAGCATTACTTTGTTTCTATGTTTTCCATCATAGATCATCATGTTTACATGCATATTTAACTTAGTAATATCATATATCATAATCCAAAAACACATAAAAAGGGGGGTTGGGAGTTATTCCCAATCCGGTCAGTCCATCTCCATTTGTGGTTCTGGTTCATTCCTTTTGCAAGATGCTTCACTATCTTAGTTCTAATCCACTTTCACTTGTTTTCGTGGCTTACTTGTTTTTGTAGGAACAACTAAAGTGCTTCAAGCTCTTTCTTCTCGGCCGGCCGAAAAGGAAGAAGATGGAACCCATAATCTCCCAACACAATCTCCCCGCCTAGGTACGTTTGGTCATTTTCTTTAATACTTACATTGTTTCTTGTCTTTTAATCTAGGAGCCCGCGGTTCCTTGCGATCACAACCCTACACCACCGGTGAAACCGAAAAGAGGAGCGGCGCTCGTCATTCCGACCCGGGGAAAGAAGAAAGACCGGGTCCGTATCGGGAGTTCCACATCTTTTAGCAACCATGGTGGGACCATCTCATGCTTAAAGCAAATTTAGTTGTTCCTCCATTCTCAAGTAAGCCTCTTCTCACTTTCATTATCTTCATATTGTCTTTTATTTCCTTTATCTAGTCGATCCCCGCGTGGATCTCCTTCCGGTTTGGAGAAACAAGTTCCCTAAAGTGTTCTGTTTTCGCAAATGACCCCCCCTGCCGGGTCATCTCCTATTTTTATGATTTAAAGCTTTCCATTTCCTTAGGCCCCTACGTGGGCCCACTTGCTTTTCCGTTTACTGTTATTTCTAAGCATCTTGCCCTTAGTTTACTTTCAAATCCATGCTATTTTGGTCCCCGCGGGACCCCGGTTGTTAGGCGCTTTCCTTTGGCTCTGTTTTCTGTTTTCCGCAGGTGACCCCCCTACCGGGTCACCTGCCAGGCCAGTTGGTGACCCGTCTGCCGGGTCATCTTCTCTTCCAGAAACTTCCTTCGTGCTGCAGTCTTTGGCTTTATCTACATTTACTTATTTATCTCGAATCAAGCTTGCAAAAATTGTTATTTTTCAGCATCCTTGACTTGTTTGGTTATTGTTCTTGATAGTTTAATCATCATCCTAGTTATTATTTGTTGATCATTGCATTGTTTTCCTTTCTCATTGTATGCCATCTCATCCTTGCTAAATTCTTGCATTAGATTGCATCGAGTACCGGGTTCGCCCGACTCATTAGGTCATTCGAGACGGGAGGCTCTCCCACCTCCTAAAAGACATCTCCACCCTACTCGCGTCTCTTGGTGGATTCCGATCTCTCTTCCGGGGATTCCCTCTCGGTTGATTAGATTGGTTTTCACTAAGACCTCCGTAATTCCCCAAAAGTGAAGGATTCCCTTTTCACCGATCGGGCTAGCTGTACCTTTTATCCCAAAACCCGGTGTCACCTATCACCCAATTGTTGTGAGAAAAGTGTTAATCCTAGATTGCTCGGCGTCGTGAGAGCATAGGGTCTGACCTATCATTGAGAAGACAATATTCTCTTAAGAAGCTCACTAATCTAAGGATTAAACAAAAAAATTGTGTTTAATCATTTCAAGCCTTTGCTTTAACTTGTTTGCACAACAAAAGCAAAAAAAAACAAAAAAAGGAGAGGGGAAACTCTCTCACAAAAATCTTTAAAAGTCTCAAAAAAACTTTTTTTGTTGCTTGGGGTAATACTTGTTTTCCTCACAAAAATCAAAACCAAAAAAATATCAAAACAAACATAACGAAAAAAGAAATCTTTGCTTGAGGTAAGTACTTGCTTTTCCAACAAAAATTCAAAACATAAAAAAGTCTTTTAAAAGAACCAAAAAAAATCTTCTTTTGCATAACGTCATGTCAGTGTCATCAAGGTCAAGCAGGATGATTGTCACAGCAAGTTACTACACTGCCAATGGGTCCGAGATGCAACAAGGAGGTGCACAACATCGTACATATGATTTTAGCCATATCTTAGGACCTCATGCCTCCCATGTCACTTTAGATCAGCTTCTGACCGCCGTCCACACTGTCATGGGTAGCAAGTCATCTATTGGCTATGTTTCTACCAGTCATGGTCAGCCTATCTCTACTCCCCGATCAGTGGCTCATCAACCCAGTGCACCCAGACTCGATCACTCCTACACCGGGTATGCCACCACCTTTTCTTCTTCCTATTCGGGCACAAACCCAACCAGTCCAGACTCGACCCACTCCAGCCCTTCAAGGCCATTGGCCTATTCACCCGCTATCCCTACTCTCCTCGTTCTTATTCAGGGACAAGCACACCGAGCTCAAACTCGGCTCGTTCCAGTCCCTCTCAGCCTTTGAGCCATATCTCTAGTCCGACACCTTTCGCCCAGCCTCCACTTTGCTCGCGGGTGGATCCCACTCGCTTAGCCACACCGACTTACCTTACTCATGTTCGAGCACCTCCTACACATCTCCCAGTGCAACCACCCTCTAATGTTGTCTGGGAACCCTCAGTCAACCAAGCCATGACTATTGAGTTCAACCAACTGAAGAAAGAATACAAAGAACTCAAACGCTTGATAGATCCCCAGGCAACCCCCAAAATTTCTATTCCCTCTTTCCCCTACATCCCTCCTTCTCAAACAGCGGTCTATCGTCGCTATGATGGCACCGGTAATCCATTTACTCATGTCCAATATTTCATGTATGAATCGTCTCAATGGCAAAATGATCGGAAGGCCCTGGCCTTCCTCTTTAGATGGTCATTAGATGGGACGACCCTAGAATGGTTTTATTCACTTGACCCGATGGAGGCAGGAGATTTTGATATAGTTAGAAAGAAATTTTTACAAAGATATAAGGATCGCATTGAGCCAGCCTATTCACTCACTGATCTAATGGCCGAGAAAATGAGAGAGAATGAGGACTTTACACAATATGCTGATAGATGGAGGTTGATGGCCGAGAAACTTGCATATACAATTTCTGAGCCGGAATTAGTCAAGATGATCATTGCTAATACCGTACCGGCTTTGGGCAATATTTTGGCCTTGCATTATCCCACGAATATGCATGATTTGTATGAAAGGGCAAGATACATTCAAACTCAACTTAAGGATACACCAATCATGGAGCTATACAATCCAAAATATCAAGCCCTTAATGAAAGTGGGAGTGCTAATGTTGTAGGGAACCCAATAGAAAACCCTAGGCACCGACCTAGGAGCCCTACACAACATAGGGTTATCTCTCAACAACTCCATCAGACTCATCAAAATCCTCCTCCTCAATTGATTGCTCAACCCATGGCTCCTTTTCCTCGACCAGTTCCTCAGCCCCAACCAGTCAGACGATTCATGGATCATCCTCCTCAATCGATTGCACAACAAACCTTGGCTCCTCAGCCTCAATTAATCATTCAACCACCGACTCTTCAACCAATTACATCTCAACCTCAGCCGGTTGCACAACCCATTATTTTTCAAAAATATTCACAACCGGCTAAGCATAATCAAACTCTTTCACAAGTTTATGCCCATATCCCAGAATTAGAGCTGGCTCCCCTTATTTGCCAATCGGTCATGACAATCTTGATCGAGTCTCAAGAGCCAACCAATAATGAACCAGATCAACTAGTGGGGGAATCTGAGCTTGAAATCAATGATTCTCTGATATATGACTCTCAACCTACCACTTTGGTACCCCTTGAGCTTGATTTATCCTCCATTCTTGAACAAACTCAAGAGGAAGTCAATCAAGAACATGATCTACATGTAGAAGAATATGAAATCAAACTCTATGATGATCCTCCTGAATCTAATGCTTTACCAATTATCTCCATCCCTCAGAAACCCCTAGAACAAGGCACACTCTCCATCATTGAACAACCTATGGAGAGGTCGACACTTAACAACCTTGGGTGGAGAATTATGGAGATGCTTGCATATCAAGCTAGCAAGGGCCTAGGCAAAGAATTACAGGGGATAGCACGACCAGTGCAAACCCTATTTTCAGTCACAAGGCCAAGACTAGGATTTTATGAATCAGCTCCTAAGCCTCAGAAGGGCAAGACAAGGTTAACCATCACAATTGGAAGTTTGAGTGATAATTTTACAAAGGAGTAACAATTTGAGGAAAAGGATTATAGCCCACGATTGATTCCCCGACCCTTGAGAATATTGGGGCCACTCGCGAGGCAACCCATAAAGAAGGTTGAAGAGAAGAGAAAATCCAATCACAAGCTGGCTAAGGCTAGAGGCAAAGAAATTCCAGGACCCCCTCCAACTGGGCATTCATTTATATGGCAACCTGTTAGGGCCGAGTTAGTCAACAATCATTCGAGTAGCGGGGTCCGGGGGGATAGATTATTAGGACCACCTCCCGCTAGGCAATCCCCCTCTCCAACTCCTTTCTCAAGGTCATCTCGACCTTTTAGACTGGGCCCTAGAGCACATTTTGGCCAATCAAGCTACAAAGCCCATCTTCAATGCTCGGGTTCACAAACCCACTCTCATTCTCCTAAACCAGATTTTCAAATCCTCAATCATTTTCAGAAACCGGGCCCAAGTGCCCAATGCTTATCTATATTGGGCCCATATGCCCATCATCCTTCCAAATTGGGCCCAAGTGCCCAATGCTCTTCTATATTGGGCCCATATGCCCATTATCTTCCTAAATCGGGCCCTTGTGCCCATCATCTTCCTAAGTCGGGCCCACGTGCCCATCATCCTTCTAAATCGGGCCCTTGTGCCCAACCTCCTTATAAATTGGGCCCATGTGCCCATCATCTTCCTAAATCGGGCCCACGTGCCCATCATCCTTCTAAATCGGGCCCTTGTGCCCATCATTTTCCTAAGGTGGGCCCGTGTGACCATCCTTTAGAATCAGGCTTGTGTGCCTACCCTTCTTAATCGGGTCCACGTGCCCATCATCTTCTTGAATCAGGCCTGTGTGGCCACCCTCCAGAATCAAGCCCCTATGCCTTCCCTTCTAAATCAGGCCCTTATGCCCAACCCGCTTCTAAATCGGGCCCACGTGCCCATCATCCTCACAAGTCAAGCCCTCGTGTCCATCATCTTTCTCAACCAGACCCATGTACCTCTCCCTCAACACTACCATCAATTCTCGGGCCATGGCCCTCACCCCACCTTTCCCAGTCAAGTCCACGTTCCCACCAATTGGGCCTATGTGTCCATCCTTACGAATCAGGCCCTAGTGCTCAACACTTGTCTACATTCGGCCCTAGCGCCCAACATTCTCTTACATCGGGCCCACAACCCCACACTCCCAAATTGGGTCCGTATACTCATCACCAATCTCGATTGGGCCCACATGCCCCTCCTTCAACACTACCATCGATTCTTGGGCCACGACCCCCATATCATCTAGTGCAACTAGGCCCATATGTAAACATAGCTTTACTAGTCTTTCTTCTTTGCGGCCTTTGCCACCCTCTTCTACTCGGCCAGCTCATATTCAAGGGTGGCAACTCGTTGTTGTAGATGCTCGACAAGTAAAGCGTTGTCACGATCACATGCCATTGTGCCATCTTGAGGTGGCACCTGGTCGCACCATAAAAAAAAGCACAATGTTCCTGCTGCACAATACCGAAAGGAACTGCTTTGGTTAATATAACAACATATATGAAATTGGTATAAAAATTAAGGATTACTCATTATCGTGTAAAAATAGTATTTCCTTCTCCGGTCCCATCCTTCAAGCTCTATCCCTACTTGGCACTTGTCGTGCCCGTAAGAGCATTGAAATTCGCGTGGTGAATTCTGAGCACAGATGGTAGGATCAGAATCAGCCACCGAATCGGTGGGTACCGATCCGATCCGATCCGGATCGGATCGGTCCGATTCTGAGCGATCCGCCAAAAGTAACAATGATCCGGAATCGTTCTGGATCGGTCCTTCAAAAAATGGTAAAACCTAAAAAAGTACCAAAATAACACTCTATATCGGATTCCGATCCTATCTAGAGCATTTTGGGGGGAAAATAGGCCTAAAATTGCCCCCAAAATGGTGCCGTGGTCGTCTTCCCCGCCTTAAACCCTATCGGGCAGGGAAGACAGCCGCGGCAGCCGTAGAGCCGCCGCGGCACCATTTTCGGCCATTTCCAGCCGATTTCGGCACGGAATCACCGAAATCGTTCCGGAATCGACTGATTCAAACGATTCTGGCCCCGATTCTATCCAAAAACACCGATTCCGATGGATGTTTTCTCTGGATCGGTGATTCCATCGAGAATCGGATCAGTCATGGCCGATCTGATCTAAGAATCGGCCTATCCCGATCCGGATCAGCCAATTCTGCATTCCTTGATTCTGAGTCATTGATGTATGGTACAATCAGTTACCATTGAATTGCATGGAAAAACATTTAATGTTACATACAGTTGTAAATAAACCGATAGATACTAACATACAAGAAAATTACAGAAAAAAACTCCATTAGACATTGCTCAAACTTATACTAATAGACAAGGAAAAAAATAACTTATACTATTAACATGTCTGGTAGCTGATGCTCAGACTACAAATTGTTAAGTATCTGCCAACAATATGTATGATACCATGAAATTCAACTTGTGATACCAGGAACTTACAAATCACTGTGTGCATTGACATATCGAAGTATGTCCATATGACTCACATTAGACAATATCATGTGGAATGATTCCTAAGAAGATAAATGAGGTCTCTATGAGGATTGATAAGGTATTTGATTACTGATAATGCGTTGGTCAGTTAATTCCTCCCGTTCATCCCTACGTGGTTTAACATTCTGTAGTGAATTGGTCCTTTCTTCGTGTTTTTTACTTTTTCTATTTTCTAGACAAGATTTGATCATGCGCCTCAGACCCTTCTCAGGTCTGCCTTTCAACTGAAGAGTGCCTTTATTTTGACCTTCTTGGACTACTTCTACTATAGGGTCATTAGACTGATGAGTTGAGGTCCCCCCAGTGTCCATAGGTGCTTGTGGAAGGAATTTGGAGAGTTCTTGTGCATTTTTTTTTAAAGTTTTTAGTAACTATTCATAGGTATATTGTCCCTTTGCCGCTGTTGCACATAAGGCCACTGCATTTCTCATTAGATGCATGTATCTCATCTAGGTTAATGTCTTTTCATCAGTAATGGTATTGTTTCTACAATGGCAGACCCAATGGTGACATTGGAAGCCCTCCTAGTCCATCTTGTCAAGACATAATTTGGTGAAATAGTCTTAATTTGTACATGTAAGAACACACGTATGGCATGTCTACACAATATACCACAGAACTCAAACTTCTTACATGAACATTCGACCGCGACATCTACACCTCTGAATATTTGTGCTCGATGCCAATGCTTGTCATCGTTAAATATCACAAATGTGAGAATCGGAGTTCTATAATGGTAGGTCAATGACCTTCAAATACTAGTCCTGAAAAATATCATACACCTCGGGGGTATATATCCCACTTGCTTGCTCTAACATCATCGACTGTACCACAACCACAAGTCTTCTAAAGGTATGCCTCATCTTGTGATTAGCAAGGTCTTGATTATACCTCTTATCTTCAAGGAGTTTTTCAAAGTTCTCGAAGAATAGATGCATTGTTTGTCTAATATCTAAGTAATCTTTAAGAAGCTTATTAATACTTTTACATCTTTGGGTACTAACCATATCTGTAGTAAAAATACTCCTGCCATACACTAGTGCCCATTTTTTCTTCTACTCAAACAACACTTTAAGCCATTCGTTGTCACTCAGTTGATATGTTGTCAACATGTTATGACATGCTTGCAAAAATGAGTCCTCTTCTTCATAGTCATAAATACATTTCTAAAAATCTTTCTTAAAGGTCGTCATGGCATTAAACACATGGCTCAGATGTTTGCATGCATTTTGATATATGTGCCACACACATATCTTGTGACAAGTTCTAGGTGGCTCTTGCACTATGGCATTGCTCATGGCCTTGTCCTGGTCAGTTAAAATAGTCTTTGGCTTTTTGCCTCCCATTACACTTACAAAAGTATTGAAAAGCCATCTAAATATCTCGATTGTCTCATCATAGAGTAAAATTGCACCAAATATTATAGATTGTCTGTGATGATTAACCCCTACAAAAGAAGAAAAAGGTCAACCATACCTATTAGTCTTCTATGTTGTGTCGAAACATAGCACATCTCCAAACCTTTCATAGTCCAAACACATCCTAGAATCAACCCAAAAAACATTGGTGATGAGGTCATCCTCATTGACTTGCAAGGAGTAAATGAATGTAGGATCTTTGGTTTGCCTACGGTGGAAATAGTAAAGCAATCCTCCGATGTCAAATTCCAACATCTGTTTTTGTCTTTTGCTTCATAGATAATTCTTTATGCCAATCTGTATGAAACCAAGGTTGCCTCTACCACCCACTTGGTTGGACATGAGATGGAAAAGCTACCTAGGTCTTATACCATTACTCTCACCAACATCCACAATAGAAGCTTCAATTCCAGCAAATTTTCTGTGGGGTCTAAGCATGTGTGCCTTGGAAAGACTTTCCACTTCATGATTATGTTCAATCTTCCATCATGCAATTTTATACAATCCATTTACAAAGAGAACAAAAGTAATCCCTGTCAAACAACCCGTTCAAGTCTCTAGCTGGTAAACAATAATCGTCTCATATCGTGAATCTTTCTTCCTCCAACCTTCTTTCGAACATACAAAGTGTGCTCTCCTTACAATACCTTGCTTGTCTTTCTTTAAATTTTCTCTTCTAACAATAAAACTACTATGTTTGGCATATTCAACATAAGCGGTATAAGCATCTTCAACGTTGGCAAACAATGAATCATAGGTAAGTCCCCGTGTGAGTGTTACGGTAACATTAGCCTCTTTAAGACTTTTTACGTGTTCCCTATCCATAGGAAGTGCAGGTGACAAAATCTATGTTGGGTCATTAACAAAGTGACATTCACTATTCATGCTAACAAGGTCACTTTCAGTGTTTTCCCTATACATAGTAACTGTCAATGTCATAATGTTTTCATGTCAAAAGAGTGTATACTTTTATGACGAAAAATGTGACTTTACAGAAAAACAATAAATTGGGGTACGTTAGAAATAGTGGAAGCACCAACTTTAGTTGATTCCATGTACGATAGTAGACATACCATGAAATGGAGTACATTTTGAATAGTAGAGAAACGATTAAAGTCCATTTAGGACTATAGACAAAGGATGTAATTACAACACACAGTAAAACACACTATAAAGTACTCATACTAACTTCATAGAATGGTAAAAGTAATGCAATAATACAAGCAATGTTCGCCGAAATGAAGGACAACAAGCGGCAGTGAACCACTCAAGACCTCGGCCAAAAGAAGTTGAGGACATGTATTGACCAAGTAGAACTTGCCTTTACCAAAGATAAAAATCGTTGTTCGTCGCCGCAGTCACCGGAGAGCCTTCCTATGTGCCTTTGTAGTGGCCTTTGCAATGGCCGTTTGAATTAGCTTCATATGAGGGAGGATGAGAGAGGGAGAGATCATCATTACATACTTTAATGGTGATGTAAAATGGCTGACAAGGTAGTCTGACGCCATTTCAGCTTCGCACGTCAACGGGTCTCAGACGAGGAGCCGGTACCGAAGATGGAAGAAACGCTATCAAGCCTCCTTGTACCGACCGGTGAACCCTCCTTGACCTGCTATTGAGCCTCCGACAAGCTACTACCAAGTCCTAAATCATTTTCTTCCCGCCTTTACAATTTTTTGAAATATTAAATTTTATTTTACCTAACCCACTACCGAGCACTTGACGAACCGCTATCGAGCCTCCGAAGTGACGCTACCAAGGCCACCGTAGAAATGCTACCGAGCCTTCATTATCTCACTACCGAGCATTGAACAAATTGTTACCTACAGACGTTCAACTAACCTGCTATCTCGCCTACCTAACCCACTACCGAGCAGTTGACGAACCACTACCGAGCTTCCGAAGTGGCGCTACCGTGGTCATCATAAAAACGCTACCAAGCCCTCGTTATCCCACTACTAAGCATTGAACAAATCGCTACCTACCGACGTTCGAATGACCCGCTACCTTGCCTACCTGACCCACTACTGAGCACTTGATGAATCGCTATCGAGCCTCCAAAGTGGCGCTATCGGGACCATCATATAAATGCTATCGAGCCCTCGTTATTCCACTGCCGAGCATTGAACAAATCGCTACCAACGGCTTAATTGACCGGCTACATCGCCTAATTGACCGGCTACCGAGCATTCGAAGACCCACAACCGATTGGGTCTGTACCGAATGTTGTGGGAGACCCTACCAACTGTTCGGCAATCGTTACCGACTTCATAAAAAAATTTATTCCTTGAGCGTGTCATCAACAGGCTGGCATGTAGGTATTAATGACGATGTTACAGAGACCGAAAAGACAGCTAGATGCTGCTTTCTGATCATTGACAGTCGTTCGACGTCCTTCTCCGTCGCCATATCTTCGTTAATCGTGTGTCTCTTTGCCGGATGGATGAGGCACATTACGCCAATTTTGACGTGATGTTTTCCAATTAAAGACGGTGAGAACTCCTCCCTTCATCCGGGATTGAGGGGATCCGAACTCTCGTGGAAATAGTTAACATCGGTACTTAATCCGAGGTCCAGCGGTAAGAGCTGTCTGCCATCCGCCGGTTCTGACTGCAGCCTTCCGGAGGGGACGCGTAGTCCAAAACAAACAATTAAGGGGCAGGCACGGGACAAAGGAAGAGCAGGAAGCAGTGGTGGCGGCGAAAGGGAGAGAGAACCCCATCAGGAAGCAGTCCACAGCTAGCCACGGCAAACGAGCGGCCCCAAACGCCCATCCCCCCACACACCACACCGCCAATCTCCCGCCCGTCCCCTTCCCATCCCCACGCATCTCCCCCCGCGCGCGCGCGCTCACCTCAGCGAAAACAACGAGAACTCTATAAGAAAACCTTATCCTATCACCCCCCTCTCTCTCTCTGGCTCTATCTCTTCCATCCCTTCGTATATCCCCATCTATCTCTTTATCTCTTAATTCCCTCTGCTCAGCACCTCCACCTAGACTCTTCTCTTCTCTCTAACGGGTCCTTTCGTCTCGGCTCAGCCGGCCGGTCGCCGAGTAGCCGGCGCCGGGGGCGTCGTGTCGCCGCTGTATATAGCTGCTCTGGGTGTACGTCCCGGGAGGCGCGCTCTTCCAGTTTGGAGACCGGAACACCGGCGGTGCGCAGCGGGGACGTAGCCGGGGTGGCCGGCGACGATGGCGCCCAAAGCTGGGAAGGCGAAGCCGCACAAGGGCAAGGTAGAGAAGAAGAAGAAGGAAGAGAAAGGTAACCGCAGTCGCATTCCTCTCCAACCTTCGACAACCTATGGGCTCTATCAGTATCCTTCCTCCGATGAGCTTCGGTACAATGCTAGCTTGTCTTTCTCTCGCAGTCCTGCCGACGATGCTGGACATCACCACGGAGACGCCGGACTACTGCCTGCTTACTCTCAAGGTAAATCCAATTCTGTCCGTCGGAAATATATATATATAATTCATTTTTGCAGATAAGTTTAAAATTATTTTCCTCGTGACAGTCCCGTCTCTACTTTTACACGAGTATATGTCAAAAATTACGAGGAGGAAAGACATTTGTTCAACGGAACTAAATCTATTCTATACTAGAGAATGCATGAAAGGCTGTTTAATGATATATATTGAGAAAGATAGACAGGATTTTCATGTTTGTTAAGTTTGGTCCTAACTAGTTATCTCAATATCTAAATTTTGAAAATTTTCACGTAGCGTCACAACAAGTTAGGCTTTGGGGTTATGTTCTTCGTGGGTCTACTCTTGTTACTCTTGTGCCTAAGTTGGCGGAGAGAGAGAGAATGTTAAGTGGATTTCATAATTTCATATTAGATTCTGGAGAGAGTATTTTATCTTTTTAAACTTGATCCTAATTATCTCGTCATCTAGATTTTAAGATTTTTCATTTGAAATCGGAGCATGTGAGTTTTTAGGACTCTTCTCCGATGACCCACTCTTATATTCGCTCGACATTATTCTGTAATTTTCTATCATAACTTTGACGATGGTTGGACGAGAGAGAAAATTTTAAATGGCATAGTCTTCACATTAGATATTAGAAAGAGTAATTCCATGTTTATTAAATCTAATATTAGTTATCTCAATATTTAAGTTTTAGAGTTATCTACGTCATATCAAGCTATTTTTTTACTTGAACATTTGTTTTGATATACACGAATAAATGTACTTTCTTATTAAGTATCGTAAATTATTCGATGACTCCACTAAACACTAATTTAGTGAGTTCTATCACCTTCGGCCCAAAATGTGGAACGGAAGACTGCTTCTGGTTTCATGTTGTAACATCTTCAAATAAGAGAAGGAATGACTACTCTATGGTACTTAGACGGAGTTGAACAGAAATTTAAGTTTGATACATATGATTGTGATTTGACTATTTGATTCCCAAACTGCAGTTCAAATTTCTTAAACAACTTCACATGCAGTGGGAAAATTAATTAAATAAATAAAAGATACGTCAACATGGAAAAGGAAAACAATGCTTACCCTTATGAGAACAGCGCAGGTAAGAGCACGACATCCACGGTTCCACAATCCACCTTCGTTACATCCACCTCGGTCTCCATCGCACATCTCCGTGTAATAAAAGCTCCGTCTTCGTCCGAGGAAAGGACCGTCTCAGCGATAAAGCCGTCATAATGCATGTTAGCCGGCTTTCTAACGGCTTTGATACCCTGCGCAGGGAATATCGACGGACAGGATCTTGGACGTGCGGAAGCTGCTGGCCGTCCACGTGGACACCTGCCACCTAACCAACTTTGCCCTCTCCCACGAGGTCGGCACGCGAGCGCTCTCTGTCTCGTCGCTCTTCGCTGCGCTCGGCAATGTTAGATACTCTTAGATGGGCCCATTCTCGAGCCCAAGAATGAGCCCAATATCGGAGAGCCGGAGCCCAACGCTAACAACGTTGTAATGTACAGGTTCGAGGGCCCAGGCTGAAGGATTGGGTGGAGGTCGCGTCTCTCAAGCCATGCTACCTCAACATCGTCGAAGGTATGGGACTAACGAACCTGATCTCCAGTTCACGCCAACTGAGTTTGTGAGCCCAATTGGGAGCCCAATAGACCAAAAAATAAAATAAAAATCTAGTGAAAGTATTTTATGGAACATGTCGTACATAGTATGTAGAGAATGATCGGATTTTACATCCTGGAAAATTTATTTACAACATGTCATAAGGTCAATGCATGTGTATTCCTCTTAACATAGTGTTTGCACCCATACCCTTGTAAAAGATTTATTAATTGCGTATCTTTTATAGTTTGAAAACAGTTCAGTTATACCTTTGAAAAGTAAAAAAAACTGTTTTTACTAAATTCTAATCTTTACTAAGCTCTGATCTTTACATAACGTTCAGAGACATATTTACAAATATGAGTATCTTAAAGGGGATAGCAAAAAAAAAAGAGTATCTTAAAGGGGATAAACGTAAAAGACCATTACTTTTTCTTTCGCGCCATTTAGCCGTCCTTTCGTCGTCGTCTCTTCTCTCAGAGGACTACACGGAGGAGCTCGCTGTCGCCCACATCCGTCGTCTCCTCGACATTGTCGCCTGCACTACCGCGTTTGCCTCCTCCTCTTCAAGCAAGCATGGCGGCCCAGCGTCCAAATCAGACGCGCTCTCCGGGACGTCTCCCTCGGCCGGCCCGTCTAGGGAGCAGCAGCCTGAAAACTGCCGGGCAGACGGTCCGAAAGCATCCCCGAATGGAGAGGTCCCGCTGGCCACTGGTGCGAAGCCTACAGCTGCCAGCAGGAACCCCAGTTCGCCGACCGGTGATGGACCTAAGAATGGGAGCTTTAAGGAGGAAGCTATTTACCCTCCACCAATGCTCGGGCAGTTCTACGACTTCTTCTCGTTTGCTCACCTGCCTACACCGTTCCAATGTTAGTTTCTATCGATCATGTCGGCTTCTCTGCTTCAAGTTTTCTTCTCTTCTCCTCATGTTTTGTAAGGAATCGCATTTGGAACTATTTCTAGACATCCGGAGATCTTCCCGTTCATTTGTGGACGATAAAAGAGAGGATGATTTCTTCCAAATTGATGTAAGTTTATGGTAGGTCTTAATGGCACGAGTCTCTGATACATTATTTTACTTTATTAAGTTTCGTTGGCAACTTGTTTGTGGGCAGGTGAGGATGTGCAATGGGAAGCCAGCGACAATTGTGGCATCTCGAGCGGGCTTCTATCCTGCGGGTAAGAGGGCCTTAACAAGCCATTCCTTAGTTGGTTTGCTGAAGCAGATTAGTCGGGCGTTTGATGCTGTAAGTTGAAACATGAAGGAATTTTGTCCGTTGCATGCTGCTTGTGTTTTTAATCCTAAACAGAGTCTACTTGCAGGCTTATAACGGTCTCATGAAAGCCTTTACGGAGCATAATAAGGTAAAGTATCTCGTGTTAAGTGGCTTAGAGATATGATATGGGTGCTAGGCTTCTCGCAGTTTGATAAATTGCTACAATATACTAGTAGATAAGTGATATTAACAGCTCTTTTCAAGCCTTTAATTTCGTTGTGCATTCTAAGTCTGTAGCCTGTAAGAGGTTTTCTAGGTGAAAGCATTAAATAATCAATTAGTCATGCAGGATACTGAAAGGAAATTTCTAAATAAAGCAATAAAGCATGGTTGCAGTATTCCATAATTTTTTCCTATTTATCGCTAAAAGTTCCTGGATAGTTCAGTGGAGGAACTGTGTAGCTTCATGTTGAACATCACCAATCTTGTGTTATTCTAAAGGACATGCAGATTAGTATTGCTTTTGCTGCCAGCTTGATGGAAATCGCCTGTGCAAATATTGAATTATATTTTATCTTGTTCAGTTTGGCAATCTTCCATATGGGTTCCGTGCAAACACATGGGTCGTACCTCCAATCATTGCTGATTCACCATCTACCTTCCATCCCCTACCAACTGAGGACGAACACTTGGGTGGAGATGGTGGTGGTCAAGGTAGAGATGGGAAATTTGACCATAGGCAGTGGGCAAAAGAGTTTGCCATCCTGGCAGCAATGCCCTGTAAGACTGCAGAGGAGAGGCAGACAAGGGATAGGAAAGCTTTCCTTCTTCACAGTCTATTTGTTGATGTCTCTGTCTTTAAAGCAGTTGCTTCAATCCAGCATATCATTGGCAGCCATGTATCTTCAAATGGAGTACCAAAGGGCGTTCCAGCTGGTACCATATTTGAGGAAAATCTCGGAGATTTGAAAATTAGAGTATCAAAAGACATACCTGATGCCAGTGCAAAGCTGGAAACAAAAATTGATGGTGCCCATTCTCCAGGAATTTCACCTGAAGAACTCGCTAAGAGAAACTTGCTTAAAGGAATAACTGCAGATGAAAGTGTGACTGTTCAAGTAAGCGTTAAGCAGTGACATTATTCATTGCAATTTCTTTTTTTTAAACACTGATGAATCTGATGGTCCTGATTACTTGTTCAGGATACAGCAACTCTAGGTTTGGTGATAGTCAAACATTGTGGATACACAGCTATAGTCAAAGTCTCTGTAAAAGATGCTTCCACTCTGAGGTGTTTGCAATTGAATGTTGATATTGATGAACAGCCTGATGGAGGTTCCAATGCCTTAAATGTTAACAGGTAAGCATCTAAAAGAATGAAGATGTTCTTTTTTTTTCTTATTGGTTCTGTATTTTTATGCTAAAATTCGCAGAACATATTTTGTGATTGAGCTGTTAAAACATAGATAAGTTCAGCATAAAAATAATGCTTTACTCGTCTTTGTCTTCTCAGTTAATAATTTATCATTTATTTGTTTTTTATTCTTCTGCTTGTCTAACAGCTTGAGAATGCTATTACACAAGTCATGTTCTTCTCCTCAGCCATGCTTCGGACCGCAAAATTCTCAAGGACTGGATACTGAAGAACTGAAATCTGCTAGGTCCTTGGTGAGAAAAATACTCACAGATAGTCTGGCAAAACTGCAAGAAGAATCAACAAAGAGCAGGAGATCACTCAGATGGGAGCTCGGCGCTTGTTGGTTTCAACATTTACAAAATATTGTGTCAGGAAAGGTTGAACCTGAAAAAAGTGAGGAAATAAAGGAGGAGCCTGTGGTAAAGGGACTTGGAAAGCAAGTTGGCCTTCTAAAGGTGATTAAGAAAAATAAGGATGACAAGATTGCCCAAGCTGAAATAGGAAATATAAGTTCTAGCTGTAATGGCCATGACACAGAAAAATCACACAGTGTAGCTGGTACAAACCAAAAAGAGCTGAGCAAAGTTTGCTGGGATAAGGAGATTGCACTTTCGAAGGTGCTTCCTGACTCAGCGTTTGAACGCCTGAAAGAATCAAACACTGGTCTCCATGATAAGGTCCTTTCTTTTAACAATCTACAAGTCTATATCATTTGCTATTACTTTTTCTTTATGTAACCATGTCAAACTTGTAAAATGTTCTGTTAATCAGAACGTCTGTCCACATCTTTATCTTGTTATCTAAGACTTTAATCTATATGGCTTACTAGCTTCAACCATCCGAGCTCCAATGCCCTTCATCTTCTGGAGGACTGGGCAGTCCCTGGCAATTGGAACAAGCAGCAATTTTGAACTTTCTGCTCTCCTTCACTAAGCTGTTAAGATTCTTTATCTGAATGTGATATTTGTTATCTCTTCCCCTCCCTCCTGTTTGATTGCATTTTTTTGGCAGTGGTTTCATAGCAGACATTGCTTTTGTCTTGCTGTTCTATCTACTGGATATATATCATTGGGTTTTCATTCTTTTGTTGTTATCTTTGTTATATCAATGAATTGCTCCCATCTCTGTGGACAGTCTTAAAAAAATGGCTTACTGACACCTCTCTAGGCCACAATTATTATTATTATTATTATTATTATTATTATTATTATTATTATTATTATTATCATCATCATCATCATCATCATCATCATCATCATCATCATGTTTAGTAAGAATGAAGGTTTTGCTTTTATTTTGCTCACTTCTGAATGCTAAGTAACGTAATGTTGTACGCCATAGCAAAGTCATGGATACTTTCTTCCTTCTTCATTTCTATTTTGGAAATCGAAAACATTTATGGTCTTTGTGCTCTATAAGGTATCATTCCCATCCCTCAAAAATTTTGGTTGCTTTTCTTATCTTATTTAACTTTTTAGAGCTAGATATTAACTTAAGTTCATTGTTTTTTCCTCTAGGATTAATTCTACTAAGATAATACCATCTCACACTCTACTCACTATTATTCTATCTTATTAATGATCAGGACATGCCACATTCTTCTTTGTGTCATTTTCTACACAACACTATATTACTCTATATTTCTCAATTTTTTTACATTTCCTTATTGCCCATTAGTCCATGGAGTGTTTGTGGTGTTAATCTTCCTTCTCTTTATAACATCACCAAATTCTGTTAGTTTTATGTGAACTGCCTAATATTTCAAGTATCTACTTTTATTTTCTATGATATTCCTTCTTTATGGTTCTTTCTATAGTAATGCCTATTTTCCAATTTTACCAATGTCCTATCTTGTTCAGTTCCTTGACCACATTGACATATGATGTATGAGTTCTTACTTGGTACTACATGTGGGTTGATATGGGGTGTTGGTTGCAAGAAATGTCATCTACTCTTACCTATCCTTACAATGCTCGTGCACAAATATAGTGCATTGTAAGTAGAGGATGTCCTTGTAATATTGTATGAGTACATACTTATGTTGATTACCTTGTATTGAATATCTACTCTTACCATCTAGAGATTGCACAAAGTGCTGCAGGCTCTTGCAGCTCCTTGGCCCCCCTATGGCCTTCCAGGACTGGTGGTAACATCTTAGTCATGGTCGAAAGGTTCTCAAGACATCTTCAGCATCTATGTGGCAGTGGTGGCAGCCATGGTTGCCTAGGGAGGGAGGGAGAGTCTTCCTCGCCTTACCTTGTTACCTAGGCAGTTGCCTCAACCACCTTTGATGAGGTCCAGGTTGGGATCAGCCTACTCAGCTGGTTCATCTCAGCTGACCTAAGATTTGCCAGATCTACCTCCCAAGTTTGGACAGGGTAATCCCAACTTGAAATGGGCTTGGATAAGTTGATTTTAACCAACTCAGGCCAAATTGATGGGTCAGGTTAAGACATGGACAAATCAGCCTAATTCTAGCTGATTCCAATGTTCCGTGTATCAAGTGGATCAGTCTACCTAGTTCTGATCAGAATGTTATGTTTAAGTTTTCCATTGATGATTTTCACCTACCATGTCCCTTTTTATTTGGGCATGTGACTTGCTAAGTACAAGAAAACGTGGATGGAGTTTGTAGCTTACAAATTTTCCCAACAAAATTTTTTGATATGATTTCACCAAATTGATTTGGAGCTGTTTTTGGGCTAATTCCCAAGTTTTCTAGCAGTCACCTGAGGAGCTACTTGATATGGCACACAAGTATTATGACGATACTGCCCTACCAAAGCTGGTAAGTGTAAATCCTTTTTCATAGTATTAGAAGTATATCTTGCTCTTCATAATACCTTGGTGTTGATACTACTTTTGTTTTTTTTTTCAGGTAGCAGATTTTGGTTCCCTTGAATTAAGTCCAGTTGATGGGAGGACACTAACAGATTTCATGCATACTAGGGGATTGCAGATGTGTTCCCTGGGACGTGTTGTGAGTAACACAACTTGAATTGCCTCTTGATGCTTTTACATATCCATTCTGGTTGTTTTTAGGTTAAAATTTGGAGACTTTTAGACACCCAAGATTCCAAATAACTACTTATCTAACTTGATCTTCTTGATTATTAATCTTATTTTTATTTCTGAACTAGGTTGAACTTGCTGACAAGCTCCCACATGTTCAATCACTGTGTGTCCACGAGATGATAACTAGGGCATACAAGCATCTGCTCCAAGCAGTCATTGCAACAGTTGGAGTTGGTGACTTGGCTAGATCAATAGCCTCATGTCTAAATATTTTATTGGGTTCTTCACCCAGTGATAACACTAGTGTTGACTTAGATAATGATGCTGATCTCAGACAGAAATGGGTGGAAACTTTTGTTCAGAAGAGATTTGGATGGAGATGGAAAGAGGAAGATTCCTATGACCTGAGAAAATATGCAATACTTCGTGGGCTTTGCCACAAGGTAATCTTTGCAAAGGTCTTATTATGAAATCAAGGATAATACCTCGGTAATAAAAACTTGGCTGTTTTTCCTCTCAACCGAAAAGAATTTACTTTTCAGGTTGGCCTTGAGCTAGTACCCAGGGACTACAACGTGGATGGTCCATCTCCATTTAGAAGTTCTGACATTATTAGCATGGTCCCAGTATACAAGGTAAGACACATGTCTCTGTTGGAAAAGCTTAAACGACCCCATCATAAATTGTCACTTATGATGCATTATGCAGCATGCTGCATGCTCATCTGCAGATGGACGAACACTGCTGGAATCATCAAAGACATCTTTGGACAAAGGCAAGCTAGAGGATGCTGTCAATTATGGGACAAAAGTATGGATCATTGCCTTTTTGTTTTTAGATCCTTACCTGTCCTAGAGTAGGTGATATTCATTAAGATTCTAACATTTACCCTCCTAAAATCTTATATCTGAAGGCACTTGCAAAACTTGTGGCTGTTTGTGGTCCTTACCATCGAATGACGGCAGGAGCATATAGTCTTTTGGCAGTAGTTCTTTATCATACTGGTGACTTTAACCAGGTATATGCATTAGTAAGAATAGATTCTTTCAGTGGAGTTCTTTAATGCAACAAATGTTACACTGTAGTAAGAAATTTGGTATAAAGTTAATGGTGACGATTATTTCTTTTTAACTGTTGGTATTCACCTTTAGTTGCATATCACATATTATGAGAAATTTACTATAGTGGATAGTGGTTGATGGAATTAAGGTAGGAACTCGATGTAAATGATGTACTTGCCTGATTTAAATCCTATCAACCAGTTTTGATTTTATTTAGCTCACATACAAAAAGAAGCCTCTTAATGTTGTTATATAGATTATTGTCGTGCATGATTATTGACTTATTGGTTGCTATGTTTATAAGATGTCCGAAGGTGTTTTTGAGGATACAAGTACAAGGTGCTTAAGCACTTAGGCAGCTGCTTAAGCATTGCCTAGGTGGCAACCTTAGAGCTAAAGGGTTGTTGTATCTGCAAACTAACACCAAAATATGTGGTTAAATGTAAACATTTGATGTAATATGTAAGAGTAGCTAATTGACCAGTAACTAGTATATGAGGTCACAGTTGTATATCAAAATATAATACTATATACTAGAAAGGGGAATAGAGTAACTGAGTTAGATGACAACAGGAAATCGTGGCAGTCCATGGCATCTTGAATGGCCTTACCAGCCTAGGCAACCACTTTCGCATCTTTCTGCCCTGAAAAAAAAGTGATTTAATGCCTTGTGGAATTGATTCGTGCTATGTTTCTGTAGATGTGCATGCATGCAACCACCTTGACAACTATAACTTCAGGTCATATGGTAGAGATATTAGTTAGCAGACTTGCAAATAGGTAAAATTTGAAATCGATTTTTTTATTTATATGAACATAATCATGTATATTTTAGACAGTTCAGTTGTGTAGTAGTAACTGCAAACTCATTCCAAGTGAACTTCTTTTAGATTCTCATTTATGCATCAGATCGCATTTATATAGGGTCTCGGCCTCACTTGGGACTTTTTGTGTCCATGATATGTTTAATATGGTGGAGCATCATCTGGATAATGCAGGAAAAGTAAACAAAAGAAATCAGAAAATGTAAAAACAAAGGGTGTTTGAGAGAATTGAAGTTGATGGCAGCTCAAAATGAGATGAACCGGATACAAAGCAATACTGTACCCTGAAGTGATAGGGCTGCTTCACTTTTTTCTTTACTTGAGAAGCCCATACATAAATTGAATGAAGGATAACAATGCTATTAATATGATCAGTCCTTAATGCGTGGCAAGGTGGATTTTTGTTTTTCACTTTTAGTGTGTCTGAATGCTTACATATCTAAGTTGCTTTAAGCTTTTGGTGGTGAATTTATTTTTCATACTTGCTGTTTTTTTCCAACTTGACCAATCATTAATACATGTGGATGGTGCCGCATGGCATAAATGAAAAAGTAGAATTTATGCATATTATCTTTACCAACACATGTTTTCACAGTGCTATTCCTGTCAAATCAAAGGTCCATAAAAATGCTACAAGAATCATCCACCGTAACAAATAATGTCTTCTATTAACAGTTTATGAGGGGATCATTATGTGAAAGTCCATCAATGAGGGGAACCCCAAATCTAATTTCCAGTGAAGTTGATGCATCCTTGAAGAAGCTACAATCAAAATCAGATGCTTCAGCATCTCTACATTCATTAAACAAAAAGAGTGTCTAACATTCTGTCAAGGTGAATATGATTCCGTGTATCTTTGGTTTGTAATAACGAATTTAACCTAAAGGGTACACCACATAAGACCTTTAAGCTTCTCTGCAGAGTTAGACCCCCATTGCCCACCATGACAGGTCTACCAATCTGACCCACGTCAGATTAGTGTGAGATCAGCCAATTCATCCCTGTTTAGCCCGATCCCTGCAGAAAGAAGTTTCTGAATCAAACCTCCCCTTAGGATCTAGTTGACAAATGCTGATCCTGATCCCCAATCTATAATTAGCAGATCCTGATCTGGATCAGCCCATCATCCAAACAATGGATCATGAACAATAGTTGATGGGGGAAAAGACTCGATCTATGGTTAAGAAGCTAACAAATGCAAACAAATCTGTTTCTCAAGTTCGGTTCTAGGTCTCTCAAGTTTTAGATGTTCTAATTAAGAAATTTTAAGTTTGGTTTGCTCTCTCTTTTAAAACTAATCAGGAATAGAAGAGATCGCCAGTTTTGAAAATCTTATTAGATTTTGAAAGTTGGTCTAACTAATAACGAATCAAATTTTAGTTATTTGGAGGAGGGTTCACTCTAAAGATCTCGCAATAGACCAACAACAATAGGAAACTGGCTAGGACCTAATTCGCACCTAGCACAACATCTCGAAAACTGAATAATGGGAAAATAGAATCAAACCATACAAGGAAGAGAGATTAGAGAGTACCTCCACATCAAAGTGTGGGGAAGTCCTTCTTCGGCTAAGAGATAGGTACCCATTTTAGTACAAACAATTTTTAGAAATAATTATAGAACCAAATTTGGCCCACACCTCACAGGGTGATAATTGGCCTACAACCAATCAATGAAAGGGGTGTCTATCTTCAGGTTGACAGATCCTCCAATTAGCTTTAAGGTTCAGCAAGTTGCACATTCAAACTGCCACCGGATTCTTACAATAGCGTGATCACGTACAGGTTGTTGGAGAGAACAACTTGGATGGGCAACCTCAAGGTTTAGGCTCAGGAATTACATCATAGCCCATGGAATCGGTGGAAGTTACTTTCTGTACCAACTGATTAAATCAGCATGTGCTAATATCGGCAACTCTTTGAAAGCTACCAGGATTTAGCATCTTCCATCATCATTTTCCTTTTAATATTTCCACTGTAGCCGAACAATAAACCTTTAGATTTGCTAAGAATGACAATAAGTTCCCACGGTAGGTATACTAGTGGACCATTACACCAACTATGTCAACTTATACCGATAGCTCAGGTTTCACATCATAGCATTGAAGGGACTCAAATTTAGCACGTTTCAAGACAGAGAGGACTAATCTTCATTCCGAAGGCAACTGGTTTCAGCAACAATATACTATAAGAATGTCACCATCTTTAGATTGGTAGACGGGCCAGTGTCAAGATGGAATAGCAGGAACTTAGAATAAACTGGAGGATATCCAATATTCAATTCGGAATGCTAAAGAATAGTATCACTCAATTATATAGAGTGTGTCTGCAGAGCAACTCTATCAAAATCAACCCAACTGAGCAGAGAAGTAGAATGCCTCAGAAATCTAATTAGGGACTGAATAAGGACCAGTCCTTCAGGTGAAGTTAACTGCTAAAGAAATAAACGGAATAATCATCATGAGGCCAATCCTAGCCTTCAAGTATAGGTAAAATTTGTTTCATCACAACTCCAGGCTACCATCAGTATGTATAACCAAGGCAACATTGTTGTGGTAAGGAACAACAATAGTTGGAAGTTTGGAACCAGAATAAGAAAATAAGTCCATCAGTTTAGATCTGTCGAACACAATATTGGAAGTGAGAAAACTCCACAGAAACAACTCTTCGCTATTAAGCCTCTGGTGTAGATTTCGGAGGCGGCAAAGAAGAAATCAAGTATCACCAAATAAGTGTCCTCGGTTAAAGAATAGGTACCAGGACTTCTTCATCGGCCTAGATCACCTCAGAAATATTTAAGAGTCGTCATAGCAGTAAGCTCTGACCAAGAAGGTCTATATTGAAGGGAGAAGAACACCATTCGAGTTGGCCATCACAGGAGCTACTGAAGGAGTTCTTCAAAACACCCGAAGGACTACCTCCATTGAAGGTGAACTCTATTGAAAATCGACCTGAAGAGATGGCAGTAGGTCCGGATGAGTGGGAGAATGAACTTCCATAGGAGCTCGCCAAGATCACCAGTAGACGAAATAGATCCAGCCAATCTGGAGGAAGAAGATCAGCCATCGTCGAGTGGAGGATCACCGCCACAGGAGCTCGCTGGGACTAGTTGAAGAGTAGTCCAACGCAGGTCGGATTGAAGAATAAAAGTTAGAGGAAGACGAGGGGAAGAAGAATCTCCAAAGGCACTTCGTGAGATCACCATGAGAGGAGGGAGATCTGGCAGTTGATGGCACTGCTAGGGTTTCGCCATCGGAGAAAAAGAGGGGAGCTCACACGGATATGAATCGCCAAGTGAAAGAGAGAGAGGCCGAGGGTTTAAGAGGAATTGGGGGAGGATAGAACCGGGAAAAACTCAACGTATCTCAATAGCATTTGATGTAACCTCAAAAAATAACGTTTAAAGATTTTGTCTTTTGGAAATTCATTTTCCATTTGAATTTGAATTAGACCATAGCATCGACTTCTTAGGAAAATAAGTGGTATTCCATAAAAATACTAGCTAGGGGCCATGATATATATAAAATTATAATTTGAGGTTGTTAGGTTCTTTGAAATTGATTTTGACCTCTCCCCGTCGGATGGTGCGAAGATCCGACGTTAATTATATCAAGATTACTCGAAAACCCTTGATAATACATCCACAAAATAAACATTCATACAAACACATAGGAGAAAACAACCCCATGAAATTGATGGAATGCAAGCACTTAATTTGTTTTGAATTTTGGTTTGAATTGATTGATTTGAATTTAATTAATTTATGAGTTGTTTGTTGATTTAAGTTTAGTTTGATTTAAGCTTGTTTAGTCGAACTTTAACTTGGGTTTGATATTTGACAGTTTTGCTTATTATTCTGAATTAATTTGAATAGGATTTAGGCTTAGCTTACAGAATTTGGTTTGTTTGGAAATCTGATTTAGTTTATTTTTTAAGAAATTGGGTTTTGCTTATGGGTTATTATTTTATTCACTTGGTTAAAATTGACTTGCACAGATTGGTTTACAGGTTCAATTTGATTTAGTTTGAATTGAATTTATTTCATTAGAATCTATTTGAATTTATTTAGTTGAAATTGAATTGAATTTGGTGCTTGACAGATTGTTTAAATTTGGAGTTTTGTTTGACAGTCCAGTTTGGTTTAATGTTCTATTTTTTTAGATTTATTTGGATTTGTGGTTTGCTTTATGGCTTGGTTCAGGTTCTGTTTATGAGTTTAATTAAGTTTGTAATTGGTTCAAGAGTGCTTTGATTGATTGTATGAAGACTCAGGCTCCAGATTTTGTGTTTTGAAATCCGTTTTGAGATTTAGTGAGTTAGAACTTGTTGATCTTTGGATTTGAGAGTTTGATTGGAATTTTCAGATATTTCCTTGAAACTTTCAGATTTCTGGTTTGCTTGAACCTCGTTTGTATTTGGACCCCACTCAATTTGGAGAAAATTTAATTTAGATGTATGCTATTAGGATTTGGTTTAATTTTGATTAAATTTGATTTGAAGTGGGATTCGGTCAGCTGAGATTGATGGGTTTGAAGAATTCTATTTGAGATGTGTTTGAAATTGATCCAAAATTTCCTTGAGAATTAGTTCCTGTTGGATATTAATGCTCAATTGGATTTCTTCTTTTTAACAGTTTGATATTAAATGTGTTTTAAGCAAATTTAATTTGGTATCTTTTAATATTGAAATTTTCTTCCAGGACTTAGTGAATTTCCAAGCTTCCGAAGACTGTTACTTTTTAATTGTGTGGGTTTTTGAATTTGATTTCTAGCTTGATTAGAGGATTTGGTTTGTGATTTAAGCTTGGAGCTTATTTGAGAATGTCTTAAATTGATTTTTTTTGCAATCTTCACATTCTGACTGAACTTGAGGCATGTTTTGACTTAGAATCCCTTACCTTAAGCTTTGCCTTGGCAGATTAAAAGAAAATCTGATTTACACCACAAAACCGCCAGATTTTTACCCCCTCCAATTTGAACAACTCACTTTAGAACATGATTTATGTTGACTCAAGGATCTCCTGAAGCTTTTGACAATTTGAGAAATCTGATTTTTAAACCAAATTAATCTCCTGTTAAAGATGGCCCTCTGTACCCCACACCAATGAATCCTACATACCCCGGGCATTCCACTCTGCAATATCTGCACCCAGAAACCTAATTTCAAGACAACTTCTTAAACAAATTTGCTTAATGATGAAAGAAAATTCCAGATTTTTTTTCCTTCTGCCTTAGTCTTGAAGACCTGTTGTTATTGTCCCCCCCTACCCCAATCAGGATGTGCGTTATCAGTTTTAATTGAAATTGTAATTTATGAAGTTAGATTTTTTTGTTTGCAAGTCAGATCAGGCTGTAGCTTGAGAATCCTTTTATTTTGCAGACATTGACCTTGTCCAGAGTTCAAGCTTGATTCAAGGTTCAATTGGCATTTGATTACTCACAGATTCGTGTTCTTTTTTCTTTTTTTTTAAATGCTTTGCATCCCATCGATTCAATGAGGCCATTGACTCCTTCAATAGTACATATCAGAAATAAAGTTTCCTGAATGTCTTTTTTTTTGAAGTTCATGGTCCAGAAAATACAACTTTACAACTTTGACTTGTTTCGAGAACACCTTTGCTCAATCCTTGATGAATACAATGACTATCAATCCTTGAATGGAATGCACCCAGTCTTACACAGACTTACGGGTATTTCCCTTCATCTTCTTTTTTCTTTGAACTTCATTAGTATATAATCGGCTTATTGGCATGTTGGTCATGCACGGCCTCATATAACTTAATGAACACGGTATGACATTGGGGTCATTTAACGACCTTTGTATGTCTACCTTAAAAAGTTAAGGGGAAGGTTTGGAACCGACCCAGAAATTCTTTTACGTTTAGCCAAGACTATGTGGAGGGTTTTCAGCCGGCCAGATGCCCGCCTCGGTTTGTGAAATTAACTTAGTGAATTTTTTTTTTAATTTTTGTTTATTTGTTATTTTATTATTATTCTTTGAATTATGGGTCAAGAAGCGTGCTTAAAAGTCGGCCTATTGCTTTCCTATTTATTTTGATTCTTTTAAATTATGCCGAGACCATGTGCCGGGTTTTTAGCCGGCCAGATGCTCGCCTCAATTTGTTTAATTAGTTAATGAATTTTCATTTAAACTTCCTGTTGATTGTGTATTTTAAAAGTTCTTCTCTTTTGAATTGAACTGTCCCTCTGGAGCACTGTTCACGTAGGGCCACTGGGCCTTCGCGTGGCCCACAGCCGCTGCACCTGTCAGGCCTCCCCCTGGCGGGTGCTTCTTCTTCTCCTTTTTTTTAAACACCTTCAGAAGGTGGGCCCCACAACTATTGACCCGCGAGTCAACACCCCCGCGTAGCAACTTCTCGCACGCGTGTGGCTCACGCGACCGGCCCCTCCCCGCGGCCGCGACTTCTTCTTCTTTCTTTCTTTTCCTCTCCTTTTTTTTATGCGGGCACTGCTCATATGTCCACTGTGGACATAAGTTGGGCAAAATAAACCCCGCGGCCTCCACTGTTCACCCGACTACGGAAGGTGCTTACGGCGGAGGCGTGAGAGGCCCGCGGCGGCAATAGCAGCTTCAGGGGAAGGTTCCGGTGGCGACGACAAGCTCCGGGGGAGGTCCCAGCTGAAGCAACTTCCGTGTGGACTTCTGGCAGCTTCGGAGGGTGTCTGGCGATTGCGGCCACCGCAGGAGGACTTCCGGCGATTGCAGCAACTCCAGGAGGGCTCCCGGCGATTGCAACACTTGCAGGAAGGAGGGTGATAACGGCGGCAACTCTAGGAGGGTCCGACGGCTTCCGCAAGGTTCCTCTCTGTTCTCTTTCTCTCTCGATCTTCTTCTCTCGCTCTCCCGATCTCTGTTTCTGGATTTCTATCTTTTTTTTTGAGCCTCCTCCTCAACCCTTGGCTGGCTTTATATAGGCCCGTGTGGCCTCCAGGGGAGACTCCTTCCGTTGGGAAACCTGCTGCGAAGGGGATTCCGGCTCCGAGGCGGACTCGGAACAATCCCGCAATATGTGGGATTGGCCCGCCTCTCTTTCCATCCTCTACCTGGCTTCTTATGACAACCACTGCCACCGTTTAGTGTTGGTTCTGGAGTGGAGTTCGACATGGAGTCGGCTCTTTCCCTCCTCCGACAATTTATTTATTCATTCATTATTTTTTTTTCATGGGTTCCTCCGGAACAAATCTGCCATAGAGGGAATGGTCTTCATGGGCTCCTAATTGCTGGCTTCATGAAATGCTAGCCCGACTAGGCTGTTCTGGGCTCCAACCGTCCAGCTCCTGCCTCAACCGGCACTCCTTCAGGCACTGGCCCATTTCCTTAACACCTATACGCATGGTAGTTCATGACAGTATGTACGTGACATGTCCTTCATCCTATATGAATATTTTGAGTGCCAACAGCATTGTATCATTTCATCATCTGTACAAGAGGAGTCCGGGGCCTATCTATAGGACCAGATCGGAATTTCACTAAAAAACGGGAAAGACGGGAGAAAATGGAAAACGGTTTTCTAAAATGCCTAGAAAATGGGAAAATAACCTAGACATCTTAGAAAATACTAAAAAAAATGAAAATACAACGAAGTCATCCAGAAACATACGGTCCAAAATCTCCAAGCCAAATGGAACCCAACTGTCTCTGCCGTCGACCATAAATGTGCTTAAATCGGTGCCAATTCCTAGTGTCCTCACTAATAGTGCAACATTTGTCAATGCTAAAGACCATAAATGCCAAATGCTATTTTCATAATTTCAGAATGCCCCTTGTTTCCAATAGTTGATAACTTGCAATTTTATTAATTGTGTATAGGAAGTTTGATAATACAAGATTAGGCACTATGAAGGAAGCATGACTTGTATGCCCTGGTGGCTGTGCATTTAGTGAACATTTTTATTACATATCATCAATGATCAGCATCGACTTACTATCTATATGGTGCCATGGAAATTAGCCCATTAGCCAAAATCCGCTGGTGGGGTTACCCCGGTTTAGCCTAGTTGAGCCCGGGTTCTCATTGGTTTTGGCCAGTTTAGCCTTGGTCCACACCAGTTCATCCCAGTCCAGGCTAGCCCAATATACCTTGACTGGTGGAGACATGGTGAGGAAGACTCATTATTTGGCAGCTGAAGCCTGAAGCTGTCATATGATGGAGGGAATTCATATCATAACTGACTACTGAGGAAAATAAATCATAGCTTTTCTATTCCATTCACTATCTAAATGCAACTTTAGCATGCCCCAAAGTCAATCAAGTCACGCAGCCCTAATTTCCAGGTGGAGTTGCAGTCATAAGAAATAAAGAATGAAGAAGATATGATCGTGTGAGTATATACATACAATCAGATGAGATGAGTGGTGTATGATTTGAATTCTTCATTTTGGTAATCAGCAGGCCATCCTCAGGCCGTTGGGTCTGTGATACAATCAGTTGTAACACTTGAGTTTTTATTCTTACCTTGGGAGTTGAGATTATGGGGCAGAAGGTTGCGGAGATCACTCTCTCTTTTTCATTTTATTGTTCTTCATTGTTTTTTTACATAATACCATTTTGTATTAGCAATATTGTTGATAGTACTTGAGTGCATGTAATGCAATGCAAGTCAAAGGGATGAAGATGAGACTGAGACATGAGAAAATTCAACATAATATGGTTCTCTATTTAATAGTCATTGATGTGCTGTTCTTCCAAAAATGCATAATGAGCTTAAATGTTGTACTTCTGAAAGACCTTGCAATTAAATTGAACCAGTTTTAATACCATATTTAGGCTATTAATATCAAATGAAGTATTTTTATCAAGTTATTAGATGAAAACACACGTTAACGTGGTCAACTCAGTCCTATGTGATTGCCACTATTACTTCAGGTTTATGTCCTATTATATCATGCTCAATGCCTTTATGTACAAGAGCGCTATCCCTTTGATCATTTTCACCGTTGATACATTTTTTATAATGGTATACATCTTTTGTGGTTGTCCAACCAGAAAATGCATATAAATAAGAATCCACAAATTCATTTCAGATTTAAATGTGTAGGCCACTATCTACCAACAAAAAGCTCTAGATATTAATGAGAGGGAACTTGGTCTTGATCATCCCGATACAATGAAAAGCTATGGAGATCTTGCTGTCTTTTATTACCGGCTTCAACACACTGAGTTGGCCTTGAAGTAAGTTTGATGTCTGCATCATTCTCTAGACTTAATTTCTTGTATTACATTTCTTTATTGTTGTCATCGTATTAGTACTTCAGTGTGACCATTGTATTATTTCAAGTTAACAGTTATAAATTTTAATTTCCCATTATTCCAAAAACACTGCCAGATAACAATGCCTGGATGTTTTATTACACCAGTTATAAGTGAATGCTTCATGAGGAAATCAGTTCAATATGAAGACAGTCAAAGAGATAGTATAGGGGTCATTGGATGAGAAAGACAGCTTGTTGTGCGAGTTTTGAAGGAAATTTTCATCATTCAACCATGGACATGAAATCTAGGGTCAACAGTTAAACAGACTAGTGAATGATCTGCAGTCCTTAAAGTTTTGTTAGGTCCTGAAAGAACATACCAGATAAGAACATTCCATTAGATCGCCGATGAAAAAAAAAAGAAGTGAAAGAGGAAGACATTAGTTAAAATTGAAAGCCTTGAATTTGGTAATTTGAAGTAAGCTGCTAGAAAGTTATGCATTTAGGATTGTTTGCATATGTATCTGATGGGGAACAGACTTGACTTAAGACTAAGAGACTAACTAGACGCAAACAAATCTGTTTTCCAAGTCAGGTTCTAGGTCTCTCAAGTTTAGATGATCTAGTTAAGAAATTTTAATATCGGTTTGCTTTCTCTTTTAAGCTAATCAAAATTAGAAGAAAATACCAATTTTGAAATCCTGATTAGATTTTGAAAATCGGTTTAACTACCAATGAATCAAATTTTAGTTATTTGGAATTAGGTCCGCTCTAATGTCCTTGCCAAAGACCAACAGCAATTTGTAAACTAGTTAGGACCTAAATTGCACAAGGCATGGCTTCTCAATCTGAATAATAGTAAGACAGAATTAAACCATACAAGACAAGTGGTTTAGAACGTGCGTCCACACTTAAGTGTGGGGAAGAAAATCTTCGGCTGAGAGATAGGTGTCCCTTTTAGTACAATTGATTAACAAAAATAGCTACAAAACCAATTTGACCTACACCTCACAAGGTGATGACAGGTCTACAAACATTATAAGGGGTGCCTATCTTCAGGTTGACAGATTATCTGAAAAAGCCTTTGGTTCAACCCAACTTTGCTTTCAGGAAGGTCTTCATTCATTGAATTGTTCTCTAACAGGTTATTGAAGTTTTAAGAAATCAGATATCAACATTACATAGGTTGATTTCATCATCGTTTGGGCTCAGAGATTATTATCGTGGCCATGGAATCAGGAAAACCAGTGTGCTTCTTCATCACTCAGAAATCCTTCCAAGCAATCTATTACTGGCAACTAATTAAAAGCTACCGAGGCATCACAATATTCTGGTTTCTTCATCATTTTCCCGTCTCACACATAGGCAGATCTGGAGACCGCCATGACTATAGGCTCCAAATATAATTTCAAAATCACGTTAGGTCGGAACCGGCTCAGAGTAACAGCAATGAACCATTTCCAAAAAAAAATGAATCAGTAAAGATTTCCTGAAGATGGATGATACCCAAGAAGATCGAAAACGCACTAGACTGGAATAGGACCAGTCAATGTATCTCTGTATGCTTAAACCAATTCTATGATTAGAACGGGACAGTCAAAGATACTCCGAATTCAGATCAGTCATCTTCAGAATCTAAACAGATGAGTAGAACACCATACGAGGTAATAATCGGGACTAGAAAATGGACCAGTCCTCTCAATGGAGCCACAAATAATCAACATCGGTCAACTGTAAAGAAGTAATAGATTCCACAACCAGCTCTCAACAGTATGAATCCACCGAATCAGAGCAGAAGGGATTTCAAATGCTGTACTCTGGATTGGAGAAGGACCAGTCCGTTGAAATAGATGTACTAGAAACTAATCAGTGGTAAAACCTTCATCAGGCCAACCCCAGCCTTATGATGATGAAAACGATTGTGTTTCACGAACACAAGGCTACCGTTGGAATGTAACTCCGAGGCAACACTTGAACCAGACTAAATGTAGAAAACCAGCTCGTATGAAACTTCAGATCAATTATTCCCAACTTTGAATAGATCTGGAAATAAAGAGTTCATTCGGAATAAGATCCATCGATTTCCAGCTTGAAGAGATACGAAGTATTAATGGAATCAACTTCTTCACCACCAGTCACCAATGGCAGTGCATCAGAAGTGGCACCGAAAGAAGTAGATCTTACCAAACTGTAGCCCTCAGAAAAAAATGGGATCAGGATTTCGTCATTGGCCTAGGTCGCCTTAGATATAATGAAGGATCGTTGCAGTAAACTCCGGCTATGAAGATCCACATCCAAAATGGAAGATCTCCACTCGAGATGGCTGTCGCAGGTGCTATTGAAGGAGATCTCCAAGAGTGTCTGAAGAACAGCCTCCGTCGAAGGTGTACTTTGATGAGAACGGTACTGAAGAGAAAAGTGTTGATCTAGACAAGTGGAAGATGAACTTCCACAGGAGCTCACCAAGATCAACACTGGATAAAGTAGATCGAGAAGATCTGAAGGATGAAGAACCGCCGTCATCGAGTGAAGGATCACCTCCACAGGAGCTTGCCGAAACCAGCTGTAGAATGGTCCAACGCCAATTGGACCGAAGAGAAATAGGTAGAAGAGACCGAGAGGAGGAAGATTCTCCCAAGGTGCTCCACGAGATCACCACGGGAGGAAAAGGATCAGGAGATCGATGATGCCGCTAGGGCTTCGCCATCAGAGAAAGCCAAAGTGAGCGACCGAATGAGCTTGCGACGCGCAGAGAGAGGCAATACGAGGGTTTAAGAAGAGCAAAAGGGGAAGGGCAGATTCGGAACTCTGAAACTCAACCGGTATTTCAATTTTTTTTCATTGGATCATCTCCCTCCTCTTTACATCGAAGCTCTATTTATAAAGCCGATCCAAGGAAATACAGAAATGCTGAAAAAAATGAAAGAAATGTAGAATTGAAAAAAAAGCATAATTGTTTCCTAAAATGCCTAAAAAATATTTAGACATTTTAGAAAATTCTAAAAAATGACAATGACAACTAAGTCACTCAAAAATGTAAGGGCCAATATCTCCAAGCCATATGGAGCCTAACTGCCTCCATCGTCGTCCGTAAATGTGTATGAATCGGTGCCAATTTCTAGTGTCCTCACTAGTACCCCCGTGAGTATGTGTATTTGCATGCATATCTTCAAAACTTAGACTATGTACTCTAATTGTCAGTTAAAACTGTCAATCAGTGCAAAGCGTTTTGCATATACCTTTAGTGGTCAGGCTAGGGATATGATCACCACACCAGCAGCTTTAATATACAATCTAATAGGTGCTTTATAGGGGTATACTTGGAAGTTTGAATGTTCTCTGGAGTATACATTCAAAAGCTCATTCTTAGCATCTAAAGATGTGTATAATCAGATCAATACTGGATTCTTGATATGGGTTAGGAATTTCCTTAGAGCTGATCATGTTAGTATTTGTGGACACCTATATGGCTATATCCAAATGTAATGCAAGACTGAATCCGTTAATTACCCAAAATCTGCTGAAATATAATCAGTCAACTATTTAAATTTTTTTTTTTGTTACCATGTACATTCTATGATGGGGTGCATTTGTGAATCAGAGTAGTCCATACAGAAGTACCTTCCAACTGGAGTACTTGTGGCAGTGCTTCAGATTCTTAGGAGCAAAAGTAGATTGGAGTTGCACAGGCATTGAAATCCATCTTGTTGCAAACTCAATCTAGCACGATTTTAGCTGTCACCTTATATATGCAAGCTCTATTACAGGACACCATCATGCAGCAGCAACCCATGGAACCAGCAAGGTGATGCCCAACAAAGCTTGTAAGGCAGCTAGAGAACCACCAAAGAAACAGGAACCATTGCTGCTCATGCTCAAACTGGCAGTTCTTTCTGTCACTCTTTCTCCTCTCGGTCATGCAGCTCCTGAGTTATCAGTGAGAGTGAAGGATTGGTCAAATCAGCTGGCAGTCAATGGAGCATTCCAGCAAGGTATCAATGTAAAGAAGCCTCCAACAGCGTGAGGTAAAGAGAGGAAACAAGGATATGAGGTAGTAGTACAGATAAAGGAGAGGGATTTCCATAAGAGGTAGGGAGACGAGAGGGAAGGCAGAGAGCAGGTGTGCAGAGCATGTCACAGTTGCCATACTTGGAGATGTGAGTCAACTCTACCTGGAATTTAACCATCTATTAGTCTACATGGACTCAACAAATGAGAGAGATAGGAAAGGGGAATGGGAGAGTACTGGTATGAAGGGCACGACATAACCACAACCACCACCATAAGAAATCTGCAAGGTGACCTACAAACAATATGGTAGTTGAGAGAGATAGAGAGAGGGAGAGAGAGAGAGAGAGAGAGAGAGAGAGAGAGAGGAGTGTACATAAGTGAAACAGATTAGTCTACCATGTCATTCATGTGCATCTCTGGAAACACAGTGTGCTGTGAGCCGATATCAACCTACTGATGTCTGCTTTTTCTATTAGGCTCTATGGAGCCATTACTAATTGAGGGAAAATCAACAAAGGCAGCACTAAAGACAGTCTCGCACCTCTGCACCACATTGGCAGAAGCCTGAAGGGCAACTGGGTACATTGGTTTTGTGATGGAGATTTAAAGCTCGTGGTGAAGTGAAATACTGTATACTGTCCACTTAAGTAGAGGGACAGAAGAGTAAGAAAAAGAGACATGATAACTAGGATTTTCCCTTCTCAAGGAAAGGTTGGTTATGAGAGGGATACAAAATTGTGTCTACAGTATCTTCTTTTTGAAGGAGGTGTTAAATATAAGTACTTTTAGGGAGTTACTAAATGGAGCCTGAATTTCTGGCAGACATTTTTTAGACCTTGATTACAACCTTTTGCTTTTTCTGGCATGAATAAAAAGGTCTAGATAAACATTCAAAACACACGTTATGTCTCCACTTTTGTAGATAAACAATCCTGCATGGGGAAAAACAGTTCCAAGAAAATGCATTTGGCAGTGGATAAATGTTTCAGAATTTAGGGAAATCTCCCTAACTTGCATCTGAAAGTGGTCCTACATGCCTCTAAATGCGCCTAAAACACACCTTATGGCTCCACTTTTGCAAATAAGCAATCTTGAATGGGGAGAAACATTTCCAAAAAAATGCATTGGGTAAGTGGTGAAATGTTTCAGAATTCAGGAAAGTTCTCAAACTTGCATCTGGAAGTGCTCCTAAATGCCACTACAATGCATTTTTTCAAGGATTTAGCATTAGATAATTTATTTCAAGCCTTGTTTCTCTCTTTGGCTTCATGCTTTGTTTCTGCCTCCATCCATGAATAGGGTAAATCACAGTAGTGACATTTTAAAACATTTTTGCCCACTCTTAATCCGTGGCTACTGATGATGTCCTGTTGAAACTTGAACTTTCTGGCTATGCTTTGGTCAATTTGGTGTACAAGAAATACTCGCACTTTTTAAGATCATTTTGACAACCTGAAGCTCATCTTTGATCTGTTGACAACCTAGGTTTTGGACCGGTCAATGGCTCATTTTGGGAACTCTTGGGAAGTGGCTAAGTTCGGGGAATTGTCCTCGAAGCTTACAAATTTAATGTTGTGTTTTTTACCTCTCTACCATCTCGGTAGTGGGGTATTTTCTTCCTTTTTTCTCCTGTAATTCTTTTACTTTCATTCTTTTTTTGTTACCTTTAAAAGAATTAATAGAAAATTTGGCCTTTGGACGTTACTCAAAATAAAAAGACATTGTGCTTCACGAAAATGCAAAATTTCTATTTGGCCTAAAAGTATCTGCAACATAGGGGCCATTTGTTTGCACGTAAAATGTGTTACCTGGACACGTTTTCCCAAAATGGTGATCCTTCTGGTTATTTGGTTGCACGTAAAAGGCTGGTCAAAGGAAAACAATCTCCTTTGACCATGTCGAAAGCAGGATTTCGGCGTCCCAAAATTTTGGACGGAAACCGTTTTCTATAATGGTTGATAAAATTGACCTGAAAATATATTTTGTTAAAAAAATATATTATTTTTGAATAAATGCTGTCAATTTTAATAAATGTAAGTTACATTAACATATTTTATTTAAAATTTATTTCAGTAGATAAAAACTAATTTCATTAATAAAAAATATTTTTTATTTATATTTGGTGATTGACATAAGTACTTCAAATTATATTTTTTATATAAATAAAATAATAGATCATATTTTAATATATTATTAAAATGTTATCGGATCTAATCTTTTCTAACATGATTTATTTTTATGTGCTATCAAATAAAGTAAATATTTTAGAGAATAAATATTTTATATTTAATTATTCTATTGTTTAAATTTTAAGTTGGTAGATATCAGGAGCATGTTTTATTGACAAAAATTATATTTTTAGGAACTATGTAACTAAAAATATTATAACACAGTATTTAAGCAACATAATTTACAAATAATTAAATAAGATAAATGATCTCATAAGAAAATATTTTCGGAGCAACCAAATGTGATCATCTGGATTTAAAATTCTCCGAAAATGTTATGCAACGTAAAAGGTTTTCAATGATTTTAGTTTTACTGGGATCCAAATGGACCCATAATTTTGTTGTACATTACGTAACCATGAGAGATTATCCTGTCATGGTTTATAAATCAACTGGACTCCACCAAATTGGCATTAGAGTTTTTATTTTTCAAATAAATCATTGTTTGAAGGAAAAATGTAGAGTTGTGATTCCTGCCATCATATTTGAATATATTATAATAAATAAAAAAATTTCACAAAAAGACTGCAATGTGTGCAAAGAGTGCCATTGAAGCATTGACAAGAGACCAAAAGGAGCTCCTTTTACATGTATTGACATTCTTGATGTTGTATCTTTCAAAGATGATTTTCAAGAGTTATTAACCTGATTTTATTTTACTTTTAACATTTGTTTATTTGCAAAAGACCCTAATAGATTCTGAAGCCTGCAGATCTTGATGTCTGTATTGGGCCAGGTATGTTAACCGTGCACTGTACCTTCTGCACTTGACATGCGGCCCTTCACACCCCAACACAGCTGCAACGTATATCAATGTGGCAATGATGGAAGAAGGACTAGGAAATGTCCATATTGCACTAAGATATCTGCATGAGGCCCTCAAGTGTAACCAGAGACTACTTGGAGCTGATCACATACAGGTTTTTTTACTCTGTAAAGGTAGCTTCTGGTTAGGGTCCTTCTTTTACCATAGATTCTAATTTGTTTCTTGTTTACTCTGCAGACAGCAGCCAGTTATCATGCAATTGCCATTGCCCTTTCTTTGATGGAGGCTTACTCACTGAGTGTTCAGCATGAGCAAACAACACTGCATATACTTAAGGCAAAGCTTGGAACAGAGGATCTCCGGACCCAGGTATCCATGTTTTGTACAATACTAGATAATCTTTTCCTACTGCCATTTTTCATCCTGAAATGTTATAATCTCATGCAGGATGCTGCTGCATGGCTTGAATATTTTGAGTCTAAGGCACTAGAACAGCAAGAGGCTGCAAGAAATGGTACACCAAAGCCAGATGCATCTATAGCTAGCAAAGGCCATCTAAGGTAATTGAAGTGAGCATTGTTAATTTTTACTGATCTTTTGTAATACCAAGATTTGAATGGTTGAAACTCGCGACCACCATAAGGTCTAAGCTGGTACTGGGATGTTGCAGAAGCAGTCCTTTACATTTATGTTTGCCGTATAACAAATGAAATTACCCAACAGACTGACATGCATTTATCTTGTGCTACATGTACACCCATGCATGTGTTACTTTTTTAAATTGTATAATCTGCAATTCATATCTATATTTTCAGAGCCTAGAGGCAGTAATGCTAGGAACCCCCTCCTCGTCCCAATGTATGGGGGTTTATGTTAAATCTAACGTTTTTCTATATAATAGCATATTTATATAGGTAATTATGATGACTAAGGCATAAAACATATGACATTTACTACTCTCATCAATTTATTTGCTTTAAATCATTTAAATTCAAGGATACAAAGAAATAAATCTTCATATTTGTAAGTGTCAACAATTCCCAAAGGTTATGTTGTCTCATAGGTCTGAGGCAGCGAGGGTTTCCTCATCCTGCTTTGGTGCCCAGGGCACTGCCTCTGTCACCTTTCATGACATATTTATAAGTTAGAAACATTTGTAGATGTTTAGTTTCGGGAGACAGATGCTGGTTACCATATATCAAAAGAAAGCATTTGTTGTTTATTATATTAGACTGCTGTTGTAGATTACTTCTGATGGTCCAAAAGATGAAATAAAAGAAAATGTCATTTCCACTATGTATATGCATTCTTTTGGTTGACTGCCTTGTTCTTGTCTGGGGATTGCTTTTGATGCGTTACTGTTGAAGTGAAGGCTAGACATGTTGCTGCTGCTTTTGCTTTAACTGTTTGAATGCATTGGAAATGAATGATCATATCATGCCCATGAGTGAAGGAGATGCTTCCATATCTGAAGAATTAATCAGAATTCAGTAGATCACTCTCAAGTGTCTCTCAGCTATATTTGTATTCATTAGGGGTTTGATTCTTTTTTTATTGAAGATGGTGGGAGCTTGATTATCTCAATTTAAATTTTTTTGGAATCATTTATCTTGATGGTCTTAGGAACAAAAGCTATGATGGTTCAATCTATGTCTTCCCAAAATTCTTGATGCATGTCAAATTTTATACATAAGTCTGGATCATTAGCGAGGATTAGCCATCCCCAACAACACCCAGTTAGGTATATAAAATATTCCTATAATGTACCTTGTGCTTTGGCCTGCTCGATGCATGGCTCTATACCTACATCGACAATATTTTGTGGAAAAGTCATGAACCTCAAAAGTAGCTGCTATCTAGTCTTTTTAACAAAGTTTCTTCTTGTTTACCGAGAGGTGAAGTTTTGAAAACATGCATTAATTGTAGATGTCTGTGTCAATCATATTCTACTTCTTTCTTCTTATGTTAGTGTATCAGATCTTTTGGATTACATAAACCCAGATGAAGATCTAAAGGCGAAAGAAAACCAGAAAAAAGTAGCACGCGCAAAGGTACTCATTTTTTTTCATTTTGGCAATACCAAAATATTTATTCTGTGGTTATTCTGTGGCTTTCAAAAAAAAATTATCTTAAGTTTTTTCTTTATAAATTCTTGCATTTATGTGCCACAGATTAAATGTAGAGGAAGTCAAAACCAGGGAGAATCAGTAACAAATGGAGATCAAAACGATACAACTTTGACGGAAGATTATGCAATGAAGGAAGCTCCCACCAACAAAGAGAGTAATGACAGAGTTGAGTCCAATGAATTCAAGAATGATGAGAAATCTGATAGCTCAGTTCATGTATCTGTGCTGAACAGTCACGAAGACATGACACAGGATGACTCTTCAGATGAAGGATGGCAAGAAGCTGTGCCAAAAGGACGTTCCTTGGCAGGTCGAAAACCACTAAGAAGGAGACCTAGCCTTTCAAAACTTAACACGAGCTCCTTAAACAGTTCTGAAAATTCACGATATAAAGCAAGATCACCTTCTAGTTTTCCTTCTCCAAGAACATCCTCAAATGAGGCTGCTTCAGCTACTTCTCCAGCTTCAATTCCAAAGAAACTAACTAAAAGTTCTAGCTTCAGTTCCAAACAGGCTAATTTAGCTGCCACAGTGAACAATGTGGAAAAGCCTCCTAACACAATGCTGTTATCAAGTAGTCCTGCTACTTCGAGCCCATCTTCTAGGTCAACTTCTTTGTCAAGTTCCACCAGCGTTCAGTTATCAAAGAAACCTTTGTCTTACAAAGATGTTGCCTTGGCACCACCTGGGACTATTGTAAGAGTTGTTGAAGAGGTTGCCCCTCACGAAACTGAGGCATGCGATAAGAACAATCTGTCATCCAAAGGCACAGAAGAGATAGGGCAAAGCAATAGGGTAATGGATTGCCAAGACGAGAAAGAAAGTGAAACGAAAAACGTTCCAACATCTTCAGAAGTAATTCACAGTAGAATAATGGAGGAAGAAGAGACTGAAAGAGCAGGATCTATTTCAAAGATATCTGTTGCTGATAATAAAGAAGAGGCAGCTCAGGCTCCACAAGTTCTAGCTTCGGAACATCAGCTTATGGATTTGTCAGTTGAAACCAATGTTATTTCCCACAACCAACCTGCAAGTTTGGAGGTAGTAAATGATGTCATACCTGTCAAAGACAAAGAAGTAGAGCCTTTGATCTTTGAAGAGTCTGACCCATTAGAAGCAAGCTCATCTGTGTCTAAAGCAGATTATCCTGCTTTGGAGGACGCATCTTTGCTGGAGAGTGGTATGGGCACAGTTGAGAAAGAAAGGCAACTTAGTGATGGTTGTTCACAACATTTGTGTAGTGAAGATGAGAATGAGAAATCTTTATCTCTGGACATGGGAAAGCATGATGACGCATCAGAAATTGCCAGGGAGCCAAGCAGGAAGCTTTCGGCAGCTGCACCTCCATTCAGTCCGTCCATGATACCTGTGTTTGGTTCCATTACAATACCAGGATACAATGAACATGGGGGAATTTTACCCCCTCCAGTAAATGTGCCTCCAATGTTGCCAGTTAGTTCTGTTCGCAAACCATCGTATCAATCAGCAACATCAAGAGTTCCATATGGTCCCCGGATCTCAGGTGGCTATAATCGGTCTGGTAGTCGGATTTCCCGTAACAAGCCTGTTCTTCCAAATTGTGATGTCATCTCAGTTGATGGAAATGGCTTCAGTCCTCCTAGAATAATGAATCCTCATGCAGCAGAGTTTGTTCCTGGCCAACTATGGCCTCCTAATGATTGCACATCACCTCAGAATAGTAGTATAACCTCCCCTAGTAGCACTGCTGCTTCTCCTACAAGTTTGCCGGTTTCACCAGATACTTCTGTAGCACCACCTGTACATCTTTCGGAAGAGAATATCAACGATGACACATGCACAAAAGGTGATGCCCGACTAGAGAACACTTGCTTGGAATCTGAACCCGTGGACCAAAACCCAGAGACTGTTGGTTTGATTGATGCCAATGTTCATGCCGAGGCAGACACAAAGTATGGAGAATCAGGGGACAGCATATGTGAACAACAATCTGGAGAGGAGTCGGCTGGTGATTCTAGAAAAGAAGGGAAACCAATGAAGTGTTGGGCCGATTACAGTGATGCTGAAGCAGACATTGTTGAGGTCACAAGTTAGAAAACAAATGGAACCGGTGGAAAATTCCCCAAGAAGAGAAATTGAGAATCAGAGTTTTTGGGAACAGGTAAATCTAAGTGCTTCCCATGAACGCTTGACAATTTTGTGATGCATGTACGTGCTAGTCGTCGCTTGCTCTGGTCGAAAAGAACACCAAGATATGTTGAGTGCTCGACCCTAGAAGATCTACTTCTGGCCCATGATGGCAGCAGTGAAGGCGGTGGCAGTGCTTATGATTCTACAGGATATTTCGGCCCAGGATATCTGTGGTGAAACTGTTTTACCTGTCTTGGTTCAAAGCGACTGCTCAAAGTAATTAACCTCTTATTGTCGAATGTTAGTAGCCTTCTAGGATGTCTGATAGTCCAATTGCCCCCACCGAGTTGTGACAAGACCGAGTCCGTTGTGCATTAAGTGACTGGAATAAAGATCCTTTTAGTTCTTCTTGGTAAGTTTATATTTCTAAAACTGCCTGATCACATTCCCGAATAAAGATACAGTTAATGTTACTGAGCTTTTTCTTTTTTTTGTTCTTACGACGGAGAGGCACAAGTTCATATCAGTGTGTTTCTGTTATGTATATGATTTGAATGGGAGTCTTTTCTTCTTTTTTGGTTTTGATGGGAAGTACTTGAAAGATGATTTCTTGCATGTAATAGACGGTTACAGGGTGACGGTCAGGAAGCTTCATTCTGGCGCATAGCGTGACGTAGATCACATGTTATATAAGAGCAACATATGGATTCACGTTCCCCTGTCCTCATGCTTTCTTGGTGCAGGAGAACTGGTAAGCTGGCCAGCAGCCTTTCTCTGTACCGTGTAGGAGGAATCGGATGGATGCCTATATCATGGTTAAACGACAAAAAGCCCATACCGTGCGATCGTCACTGGGCGCGCGCGGTTCGACTTCGTGCCCAGTTGCGGGCGCCGGGGGATTCGGTAGTTTAAATGCTTTCGCCATGCAGCTCTGATTACGGCTCTCAGTCTTCGCTGTGGCCTCCTGCCGCCGGCGCTGGTTGTCGGCCGCATCGACCGATGTAATTGACAAACACATTCGCTGGAAATCCGAGTCCAACAGAGATCGTGCCCAGTTGCGGGCGCCGGGGGATTCGGTAGTTTAAATGCTTTCGCCATGCAGCTCTGATTACGGCTCTCAGTCTTCGCTGTGGCCTCCTGCCGCCGGCGCTGGTTGTCGGCCGCATCGACCGATGTAATTGACAAACACATTCGCTGGAAATCCGAGTCCAACAGAGACCCCTTGTTGTCTATAGGTTATCAGTTCATTTAATAGATTGCGACTGAAGCCACGCGAACGGGGGTGCGATGCAGATGCACGCCACAATTCATCGACGAGCTGGAACAGTGTTTCTCGTACCTTTAATTACCCATACCAGACCAGTTCAATAGAGAGAGACAGACGCAGCGCAGGGCTGCCGCTCCCGCCAGTCAAGCAGCACCGCGACGGCGGCGTAGTGCACGAGCGCCCCGACGACGACGAAGACGTGGAATATTTGGTGGCTGTGGCCCGCGAGGTCGAAGGACCCGGGCCGCCACCGCTCCGGAACGCGGTTCACGTACACCCAGGCCCCCGCGCCGTACGCCGCCGCCATGGCCACCTCCAGCGCCACCGCGACATGGCAGGCGCGGTGCTCCCAGTACAGGGCTATTGCGTGCACCGCCGGCACCACGCCGGAGAAGCCCATGGCCAGGAAGAGGCAGGCGCGGAGCTTGCGGAAGTGGGGCGCGTTGAGGGCGGGGGACATGAGGACGAAGATGGACAGGACGCCGAGGACGGAGATGGTGGAGAGGTAGAAGAGGCGGGAGTAAGGGTGGCAGAAGAAGGCGTAGTAGATGGGGGGGAAGAAGGAGGTGACGATCATGAGCGAGATGCCGGCGTAGTCGAGGCTCCAGAAGAAGTAGTTGAAGCGGCGAGAATGACACGCCAGGAGGTGGGAGATGGTACTGCAGGCAAGGCACATCATGCATCCAACCATGAATACCAGTCTCGGCCATCTGGGCACCGCCCATCCCTCCAAGAATGCAGCCTTCTCCTCCGACGCCCCAGGAGACTCCTGCCCGAAATTCAAGGGATAATAGACACATTAGGAAACAATCAAACTTGCGTAGCTGAGGAAACATTTGCAAACACCTCTGCACATAAGAACATTTTACCGATTTTTAAAACATACAAAACAAATGATTTCATCCATTAGGTCATCACTGCCCTTGTTCCGCTGAGCTACGCCACCCGCGCCGTTTAGTTGGCCCAACTTGGTTCACAGAGTAATCGAAGGGTAAAAAGAAATGAACAAGTAGTCTAAAACGATCTTTAGTAGATCTGGAAGAATACCACAAAGAGTAAGATAGAGTAAGATGATGTAGACAAATGCATCATCCAACACATTACAATAGCGCCGACAAGCAACCCTTCTAACTCTGAAGACGTCATTTGGTTTTCAACTAGTTTCAACTTTCAAGATCAAGCGTCAGGGAGAAGTTTGATAGCTGCGTTCTTTGTATGCACGGCATCGGGACAGCTCGACTCGGATTGCCAACCAGAAAAATTCTCTTAGAAGTCAAAGATCAAGAGGACTTGTCAAACACGGAGCATTCTGGCGACGCCAGCTCATGCATTTCAGTGGCATGGGTTTATTCTGAAGTTGACGAGGAATGCATTCATCGGAGGTTACCATGACATTCCCGGCGATGCAAAAAATTAGTAAGTGAGAAAGGAAGGTTCATTTCATTAAGAATTTACGATTTTCCTACTCTTGCTTGAGAAGAGAAATATGGTTAAGATTGGAAGATTTTGCTCACCTCAAGTATTCCGTTTCCCACAAAAATCCACGCCAACGTCGCATTACCGGTCCTGCTCCACCAGTTGAAAGATCAATAACCTGGGTAAGATCACTAAATCAGATCTATCCTGCGGCTGCAAACCTGGAGATCGCAGCCACGGCGCCAAGGGTGTCCAGGGAGCCCGCCACCGTCAATGCCAAGAACAGAAGGAACCCGCCGAGATGCCTGCGCGACAAGCGGAAGATCCCCTTCACTGGACGATATCGAGAAGAAACGCAAAGAGGCGCGGTGGCAGCGGAATCGATCGCCGGTTCCGTCACTTACGTCCAGATATTGAGCGTCTCGTTGTGCCACAAGAAGGCGCTGAGCACGGCGTCCCACAGCGGCCATTCCGAGCGGTAGTAGTCGAGGATGTACTCGTTATCCTTGAGGTAGTCCGGCAGCTCCTCGTACCTCACCAGGCGCGAGCCGCCACGGCGGTCCCTCGGCGACGCGTCGCCCCTCTTTCCCTCCGTCGTCACCATCACGGCGATCTCGGCCCCGCAGCAGCCTCCTCTGTTGCGCCTCCTCGACATTATTCCCCACGTGGGTGCCGAGGAGGAGGAGGAGGAGGAGGAGGAGGAAGAAGGGGGGAAGAGGGAGGAGGAAGAAATCGATTCCCACGCTTGACGTCGCTGATTTCACGGGTTTATCGCCGTCTCTTTCTCTTCCCTTCGCTCCCTTTTTAAAACCCACCCCCCGGCGGTTTCCGGCGACTGGACTCGCCGGCGAGGAGGATGGGACCCGCGGATGCCGAAAGCGCGGGTCCCACGGCGGCGTCGTCGTCGTCGGGGGTGCTTGCCCATCTCGGGTGGAAGGAGTCCAGGAGGCGCAAAAAAAAAAAATCATTAGGAAAAGTAACTGTACGAACAATGCATATATGACCAAATACGATGCCTCTCTCTCGGAACCCAAAACCCTAGATGAGTCCTCAGGTAGCGGTGAGCTCGGGAGGTCTACAGACATGTTAAATTAGTTTAATTATAAAATTAAAACTTATTTTCTGTCAACCATGTTTTGATCTAGGCCACTTGCACCTCCTGACTGAGAGGCTTGCATCCGCTCCGTAGACAATTTGATTTGATGGGAAATTTTCCTGCAAAAAGTCCACTTGGATCTCCGTGCATTGTCAAATTGACATAAAAGATAATATATGTCTTGCATGTCCCTTAAGTTGAATAGGCACAAGTAAAAACTTATGAATTGCTCGTGTGGTAGAATTAACATCCATAAGTTTTTTAAGATATCACACAAGCCAATTGATTCTATATAGATCTTAGGATCAATATCATCTTTATCTTATACCTCATTTATTCTATCAAAGATATGTCACACATGTCCCTTAAGTTGAATAGGCACAAGTAAAAACTTATGAATTGCTCGTGTGGTAGAATTAACATCCATAAGTTTCTTTAAGATATCACACAAGTTAACACTCCATGGTCTTATATTCCAACTAATTAAGATTATACTTCTTCAACAACCTGGACATTCTGAAATATTAACTTGCTTAAGGTCAAACTTTTAACCCCTTTCCATATCCTAAATGGAATAATCAGAATAGATTAGAAGAAACCAATTAATGATAAAGCAATTATATCGAGTACTTATCCCTAAATAAATAAAGCAGACTTTTGTAAAGGTTGTCATTGTCCGTATTATGTCTTACACAATACTACTTCTTATTTTAGCTACTGTATTTAGTTAAAATGTGTAAAGAGATGCCTATTAAAATTAGATTCTATTATCCTTCAATTATGTGTGAATTATGTATTTAAGTATTTCCCTCCTTGATCTTATCAAAAAGTTCTCAAAGATTTCGAATTTGTATTTCATTAAGTACATATATCCATACGTAGAGATATCATCTTTAAAAATAATAAAGTAGAAATATTTTTCTTTTGCCTTAATAGACATGGGCTAATATATACCTAGATGTATGAGTTCTAACAACTCATTAACCCATTCTACATGTCTATATTAAGAAAGAGAATAAATTGATCTAAATCAACCCTTTTCCTCTTGAGAGGAGTTTTCATACATAACATAAGACCTTACATATCTAATATGAATAAACAATTTATTAAGCTCTCACTAGCAAACACTTTACCATTCAATGTCTTAAAACATCTATCATTTTCATTACTCAGAATAAATAATCATTTATTCAAGCATTAAATATAGATAATGTTCTTGTAGAAAGATATAATAGCAATCTTAATTATTAGGACATCTCTAAAAAGCTACTAAAGATTTGTATGTACTGTTAGTAATTTTGCACTATTTCATATGCAGATCAATATCTTCTTCATTAAGCTTTCATTTACTTGTCATCATCTACAACTCCTTGTAGATTTAAGATGCATATATAGTATCTCATAACATTAGATGCATCTCTAGTATCTAATACTATGATATACGCATATATTATCTTATATTATTAAGTGTATATTTAAGGTAAGTAAATATTAATGACATAGATATATGACACTTCTTAAGTTCCACTTTTGCATTCTGTGTAATACACTTTACACTTCCTCATTCACTTACCATCATCATGATAGTGGGAGAATGATATGTCATCTTTGGGCTTTTATTATCTTGGCATCCTTCTTTGACTTTTAACTATCTCTTTCTTATTTATATATAATGATCTTACTGCTTTCTATTGGTTTTACCAACAAGAAGTATTTAAGATTTATTGTTGTTCCAACATGCCCTTAATTAACTCATCACCTTGAGCCATGATAAATCTCATATCCATCTATCCATGTTGTCTCTACAATTTTTATCTCAAAGAGGCTAATATCTAGTATAAGACAAACAATGCATCTTTTCTATATTATTTTATGAGATAAAATATTATCTTTTCCAACATCATTAAATTGTCTAGGAGACACCTACTTCTTAAGTAAGATAGTTAATTGGTCTCTTAGTTCTAAATTGGTTTAAGAAGTGTGAGCCATTAAGCCATTAAACTACTTAGCATCTAGTATACCTTACTATTGGTGATTTGTCATCATATTCTACAACTAAGATACAATTTTATTAATATAACATTATAGACATTCATTTAAAATTAAGATAGGGTCCAACATCCAAATTTATGTTCTCACTAATTTGTGATGAATTTGCATAACCTTCATTATGTAAAGATGAGATATCACGATGAAATCTTAGTAGAGACTAAGACCCTATTAACTTTATAATTATGACCTTGTGATAGCACAATAAATCACCGCATACTTAATAAGCATGCAACTATTATCAATTGCAACTCTTAGTCATTCAACCTCTAGAGTTATGACCTTGTGGTAGCACAACAAGTCATATACTTTAGTTAGGTCAAACACGTTTGTTACGTTATGAGAATGGATTCTTCACACTGCCTTTATGGTAGCACAACAAAGTCATACAAATGGTCTACCTCAAAGTTCAGCAAATACCTTGGTTATGATCACAAATTTCTTGCTGAATGAGCCTTGTGGTAGCACAACAAACCCATCCAATTTAATATTAGATCATCAAGACCAAAATAACGGAAGGCTACGTGAGTCATTCATAATGTCTCACATTTATCAACTTAATCAAAACAAGGAGGGATTTTATTTTAATCATATCACTAATATGTTCTATAGATATATAACACATTTGGAATATCATATATCTAAGGTATATCGCATAGCATACAACTATTTATCATATACGCAAAGATAAAATGGATGATCATAGTCTTAACCCTAAACATGCCACATCGAAGTTAGAATGGTGTACAACTAAAGAAGTTAGCATCTAACGCTAATGTAGGTGTGTCTCCACTTCCAAAAGAATGATTCTCCAAGTGGTTTTGATCTCTCCTCCTCCATGAACCAACTTCTTGTCATTACAAGCGACTTAAGAGGACACAAACCTACAAATGTACATAACTTAAAAAAACTTTGATTTTAACCAAGGGGAATACATTAATGCAAGAAGGTAGAATATAAAATATGAATTGAAAAGAGAGGGACGGAGGCATGCATGCCCCAATTAAACACATCCACATAATTAACTACCATCACATGATAATTAAATCCTAAGTACATGATCTCCATGCATTCACACAATCAAACATCACATGTACATAATGCGAATACATGATCTTAATATGATACAACATTTATACCATAAAAAATAATTTATAATTTTAAATTTTAAAATTTATGTTTGTCAATTTTTTCATGAAATAAAAAAAATGAAAAAAAATATAAACAATTTATATAAAATAAACAAGCAAATCTAAACTATTTAAAATAGTTATGCATTCTCAATGCTGAGAAAAGACCTAAATGAACATACTAATTGCTATTTTTAAAATTTTATTTTGCAAAATTATTTAAAATATTAATTAATTAAGTTAAATTTTTAAAACTATTTTAAAGCTTAATTAAGAATGAATCTATGTCAATAAGGTTTAATATCATCTAACATGCCATTAAAAATTGTAAAATAATATTATAGAAGTTTTTAAAATTTTAATAAATTTTTTATGGCAAATTTTAAATTTTTATATGATTTTAAATCAAATAAAATACAGTGGGCACATTGCTCCACGTACATTGGCACACAACACTACCTTGGCTAGGGGTGCAAACGAACCAATACACTCGACAAGTAGCTCGAAGCTCGACTCGATAAAAACTCGACTTGGCTCGTTTATTATGTTAAATGAACAAGCTTGAACAAAAAATAAAACTCGACTCATTAAATGAGTTGAGCTTGAACAGACTCCTGCTCGGCTCGATAAACTCGCGAGGAACTCAATTAAATATTATATTATATTTTTATTTTTAAAAATTAAATTTTAAGTATTAATATTTATATATTGTCATTTAAATATATTAAATAATTCAAAAATTGAGTTTAAACTTATATTGAGTTTCATAAATGAGTTAAATCTAAAGTTCCACAAATGACTTTTCATTGATTTTGGGTTTATAAAGGAGTTTGTATATAGCTTAAGTTTGAATATGAATTGAATTTTAGTCTAACTACTACTCGAGTTCGAGCTCGACTCGGCTCGATTAATAAATGAACCAAGCTTGAACATGGTTTCCACATACTCGCTAAAACTCGTGCTCGAACTCGAACTCGTGTAAAATAAACGAGCCGAGCTTGAACACCATACTACTCGGCTTGGCTCGGCTCATTTGCAGCCCTAACCTTGGCGTGCATCCGCGCATGCAACAGTCTCCTACTGCACCAGCGCCACCACCCTATACACCCACACATGCACTGCCTACGAATCTATGGCGGGTAGATCCAAATCTAGGTGCAAATCAGATCCAGATCCTTCTTCTCACTCGATAAGGGAGTCACGAGGAGCATTTTTTATGCCTTGACTTTTGGGTTCCATAACTCCTTATCGAGCGCTCAAAAAATTCACAAAAAATATGCATTGTAATCCAAAAGATGATTCCGAAAATTTTAATCTTATCTCTAGGAAAAAATTAAAATTGATGAAAAATTGGATAAGAATAGGGTTGGCACAATCGGGGTAGGATTAGGATTAGGGGTGGCAATGGGCCGGGCCGGCCCATGGGTTCGCGGGCCGGGCCAGCTGCGGGTCATTTGACGGGCCAAACATTTTGGCCCGCGGGCTTTAGTCGGGCCGACATACAGGCCGACGCGGGCTAAAATGGGCCAAATAACTTTTAATTTTTTATGTCAAAAACATCATTTTTACTTATTAAAAATATTTTTTAATTAAATTATTATTAATTTTATAATATTATCTTAAATAATTAAATTTATCATATTTAATAAATATTTATTTATAAAATATATAGTTGGGCCGGGCCGGGTCGGGCCGGGCCAACAATGTAGTGCGGGCCGGGTTGGGTCGGGCCAATATATTTTGGACCGGGCCCTAAGCGAGCCGACCTCGGGCCGGGCCCGGCCCGGCCCATTGACACCCCTAATTAGGATACCAGTAGGTTTCCTTGCCCATTTTGTACATTCCAAACTTGGAAATTTCCTAAAAATACTAGCTAGAATCATTGTCCAACAAGGATTCTAAATCATCAAGCCTTATCCCCTAAATCTTCTCCAAAAGATGGCAATCATGGTAAGAAGGTGCCACTGCTACTAGGGCTCCCGCCACTGAAAAAATCCAAATTCTTCTTCCTACTCCACGGTTAGAAGCATGAAAGCATGGATAAAAATTTGGTAATCATATTACCCATCTTATAAAGCCTTTACAAGGATTCAATTCCATCTATGGACAAAGCTTACACAAAATCTCCAAATTCGGGTGACTATTTGAACATGACAAAATCACCATGTTTTGGGGCTTCTCTCATACTCTACATAGGTACAACAATCAAACGGTTTGTGGAGTTGGAAAGCTCTATGCCAATGGATTCTACCAATGTCAACCAATCGCTAATCCTCATCACATACAGATTATGGTGGCCACGACAAGAAAGTCATTTACAAAGATTCATGAACATAAAATAAATAAAATAATGTCGACTATCATTTCAACCAAGACTTGAACCTAACTCTAATACCACTATAAGGAATCATCCAATAAGATTTGATGCATAGGTAGTGATAAATTTCTTTAGGTTTATGCTGATCTTGTTTTAATTAGAATTGGACGTTGAAAACCAAAAATTGATCAAAACGGATTCAAATATACCTAATAGTGATTCATTTAATCACTTGGAGAAAAAGAACTTTTTAAGCTCTTTAAACTATTCAAATGTCCAATCTTTAGTGGTATCCACACAAACTTCATCTATAGCAGCTTCTCCCTTCGCACCGAGCTTGAGAACTCTTCCTAAATTAAGCTCCATCACCCATGGATGTCTTCCAAGGAGAAGAGGTAAGAAGGATGTTGATGACATGGTTCTAACCCTTGGCTTGATAGGGCTTGGCTGATGACATGTATGTGTATCTCAATGTCACCACACTAATGATCAATGAGATCGGTCATTCTCATCACATGAGAAGACATCACACACACTAGTTTCTCTAGATCCTTGATATCCCATCTCAAGGATCCTATGATTAGAAACATATAGATCACATATCTTTAGATGATCGATCTCATTATTATCATCTCATCATGATTCAATCATCATTACATGTAATCAAGGACTTTATTACAATGTTTACGTCTAATAAGAGTTAATAATGAATATTTACTTATTTAATTGAATGATATATTTACAAAAATGTTGAAACATATCATATATGATTGGCTTGTATGGCATATATTTATATTAGAAGAGACATGAGTAAAGATTGAATGAAGGAAAGATGAAGGAGAGTTGATTTTTTCAGCATGAAGTTGGCATGAGTGATAGTGTTGGACAAAGAAAGAGCAATATTCCTCCAAAGTCAGCTAGTAATGCCCCTTCTAGATGATTTTCTTAGCAACAATTTGATCATTCACATATCCCCCACAGACTCCGGAATGTGCTTCTTTTAGCATTAACTCACCTTCTTCTTCATCAATTCATTGGAGTAGGACACCACTCAAGCTCCTCTTGTAGAGTACCACACCTAGAATTGTATACCTCTTAGAAACTCTTCTAATTGCCCTCTTTTCCTTGGAAATAGATCAGGTGAATAGGTCTAATCCTAACAATACCTTGCAATCTCATCGTACTAAGGCTTCTCACCTTCTTCTAGCTCCTCCAACTCAATCAAAGAGATTTCTTCTTTCTACAACAAATATTCCCTCCTATCAAATTTCTTCTTGACCTTTAAGAAACGTGCATCCTTGACTGCAGGAATAGATTGTCTATGGATGTAGATGGTCAAACCTGCCTACCTAGTGGAATACATAGTAAGGATATTAATCTAAGATGTATATAGAAGCAATATGAGATATTGATTCTAAAATGGGAAGACAATAAAATCTTATATAAACTCTATCTATTCTAATCAAGTTTAGAACTTGATAGATCCACCTAAGGTTTAGTATCCATAAGGTATAAATGGATCACTAAAAGATATATTAGAGCAGATTAGAAGTTAAAGACTTTCAAGGCAAAGATAGTTGAAAAAGATAACATCTAAGTCAAATAGTTGACTATGATGAGACCATTTTACTAATGTCATAGTTTAACCTAATCAGATTTTGATTGTTACACACTATGAATTTAAGATATGTCAATTGGATGTTAAGATAGTGTTCCTCTATAATATTTTAAGAAACATGTGTATATGATACCACCTCAAGGAATCAAGTCCCAACAATATCCAAATAAAGTGTAAGGTCTATTTATGAACTAAATTAAAACTTCTCATAGTTTGTACAAAAGGTTTAATGAATGAAGAGGAGCCTTGTGTATTTAAGAAGATAAGTAGGAGTTCTATTACTTTCTTGGCATGTTATGTGAATGACATACTACTCATTAAGAATGATGTAGGTATGTTATCATAAGTGAGCCTAACTATCAAATTAATCCTCCAAACATAATATGAGTTTTAAGATCTATGGATATAGATCTAAAAGGTTGCTTGACTTTACCTAGTTAATGTATGTAGTCATCATAGTCAAAATGTTGGACCTGATAAACTCCGAAATAGGCTTCTTTCTTATGTAGTGTGGAGCTTATCTCTCTTAAAAGAAATCTTTATAAACTTCTTGAGAGATGAAGAGAGCACATGAGTAGAGTCCTTTTGCTTTTGCCATAGGGTTTATAATTGTAAGCACCCAAAACGGGATCCTTAGATCTCCCTTTTTCGGCCCTTACGCTTGCTTTGGAGACTTGGTGGATGGGATGTTAGTGTTTGTGGTCGCCAGGAGCTAAAGACTTCAAAATATAGTAGAATGAAAAAGAAATGAAATGGAGAAATGACCGCCGTACCTTTGAAAGCGGAGAGATTGTTGGGTTCTGACTTCTCTTCTCTCGGCCAGCCGAAAGAAAAGAGCTTAATGAGTCCTTCATCTTCGATCCGGTTGAAGCTCCGCCTCGGCCGGGTTTACCTAAAAATGTTCATAAGAAAACATAGAAACATGTGAAAAGATCATTAGTTCTAGTGAAAGCATAGAATCATGCTCAAATTCAAATTTAAACATGCAAAAGGGAAGGAACTGACCAGATTGGGACTAAATCCCAACCCCTTTTTTTGATAGGTTTTTAAAGAGGTATGAATGTGCAAAGATGTGGCCTAATATATGCTAAATGACATGTTAATGAAAGTCAAAATGAAAGGAAGGAGTAACGGATCGGCCGGAAAGGTAAACAAACTCAAAAAAATGTAAAATGGAGTCTGCCCTTGCCAGTGCCCCATATATGGGGCACGTTGACCAAGGTCAAAGCGCCCTGTTTATGGGGCACCAGGGTCTGGCACAGGCAGATCTTCTTCTCCTCTTCACGATGTTGCCCCGGAGTGTAGGAACACCTCCAAGACGGAAGGACTTTTGCAAGCAAACAATATTCAAGTGAAGCTAATGGAAGAGTGTTTTGGCACTAGATGTAAGGAAAATAGAGTATAGAGGCCCTCAAAGTTGGAGAAAAACCATATTTCTGAAGAAGGAAACTATGGGTTTTCAAGTTTTTGGGAAAAGATTTCGGGATGGTTTAAGGGCTTGGGGAGAGGTTGTGAGGTTTTGAGAATGTACTGGTGGATAAGAAGGAATGAGGGATGGACTTGGAATCTCCTAAACCTCCAGATGGGGGTCTTTCTACAGCTCAAAAGATTGTAACTTCATTCTGCTAGACTATTCCTTCAAGAAGCAACTATGATTTTTTTGGGTTTTGGGAGAGGGTTTTGGGACGGTTTGAGAGCTTGAAGAGGGCTTGTAAGACCTTGGGAGTGTTGTAGTGGATGAGAGGGTTTGAGGGGTGCCCTTGGTGTGTCCTAAACCCTTCAAATGGGGGTCCTTTTATAGCCAAGAAGAGGGCAACTTTATCTGCAGAACTGTCTCATCAATCTGTCCAGTCAGTCAGACCAGGTGCAGGTGCCCTACCAGTGGGGCGCCTGGTGCCCTATTAACAGGGCACGGGCTCCCTGTTAATAGGGCGCTTTGACTTCAAAGTGCCCCGTTAAGGGGGGCAATAGGCCCAGTTTGGCCGAAACATGCAAGAAAGTTCCGATTTTCCGAAAAACTTGGTTTCCTTGAAAGAATACTCAAATATACTTCATGAAAGCAAGAATTTAGGCTCTCCAACTAGGCCAAAATTGCGTTTCTACAGCTTGCCTCGCCTTGGCGTCGGCTTTGCAAGGGAGTGACATGAATGAAGCGTAGGCGAATGTAGTGAAGCGTAGTGAGGCACAGTGGAATGATGTGGTAATGGACTAAAAAGGTGACGCCAATGTGTAGATTTAGACACGCCCTCATTGTCCTAGTTGAGTGGAATAAAACTTTACCGGATTTCGAGATTGATAGAAATGTATACCCTGCAAGCTAATCATATATGATATGATTCGACATTTCTAGATATATCTTATTCAATTAATTAGGCAAATCTTCATTATAAACTCTTATTAGATGTGAATATCATAATGAAGTCCTTGATCAAATACAATGATGATTAAATCATGATGAGATCATGATAATGAGATTGATCATCTAGAGGTATTTGATCTAAATGTTCCTAGTCATAGAATACTTGAGATGGGACATCAAGCATCCGGATAGACTAGTGTATGTGATGTCTTCTCATGTGATGAGGACGACCGATCTCATTGGTCATTGGTGTTGAGACATTGAGATACACATACAGGTGCTCATTAGTTAAATGAGTTCACTGAACTGACCGAATTAGAAATCCTGAATGGTATCTTATCGAACTGTCTATCAGGATTTTCTATCATCACGGTTGCATGGTAGGACCTTTGACCTGAGTCGCCAAAGATTCCTTGTTGGGTGGAACTTGTGCTTTGACCATTGTCTTATAGATCACCATATAGATGGTCCAGTATAGCGATGGATCAGGCACAAGGAAAACCTGATGGAGACAATTGAGTGGACAACAAGGGATCGTCCACTCTGGGTAAGTGAGAGTGAATGTCCTATGGGATAGTACTCTAAATCCCTAGCCAGGGTAGATAGGATAATTGGAAAAGGAGTTTTCTAATTGATCCAATTCCAAGTATAGGATCCTATAGAGTCAGTACACTAAGGAGTTGACAGTCGATGCCGTACTCCTGTCTGACCGGGACATTGGATGGATGAGGGTTTATATCCATGCGGTAACTAATGATGGAAAGGCTTAATGGAGATGAGATAATCCCCATAGCCATTTGGGATCATGAGATGTGGCTTGTACCCTTCATGATCGGTAGGCCGATTAATCTATTATTGGATAACATATTTAATTAAATTAAATAGAAATATTCTATTTTATTTAGGCCTCAACTAAATATGCTATTTGACCTAGTGGGTCACACACAAAAGGACTTGTCCACAAGTACAGGGGCAAGGGAGTAATTTATAGAGATTTTGGGTTTTTATGAAAAGTTCCAAAATTTTCTATAAATACTAATGGTTTCAGCCAAACCCAATCAAGCCAATGGTGAAAACCATGTCCCTAGCCTCCTCCCTACCTCCTTCTCTCTCTAGAAGGCGTCCATGGTCAATGGAGCTCCGTTCGGGAAGAGTTCTCGAGGCCGGCGCGAAGGGAGAACTTGTTGTGGATGAAGTTCGTGTGGATACTGCTGGAGACCAGACACTTGAACGATTTGAAGAGCTTAAATAGTTCATCTCCTTCCTCTCCATGGGATTATATGAATCCTTATCAGGTATATTCGAACCTGATTTGATCGGTTTTTAGTTTTCGTCATTCGGTTCGGATTGTGACAGATTCTAAAGGAACCCATAGGAATCGTCGCTTCCGTTGCATCAATTTTTTATGGACGATTCCTTACAGAGATAACCCTTTGTCTTATCGAAACCTTTCCTCTGGTTGATTGGTTAAAGAGAAGAATAGTACTTAAAAGTAAATAATTAAAATTCCACATGAGGGAGAATTGTTATCGGCTAAGACCCGAACTGCATGGTGTGCTGGACTCGGTAGAAATGCCTTGAAAAGTAAATTGGGAAAAGTAAAGAGGAGACAGCCAATCAACCAAGGTTGGGTTCTTTAAATTCATAAGGTTTACTCAGAAATACTGGTTCAGTTCGAAATGGAATAACTTCTTGTTTTGATGAATTCATTGTTAAAACATGGTGGAAACCGATTCTGCGAAAAATCAAGACCTCCTCTAAGGGCTATAAAAGACCATCTTTAAAAGGATTCACGATGTGACTGGAAGGAGGTTATGGCAGGATTAGAAAGCAGGAAATGGTTATGGTGGGATGATGCATGATGGTGTATGAAATGATGCATGCTCGGTTTAAAAAAATACAAATAAGTATAAGAAAATAGTTGAATATATAGGTTGAACATAACGGGTCAGGACATCCACGAAGAAACCATCATCCCAGCATATTCAACTTTGGCCTATCTACAAGCCTAGGGAATGACTGAGCCCTCACTGATTTTGTTGAAGGGGTTTTCAGGCTCAACCCCCTCTAGACTTGAGGTCTTCAACATCTCAAATAGTATTTATTTTGATAGATGCAATACTAAATGCAAGTCCTAATAGGGGTCGGGATAGTCCACTTTTGTTTTTCAATGTTTGATTTTTTTTTTGTTTTTGCTTTCTCTAAGTGTCTGGGGATATGAAGCTGGCATGCCTTCTCTTGTTCATGCATCCACTTGAGAGAAGAGATTAAACCTTTATTTTGGCTTAGTCCCTTGCCTTGATCTTTTGTCAAGGGACATAGGCCTTATCAAGGTAAATATAACATAAAACATAAGTATGCACAAAAGGAAATATGCAAGACTAAAATTAAACATGAATGCAAAGGCAATTAGTCAAATTAGAAAACAAATTTTTAGGTGTTTTAGAAATTTTTTGATTTTTTTGTGTTTTGATGGTTTCATAATGTTTTTGGTGTTTTGGAACTTTTATGATTTTTTTGGAGTTTTGAATATTTAATTATTAAGAGTTTTGATTTTATGAATTTGTTTGGTGTTTTTGAAGTATTCGATTTTTTTTGTGCAGTGTGAAGGACACGACCATCTCATCCTTTGCCTTGCTTGTTGTAAGTGTCTCTCATCATTATCTAAGGGTTAAGAGTAGGCATCACGTGTGAGAAAGTGCCTTATTCGGAATCTTCTAACCTTCTGCCTTTGATAGGCTATGGATCTTCTTGGATCTAGTTGGTCAACCCTACCCATGAGGTTAAAGAAGAAAGAGGATTGGTGGCAAGTCCTTAGTAGGGTTCAGGGATGTCGAACTTGTTTCTCTACTAGTGCCCACATTGCCTGTTGGGATTTGACCACCTCGAGTCCTTCCTTCTAGCCCATTTTCTTTGATGGCCCACATTCAAACAAGTTTTTTTCTTTTTTGCTTGATTTTGACCTGAGGGGTTCATTGCCCATATTTTGGAGTCTTTTTTCTTTTTTGGGCTTTTGTTGGTACACATTCAGACAGGTCTATTCTTTTGCCAACCTGAGGGGTCATTGCCCATCTTTTGGCGCCTTTTCTTTTAAGGAGTCAAGACTTTCAAAGACATCCTCTTGCTAAGGCAATGGGCACTTTCGATACTTCTCATTCTAATCCCTTTCATCCATTTAGGACCAAAATAAGAAGAGAATAGGGTAGAGTCAACCTTCTTTTGCCAAGTGTTGTCTAGATTTCTCTCTGACTTCCAGTCATCGGATCCCGAAATCTAGACTTGTAGTGTGTGCAGTATGGTGCCCATCTTTATTTCCCTAAGTGACAAGTTGGGGCACTAAATAAGCAAGCATTAGATGTTACTACCATTCTTCGCACCTTTGAATTTTACAGATTTTTTTTGTGATTTTTGTTTTTCTTTTAAGAGAAATATTTTTTAGGTATACACCATTCCAGGGATGATCTAGTTCTTCTCCTTCTGCATTAGTTAGCTTGTATGAGTTACCAAGATAAACAACCGAAATTACATATGGACCTTCCTAATTAGATTGAAGTTTGGAGCGGGGACCACCCGGCTTGACGAATATTCTTTTAAGCACAACCTCACCGATTTCAAATTTTCTCTCTACTACCCTCTTCTGATAAAATCTTTTAAGTCTATTCTGATAAGATCTAGCATGTTCGGTAGCGGCCATCCTCCTTTCATCCAAGAGTTCGAGTTGCGCGAGAAGGGAATCCCGATGTTCATCCATTGGGATGTCTCGATCGATCTGGACTCGGAGGGAAGGAATGAGTACTTCGTATGGAACTACCGCCTCCATCCCAAATGCCAAGGCATAGGGAGTTTGACCTGTTGGGGTTCAAATAGAAGTGTGGTAGGCCCATAGAGCATCAACTAACTTATCCGGCCAGTCCGCGAACTTGCTAGACTTACACATTTTCTTGATGATTTTTATCAGAGTTTTATTTATGGCTTCTGCTTGACCATTACCTTGAGGATAATATGGAGATGAATGATGCAATTTGACGCAATACCTGTTGCAAAGGTCGTGTAGCTCCTGAAGATGAATTGTGGTCCGTTGTCGGTGATGATGTCGCATGGGATCCCGAACCTGGCAATGATGTTGCGTTTGATGAGGGTGCAGACTGTTCATGCCTTGATTTCCACGTATGCTTCCGCTTCTGCCCACTTGGTGAAGTACTCCATTGTCATTAGGATGAAAGATTTGGTTTTGTTTGTGGAGTTTGGGTCACCAAGGGGTTCGATAACATCAAAACCCACATGGCGAAAGGCCATGGAGCATGAATCGGGTGAAGGGAAGATGCGTGAGAGTATCTTGTCGGCGTGAAGTTGACATTGATGACAGTGTCAGACAAAGATTGAGCAATCTTCTTCTAGAGTAGGCCAATAATACCCTTGCCTGATGATCTTCTTGGCAAAGGCTTGAGCATTTACATGGCCTCCACACACTCCGGAATGTGCTTCTTTAAGCACCAATTCAGCCTCTTCTTCATCCACACATCTTAATAGTATGCCGGCCAGGCTCCTTTTATAAAGTACTCCTCCTAAGATGGTGTCTCTCTGGGAGACTCTCCTGATAGCCTTCTTCTCTTCGGTGGTTGACCCTGCTGGATATGTCTGATTTTGACAATAATTCACAATCTCATGATACCATGGTTTCTCACCTTCTTCTATTTTTTCCAATTCAGCCAAAGATACTTCTTCCTTTTGCTCAATATATTCCTTCCTTTCAAACTTCTCTTTATCCTTCAAGAATTGTGCATCTTCCACTGCCGGAATGGTACGTCGGCGGACATAGATCTGTTGGGAATCGGTCCAATCAGATTGGCGCAGCAGAAAATATCTGATTCCTCATATATCATTGTCTTGGTCTCGATCAAAACTGAACGACGTCGTCAAAACCGGTATTCGAAACGATTTCGAACATGTACCTTTGTGGGTTTCAAATAATCCCTAAAGATCGGAGCAGATCGAGCATTCCCATGCTCGTTCAGCCACTAAAGTGTGCGACCTCTAGTCGTATCCACACGAACCACCTCCGAAGTCGGGTTCTCCTCCGCGCCGGCATCGACCACTCGTCCCGAATAGAACTCCACCATCGAATGGTGGCAGCTGGGGTGGGAGACAGTGAAGGAGGGTGGCTGGGGCGCAGAGAGCTTCCTTGGCTTGATAGGGTTTCTGCTCTCATTGCTATTATTTATAGAACTCGGAGTTTTTTACAAAAACCCCTCCTTATTTTATAAGTTAACCCAAGCCCCTAAACTTACGGATTGGTCCTTATGTGTGTGACCTCCTAGGCCCAAGAGCCCATTTGGTTGAGGCCTAATTAAAAGAACAACTTCTTTTAAATTAAATCTATTATCTCATAAAATATTTAACGGCATTCTGATCATAAAAGGTACAAGCCACATCCTATGATCCCAAACGGCTTCGGGGATGAACTCCTCTCCAAAGAGCCTTCCATCGTCGGTTACCACACGAATATAAATCTTCGTCCATCCAATGTCCTGGTCAGATAGGAGTACGGCATTGACTGTCAACTCCTATATATACCGACACTATGGAATCTTGTACTCGTCATTGGATCAATTGAAAAACCCTTTTCCAATTATCTTATCTACCTTGGCCAAGGATTTAGAGTACTATCCATAGGACATTCTCTCTCCTACCGAGAGTGGACGATTCCCTATTGTCCGCTCAATTGCCTCCACCGGGTTTCCCATATACCCAATCCATTAACTATACAGGACCACGATACTAAGTGTTCCATAAGTCAATAGTCAAAGTACATGGTATGTCCGGCAAGACATTTTTGGTGACTCAGGTCAAAGATTCAACCGTGCAACCGTGATGATAGAATGCCCTGATTGACAGTTCGGTAAGATACCATTAAGGGATTCTATACTGGTCAGTTCAGTGAACTCATTCCTTTAATTAGCACCTGTACATGTATCTCAGTGTCCCCACACTGATGACCAATGAGATCGGTCATTCTCATCATATGAGAAGATATCATATACACTAGTCTTACCGGATCCTTGATGTCCCATCTCGAGGATCCTACGACTAGGAACATTTAGAGTACATGCTTCTAGATGATTGATCTCATTATCATGATCTCATCATGATTCAATCATCATTGCATGCAACCTAGGACTTCATTATGATAGTCGCATCTAGATAGTACAAGTAATGAAGATTATGCCATTTATACTGAATAAGATATTATAAGAAATGTAAAATCATATCACATATGATTGGCTTGTAGGGCATACATTTCCATCAAGATCGTCTTGTAGGGCATACATTTCTATCAAGATCGTCCTAACCTATCTGCCTAGCGGGACAGATAGTGAAGATGCCAGAGAAGCGAGAGCATCGACAAGAATATTTTGAGCATGAGTAACATGAATGAATTCGAGTTTGGAGAACAACTTGATGTAACAGGCAGTGAGTTCTTGGTACGGTCTGAGCCCAGGATGAGATGCGCGGTATTTGGCAAGCACTTGGCAGATAATCAACTAACTATCATCGATCACCCTTAGTTCGGTGGCACCATAGAAGTAAGCAACCTCCAGTCCAGCCAACAAGGCTTCATACTCAGCTATATTGTTTGTTGCTGGAAAATGGAGCTGAAAAGCCTATGGAATGGTGACACCTTCGTGTGACAGAAGAACAATACCTATCCCTTTACCTTGAGAGTTTAGTGCCCCATCAAAGTATAAAGTCCACAGATTAGAGGATCGAATGGACATCAATTCTTCATTGGGGAATTCTGATTGGATAGGGTCAAAGATTGGGATAGGATGGTGGGCGAGGTGTTCAGTAATCGCATATCCCTTGATCGCCTTCTGTTGGATGTAGGTGATGTCAAATTAAGAAAGAAAGCTTTGTCAGTGTGCTAACCGGTTAGTCAAGACAGATTTTTCAAGAAGAAACTTGATGGGATTCACAAGAGCAACGAGATTAACCTCGTGAGCCAGAAAGTAGTGCTTAAGCTTCTAGACCACCCAAACTAGGGCGGGACATGTTTTTTCCATGGTTGTATACTTTTGCTCACAAGGATCAAAGATTTTAGACAGATAGTACACTGCTCACTCTTTCCCTTCGTCATCTAATTATGCCAATACTGTTCCAAGGGATCCTTCCAAAACTAAGATGTATAAGATTAAGGGTTTGCTAGGAACCGGAGGTTTGAGTACAGGTGGGCTTGACAAATACTTCTTTAAACCATCGAATGCCTCCTGACATCTTGAATCACATCTAAACTCGGCCTTCGCCTTGGTTTACTCATAGAACGGTTTGCACCTTTGAGAGTGTTGTGAGATAAACCGGCGAAAAAATTGGAGTCTACCAATTAACCCTCTCAGTTCTTTTATGTTCTTTGGCGGAGGCATATCAATGATGGCCTTGGCCTTGTTGGGATCGATCTCAATATCTCTTTTGCTGACGATGAACCCAAGTAGCTTTCCAGATGACACTACAAACACACACTTCTTGGGGTTCATTTTAAGCTTATATTCCATGGCTCACTACAAAACCCTTTTTAACACCTTAGCATGCTCATCTCGGGTCCAAGATTTAACCACCAGATCATCCACATACACCTCTACAAATTTATGCATCATATCATGAAATATCGCCACCATGGCCCTTTGATAAGTTGCTCCAGCATTCTTTAATCCAAAGGGCATGACGACATAGCAATAAGTCCCCCAAGGTGTAGTGAATGAGGTCTTTTCTTGATCCACTTCTGCTAACCGGATTTGATTATACCCTGAATATCTATCCATGAATGATAGAGTTTCATATCCAGTTGTGTTATCAACAAGAACATCAATATGAGGAAAGGGGAAATCATCTTTTGTACACGCTTGATTTAAGTCTCTGAAGTCAATGTAAATTCAAACTTTTCCATCCTTCTTCATGACCGGGACTATATTTGTCACCTATTGCGGATAAAGGACGACTCTAATGAATTTTGCTTAGTGTAGCTTATAGACCTCTTCTTTTATCTTCAATGCTATGTCTGGGTGGAATCTTCTTAACTTTTGCTTGACCGGGGTAGCTTCGGGTTTTAAAGTTAATCAATGCTCTACCAATGACTTGTCTAACCCCGGCATATCTTCATATATCCAAGCAAACATGTCCTTGTATTCTTGTAGTTCCCCCATTAGATTCTGTTCTTCCAGAGGTGTGAGGTTGGCACTGATGAGGATGTTCTTAGGATCTTCCGGTGTTTCAAGATTGAGTTCTTTAGTTGGTTCATCTACCATGGCTAATGGTTCTTCAAATCTCTTTAATCCAGATGCGTAAGCATCAGCCAAATCCTCTTCTTCGTCCTCGATGTCAGGATCCTTTTCCGACACAACCTCATAGACCCCTAAAGTTTGATCAATGTTGTCCTTCTCCTCATATCGGATTTCATCATGCTGGATTGCATTTTCTAGATACTCCGGTAGCTTGGCACATCCTATGTTTTTCTGATCTAACTGTTGCAGATATCTTTCTGAAACTCTCCTACCTCTGATTTTTGTCCTATTTTTATTGGAAACTAAACCTAAAGAAGAATAAGTTAAATAAGAAAAGGAAGAGGAGGTGGAGAGAGTGGAATTTATTGGGGAGGATGGAGGGTAAAGAAGGTCAATCAAGGATATGGTGACTCCTTGGGTTGAATGCCCTTCCGGGGCAAGTTGAGATGCTTCCTCGATCGAAATTTGAGTTTCAAAGAGGACGTTTTTTTTTGGGAAGTGCTACACATAAATATAAAATGGGTTTCAGTTGCCCGATTTGGGGTGAAATCAACTGCGGGAGCCAAAGTAGGCGGAGATATTGATAAAGAGGGGAAGACTTCGAGCAATGTTTGATAGAGGGGGCTTTCGGGACCAATGTTGACAGAAAGAGGTGATGAGCCAGTAGGTCGGATGATCATGGAAGAAGGTGGGTTCATGGACCCAATAAGAGGAGGATGCGGGCTCGAGGGCCCAGGTTTAGGAGATGGGCTTGAGGGCCCAAGAGTTGGAGTAAATGGGCACAAAGGCCCGAATTTAATAAAGGGGCTTGATAGCCCAAGAGCAACAAGTGGGTACGCGGACCCATAAGTTGGGCCTGGGGGCCCAGAAATAGAGATCGGGCCAAGAAGCCTAGGGAGAGCATCACAGTGAGTTGGGGTATGGGCCCTAAAAGAGGAGATAATGAGGGAAGGCCCTCTTGGAGTTGGTTGGACTTTTCCTTGAGTCGGTTTGGTAATATGACCCTTGAGTGCGTTAACAAGTGGTTCGGCCTGGGGTGGTTTAATGCTTGACCTTTTTTCGTCGGTGGAAAACAAAAGAGATATTTCAGGATACACGTCATCTTCAGGGTCATCAGTTCTTCTTCTTTTGTGTTATTCCAGCTCTTGCTCTTCCTTGTTCTCAGTTAGTTGGATGGTTTCTTTCTTGATGAAAAACTTTTGTAAGTATCCAAAAAAGTATTTGCTTTTGAGATTCTGACCATTGGCAGTCGCTCCGTCATACCCAACCCCGCTCTTTGGTTGTAACCTCATTGGATTGATTGGCTCAGCTATGTCTTGTAGTTCTCTGCCTAGTCCTTGGCCCTCCTGATATCCCAAACTCTTCATTATGTGCCAACCAACAGTTTCATTTTTCTATCTTTTCCTTCTCCACACTTACTTGGGCTGCCTACTTATTTCTAGAAGATCCAAGATTGTCAAAATTGGCTTGTTTGGCAACCCGAGGGGTGGTGGAGGAGAAGGTGGATGATCTAGGGGCATGCTAGTCACCTTAATTACTTGTTCCTTGTAAGGGAATTTGAGACACTGGTGATTGGTGGAGGCAACTGCCTCTAGTGCTTCCAAATAGGGACGTCCCAGAATAGCTTTGTATGTTGGATCCATCTCAAGTATGTGGAAGTCAACAGTGACTGTTCGAGGTCTAAGCTTCACATTTAATGTAATCATGCCATCAGCAGGCTTTTTCGAATTGTCAAATGCGGTCACTGTTATTTGAGATGGCCGGACATCCTCTTCATAAATTTCACAAAGACGTAATGTTTCTGATGGTAGAACATTAATGGAGGCTCCGGTATCGACCAAACATGACTTAATGCCTACTCCATTGATATGGACTGTGATGCATAAGGCACATTTCTTTATTTTTGAGTTGGCCAACTCTTCATTTGTGAATTTAAGGGCCGGGTACTCACTTCTCGGGACCAGAACTGATGAGATCTTTTCTGGGGGGAGACTCTCGTTCACCATCACCCGTTGTAAGTATTGTTGGAGAACCTCTTGATGGACTCTGGATCTTTTGATCAACTCTAAGATAGAGATCCATGTTGGAGTTTTATCAAGATGTTTCAACAAGTCATAGGATGTCCCAGGCAACGGTTCTTCGATGTGTTCTTCTTCTGCTTCTGGTACTAATCCTGACTGACCGGCCTGGGGAAAGACCCTTTGGAACATTTGCCCACTCCTAAGTATTGTGGCAAGTTGATGAGCTATAGTTGAGATGGTAGTGGCGGGTGGTGGGTTAGGTCAAATGATGGGAGCTCTTTCGATGGGTGTAATGATGGTAGTTTGAGGCATGGTATGGTAGGTAGTTGTGAAGGTACGGTTACTCAGGACGAGATGATGATGGGTCCTATTGGTGGTGATGTTTTTGGTGGATCAACTTGGCGGATTAGGGTTCGTCCTGGTTGGAGTTGTATGGCTGGTGGTCTTACAATGGGTCGTGATGGTGCTCGGATGATGGGTGGCCGGTTGTGAGTAATGGGGTTGGCTGATGTAGCTCGGAGTATAGAATGGACGGTTCGGTTGACATGCATGGCGGAGGTGGCTCCCTCAACTTGCCAATTATGGCTCCGATGATGATACTCCTCGGAAGAGATCAAGATAGGATTAACGTGTTGATTCCCAGGTGTGGATGCATGTGGAGGTAGAGGGTTTTGGATAATCCCCAGGCCGGGGTCCTGTTGTTGTTGCTGCTGAGCTGGTACGTGCTGCCGTTGAAGCTGATCTTTCACTATTTTTATGTATTCCCCCATCTGGTCCAATCAATACTACCTTGCTCATTAAGGTCATGGATGTAGTCTTTGAACTGAAAGTAATTTTCCACGGTATGCCCAGGATATCTGTGAAATAGGCAGTATCGCTCTATGTTGGCATTTTGAGGCCACTCCAGCTTCTTCCTTGGCAATGCAATTTGCCCTGCCGCCATGAGTGCATTAAAGATGTCCACAAGAGAGTACGACAAAGGGGGGTAATGGTTCCTCTTGGGTCCAACTTTTCGGGGTTCGTAGGCCATGGGAGGGGGTGCTTGGTTGTAGTTGTCCAGTTGTTGCCGTGGTGGTTGGGGAATTGGAGCTTGTATGGCTGATTGTCGTGGTTGCTAAGGGATTGGAGCTTGTTGTTGACGGGGTTGGAACTGAGGTTGAGGGTGAGGCTGAGGTTGACGAGGGTTTTTAAATGGTTGATTTTTTTGAGGGTTCCTGAACTGGTGTTGATAATTGCTAGGTGGGTTTCCTACAACGTTGAGATTTTCGTTGGTCACTACGCCCTCAGTCACTGGGCCGATTGTGGTAAAAGTGATTTTCTTGACAGCTCGGGGTCTAGGATCAAACAAGTTCATGATAGGTGAGTCCCTAAGCTATGTTTGAATGTACCGTGCCCTCTCATAGAGTTCACTCATGGAGGTGGGGTGATGTAAAGCCAACATATTCTTTAAAGCTGGAGTAGCATTGGTGATGATCATCTTTACTTGCTCCGATTCCGAAATAGAATCTGTAAGCCTCTCTGCCATTGATCTCCATCTATCAGCATATTTGATAAAATCCTCATCATTTCTCATTCTTTCAGCCATGAGATCGATTATAGAATACATTGGTCTGACCCTATCTTGATATCTCTGCAAGAATTTAGCTTTGACAATTTCAAAATTACTCGCCTCCAAAGAGTCAAGCGAGTAGAACCACTCTAAAGCTGAACCCTCTAATGATCTTCTGAAAAGAAAAACAATGGCCCTTGGATTATTTGCCACATTACCGACTCATAAAGAAAGTCCTTGATATGAATGAAGGGATTACTGGTCCCGTTGTAACGGTGGTATACCGGCATCTCAGAGGGAGGTAGATGAAAAGTAGGGAGGGAAGGAAGAGAAATTTCAGGGGCTGCCTTTGTGTCAATTAGACGTCTATGCTCTCTATACTGCTCATCCATGCGATTGATTTTGTTAATCATAGCCAGATCAACAGAAGGTTCCCCAAGAGGAGGAGGAGGAGTGGGTGCTTGGTGTAGACACGCCAAATTGGCCTGATTCGGAGCCCCAGACTCTTATTCCATAAGTGATATCCTTTATTTGACCGTTATCTGATCCGGATTACCTCGTGGACATGAGCTAAGGACATTGGTGGAGCCCCTTGTGAGTTGAGAATGGACTGATGATTTCCGGAATATTGCCGTAACCTTCAAGCGAGAGCCACGCGTGAACTGTAAAAACACGAAGCCTGCTCGATGACCGACCTTGAATGGTCCATGATTGAAGCTCTCGGGAGTCCCGCATGTGTTCCGTAACATTCAGGGTTTCTGAGAAGTCAATTCGGTAGGCGTCGGTCAATGACGGCTTTCGTTACGGCTTTTTCGATCTGTACTGACACGGCTATCCCGGACCACGCGTTAGGCCTTTCCGGTCATCACCAGGTCTTTTCGGGTCATCCGGGTTGATTCTAGCCGAATATTTTCATCAACCATGGCCATACAGCCGGTTTGGTCAATTTTAGGGTTTCCCGGCTTTTCCGAGTTTCAGTTCACGTTTATCGGGTTAATCTCAGATTTTTCAATGACTTTGGGTTTTCCGATTGTACCGGACTTTTTCGGTCATCATTTTAAGTCATCCCGAGTTCACCCGAGATCTCTCGACCGGAACCGTGCTCTTTCGGATCTTCGCCACGGGTTTCGGCTTTCAGCGAGAGGGTAAACCGGTAAAAATTCCCGTGTGAACGTCTCGGGAGTCATGCCGGCTAGTTTACCGACTTGAGGAGGTGCAGTTGAAGGTTCTCTTTCCAACGCAACAAACGGGAGCCGAATCGGACATCCCGTTTGCAAGATACGGCTCGCGGAACGCGCACGCAGAAGCGAGAGTCTACCGCGCCCCCACCCCCTTTGAAAAGGGAGGGCGCGCCCTGCGCGCCCTCAACCTGGGGGCGCGCCCTGCGCGCCCTCAAACCGAGGTCACGCCCTGCGCACCCCCGGTTCCTTTGAAAAGTGGGGGCGCGGTCAGTTTCTGAAAATCGGAAATTGCCCCGATTAGCACCTTCTAAACCAGATTTTTGGAAGGTTTCCATCGAAAATTTTCGATTATTTGTACCGCGCCCCCGGTTCGGGGGCGCGTTACGTATATCAAGTCGATTTTTAGCAATTTCTGGAAGATTCTGTCGATTTTTAGCAGTGAGATGCGTACCGCACCCCCGAAGTGAGGGCGCGCCCTGCGCGCCCTTGGTTTGGGTGCGCGCCCTCGTCTCCTTTGAAGAGTGGGGGCGCGGTCGGTCCAGTTTCCATATTTTGCACCGGCTTCCTTCCCCTATAAATTGAGGGTCATTCTCAGCGACCCAAGGTTAATCCCCCATGCCTAGCCTGTCCAGAGGTCGTCCAAGCTCTTCTCCAAAGCCATCCCGACGTCCAAAGGCTATCCGACATTGAGAGATCGATCCTGAAGTGAAGGAGAATGCTCGATCCGGGCGTTCTGTATCAACCAACTTCATCGACTTCTGCAGAAAATATGGGACTCCTGCTGCAAAAGTCTTCAACATAGAAGTTGTTCCTCTCGTCATCCTTTTTCATCTCCAACTGACGCACTCAATTTCAACTTGCCGTTCGTTCATGGCAGTTGTTGCACCAAGGGCGCGCATCCAGGTTCTGTTTTCCACATTCGCCTACTTTCATAATTTTTACAGACTTATACAGGAGAATTTCGGAGAAATTATCAACATAGGAACTCTTCCTCTCTGAGTCTTCTGTCTACTCCAACAAACGTCACTCGATTCTGACATTGGGGTCATCCGTAACATCCTATGCACCAAAGTCGCGCCAGGAGGGTGCAAGGCAACCCGAACCGGCTTTCTTCAACCAACTCGGCTTCAACTCAAGCCGATCCATTCCATAAGCTTTCTCAACTCATTTAATTCAGTTTATTTACTATTTTCAAGCATATTTCAGTTCATTTGCATCATTTTTACATAATCAAAAATACAAGAAAAAAGGGGTTAAGGCTCACCCCGAAGCCGGTGAGTCCAATTCCAATTGCTTCTTTCTCATATTCTCTCTACAGTTCCTACACTTCCCATAGTTCTAATCATTTTCTTTCACTTGGTTTATTGTTCTAGTTTCACAGGTTTATCAAGCTAGCATCGGTTGTAGACTCTTCTTCATCGGCCGGCCGAGGAAGAAGAAGGTTGAACCCATATCCCGATCTCCCGCGCTAAGGTACACGATCAATTCAACTCATCTCTTAATTTACATCCCATAAAGCGGAGCCCGCGGCTCCTGGCGACCACATCTTTAATGTTTTAAGTTCATCTATTTCTCACTCTCCTCCCACATGACCCGAACCGTCTCCGGTGCTCGAGCGACGCCGTGAGATAAAAGTTCGGGGATCAATGTGAGTGTGGGACCGAGGTGAGGATTCTTTACCGCTTTCCGAGTGTTTTCAATTCACTCCCCTTTTTCCCCTATTCCATCTTTCACCTTCTCTTGAGGTGCCGATCCGGAACCCGTTTTTGGAGTCGACACTTGGTGCACCGGAATTAGGATTGGATGGGCCGAAGTGGCCGGATAAGAAGGGTACATTGGGGGATTCACCAAAGGTTGAGTAGGGTTGAGATGATTAAAAGAATAAACTGGTGGCCTAGAGGGAACAACAGCATTCGGATCGGGATGATCTAGATTAGCCTCTGGATGAGGAGAAGTTGGGGCTACAAGCCCGGTATAGGAACGGCCATGAATGGGTACATTGGGTTGACGTGCCACTGACTGAGGGGTAGAGATGTGAAGACCACCTTCGAGAGGAATGTGGTTGGCACGTGACTTGCCCTTGAGGATGGCTTCGATAGCCTGAAGTTGGGTAGGGTCAGCATGAGAGAATGCCTCTCAAAGTGAATTTGGATTGGGTTGAGGAGAAGTTTGACTAGGTTCGGGGAGAAACTCGGGTTCATTGACGGTACATACGGCAACATGGTAGAAATAAGACTAGTCATACTCCAACTGCAATTGCTCGTATCTTCGATCCGCCATTCCGATAACTCGTCCTCACCTTAAATTTATAAACACAACAGAAAAAGAAAGTTGACAAATAAAAGCTCAAGGATTTCTTTTTTTTATTTTTGACTCTGTTTTTGTTTTAATTTTCTTTTGTCGGGCAAACAAGTTATTAAGCAAATTAACCTCAAGCAATTTTTTGTTTTTGTTTTTTTAGGTGATTTTAGAATTTTGTTTAATTTTTAATTTTTGTTTGCAAACAAGTAATATCAAAGACTTGGAATGATTAACGCAATTTTTTGTGTTACAACCTTAAATTAGTAGCTTGTTTTAAGAGAAATATTGTCCACTCAAATAAATGGGTAGCACCCTATGCTCTCACAACGCCGAGCAATCTAAAGTTGTCACTTTTCACCACAATAGGTAATGGGTTCGTCGGGTTTTGGGATAAAATGATACAACCAGCCCGATCAATGAAGAGAGAATCTTTCACGTCTGGGGACTTACGGAGGTCTTGATGGAAGCTACCCAGTCCTTCCGAGAGGGAATCCCCGGAGGAGGAGTTGGCAACCACCAAGAGGGGTGTTTGGATGTGTAGGGCTTTAGGAGGAGAGAGCCTCCCTTCTCGAATGTCCTAAGGAGAAGAGCAAACCAAAACTCCAATGCAAACTAAATGCAAGTGAAATGTCAAGGAATAAGAAGCAAGCAAGAAGAAAATAAAAACATACAATGATTAACAAGATGTTGTAGGAAGCAAGTAAACAAGACAATGATATGAAATCAAACTAAGGTGAAAGAGAGAACTAATTTTGACTAAGCATGCTTTGAAAATTTACTAAAGAAGAACTAGACTTAGAAGAAAATAGGCAAGTATACTTAACAAGGGATGAAAGAAGATGATATCTAAGATGCTAAGGTGAAGTAAGTTGATAATCAAAGCTAGAAATCAGATTGTTATGCTTTTAAAAGGACCAACGAAAAGTAGGTAAATCGGAAGAAACTTGATGATACTCCAAGGAAACAAACAAGCATGTAAGCAAGTAAATAGCAATGCAAGGAAATGGAAATGGCTTAAATGAGAATTAGAGCGAAAATAAGCATGTTTTCAAGTGGACATTCTTAGGAAAGAAAAGAAGAACTCACTAAAGCAAAGTCGGTCTCACCGTGGTCACCAAAAGGTGTAAGCACCCGAAACATGATCCGTAGATCTCCTTTTTTCAGCCCTTATGCTTGTTTTGGAGACTTGGTGGATGGGATGTTAGTGTTTGTGGTCGCCAGGAGCCAAAGACTCTAAAATATAGTAGAATGAAAAAGAAATGAAATGGAGAAATGACCATCGTACCTTTGAAAGCGGAGAGATTGTTGGGTTCCGACTTCTCTCTTGGCCGGCCGAAAGAAGAGAGCTTAGTGAGTCCTTCGTCTTCGATCCGGTTGAAGCTCCGCCTCGGCTGGATTTACCTAAAAATGTCCATAAGAAAACAAAGAAACATGTGAAAAGATCATTAGTTCTAGTGAAAGTGTAGAATCATGCTCAAATTCGAACTTAAACATGCAAAAGGGATAGAACTGACCGGATTGGGACTAAATCCCAACCCCTTTTTTTGATAGGTTTTTAAAGATGTATGAATGTGCAAAGATGTGGCCTAATTCATGCTAAATGACATGTTAATGAAAGTTAAAATGAAAGGAAGGAGTAACGGATCGGCCGGAAAGATAAACAAACTCAAAAAAATGCAAAACGGGGTCTGCCTCTGCTAGTGCCCCATATATAGGGTGCTAGCTGCAGGTGCCCCCTTTATGGGGTGCATTGACCAAGGTCAAAGCGCCCTGTTTATGGGGCACCAGGGTCTGGTGTAGGCAGATCTTCTTCCCCTCTTCGCGACGTTGCCCCGAAGTGTAGAAAGACCTTCAAGACGAAAGAAGGACTTCTTCAAGCAGACAATACTCAAGTGAAGCTAATGGAAGAGTTTTTTGGCACTAGATGTAAGGGAAATGGAGTGTAGAGGCCCCCAAAGTTAGAGAAAAATCATATTTCTGAAGAAGGAAACTATGGGTTTTCGGGTTTTTGGGAAAAGATTTCGGGATGGTTTAAGGGCTTGGGGAGAGGTTGTGAGGCTTTGAGAATGTACTGGTGGATAAGAAGGAATGAGGGACGGACTTGGAAACTCCTAAACCTCCAGATGGGGGTCTTTCTACAGCCCAAAAGATGGTAACTTCATTCTGCTAGACTTCCTTCAAGAAGCAACTATGGTTTTCTTAGGTTTTGGGAGAGGGTTTTGGGATGGCTTGAGAGCTTGGAGAGGAGTTGTAAGGCCTTGGGAGTGTTGTGGTGGATGAGAGGGTTTGAGGGGCACCCTTGGTGTGTCCTAATCCTTCCAAATGGGGGTCCTTTTATAGCCAAGAAGATGGCAACTTTATCTGCAGAACTGTCCCATCAATCTGTCCAGTTAGTCAGACCAGGTGCAGGTGCCCTACCAGTGGGGCGCTTGGTGCCCCATTAACAGGGTGCCCAGTGCCCTGTTTATAGGGTGCTTTGACTTGGTCAAAGTTCCCCGTTAAGGGGGCACTAGGCCAAGTTTGGCCGAAACGCGCAAGGAAGTTTCGATTTTCCGAAAAACTTGGTTTCCTTGAAAGAATACTCAAATATACTTCATGAAAGCAAGAATTTAGGTTCTCCAACTAGGTCAAAATTGTGTTTCTACAATAATGTATGAGATGCTATGTACATGACATGATTAATGATCTAAGAGTTATGAGCATTCATCATGCAGATCTATGTAAGAATCACTAGATATATTAGAGTTGTATCATTTGGTACTTAAGAAGCACTAAGGATGTATGTTTATACAATGAAAGATAAGACTTGAAGCCTTATGGTTTTATAAACACAAGTTTCTAGTCCGATAAGTTTGATACTAAGTCAAAATAATGGTGGTACAGTGAGCTAGAAGAGTTTCATGCAATAGAACATTACAAATTCTACAACTTGTAAAGAAAAATACATAATGGCTGCACACTATGTGAGAAGCAATTTATATGAAGATGCACATCTAAAATATAGGATTGTCTTAATTTTCTCTAAAAGTATACCATTGTATTAAGAAAACAATGCAATATAGCTAACGTCTCATCAGAAGTTTAAAACTTCTATGGTGATACCATAAAATTAAAGAGATTGTGGCTCAAAGAGATATAATTAAAGATAGAGTATCTTCTACTAATAACATTGTACATCCACTAACTGAAGTAGTTACTTAGAGTGTTTGAGCTTCACCTCAAGCTGATAGAGATCAGCCAAATAGGTGATTGACTTTAGTGCAAGTGGGAGATTGATAAAAATGTATGCCCTACAAGCCAATCATATATTATATGATTCGATATTTGTAGAAATATCTCTTTCAATTAATTAGAAAAATCTTTATAACTGTCTCTTATTAAATGTGTACATCATAATGAAATTTTTGATCACATGCAATGATGACTAAATCATGATGAGATAATGATAATGAGATTGATCATCTAGTGGTATGCAATCTAAATGTTCTTAGTCATAAGATCCTTGAGATGAGATATCAAGGATATAGATAGATTAGTGTGTGATATCTTCTCATATGATGAGGATAAATGATTTTTTTAGTTATTAGTATGGTGACACTAAAATACACATACAGGTGCTCATTAGTCGAATGAGTTCACTGAACTGACCGAATTATAAACCCTAAATGGTTTCTTACCGAACTGTCGATCAGGATTTTCTATCATCATAGTTGCATGGTTGGACTTCTGACCTGAGTCACCAAAGATGCCTTGTTGGATAGAACTTATACTTTGATCATTGACTTATGGATCACCCTTTAGATGGTCCAATATAGCGATGGATTAGATATCCAATGGAGACAATTGAGCGGACAACAAGGGATCATCCACTCTCGATAAATGAAAGTGAATGTTCTATGGGATATTACTATGAATTCCTAGCCAAGATAGAGAGGATAATAAGAAAATGAGTTTTCCAATTAATTCAATTTCTAGTACATGATTATATAAAGTCGGTATACTAAAGAGTTGATAGTCGATGCCATACTTCTTTCCGACTGGGGCATTAAATGGACAAGAGTTTTTATCCATGTGGTAACTGATGATGGAAAGTATCGATGGAGATAATATTATCTTCATAGTTGTTTGGGAACAGAGGATGTGACTTGTATCCTTCATGATCGGGAAGTTGATTATTCTATTATCGGATAATAAATTTAATTTAATTAAATATAATTGTTCTGTTTTAATTAGATCTCAACCACATAGGATATTAGGCCTAATGGGTCACACACATAAGACTTATCCATAAGTAAAGGGACAATGGCATGATTTATAGAGATTTTAGGTTTTTATGAAAAAATATAAATTCATTAAAAATACAGATGATTTTAGCCAAACCCTATCAAGACAAGGGTTAAAACCATATCCTAAACCACCTCCCTACCTCCTCCTCTCCTTGGAAGGTATCCATGGGTGATGAAGCTTCATTTGGGAAGAGTTCTCGAGCTGGTGCGAAAGGAGAACCTGCTATGGATGAAGTCCGTGTAGATACCACTAGAAACCGAATGTTTGAATAGTTTGAAGAGCTTCAAAAGTTCTTCTTATTCTTCTTCAAGGGATTAGATGAATCCCTATTAGGTATAATCGAACTTGTAGAGATCAGTTTTTGGTTTTCATCGTTCAGTTTCGATTGAGACAAGATCAACATGAACCTATAGGAATCGTCGCTTCCGTTACACCAAATTTTGTAGGATGATTCCTTACACTTATGCTCACAAAGATTGAAAAAAATCAATAAATAATAAGTTTATTGTTCTTTCCCATCTTCATCCACCTGTGCAAGGCCTACTCTAAGGGAATTTTCTACAACTGAGATATAAAGAACCAAGTGCTCGCCTAGAACTGGTGGTTTAAGCATAGGGATTTTCAAACTATCGAATGCTTTCTGACATTTCGAATCTCATTTGAACTCAGCTCCTGCCTTGGTTAACTAATAAAAAGGTTTACGCCTTTGAAAGTGTTGGGAGATAAACTGGAAAACAAATTGCAACCTCTCGATTTATCCTCAAAGCTCATTCATATTCTTTAAAGGAGGTATACTGATGATTATTTTGGCCTTGTTCGGGTCAATCTCTATGCACCCTAACAATTTTTCTGATGAGACACCGAATGTGCACTTCTTAGGATTCATTTTCAACTTGTACTCTCTATTCATTTGCAAAACTTTTCTTAATACTTCTAGGTGATTCTCTCAGCTTTTATATTTAATGACCAAGTCATCCACATACACCTCTACAAATTTGTTCATCATGTCATGAAAATAGCCATCATAACCCTTTGATAAGTAGCATTGTAATTATTCAATCTAAAAGGCATGATGACATACCAGTAGGTTCTCCAAGGTGTAGTGAACAATGTCTTCTCTTGGTCTTCTTCAACTAGCCACATATGGTTGCAACTAAAACAATTATCTGTAAATGATAGAGTGTTGTACCCAGCTATGTTATCAACCAAGACATCATATGAGGTAAAGAAAAGTCATCTTTAGGGCACATGCTTCAAGTCCCTAAATTCAATGCAAATTCGGACTCACCTATCTTTCTTCATAACAGAGACTATGTTTGCCACCTATTGAGGATAATGGATGACTTTAATAAATTGTGTCTAGTGTAAATTATCTACCTCTTTTTTCATTTTAATTGCAACATCTAGGTGGAATCTCTTGAACTTTTGTTTAACCAGGGTAACTCCAAGTTTCAAAGTTAATCTATGTTCAACAATGAGTTATCTAACCTCAGTATCTCTTTATATATCTAGAAAAACATGTCCTTGTACTCTTCCAATATTTTGATCAATTTTTTCTTTTTAGTGGGAGCAAGGTTAGCATTGATGAGAACATTTTTTTGGTACTTTTGGTGTCCTAAGATTCAATTTCTTCGTTGGTTCATCCACTATAGTTGATGGTTCCTCAAATCTTCTAAGTCAATACCCATATGCATAAGCCAAGTCCTCATTTCCTTCCTCAAATTTAGAATCTTTTTCTGATAATACCTCATATACTCCCAAAGTGTGATCCACATTATGTTTTTCCTTATATTGGATTTCATCCAACTAGATAGCATTCTGTAAATAATTCGACAACCTTGCACATTCTCCACATTTCTCAACCAACTGTTGCAGATACCTATTTAGAACTCTTCTACCTTGAATTTTCTTGCTTTCTTTTGACCTAACTATGTTTCCTGAAGATAAATATGAAAAGTGATTTTTATAGTGGGTGTAGGATCAAGCAAATCGATCAATGGTTCAGTGAAGTGAGGTCTCTCATTGGCAGCACTCTCTGGAGTGAGTAGGGACATCTCCTCAATGGAAATGTGAGTTTCAAGGAAGATATTTTTTTGGGTGATTTTCTAGCACAAAGATAGAATGAGTCGGGGTGACTTGATCAAGGATGGGTGGAGGAGTTTGGTGAAGAGCTAATGTAACTAACGAGAAAAAAAATGAGAATGAATGGGAAAAATAGGCTTGCAAGTCCAAAACTGATGAAAGATGGGCTTATGGGCCCAAAACTAATGAGATATTTGAGTGGGTTTGTGGGCCCGGTACGGATAGCAAACTCTGATGGGCACGTGGGCCCGAAGTTGTTGATGAATTTAAGTAGGCAAGCAAGACCAATGTGAATAGAAATCTTATATTGACATGTGGACCCAAAGGTGAGAAGCAAGCTAGAGAGTCCCAAAGTAAATAGCAATAGGGGCCCTCATGGAATGAACCAAATCACTGCATCTTTCAAACTGGCATTGTGACCGCTTGAAATGTCAGGCCGATCATTGGTTGATCCTCCCTCGAGTGGCTGACACTGCTCTTCCTCATTCATCAACAAGCGAGCCATAGACAAGCTCAAATCTACCACTTCATCCTTAGGGTCACAAGTCCTCCTTCTCTTAATAGGCATGGATGGTATCACTCCAATATCTCTAGCATCATCATTCCTCATGATGGTTTCTCTCTTGACAAAGAAATCATAAGTACATTTTCACTCAGAAAGATCTTAACTTGAGGTAAAGAAGGTGGGTGGAATATTTGAAGAATTATGATTTCAGCCTTAATTATCATCCTGGGAAAGCTAATGTAGTAGCAGATGCACTTAGTAGAAAGAAATTAATGGCTATGCAACTTCATCAGACTTGGGAAAGCTTGGAAGTGTTAGCAGGATGTGCTCCAACTATGACGGCAGATAACTTGACATCATTTATGGCACAACTTTCCATTGGATCAACACTTGTGGATAAAGTCAAAGAAGCTCAATTTGGAAATCCAGAAGTGCATAATCTTATCAAAAGATCAGAGATTTTAAAATATGAAGATGGAACCATAAGATATCAAGGAAGATTATGTGTGACAAACAATGCTGAATTGAGACAAGAAATTTTGACAGAGGCACACAGATCACAATATGCTATTCATCCAGGAGCAACCAAAATGTATCAAGATCTCAGAAGACAATTTTGGTGGGAAGGTATGAAAAAAGATGTAGCAGATTTTGTAGCTAAGTGTTTGATTTGCCAACAGGTGAAAGCAGAGCACAAAAGGCCAGCCGGACCCTTATAACCCTTAAAGATTCCATGGTGGAAATGGGAGCACATCACTATAGATTTTGTGACTAGTTTGCCTAAGACAAGGAAGTAGTATGATGCTATTTGGGTAGTAGTGGACCAACTTACCAAGGCAGCTCACTTCTTGCCAATTAAAGAAGCTCAACTGACAGAGAGTTTGGTCAGATTATATTTTGATGGTGTTGTCAAGTACCATGGTGTGCCAATTTCTATTGTGTTTGATCGAGACCCTCGATTCACTGGAAGGGTTTGGAAAGGTTTACAAGAAGCTTTGGGCTCTCAACTCAAGTTCAGCTCGGCATACCATCCTCAGACCGATGGCCAATTTGAGCGAACTATACAAACTTTAGAAGACATGTTGAGAGCTGGAGCACTTGAATGGCAAGAAAGTTGGGACCTGCAACTGCCACTTATCGAGTTTGCATATAATAATAGTTATCATTCGAGCATTAGCATGGCACCATTCGAGGCATTATATGGAAGGCCATGTAGATCACCACTTTGTTGGGAAGAGGTTGGAGATCAAAGTTTGATTGGTCCAGATGGGTGCATGATAGCAATGAGAAGATCAAGGTGATACGCAAAAAATTACTTACAACTCAGAGCCATCGGAAAAGTTATGCCGACTTAAAGCGTAAAGATGTTCAATTTGAAGAGGGTGATCATGTGTTTTTGAAGGTCTCTCCTTCCAGGGGAGTTATCATGTTTGGTCGGTGTGGTAAGTTAAACCCGAGATATGTGGGTCCATTTCAGATTGAGAAGCGTATTGGAGAAGTTGCTTACAGGTTAGCCTTACCTCCGGCCATGGCAAGGATACATCCAGTGTTTCATGTCTCTCTACTTCGGAAGTACGTATCGGATCCCACCCATGTGATCGATTTCCAATAGAGTAATGTACAATCGAATTTGAGTTTCGAGGAGAGACCGATTCGGATCACGGACCGGATGGTAAAGCAACTGAGAAGGAAGCAGATTCCAATGGTCAAAGTGTTGTGGAAGCATCATTCTTCGGAAGAGTCGACTTGGGAAGATGAAGAGGATATGAGACGACTTCATCCCGAACTTTTTGGTGAGTTTTGATTTGAATTTTCGAGGACGAAACTTTTATTAAGAGGGTAGATTGTAATATTTTGATTTTTAATTATAATTTAAAATTTTAAAATAGATTATATATTAAGAAAGAGATAAATATAAAAATATATATTTAATTATATTTACTCTCCCCTAGTCCTACGTTAGCTCGAGCTTGTCAAGACCTCTAAACATCGAGAGCGGATCACCTCAGTCCCAGGGTGGAGGGAGAAGCCTCAGTCCCCAATCAGAGGCGGCCACATACCCCCGTCACTTAAGTGAACCGGTTCGATGAATCGGACCGAACCGGGGTCTGAAACTGAACCGGTCCGGTTCACTTAAGTGACGGGGGTATGTGGCCACCTTTGATTGGGGACTTAGGCTTCTCGCTTCACCCCGGGACTGAGGTGATCCGCTCTCTCTAACATCATTCTAACACTTACGGCTCTTCTCCCTTGTCATAACTTTCTCTCTCTATATATAACTCTCTCTTCTCTCCACCGTTATCATTTTTCTCTCCCACCTTATTTTTCTGCCGCCGCTGCCACTCCATCTTCTTCTTCCCTCTTCACGCGCTTTTCCCTGCGTCGCCAGCCCTTTTCCCGCCGCTCGCACCTGTGGCCATCCGCCGTTGCATGGTCACCCGCCTCCCTGCAACTCCCGCGTACGCGTCGACGGACATCACCTCCTGCATCTGCCACCTTGGCCTTGCGCTCAACCGTGCAGCCTCGGCCACTGTCGCCGCACCTTGCGCGGCCGCTCGCCTCCACCTCTGCCGCCACCCGTGGCTTCGTCCCGCGAAGCCCCGCCCCGCTGATCGCCACCTCGTCCCCCTTCTCCGCTGACCTGCGCGCCCATGCAAGCGCGCGGTCGCTGGCGCCACCCGCCATCCAGCCACCTGCGTGAAGAGTCGTCGCCCGCCTGCACCATCCTTCGTCCAACCGCCCACGATCTCGCGCGCCAACCCCTACACTCGAGAGCTCGCCGCCCATGCTGCCTCGTCTTCGATCGCTAGCGCAACGCCGTCGCCCTCATCGGTGCCACGCGGACTTGCCCCTTCGCTCGGTTTTGTTCAGCCACACGTCCATGCGCCAACGTGAGTTGCTGATTGCCTTCCCTTCTCTCTCCTATCCATGGCACGTTCCTCTCACCTAGACCTGTCAATGAGTTATTATCCGGTCGGATCTTTTAAGATCCGAACCTGGATCCGATAAAATAGATCCGAGTCCAATACAATACCTGATAAATTATTACATTTCAGGTCTAGGTTCATACCCGAATCCGAAAGTCACTTTCGGATTCGGATCAACCCGCTACACCAATCGCGGAGACTAGGCGCAGTCGAAGCCGCAGTGGCAGCGTGGGCAGTCCTCGAAGTTGGAGAGGGGGAATGAGGCAGAGAGGGGACCGACGAAGAAGCTGAGCCTCCCGTCGCTTCTGGCCACCTCGCTGATGCCGAACCAGGCGAACGGGCAAGATCCCCCATGGGAACCCGTGCTTCTCCAACATCTCGTAGGGGGTGGGCTCGGCTTCGTGTGCTTTGGCCCCGCCGACAAGCGAGAACACCAGGGCGATGGCCAGCAGCGGGAGGACCGATCTCGGAAGCGGCGTCATGATCTCCGTCATCGCGGAGGTCAAGCGCTAGGGGGCTGGTACAGCTCCCCTCTGTCCGTTTCCCCTTTCTCCTTCCGAAACCCCCCCCCTCTCGGAACCTCTTGCTTCGTCCAATTCCGCCGCTTCGGGAAGGGGATGTCGGGGACGGACGCCGAGCGGCCGGCGGGGGTGGGGGACGGAGGCGGCGGGGCTTCGGCCGCCATCCACCGCATGTCGACGGTGGCCGGCGGCGTCGAGGGGCTGGTGGAGTTCCGGGGAGGCACCAGTGGCGTCGAGCGGCACCGCTGCAACCTCACAAGGAGTGTGAAGCTCCTGGCCCCGTTTTTCGAGGAGCTCGAGGATGGAGCATTCAGAGCCGCCAACGCCGTGGCGCTTGGCCTGGGTGCTCTGGCGACGGCACTGGAGGCGGTTGGTGACCATCCATAGGAGAAGAACGGAGGGAAGGAGAAGAAAGGAGGATGGAGGAGGAGGAAGACCGGATGAGGCCGAGCGCCCGAAGCTACCGTCGACAGATCAGGTCCAGCAAACCCTATCGGGTTCTCGAATGTATCCTGAAATGTAAAATTCGGATATATTTTTAATCGGGTAAAATCGAACCCGAACTGTATTTGCTTTGACATCACAGGACGACTATCCAATCCCTTTTTTCAATTTCGGATTCGGGCAGGCTTACAGATTTCTTGAATCCATTGACATGTCTACTCTCACCTATGCCCTCTTCTATCTCTCATAATTTATTTATTTTCTTTTCTCTTTTTGACAGAAAAAAAGAGATAACTTGTACAAATCATCTTGTCGTTTTGTGACTATCATTCAATTAATCTCCTTAGATTTCTCAATTAGTTATCATTGTCATTCAGGTAGGCATCTCAACTATCTCTTATCATCTTAAATGTATTAATTAAGGCACTAAAATATGATTAGCTAATTTTAATTAGAAAATTATGATTAGATTGTTAGATGGGTTTATTTATGTGTTTGGTATCAATTAGAAGTTAATTTAGATATCTAATCTTAGATTTTTTATGTATGATTGATATCATGTTTATTTAAATTGAGTGCATTTAATCATGTAATTTAGATTGTAGCATATCATGATCTTATATATATATATCTTGATTTAAGTTATGAACCAACTATAATTTTTAAGAGTTAATTAATAGAAAACTTAGAGTTGATTTAATATAAGTAGATTGTACGAAATTGGTTTAATATTATGAATTGCATGGCATATTAATATATAGTAGATTGCATGATTTTAGAAGTATTAGATAGGTTAGTCATGGCTTAACATGGAAGTAGGTAATGTTGTGGTCTTTTTAATTATGTCATTGCATAAGGTTGCATATAATTGTGCTTTATGTCAGTTTACTTTTAGCATGTCTAATTGGATTAATTGGTGTATGTCTAAGTAATATATGCTTTTAGCTTGTGAGATGTAGTTGATGTAGTGTGCTGCATTTCGTAATGTGATTTGCACTTCACCAGACTATGATAGTGGCCTGTGGGCAGCGGCGAGTTAGAACAGTCCGGAGCATCCTTTGATCTTGGATACCGCTGTTCATCGTAAGTACACCCCTGCCTAGGTGTACTATGGGATCTAGCTTACTATATGTTACATTCTACAATATGATAAATCTAGTGCTAATTCTAGAACATAATTGCAATGTCCAAGTGAAGCATGTATTTTACTCAGACAAATAATTTACTTTTGTTTTCATTATGACATGTCTATTAGTGAGTTATTGCATTTAATTCATCTTTTATGATAGGTCTGTCTGGTAGGTACATATAGAGTTGTGTTAGTGTTGTTATGTCATGATTAGAATAGTATGTTTTTAGTAAATCATGCTAATCTATACAATGGGTAGAAAGCATCTTATTTAATTAATTGAATCTTGATAATTAGCATTACTTATAGTTGTTATAATCTTAGTTTGTTTGGGGTTTAAACATTTTTATTATCATTAGGACTTGTTTAATATAGTGAAGTGGTTGGGTGTAAGTTCTACTGGGTCTTCATGACTCACCCCTTTCCTTTATTAATTGTTTTTAGCTGAGTTCGAGGAACCTTTGCCTGAGAAAGAATTTGAGGAGGAGTTTGAAGAGGATCTTGCTCCTCCTGAGGTTCCAGAAGATCAAGAGTGCAGTGAAGAGTGATTATTTATATCTAGGTCGTTTAAGTTTAATTTTTTCCGGTGTAATAGATTTTATCTAGATAGTACTTAGTAGTTGTTTGTTTTAGGTCGATCTCCATAGGTCATTTGTTTAGTTATAATGTTTGGTTTGGAATTTATATTGTTATCCTACTTTTTCGAATTTTAAGTCCATTGTCTAGACTTCGGTATATTCCGCTGTGCTATACTTTTCGGGTCGTGACAATGTTGATTTCTTAGGATCGTATATCCAGACCATGGAGCTTATCAATATGTTCTTAATGGATACGTATTGACCATGTCAGATCAATATCAACACATTTAAAATACTTATTTTATTTTAAAACTTTATTATATATACTTAAAAGTATAAATGTGCCTTGAAATGAATCTAAATTGACCGATTAAATTTACCAAGTTTAGGTCAGGATCATTTAATATTAACCTTTGAATCAGTTAAAAATTCAATCCGAGATTAAATATTCAGATCATTTGATAAAATATCTGAATTAATATTTAAATATGTCAAAAATATCTTGAAAATCACTAAATATTTTAAATGATTCATAATAATTTTTTCATTTTCAGAGATAAATAACTAAGATTGTTGTGTTTCACGAGATAAAGAGATAAGAGACTAGAGATGAAATTAAAATTTTAGTTTTTTAGATTAAGCCATCTTAATCAATCACTTAATTCAAATGGTCATGTTAACTCTAATTCTATCTAGTTATACTCATTCAAATATTTGTTTCATCGGCAGTAACCAAACAAATTTTTTTACTATCATCTTGATAAAATTCTGCATTTATTTTACGCAAACTAACAAGTTAGAGTTTGAATTAAGAGCTTACATTTTTCATATTAAACCAAAACAAACATCAATTTAGATTAAGACTTTAGATGGACCAAACCAGGCGTCAAAGTGAGCCTGGTCAACCCAACCTAGCCTTACTAATCAGAATCGTATTTGGATCGGTAGGTCTAAATAGTAGAACTATCTGTGGGTCAACTTTGGATCAAATTTAGGGCCAGCAACATGAAAAGAAAGATAAATGGATAATGTTTGACCTGCGGGCCCATCATGGGCTGTCTCTCTCGCTCGCTTCATCGTGGAGCATTAACATATTTCACAAATTTATAAGTTTAATATTCTTGATTAATATATTTAATATTATAAAAATATGTATAACTAAAGTTTAAAATATAAAAATATTAATATCTTTTCTTGTTATATATTGGTTGACAATTTTTTATTTAAATTTTTATTAAATTTTTTTTAAAATGTGGCTAGATTGTGATTAAATCAAATATATGATATTATAACTTTATTTTACCTTCTATTTTGATCAAAAAATAAAATAATTTTTAAAATATTTATTGTACATGTTATATATATTAATTTATAAAAAATAAATTACAACTATTAATAGTTGATCTGATAAATTTAAAATTTTATTTATATTTTTTATTTTTTATTATCTTTATCTTTACATACTTATATTGTATTTTATTTTAAAATTTAAAAATAAAAATAAAAATATTTAATTTGATTCTCATTTATTAATAATAATTTATTAATTTATTAATTTTTATGTAAATCAAATCGATATTTTGAAATTTTGTGTTGGCATCCTACGCATATATTTTCAATAATTAAATAACTAAATTAATTTTACAAATTTTTATCACATTCTTGAGACCACTATTAGGTTTGATGTTTAAAAATTTTAAAAAAAAAGTGATATATATACCTTATAATATGTTAGAAAGATCGAGCCGAGATGGATCAGGTCGGGCCAAATTTATATTTTATATGGACTGGACTAGGTTGGACAAGAATATAATACGAGTTAGGTTGGGCCAACTGAACCGAGCCTTGATTGGCCCAGTTTTGGGCCCAGGCCAGTCCGGCTCATTGACACCCCTACTAAACATTCTTAAAAATAATATTTGCTGGAGAGAAATGAATATTACGTTGTTAGTTAAAAATAATAAAAGCCATGTATGATAGAATATAATATTTTGTTCTCGATCTTTAGGCATAGTAGACATGATGCAACTGTGAGCTACTTCATCCTACGTTGCTACTTTTCGGTGCCCGCGGTCTCAACCGTTGAGGCACCCTAGTCAAAAGAAAAAGGGAAAATTAACTCCCACTCTATTTGACAAAATGACTTTAATCATTATTCCGTTGACCAAATGCTCATCATGAACAGTCCAATGACCTAGAAATCTCTAGCACCCGATCCATTCCGCCAATTTCAACATTAAAAAATTTTAAAATCTTATTTTTGCTCTTACAGTAGTATACTTTGCAAGGAGTCTCTCCACTATGCCAAGGCGGAGAGGAAATTTGCGAGGAGAGCTCTATCTCAACTCGAAGTCCCTTAAGGTGCGTCCCGACCGTTTGGTTCCATCTTCAGTTGTCCGTTTCTCTCAGTCTTGCCCCGATTGACCATCTTCGGTGGTGCAAATCCTGGGTTGCTTCCATGGATGTCATTTAATCTCCTTTTCTTCACATCTCTCTCTCTTTGTACCATCCCCTTCTTCTCACTAACTCTCATTGTTCCTACTAGTTTCTCCTTTTCCCTCCTTCCTTCATTGTGTAATCTTGGTTGCGTGGGTCTTTCCCTTTGGGATCTCCTCCATTGCAGGCCCTGTTCCTCTTGGTGAAGTAGTGAGTTTTCTTTTCCGTTTGTGCACTCTCAAGGCTTCAAACCCTGTTAGTTGTCATTCAAGCCTCTAGTTGAGTTTTGTTGGCTTAGCTCCTCCTACATAGTTTATCTGGATTGAGTGCCGATGCATCCTGAATACCAGTGGAGTTGTCGACCTTGCTCAATTCCGTTCTTTGCAAGCTGTTATCTCCTTTGTTCACCTTGAGGTCGAAAACTTACCGACTTAGTTTCCTTGCACTCTTCTCGAGATACCTGTAGCAAGTTTTAGGTGAATAGATCCCACTATTCTAATTACTTGAGTATTCTAGCAGGGTTCATGAGGTAGAGTCCTAGCAACCCTCTTTTGTTCCTCATCATCCTTTTTGACACTCCCGGTTCAACTTCTATGGATGGTCTTCGCTTCCCTCTCCCTGCTTCATCTTCTCCTGCAACCCCCGCTACTCACCTCTTGCTGTAAACCCCTCTTCCCCTCTTTCAGAAGAGCCCCTCCTTCTTCTCTCACTAAACACTCTTCCTTTGCCTCCTATGGACCCCTAAACAATCCCCAGAATCCTGAAGATGAAATCCTCAACCAGTTCTGTAGACTGCTAAACCCCTCTCCTCTCGCTAAACCCACACCTATTCAAGAATTCTCCATTTATGACTGCCAAAAATGGAAGAAATCTATTATCATCTTAGTGCTCTCCAGTTTCAACATTAGACCGGTAGGTTTGAAGGAATGGATTAGAAGAATGTGGAATCTGGCTAGTCTGCGGTCCCTTCTGGACTATCCTAATCGAGTTTTCATCCTTCTCCTCAAGTCGGAAGATGAAGTGGACAAAATTTGTAGGCGGATGCCTTGGTTCTTCAACAATGACCTGGTTCTCGTAGAGAAGGGTAGACCTAATACAGCTCCATCTGAGTAGCAGCTCAACAAAGTTGACTTATGGACGAGGATCTATGACTTGCCGCAGGAATACCTTGAGAGAGACATAGTCATAAAGCTTACAGCTCAGGTGGGAGACCTCATCAATCTAGCCAAGAAGATTTTGGAAGCTTGGAGTTCTTTCACTCGTATCAATATCTCACTGGATGTCAACAAGAAGCTTCCTACGAAGGTCCAAGTCCTCCTCCCCGATGGAAATATCCGTTCTTATGAACTAGCCTTTGAGCGTATCACTCGCTTTTGTCATTTCTGCGAGAAACTTGGCCACTTGCATGGCGACTGCGAACTATTTGCACACCTTAACAGCTTGACCAAGCTTGATATCCCATCCCCATTCCAAGAAGAGCTACGACAAAAATTGGCTTTTAAATACAAAGACTGGATCACTACTTCTGGGAGAACGGAGAGTGGTGGTTTAAGACCTATACCTTTTTGTTCGCAATCCCTACCATCTTCTAGCAAAATGGACCATTCCCCTACTAACACCCTTTACCTTCCTTCCCCTTCAGTGTGTACCAATCCTCAAGGCCCAAGCAGAACCCATTACTCGATTTCTCCTACTACTGGCCATCCCCTGTAATGGTGAATCTCCTTCCTTTGAAAGATTCAAATCTTTCGCCTCGTGGACCCCATTTCCCTATGTGCAAACTCCCCCTGGTTCCCCCGTCTCCCTCCCCATTGCCACCCATCCAGTCTTGTTTCGAACCTCCTTGGGTTAGCTTCCCCTCTCACCCTTGGTCTTTGGAACCTTCCAGCACCAATCTAAACCGTTCCTCACCCCCATTTCATTTTCTATAGCCCAAGGCAGGCCTTACCTACTTCCTCTAACTCGCCCAATTTGCTCCCCCTGAAGAGAAGTAGTCCAAAAGAGAAGACAAAAAGCAAGTCCAAAAGAAGAATTATTTGCTTGGATAATAAACATTCAATGGATGTTGTGGCTACTTCCTCAAAGACAGATGCCAATGCCTATGATGATGTTGATCGGGCTTCTATAGCTAGCCCAAACAAGTTGCCCGAGGCCCAATGAAGATAGTGGCGTGGAATTGTCGTAGCGGGAATGGGTGTCCAACAGTTTGGTTTATTGACAAACTCTCCCATTCAGTAAGTCCGAATATCTTCTTTATTTCAGAAACAAAATGCGGTATGTCACTGAGTAGAAGTTTCTTCAATTTTCGAGGCATCTCTAACTATCACATTGTCCCAACTTCTGGCAGCTCGGGTGGTCTATGGCTCTGGTGGTCCGACTTTGTCAAAGTTGAGGTTTTTGAGGAGTGCAACTTCTGGTTGGGGTGTCAGGTTTTTGATGTCAAGCAGCACTCCTGTTTTGTCCTCAGCACTACTTATGCTCCTACTAACCACTATGACAGAATAGCAATGTGGAACCATATGTCTTCTATAATTCAGAACATTTTTGACCCTATTTGTCTTATAGGAGACTAGAATTGCATCCGTTTCAACTATGAGAAGTGGGTAGGTACAGCCCCAATCAAATTCCATCAGTTTCATTTTGAACATTTCATTTAGAGTAACAAACTTGTTGATATCCGCCAAGAGGGACCGACATTCACATGGACAAACCACAGATGCTTTAACTTCAACATCTGTGAGAAACTTGATAGGTGTCTTGCTAATATGGACTAGATTGAGTCCTACCCTTTTGCCAAAATCCTTACTCTACCTACTTACCTTAGTGACCACACCCCTCTTCTTCTTAACACATCTCCTAAAAATTACTGTACTAAAGGTTGGTTTAAGGTGGAGACAGCTTGGTTTACTCACCCTTCCTTCTTCTTGGTTGCCTCTACAGCCTGGAGAACTGGCCCACACTTGTTTCTCAATTATGGTCAAAGAATGATAAATATCAGAAAGGTGCTCTTAAATTGGAAGAGGAAAAATATAGGGAATGTCCCTGCCTAGATTGCTGAGCTTAGAAACAACTTAACTGATTTAAAAAGCATCCCTCACAACCAGGATGACATAGATAAACAACTGTGTATGGAAGAGAAGCTTAAATAGCATGAGAATTTTGAGGAGGCCCATTGGAAGTAGAGAGCTAAGGTCTACTAGTAAAATTTAGAAGACAAATGTACTAAATTCTTCCATATGAAGGTAGTCCAAAAATAAGACAGAATAAAATTCATGGGGTCCTGAAACTGGATGGGCAGTGGTTGGGTGTTCCGGCTAATATTCAGAATTTCTTTGTCTTTTATTTTAAAAACATTTTCTCTATTCCCCACCCCAAGATAATCCAATCCCCCAATTTCACTTTACACCACATTTCCCCTACACAAGCTTCTCTACTGGTCAGCCCCCCCTCATCCATGGAAATAAAGTCAGCCCTTTTCTCTATGAGACCGAAATCTGCTTCGGGCCCCAACGATCTTCCCCCGGCCTTTCTTCAGAACTTGTGGCACGTTATAAAGCCTGATGTGTCCTCTTTCATTACTTCTATTTTTCTAACATCCCATATTCCCACTGGCCTAAACCACTCGATCATATCCCTCATTCCCAAAATGGACAATACTACCTCTCCGGAGCATTACCGCCCAATTAGCCTATGAAATGTCATGTTTAAAATTCTCACCAAAATTATTTTCCAAAATTAAAGGGCTTCTACCTTCTCTTATTTCTAAATGTCAAGCTGCCTTTGTTTCGGGTCGGCTTGCTCTCGACAATATCATTGTGCTTCAGGAAATTCTCCATTCCTTCAAGTTCAAAGGAGGCAAAGTGGGGTATCTATTACTTAAAGTGGATATTAGAAAAGCTTATGATACCATTCATTGGTCTTTTATTAAGCACATGCTGGACGCATATGGTTTCCCCTCCAAGCTAGTGGACCTCATCATGGCATGCACATCATCTATAACTTATTCATTGAATTTGAACGGCCAGAGATCATCCTTTATCATACCAAATAGAGGGATCCACTAGGGATGTCCTCTCTCCCCATATTTGTATATCCTTTGTGCTGAAGCACTCTCGGTATTGATCTCAGAGGCTGCTAAGAGAGAAGAATTCTTTAATTTCAGCATTAATAGAACCAATATCAAAGTCACCCATCTCATGTTTGTGGATGACATCATCTTGTGTGGTACTACCAGCGCTAAGGATATCTCCACTCTTATGAATATTTTAAATTATTACCAACTTATATCAGGGCAAGAGATTAACAAGTCAAAGTCATCTATCATATTCAACTCCAATGTCCCCAGCTCTATTAAGGAACAAATATGCAATGCTACTGGTTTTCATCTAGCTTCTATATTTGACAAATATCTGGGCATTCTGTTGGGCATATCTGACAATAGAATAAATCATCTTTCCTAGTTGATTGAAAAGTACCAAAAGAAGTTGGCTGGGTGGAAATTTGGATTCCTATCCACTTGTGGTAGGACAACTCTGATAAAATCTACCTTGGATCAGATGCCTATTCATATTATGTCACTTAAGAAACTTCCTTCTGCAGTCACAAAAAATCTGGACATAATTCAAAGATCCTTTTGGTGGGCTCGTGCCCAGAATGATAAGAAAAAAATACATTTCTACCATTAGGATCAGATCAAGCAACCTAGATTTTCTGGTGGTATGGGTATTAGGGACTTTGCTACCTTAAACTCATCAGCCCTTCTCCTTAAGTTGATGTGGCCCTTCATCCATGATAAGCAGAAACTCTGGGATCAATTTCTGCACGGCAAGTACTTGAAAACTCATCTTTTTGGGAAGCTAAAGTTAGACCAACATATTCCCTGGTTTGGAGAAATATCCTTAGCTCATGGAAAGATATTTGCAAGTTTTCTATCTGGAAGGTCAAGGATGGGGCTAAGATGAAAAGTCTTGATCATAATTGGATCATTGACCAGAAAGGACCTCCCTCTTTGAAATCTCCTGATTTCACTTCTCCACCGGAATGTCTGAGAGACCTTATCACTGATGGTCAGTGGAGAATACATGATATGTATAAATATTTGGATCATGATTTGGTACAATAATCATTAGTACGCCTATTCATCCAGAGGCCCCTTCGGATTCTTTGATTTGGCCCTTCACCTTGAATGGTAAACTAACAACCAAGTCAATTTACAAGTCCCTTTATGACAGATCTACTCCACCGGGCCTGTCTAACATTGAGCATTGGAAGATCCTTTGGCATCCGAAGATTGCCAAAATTTGTCTACAAAAAGTCATAACCTTTATACGGAAAGGTCTCACAAACATTTTACCGACTAATGTTTTGATTGCTAGTAGATGCCTTTTTGTTGATAAAGTCTGCAATATTTGCAGATCTGAACAAGAAACTTTAGATCATATTATGTATGGTTGCCTTCGTAGCAAAGTTGTGCGGTTTGCTTCTCCAATAGGGTTTCACGATTCCTGGCTTCTCAAAGGTTTTCAGTCAATCACCAGGCAATGGCTTGAGTGGATAATCAAGCAGGATTCCCATTTTATTTTTTTTAGGTACACTAGCTATCGCCATCTCCTGGCATCTCTGGAAGAGTCGCTGCGATGCTGTTTTCCAGAACCAATTTGCTACGCCTACTTGGATCCTCAATGTGGCTTCCAAGGACACGTCCTTCTTTTTGTCCCAGGCGAAGCTCTCTATGGTTAGTAAAAGTTTAAAGTGGAAACCTCCTCTGGATAATGTAGTCAAGTTCAATGTGGATGGCGCTTCTAACAGAACCTCTGGAGCAATTGGCATTTTGGCAAGGGATTCTTCGGGCCTCATCATTTCATGGCTTGCTCGGACATCCCCTTTTGTTGACCCATTCATCCTAGAAGCATAAGCTATTGAAGTAGCTTGCTCATTGGCTTCATCCTTGGATCATCCCTATGTTAGTGAGAGTGACACGAAGCTAGTTGTTGATGATGTTAATGATTCGGGTTTGGGTATTTGGAAGGCTCAATCCTTCGTTAGTTCTTGCCAAATATTTTTGAGTAATCCTCAGATCTCCATCACTTTCAGTCTGAGGACATCTAACCAGGCTGCACATCTTCTGGCTAGATGGGCGTTGGACTCCTCCCATAACTGGCCTTGGTCTGCGAATCTTACTATTCTACCTCTATTTATTACTAAATAACTTGTTTCTGACTTGAAATCTTGTAATTTTGTCTATTAATGATATATTACCCCTTCGTTTGTCAAAAAAGAAGAAAAGATAGTATACTTTGCGATTGCTGCTTCTTCACTTAAATGCTTGGCCTTGAGGTTAGATTAAAAAATTTTAAACTTATTTATTATGTATAGAAAAATTATTATATATAATTTAAATTAATATTTTGAGGTAGTATATATTTTATAATGTTTGGTCTTATTTTTTTTATCAGTTGAGTATGTTAAATGAGTAAATAACATAGTATTTTTAAAATAAGTAAATATATAAATTAAGCTAGTGCGAAAACTAAAATCATTCGAATTTGTACATATTGGTTGAAGAAAAAACAATATCCTTTGATACATATCATTTTAATTTATTATCGATAATTTTCTCTTATATTTCATCTTTACTTAATGCTTATTTGAACCTATAACATATCGTTTGAAGAAAAAATATTACTTGAGTAAAAGAGTCATTATGTCCATCATCCAACACTCTGCCGACGTATCGTTGAAAATTGGAGTGAAACTCTAAAACTCCAAAATACATAACTTATGATTAAAGTATTTCTGACAGTGGATGACGTGTTTAAAGTAATTTTTAAGAATAGATCGGGAGTGAATTTACTCAAAATATAATACACAATATTAAGAAAATGATGGAGTACATCATAAGTATCAAGGTACAAAAGAGAGTTTAGTACAAATATACAATGTATTATTTGTACTAAACTAAGAAGGCAGTACATATCAATCAAAGTTACCTTTAAACTGTCCATATAATATTGAGGTGGATGAGAAATGTAGTCATGATATTATTGTGCATGAATAAAGAAAATAACTTAAAAAGTGTTAACTCTCATAAAATATATTATTAACACTACGGCATCTTGAAAAAAAATTGTTTACATGTTTCTTGGAGTGTTGCCGACCCGAACGAGTAGTCTCTTCCATCGCCGATCGACCGTAGGATCGATGGACCTCAGGCTGTCAGGCCCGGCTGTCTTGGAGGACAGTTGCCGGGCGATCGTCCGCGCGGTCCAAAAATAAAGGCTGTGTTTGGGAACCACTCGGAAGCGCTTATTTTGGGCTTCTACTCCTGATCGGAGTGCTTTCTCTTTTTACGGAACAGTTTGGAGGAATTTGCGCCGCTACTTCTCCTCCGCGCGGAAGGTGGAAGCCGGGAGGAGATAATTTCTCCTTCCCGAAACCGTAAAGCACTCCCGAGTATTCCCGACTCTCGACCTTCCGGCGAATATTTCTTCCCCCCCACCCCCGCGATCCGCCGTGCACTCGCCGTTGCAGAAAACTTGCCGTCGCCCTTCGCCCTCGTCCCGACTGGCATCCTCCGACTTCTTCAATCGTCCGGTTCGTATCTTTGTGCTCCATTTTTTTGTCTGCTCGACGGAGGTCGCCGCGAACGATGCGGACATTGCAATGGGTGGGAGTTCATGCGCGCAGATGGCGCGGAACGGAGGAGAGGGTGTGGATGCGTATGCGTCTACATGGAACGGAGGGCGACAGGTCGGGGAGGGGATGGTTTCGGGAGCGTCTGCGCGGAACTGAGGGGAGGGAGGGGTTGTGCGCAGACGGCGCGGAACAGAGGGCGGCGTCTGCACGGAACAGAGGGAGGGAGCTCGTGGGAGGGGGTGGCTGCGCGCAGGCTTCGCGGAACAGAGGGCCAGAGCTCGGGGAGGGGATGGTTTCGGGAGCGTCTGCGCGGAACTGAGGGGAGGGAGTGGTTGTGCGCAGACGGCGCGGAACAGAGGGCGGCGTCTGCGCGGAACGGAGGGAGGGAGCTCATGGGAGGGGGTGGCTGCGCGCAGGCTCCGCGGAACAGAGGGCCGGAGCTCGGGGGCGCGGGTGGCTCTTACACGCAGACGGCGCGGAGGGAGGAGGGTGTTCCTTCTCCCACGCAGGCCACGCAGAATGGAGCACAGATTGGGGGAGAGGGGCGTCGGACACAGGTCGGGGAGGGGATGGTTGCGCGCAGACGGCGCTGAACAGAGGGCTGCGGGTGGCTCTTGCACGCAGACGACATGGAGGGAGAGGGGGTGTTCCTTCTCGCACGTAGGCCACGCGGAACGGAGGGAGCTTGGGGGACGGGGTCGTCGGACATAGGTCGGGGGAGGGGAAGGTTGCGCGCAGACGGCGCGGAACAATGGGCTGCGGGTGGCTCTTGCACGCAGACGGCGCGGAGGAAGGGGGGGTGTTCCTTCTCGCACTCACGCCACGCGGAACGGAGGAGCTTGGGGGAGGGGGTGGTCGGACAGAGCTCGGGGAAGGGGATGGTTATCGCGTGGGGAGCTTCTCACGCGCATTTGGCGCAGGTGGAGGGAGCTCGGGTGGGGCAAGCGGCGCGGAACGGAGGGAGCTTGGGGGAGGGGGTGGTCGAACATATTCAATGGGGAGGGGGTGGTTATCGCGTGGGGAGCTTCTTGCGCGCATTTGGCGCATGTGGAGGGAGCTCGGGTGGGGCAGGCGGCGCGGAACGGAGGAAGCTCGGGGGAGGGGGTGGTCGGACAGAGCATGAGGGAGGGGGTCTTCAGCTCCTCCTGCTGCTGCGGCTGCTATTTCCCGCCCAGTGGCCCCACCCCTAATGGACCCGGGAGTTGGCATATAAAGGCAGGAAGGCCTCGGGGTGCTTCCGGTCGGTGAGAGTGCTGCCGCTGGGGTGCTTGGCAGACAGGGCGGATATGGGGTCTTCCGGTAAGTGCAATTAGAGAGTGCACACGGAGATAGGGGGAGATCATTTTTTGCAATTTGGGAGTGCATGAATCGTGACAATTCTTGTTAAAAATTACATTTTTCCCTGATATGTATCGAATGTTGGTACTTTATTTATGTCATATAAACTTTTATTCGTCATAATTATACTAACATTGTCTCGTATGTAGTTATATATTCTTTAAATTGTATCATAGAATGGACAAAGAGAAGAGTCCGTTGAAGACAAAAGTTAGTTGGGATATGCAAACTAATGAGACCTTCATAAGGGCGTGTGTTACTCAGGTTGATTTAAATGAAAAGAGTGGACATTCCTTATCTAAGTTAGGATGGGCAAATGTTATAAAAGAACTTAATCTTAAGTCCGGTCAAGTGTTCGATAAGAAACAGGTGAAAAATCATTGGGATAAACTCAAACAACAGTATAAAGCGTGGATGGCATTAAAGAACAACACAACTGGTCTTGGATGGGATGAGGTGAAAAACACTGTAACAGCTAGTGAAGAATGGTGGAATGATTATCTGTTGGTACGTACAGTTATGTATTTATCTTTCGTATCATGCAACAAACTATTTCATTTTATTAATAGTGTTTAATTTTTCAGAGACATCCTACAGCTAGTATTTTCAAAAGAAAGGGGTTAGAATATGAAGATCTACTTCATAAACTCTTTCAAGGAACTATTGGAACAGGAGAAAATATTACCAATCCTTCAGCAAACTATCATGAAAATGTAGAGACACAAAATGAAGTGTCACCTGACGGTAGACCAGATACTCAAAATACTTCTCCACAGAATGAAGATATTGGAAGTCAACCAGATGATCATACTGATGCAAATGACAGGACTGCTAGAAGGCATTTATTGGGTCCAATTTCTCCACTTAGAAATAAGAAAAAGAAATCTCGTCAAGCACGAATGGCATCACAAATTGATACCCTCATTGCAGCTGTAGAATCAAGGGGAAAGAGAAAGGAAGAAGCTAGCAGTCACATACCAAGTATTGGCGACGTTACAAGGATGCTAAAAGAAATACCCGGATTAGAACTTGGTGGACGTCTCCATATGTGGGCGCTAACAAGGCTTGTTAAGAAAGATTATCGAGAACTTTTTGCTGAGATGGATCCAGAGTATAGGCTTGCATGGCTACAGAGTGATTTTGAGGATAGACATACATAGAATGTTGTATTAAGTTGTTAGTTTCTTTTTAAAATTTAGATTACTATGTTTTGTTGTGCTTTCAAAATTGTAGTACTTGTTGTTTTGGGTGTTCTTAAACTTGTTATAATTTGTCTTTTAGTTGTTGTTAAAGTTGTTAAATGATTTCCTATGATTTATTATGTAGCAGGAGCACAGATCATTCTTATGATTCTATGTCTTCTTCTGAAACAATCAACTCAGATTATAACGATCAGTCAAGTGATTCTGATGACGAATATTACGAGGTTGCAGCGCTTGCAACAAGTATTATTGTTTATAATGGATTATATGTGTAAAGAGCCATGCCATACATCTCCACGTAGAGGGATTCATAATGTTCGAGAATTATTAGGAGGGCATTGGGAACGTTCGTATGATATGTTGAGAATGGAACCTCCAGTTTTTGCTTATTTTTGTGATAAGTTTAGAAAACACAATTTTCTAACAGACACAAGATATGTCGTTGTTGAAGAGGCAATCGCATTATTTCTTATTATTATTGGCAAAAATTATTCGATTCGGGATATGCGCGAGCATTTTCAAAGATCTGGAGAAACTTGTAGCCGACATTTCAATCGTGTATTGAACGCTATGCAGAAATATGCAAGAATGAATATTGTTCCTCCACGATTCAATGAAACACCAGAGTACATTGCGAAGAATGAGAAATATATGCCCTACTTTAAAGATTGTATTGGAGCAATAGATGGAACTCATATAGATGCAATTGTACCAACTGCACAACAAATATCACATATAAGTGGAAGGAAGTCGAAATGTACACAGAATGTGTTAGCTATTTGCGACTTTGATATGTTGTTTACATTTGTTTCAGCGGGGCATGAAGGAACATGTCATGATGCCCAAATTCTATTAGATTGTATATGTGATGCGAATTCAGGATTCCCAAAGCCACCATCAGGTAAACAACTTTATGTTATGAAGACTTATAATTTTTATGACAATCCAAATCTAACTTCTTTTGTGTATTCTATGTAGGAAAATTTTACTTGGTTGATGCAGGATTTACTAATATAGTTGGATATCTAGCACCATATCGTGGACATCGTTATCATTTGCAAGATCGTCGTGGTCATAGTGCTCGGAATAAAAAAAGAAGCTTTCAATTATGTTCATTCATCATTACGAAATATCATTGAAAGATGTTTTGGCGTACTCAAGAAGCGTTGGCGAATTCTCAATGGGATGCCGTCTTATTCATTGAAAAAACAAGCAAAAATTGTTGTCGCTGCAATGATGGTACACAAATTTATACGAAGAGTTGATTTAGGAGACGAATTGTTTAGAGAATTTCAAGAACTTGAAGTTAAGACAAATTCAACGTTACAAGCACCACCGGGACGTATTCCTCGTGAACAAGATCGACAAATAATGAGCACATTCAGAGATGTATTGGCAACTCAAATATTTGAAAAATAGACTAGTTGTGGAAAAAGTATATTTCATGTAAGATATAAATGTATTATTTGAGAGTCCTTTGTAGTCATTCATCGCTTGTTTAGAATGTCACAACTGTTTGGATAATTTTATGTTTAAATAAATATTAACTGGTAGAGAAGTACTTCTATTATATGATAAGAAATTGATATCAAATTGCTTTTAGCCTTTTACTTCTGTCCAACAAAAGTACTTCTGATTGAAGCACCTTATCAGAGAAGGTACTTCTAAAAGAAGCACTTCGTTGAAGTTCCAAACGCAGCCAAAGACTCTTCCGTCGTCTGAAGAGACGGAAGGCTGCTACCCGACTGCTCTCGGCATCCCAGTAGAGCCCTCCGACAGAGCAGTACGGCGTTCGCATCGGAAGGTGATCGGGAAGAAGCCCCAGCGATGACGACGAAACGGAAGCGCAAGATGAAGCCGGGTAGTATTGTTTGTTCGTCACCGTTCAAATCATTTTCTCCGTCCATGGGTTTCGGTTTTTGCCGCTTCGTGCCAATCTTTCCTCTCAAAAATTCGGTCTTGCTGCCAGGTTTGGCAGAGGCGGTGAGCCCGTGCGTGGCGAAGTACTGGCGCCAGCGCTACTCTCTCTTCTCCAAGTACGACGAGGGCATTGCCATGGACGAGGAAGGCTGGTTCTCCGTCACCCCCGAGGAGGTGGCCTCCCGCCACGCCGAGATATGCGAGCGCGTCGGTTTAGGCCTCGTCGTTGTCGACGGCTTTTCTGGAGTGGGTGGCAACGCCATCCAGTTTGCTATGAGGTGTTTCGGTGAACCTTTCTCTCCCAAGTTTGGAAATTTAAGCTTGTTTTCTTTTTGTTTACAGTTGTGGCGATAATGGTCCCTTTCTAGGGGCTTCTATGTGGTTGCTGTCGAGATCGACCCCCGCAAAGTGAAGTTTGCTCGACATAACGCCGATATATATGGGGTGAAAGACAGCATTGACTTCGTCGTCGGGGATTTCTTCCGGCTCGCTCCGTCTCTGAAGGTTTGTTAATTATCTGAGTGGTATCATCCTTATGCTGACTGCGATTGCAGCTGTCTTCTATGTTTCCATTTATTTACAAGTTGGTGGTCCTGGGTCCTCGCGGATCATCAGATTGCGCCTTGTGGGTGGTCTTGGTTTTGTTTGTTGAGTATTCTGAGGTTATTTAAGAATGATTCGTACGAGTGGTTGGAAGTTCTTTCTTTTAGATTCGAAGTTCTGCATCGTTTATCCGTGTATTTGTTGTAAAGTGGCCATAGTCCCGCATCAACCATTCAAAAGTAGATAATGTTGCTTATATTACCTATGTGAAGTCCTTTAATTCTCGCTGCCCATGTAGTCAGGAGAGAGTGGACATACGTCCATGTCTACTTTTTTATATTATGTGAGCCTATCGATCTTAATGCCACGGCCTGAAGAGTTTTGCTGTTTATTTTTTTTCCAGCACCTTGCACCTACCTGGTGCATCCTCTTATCGGCACCAGTTTAATTCTCACTGCCCATGTAGTCAGGAGAGGGTGGGCATATGTCAACTATATTTATTACCACCTCAGCCTCTCATTTTTAATGTCACGGAGGTTCTACATGGTTAATCCATCTGTTTGTTGTAAAGTGACCATCGTCCTTTCTTGACACCCATTTAATTCTCACTGCCCATCTAGTAAGGAGAGGGTGGGCGTACGTCCATGTCTACTTTTTTATATTATGTGAGCCTCTCAATCTTAATTCCATGGCCTTAAGAGTTTTTGATGGGACAAAATTTTAGGAGTTTTAATCAATTTTCAAATTATTTTTACGTTAAATCCTTGGTCTATAAATATTCATTTTAAAAAGGTTTTCCTATTTACCGTCTTGTAAATAGTCATATTAGGTGGGTCTTTTTTTGTAATCCAGTAGGTCTCCTTATATAAGGAGGAGTCATGTACGCACGGTCAATCAGTGGATTTGGAATTTTTGGAAGCCTTCGGTTTGGTTCTCCTGCGTAGAGGGGCTTCGGCCCGATCTTCTTCTCCTCTTGTCTCTCCAATTGGCTGTGGGCCTTCCCTTCTATCCTTCCCCCACTTTCCGGCGAGGCCGATCTACCTTTCCCCTTCCCCATCCTCTGGCCTCCAAGCCATTCTTCCTATTTTCCCCTTCTTGGTTCTCTTCATCGACGACGGCTAGCATGCACAAGGGTTTCAGAGCTGCTGTTGTTCACCCTGGTCAGCTTCAAAATCTAGCGGCCACACTCCTATCTCAGCCATCGTCAACACAAAACAGAAGGCGGATCCAACGTCTTTTTTCTCCATGGCGTACAAATCCAACAACAGCACTTGGTGTTCCTTCGAAGACATCATGAGGGCGTGTGGTTGGATTCTTCGCCGTCATCGCCTTCCTTCGATTGGTGCCGCGATGATAGATCCCAGTGTTTTTGGATTTGCAATTCCGTTGAATTGGATCAACAGTGTTGTCAGGATCTTGTCAAAGTCAGCTCATCCTATTAACACCGGTCCTTTAGAGGAAATTGTTTTCTGGTGTTTTCCTGTCCCCGAACGATGGCAAACAATGTCGATTCCTCAGGAGCTTGATCAGCCATCCGCTCGATGCCATTGACTTCAAAGGATTCCAATGATTCTAGAATTTGACCTTCTCCACATTCTCCTTTGCGTGTCTATTGTGTCTGTACGATCTGCCGACCTTGCTGCAGATTCAGTTCGACGATGAGCAACAGCCTATTGATGTTGGATTCCCACCGCGTGGCGAACCAGCCAGATCTCCCACCTGGATGAGTGGGGTCAAAGGCCTCCGCTGCATGTTCTGCCCTGTTCAGGAGCTTCAGCCGGGAGCCTCACACCCTTGTACGATGTCAACTCCATTTTTCTTGAGCACACTTGTCTGTTTCGCTGTTTGTCCAGAAGCTTCCACCAGAAGCTCGACCTGCTCATCGGCTCGGGCGCTCGACACCGTGCTAAACCGTCACCTCTGGATCCATATCCGTTGCTTCCCATGCATCTGCCACCAAGGCCACCCGACCCGATTGGCCAATCGGCCGAGCGAACAAAACCGTCTCTTCGAATGAGCTGTGATCCCGGTTGGACGTGTGTACGCAGGAGCCCGAACGTTGCTGGAAGATTTGGATTTTGGGAAAAATAAAGGGAAATTAGTCATTTTTTATTTTGGTTTAGTTTTTTAGTCAATTTAGTTGTTTGTTTCCGATTTTGGTTGATTCTGTCCCCCATCAGTTTTGTTGCTTTTTTTCCCAGCACGTTGCACCTACTTCGGGCATCCTTTTATGGTCCTAGTGAGGGGAGGCAAGGACTGTCATCTCGGATCTCGGTTTCGTCTCGGAAGGGCAAAAGAGAAGAGATCTCGTGATATTCTCGGAAAAATCTCGAGAGATCAGATCTCGAATTTCATTTATGTAGGGTATATCTTACCCAAAAATTTTCATCTAATATCTATATTTTATCTTATGGAGACTGAAAAGAACAGATCTAAGAAAAATTTCAAGAGATTGGATCTCGTAAATACTAATCAATGTACATATTTAAGTGCAAAATGTCATGTTATCTCTTCAAAAATGACAAGGAAACTTATTTTAAACATCAAAATAAGTTGAGAAAGAATCAAAAGCTTAATACAGAGAGGATGAACTATTGTTAACAGAAAACATACAAAGAATCTTATGTTAGATTAAGGCTTCATCTTGAATAATATGAGTAAGATTGGTGACATTTTGGGTTTATTGTACATAAATAGTCATAAAAATATTAAGTTATAAAATTTTATCAAACATAATGTCTAGATGAATATTTGGATGAATTCCATGATAAAATTGACAATATATGAAGCAAAGTTAACAAAGCCATCTAACGAGTTAGGGATAGTAATAGGCGGAGTAGATCATGGTACAAAAGATACTACATAGATATTCTCGTTTCGGCGATCTCGTTTCTCGGACACGAGGAGAGAAAGAGATTCTCGGGAGATCTCGAGAGATTCTCGGGAGATTGCATTCCATGAGGGGAGGTTTGAAAAGTTGGCATACTTCCATGTCAACTATTCAAAAGTATATAAGTATTTATATTACCTTAGCCTCTCAATCTTAATACCATGGAAGTTCTACATCATTAATCCATCTGTTTGTTGTAAAGTGACCATTGTCCTTTTTTGATGCCCATTTAATTCTCACTACCCATTTAGTGAGGGCCTGAGGGGAGGGTTGGTACCAATTTGATTCTCACTGCCCATATAGCGAGGAGAGGGTGGGCATACGTCCATATCTACTTTTTTATATTATGTGAGCCTCTCAATCTTAATGTCATGGCCTAAAGAGTTTTGTTGTTTACTTTTGTTTTTCCAGCAGCTTGCACCTACCTTGGGCATCCTCTTGTGGTCCTAGTGAGGGGAGGTCTGGAAAGTGGGCATATTTGCATGTTGACTATTCAAAAGTATATAAGCATTTATATTACCTCAGTCTCTCAATCCTAATGCCATGGAAATTCTGCATCATTAATCTGTTTGTTTGTTGTAAAGTGACTATCGACCTTTTTTGATGCCCATTTAATTCTCACTGCCCGTCTAGTAAGGGGAGGGTTGGAAAGTGGACATGCTTCCATGTCGTGCATTCAAAAGTATATAAGTTTTATATTGCTTGAGCCTCTCAATCTTAGTACCATGGCTTTAAGAGTTTAGTTGTTTACTTATTTTTCCAGCACCTTGCACCTACCTAGGGCACCTCTTATGGTCCTAGTGAGGGGAGGGTTGGAAACTGGGCATACTTTCATGTCGACTATTCAAAAGTATATAAGTATTTATATTACCTCAGCTTCCCAATCTTAATGCCATGGAAGTTCTACATCGTTGATCCGTTTGTTTGTTGTAAAGTGGTCATAGTCCCACATTGACTATTCAAAGGTAGATAAAGTTGTTTATATTACCTATGTGAAGCTTTTCTGACACCTGTTTATGGGGAGTGCACGGTTCGGTTTGGGGCTAGTTTTTTCTGAGCCAAACCAAACCAAACCAAGGTCCCAAATCGAACCGATTTAGTTCGGTTTGGTTCACTTTGAGACTGAAAATCAATTAAATATTTAAAATAATTAATTATTTACACATATATATATTTATTTTTAAGTTATAACATATTAAAATAAATATTATCATATTATATAAATTAGATAAACATTATTTTTATTAATAATATAATATTCCTTTTGAATTTTTTATGTTAAATAAATTTCATTAGTTTGGTTTGGTTTGGGAGACTCCCAAACTAGTTGAACCGAACTGCTTCCTCAAACCAAACCAAATCGAACTGAACATGTCGATTCAGTTTGGTTTGGCAATTTAGGCAGTTTGGTGCCCACCCTTGCTTGTTTAATTCTTACTGCCCATCTAGCGAGGGGAGGGTCGGAAAGTGGGCTTACTTATATGTCAACTATTTAAAAGTACTTAAGTACTTAAATTACCTTAGCCTCTCAATCTTCATGCCATGGTCTTAAGAGATTTATTGTTTACTTTTTTTTCCAGCACCTTGCACCTACCTAGGGCAACCTTTTATGGTCCTAAATTGGGGAAGTAAGGAGACATGCCATTTTTTTCTTGTTGCAAGTATCCCTGCATTGCAATCATTATTGTCGCCCTTTTAATTCTCGTTGCCCATCTAGTGAGGGGAGGTTTGGAAAGTGGGTATTGTCCCATGTCAACTATTCAAAAGTCCACAAGTATTTTTATTACCTGAGCCTCTCAATCTTAATGCCATGGCCTTAAGAGTTTGTTGTTTACTTTTTTTTCCAGCACCTTGCACCTACCTAGTGCAACCTCTTATAGTCCTATGTCAGAGAAATAAAGTGACATGACATTTCTGTGACATGACATTTCTTTTCCTGTTGCAAGTATTCTCTACATTGTTGTCATAGTTCCATGTCAACTATTCAAAAGTTTACAAGTATTTATATTACCTTCGCCTCTCAATCTTAAAGCCATGGCCTTGAGAGTTTTAATGCTACCCTTTTTCCGGCACCTTGCTCCTACCTACCTCTTATGGTCCTAAATTGGAGAAATAAAGAGTCATTACATTTTCTCCTGTTGCAAATATCCCTGCATTGTGGTCATTATTGCCACCCGTTTAATTCTCATTGTCCATCTAGTGAGGGGAGGGTTGGAAAGTGGGCATAGTTACATGTCAACTATTCAAACATATATAAGTATTTTAATTACTTGAGCCTCTCAATCTTAATGTCATGGCCTTGAGAGTTTTTCTGTTACTTTTTTTTAGCACCTTGCACCTACCTAGGGTAACCTCTTATGGTCCTAAATCGAATACATAACCTTATCTTCCTGTTGCAAGTATCCTTGCATTGTGGTCATAGTTCCATGTCAATTATTCAAAAGTATACAAGTATTTATATTACTTGAGCCTCTCAATCTTATTGCCATGACTTTAAGAGTTTTGTTGTTTACCTTTTTTTTAGCACCTTGCACTTACCTAGGGCAACCTCTCATGGTCCTAAATCAGTGAAATAAAGAGACATGGCATTTTTTTTCCTATTGCAAGTATCCCTTCATTGTGGTCATGGTTCCATGTGGACTATTCAAAAGAATGTAGGTTTTTATATTGCCTAAGCCTCTTAATCTTAATGCATGGTCTTAAGAGTTTTGTTGTTTACTTTTTTTCTAGTACTTTGCACCTACCTAGGGCAACCTCTTTTGGTCTAAAACCAGAGAAATAAAGAGATGTGCCTTTTTTCCTGTTGCAAGTATCCCTGCATTGTGGTCATTATTGCCACCCATTTAATTCTTACTACCCATCTAGTGAGGGGAGGGTTGGAAAGTGGGCATAGTTTCACGCCAACTATTCAAAAGTATACTAGTATTTATATTGCCTAAGCCTCTAAATCTAAATGCAATGGCCTTAATAGATTTGATGTTACTTTTTTTTCCAGCACCTTGCATTTACCTAGGGGAACCTTTTATGGTCCTAAATTGGAGAAATAAAGAGACATGACAATTTTTTATGTTGCAAGTATCCTTGCATTGTGGTCATTATCGCCACTCGTTTATTTCTCATTGCTAAGGGTGGAAACGGAATCTGATATTCCAAAATTCTAATTCAATTCCGATGTATGTAGTCAGAGGTGCAAGGTGCCTCGCCCCTTGCCTTGCCCCATCGCCTCCAATGACAGAGGTGAGCTCTCCACAGGCACCATGGCAGTTGTGCCGCCGTAGGCGGGGAAGAAGGCCTTTGTCCCTAACGAAGGCCGTTAAAGAAGCTTGTTGCGTCAGAAGTTCTCATCGGAGAAAAATTTTTTTGTATGTTTTTTTAGTTTATTTTCGGTTTTAGTTTATTCTTTCGATTCTTTTTTAATACATTGTTTCTAATGAAGTTTTAAGTTTTCTCCGTCCGGAAGGTATGATTTTCTATATTTTTAGTTTATTATATTTTTTCTAGTTTTCATTTTTATTTAAATATATTCTTGTTATTACGAGTGTTATCGGTTTGTTCTAATAGCATATTGTTTTGTTCTCCACTTGGTTATATAAAACTTCCAAATATGGATTTTGGTGTGTTAGGTACTGATCTATTTTATTTATGAGTTAATGGACTTGATGTTTATTTTTTATGAAGATGTCTCATTTTGTGGAACAAGATCATGGTACGAGGACGAAGTCAAACATCCAATCGCCGACTACAATGGGGCCTTCAATTTCAGTACATGCTTATAAATTGAAGGATGATGGATGGAAATGAGATTTTGGTGAATCCAAAAAATAGGAATATAGTTAGATATACCTTTTGTAACAAGGATCGTAAGAATGAAACAACATATGGCTAGTTTATCTATAAATGCCACTATTTGTAAAAAGGCTACTCTAGAGGCAAAGGAAGAAATTAAACAACACATAGAACAAGCTAAACAAGCTCAATTTGAAAAGATTGCAGTGATAAAGGAGATGGAAAGAAGAAATAATCTCCCTGGTATCAATCCTTTGGTGGCAAACACTAAAGGCAAAGACTTATGCCTTCTGTTTGGGTCCTATGGACTGGTTTATTAGATACATTCAACAGTGTCCAAAGAGAAAAGTGTGAAGGACAATAAACACTTGAAGAAAGAAAGGGACAAAGTTGTGCAATATATTGCTTGATGGATATACCAAGTAGGTATTTCTTTCAACAATGTACGTTTGAATAGTTTTTAAACCAAGCTTTTGGGCAATTTGCCCCAGGTTTGAATGGTTCAAGATATTATGAAATTCATGAAAATTTACTTGTAAAAGAGATTGAAAAGACTCATGCATTAGTTGAAAAAGAAAAAGTAATTGGGTGAAATATAGATATACTATCATGTCGGATGCCTGGATAGATATAATGTGGATAACATTAATTAACTTTTTAGTAAACACGGTTGGCGTACCTTATTTTCAAAAAAAAAAGAGAACAAATGGGCAGGCTTGGGAGCTGGGCCAACAGCCCATAGATCAGCCACAATTGGGCCCAATTGGACACCCCAGCAGGAGCCTTATTTACCTGGCCCATAATTGACACATTTCAGCCAAATTCAGGCCTAGTTGACCTGTCCACCTACAACCTGCAGTCCAGAGAAAGGAGGAGAAGAGGAGAAGACGATAAGGCAAGAAGGTATAATGGGTACATCCCTTTAGCCCTATAAGGGTCTTCCTTCTATCTGTCCTACGTGCTCTCTCCTGCCCCCTATCAATCCTCACAAAATGCTCCATTTCGGTCCATTCAAACCCCCCTGAATTGGACTACATCACACCCTGTCCGGCCCCTTCAAACAGGCCCAATGCTGCCCTTGTTCAGCCCATGTTCAGACCACCAAACAGGCCCATAACCGGTCCCCTTGTGACCCGATCCTGTCCACTCTCAGACCTCTCTACACAGGTCCAAATCAGGCCCAGATTAAGCCCATATTCGGTCCCCTCCTGACCTGGTTTAGACCACCTGCAGGTACCCCCAATCCAGGCCCATGGATAGCCCCTGTCCGGCCCACCTGCTGGCCCTTCTACAGGCCCAGTCCGAGCCCACATATCAGGCCCAAAATCTGGCCCCTTGCCCAGTCCAATTCAGGACCTGTTCAGCCCATCCAGTAGACCCCAGACTGGTCCATAATCGGCCCATTTCTTGGTCCTTACCCAGGCCTTGAACTGTTCCCAATTCAGCCCAAGTCTGGCAGCCTTCACATGGCTAACTTCCAGCCCCTTATGGCACAACAAAACCAACCCCAAAACAGGTCCCAAACATCCCCCTTGTGGCATGACCGACAACCCCAAAACAGGTTCTGTCTAGCCCCCTTTGCGGCATACTCAAAAGAAGGCAAACAGCGGCCCCCTTGTGACTCAAGATGCAAAAATGCAACACTCAACCAGGGTGCATAAATTTGCCAGTTTCAACAATGGTGGGTAGGGGCGATGTCCCGGACCCTCTCGGAATCCGTACGATGGGCCGATTGTTTTGTCCGGGCAGGTCCTTACCCTACCATCACGACAGATGGAGGTGCACAAGTCCAGTAGGCCCTGCCGGCCCAAGAAGACCAAGATGGGCCTTTCCGGCCCAAGAAGACTGAAGACCGGCTTTGAACGCCGATGGAACTCAAAACCGGCCCAAGTGGCCTTTTGAAATGATAAAAACAGAAATAAAATAAAAAAATGGACGGCTCCCCCGGGTACATCCCGGGATGTCGATCCGGACGTCGGCGCGGGCATGCCCCCGTATGTTGATGATCCTTCCCCCAATTTGGCTAAGTCATCGGCTAGCCTTGTTGGATGGGTAAACTTCACCGAGTTAGAAACTAACCGGCATGTCGTTGTAATGCCAAAATTTTCTAAATTGGTGAAGAACCTAAATTGGGGGAAGGATCATCACTTATTGTACTCCAATGTACTCCATCTCCCAATGGAATGAAATTATTTCAATATCAAGTTCTGGTGTATGAAGCCGGGCATTCAATAGTGGCCCAATGAATCGGAGGCGATGCAAACCGCCAAACAAAAAATAAAATCATTCCAGACCAAATCTGAAAATTCAAAAAAATAGGAACTAAACAAAATCTGAAAGTCAATACAGAAAATCAGAATTAAAAGAAATCTGAAATTCAACTTTTCCCGGTTCAACAAACAACCGATCTTTAACAAGATTGAACCGGTTTTGAAACACATCAAACCGAAGTCACATTTCAATCAAAATCTGCCAAAACAAAAAATCAGATTTCAATTAAATATGTCAACATAAAAAATCAGATTTAAGCAATCTATCAAAACAGATTCTAACCAACTTCAAAAATCTGATTTTAGCAATCTGAAAATCCACTTAAAATCCACTGAACTTCTTCCCAAAAGAAATCAAATAAACAATACTTAGAATATCCAAGTGGATCAAAACCAACATAAAAAAAGAAACCAGAAAACCCAGATTGTTAACTAAATCTAAACCAAAATCCAGATTGTTAACTAAATCAAAACCAAAATCCAGATTGTTAACAACAACAAAAATCAATCAAACCAAAACCCCACAATGTTTTAAAACACTTCAAACACATCGAAATTGAAATGAAAACAACCCAAACTGGTCAAACCCAAATCAAAAAGCCAAACCGAAACCAAAATAAACAACAAACAAATCAATCAAACAAATTGATTCAAAATCCAAAAATCAATAAAACTGACTTTCAAGTCAACCAACAAACAAATGAAATCAACCTGAACAAATTGGTTTGCATCTCATCGGACCCAAAAGGCCGCTGCCCTTTTGAGTTCCTTATTTTCTGTGGATGTGCATGTCTCCGAAAATAGGTTGTCGCGACGGTTAATCAAAGGCATTTGAGCCGTTGCTTGATGTAAGGTAACGCTGGATACTCGCACCATCCGGTGGAGAAGGGTAAAAAATGAAAATTTCAAAGAACTCGAACCTCGATTCTTATATTTTTTTAAACTATCACCAGACTACCTAATATCTTATGTATCATCTATTTTCCTAGATAAGTCCGGGGATGTCTTTCTTTCTAAAGAACAGACGCGCATAAAAAAGAGGTTCACACACACACACCAACCAGCACAATCTTTTTAAAATGTGTACACGTATTTTCACAAGTCAATGATACATGGTTGTTAGTTAGCTTGTTGGCAAGATTGTGGTATAAGTTGGCCAAAAAAATATCATCCAAATTGTAATAGACAATGAGGCTAGTTATGTGGGAGAAGTTTGATGTCTGTGCATCATCGTTTATTTTGGTCACCTTATGCTACCCATTGTGTTAACTTGATGTTAGATGATATTTCTAAGTTGACAAAAATCAAGTCTACAATTAGGCATGCAAAATGTTACTACATTTATTCATACTCGTACCAAAATCCTTGCAATGATGAGAAAGTTCACAAATGGAATTTGTGTATGGTAGTTATCACAAAGAAAAAAAAGTTGGAATAAAAAAACTAAATGATTTTGTATATGTTCAATATAATCAAAGATTTCAAGTTCGGCATTTTAAGATGGAGATGTTAAATCTTGATCTAATATGTTTGGATGACATTCCCTCTCTTTTCCTTCCAACGTAAACATCTTTCTTTTTTTTCTCTCTCCACGTGATTTCCTCCCACGTAACAATCCTCTCCTTCCTCATTATCCTTGAGGAGGGAAGGGGGATATACGCCAGCCATCCGAGGAGAGCAGGAGGGGGAAGCCCATCTGCAGCAACAGGGAGGAGAGGTTCAGCAGCCCGACGGCTAGAGGGAGAGAGAGAGGCAGCATAGGATCAGGGCCTTCATCGCCAACAGCTCCGGGGGTTCTCCAACAAGAGCAGCAGCCTCTTCATCCATACATCTCCAACAAGACTTGCTGCGCATCAAGGAGGCTTCGGCACCCAGCGTCCAAGAGAGGAGACAGAACACCACGTTCTGCATCTAGCGAAGGCCTACAACAGAAGCTCCCAAATCCAGTCTTCTGCCAACACAGCCACCTGCACGTTGGGATCCCAAGCAAGCTTTGTAGCCACTTACGCAAGGAAGAAAGAAGGAGAAGAAAGGAGGAGACTGGTCCTCTTCCTAACAGAAGCTGCAACGTCCGAGGAAGAAGAGAAGAAGAGAAGAAGAGAAAGAAAAGGTAAGAAAAAGAATAGCACCATGTAACCTTCAACTTTTCTTCCCTTTTCTCTTCTATTCTCCATCTCTTGCCACGGCCGAACCGTCTTTTCTTCCTCTCCATGCAAGCCAGGACAGATCCCCTTATGCCAGGCTTCCTGTGGCCTCCCCTTGAGGTCCCCTTCCATGGCCAAATATGCCATTGTCTTGTCTCCTCTGCAGGCAATAAAACAGCAAGCATAGTACCCTTAAAACCCCATCTATCCGCCTTCAGTCAGACCCCTAAAAAGGTCTTAAAACAGGCCCCTTGGTCCCTGTCGAACAGCACCATCTACTACTCTTTATGCAGGCACCTTAAATCCCCCAGCCAGACCCCTCAAAGTCCTGGCCGACAGTCCATACATGACCCCATTCGGCCTACATAAACTTCTCCAAACACCTTCTACAACACCTCGAAGCAAACCAGTTAGCCTCTTTGATGGGAGGGAATAAGGGTGACAGCCCGGGCCTCTTGGAATCAAGGATCGCGGGATCGGGATCGGATCCTGGATCGGTGGGGTCCGATCCGATCCGGATCGGATCAGATCGGACCGATCCAGGCCGAATCCAATGGAGCCAGACCGATCTAGAATCGGTCTGGATCGGTTTTTTTTTTTTTTTTTGCTCTATGAAAAAATCTGTAAAAATCGCCAAAAAATCTATAAAAATACATAGGACTCAGAAAAAATGTGAAAAAAATATAGGGAACACTCATACATATAACAAATTAACAATCAATCATATAGAACACATATCATATCCAATCACACAATAGAACACATCATACATCAAATAAGATACCCCTCTGAAATGCTTGTTTTATACCCCTCTGACCTCTGCCACTCTCCCTATACATGGCAGTGTCTCCTGTCGGCATCGGTCGAACAGAATGTGTCCTCCGAATTTCAGGCTCTCGAACAGGGCGTGTGCCCGCCCCCACATCAGATCGTCTAGCAGCCGAACCTCTTGCTCCTTGTCTTCGTTCCTCATCCTCACGGGCCTGAGCCCTACTCTCATGAACGGCTCTCCTAACCTGGGCCTCTTCCTCATATGATGAAGATGAAGAATCAACTTGGACCCTTTCATGTGCTGGCCCTTTCCCTTTCTTTCTCTTTCCAGCCATAAGATCGGCGTCTCTCCGACCTAGCAACTCGTCATGTAGGTCTTGTCTCTGACCAATTCTCACCCCTGTGATGCCCTTCCAGTCATATAACCCCTCATCTCCTCCCTCAGCTCAGCCGATACTTTATCACACTTCTTTACATTGCCACCCGTCCCGGCTATATGTTGCTTGAGCCGATACACACCTCCATTCATCTCTTTTTGGCACCACTTGTATCTAACTCTCTTCTTCTCTGAATCAAGGAGATGGCCATGTTGCCATCCAATGTCACGAAATCCTGCGGGTCCGGTGCCATGTTCCTCGTCCGACATCTTATCTCTACAACACATAAAACCGTACACAATATTAGGCCAATTAAATCCACTCCCATTGGGGGGTGAAATAATCCCCCCCCAATGGGGGGATTTCATACCCCCCCCACCTGGGGGGGGCATCGTAAAAAGTCACCCCTTCGGGGTGATCGTTCAACACCCCGAAGGGGTGATTAGCACCCCTTCGGGGGTGCAATTCCACCCCGTTGGGGGTGAAATAATCCCCCCGCCCCCAATGGGGGGATTTTATACCACCCCCCACCTGGGGGGGGCATCCGTAAAATGTCACCCCTTCGGGGTGATCGTTCAACACCCCGAAGGGGTGATTAGCACCCCTTCGGGGGTGCAATTCCACCCCGTTGGGGGTGAAATAATCCCCCCAATGGGGGGATTTTATACCAGCCCCCCACTGGGGGGGGGCGCGTAAAAAAGTCACCCCTTCGGGGTGATCGTTCAACACCCCGAAGGGGTGATTAGCACCCCTTCGGGGGTGCAATTCCACCCCCATTGGGGGTGAAATAACCCCCCCCCAATGGGGGGATTTCATACCAGCCCACCCCACCTAGGGGGGGGGCACTGTAAAAAAAGTCACCCCTTCGGGGGTGACTGTTCAACACCCCCGAAGGGGCGAGTAGCACCCCCTCCGCGGGGCAATTCCACCCCCATTGGGGGGGAAACAATCCCCCGACGGGGGGATTTCATACCCCCCCCACCGGGGGCGGCTGCAGTCACCCCTTCGGGGTGATCGTTCAACACCCCGAAGGGGTGATTAGCACCCCTTCGGGGTGCAATTCCACCCCCATCGGGGGTGAAATAATCCCCCGATGGGGGATCCCAAACTTGCAGGCTGCAGCCGGCCAGGGGCCAGGGCCAAGGCCCGGGGGGGGGGAGGGGGGGGGGAGAGGAGATCGAAGGTCCCCCCCATCGCCCCCTGGGAAGGCTAGATCGGCCCTCCAACTGCTGGATCGCCGGCAGGAGAAGCTCTAGATCTCCAAGGAGCCTTGGGGGGAAGGAGAAGAAGCAGAAGGGGGCAAGTGGGGGGAGAATCGGTCCGGATCGACCCCAAATAGGGGGTGATCGGACCTTAAAACAGGACCGGATCGATCCCGGAATCGGTTCGATTCCGGGTCTTCCGGTTTTCCGGCGAATCGGTCCGGATTGACCGATTTTGGGATCGATCTGGGTGGATCGGTCCGGGATCGACCGATCCTACCGATTCCGGCCGATCCAGCCGGGACTCCCGGCTGGATCGCTAATTCCGACTGGAATCGGATCGGTAGGTACCGATCCGATTCAAGAATCGGTCGATCCCAATCCGGATCGACCGATTCTGCAATCCTTGCTTGGAATCCGCCGGACGGGCCAAGAGTTAAGCCGGGTGGCCCGAACTCCATCTATCAAAGACCCCCTAAACAGCCCCCTGTTCAGGCCCCTCCAAACACCTCTTACATCACCTCAAAGCAAACCGGTTAGCCTCTTTGATGAGAGGGAATAAGGGTGACAGCCTGGGCCTCTTGGAATCCGCCGGACAGGCCAAGAGTTAAGCCGGGTGGCCCTAATTTCCTCCTATCAAAGACCCCTTCAACAGTCCCATAATCAGAGCCTAAAAAAAACAGCCCCCACAACAGCCTCTGAGTGGCTCAATTCAGACCCTAAACTGGTCTCCCGCTGCAGTCCCCGAAACCGGTTTCCAAACCAGTCCAAGTCACCCCGTTTTTGCCTACTATCAGTCCTTGAAACACCCCAAAACAAGTGCTGGTCCTGTCCCAAAACAGGTCCTGGATTGATGTCGAAACAGGTGCCGATTTCGTGCCAAAGCAAGCGCTGGCTTGGTCGGTGAAGCAGGTGCCAGTTCGGTGTCAAAGCAGGTGCTGGTTCGGTCGGTAAACAGCTGCCGGTCCGATCATGGCAAACAGACCCCGATGTGGTGCAAAACAGGCTGCCAAGGTCCAATATGCTGAAAATGGGCCAACCGGGCCATGAAGACTGGAGGCAGGCCCACCGGGCCCATGAAAGCTCGAAGCCGGCTAACCGGGCCAAGAAGGACAAGTACCGGCCCATTGGGCCCATCGGACACAAAATAAATTTTAAATCAAATCTGAACATGAAATAAAGAAAAATCTAAGGAGTTAGCACCACACCGTGGGCGCTCCACAATTGGGCGGCTAGTCCGGACCAGCTTCCGGTACGTCGACCCGGGCGTAGGCATGGGACCCGCTCCCAGTGCAGACGGACCCTTCCCCCAACATAGCTAGTCGAAAGACTTGACATGTCGGAGGGTAAATATCCATTTGAATGAGAATGGGTCGGCATGCCGTCGTAATGCCGAACTTATCTCTCGATCTTATGGAAAATTATCCCGGGGGAAGAGAGATGACTATTTTCAGATTTTCATGCCTCCAATGTGGACCGACATGATGTATACCGACATGAAATGAAATCAATGCAAAGTTCAAGTGCCGATGGGACTATTTGCAAATCGGGCACCGATGATAGCCTGACGGACCGAATGAGATGCGGACCGAACATAAACAAAGAGATAAATCAAATCTGAAAATACCTTAAAACATGTCATTAAATCTGAAAAATGAAAGAAAAGCTCAGATTTATATTAATCTGGAAATTTCAATTAAAATCATTTAATAAAAATCCACTCCTTAATCAATTGAAAATTAAATAATTCAAAACAATAAAGCAAATCATATTGAAAATACTTTAAAACACCAAAAAGCAGTCATAAAACAAAAAAATCAGATAATTGATCAAATCAAATTAAAACTTCAAAACACCTAAAACACACCGAACATATTCAAACCGACACTAAAATATCAACTGACATAAGAAAACAACAAAAATATCTTAATTCATATGTTGATCAAACTAAATGAGTCAAATTATTTAAAATATCAAAATCCATCAAATTCCAATCTCAAAATTTTTTTTTTCAACCAATTAAAATAAAAGCAACCAAAACTAAATCAAACCGAAACCAAATCAAACAATTCAAAAACAACATAAAAATCAAATCTGAAAATTCTCAATTTAAACCACATAAAAACAACCTTAAATCAAATCAAAGATCAATTCCAAAACAAATAAAATCAACGTCCAACAAATTTAAGACAACTTGTTCGCATCTCATCAGGTCCGAAAGGCTAGGCCCCTATTGAGTTATCTTTTGTTATGTGGATGTGCACGTTCTCTCAAACTAGTTTGCTATGGCGGTTAATCAAGGGCATTCGAGTAGTTGCTCGATGTAAGTTAACGTCGGATATTTGAACCATCCGTCGGAGAGAGGTCAAATTTAAATTTTCATAGAACCCGGACCTCGGTTCTAATACTTTTAAATGTATCGTTGGACTATTTAATACATTTATAGGTTATCATCTATTTTCCTAAGTAGTCCAAAGGAGATACGAAAATCATTTTGATAAAAATGTAAAAACGAGGTTCTCACAATAGTGAAACGCAGTAACGCTAATATTATGTTTTCATAAAAAATATGTGGAAATTTCTGTCATTTTTAATGCGTTTTCTTTTCTTTAATCTGCGTACATGACAGAGTAGTTATCTCATGGTGCATGTAAAGGAGTTCCAGAGCAACACATATCTGACAACTTAAAGAATGCATGTTAAAAGTATCATGTTTCTTTTGCATTATCAACTGCACAAGAGGTTGAGTTTCTTTGGTGTTCAAGTCTATTAGGATGATGTTGAGGTCTCACTTCTTTTCAATGAAATTAAGGATAAGATCTTGATTTTATGTTAACACCAAAAATGTACAGCCTAAAGGTTATAATTCTGCTCACGTACATTTAAATATACAACCTACGAATTTTGCGGGTCATCACATAAATACACGTGACTAGATGTTACTGAATACACCGTACCAGGGCTGTATGATAAAAAAAAAGAGGAAGAACGTGGATGAATCGATAAGCAGGACAGACAGAAACAGAACACGTCTCGTCGATGTCCAACAAAAAAAAGGGAGAGATACATGAAACAATTGGAAAAGAACAGTTTAATTCGTGCCAAGAAGGAAATGAAGAGAAGAGAGTCGGAACCTTGTGGAGGCTGTCGGATTCCCCTGAAGTGGCTGAAACTGTCGGACCCTTCGTCCCACAGCTGCTGCGTCCGCTAAAAGGGTGCTGTGCGCCGGGAGTACCTAGCGCCAACGCGGTGACCGCCAGAAGCCTCCTCTGCAGCAGCAACCGTCGCGAGCTCTCCCTCTCCGCCGTAAGCTACTGCCATGGTTGGATGAGCAGAGCGGGCCACGAATGGTGGAGAGAGCCGGAATAAAAAAAAAGAAGAAAAAGGAGGAAGAGGAAAGGAATCGGGACGGCAGCCTAGTGTGGGAACCTCATTTTTTCTCTTCTTCTTTTTTCAAAATGATTTTCGTTCGTATCTTTTTTGGACTACTTAGGAAAATATGTGATAGCCTATAAATGTATTAAATAGTCCGACGATACATTTAAAATTAATAGAACCGAGGTTCGGGTTCTGCGAAAATTTAATTTGACCTCTCTCCGTCGGATGGTGCGAATATCCGATGTTAACTTACATCGAGCAACTACTCGAATGCCCTTGATTAACCGCCATAGCAAACTAGTTTGAGAGAACGTGCACATCCACATAACAAAAGATAACTCAATAGGGGCCTAGCCTTTCGGACCTGATGAGATGCGAACAAGTTGTCTTAAATTTGTTGGACGTTGATTTTATTTGTTTTGGAATTGATCTTTGATTTGATTTAAGGTTGTTTTTATGTGGTTTAAATTGAGAATTTTCAGATTTGATTTTTATGTTGTTTTTGAATTGTTTGATTTGGTTTCGGTTGCTTTTATTTTAATTGGTTGAAATTTTTTGTTTGAGTTTGGAATTTGATGGGTTAAACAATTTCATCTGTTTTAGGTGTTTTGAAGTTTTGATTTGATTTGATTAATTTTAAATTTCAGATTGTAAATTATCTATTTTTTATGACTGATTTTTAGTGTTTTAAAGTATTTTTGATGTGATTTGTTTTATTGTTTTGAATTATTTAATTTTCAATTGATTAAGGAATGAATTTTTATTAAATTAAATGTTTTTAATTGAAATTTCTAGATTATTATAAATTTGATTTTTCTTTTATTTTTCAGATTTAATGACCTCTTTTAAGGTATTTTCATATTTATTTTATCTCTTTATTTATATTCGGTCCGCATCTCATTCGGTCCGTCGGGCTAGTATCGGTGCCCGGTTTGCAACCAGTCTGACATTGGCACTTGAATGCCATTTCATTTCATCCCATGTCGGGGTACATCATGTCGGTCCACATCGGAGTACAAGTAAAATCTAAAAATAGTCATCTCTCTTCCCCCGGGATAATTTTCCATAAGATCGAGAGATGAATTCGGCATTACGACGGTATGCCGACCCATTCTCATTCAAATTGATTTTTACGAAGCTGGTCCGGACTAGCCGCCCAATTGTGGAGTGCCCACGGTGTGGTGCTAACTCCTTAGATTCTTTATTTCATGTTCAGATTTGATTTAAAATTTATTTTGTGTCCGATGGGCCCAATGGGCCGGTCCTTGTCTTTCTTGGCCTGGTTGGCCGGCTTCTAGCTTTCATGGGCCCGGTGGGCCTGCCTTGTGCTTCTTGGGCCCTGGCGGCCTGTTTGGTGCTTTGACTGACTTGTCCATCCTCTGTTTTGTGCCGAATTGGGCGTTGAAGATTGTGGACTCCTTGGCATTGGTTCGGGGCTGAAATCAAGCCGGTTTAAGGACTGTTTCAGGGGACTGTTTGTAGACCGGACAGAGCCTGTTTTGGGCCCAAATAGGAAGCTGTAGCAAGGGGTCTGACCGGATCCCGCTGGAGACTTGAACAGGGGACTGTTGAAGGGGTCTTTGATAAAAGGAAATTAGGGCCACCCGGCTTAACTATTGGCCCGTCCGGCGGATTCCAAGAGGCCCGGGCTGTCACCCTTATTCCCTCTCATCAAAGAGGCTAACCGGTTTGCTTTGAGGTGCTGTAGGAGGTGTTTGGAGGAGTTTATGAAGACCGAATGGAGTCATGTATGGACCAGCGTTAAGGACCTGTTGGCCATGACATTGAGGTCTAGCCAGGGGATTTAAGGTTTCTGCACAAAGAACAGTAGATGGCATTGTTCAGCAGGGGATTAAGGGGTCTGTTTGGAGGGGCCTGAACAGGGGGGGGGGTGGCTGTTGAAGGGGTCATTGATAGATGGAGATTCGGGCCACCCGGCTTAACTCTTGGCCCGTCCGGCGGATTCCAAGAGGCCCGGGCTGTCACCCTTATTCCCTCTCATCAAAGAGGCTAACCGGTTTGCTTTGAGGTGCTGTAAGAGGTGTGAACAAAGGATTTTTAAAAGTCTGAATAGGGCTGGACAAAGGGGGTTTCAAAGGGACAGCTTGCTGGCTAATCGAACCCACAATAGGAAGCTGTTATGGGTCCTAAGGAAGGCCGTGCATGGGGAGGCTTTGACCTTTTTTTTTTTTGAAGAAAGGGTTGGCCGGTGGAGATTTTTTAATGGGTTTGGCCATGGGGAAAGAAAAAAATGGATAATGACATGAGATGACTGTAGTCGGTGCAGGCTTATGGCCATGGTGGGGGAAAAAAGGTAAAGAAAAGAGGAAGAGAAAGCTTGAAGGACTACATGGTCACGGTTGAGGCTCACCTTCTTCTTCTTCTTCTCCTCCTTCTATCGCCTGTTGGAGATGCAGCCGATGGCAGCTGCTAAGACCTGCTAAACCCTGTCTTCTTCCTCTCTTGTTGGCGGATGATGCTGGCGCAGATGCTACTGTTGCTGCTGTTGGCAGGCGATGGGGAAGCTTTTCCTCTCTCTCCTCCGTTGGCCTCAGGGTGCAGATACGAGAGGATCAGGGCTGAGAGCCGGAGAGGGCCCAGGGTACTGCAGGATGCCGTCCGATAAAGGCCCCCGTCCCAGGAGGTGGAAGCCCCAGAGAAGAAGCTGTCGGAGGAAGCCTTCCTTTTTTTTTTTCTTCCTCCTTTTTTTTAACTGGTCCCGATCCGAGGGAGCCGAAGAGGGCAGTAAAACCTTCCCTTCTATGAGGAATCGGGGTTGGGATCTTGGCCGCGTGCGGTTGGCTCTGGCGGGCCGAAAGTCTAGCCGCGGCTCCTTCCTCTTTCTCCTCATTTTTTTATTTTAAATGTAAGATAAAGGAAGACCAATACCATCTCATAAATATCTTCTAAATCTTCTCCTAAAATATAGGAGACAGCCGAGGGAAGAGGGCTGGTGCGCTGGCAGGTGGAGAGAAGGGTGGCGGCTGGTATTTCTCAAATCGGCTCCGACCTAATTCTTATCAAGATGCTCCTGATCCGATGGTTTATATTAATTCTGGCCAGAATTAATTTAATTAAGCTCCAAAATATCCAGAAAAATCCAGAAGATGCTCTGATAGCCGTTGATCTTGTGTACCATCAGATCTACAGTTAATGACCCTCCAATTGTCCGAAGATCACCGATTTGATAGAATTTTCGATCGGTACGATCTCGGCCTTCAAAAATTCCGAAAATTGTATCTAAAATACAATTAAATAAATATGCACCGGAACTTTGATCTTCAATCAAAATAACTTGTTCAGAGACTGTTTGGACAGATTTGCCCTTGTCCTATGATGCGTGCGAGCGAGCTCCGCAAATTTTTGAATTTTGTTAATAACTTCCCAGATATAGATCGGATTGATGATCCAACTTCAACATTGCTCTTCTGGATGTCGGGCGGACATTCTGGTGGCGTCGGTTGTTAATGGGCCTGCTTGGATTTGTCTAGGCCCAATAGGGGCAAAATGGTCATTTTTCCGCCCAGAGTAGGATTCCGACATTCAAAGTACTGTTGCGAAGCTTGTGACTGAGACAACACCACGGGCCCAATGACTTGGTCATTTGGGCCCATTAAGCCCCACAAAAATTGCTCAAAAGTTTTCTTTCACTATTTTGCCCATATCTGTCTGGATATGAGTCGGATTTCTGATCCAACTTCAATATTACTCTATATGGAGTTAGGCAGACCCAATGATGCGCCAACATGTTACCGGACCTGTCCCGAATTGTCCAAACCTAACAAGGGTGAAAGACACAATTTTACCGTTCGGGGTCCTATCGAAACCGGATTTTGACAATTGAGGTACCGTTGCGAAGGTCTCGACTGGTACAGTCCCATGAACTCACTTGTTTTGTCTTTTGGGCCCAATATGCCCCCAATAAGGTCACCTGAAAATTGACTTTCATTGTTTTTTCCCATAACTTCTCAAATATAGGTCGGATTTCCGATCCGACTCTGGCATTGTTCATCTGGAAGTCAAGTGGACTTTCTGGTGGTATCCGATCGTTATTGGGCCGACATTTGGTTGGTCGGATCCAATAAGGCTTATTGGGCTTGTTCTGCCCATTAGCCCTAAATGTAATGAAAAATAGATCCAACTTGTCTGTTCGGTTTTCTTCGATGTATTTCATTTGAAACTTGTCATTTTTTGGTGCTGTGACATTTTTAGGTGCCAACACCTGGAAAGCCAGAGAAGGACGTGGTGAAGAAAAGGGGGAGGCAAATTTACCTCTCCAACGACGACCGATGGCCCCCCCTCGATGATCTCCTCAGGACGACGAACTTCCCACGCCGGTCGGACAAAGCCCTCTATCCCCGCTGGAAGCCTCCCACGCTCTCAACAAGCCTTGCTCCCACCCCTCCGATGACTTGGGCGAACTAGCGAGAGTCCTGCTGCCACTGTCGCTGCAGTCTGGAGCGGCCAACTGCGAAAGACACTCCAGTAGGCCACGGATAGGGGAGGAAGCTGCGAGCCGCCGCCTGAAGCCTCCCACGCACTCAACAAGCCCTGCGGAAGACACTCCGGAAGGACACGGATAGGGGAGGAAGCTGCGAGCCGCCGCCGTCAACCGTCGCCGAGGAAGGCAGTCATGAGTTGCCAGCCGGTCGCGTGGGGGAGGGGGGGATTATTTTCCCCCCCACTATGGTCTATGTCAGCATATATCCTGTAGCGAGCTCCTCCAAAACAGCAGGGAATCCACCTCGCCGGAAGCTGCCGTCGTCGACACCCCCCCAAGGAGGGCAAGCGGCTGCAATACAGGGAGGACCTTCCTCCATTACCGCAAGGCCCAATGAGGGCAAGCGGCCGCAATACAGGGAGGACCTTCCTCCATTACCGCAAGGCCCAAGGAGGGCAAGCGGCCACAATACAGGGAGGACCTTCCTCTATTACCGCAAGGCCCAATGAGGGCAAGTCGCGGCACCGCGGAATCCTCCATCCCGCAATCAACGCAGACGGGATGGAAGGGGTGCGACCTTCTATTCCTAGACGGAGGGAGCTTGAGGATAAGAAGAGGGACTGGGCGTTGCGTAATGGGGATCCGGAAGGACTGAGCATCGCGAAGAAAAAAGGGATTCGGAGGGGGAAGCAGCGCGAAGAAGCAAGGAGAGGCGGAGAAGAAGAAGGAAGAAGGGAGAGAGAGCTTGCGTCAAATGAAGGGAGGCGGGAGGTAGGAACTGCTCACCCCGGTCGTCGTTCCCGTCTCCTCCGGTCGCCCCCGATTGTCATGGCTGACGGCCCCTCGCAGTCGCTGGTCCGCATCTTCCCCCTTCGGTAGATGAGAAGCCGGCATCGTCAAAGGATCTGGAGGTTCTGCCGGCCTCGCCCATGGACGGCCTCGAAGTTGCCGTCAGCTTCCAAGGAGACCGGTAGCCTCGTCGAGCCCGTCCGTCGCCAGGAAATCCCATCGGGTCGCGAGGTTGCCAGGAGCAGTCGGGCCGCGAGGGGGCCGGAAGCAGGCAGGTTGCGAGGTCGCGGTCCGGAGGCAGGCACAGGCAGGTCGTGAGGCCGCCGGAAGCGGGGCCGGGTCACGTGGACACGTGCTCGCAAGTCCGCGGCAGCGTGCGGGGAAGCCCAGAAAAGAATAAAAAAAAGAGAAAAGGGAGAGGAGAAGGAGGGGAACCAGGAGACGCATCACCAAGTGACACAGTAAAAATTCAAAAAAAAGATGTTAAATTTGAATAGAAGATCAAATTAAAAGGATATCCATCCTTCAGTCGTGGGCGGTCGTGTACTAGTCTATGAGTTGATGAGGTGGTGTCCTTGGGAGGTCCTCCACAAGTCCTTATGGACCGGGGCTACTTTCCCTTAACTTTTAATAATTGTGGGGTTGACTTCTAATTCCCCAAAATCCATTCAATTTTAAATCTCTTAAAACGCCTAAAAAGGCCATATGAGATTTAATTTTCTTTGTGGGGTCGATTTTCGATACCCAAAATTCATTTGAGATAAATTTCTTGATGCTCACAAAGAGCTATGAGAAGTTTAATCTTAAAAAAAAAGAGAGTTGTTATGCAAGTCAATTTTATTCTTTTATGCCCATGCAGGGCCACTAGCTCGGAGTTAAGTTTTCATGAATTATCTCCGTACAGGCGGAATATTCATACGCCCCCTATTAATAAAATTTTCTTTTGGCGCCATAAGGAAATGACGTTGATCTTTTTTTTTTACATCCCATGAATTCAATCTGATTTGTCTAACAATATAGAAGAGGAGAGAGAGAGAGAACAAAAAAAATATAATAATAATAATGCCAATAACATACATTTGCTGGTCTCCAATAACACATCCGCAGGTTTAAAAAAATAAAATCAGCTACAGCATGTGATGATCTTCTCCTCTCGACTTCCATTGCTGTAGAAGTCTAGCTATAATGTACAGAAGCCGTCCATCTCCTGAGCAACCTTCAGCTGATCGAGTGATGATGAGGGAGGAACCAGTTCGACCTGTAGGAGGGCAGGGTGTGCTCGGCCAAGCAGAAGAGGAGGAGAGCCCAAACTGAACTTGAAAAATCTGAACACGTGTCTGTAGATCAAACCTGCAGAATATGAAGTTTGATAAGTCTGAACTCAAAGCATACAAAATCTGCAAAGTTTAAAATTTGAACTTCGGATGCCAGAAATCTGGAAATCTCTGAGCATGGAGATTGAAATCTGAAACATTTAAAAATCCAAAATCTAAATCCGCCAGGTGCAGAATAAAGTCTCTGAAAACGCATGTGAACCTGAAGTTTGAACCTGCAAAGGTATGCTCAAGATCCAGGTAAACCAGAAATCTGCAATTGAAACATCTGGAAGTTAAAAGTCTGAAATCTGGAAATCCTTGGAGGGTGCTGAATTTTACATCTGAGAGTTTGAAGCTCCTAAAGCCTGTAGACAAAAATCAGGGATTAGAAATCAGAAGTCTGCAACATGCTGAATTTGTAAGAAGCCTGAAATTTAGACTTGCAACTGAGGTCCGAGATTTGAATAAATCTGGAAACTCCAAAATGAGAAGTGCAGAATTTGAACTCAATCCCATGGAGGAGATGCCATAACAAATTCCTAATTTGAAAGCTTAAAAGAGAACTGAGTCTGAAGCACGACTTGAAATGGAAATCTGCAGCTTGTAAAAAAAAAATCTGAACTTCACAAGGAGGCCGAGGCCTGTAAAATCTGAAAATCTGAAGTTTAATAAGAATCTGAAACATGTAGAATCAGAAATCAAAATCTACAGGGGAATCTGAACTTCACATTTAAAACCGAAGCCTGAAAAATCTGCAAATCCAGAAAATTGTAAAAATCTGAAATCAGAACCTAAAAAGTCCAGAAGCTGTCATATGGAAATCTCTGAATATGAAATTGAAACATGCAGGTTTTAAAATCTGAATGTCACATCCGAAGATAAAAATCTGGAATCTAAGCCAACTTGTAAATCTGAGAAATCTGTAAAGACCAGAATCTGAAATCTAAGTCTTCACATAATGTCCAAATCAAACAATTCCAAGCAAATCACAAATTCATAAATGAACCAAATCTGTAAACAAGCTAAGCTTCCGAACCGACTCAAATCTGACCATCCATCAAGCTTAAACATAATCAAATAAACCAACAAGATCTACAAACTGAATTAAAGTTATAACCCAAATCAAAAAACTCCAAACAGATTCAAATCAGTTAAATAAAAAAAGAAAAATGGAATTCAAATGAATTCAAACAGATAAAAACTCAAACGAATCAAACTCAACCTAATTAAAAATTAAATCAAACTCTCCAAATCAAAGTCAAGCTCAGTGGAACAAAAATAAATTCAAATTAAATCAAACAACCCACCGAACACCTGCCCAAATTAAATTCACCAGATTCAACACAAATCCAAACAAATTCATATTGAATCAAACTCGAATTAATCTAACTCCATCCCAAACCGAAAGCAATCAACAAATTAAATTCAACTCAAACTAAACCCAAACCAATTCAAGTTAATCAAACCAATTCAATTCAAATCAAATCCAAGCTAAACTCAAATTAAATTCAAAGTGAATTAATTAGTTACATTCTATCCAGTTCATGGAGTTGTCGTCTCTTATGTGTATGCATGAATGTTTATTTTTGTGGATGCATGTTTTCTACTTCAATGAGTTGCTATGACGATTAATCAAGGGTATTCGAGTTATCTCGATGTAATTAACGTCGAATCTTCGCACCATCCGACGGGGAGAGGTCAAAATTAATTTCAAAGAACCTAACAACCTCAACGTATAATTTTATACATATCGTTGACCCTAGTTAGTACTTTTATGAAATATCACCTATTTTCTTACAAAGTCAGTACTAAGGTCAAATCAAATCAATTCAAATTCAAAGGGGAAAATGAATTTCCAAAACCAAAACCTTTAAACTTTGAGGTTACATCATTTTACTATGGAACTTCTAGTTCAACAAAATTCAGAAAATTGCTGGCATTTTCTAACACAATTATTTGTCATACATCGGCATCTTTATTTAAGTCTGTTTTCAGTATATATTTAGTTTATTTCTTGATAAATGTGTTCACTTTGTTCTCAGGGTGACATCGTGTTTCTTTCACCGCCATGGGGAGGTCCTGCTTATAGGACCATTGGAAAATTTACCCTTGATTTCCTGAAACCAGAGGATGGGTATGTGTTATTTTTTCCTTTCTCAATAGGGTTTGTCAAACCATGGAAAAATGTATCGGGATCGAGATCGGGTCAAGTCACCCTACTGCCCTGCATCCACCCTAGGTCCTTGATCTAGTGTCAGATTCGGGCTGGGTTAGGCAACCTAGTCCGGATCGGCCAACGGCTAGCCCTAGCCGTTCGGGGAGGGAGGCCTTTTAAATGCCCCCTGGGGGTCTCTCCTTCCCTCACACCTCTCCTACTCTTTCCCAAGTTCTTTCTCACTCTAAAACTCTCTCTTCCAAGTATTCTAATAGTGCAATTTCTTTCTCTTAAGTGCTTGAAAATTATTGATTTTTCAATTTGTTTCAAGACTTCATATAGATTATTTTTTGTTTAATTATGTTACTAACATCATAGTTGTCAAGGCGCCCGCCTAGGCGGCAAGACGCTTTTCCAAGGGCGCCTTGTCTAGGGCCAAAAAGGCGCCCAGGCAAGGCACCTTGGATATTTTTACATCATTAAAAAAATAATTTTGAGGGGTTTTTCCCCTTGATACCCCTCACAAGGGACACTTATTTAATGATAATTTGAATATATTAATATATTGCACTATCACTTATACTATCATACATATTTAAGATTTATGATTATAAACATATATTATATACTTAATTAAGTTTCTTTTCAACTCTTTATTCACTCTCTCGTATCACTTATACTATTACATACTTTTTTGGGTTTGGGGGGCTTCGCCCCCCTGACAACCTTCCACAAGGGGCGTTGCCCCCTTGACCTCCGTGACCTGATAGCGCAGGTTGATCCGCGACTACTCTGCGCTCCCCCTATTTAATAATATTATAACAATATTTTACCATCACTTATACTATTGCACATATATAAATTTTATAATCATAAATGAGTTATATACTTAAATTTTATAAAAATCTATTTAACTTTCTTCTCTCACACACATCATATTTACTTATGTGTATTGATAAAACACTCATATTCAATTATAACATAAAAAATATAATTATATTTATGCTTATTTTTATATATAACAACCTCCCGACTCAGCCTTTCTTGATTACTGCCTTGACCGCCTAGGCGACGCCTAAGCGGTCACCTTGTCGCCTAAGCGGAATCGGTACCCTTCAACGCCTTGGACGCCTTGTCGCATTGACAACTATGACTAACATATTTGTTTTAGTGTTATCTTTATTTTATAAAATTTTCTTCAACATGTTTTCTCCAACATGACACTCAACTTCCGGTGCAAGTTGGAACGATCCGGCATGGGTTCATTGCACTTTGATATCGATGGCGGAAATGAGAGTTAAATGTAAGAATTGGTAAAAAGTAATGTGCAAAATTTTTTTTCGATTGAAGTATCACTTCGCCAAGATAAAGGCAAGTTGCGTCACCTAAGGTAAGAGCCTAATTATGTAGACATTTACAAGTAATGGTATAGTCAAGGGGAGTAAAAGTGGTATAAGAAGACTGTTTGAGAAAATATTTTTCAACCAAGATGCGGAGTTTACATATAGTGGGCCGGACATGAGCGTCCGACGGATCCTCGAGATGAAGGGTTCAATGACGGTTTGTTTAGGACAATGCTCAGTAATCATACCAATATATCTTTTTGATATTGATATTTAACTATTATTCTTAAAAACAAATGACATAGTACAAGCGATTCTCGGATCGGTAGTCCCAATGATTGCAGAATCGGCCGATCCGGATCGGGATCGGCCGATTGTCCGATCGGATCGGTAGTCACCGATCCGATTCTGGACCAAACTACCGATCCAGCCGGGACTCCCGGCTGGATCGGTCGGAATCGTGCGGATCGGTCGATCCCGGACTGATCCACCCGGATCGATCCGGGAATCGGTCGATCCGGACCGATTCTCCGGAAAACCGGAAGACCCGGAATGGATCCGATTCCGGGATCAATTTCGGACCGTTTTAAGGTCCGATCTCCCCCAGCAGGCCCTCTTCTTGCTTCCTCTACTTCTCCTAAGTCCCATTGGAGATCTAGGGCACTGTTCACCGGTGATCCAGCCTTGTGAGGGGCCGATCCACCCCTACAACAGGTTTGTAAGGGGGGGACCTCTGATCCTCCCTTCCCCTTGCGGCCCTGCCCCCTCCCCCCCAGGCCCTCCTTCCCCTTCCCCCTCCCCCAATCCTTGGCACTGCAGGGCCTGCACCTGCAGTGTAGGGAATTAAATCCCCCATTGGGGGGATTATTTCACCCCCAATGGGGGTTGAATTGCACCCCCGAAGGGGTGACTGTTCGGACAGACCCCCCCTTGGGTAGGGGGTTTGGGAATTAAATCCCCCATTGGGGGAGATTATTTCACCCCCAATGGGGGTTGAATTGCACCCCGAAGGGGTTGATTACCCCTTCGGGGTGTTGAACAGTCACCCCCAAAGGGGTGACTGTTTGGACAGAAACCCCCCCCCCCCCCCCCCCCCCCCCTAGGTAGGGGGGTTGTTGGCGTGCACTTTTTAAAAAGAAAAATAAAAAAAGGAGGACAAATGGGCAGGCCTAGGCACAGGCCGGACAGCCCACAATTCAGCCAAATTGGGCCCAATCAGGGGTCCACGGATGTCCAATCAGCAGCCCATCATCTCACCTATAAATTGAGCCAATCCCATCCTAAAATCAGGCCCTGCACAGCCCACAGCAGAGCATGGGCCGCAGCCTCCAGCTGGCCCAATTGGCCCATGTAAACAGGCCCATGCGCAGCCCATCTCCAAGGCCCACCTGCAGCCTAGTGTGAACAAACCTCACTGGCCCACCTGCCACCTCAGCACCCACCTGCGCACCACCTGTCACCCCAGCCCCCAGCCGCCCCATGCAGCCAATCCAGCCCTGCATGGGGGGGGGGGGGAAAGCTGCGCACCACCCCCATCCTGCTGCCACCTGTCACCCCAGCCCCCAGCCGCCCCATGCAGCCAATCCAGCCCTGCATGGGGGGGGGGGGGAGAAAAAAGCTGGGCACCACCTTCCCCCTGCACACCACCTGCCACCTGCTGCAAAGCTGGCCCACCTGCCACCTGCGCACCAACCCAGGCCCATTCAGCCCCTCTGCTGGCTCTTCACCTCCCCCTCCAGCCTCTATAAAAAGAGGGGGGGCGCACCAGCCAGAGGAGAAGGGGCTGCTTCAGACGCCGGGAGGCTGCCGGACTGTGCTCTGCATCTGCTGCCATTTGTGCCCCTGCACCTGCTGCACCTGCTGCCCGTGGCCAAGAAGAAGAGAAGGAAATGGAGAAGAACAGGTGGGTCAATATTCTATAAATATGTAGCCCTCTAAGGGCACCCCCTTGGTTTTTCTCTCTTCCTTCTGCTCAGCCCTCTCCATGGCCCAATCCGACCCACACATAGCAGGGTCTTAGTACCTTCTGTTGAAAGCCCCCTCGGCCAACCATTCAGGCTCTAAACAATGCCCAGTTCGGCCTCCATATACAATCTCTTTTCAGCCCATAAAAAGATGCTCCGAACCGGAACTATTCAGCCCCTCTCGCAGCTCAACCAAAGGCCATTTCATCCCATTGTTGGTGCCTGCTTCACCCACGGAAATCCCCCTCAAACAGGCTACTGTTCGACCCATTGAACAGCAACTCGCCCAGCTCATTTAATTCCCTAAGCTGCACCTGTTCTAGCCTATTGAACACCCTCTTTAGCAGGTCATTTCTGCCCCTTTGCGCACCCCTTAGCAGGTCCAAGGCCCCTCTGTTCGACCTATGATCCGACCCCTGTTCAGGCCCCTCCGCAGCCTATGTTCAGGCCCCTTTGCCGGCCCACCTGCATCAGCCTTAAACAGACCTCAATCCAGGTCCATCTCCAGCCCAAAGTCGTCCCTCAATCCAGGTCCAAGGCCCCTCTGTTCGGCCCATGATCTGACCCCTGTTCAGGCCCATAGTCGGTCCCTTGTGACCAGGTTCCAGCCCACTTGAAACCACCTGCGCAGACCCTAAACAGGCCCATAACCGGCCCAGTTCTGCACACTGAACAGGTCCCTTGCCCAAGCTCATGACCGGGTCCATATAGGCCCTCGCCTGGCCCATTCCCCCCCAACCGGAGCCCCATCAATCAGGCCTCAGCCGGTCTCCAAACCAGACCCCAAAGCCGGTCCCAAACCTGATCTCCAAAACAGCCTTTTGTGCAGGCCCATTTTGGCCCACCTAAACCCAAACCAAACAGCCCCTTCTGGTTCAACCGAACAGGCCTCAAACAGGTCCTGTTTCCCCACAAAAAATGCTTGAAGTATTCTTTCAGCGCCCCCCCTTTGTGGCACAAGATGCAGCACATGTGCGGTTCAGCAGAAGTGCAGAAATTCAGCAATGGTGGGTAGGGGCGATGTCCCGGACTCTCTCGGAATCCGTACGACGGGCCGATTGTTTTGTCCGGGCGGGTCCTTACCCTACCATCAAGACGGATGGAGGCGCATAAGTCCAACAGACTCTTCCGGTCCAAGAACAGTCCAAAACAGGCCCTTCCGGCCCAAGAAGACCGAAGACCGGCTTTGAACGCCGATGGAACTCAAAACCGGCCCAAGTGGCCTTTTAAAACAATAAAAAAACAAAAAAACAAAAAATTAAAAAGAAATGGACGGCTCCCCCGGGTACGTCCCGGGATGTTGATCCGGACGTCGGCGTGGGCATGCTCCCGTAGCCGGTGATCCTTCCCCCAATTTTGGCTAAGTCACCGACTAGCCTTGATTGGATGGGTAAACTTTGCCAAGTTAGAAACTTGTCGGCATGCCGTGGTAATGCCGAAATTTTTCTAAGTCGGTGAAGAACCTAAGTTGGGGGAAGGATCACCACTCATTGTACACCGATGTACTTCACCCCATCTTTCAATGAAATGAAGTTCGATGTCGACTTGAGATGTTTAAAACCGGGCATTCAAAAGTGGCCCGATGGGTCGGAGGCGATGCAAACCGCCAAATAAAAAAAATCAAAACAGAAAACTAAATCTGAAGATACAAACAGGAAATTAAAACAGAAAATTAAATTTGAAAATCAGAACAGAAATCAGAATTTGAAGAAAATTGAAAGATAAACACAAACACAATCCCATTCAACAAAAAACGATAATTAACAAGAATGAACCGATTTTGAAACAAATCAAACCAAAATTATATTTCAAACAAAATCTGCTAAAACAAAAATCAGATTTCAACTAAATCTGCCAACATAAAAAAATCAGATAACCTGCCAAAAAAATCAGATTTTGATTAAACCCAAAACACATAAATGCCAGATTTAAATAAATCTGTCCAAAAGAAAACCGGTTCTAATCAACTCCGATTGCGCATATAAAACGGGTTTAATGAATCCGGAAATCCACCGAACTTCATTTAAATGAACAATCAAGTGCTTAACCCCAAAGAAACCAAATAAGCACATTCCAAACACTCAAACATGGATCACAATCCACCTAAAACAAAAATCCAGAAATCTGAAATTCAGAAAATCAACCAAATAAAAAATCCAAACATGCTTAAAACTTTAAGCAAATCAAAACTAAACCAAAACAACAAAACCAAATCAATCAAACGAATTGATTTAACTCAAGTCTTCAAGCCGACTTTCAAGTCGATCCAAAAATCAACCAACAAACAAATAAAATCAACCTGAACAAATCGGTTTGCATCTCATCGGACCCAAAAGGCCGCTTCCCTTTTGAGTTCTTTAATTTATGTGGATGTATGTCTTCTACTTTCATGGATTGCTATGACGCTTAATCAAGGGTTTTCGAGTAATCTCGATGTAATTAACGTCGGATCTTCGCACCATCCGACGGGGAGAGGTCAAAACAAAATTTCAAAGAACCTAACAACCTCAACATATAATTTTGACCATAGTTAGTACTTTTATGGAATACCATCTATTTTTCCTAAGAAGTCAATGCTAAGGTCTAATCAAATCAAATCCAAATTCAAAAGGAAAACGAATTTTCAAAAAAAACCAAAGATATGAAATCTTTGAATTTGAGGTTACATCAGGGGTTTAAAAATTAAATCCCCCATTGGGGGGATTATTTCACCTCCAATGGGGGTTGAATTGCACCCCCGAAGGGGTGCTAATCACCCCTTCGGGGGTGTTGAATAGTCACCCCCGAAGGGGTGACTGTTCAGACAGACCCCCCCCCCTTGGGTAGGGGGTTTAAAAATTAAATCCCCCATTGGGGGGATTGTTTCACCCCCAATGGGGGTTGAATTGCACCCCCGAAGGGGTGCTAATCACCCCTTGGTGTTCAGCAGTCACCCTCGAAGGGGTGACTGTTCGGACAGACCCACCCTTGGGTGGGGGGGTTTAAAAATTAAATCCCCCATTGGGGGGATTATTTCGCCCCCAATGGGGGTTGAATTGCACCCCCTGCCCAAGGTTGGGGGTGGATTTAATTGGCCTAATATTGTGTATGATTTTATGTGGTGGAGATAAGATGTCGGGCGAGGAGCATGGCACCGGCCTCACGGAATTTCGTGACATTGGATGGCAACATGGCCATCTCCTTGATTCAGAGAAGAAGAGAGTTAAATGCAAGTGGTGCTAGAAAGATATGAATGGAGGTGTGTATCGGCTAAATCAACATATAGCCGGGATGGGTGGCAATGTAAAGACGTGTGATAAAGTACCGGCTGAGCTTAGGGAGGAGATGAGGGGTTATTTAACTGGAAGGGCATCACAGTGGGAGGTGAGAATTGGTCAGAGACAAGACCTACATGACGAGTTGCTAGGTCGGAGATACGCCGATCTTATGGCCGGAAAGAGTAAGAAAGGGAAAGGACCAACACATGAAAGGGTCCAAGTTGAGTCTTCATCTTCATCAGATGTGGAAGAGGCTCAAGTCAGGAGAGCTGTACACGAGAGTAGGGCTCAGGCCCGTGAGGATGAGGAACGAAGACGAGAGTAGGAGGTTCGACTGCAAGACGATCTGATGTGGGGGCGGGCACACGCCCTGTTCGAGAGCCTGAATTCCGGAGGACACATTCTGTTCGGCCGACGGGAGACACCGCCATGTATAGGGAGAGTGGCAGAGGTCAGAGGGGTATAAAACAAGCGTTTAAAGGGGTGAAGGCCTCGGCGGGCAAAGAAAGAAAGCCCTAAGGCATATGGTTAAGTTCTTTCTACATGCAGGTAAATCTTTGATGAAGTTGTGGTTAGCATTTGCTTGTTGATATGAAGTTGTTGTTACATGTTTCTATTAACAACGATCTCTTCTTATCTTGTTTTTGAATTTGTAGGTGTCCCGGCACATGCAGCCATGAGTCCATATTTTTAGACTATGGTTGATGTGATTGGTGAGGCTGAGCCGGGGTTGAAAGCCCCCACATCAAAGTACATATATGAGACAGGCTTGGATGAGGAGGTCGATGAGTTGACCTCATTGATAGATGGATTCAAAACCATCTGGAAGGAGAGGGGGTGCACTGTAATGTGCGATGGGTGGATTGGAATCACAATGAGGTCACTTATAAACTTCCTTGTGTATTGTTCTTAGGGTACCGTATTCCTGAAGTCGGTTGATGCATCAGGTCAGGTGAAAAATGCAGACTACCTATTTGGGTTGATGAACACTGTGGTGGATGAGATGGGGGAAGCCAACATTGTGCAGTTTGTCACAGACAATGAGGCATCATATAAGGCTGCAGGAAAGAAGCTTATGGAGGCTCGACCTCACTTGTTTTGGGTGCCCTGTGCGGCACATTCTATTGACTTGATGTTGAAAGATATTGGTAGGGATCCTAATGTCAAGTCCTTGCTCAACCAAGGACAGTTGATCACCTCATTTATTTATGGCCATTCACGACTTTTACATATCATGAGGCAGCACACCGATGGTCATGATTTGATCAGACCGGGTTCCATTAGATTTGCCACCCATTTTATTGTTGTAGAGAGCCTTTATAGGTACAAGGCTAGTTTGAAAATGTTCATCCTCTTCACTGCTTATCAGGAGTACATGGATATATACAGGAGCTCCTTGGATCAGTATGAGATACTGTTAAGGATGGAGCAGCTGATAGAAGACAACAGGTGGTGGGAGAAGGTGCAATACTACTTGTCTGTCATAGAGCCTTTGGTGCAGGTACTTAGGTTGGTGGATTCAAATGACAAAAATCAGATGGGGTACCTGTATGATGCTATGAATAAAGCTATGTCGAAGATTAAAGAGAAGCATCCCAAGGGTTACAAAAAGTGGTGGAAAGTGATTGACAACAGATGGGACAAAACCCTACACCACGACATTCATGTTGCAGGTATACTTTAGTAGTGTAATTTGATTGTATTACAACTTATATTCTGTGTATTGCCCCCACTATTTTTATACTAATGGAGTATTAATGCCGTTACAGGGTACTTCTTGAACCCGATGATACAGTATGGTGGCCAAGTATGTAATGATGGTAAAGTATTATTAGGCACACTATCTGTAATTAAGCGACTCTATAAGACCTAAGAAGACAGAACCTACGCTGAGGTTGAAGTAAGTAATACGTTTAATATCTATTAAACTTAGAACTTTATCTCAAGAAGAGAAGATAACTGATTTATTTTGGATTTTCATATGACTTCATACAGGCACAAGATTGGGGTGTACGGAGATCCTGATTTGCAGTACTCACATGTTAGGGTCCCCCCTAGTAATATGCTTACCCGAATTAAAGTCTTTTTGCTTACCTGAATTTTTTAAATAAGTTACTGATGCATGTAATTGTCTTCTTTACGATTACAACTGAGTGGTGGATTATGGTGACCAACAGAACTGTACGGAATCCACTCGCATCCGTTGCAATTCGGGTGCTAAGTCAGAGCACTTCCTCATCCCAGTGCGAGAGAAATTGGAGCACTTTCAACCTTATTCACACGAAGAGGAGAAATAGGTTGAAGACAGAAAGATTGGAGAAGCTTGTCTATTGCCATTACAATATGAGGCTGAGGATCAAGAATATCAAAGATAGGCAGAAGACATCCGAGCAAAGATTTGCACAGTTTGCAGGTGGATTGTACCAAGAAAGAGCACAAGTCCAGGCTACTCAGGGCTTGTCCCAATCAGATGTGGACTTGGAATATCTATTCCAAGAAGAACATCCACTTGCAACATGGGTGGAAGACAAGGATGCTGAGGGAGAGCCAGAGTTCGACTCGAATGACAGATCATGGGCCGAAGGAGAGCTTGACAGCGTCGTTGGTGAGGATGAAGACATGCAGGAAGGTCGAGAAAGTCAAGTTCCGTGCACAGCTCCACTTCCTAATCCACCCCGGACTACAGCTTCTCCGGAGAGACATCCAGCTCCCCCCCGGCCGTTACAGCTCCAGCTCGGATTCCAGTTGCAGGTCTATCTACCACCACCACCACAAAAAAGAATGGTGGATTATTCAGAACTTTAAAGAAAGTTTGCTTACCTTCACAGCAAAGTAGTCAAGGAGATCCTACATTGAAGAGGAAGAAGATAAGTATCAAACGGTGACATCATCTCCTTGACACTGAGGCCGCTCAGCCACCTTCATTAGATGAGGATGAAGAAGAATTTGTCCCACCCACATAACAACAACGTATAGGGGGTGGAGGTGGAGGTGGGGGTGGCAGCATAGGTGGAGGCGGCGCCTCAGGTGAGGGTGGCTCTACTAGTAGTGCACGCACGAGTGGAGCAGGTCCAGATGATTTGAGTGATAAAAGACACTCATGTTCGAGTGGCAGGGGTAGCGGACGCTGGACGAGGATGAATGTTTTTGACGAGTTCGCATCTTTCTATCCAGAGCCTACCTCAGACACTGAGTCTGGCTGTCCACCATCTTTTCCAGCTCCACTTCCGACTGATCATGGAGTTTACGAGTTTAACGACATGGCCTAGTCTTTATTTTTCTATGGATACGGGCCAATTATGACTGACCCAAATCAATGGAGATTTCAAGACAATCAGGATGACCAGGATAGGGATCCAGATGCATCATACTCAGGATATTACCATAGTTGGTGGTGATGGCATATATATTTGTTTATTTATTTAACGCAATGTAATATGAGTGTTATGAAGAACATGTAATGTACTATTGTGTGATTGGATATGATTAATTGTTTGATACAAATACGTGTTTTATTTGATGTATGATGTATCTCTTTTAACAATGTTAAATGTTAAAGTTGTCTTAAAAGTTGAAATGTCCAAGTTCGAACAATCTCATTAAGATTTTCTTTCCTACATTTTTTCACATTTTTTCTGAGTTCTATGTATTTTTTTGATTTTTTTGGTGATTTTTACATATTTTTTCAGAAAGCCAAAAAAAAACCGATCCAGACCGATTCTGGATTGGTCTGGCTCCCTGATGATCGGTCTGGATCGGACCGATCCTATCCGTTCCGGATCGGATCGGACCCTACCGATCCAGGGCCCGATCCCGATCCCGCGATCCTTGGCGCTACCCCCTTGACCCCGCGACTTGACCGTGCAGGTCGATCCGCGACTACTCTGCGCTCCCCCCATTTAATAATATTATAACAATATTTTACCATCACTTATACTATTGCACATATATAAATTTTATAATCATAAATGAGTTATATACTTAAATTTTATAAACATCTATTTAACTTTCTTCTCTTTCACACACACATCATATTTACTTATGTGCATTGATAAAACACTCATATTCAATTATAACATAAAAAATATAATTATATTTATGCTTATTTTTATATATAACAACCTCCCGACTCAGCCTTCCTTGATTACTGCCTTGACTGCCTAGGTGATGCCTAAGCGGCTGCCTTGTCGCCTAAGTGGAATCGGTACCCTTCAACGCCTTGGACGCCTTGTCGCATTGACAACTATGACTAACATATTTGTTTTAGTGTTATCTTTATTTTATAAAATTTTCTTCAACATGTTTTCTCTAACATGACACTCAACTTCCGGTGCGAGTTGGAACGATCCGGCATGGGTTCATTGCACTTTGATATTGATGGCGGAAATGAGAGTTAAATGTAAGAATTGGTAAAAAGTAATGTGCAAATTTTTTTTTCGATTGAAGTATCACTTCGCCAAGATAAAGGCAAGTTGCGTCACCTAAGGTAAGAGCCTAATTATGTAGACATTTACAAGTAATGGTATAGTCGAGGGGAGTAAAAGTGGTATAAGAAGACCGTTTGAGAAAATATTTTTCAACCAAGATGCGGAGTTTACATATAGTGGGCCGGACATGAGCGTCCGACGGATCCTCGAGATGAAGGGTTCAATGACGGTTTGTTTAGGATAATGCTCAGTAATCATACCAATATATCTTTATGATATTGATATTTAACTATTATTCTTAAAAACAAACGACATAGTACAAGCGTTGGAGACAAGCCGCAAGTTAGTTGTAGATGAAGACATGTATCAATTTACCGATTGATTCATGGGTTAAGGTTTTGGAAGTGGGAATGAACTAGGAAATGGGAGTGGACACAAAAGTGGGAGAGGATTGAACAATTATAAAGGTGAGAAAATTCATGATCTTACACAAGATGATGACCCAGGATAGGCCTCGTGGATTCATTATCACACATCCATGGCAAAAACAAACTACCACCACGATATCAATGAAGAAGTTGCGGATATGTAAGGAAAATATTGGATGGACGACATCAAGATGTTTCTTTTATAATAGCATACTATTGAACTTTTCAAATGAGCCGTGTTGCGTGCCCTGATCAACACCATAGCTGATGTCAATAGGAGTGTCTTGACTGACTGTAAGGGAAATATATAATACTTAGCTTATTGTGGAGGTGGAAGATATTAAACAATATGTCAATTTCTTTGAACGTATTTGGCAAGAAAGATGATACACTTGGATGACGGATGGTTGACATATTAGTCATCTTCACTTTTCTAACTTATTACATATTTATCTTTTTAAACTTAAATTTATAATTATACATGGCATTCTTTTTAATAGATATAACTAGGAAGACAATGAGCAACTTTCTGTTATATTGTCAAACTGAAGCTGTCTTTTGGAAGTTCATGGAAGTATTTGAACAAGTAAAAGAATACGAATAATTTGTTTAAATTAATCGATTGTGTTATCAAAGAGAGAAAATGATCAAGTTGTCCAAGTAGTAATAAAATGCAACTGCATATAAAGCAACTGTAGCAATGTTGATGGTTAAGAAACCACATTTGTATTGGATACCATGCTTCGTCTATTCCTTAATATGATGCTAGAGGTTATATGTAAAGATTCTCAAATTGATCGGATTATTAAGATAACCTACTTCATATCATTTTTCATCTACAATCTTAACTACATTCTTAACTTGATGAGAGAGCACACACAAAGGGGCGAGTGCTTCTACGGCCTAGGTCAGCTCGGTTCGCTTCTCATTACATTTTCTTAGAGACTTTAATATAACAAAAGTGTCTTCTTACTCAATGATATTTTTATCGGGATGGTCTAGTTGGATTGCTAGAGCTACCCCTTTAGATGAGAAGAAAGTGAGGATGTTGAGGAGATGTTAGACAAGAGTGGAGATTTTTTTCGAGTTGTAAAGAACACGCTTCATATAGTGCAACTCTCAATCAAGGTTCTTAAAATAGTAAATATGAATAGGAAGACAGACATGGGTTATCTTTATAATACACTTGAGTGGACAAAGGAGGAAATGACAAAGATGGTGTCATACTTTAACAAGTGGTAAGATATTATCAACTGCCAGTGAGAGCGAACATTGCATCATTCGGTACATGCAACAGGCATTTATTTCATCATTATGTTTATTTAAATGCATGTCATAGGTATTGTTATGCTTTCTATTGACATCTATGTTGTCAAGTCATTTTTTCAATTCTAAATATTGTTATAGCTATTCGTTCAAGGCAACCGATGACCTTCTATAGAGTATAAAAGAGGTCATCTGTAGAATGTTCGGAGATGACAATCAAATCAATTATTGCATGCAATGAATTATATGATTAGGGAATGTAAACATTTTACTTAGGACATCAAGAGCACAAGCTGTTATGCTCTTATGTTTTGGTACATATCTTGAACATTATTTGTATGTTAGATGATTAACTATTTCAATGTCTTCTAACTACAATAATGTCATGTAGCTGATTGGTAGATGGATCATGACAAGATATCGAGATATAAGGACTTGATAGACATTGCAATAAGAGTCATCAGTCAAACCACATCGGTTTCAAGATGTGAAGAGAATCAGTTAACATTCGATCTAATCCATATAAAACAGAAGAATAGTCTGATGTCAAGAAGACTGAAGTATTTAGTGTACTGTCATTGCAACATGATATTGAAGCTTATGAATTTGCAGGGAATAAGGGTCAATCAAAGGAACAAAGATGGAAAGAAGTGATGTGACAACGAAGTGAGATATACAAGATGGCGACATCGATTTGAACAGTATCTTCGATGAGAAAAATGTGTCATAAGCTTGGGTGAACGATCAAGAAGGATTAAGAATAGGCTCAAGGAGAACTCGACATTATATATCTACTCAAGCAATTCAGATTCCTCCTTTACTGACAAAGAGATGGAAAATCGAAGAATATTCTAGCTAAGGTAAGAAATCATTTGACAAAGTAAACAAGTTATAATTGATTCTTTAAACTTTGCAGATCAAAAAGTAGTTGACAAGGTGTGAGAAGACATGCTCAAGCCAAATATTAGAGTTCAATTTCAAATGTTAAATGATTAGACGTCGAAGAATTGCAATGATGGGTTCGACGATGATGGAACAACCATCCCAAACACGTATATAATTGAGGCAGGATCACAACCTTAACTGATGCAATTCACTAGAAATGAACATTACATGTACTCCACTCAAGATGAAGATCACAGTGCACGAACCATAGAGATAACACACGCAACAAGGTAGACGTCAGCACTATACATTGTCATATGTGGGATTAAGTCATCTCAAGACTCTTGATTTCTTATATATCACCAAGAGGGTTATAGATGCATGATCGAAGAGTCTAATACCATAATTAAAGTGCTAAACTAAAAACTAAAATGTAGTAAACAAAAGAAGAATTGGGATTGTTGGGATTGTGGTTTGTTCTACTAGTTGGACCGATGATTCATTCAATTGAACTAGGAACCCTGATGGTGCACGTAAAGGCTCGTGTCGAGGCCACTTCGCAATATTTAACCACGTGAGGGTACATGGTACATTGGGGCAAGCCGACGATGTGTGAAGATCACTGACAAAGGATTGTGGCATGCTCCTGGAAGGTCTAGGTGGATGGGTACATAGCTGCCTAGTGCATGTCTACGTGCGTGTGTGCGGAGGATTTGCTGTCGGATTTGGGGATCATCAGATCTATAAGGAAAGCCTTCACCATTTGTTGCTAGTGGGTCTAGGTTCATTGGAGGTGATCAATGATGCGCTATGAAGATGTTCAGGTGTCATGCGAACTAGACTTCAACTTTTGGGGATTGTTAGAGTAAGACGATGTGTTCTTTCTTTCAGACACTCTAACAAACTTGAAATAGTAGGTGTTGTCATCATAGATGTCTTGCGGGAGACTCGAGCGGGAGTGTACATAAATATGCAATATTGAAATTATGCAAGTGGTTGTGAAATGGTTGTGCTCCCGTTGTTATATCTTTAACTTGAATGGAAGAGAGGAAAAAGATGTAGCTGATGATAACGTTATAGAAGAAGAGACGAGGGAGATGAGCAACAGGGAAAATTTTTTGTAAAAGGGAGAGAGAGAGAGAGAGTAATGGGTCACTACCACCGGAGGTTGGAGATGAGAAGGCTGTTGTGGCCAATCGAGGATGGGGAGAGAAGAAGATGGGGTTGCACGCTTCTTTTCGGAACCAAGAACTCCCACAAATGGCATTCCATCTCATGTATTACATCCGCCAATACATGGTTCTCCTTTTAAAGGAGTCGATATTATAGGAAAACCATGTAAATTAGAAATTTACAAAGAAATCCTTCGAATGATTGAAATGTAAAATGACTTTAAAATTTTCAAAATTGATTCCCATCATTCATCTTTTGGATTACAGCCGTGAATACATTGTTCTTCTTATAAAGGAGCTAGTATTGCATGAAAACTTTGTAAAGTATAAATTTACAAAGAAGTCCTTCTAAGGACCGAAATGTGGAAATTGACTGTAAATTCTCAAAATTGTTTCCCTTCATTTTCTCTTGTTGGGAGAAATCCTTGAATTTTTTTATTGTTCTAAATAAGATAAGGCTCGTGAGAACTAGCCGATCCGAGCTCTGTTACCATTTGACACGAGAATGAAGAGTTTAAGACCAGAATTAAAGTGCTAAACTAACAATTAAAATGCAATAAATGGAAGAAGGATCAGGACTGTTGGGATTGGTCTGTCTTGCCATTTGGACTGGTGATCTATTCAACCAAACTAGGAGCCTGATGGTGCGTGTTAAGGCTCGCATCAGGGCCATTAGTAGGGTTTGACCACATGAGGGTACGTGGTGCACCGGGGGTGAGCTGACGGCATGTGTGAAAAAGATTACTGGCAGAGGATCCTGGCATGCTTTTAGCAAGTCCAAGTTGATGGGTGTGTAGCTGCCTAGTGCGCATCTGCACGCGTGCGTGAGGAGCATTTGTTGCTCGATCTGGGGAATGTTGTATTTGTAAGGGAAGTCTTTGTTGTTTCTTGTCGATGGCACTGAGGTTCGCTGAAGGTGTCCGACAATGTGGTGTGAAGATTTGTAGGAGCAAGCGGACTGCACTTCAATTTCCTGGGCTCGCTGGAGTTGAAGACACTGTTTTTTCTTTCAAAAACTCTAATGGACTCAGATTGATAGTTGTTGTCATCGGAGATGCCGAGCAAGAGATTGGAGCGAGCGTTTACACAAATTTGGAACAACGAAATTGTGCAAGTGGTTGCAAAATGGCTGCGCCTCAATCTTAATATTTTGAACCCGAATAGAAGAAAGGAAGAATGCATTGCAGTCGGTGATAATGAAGTAGAAGAGACCAGGGAAATGAGCAGCTGGGGAAAATTTTCATAAGAGGAAGAGAGAGAGGAAGAAGAATGATGCACCGCCACTGGTAGTTGGAGATGGAAAAGCTGTTGTGGCCGGTCGGGGAAGGGGAGAGAAGAAGATGGGGTCTTGTCCCTTTTTTCAGAACCAAGAACCCCACAAATGTTATTCCATGTTTTGCATTACATCCGTGAATGCATAGTTCTCTTTATAATGGAGTCATATTTACTGGAAAACTTTAAACTAGAAATTTACAAAGAAATCCTTCCAAGGATGGAAATGTAAAAATGACTCTAAAATTTTCAAAATCGGTCCCTATCATCTATCTTTTGCTTTACATCCGTGAATACACAGTTCTTCTTATAAAGGAGCCAGTATTACAACACAACCTATAAAGTAGAAATTCACAAAGAAGTTCTTCTAAGGACTGAAATGTAAAAATGAATCTAAAATTTTCAAAATTGGTCCCCATCAGTTATGAGATGGCTCTGCCTAATTATGGATTCTCATTAGACACTTCGCTACATTCCATGTATGACAATTTTGGTGGATCTTAAGGGTCTTATCTTAAAGTGATGGTAAATAAGAGTGCATTATGTTATTAACATTTATACACTTACAACCAAATGTAATGTTCTCAATTGTCTTTTGAAGGGTATATGTTCATTACGTAGAAAAGAACGTAAGATTTGAATAGAAAGCAATAACTTCTAGTCATATTTTCTATTTTTTCAGAATCTTTTGTAATTTTTTTCATTTCCTGGTTGTTTTTTATTTTTTTAATAAAAAATGGGTTCAGATCTGGGTTGCGACCTGATCTGACCAGGTTGGGTTTGGGTTGGGCCAACCCACAACCTGACTTACCTTATGTCAAACTGGTCAAACTGCTCAGAGTTGTTGTCCATGAGGTGTTGCACTATTGTCTAGTGAAACACAATAAGAGACTAATTCTGACTCTCTGAGGTTCAATCACTGATTAGCTCTTGCTTTTTATCAGCTATTTAACCTCTATGGTTATTTTATCTTAAAAGTTTGTTCCCAGATATTCAATTTTTCAGCTTGCACAAGGGATAACACCTAACGTCATCATGTTTTTACCACGAAATGTGGACCGAAACCAAGTGGAAGAACTTGCTTGGTTATCTTCTCCACCTCTTCATTTGAAGGTACACATGCATCTGTTATACTTGTTAGTTGATAGTTTCTTTCCTTGAGTTCATTGATTTTTTTTAGGAGCTGCTGCTTTCTGCAGAACCCTCCTTTCAATAGGTTTGCTCATAATGTAGTCTTGTGCGACAACCTGGACATATAGAAGGCAAGTTTGTGTAACGTGGCAACAGAGGGGTAAAGAAAGAAATTCATAATATATTGATAACTCAAATGTTGTGGCTTCCCTGATATCACTAATTTTGTCGTGTTAAATATTTTGCTACTAGTGCCAAACGAATACTTGCTGTAGCTGCATGTAGACATTATTGTGAAGGTTTGAACTATTGGCTTAGAGAAACCTGTACGTGTGATTAGATATTAATAAACCATAAATAATATTGTTGAAATATGTGGTGCTTTGCGATCAATAAGTTTTGAATGAATTTGTACCAGCAAAAAGCACTTGTCTACTAATTGTTCCACATTTTATCTTTTCATAGAGTTGCATCAACATGTTGGAGGAAAGATGGTAACATCATGATTGTTATCTGTTGCAGCCAATTTTGACTGGACTGATATGATTCTGATATGCGATTCCCCGTCTTGAACCTAGACATTTGATTAGTCAGACCAAGGATATGTGATGTGGGATGGAAGTGGAGATGCCACCATTTCAATGTGCCATGGGCCCCACATTGATCACCACTCTATTTATATAACTTCGATTGGACCCAAAATGGACCGACCAAGCTTGAACCAAGTTGAAAATGAACTAACCGAGCTGAAAATTTGTTGAACCGGGCTGGAAGATAATGAACCGGCCCGAAAAGCAACTGAACTGAGCTGAACCGCCATACGGGCACTGAGCTGGCCCTGAACCAAGCTGAAATGGGCCTGAACAGCCCTAAAATGGCTTGAATCGGGACTGGGAACACTAAACCAGCCTGAACCCGGTTGGACCGGGAGAATCAGCTCAGATGGGTGCTAGACTGGGTTGTGCTGGTGCAAACCAGGGCTGGACCCATTTGAACCGATCAGACCGGCCTGTCCGGTGAGCCAGCTGGTCCAATGTTACTCAACCCCATCCTATGGGGGGGCTTGTGGCACCTTCCGGTAGCAATTGGGTGGGGCTCGTGGCCGTTTTTGAGCCGACTCATTTGTAGGTGGCTTGCCCGTTCACTTGAAGGCGGCCATGGTGCGTGATGGAGTTCCCGACAAAATAGCACAAGCCCATCATCTTCGACTCCTCCGCACAGGTCATCTTTTGGACTAGGGGTGGGCACGGTTCGGTTTGGTCCGGTTTGGACCATTTTTTTTCCAAACCGAACCAAACCGAATCACCCTCCCAAACCGAACCGAACCAAACCGAATCAATTCGGTTTGGTTCGGTTTAAACCGAAAATAAATAAAACTATTTAAATTAATTATTTTTTACATATATATACTAATTTTTATGTTAAAATTAATGAAAATAAATATTTTTTTATTATAAAATTTATAAAAATATCATTTTTATTAATACTATAATAGTTTTTTATATTTTTTTGATTGAATCAGTTTAAACGGTTTGGTTTGGTTTAAATCGGTTTGGAGATTTTTCAAACCGAACCAAACCGAACCAAACCGAACCGAATGGACTAGTTCGGTTTGGTTTCTCGGTTTGAACCGTTTTGTGCCCACCCCTATTTTGGACAATGGTAGTCATGCGACTTGAGAGCACCCGAAGGCACTTCTCACATGCAGAAGGGGAGGGACTAGCACATAATTGGCTGATTGGTTCAGAGGGCATTGTGCCCATAGGGTTTGTGGCACACCCGGGCAGTAGTCGGCTAGGCTAGGGGATCGAGGCAAGCATATATCTCGTATGAGCCTCCCCAAGAAGCATTGTTTCTCAGTTAGGGGCATGAAGAAAGTTTCTTCACACCTCACGTCACCTTTGCCACGAATAGGGGATGTCACTGTTGGACTTGGACGAGGTGGGGGTAGGGCCAAGGGGGTTAGAGGGGGCTCGAGAGGATGGCACGAGAGTCAACAATATTTGGTTGGTCATGTGAAGGGGATGTGTGCTCTGACAGCATGGGTGGCTTTTGGATTAGCTGAAACAGAGGATGGTTCCAATAGGCATGGGGGCTAAGGATGGACTGTGGAGGTAGTTGGGGAGGGGATGGGCGATCTCAGAGGGTGGCGGAGGGACGAAGCCTCGATGGCAAAGAAGCTTAGGTCTTTTTGACAGATCCGAAGGGGAAGACGATACAACGAAAGAAGAGGAAGTAGGCTAGCCGACCTCCTAGAATCATTGGAGGGTACTGTGGTCACTGGGGAGTTGTTGGGGAGGCTGCGCAAGTTTGGGTATCGCCGGACCTGATGCTCCAGAGTTGTTGATGCTGAACCCCAAGGTTTCCAGTGATGTCAACCTCAAGTAGGGAGCTGTTTAGGGAATCAATGGCCGATGAAGGGGGGAGGGGGTAAGGGAGAATGTCATGGAGGCCAACAAGAAAGAGCAGAGGGGAGCTTAGAACTGGCCTATGTCGGGGATGATTGGAGGTCAACTGATGTCGAAGGAGGAGGGTGAAATTGGGATCTTGCAGCTACGGGGCCATGCCCCTACAGAAGGAACGGACCGAAGGCCTTTTCTCTAAAAAATTTAATCATATCTTGTTGCATTGCATGGTATGGGGACTCTTACGAGGAGCCGGATTACAAAAAACACTTCTTACGTAAACATTTACAAATATGTCCTCTAAGGATTGAATTGAAAATAAACTAACAAAAGGACTCCAAATACTAAAATAAAATGTAGGGAATCAACTATAATACTACTAAATAAGAAAATAATTGTGATGCCTCATGGAAACTCGAACAGCGACGTCATTGATCTTCGCGTCTGTCGGGTTTGACCTAGTCCTCATCATTCTCCCCTGGTTGTGGATTAGTATGACCTCAACCAAAACAGAGGACGATAGTGGAGCAAACCAAAGAATGATGATGCATGTCAAGTCTTAAAGTAACCATAGATGGTGACCTTTATGGTTCATAATGGTGAAACTCCAGGTCTTGATACTCAATGGGGGTCTCTAGGTAGACTCTCAATAGTCAATGCCTTGGTCACAAGCTTGGGGTTAGCTCTATCAGCAATTACGTGATCTTTCCAGTCAACTCGAATACAATATCTTTATTAGTCTCAACCTCATTTATGTGCCACTACTCAGTCATTAGCATAATCAATAGCTCGGTAACTTGCTCGGTCAGCTTGCCCTTAGTAGCTTGATCAATTTCAATCTTCCTAAGGTGTCGTTGCTCTGTAGCTCAATTAGCAACTTGGAAAGTTGTTCAGTCAACTCAATCTCAAGGACTTCGTCAACCTCAATAAGGTACGTTGTAACTCTTACTCTGTAGCAAGCTTGAGCTTGGCCTCATAAATGACCTCAACAAGTGGGTTGGCCTACTATTCAGTTGCAAGCCATTGGATATAAGTGTTGTCGATGTATCAGCTCTCTCAATAATATATACTTCTTGAGCTGCAACGTAAGCTCTCGAGCATATATGTCTAGATCAACATGTTGAACAGCTAACCAGTCCCCCAAGATGAGATAGTGTCTGTGAGGAACTATCTCACACTAGGTATCTTTGACATATCGAATAGTCCATAATCTCCTCGATCTCTGACAATATAAGCAAACTGAATATAAGCCGAGTCATTCTCAATCACTTGATACTTTGGTGTGATCAACTCAAAAGAAATTGCGAAATGAGACTGTCTGAAGAGCTTAACAAAAATACCGTGACATGCTTCTCAAGTGGCAATGCGATATTCACATCACAAAGATCCTGACTCGTTGAAATAAGTCAGCGCCAATTCTGATATCAAACTAATGTGGGTTGGAAGTGGAGATGCCATCATCTGAATGTGCCATTGGGCCCCACAGTAATCACCACTCTATTGATATAACTTTGATTAGGCCCAAAATGGACCGACCAAGCTTGAATTTAGTTGAAAACCAACTAACCAAGCTGGAAATCTGTTGAACTAGGCTAGAAGATACTAAACTGGCCCAAAAGCAACTGAAGTGAGTTGAACTGGTCAAATGGGTGTTGAACCGGCCCCGAACTGAGCAGTATCGGGCCTGAACCACACTAAAATGGCTTGAACTGGGCATGGGAACACTGAACTTGGCCTGAACTGGCCTAAACTCGAGGAGAACCAGCTCGATTGGGTGCTGGACCGGGCTGAACTGGTGCAAACCAAGGTGAGCCGGCTGGTCTAGTGTGACTCAAACCCCCGCCCCCCCCCCCAGGTCATGCCATTTTGTCAGGAACTCCATCACATGCCATGGTTGCCTTCACATGAACAAGCAAGCTGCATGCAACGGAGCCAGCTCAGAAACGGCCATCAGCCCCACCTGGTTACTCCACGCATGTCGTCGTCTAGATGATGGTTGCGGCATGACATGACAATGCCCTAAGGCACGTTGCACGCACGAGAGGGGAGGCATCGGCATACAACCGGCCAATTGGTCTAGATGGCGTTAGCCTGTGGGGTTTACGGCACACCCAGGCGACAGCTTGAGGTGCAAGGGGATTGTAGCAGGCAAACATTGTGCGCGAACCTCCTCGAGAGACATTGTTCCTCCTTTGGGGGCATCAAGAAAGTTTCTTCATGCCTCACTATAGCACATTCACTACAAACAAGAGATGACATCGTGGGACTTGGCTGGGATGAGGACAGGGCTGGGGAGTGGAGGAAGCTTGAGCGGATGGTGCAGGGGTCTACAACACTTAGGATGGTCTTGTGAGGGGGATCCATGCTTCAACGGCATGGGTGGCTTTTGGATTAGCCCAAACAGAGGAAGGTTCCAGTGGGCATGGGGGGAAGGATTAATAGCAGGGGCAATTGAGGAGGGGATCAAGGGATCTCTGAGGTGGCAGAGGGATGAAGCCTCGATGGTGGAGAAGTCCAGGTCTCTCCGATGGATCCAGAAGGGGAAGAAGATAACGGAAGAAGAGAAGGTTAACGGGCAGGCCTCTAGGAATCACCGGAGGGTACTACTGTCACTAGGGAGTGGTTGGGGAGGCCGCACAGGTCTAGGAATTGCTAGACTTGATGCTCTGGATTTGTCGATGACAAACTTGAGGTTGTCGGGTGATGTCAATGTCAAGTGGGAAGCTGATCAAGAATCAGTGCCAATGAAGGGGAAAGAGAGAACAGCACGGAGGGCGGAAGGAATAAAGGGAGGGGAGCCCAGAACCAGTCTACACCGGCCGGAACAAGCCAAAGGCCTTTCCTCTAAACATCCCAATCATATCCTTCTTCAACTCACCTTATGGGGGCTCTTATAAGGAGAAGCCAGATTTTAAAAAGGACCTCTAACATAAACATTTACAAACATGTCCTCTCAAGATTGAAATGAAAATAAATTAACAATAGAACTCTAATTACGAAAATAAAATATATAGAATTAACTATGATATTAAATAAGAAAATAAATATGACGAAAGGCGATGTTCTTGACCTTTTCGTCCATCGGGTCTGACCCGTTCCTCGTCAATATGTTCGGTTGGGATTATAAAATGATGTTATTCATCAAATCGCTACCATCACATAATCCCATCAGTTCATACCTGATGTCTTTTTAACTTTAGATTGAATTGATTGAATTTAGCTAGTTAAAGTAGAGATAGATTCAATTATTATCTTCTTTTTCAACTTTGAAAAGCTACCAGAAGATGAAGATTATCAATTGTTATAAAGTCTAGATTTTTGAAAAGTGAACAGAGTTAGATTATTTCATATTTCTTCGCCTATGATCGCACCCAATCACACTCTAAATATGACTTCATCCAACTTGGGTTAAATTTAGCTTTAAAAAAACAAAATTTCTTGTCACCAATTCAGCCCAAATAAGCTGATCCACGACCTGGCCAAATCAGACCTAAACCTTCGATGTCTAATACTTCCTACATTTATTCCATCTTGAGTTTTCTTGCAAAACGTCTACTTCCACTCTTGTCATATATCCTAATTGTTAGATCTTGATCTCTAGATGATAAATTTTGACGCGTGCAGATTGAAGAAAACTATGTTGAAGGATACATGAAGGGAATTACCGTTTGCTTCGGTGATCTTGTGCCAGAATCATCCACTTGAAAGATTGCCTCAGTTCCACGAAATCTCATCCAATTGCAAGATGTTATCCCCTTTGATACAGGCGTCTGAAAAACTCCGTAGCTTTTTTTCTTTCGTTTTTTAGTTAAGTTTTTCTTAGTTCATTAGTTGTCTTGACCATTTTTATTTGAGAAAGTAATCGGCAAGTCTGACATCAAAGGCAATGGTAGATTATGCATGATCCAGAAGTGTCCCGTGGTTACATTCCAGTGAAAATGCCCCCTAAGATGGGTTGGCTCAATTTCTTATGGAATACTTGGTTCCACGATAAATTGAATTTTTATTATAATTTTATATTTTTTCAACAAAATTTGTCAAAAGAGGTGTTTGATAACTATAATATTATGTTTTAAAAGAGAGTTCTTTCTTGCACAAAAAAAAGTCTTACCTCTTTTTTATCTTGTGATCCCCCCATTGGTCATATATGGCGAACATTTTTTTGTTATTATTTTTTCTCAAACATGACAACTTTGTTATTAGTTAGTTCATATTTTAGTTTGATACAAGCATATAAAAATTATTTGTGCAACCAAACACTCCATTAACGTGTCTCGATCTCAGCAAACATACAAAATATTTATGCTGATTAAAGTCTCAATTAGATTCTCTAGAAGAATTCATCCTATTACGTTGGTCTACGATTTTCCAAGTTCAATCTTTTTGTAGGATATACTCTCAAGATTTCAAAAGACATTCAATTGCTTTTGACTAATATTCTTCGTTATGCTGATTAAAGTCTTTATATCATTCAAGTGTCCTGAAATTGTCTCGAAGAATATATATATATATCTCATGCAAGATATTTTTGCTGTTTCAAGTTTAGAAATCACTCACTTAAACATAACTATAGAATAACCAAGAAATAATGAGTCATGAGTAGGGCTGTCAGTGGGCCTGGGGGCTCTCGGGCTGGGGTCAACGTTGGATCAACTTTCGGGCTAGCCAGATAGGCCCTGATAGGCCCGCGGACGCGGACTTAACACAGGCTGTGGTACGGGCTGGGGTGAAGCCCGTTGAAGTGAATACGCAGGTGAAAAAAAGAGTAAAATACAAAATGTTAGATAATATTTGATTTGCGGGTCAAAATGATCTGCCATTTTTGCTCGTTTCACTGTTCGGTGTGAAGTATTACACTTATTTCATATATTATTTTTTGATATGAATCGTATTATAAGTTAGATAATGTTTGATTAATATATTTAATGTTATAAAAATATGTATAAATAAAATTTAAAATATAAAAATTATGATTTATTTACTTTTCTTATGTCAATATATTTGTTGATAAATTTTGATTTTAATCCTCATTAAAAAAAATTGTAAGAATGTATCAACCATTATGGTTAAATCAAGCGTAACTTTCTTTTAACTTCTATTTTAACCAAAAAATAAGATAATTGTAAGAATATTCATTATACATATTATATATATTAAATTATACAAAAAAATTTATAATTATTAATAATTGATTTAATAAATTTAGAATCTTATTTTTGTCCTTTTTATCAACCCATATGTCGTACTTTTCATGATTTGTCTATTTTTTTATTATTATATTAATTTATATATACTTATATTATAATTTATTTTATAATTTAAAAATAAAGACAAAATTATCTAATTTTAATTCTGATGTATTAATAGATCACAAATTTATTAATTTTTATGTAAATCAAATCAAAATTTTGAAATCTTTCGTTAGCATCGGATACTTATATATTTCTAGTAATTAAATAATTTAATTAATTTTACAAATTTTTAGGTAATAATTTTGGTCACAAATCCGAAGACCACTATTAGGTTTGATGTTTAAAAAATAAAAAAAATGATTTATCTACTTTATAATACGTTAGAAAGATCGGGCCGGGCCGGGCCAAATTTATATTTTATATGGGCCGGGCTGGGTTGGGCAAAAATATAACACGGGCCAGGCCGGGCCAACCCATTATATTTTGGACCGGGCCTTGATTGGGCCGGCATTGGGCCCGGCCCGACCCGGCCCATTGATACCCCTAGTCATGACTCATGACTAAGTTGGCCTTGCCAATCCTGATATGTTTTATTATTTTAATATTTTATGGAAAAAATTATAAAAGATGTAAAAAATAGTAGAAAATTACAAAAATAATGAAAATGTGCTAAACATTTATTTATTTTTCGTATATATTACTTGTTCTACAACTTTTATTTAACTTTTGTACTTTTCTGATGTCATTCAATTGTATATAGATTATATTCAACATGTCCCTTGTAGAATTATCCTAATATTAGAATTAAGTCTCAAAAAGCTACCAATATAACTATCAAAGGGGGAGTGGATTGAAATGTCAAATGATGATCCATAATTCATCTCTCTACTCTTAGTCATATATAAGGATCAAGAGTTTTAGAATGAATCATTCTCATAGGTGGATGCTTCATAGTATTAATCTCTATCATGATGGGTACCTTGTGCTTCACCTTATGGTCTCATACTATGGTCCATGTCTTGGGTCGCAAAGGTGTATTATACTTCTCTAATGAAACATTGAGTCGTTATAGAACTTATCCCCACATGTGGACCTTTTTCTGCATGAAATGGTGCCTCCCTCATGACCTACTCCATCATCGTTGTTGCTCTCCAAAGAAGAATCTTTCAAAGTCTAGTACTGCACTCATATGTTCAGCTATAGAGAGTCTTCTTGGTCTTCATCAATCGTCTCTGCGTCTACTATATCAAGAAGAGTAGTTAAAACATGTTTACCCTTTCCCTTACTTTACACACCTCTATTAGATCCTTCACTTGGTTTTCATCTCTTTGCCATAGAGGACAAAATTTGAAATTCTTGAGTGAGAGGGACATTGTTGAGCACTCATTCAGCCCATTATTGATCTTCTAGGTTGAACTTGAGTTTGCCCATCCTTTCTTGGTTGATCACTCTGCTTCTAATAGATTTCTCTTATCGAAGATTTAATTCAAGTCAATGTCTTCATCTTAGATCATTAGTTCCTCAGCTTGACATCTCGAAGCAACTGCTCTCCACCTTTGTTCTTCCTTCTGATTATGCTTGATTATTTTTAAATTCTTTAGCTTGAGCCTTATGATGTAGTGGCAATACACAAGGTGCTCAAGTCTTTTAGAAGTTAGCCTATTCATTTGCTTTGTAGAATCAAGTTGAAATGTCGACCAATTTCACTTGTAGCCAGATGCTGAAGTGGTTTAGCTAAGCACTCTAATAGCCACATCCTCCAAGTCTTCATAACTTGATGTTTTGCCATGGTCCATCCAACAATCAGCTACATGAAATAGAACAAAGTGTTAAGAGATAATTAAGTTTAAGAATCAATTTGAATTCTAATTAAGGCACTGATAGATACATACTCAAACTTAGGAGCATGATAGTTCGCTCCACTCTTGCTTGACCAAAATGAAATGCCCACATCATTTAGTACATGTTGTTGCATGCGATAATTAATCGGTCGTCATCACCAAGTATCCTACCAATAACAATATTTGACATAAGCAAGTAACTCGTTTGCTGCTTTGAAATGTTAATTATAACAATAAAGAGGGTTGAAGAAGTAACCTAACAAAATATAGATATTAGTAATCAACCAAAGCATATATTTGAAATACACATGAATGAAGTAAAAGACTAATGAAATATATCTATTGTATGTATTGGTTGATATAGTGTTTGCTCCCACCAATGGTTAATAACACCCCACCACTTGTCGAAGTTGGATATGGTCTTTGCAACCTTGTTCTTAGCTCTCTCAATTGCATCATACAATTATCTCATGTTCGATTTCTTATCGTCGTCAATGATCCTAAGCACATTCACTATAGGTTGGACAATACTCAATGTCTTATTCACAACATTCCGAAAGTCCCTACTATCTATTGTTTTCTCTACTTTCCTTCCTTTTTGCTTATTTACGGGGTTACATCTAGCTAACTAAGTACCCCACCTTGGTGAGATAACCATGTGACATAGAACTCTATTACGAATCATTAGACTTTCCGAGGAAATATAATGAGAGGCAAAGCGGGTTGCACCAGGTCGTATAAACTCTCTTCCCTCGATGTGTTTCCTTGTTAGGTTAAATTTAAGGAATGCGTGGAACATGGTGTCTAATACAACTTAGGTCTTTTGGACATCAATCTTTGACTGACTGCTTTATATGGTTTGTGTTTGTGACTATATGGACAACCTGGTCTTCCCCTATCTCCTTGATAACTCAATTCATCAAATCAAAGAGGTATTCAGAATTCTTTACCTTCCTTGATGCATCAACAGACTTCCAAAAGATGATGGCAGCTTGATAATATATTATAATGTTTATCATCATCTTCCTATTTATACTTGTTAAGAAGAATAGGAATGAATAAGTTATAACATATAACAAAGTAAATAAGGCAATAATTAAATTAAGAAGCTCAAGCCGTGAAGGTCGATGGCGACAGCGAAGGAGGCGATCATCGGAGAGGCTGACAGCCCGGACATCAGCATGGAAGTGGCAACGGCGGTGGTTGAAGCCATGGCAGTGGTGGAGATTGGGAGAGGATGATTGTGGGTGCCTTTGTATGTAGTAATCATGATGGACGTCCTATGCACATCTTTGAACCTTTGAGCAGATTCATGAATATTAATGCATCATAGAACTATAAAAATTATAAATCATAGAATAAAATAAAATTAATAATATCAATCCTAGGTTCTTTCCTAGTTTCAGCTCGATCAAATATATATATATATAATACTCAATTAATGCTGGTTACAGTGATACAATATACCTACTTTTTTACTGGGCATGCAGGTGCAACTGTGCAGTGGTAGTATGTATAATGACAGACAAAGCTATAGGCAGAGGGTTATTGACATTCAGTGAGATTTTAAGATGTGCAAATTGACTCCAGGAATTTGCTATTTCCTGAGTATGTATAATGGGATTGCCAATTTGAGAAGCTATATGCATAACAATATCTCTATCAAACAATTCTGATGGTAAATCATGTATCCTCAACCATAATTCAACTGATTTTAGGGAATAAACTGAAGGAGATGTGTTAGGTTTAGCTTTTTCCACCAAAAGTAAGTCATTGTTATAAAATCAAGGCAATCTCCTACAAACTTTATTAACCTCTTCTTCACTTTGCAGGGTTACCATAAAAGCTCCTCTTGGATAATTCAACATGGTCCAAGGACTAGAAGAAGCCCATATTCTTTTAATACATTCCTTAAGACCCGCTAGTCTTATCCGTTCTTTAGTTAAAACACCCATGATTAATGATCTTTTCCATTTTTGATTATTTGTAGGTGTAGAACATTGAATTTGAACTAGTTGTGGCATAGTCGGGACTTTCAAAACTTCTTGAAACATTTTAATAATACTCTTTTCAATAGAAGAACTCTGACCTGTTCTTTGTCCATAAAGGATGTAGAGCAACGCAGTTTGAAAGAAGGAAAAGAAGCTAGCAACAAGCAGACATGAAGATGAAGATGTTGCAAGGAAGCAAATAAGTTTTAAAAAAACATACGAAAAGAACATATCTATTTGACAACCATTTTAGATTTTAAAATAGGAGCCTTTAGTGATAACCAGGGAGGAAAGAAACAGTCAATGAAGTGCAACTCCTCATAAAGATCGAGCGAATAAACTTACATGGAGAAAACACACAAGAAAGAAGAGAAAAAAAATCCAAGTCAAGACACCACAGCAAGACGCAGAGTTGGACTAGCCAAAACAAACAAAGAAACGGAAGGTGGAGAAAAGAAGTAAAAATTAAGTGGAAAGAATCCCACTAACACCTGAGGTGTACCTCGAGAGCACCTCAGACGTCGAGAGAAATCATCTCACGTCAAGAGAGTTCTGAAGTAGTTTCCGGATCATATAAATAATTAACCTAGCTTGTTAAACATATATAGATAGATTTATTTTCTGAGTTGTTTTAGAGAGATTGTAACAAATGACATCTCCGGATGAAGAACATGCCAACAAATGCACAGCAAGCTTCCCGTGAAGCTCAACTAGAGATATTTAAATTTATTAGTTAGACTTAGAGTTTGTATGCAATAGGAGTCAATTAAGCTTTGTTTTATAATTAGATATTATTTTTGTTTTTATGAGTAATTGTGGAGTCTTGATAAATAGTTGTAATCAAATGTTAATTATGTTTATGCGATAATATATCAGAAGAAACTTGTTTTACGGGTTCATAATGGACGTGAGGCCGCACCCCCACCCCCATCCCCCCGCCATTCTCTTTTGGTATTTTCTTCTACTGGATCTATAGGTCATTGTGCTCAAGAGTTTAAGTGAAGTCCATGTACTGTTATGCAAACAAACTATAGTGAATTGTTTCCTCATTTGAAGAAAGGAAGAGCATTTCCATTGAAAGTTTAAGTGAGCAACATTAGCCTTTGTAGGTACTAGCTAGTTGTTGAAATTTCAAATCTATGGTGATATATGCTCTAAAATTATTTGCATGTCAATTAAATAGATATCTTTACTCACACATTGCACGTATATATAACTTCTACTTTCTTTTAATTTTGTCTTACGTCACCTCAGAACTGGCTTTAATTTTATCCAAGACCTCTTGATTCTGATCTAATTAACAACATGTTGACAAATTTAGTTGCAAAAAATGCTTTGTTGGATGTGACGTCGATACCCATGCTCATGGGAACGATGCATCATGAACATCGTCAAATTTCTTCGCATTCATAAACTTGATAGCCAACATATATCATACCTTCCACACAGTTCCACTGTAGCAGTGTCGTATAATGGAAGGTACCATTGCAAGGCCTTCTTGGTAGGGTCCTTGTCTACACTGATCTCCCCCATCTTCTCACTGAACACTAAAGAGTAGACATGCACGCCAACAGATTTCTAGAGATTCCGCTGAGACTCCTTCAACACTCAACATCCAGAATGAATCATTGACTTGAACTATTTATAGGGAGAACCATCTCAATGAACCCACTCTGATTAGGAATCCTACATTGGATACATGGAATACTTGATGAAGATCCAATCTTCATTGCCCTATGGAAGACAAACATGGAGGAAGATCAACCAAATGGGAATCGTCGCGTCTCCTCTTGGCAACCCTCTGATTTCTCATTCTATTGAGTACGTACATATATATGTGGTGTAACTTTATGGGGAGTCACAGCTCTGCATGAGTTTACATAGAGATGAGAGATCAATTTGAGTTTGATTAGCATCTTATTCCCTTAGATAGGTCCTAAGCCATATAGAAGATAAGGTCCACTTTTCTCTATAAGTGTCGGAAACCCATTTCCCTTCCCCATTTTTGACTTTTCAAACACATTTTCGACACTTTCCTCAATACAAGTTGTGTATTTTGATCGCGTCCCTGAGTCGAGGGCGCATCCATTTTGGAAACTGGGTTTCTAGAAACTTTATGAATCGGTCCGATCGAAAATCAGCAGTTGCAGCAGGACGTTCCCTTGGGGTGAGGGCATGGTCACTACACCCTCGTGTGGCCACCACGCCCTCCCCGAAGGGCACGTCTATTTCCTTTTTGTATTTGGCACCATTCATCATTTCCTATAAATTCAAGGCCATTCTCAACAACCCAGGGTTACGAAGCATGAACCATCATGACCTCCCTCATCCTCCAGTCACCCTAGGCTCGTCCCAACCTCCCCAAGTGGTCCTCTCTTTGTCTCAATGCTCTATCGTGCTACTGTGCTGATCGTCGGCTTCTACCTATATCTCTGAGCATTTTATAGCCAGTCCTCCTTCAAATTAAGTTTTCTTCATCAAGTTGCCTTTCGTCTCCAACAAATGGAGATTGATTTCGACATCTCCCTAGCTCGTGGCAGCTTCTACACTGGCACTGCACAGACAGATCTAGAGCATCCTCTTCTCTACCATCACTTTGTCAGTCAAATTCCGTACACTTCTCAACAGATTTAGCTTACACACTCTTTGTAGAAACTGTTCCCTAGTGAGCTTTCTTTCATTACCAACAAGAATCATCCAATTTTGATATCTGTGGTGCCCATAGAACATCCTGCAATGACATCGTGCCAGTGGTGCCCAGATCTTCACTTGCCAACATCAGCCTTATCAAGTAAATTCAGACCTATTATCAGAGGGTTCAAGCTGAATGGGTTTCATCTTAAATCACCCTCTGTGAGTCTTCTTTATTTTAAAATAAATGAGAGTTCATTCCAACTTCTGTATTGTCTATCATTTCAACGAGGTCACCCAATCTGGTTCTGTTTCTATTTTATATTCCCTTCTACAATTTTTACATGGCTGTATAGACATATTCAAGGAAAAAATCTTTCACTACAAGTCCTTTATCCATTGCAACAAATCACACTCAATTTTGACATCGGGACTATCCGTGATGAGCTCTATACCGAAGTCGTGCTAGACAGGTTGACCACGCCCCCGAACCAAGGGTGCGCCCACCGCATCCTCACTCCAAGGGCATGGCTACCGCTCCCCCGCATGTGTTCAACCCGACCAGATTGGTCATTTCTTCTGTGTTTTAGCTCTAATTTGAGCCGTTCAAGTTTCTACTTCTTCTTTATTCATCCAACATCATTTATAGATCATTTTATTTAGTTTTGGCATCATCTTATATATCATAAAAAACCAAAAAAAAGGTGAGGGCTAACCCCAAAATTGGTGAGTCCTATCCTAATTGCTATTTTCATGTTATTGTCTTTACAGTTACTACACTTCACGTAGTCCTAATCAGTTTCTTTCACCTAGTTCATTGTTTTAAGTTGCGCAGATCTATCAAGAAAGTAGTGGTTGGGACTCTTCTTCATCGGCCAACTGACGAAGGAGAAGGTTGAACCCGAACACTCATTTCTTGCACTAAGGTACACACAGTCAACTTTATCTTCTATTTCTATTACATAAAGCGGAGCCTGCAGCTCCAAACAACCATACATTCTTTAATTTTCTTCATGCATTGAATTCTTTTTTATTCTGTCCTCATTCTCCTCCCACACTACCTGAACCATCCCTCCAATGCTCAAGCGACGCCGATGGAATAAAGTTTGGACATCAATGTGAGTGTGGGCTGAGGTGAGAGTTATTCCTCTTTACTTCTCTCTTTTCCTTTGAAGTGGCGATCCGGATTCGCTTAACCTGTTTTCCTAGTCGACAAAGGCCATGGCAGCTAGCCAGACGATTCTACAGGGAGGGATGGATCAATTCTCATTCAAGAAGGCTCTATGCCATTTCTAGATCTAGTGGCACTGCCCAGACTATCACACGACGAATAAAAGGAGCCTTCGTAGCTCATACGAAAAACCTACCCGTCGACAGGCGCACTCAAATCCGATTTGTAATTTCAGATTTAGGTATGACTCTAATTTGTAAAGAGTATAACTAATAAATTCACTATCGGATCCATATTCTTCTTGTCTAGTCTGGAACTGGATACTGAAAATTTTAACCTAAATCCAACCCACTTACACCTCTAATGTTAATAAAAGTAAGCAAGGTTTATTTAATATTTTGTCTGAAAATCAAAAAGTAAAATATACTAGTTATTTTTAAAAAGGTGTTAAAATATAAAATAAGTAATTATATATAGGTTAATTAAGGTATTGAATCAAATTGTTTTCACACATTACTCTCTTAATTTACTTACATTAATAATATACAAGTATAGAATTAGCCGATACAATAAATATTTAACTTAAATCATGTATTTTACACCGTCAACCAGCACCTATAATCACACCAACTAGAACCTATAAGTCGACCAACTAGCACCTATAGGCACCTAAAACAACCTGGATCTAAGAGATAACAAATGCATGAACACCAATTATATGCTCTATATGATGGAATCACTACAAATGAGATAGACTATGCATACACCATGCAACACAACTTGATAAATGATAATATAACACATCACTAGACCACCTTTAAAATGTCATGCAATAAATGAACCTATCCTCTAATGAAAAACCGCATTCACAGCAACATGCAATATATGCACCTATTCTTTGATGAATTTTCTGTAAGGAATCATCCATAAAAATTTGGTGTAGCGGAAACGACGATTCCTATAGGTTCCTTTATAATCTGTCTCAATTGGAACCGAATGACAAAAACTGAAAACCAATCAAATCGGGTTCGAATATACCTGATAGGGATTCATATAATCCCATGGAGTGGAAGGAGATGAGCTTCTCAAGCTTTTCAAACCGTTCAAGTGTCCGATCCACACGAACTTCATCCACAGCAGGTTCTCTCTTCGCGCCGGCCTTGAGAACTCTTCCCGAACGGAGCTCCATCGACCATGGACACCTTCTAGAGAGAGGAGGAGGTAGGAAGGAGGCTAGGGACGTGATTTTCAACCTTGGCTTGATGGGGTTTGGTTGAAACTATTAGTATTTATAGAGAATTTTGGAATTTTTCATAAAAGTTCAAAATCTCCATAAATTACTCCCTTGCCCCTATACTTGTGGATAAGTTCTTTTGTATGTGACTTACTAGGCCAAATAGCCTATTTGGTTGAGGCCTAAATAAAATAGAGCAATTGTATTTAATTTAATTAAATCCGTTATCCGATAACAGATTAATCGGCCTACCGATCATGAAGGGTACAAGCCATATCCCATGATCCTAAATGGCTATGGGGATAATCTCATCTCCATTGAGCCTTTCTATCACCAGTTACCACATGGATATAAACTCTCATCCATCCAATATCTCGGTTGGAAAGGAGTACGGCATCGACTGTCAACTCGTTAGTGTACCGACTCTATAGGATTTTGTGCTCAAAATTGGATCAATTGGAAAACTCCTTTACCAATTATCCTATCTACCCTGGCCATGGATTTAGAGTACTATCCCATAGGACATTCACTCTCACTTACCGAGAGTGGACGATTCCTTGTTGTTCGCTCAATTGCCTTCATCAAATTTTTCTTGTACCTGATCCATCGCTATACTGGACCATCTAAACGATGATCCATAAGTCAATGGTCAAAGCACAAGTTCCACCCAACAAGGTATCTTTGGCGACTCAGGTCAAAGGTCTAACCATGTATCTGTGATGATAGAAAACCCTGATTGACAATTCGGTAAGATACCATTCAGGGTTTCTAATTTGGTCTGTTCAGTGAACTCATTCAACTAATGAGCACCTGTATGTGTATCTCAGTGTCTCCACACTAATGACCAATGAAATCGGTCATCCTCATCACATGAGAAGATATCACATACACTAGTCTATCCGGATCCTTGATGTCCCGTCTCAAGTATCCTATGACTAGGAACATTTAGATCAATTACCTATAGATGATCAATCTCATTATCATGATCTCATCATGATTTAATCATCATTGTATTTAATCAAGGACTTCATTATGATATTTGCATCCAATAAGAGCATATTATGAATATTTGCCTAATTAATTGAATGAGATATATCTAGAAATATTGAATCATATCATATATGATTGGCTTGTAGGACATATATTTCTATCATTTTCTTATTGACAAGGAATGTGTCGTCTTGCCATCTCAACTAGCTAACACTAGATCTACTATGTATAACAGTACTATATAACTAAATGAAATCCCATAGTGCACCTAGGTAGTGGTGGCACATAGGATGCCCGTGGGATCCGGAATCGAAGGGTGCACCAGACAGTTTTAACCTCTACTGCCCTCAGGTCATGACTAACAAGTCTGGTATAACTTAGTCTTCCATTCACATTAATACATCATGTATCCACACAACTCCTACCATTCCATGACCAAAATACATGCAAGATCTATGAACATGTAGCTGTACCAGAATAGTGATTAAACATAAATGTAATTAGATGCTGTAAAATTGATCACCATAACCTCTAATCTTGTTAACCTATCACCATAAACTTAACAAGATTAACTTAACCTATTCATGCTAATATATAATCGAGTGACAAGTTAAAAGGAACAGTATTACACTACTAACTAAGTATGATCTCATATGCACAAATAAAGACATAAACACATATCATCACATAATACTACACAAATCTATCTAACTAACCCATGTTAACTCACCAATTAAGCAAATCATAACTATACACACCATTTAATTAAAAGGTCAAACTCTATGAATCATGGAGGATTTTAGCATAAGGATTTAATAATAATGAATAGACACGTCAAGGATGCCTACCAGAACGGCACAAGAAAAGTCAAGGATCAATGATCAAAAGTAATATCGGACGTCGACGACGTAGTGCACAACCTGAACCAACCCAAATTAATTATCTCCCTCCACCAAGGTCGATGAAAAAGGTAAGAGATTTAATAGGGAGATAAGGTATCAGATCATGAGGGAGAATTGATACAAGAGAGATATGAGAAAGAGGGGGGTTACAGTGCTGGAGGGGGCGGCACACACCGGCACACAAGGGAGGAGGGATGGAACACAATGTCATGACCCAGTTTTTTTAACATGCACAACGGAAGATATTCCTGCGACGTAACCTAAGAAATATATCGGTTTAGAACCAAATAAGATTAAATCACAAGCCAAAGTCATAATAACATCTACCTATTAGTACAACAAACATCTATCTAAACAAATTAAAAACCAACATTGTACAAATAATCAACTAACTCCTCGAATTCCACACCACCACTAAGTTTTTGCTATGTTAAACTGATAAACCTGAAAATATTAAAGAATAGAAGGGGTGAGTCACACTTGATTTAGTAGGACTTACACCCGAACTACCCTATTATGTTAGTTATAACCTATTGTTATTAATGATAAATAACCTAAAAAATTCAGATTATAATATCTAAGGTTTATACTATTTATATATCTTTAATTAAAGTGGTTAAAGTATTTTTACACTACCCAAAAATCTCGTATGATTCTGTATGCATTAAACCTAACATTGATAGAAATGTATGCCCTACAAACCAATCATATGTGATATGATTTTATATTTCTTGTAATATATTATTCATTATTAATGGCATTTTCTTCATTAATTACAATATCTAAATGTATCTATCGTAATAAAGTCCTAAGTTGCATGCAATGATGATTGAATCATGATGAGATCATGATAATAAGATCAATCATCTTAAAGCATGTACTCTACATGTTCGTAGTTGTAGGATCCTCGAGATGGGACATCAAGGATTTGGTAATACTAGTGTATATGATATCTTCTCATATGATGAGGATAATCGATCTCATTGATCATCAGTGTGGGGACACTAAGATACATGTACAGGTGTTCATTAGAGGAATGTGTTCACTGAACTTACCAGTATAGAATCCCTGAATGGTATCTTACCGAACTGTCAGGGTATTCTATCATCACAGTTGCATAGTTAGATCTTTGACCTGAGTCACCAAAGATAAATTGTTAGACGTACCATGCACTTTGACTATTGATTTATGGATCACTTAGTATTGTGGTCTTGTATAGTTAGTGGATTGGGTGTATGAAAAACCCGGTGGAGGCAATTGAGCGGATAATAGGGGATCGTCCACTCTCGGTAGTAGAGAGAGAATATTTTATGAATAGTATTTTAAATTCTTGGCCAAGGTAGATAGGATGATTAGAAAAAAGTTTTCTAAATGATCTAATTACGAGTACAAGATTCCATAGTGTTGGTATATTTAGGAGTTGACAATCAATGCCATACTCTTATTCTATCGAGACATTGAATGGACAAAGAATTATAGCCGTGTGATAACCAATGATGAAAAGGCTCTTTGGAGAGGAGTTCATCCCTGAAGCCATTTGGGATCATAGGATGTGGCTTGTACCCTTCATGATCAATAGGCCGTTAAATTGATTATGAGATAATAGATTTAATTTAAAAGAAGTTCTTCATTTAATTAGGCCTTAACTAAATAGGCTCTTGGGCTTAGATGGTCACACACATAAGGACCAATCTATAAGTTTGGGGGCTTTGGTTAACATATAGAGTAAGGAGGGGTTTTTGTGAAAAACTCCAAGTTCTATAAGTAATAGAGATGAGAGCACAAACCCTATCAAGCCAAGGGAGCTCTCTACATCCTAGCCACCCTCCTCCTCTGTCTCCCACCCCAACAGTCGTCATTTGATGGTGGAGTTTCGTTCGAGATGATTGGTCGACATCGGCACAAAGGAGAACCCAACCTCGGAGGCAGCTCATGTGGATATGACTAGAGGCCACATGCTTGAGTGGCTTGGAGAGTGTAAGAACGCTCAACCCTCTTCAATCTTCAGGTATTGTTTGAATTCCACAAAAGCATGTGTTTAAAATCGTTTCGAATACCAGTTTTGACGACGTCATTCGGTTCTAATCGAGATCAAGACATTCATATATGAGGAATTAAAAATTTTACACTATACAATCTAATTAGACCGATTCCTTATAGTGGTATTAGAGCCAGGTTGAAGAATTGTTCGAATTCGACATCGTTTCGACGTCATTTCATATATTTTGTGTTTTTCTAAATATGTACAAACATCCATCTTGACGATGCAACCATAAATCGTATGAGATATGTTTTGAATATTAGTTGCTTCTGGATGAATCTCTTGACAAAGAGTTTTCCAATGCCGTAAATCGTTCGAAGTTTGGACCACTGGAGAGTCTAGTAGAGGGTCTGAAAAATGGTGATATAGTTTTATAGAAATCACCCGTTCGATTTGGAAATTTCTTGAGATCATCTTCAATGGAGACATTTGATGCCTTATGGATGACTTATAAGATAGATAATGTGATTACTAAGAGTTTTTCATCGTTATTTTGCTTCAAATGGCACTGTCGGAGGTCAATTAAGAGTTTTTCGGGCAAGGAGAAGCTTTAGAGTCGGCGACGTTTCTTTTCTATTTTTTCGTTGATTGAGATTTTTTCATAAAAATAAATTAACATTTTTAGATTACTTGTTTGATTTAGAATCGATCTACTACTTTTTGAAATTTTTTGGAAGCTGAAAAGTCTAGATTTAAGAAAGTCTTAAAAGTCCCTTGCGCGGTTACTGTTCACGAAACAGGATCCAGCGATGGTTAGAACGCAATCAATCGCCCTCAAAACACCCGGAAAATGGTTCATCCGATGGTTAATTACGGTTGATGCGTGTTCCCGAGAGCGTCACGTCCTTTATGTCCTATTTGGTTAGAGTTTCATTTTTGATACTATATCAATATTGATATTAATATTTTCAAATGTTAGAGTATCAATATCAAAAGTAATACAAGTTGACACTTGTATTATGTAATATGTTTTGTTTGTACTATAAATTTTAAAATTGATACAATTAACCAAACATCTCTTAATGACTCCTATCAATATCAATTTTAAAATTGATGGTGATAGAAATATCTAATAGTGTTACCAAACAGGCCGTTAACTTATATTTCCGGAAGTTGGGCGTCGGGGGGATGAGCGGCCGGCCGGGCTTGACTTCCGGCAAAGGCGGTCAGTCGGGCGATCAACCACCGTGGCCGCGAAGCGCCGCCGCCGGTTTAGGCTGCCGTAAAGCTCTTAGCTTGCTGGCTCTTATCGTGGTTTGGGATTCTTTTGGTCCGGATTTTGTGCCGGGGATTTTCGCCAAAACCATTGTCTCCCCATAGCACGGGCTTTGGGAGATTTTTGGGACACCAATTTTAGTTACATGGGTATTCTCTTTCCACTTAATAGAAATCCTTCTCTCTCTATTTTTATCATACAAAAGTTGAAAAGATTAAGGATTTCAAGCTAACAGACTTTTTAAGGTTAGTTTGGTGAAAATTGGGTGCATAGAGTTTTTTGTTTCCTCAAAATCTACAACACCTGATGTTTAGGTGTTTCGAGAGATTTATTTTTTGGCATAAATTTTATGTATGCCTCCCTCCGCTCCTCAAAATGTTTTCTCCATTCTTAGAGCACAAAAACCAAGAAGAATCCAATGTATTAAGTTGGACTTCTAAGTTGTTTGATTTCTTACATAAATCCCATTCTTCGAATTAATCCGAATCAAACATGATTTTGTGATTCGTTTGGTGAAGATTGTATTGGTGCTAAAAAAAATCTCTCTCTCATTTTCAAATTGATGTAAAGACTTATGTCCCCATGATATTTGAATAATTTCCCTAACACAGCTTCTCTCTCTCTCATTTTCAAAATCTGATTTTAAGCACAAAGCCAATGCAACTATACTACAGTTGGTTGTCAAGTTGTCCGAGTCTCCGAGATTCTTGACCATATAATCTGAACAAACGCCACCGGTTAATGCAAATCAACCGGGAATTATTAGTCCCGGTGGCATACATTTCTTTATATCCGCGTGCAACAATTAATCTTTTTTCTTTCTCTGTTCTTGGGGACTTAATCTTAAAAATCAGATGAAATCTCCTTTTGATTAATCTACAGTCTTTGGCGTGTGTGCCCCCCAAATGGCGGTGCGAACATGTGCTGGGTATCAAGAGGGCCAGTTGGGGTTGGGTAGGGTTAGGGCAACGGGCACACCTGTTCAGAGTTATGTGCTTGACGGTGAACTCCCAAAGGCAGTGGTTCTTGCGAAGGACCAGGCAGACCGTCCTGTTGATGTGCTCGTACCAGCACGTCACCGAGGCCCCGAAGGAGATTGGTGGCCAAATCCGCCTCGGCGCCACCTTCCTCAACACAAACTGCGTTCCTTGCTCGTCTTTCGGCACCCGAAAGTAGGGCAGCAGGAGGAACACATCACGTGAGAACGGTTCAAGAATGTTAACCAACCTAAAATTGCGACTATGAATTAAAGTAGCTAAAGTTTACAAGTATGGGTAGGCTAAGATTTATAAGTATGGGTATCACTCGTACTTAACTAATATGGCACTATTTTAACTCGCTCCCTCACGTGCAAGCTCTTCTGATTTTGTCATGTGTACACTGTTTACGGGTGACGATCGACAGAGGGGGGTCCACAGCCCTTGACTCTGGTACCATGTTAACCAACTCAAAACCACGACCTTGAGTTAGAGTGGCCTAGGCTTATAAGCATGGATACCTCCCCTACCTAACTAATATGGCACTATTCTAACTCGCCCCCTCACGTGCAAGCTCTTTTGACTTTGACACGTGTACACTTTTTACGAGTGATAGTCGACGAAGGGGGGTTCACAGCCCAACTTGGCTCTGATATCATGTTAACCAACCCAAAACTGCGGCTTTGAGTTAAAGTGGCCCATACTTATAAGCATAGATACCTCCCCTACCTAACCAATATGTCACTATTCTAACTCGCCTCCTCATGTGCAAGCTCTTCTGACTTTGTCATGTGTACATTGTTTACGGTTAATGGTCGACGAAGGAGGATCCACAGCCCTTCGCTCTGATACCGTATTAACCAACTTAAAACTGTGGCTCTGAGTTAAAGTGACCCAGACTTATAAATATGAGTACCTCCCCTACTTAACTGAACACACAAGGCGGTAGCTCTCCTTTAATCAGAGCATCATCCTGTTTCACCCGGAAGAGAGGATCAGGCGAGGAAGTGTCCGATCCTCTCGCCGAGATGTGATGCACCGGTGCGATCTGCTTCTCTCACCGTAGCCAGAAGCGTGAGAGACTTGACGACGTCGAGGAAGTTGACGACGAGGGCCAGGGCAAGGACGCAGCTGAGGGAATGGGCGGCAATGTGGAAGCGCTTGACCTTGTAAGGCTCCAGCACGGACCTCACGATCATGTCTGTCACGACCCGGATTTTTAACATGCACAGCGGAAGAGAATCCGGTGACGTAACGAGGAAGAATATCGATTTGGAACCAAATAAGACCAAAATCACAATCCAAAATCACAATTCCAAACTTTACAACCTATTAATGCCTTAAACAAACACCTATCTAAACAAATTAAATACCAACATTGAATGAGTAATCCACTAGCTCCTTGAATTCCAAAATACCACTACGCTTTTGCTACGCTAAACCTGCAATCCTGAAAAATATTAACAACGGAAAGGGTGAGTCACACTTGACTTAGTAGGACTTACACCCGAACTACCCCATTATAATAATGATTTCTATTGATATTAAATATATTAATTCTAAAAATTTAGATTATAGTACATAAGATTCAAGCTAATTATATATCTTCTATTAAGATGATTGCAATACTTTTCTTCTACCCCATATGAAAATATGACTCTATATGCACTAAAACCAACATATCCTGCACATTTAACTACTCTAGGTATGCTCACAACACATACACCTATTATGAAACAAAAGACACAATTAGATCACTAATATCCATGCCAAAATGCACAACTAAACACTTGTCTGAGTAAATATCATACTCCACTTGGACATTGTAGCAAATGTCACAAAACTAACACTAGATCTACCATATATAGAAATAACATATAGTAAGCTAAATCCCATTGTACCCCTAGGCAGGGGAGTACTTAGAATAAACAGCGGTATCCGGGATCGACGGATGCTCCGAATTGTTCTAATTCATCTGCTGCCCACAGGTCACGAACTATAGTCTGGTGAAGTAGAATTCCATTACATTGCAGCCCTCTGTGTACTACATCTCTCAAGATGAAAGCACATAATTAACTCAGATAACCAGCCATTTAACTAGCATGCCAAATGATAATGTAACCATCAATTACATATATGGACAACCATAGATCAATGCACCACATACATGCATACCACATCACTATATGATACACCTAGAACCAATTAACAACATATGCATCTAAATGACAATCACGATATGAAGTACATAGAAGAACAACCATGGCTCTATGTGCTACATATATGCATGCCAAATTACAATCTAACATAAACTAGAACCAGTTTATCATAAGATGCATCTAAGTAGGATCATGCAACTACTACCTACTGCATACATGAAACTAAACTAAACTTTAACATTACTATGCTTACTCTTTACATCGGCATTTTAACGAATCAGAATATATATTAAAGATCATCGCAATGCAAACATGATAATCTAACTAGACTCAATTATAAGAAACATAACATACTGATTAATATACATGAACAACTAAAATAATCTAAACATGTATGGTTTAAACAGGTTAATCTAACTCTATCTAATCATGCCAATATGCCATAAATAACTCACTAATTATATCATTCTAATCATGGTCAACTAAACATGTTTTTACGGTTTAATCGATCATATAAAGGTGCTAAAAATAGACGAGACGCTTACCTTAATGGCGACGACGATCGGTGCACAGAATTCCAAGGAAAACAAACCGAATGACAATAATGCCGCTATCAAGACAACGACAAAACGTTGAGACGGACGGTTCTCAATCGATCAGCTGAAAGGAGGAAGAATAAATTAAATAGAAGAGATAGAAGAATAATAGAGATATGCGATAGGAGAGAGAGAGGGGGGGCGATATGAGAGAGGAGAGAGAGAGAGAGAGAGAGAGAGAGAGAGAGAGAGAGAGAGAGAGAGAGAGACTACCTCGGAGAAGGGGGGGGTCAGTTGGCCGCTGTCACGACCCGGATTTTTAACATGCACAGCGGAAGATAATCCAGCGACGTAACGGGGAAGGATATCGGTCTGGAACCAAATAAGACTAAAATCTCGATCCAAATAAATAATTACAAACTTTACAACATATTAACACCATAAACAAACACCTATCTAAACAAAACAAATACTAACATTGAACAATTGAATCACTACCTCCTCGAATTCCAAAATACCACTACGTTTCTGCTGCGCTAAACCTGCACTCCTGAAAATATTAACAACGGAAGGGGTGAGTCACCACAGACTCAGTACGACTTACACCCGAACTACCCCACTATAATAATGATTCTAGTGGTATACAATACATATTAAGCCTAAAAATTAGATTATCATACATAAGATTAAGCTAATTATATATCTTCAATTAAGTGATTACAAGATCATTCTACTACCCCAAATGATAACCAGACTCTATATGCATTAAAAACCATCACAACCTGCTCATTAGACTACTCTAGGTATGCTCATAACATACACAACCTGACATAAAACCAATGACACATCTAGAACACTAACATCTATGCCAACATACACAACTAAACACCTGTCTGAGTAAATACCATGCTCCATCTGAAAAATGTAGTCACATCACAAAACTAGCACCAGATTTAATATATAGTAGGAAGTAACATATAGTAACTAAATCCCATAGTACCCCTAGGCAGGGGAGTACTTAGGATAAATCGCGGTATCCGGGATCGAAGGATGCTCCGGATTCAACTAATCTACGCTGCCCACGGGCCACTAACATAGTCTGGTGAAGTACATTTCCATCACAATGCAACTCACTACATTAACCACATTCCACACAATGCAAGCATATAAATAACTCAGACAGTAACCATGAACATGTAATTGGCAATCCAAACATGAAATACATAGAAGAACACACATGGCTCTATGCACCACATATTTGCATACCACACCACAATCTAGTACAAACTAGAACCAGTCTATCATATGATGCATCTAAATAAGATTATGCAAGCTACAAACTAAAGATATCAATCACATGTTTAGACAATCACTACTACCTACACGAAACCAAACTAAACTCAACATCACTAAGCCTAAACCTTACATCGGCTTTTTAACAAATCAGAATATATATTAAAGATTATCGTGATGCAACTATACTAAACTAACTAGATTAAAACATAGCAAAACCTATCATGCCGACTAACATACATGGATAATTAAATCAACCTAAACTTGCATAGTTGAACCAGCTAATCTAACTAAGTTCAACTATAAAGACATATCTAACATGCTAACATGCATAGTTGAATAATTATCTAACATGATGAATAATCATGAATATAGGACAATCTAAACATGTATGATTAAATAAGCTAATCTAAACTCTATCTAATCATGCTAATAAATCCAAAACAACCCATTAATTACAATCTTCTAATCATGGTGATCTAAGTATGATTTTTACAGTTTAAACAAGTATATTAGAGTGCTAAGAATAGCCGAGACGCCTACCTTGACGGCGACGGCGAACGGCACACGGAATTCCAAGAAAATTGAATCAGGCGACGAAACTGCCGCGGTTGCGTCGGCGACGAAAAATCAAGCCGGGTAGGTGTTCTTAAAATCTGTTGGTAGAAGAAAAATAATGAACTAGGGTGTTTAATAGAAGATGATAGGAGAGAGAGCGATAGGAGAGAGGATGAGAGAGTACCGCGCGGGAGAGAGAGGAGCGGCGCATGGCGGCACACAGCGGCGGGGCCACGCGGGCGGGTGGCGCAGGCGGCGCACGGGCGTGCGCTGCCAGGTGGCATCGACGGCGGTCAATGGCGCGGGCGGCCGGGCGGCGCGCGCGGCGGCCGGGCGTGACGTGGCGCTCGGCGGCGGCGACGGCTGCGCTCGGGCCGAGGCGGCGCCGGGCGGCGGGCGCACGTGGCGACGGCGGGCTCGAGGCGTACGAGGTGGCACGGACGGCATCACCGCGGCGGGCGGCGGGCGCGCACGAGCGCGCGGGCGCGTGGGACGAGGTACGAGGAGGCGGTCGCGCGGGCGGGTGAGGTGGCGACGGTGGCTGGCGTGGCGGGGCCACGCGGCGGCGTCACCCGCGAGGTGGCGCAGCGAGGACCGAGGCGAGCTCGCGGGAAAGAGGAAAAGACAGGGGGGGAGGGCGGCTGCGCGACTGGGGGGGGGGAGGAAAATAGGGTTTTTCCGGGGAGAAAACGCAGCGCGCACCGATGCACGGGGAGGGTGTCGACGGGGGAAGAAGAGGGTGTAAATATAGGGGGGAGAAGGGAAATAAAATAATAATAAATAAATATCTATTAATTAAATTTTTTTCTCTTATTTATTTAAATAACCGGGGTATTACAGCCGCAGCTGCGGCTGGGCGCGCGATCACGCAGAGGGGTGTGGGCGGCCAGGCGCGGGACGGCGCACTGCGGCGGCTGCCGCTCTGGGCAGCGCACGGCGCAGGCGGAGCGCTGTGGCGGGTGCTGGAGGCGGACAGCAGCTGCTGGCTGCGGCGCGTGGGCGCAGGCGGGGACGGCGGCACCACGAAGTCAATGGGGGGGAGGGAGATAACGTCGCACGGCAACTGCCGCGGGCGGCGGTCTGCGCAGGGCGGCGAAGCGCGGCACTCACGCGCGTGGGGTGAAACGAAGGGGGCGCCGCGGCGGACAGACGGCTGGGTGACGCGGCGACGGTGGTCGCGACGACGGAGCGATGACGAAGAAGGTGCGGACGCAAGAGAGATAGGAAGGGGGCGGTTCCGCTAGGGCAATCGGGAGGAGAGAAAATGGAAGGTGGTGAAAATGGTAATGGAAAGAGAGAGTAAATAAGCTAATAATCTCATAACTAATTATAAAAAATCTTATTTAAATAAATAAAAAATACATAACGTTACAATGTCGACGTGCTCCCGGAGAGTGTACAGGCAGTCGGTTGGCTTCGGGCTCCTGCCGAACCCCAGTAGGTCGATGGAGAAGAGTCTGTAGGTCGCCTTGGTCGCCGCTGAGAAGTTGGGGAACACCGTCTCCTTCCAGAAGAGGGAGGACAAGATGAAGCCGTGGATGAATAGCACGTCCTCCTCCACCACGCTGCCTGCTCAAAAACCCTCCAAGCAAGGCAAAAATTTATTTATTTTTTCCGGATGACCATGCATCTGATCGAGTGCAACTGATCTCTCACTAGAGGGCGCAATGTCTGTATCAAAAACCCTTATAGGGTGTTTGGTTGCATGATAATGAAGATTTTTGTTTTAATTTTTAAAAATTACAAGAAAATTTGTTAAAAGATGTGTTTGGTAACCATAGCAATTTTATGTTTTAAAAGTGATTTTCTTCTTAAACAAAAAAGAGGGTCTCACCTCTTTCTTTTTTCTTGTGGTCCCCACTTTGTTTGGTCAAGTGTGGTAGTTACTCTCACTACTAGAAAAGTTAGTATTTATTGCGAATAATTATGCCACAAAAATTGATAATTTTGCAGTAAATTACATTTTATAGCAACAAATATTTTTGCTGCATGTCGCTGTATAAAGTTCTCTCACAATATATTTTTAGCTGCAACAAATATATTTTGCTATAAATAGTAGTATTTACAGCAAACACAATTTCGCAGTAAAATATCATTATTATGACAAAATTAAAGTTGCAGTAAAAATATATTTATCGCATAATTGATGTTGCAATAAAATTATTTTTACTACTAATTAAAAGTTGCAACAAAATCTTATTTACTATAGATTTGATGTTGCAGTAAAATAACTAATATGACAAAATTAGAAAATATATTCACCACATAATTGATGTTGCAGTAAAATCATTTTTACAGCTAATTAAAAATTACACTAAAATCTTATTTACTACGAATTTGATGTTACAGTAAAATCATTATTATGACAAAATTAAAATTGCAGCAAAATCTTAATTGTTACGGATTAAATACTAATTTTTCAGATCTACAAGCATTAAACTTAAAATGCTAAAAACATGTAAGACGCCAAGATAATCATAACTTGAACTGTTTAATTGTTTCTTCAGCCTGTTTGACACAAGTTTAATTTAGGGATCAACACGATCCGTTAAAAAAAACACAAGAACATGAACTGAGGTTGATGCGTTCTACAGAATATCTTCTCTGCTTTTTTTACAGAGATTGCAAGAAATGTATGGTGCATTTGGTCAAGCCACGCATCTGTGTAACCGATGGAACTGGAGTTGTGAAGAATTCCAACGAGTGAGATATAAAGAAAAAAAGAAGAAGTAATCTTCAGTTCTTGGATTTTCTCCTGAAGACTCTCGTTCGATTCTTTCAGCTCTTGTGTTTCTCCGCGCAGCTGGTTCACCAGGCGCACGACATCACTCAGTATCGCAGCCTTGTCCATTTTGGGAGGCTTTCCAGGCTCCAGGATGGCACCCAACTCGAGAATCCTTTTGGTGGAGTAGAAATTACGGCAGAACAATAGATGAAATATTCGATGCAAGAAAGGGGGAAGGGGCAACATACTACCTGTCGTTCAGCTTATCTCTTCTGAGTTTCCCTCTACATGCTTTGGAGCTGGGTTCGGCGGACGATTCTGACCTTGTCCTGTGGGTCATTTTCTCTTTATCAGAGGCAAGGAGGTGAAAAATAGATAACCGGAGCATACATGCACAACAAAACAACAAGACCTACTTGGATGAACTCCTACCTTTTTCTTGAAGCTATGTCTTTAAGGCCATAAGAATCGTTAGCTAAGCCATCCCCACCAACGCTGTAATGGTAGAGAACAGGTGATGAGGCACATGCATCAAACGAAGATAGTCAAACATCAAGAAGAAGAAGAAGAAGAAGATACTAATGCAACCAAACAAGACAAAGTAAACATATCATTGCATAAAATGCTTAATGTTGATAAGCATTCATGATGAACCATTTATTTAGAAAATTCCATATGGTAAACATATGTGTTTGTCCTACTGCCTAACCGCCATTGTGCAGTGCTCAGTGCAATAGCAGCATCTTGCATTCCCTAAAATAGAAAGAGAGATTTTGAGTTTGTTTCTTTATAATTAATTTATAGCCAAAAGTTTAAATGCCAAGAAGAATATAATCTGGTAACTCTACCTAAAAGTAAGGATTTAAGAATCGGATTGGACCCTGGACTGTCCAGCACCCATCCAATCTCGATAAGCATCAGATAGACCAAGTAAGCTGATCCCAGGTGTTGCCCAAGAATCAGTATAGCCTATCCTCACCAAGTCAGATCAATTCTCAAACAATTCAGGTAGTTTTAGGACTGTCAATCAGCTTTAGGCTGCAGAGTCAAATTGGTAAAGGTTGATCCTGCCCCAGATCAAACAATTCTGCAAACATTGCCTAAAACTTAATAGATGTCTGAGAGAGTATAGGCCATTTGGCCCATATGTTGCCCAAGAAAGTAGTTTTTTGAAAAAACAGACGAACCATGAGACATGTAGAGTCATTCATCGTACCTTTCTGGTAGTACACCATATCTCTCCCAAACATGAAAAAACTCACGATGAGTGGAATTGGCCGCCAAAACATCTCCAACAAGAACCTGATTTCAGTAGATTTAGAAACAAAGTCTGCATAACTTAGTATGATGGTTCAGAAAATTTTCAAGATTTTAGATGATCACTTGGACACCAGGCCAAAATGCCTGAAGACTCATTAGCTGCCAATAGGTAGATTTGCCAGTCCTCAAATCAGCTTCATGATACCTGGTTTAGGAAAAATGACAAAAATTAAGACATCATTATTTGTGTATAAGTCAAAACAGGTAGCAAATGCAGTGAACATCCAATTGAACGAAACAAGTTTTGTGTCTATCCACGACAAGATAACTACTAAAGATCTTTTTTGTAATCACATCCCTCAAAACATGATAATTTCATATCATGAGTTGGTTCACTTTTTATTTTAATACAATTTTTTATCATGAAAGTGTACAAAAAATTATCATTCAACCAAACATCCCATTAGGCAATTCTGCACAGAATGACGCCGTGCGCTGGCGCCTGTGGCGCTCGGCCGGCACATCAGAGAGCGATGGATAGGGCGGTGCAATGCGCCAATACCATTTTATTTGATTTAAATTGTTTAAAAAAATATGAAAAATACTAGAAAATTTTCATAAATTTTGTGAAAAAATTTGTAACATCATATAATACATTATCAAAATGTTTGATGATCTTTTATGTGATTTTGAGCTCTATTGCCATAAATTCATTCATTCTTAAGTTTTTAAATTTTTTTTAATGACTTAACTTGTGAAATTAATGTCTAAATTAATTCTATAAAGTATGATTTTTCCAAAATGATGAATAGGACTTTGATTTGGTATTTTTTACAGTTTTGAGAATACATGTATCATCCAAATTATTTGGAGTTGCTTGTATGCTTCATATAAATTGTTTATATATTTATTTTCTGTTATTTACTTCATGAATAATTCGACTAGCATGAAATTAAGAATTTTAAAATTTATGATATATAATTTTATGATATAATAGTTATATCATATTATTATTATGTATTTGCACTATATTCATGTGATGATATGTATGTGTGAATGCGTGGATGATCATGGACCTAGAATTTATATCATGTGGTGATGCTTATTTGATGTTGGCATGTAATTAAGGGCCTGTGTGCCTAATCTTATATCTTATCAATTTTTATTGTATATTTTACCTGTAAGGAATCAATACATGACAGCGGAAAAAAATTGATTCCATAAAACCATGATCTTTGCCTTGATCGATGCCGAACAAGTAAAACCAGGAACCGAATATGAAGTAGAACGAGAGTACCTCATGGGATTTCTAAAATCCCTCACCATGGATGAAAAGAGGATATTCCTCCTTGCTGAAAATCGTTCAAGTGTCCAGTCTCTAGCAGTATCCACACGATCTGCTTCAATAGACGAGTTTTCCCTTCCTTCGGGCCTGCAGAAACCTCCCAGATCCAAGCTTGACCATGGGAGATCACCTTCTAGAGAAGAGAGGAGGAAGAGAGGATGCTTGGGACATTCTCCAGCCCTATGGCTTGTTAGGTTTTGGCTTCATATGCCATTTATATATAGAAGATGGATTTTTTCACAAAAACCCAAAACTTCTATAAAATTGCGTCCATGCCCTCATCTTATTGACCAGATCTAATGCGTGTGACCCACTAGTCCCAATAGTCAATTTGGTTGAAGCCTTAATTAATTTAAAAGAACAATTTTTTTAAATTAAATTAAAATCGTTATCCGATAACAGTTTTTACAGCATTCTGATCATAAAGGGTACAAGCCACATCCTATGATCCCAAATGACTTTGGGGAGTTAAATAACATCCATTGAGCCTTTCCATCATCAATTACCACACGGATTTAAATCCTCGTTCATACAATGTCCTGGTCGGTCAGGGGTTCGGCACTGACTGTCAACTCCTAAGTATTCCAACTCTATGAAATCTTGTACTCAGGAATGGATCAACTGGAAAACTCCTTTTCTAATTATCCTATCTACCTTGGCCAAGGATTTAGAGTACTATCCATTGGACATTCTCTCTCTCCTACCGAGAGTGAACGATCCCCTATTGTCCGCTCAATTGCCTCCACCAGGTTTCCCATATACCCAATCCATTAACTATATAGGACCACAATGCTAAGTGATCCATCAGTCAATAGTCAAAGTACATAGTACGCCTGGCAAGACATCTTTGGCGCTCAGGTCAAAGATCCAACCGTGCTATTGAGATATAAGAATAACCTGATAGACAGTTCGGTAAGATACCGATCATGTTATCCTAAATTGGTCAGTTCAGTGAACTCATTCCACTAATGAGCACCTGTGTGTGTATCTCAGTGTCCCCACACTGATGACCAATGAGATCGGTCATTCTCATCATATGAGAAGATATCACACATACTAGTCTATCTGAATTCTTGATGTCCCGTCTCAAGGATCCTATGACTATGAACATTTAGATCACATACCTCTAGATGATCGATCTCATTATCATGATCTCATCATGATTCAATCATCATTGCAAGTGATCAAGGACTTCATTACGACATACGCTTCTAATAAAAGCTAGTAACGAAGTTTTGCCTTTTTAATTGATATGCTTGTAGGGCATACATTTCTATCAATCTCCCACTTGCACTAAAGCCAATCACCCATCTGGCTGATCTCTATCAGCTCAAGGTGAAGCTCAAACACTCTTTAAGTAACTGCTTCAGTTAGTGGATCTGTAATGTTATTAACGAAAGATACTCTATCTTTTAATTATATCTCTATCAACTGTATTCTCTCTGATTCTATGGTATTGCCATAGAAGTTTGAAACTTCTAATGAGACTTTGGCTCTACCCCACTGTTTTCCTAAAACAATGATACACTTTCAGAGAAGGTTGGGACAATCCCATAAGCCAGATGAACATCTTCATCTAGTCAGCTTCTCAAGCAATATACAGTCATTATGCAATCTATTTTAGATTAGTTGTAGAATTAGCAGTGTTCTCTTGCATGGAACTCTTCCAACTCTCTGCACCACCATTAAATTGTCTTATTATTAGACTTATCTGATTAGAAGCTTGTGTTCATAAAACTACAAGACTTCAAGTCTTATCCTTCATACATTAGAGATATATCCTTAGTGCTTCTCAAGTACTCAAGGACACATTTCTAAATTATCCTGTGACTCTCACAAGGATAATTTGATGAATGCTCATAACACTTAAAGCATTAATGAAGTCATGTGCGTAGCATAAGGGCTATACTAATGTGATCTCTTTATCTCTCAAGAAGTCTACAAATACATCTCTTTAAAGAGATCAACTCCACACTACATAGGTAAACAACCTATCTTGGAGTTTGCCATGTCAAACTCTTTGACTATGGTAACTACGTACACGAATTGGGTAAGGCCAAGAAACCTTTTAGATCTATCTCCATAGATCTTAAAACTCATATTAAGTTTGGAGGATTAATTGATAACTAGGCTCACTTATGATAACATACTTACTTCATTCTTAATGAGAAGTATGCCATACATATATCATGTCAAGAAGATAATAGCACTCCCACTTATCTTATATGAAAACACAAGGCATATCTTCATTCTCAATGAAGTCATAAGATTTAATCTCATTAAACCTTATCTACCATCTATGAGAAGTTTTAGTTTAGTCCATAAATGGACCTTATGCACACACTATTTGGATGTTTTAGAACTTGATTCCCAAAGGTTGTATCATATACACCTGTTTCTCAAAATAACATAGAGAAACACTATCTTAACATCCATTTGACATATCCTTTAGTCATAGTGTGTAACAATCAAAATCCGAATAGATTAATTTCACGGTATAGGTAAAAGGTCTTATCATAGTCAACTATTTGACTTAAATGAAATCCCTTTTAACTATTCTTACTTTGAAGGTCTTTACCTTCTAATATACTTCAATCTATTCTTTAATGATCCATTTATACCCTATAGATACTAAATCCTTAGGTGGATCAATCAAGTTCTGAACTTGATTACAATAGATAGAGTTTATATCAGATTTTATTGTTTCTTCTCATTTTGAATCAATATCTCATATTGCTTCAATATAGATCTTAGGATCATTATCCTTTCATCAAAGATATGTCTCACATATCTCTTAGGTTGATTGGACACAAGAAAAAATCTATAATTTGCCCTTGTATAAATATAAGCTAGTACCTTAATAAAACTGTCCATGGATTGTGGGACTGGAACACATTCCATTTATACCTTGCTCCCACTATCTTTCTAAAGGAGGGACTCCTCCTTTAGAAATATGGAGAGATGAGCAACTCATACCCTTCTCCCTAAGGGAGGCATTAATATCCTTAAATTTCCTTAGAATATCCAACAAGCCAACACTTTATAGTCTTATATTCCAACTTGATAGGGTTATACTTCTTTACCAAGCCAGACATTCTGAAACCTTAACTTGCTTAAGGTCAAGCTTTAATCCCTTTCCATATCTGATATGAAATAATTGGAATATATTTGGAAGGTACCGATTTAAGATCAAGTGCTTATATTGAGTGCTAACCCCTAAATAGACAAAGAAGAATTTTGCAAAAGTTGTCATTATCCATATTATGTCCTACACAATATGGCTTCTCATTTTAGCTACTCAATTAAGCTAAAATGTATAAGAGGTGTCCATCAAAATTAGATTTCACTATCCTTCATTTATGTGTGAATTATTACTTAAGTATCCCCTCTTTGATCTCATCAAAGAGTTCTAATACTCTTTTCATTAATATTTCCTCTTCATTTTTAATCTCAAATAATTTCTCAAAGGTTTTGGATTTGTACTTCATAAAGTACATATGTCCATACCTAGAGAAGTCATCTTTGAAAATTAATGAAGTTGAAATATTATTCTCTAACATTAATAGATATAGGCTAACATGCATCTAGATGCATGAGTTCTATAAACTCATTAGCCCTCTCTCCATGTCTAACAAATGAAGAGTTGGTCATTTTGCTTAATAAGATAAGACTTACATATAGTTAATGATTCCAAATCATTTACCTATATGTTTCTATCTGAATAGTACTCCTTAAGTCTTTTCTTATAAATATGACCGTACTACTAAACAATAGATTGATCAATATCAATCTACTTCACCTAATGAGGATTATTCACACATATTATAATAGCATACATATCTGATATAAATAAACTCTTTATTATGCTCCAAATGATAAACACTTTATCAATTATCATTTTCATACCATAGAATAAATCTCCATTTATTCAACTAGGAAATGAAAATAATATTCTTTTAGAAGGATAATTAGGACAACTCTAGAAGGCTATAGAAAATTTGTATCTCCTACTAGTAATGATGCAACATTTTGTACCATTTCATATGTAGGTCAACAATCTTCTTTAAGCCTTCATTTACTTGCTATTATCTACAACTCATTGTAGATATATGATGCATATCTGGTATCTCATACTATTATATGCATCCCTAGTATCTTATACTAGAATACACATATATAGTATCTTATACTATTGAATGTGTATTTAAGACAAGTAAATATTAATGACATAGATACATGGAGCTTCTCAAGCTCCACCTTTACATTATGTGCAATACACTTTGCACTTCTTCTTCTACTTACCATCATCATGATAGTAGAAGAAGGCTATGTCAAATTTGGGTTATAATATCTTGACTTACTTCTTTAACTTTTAACTATCACCATCTATTTCTCTCTAATGATCTTACTTCTTTCTATTGGTCTTACCAATAAGAAGTATTCAAGATGTATTATTGTTCTTTGCCTTTAATTAGCTCATCACCATGAGCAATGGTGGATATCAAATCCATCTATCCATGATGCCACTACTAATTTTATCTGATAGAGGCTAACATCTGGTAGAAGGCAATCAATACATCATTTTAATGAGATAAGATCTTATCTTCTCTCACTTCATTAGATAGTGTAGGATATACTTACTTCTCAAGTAGGATAGTCAATAGGTCAACTATGAGAACTATTCTCTTAGTTCTAAACCAATATAAGAAGTGTGAGCCATTAAAATATTTAGCATCTGGCATGCTAGATTAATGGTGGTTTATAATATTATACAACAGAGATGTAATTATATCAACATTACAGACATTTATTAAAATTAAGATATGGTCTTTCACCCTAATTTATACTCCCACAAATTTTCGATGAATTTGCATAACCCTCATTATGCAAAGACGGGATATCACGATAACATCCTAGTGGGGACCAAGACCCTACTAACTTTATGGTGATAACCTTGTGGGAAACACAAGTCATCTCATACTTAATAGGTAGGTAACTTTTACCAATTGCAACTCATGCAATTCTTAGTCATTCAGCCTCTAGAGTTATAACCTTGTGGGAAACACAACAAGGTATATACTCTAGTTAGGTCAAATCCTCTTGTTACGTTATGAGAATGGATTCTTAACATAGCCCTTGTGGGAAACACAACAAGGCCATGCAATGGTCCACCCCAAAGTTCGGAAAATGCCTTAGCCATGATCACCAATCCCTTGCTGAATGAGTCTTGTGGGAAACACAACAAACACATTCAATCTAAGATTGTTTCATCAAGACCATAACAACGGAAGGCTACGTGAGTCATTCTCAATGTCTCACGTTTATCGACCTAATTGAAATGAGGAGGGATTTTATTTTAGTTTCATCAACATAGGTGCTACATATAAATATTAATATACCTTTGGAATATCATATATTTAAGGTATAATCTGTAGCACGCACCACATATCAAATATGCATTAAAACATAGGTGATCATGGACTTAACCCTAAGCATACACCTAAGGCACCCCTATAGGTGCAATTCCTTGCTTTAGAAGCTTGAGTTGGCATGCTCCCACTTCAGAAGGGTGCTTCTCCAAGTGGTCCCGCTCTCCATTCTACCACGAGCCGGCTTCTAACCATTACAAGCAGCTAAAGGGTACATAGACCCACAAATGTACAACTCATAATAAGAAACCTTGGTTTCAACCAAGGGGAGTACACAAATGGGGGGGAGGTAAAATGTACAATCAGATTGTATAGAGAGAGAAGAGGCACACGCAGGCCCCACTTAATAACATAACCAATTTAATTAACCAAGCCATCAAAAGCAAAGCATATTTAAGTCCATGATCACCTCCATACACACACCAACATTCATCACATGAACATAGAGCGCATACATGATAATTATATGAGATATATCATATATATCATCATAAAATTATATACTGTAATTTTGAAATTCCAAATTTCATGCTTGTAAAATTTTCATAAAATAAATAACATGAAATGCACATATAAACAATTTACATGCATAAGACAAGCAATACAAAATATTCAGATGATTCATGCTTTTCCAAAATTTTTCAGAGCAATAAATTAATGTCCAAATCATAATTCTTCAAAATCACATTTTTCAGAATTTATTTAAACACTAATTTAGTCAATAAAGATTTTAAAACAATTTTAAAATCATTTATAAGATGATTCAACGGCAACCAAAGTCTAAAACTATTTAACAGGTTTATAGACATTTTACAAACCTATTAAATAATTTCTCAGAACTTATATAATCATTAATTTCATTAATTTTGATCTTAAAACAATTTCCAAATAAAAATAATAGAATTAAATGACAAAAATAGTAAAACTCTATTTAATAATTTATTAAACACTTTAATAACTCATTAAATAAATTCTAAAAATTTTTAGAATTTTTTTGAAATTTTCTGGCAATTTTTTGGATCAAAAGTGAATTTTAAATAATTTAAAAAATATTTTGAAACGAATTAAATTGCGGCGCAGTGCGCCGACCAATCGGCGCCGGCCATGGCACCGGCGGGCTCAGTGCCGCTCTACCACGTACCTCCTCGCGGCTTGCACCGAAGCGCCGGCGGCCGCGCGCCGCGCGCTGTGCGCCCGGGTGCGCCGCTGTGCTCCCCCGGGGCTAACGCGGCGCGGCCGCGTACCCCAGCCCGGGTGCACCACCCTTCCACCACGTACCCCTCCGCAGCAGAGTCTGGATCCAATCCGGACTCGTCTCCTCCGCCTGATAAGGGCGGAGGAGTACTATAGCACTGCGAAAACCCTAAAAAAAAGCCCTACTTTCGGGCCTTATTTGGGGGGTCAAACAGAGTCCAAAAAATCCAAAAAAAATATGCGTTGGAATCCTTAAAGAATAAGAATTCTATTTGAAGAAGTTTCATCTCATGAAAAATTCTATACAATGCACAGTTTACGGAGAAAGTTGCCACGGCCGCAATTAAACCAAAACGCAAATACCTCTCAAATCTGGCACCTCCAAGGGCCGTTGAGTGTCCAATAACTTATGGAAACTCTAGGAAATTTAATTTACTATCTTCCTATGTCATTAGATAGAGATATTTGAGTCCAAATAGGTAAGTTCATCAACTCCCCTAATTTTGGCCGGATATTCGGATATGATCATCTTAGCAACTTTCCGAACTCATTTCGGACTCTCCGGATGGCCAAACTTCATGAGGTTTACGGCATTAGAAATATATCATCCATGAGAATCAATTGAAGCTAACCACACACAGTTTGGTATCTTATACGAACTGTGGTGATCAAATCAAAACTTCTCTGTATACAGTTTCGGGAAAGCAAGAAATCACATGAAATCAAGCCAATTTCGATTCAACTTCAACCAAGGCTTCAATCGGGCTCTGATACCACTGTAAGGAATCAATACATGACAGCGGAAAAAATTTGATTCCATAAAACCATGATCTTTGCCTTGATCGATGCCGAACAAGTAAAATTGGGAACCGAATATGAAGTAGAACGAGAGTACCTCATGGGATTTCTAAAATTCCTTACCATGGATGAAAAGTGGACATTCCGCCTTGATGAAAACCATTCAAGTGTCCGGTCTCTAGCGGTATCCACACGATCTGCTTCAATAGACGAGTTTTCCCTTCCTTCGGGCCTCCATAAACCTCCCAGATCCAAGCTTGACCATGAGAGATCACCTTCTAGAGAAGAGAGAAGGAAGAGAGGATGCTTGGGACGTTCTCCAGCCCTATGGCTTGTTAGGGTTTGGCTTCATATGCCATTTATATATAGAAGATGGAATTTTTCACAAAAACCCAAAACTTCTATAAAATTGCGTCCATGCCCTCATCTTATTGACCATATCTAATGTGTGTGACCCACTAGGCCCAATAGTCAATTTGGTTGAAGCCTTAATTAATTTAAAAGAACAATTTCTTTAAATTAAATCAAAACCGTTATCCGATAACAGTTTTTACGGCATTCTGATCATAAAGGGTACAAGCCACATCCTATGATCCCAAATGACTTTGGGGAGTTAAATAACATCCATTGAGCCTTTCCATCATCAATTACCACACGGATTTAAATCCTCGTTCATACAATGTCCCGGTCGGTCAGGGGTTCGGCACTGATTGTCAACCCCTAAGTATTCCAACTCTATGAAATCTTGAACTCAGGAATGGATCAGCTGGAAAATGTCGACTCCAGAAACGGGTTCCGGATCAGCACCTCAAGAGAAGGTGAAGATGAAATTGGGAGAAAAGGGGGAGTGAATCGGGAAACACTCTGAAAGCTGTAAAAGATCCTCACCTCGGTCTCATAATCACATTGATCCCCGAACTTTCATCTCATGGCGTCGCTCGAGCACCGGAGATGGTTCGGGTCATGTGGGAGGAGAGTGAGGTGGAGATGAAATTAGAACATAAGTAAAAGGTGGTCGCCAGGAGCCGCGGGCTCCGCTTTATAGAATAAAAACAAGAGATGAGTTGATTTGACCGTGTACCTTAGCGTGGGAGATCGGGATATGGGTTCAACCTTCTTCTTCCTTGGCCGGCCGATGAAGAAGAGTCTCCAACCGATGCTATCTTGATAGACCTGTGCAACTAGAACAATAAAAAAAGTGAAATAAAATGATTAGAACTATGGGAAGTGTAGTAACTATAGTAAGAAGATGAGAAAGAAGCAATTGGAATTGGACTCACCGGCTTCGGGGTGAGCCTTAACCCTTTTTTTTGTATTTTTGATTATGTAAAAATGATGCAAATGAAATAAAATATGCTTTAAAACAGTAAATGAACTGAGTTAAATGAGTTGAGGAAGCTTATGGAATGTATTGGCTTGAGTTGAAGCCGAGTTGGTTGAAGAAAGCCGGTTCGGGTTGCCTTGCACCCTCCTGACGCGACTTTGATGCAGAGGATGATATGGACGACCCCGATGTCATAATCGAGTGAAGTTTGTTGGAGTAGACAGATAACTCAGAGAGGAAGAGTTCCTATGTTGATGACTTCTCTGAAATCTTTCTGTAGAAGTCTGTAAAAATTCTGAAAGTGGGCGGATATGGAAAATAGAACTTGGATGCGCGCCCTCAGTGTAGCAATCGGCACGAACGAACGACAAGTCGGAATTGAGTGCCGTAAGTTGGAGATAAAATAGGACGAAGAGATGAACATCTTATATGTTAAAACCTTTTGCATCAGAAGTCCCTTATTTTTTTCATAAGTCGATGAAGTTGGTTGATGCAGAATGCCCGGATGGAGCCTTCTCCTTCACTTCGGGATCGATCTCTCAATGTCGGATCGCCTTTGGATGTCGGGACGGCTTTGGAGAAGAGCTTGGACGACCTATGGACGAGCTAGGCACGGGGGGTTAACCTTGGGTCGTTGAGAATGGCCCTCAATTTATAGGGGAAGGAAGCCGGTGCAAAATTTGGAAACTGGACCGACCGTGCCCCCTCTTTTCAAAGGGGACGAGGGCACGCAGGGAATAGCCCAGCCCATATCGTTGTAAGAATTTTTCCTTGACAATTTCAAAATCCCGTATTTCTATTTCCCCTAGTGAAAAGAACTATTCTAGGGCTACACCATCCAATGATCGCTTGAAAAGAATAGCAAGAGCTCTTCGATCATTTAGCCATCGAGATGATTTGCTCAAGAAATCATTGACATGGGTGAAGGGATCACCTGAGCCATTGTAGCGATGGTAGGCTGGTGTTTGTGATGGAGGGATATGTGGGACTGGGAAAGATGGAGCAGATATTTTAGGGATGACCTTCAAGTCCAAACGGTGCCTTAGCTCTTCAAAGTGCTCATCCATTTGGTTGAGTTTGTCCATGAATGCTTGAGTGAGGTTGGGTTCCTGAGCCATTGGTGCAAGGTATTTAGATGAATGGGTTAGAAGAGGTGGCTTCAAAGTACGAACTGGAATGGAATTATATGAATGCCCCACAACAGGGTGAGTAGAGGCACGACATGGTTGCCTAGGAGAGGAGATGATGAGGGGCCTGACTATCGATTGGGGTGGTGAGGGGGCTTGATTTCCCTCGACCGGATATTGATTGGCAGACATCTTGCCCTTTGTTAAAGATTGCACAAGTGAAAAGGATTCAGGATCTAGATGGAGGGATAGACCCTGGAGGATTTGTTCCACACTAAGTGAAGTAAGTGGATGAGTAGGATTTTGAACTTCAGGTTCTCTGACGGCATTGACATGGCCCTCTGGTTGGACCATGGGTTGTTGCAGCTCGTAGTAGTCCGACCTCCCAACGTGGCTTCCAGACCTTAGCATTATGGACATCCTGTCGATCTTTCTTCAAGGATGGTTAAAAAAGAGAGCAAGCAAAGCACACAATTGAAAATTTTTTGTTATGTTTTGTTTTGTTTGATTTTTTTTTTCAATTTGGTTGTTTGAAAAACAAGTTGAACACAAAATTAAAGAGGTTTTTTTTGTTTTTTTAGGTGTTTTGAAAGAAGAAATTTTTGGTTGTTTTCATTTTTTGGTGAGCAAGCAAATTATGCAAACAAGGTTTTAAAATGACTACTCGACAATATTTGGGTTGAAACCTTAGATTAGATAGATTGTTAGCAATTGTTCACTCAAATGGGTATGGTTCCTATTGCTTCAATCTTCAAGACCTAAGGTTGTCACTCAATCACCACGAGTAGGTACTTGGGTTCTTCGGGTTTTGGGAAAGTGGTACAACCGGCCCAATCGTGCGAAGAGGAATACTCCACGGATGGGGACTTACAGAGGTCTTGATGGAAACCACCAAATTAACTAGGAAGGAATATCCCAGAAGAGAGGTAAGAAACCACCAAGAAGGTGTTTGGAGGGTGAAGGTGTGTTGGGAGAGAGAGCCCCCGCCTCGAATGTCCTACGGATCGGAGCAAGTCCGGTACCCGATGCAAAAGCTAATGCAAAAATGAAAAATGGAGGGTAGGAGAAGAAGAAGCAATCAATATGCAAACATGAATGAAAGCTATTAAATAAATCAAGCAAGTGAATGCAATCAAGACAAGCAATGATAAAGTAAACAAGTAACTAGCAACTAGCAACTAAAAGGTGGTTCGCGCGGGAACCGGCTTGTGCTGGAGTGTCCAAGTGGGGAAAAATCTGAAGTAAAGGTAAAAGGATGGTCCACATGGGGACCGATTTTAAAATAAAGTGGCTCACGCGGGAGCCGAGTTTTGAAAAAGTAGGTGGTTCATGCGGGAACCGGTTTTTGAAGGAAAAGGGGTGGTTCACGCGGGAACTGGTTTGTTTGATTGGAAAAAGGAAAGGAGGGCCACGTGGGGCCAATCTAAAGTGGTGCAAAAGGGTGGTCCACGCGGGGAGCGATCTGAAAGTGAGTTGGTTCACGCGGGAACCGATTTTAATGAAGAAAGGGGTGGTTCACGCGGGAACCGGTGTAAAGGATGACAAAAATGAAAAAAGGGCCACGTGGGGCCAATCTGAAGGTGCTGTAAAGAGGTGTTCCACGCGCGGACCGATCTGAAAATAAGTTGGTTCACGTGGGAACCGAGTTGGAAAAGAAAGGTGGTTCACGCGGGAACCGGTTTATAAGACGAAAAGAGGTTCACGAGGGAACCGGTTTATAAGACGAAAAGAGGTTCACGCGGGAACCGGGTTGAAATTAAAGACAAGTAAATCAAGTCCACATGGGGGACAATCTTAAAGGAAGAGTAAACATAAAGTTTAAAGGTAAATGATCATGGAAAAGGTAAAGGACAAGCCGGTTCGCGCGGGAACCAAATCGGAAAACAACTAGTTGCACGGATCAATCAAGCTAGCACGGTTGAAGACATTGGTTGTCCCACCATGGTCGCCAAAAAGCTGTCGACTCCATAAACGGGTTCCGGATCGGCACCTCAAGATAAGAAGGTGAAATATGGAATAGGAGAAAAAGGGAGTGAATCAAAAAACACTCGGAAAGAGGTAAAGACTCCTCACCTCGGTCCCACACTCACATTGATCCCCGAACTTTCATCTCATGGCGTCGCTCGAGCACCGAAGACGGTTTGGGTCATGTGGGAGGAGAGTGAGGAGTGAATTAGCTTAGAACATGAATAAAAAGAAAGGTGGTCGCCAAGAGCCGCGGGCTCCGCTTTATGTATTGAAAAATAGAAAAGAAGTTGAATTTGACCGTGCGTACCTTAGCATGGGAGATTGAGATGTAAGTTCAACCTTCTTCTTCTTCGGCCGGCCGATGAAGAAGAGTCTCCAACCAATGCTAGCTTGATGTATTTGTGCAACTAGAAGACAATAAGACAAGAAAACAAGTGAAGAAGGATTAGAACAGAGTAAAGTGTAGTAACTTGTAAAAACAATAACATAAAACGACAATTGAAAACAAACTCACCGGATTCGGGGTTAGCCCTAAACCCTTTTTTTGATTTTTTTGTGATGATAAAAAATAGAATAAAAATGATGCTTAAATATGAACTAAATTATATGAATGACTAATTAGCAAAGATAACATGGACGATTAAAGATAACACAACCCAGGCAAAGTGGCAACCGGGTTGGACATATTCAATGTAAATTTCGCAGCTCTAATGCAGAGACCATAACGAACAGCACCAATGTCAGAATAAAGTGATGTTTGTTTCAAAATAAAGAGGAATCGCCGAGGGTGATTTTATATGAAGACAAGTTTGCTTGAATCTTATGATAAGTAATATGAATTTACCTAATAAGCCGGATCTTGGACAATGAAGTTCTGGAAACTCCCAGTACAATGTCGATGTAGGACATGCTATGGGCACCACAGATATATGAATTAAATGATTCTTGTTGTAAATAAAATAGGACTCACCGGGGAACAATTTCTATGAAGGATGTATAGGCTGAATCTACCATTAAATGTACTGAAATTGACTTTGAAGATGATGACGTAGAAGAGAAGACTTCGGATCTGTCTGTACAGCACCGGTGTTGAAGCCATAACAAGATGAGGGAATGTCAGAATTGATCTCTGTTTGTTGGAGATGAAATATATATTGATTATTCAAACTTCTTCTGAAGTAAGTCAGGCCGTAAAATGAATAGAAAGATCTGTAGAAGCCGATGATCAAAAGTGCAGCACGTCGGAGCATAGACCAAGGATTTAGAGTACTATCCAATTATCTTATCTACCTTGTCCAAGGATTTAGAGTACTATCTATAGGACATTCTCTCTCTCCTACCGAGAGTGAACGATCTCCTATTGTCCGCTCAATTGCCTCCACCAGGTTCCCCATATACCCAATCCATTAACTATATAGGACCACAATGCTAAGTGATCCATCAGTCAATAGTCAAAGTACATAGTACGTCTGGCAAGACATCTTTGGAGACTCAGGTCAAAAATTCAACCGTGCTATTGAGATATAAAAATAACCTGATAGATAGTTCGGTAAGATACCGATCAGGTTATCCTAAATTGGTCAGTTCAGTGAACTCATTCCACTAATGAGCACCTGTGTGTGTATCTCAGTGTCCCCACACTGATGACCAATGAGATCGGTCATTCTCATCATATGAGAAGATATCACAGATATTAGTCTATCTGGATTCTTGATGTCCCATCTCAAGGATCCTATGACTATGAACATTTAGATCACATACCTCTAGATGATCGATCTCATTATCATGATCTCATCATGATTCAATCATCATTGCATGTGATCAAGGACTTCATTACGACATACGCTTCTAATAAAAGCTAGTAACGAAGTTTTGCCTTTTTAATTGAATGAGATATTCCTAGAAATGTCGAATCATATCATATATGGGCTTGTAGGGCATACATTTCTATCATTACCTCCCTCTGAAATATACTCCCCATGATTAGAATCAAGGTTTATTATTTAAATTATGTACATTTATGGGTCTGCGTACCCCTTATTGTTCTTGTAATGACAAGAAGACCGATGGAGGCGGAGGAGAGAGAGATGCTTGGAGAAGAGTTTTTCGAGACTTTGTGATATGTCAACACTGGCATAGGATGCTGAATCCTTTAATGCAAACAAATATGGCTCCAATCATGCATTAATGGGATGAAAGTCCATGATCATCTATTTAAATTTTGCATATTTGATATGTATGTGTGTTCTAGATACCTTAGATATATGCTATTCAAAGGTATACATATATATGTAGCACATACTATGATGAGACTAAAATAATAACTCCTTCTCATTTAAATTAGGTTGATAAGCATGGGATATTAAGAATGACCCACGTAGTGTTCCGTTGTTATGGTCTCGACGAGTCAATCTTAGATTGGGTGAGTTTGTGTGTTTCCCACAAGACTCACTCAGCAAGGGATTGGTGATCGTGGCCAAGGCTTAAAGCCAAACCTTGGGGTGGACCATTGGCATGGCCTTGTTATGTTTTGTACAAGGGCTATGTTGAGAATCTATACCCATAACGTAGTAAGCGGATTTGACCTAACTAGAGTATATGACTTGTTATGTTTTTCACAAGGTCGTGACTCTAGAGGCTAAATGATTAAGAGTTGCAAAAGTTGCAACTGGCAAAAGTTGTCTACCTATTAAGTATGAAATGACTTGTTTTTTCCACAAGATCGTCATCACAAGGTTAATAGGGTCTTAGTCCCCACTAGAATGTTATCGTGATATCCCGTCTTTGCATAATGAGAGTTATGCAAATTCACCGAAATTAGTGAGTGTAGACACGCCAAATTCGCCTAATTCAGAGCATAAAACTCATGTTTTATAGGGTAACATGTGTGATTGACCTTATAATGTTGCTGGGTCTTTTAAAAGTTGATTTGGAGCTTCGCCGAACGAAATCAGATGTTTTCCTACGTTTTCCGCAAAAAGCCATAATTTCCGAGCGAAAGCCACCCGTAAATCGTGTAAACATGGAAATTGGCTAAATGACCAATTCCTAATGATCATGCATTGAAGGTTATGGTCATATTCACACTCCGGACAAGTTTTGTTGCGTTCCGTGCCTTTCCGGTTTGCCGTCGAAGTCATTTTGACCAGTATCAGATCTTCTGTTCACTGCCCTAACTTCCGGACAAAATTATGAAGTTTTGGAGGGTGTTATGGCTGATCTAATGCTATAGAAAGCTTTTTCGGCCTGTTATCTTTTCAACGCAACAAACGGCGTCAAATTTCGAGTTCGGAAGTGTTCGCAATGGCTTCCGGAAGAAGGACGCGCGAAACCAGTCCCATGCGCCCGGGTTCCTGGTCACATGCGCCCGGGACCCAGGGCACGTGCCCATGCGCCCTACTAGTGAGGCACGTGACCTTGTGCCCTCACTTGAGGGCACATGCGCCCCACCCTAGAGGCACGAGGGACCCAGTTTTTCACCGGGACTCTACCACTGAACCGACAATCGGATAAGGCCTCTTTCCTCGGGATTTGTGCCCATGCGCCCTCATTGGGGGGGGGCACATGCGCCCCTCAGTGGGGTGCATGCGCCCTGCACCAGGGCACATGCGCCCAGGGGTGGGGCGCAAGGCACCCTATTTTTTAGTCTTGATGAGACCGTTTGTTCTCCTATAAATTAACTCTGATTCCGGTCGTTCCAAAGGCATGAGCATGACCCCCCAGGCACATCAAGACGTCCAACCACCCTCCTAAATCTATTTTGTGATTTTTAGAGAGAGAATTTCGAGTTTTTAGAGAGAGAAAAGTCGGTTCAAGAGAGAGGAAGGCTGTTCTACAGGTGATCTGCCAAGTCTCTCTTCTTCGGCCTCTACAGAAGTGTGTGGACGTCTTCTGCCTGAGCTCTCTTCATCAAAGTTTTTCCTCTCCAAGTATTATTGAGTTTGCAATTGACAGAACTTGATTCCGAGGTTGGGGCTGGTCGTGACGAGCGCAGAAGAAAAGTCGCGCCTGGCAGATCCTGGACTACTGCTCGACTTTTTCGACAACACAGATTTGGCTATATCTTTCTCTATTCAACTCAGAATCTTTCATTTCTTTCTTATATATATTTATTTAGTGATTATACATCCTCCTATAATTTTTTTAAATTTTTTTTCATTACTTTTACTCTGATATTCCGAAAATAAAAAAAGGGGGTTAGAGATAACCCGAATCCGGTCAGTTTCTAGTCAATTGTGTGTTTTTATGTTATTCTCTTTACATATACTCTACCTTGTTAGTTCTAATAGTCTCTTTCACTTGTTTTTTTTCTAGATGCACAGAATATCAAGCACCCACCGCGTTGAGGACTCTTCTTCATCGGCCGGCCGAAGAAGGAGAAGCTTTAACTCACATTCTTCACGCTAAGGTACACACGGTCATTTTAATTCTATAAATAGGAACCCACGGTTCCTGGAGACCACATTTCTTTCTTCTCACCCTCCTCCCACATGACCTGAACCATCTCTTTGGTGATCGAGCGACGCCAAGGGATGAAAGTTCGGGGATCAATGTGAGTGTGGGACTGAGGTGAGAGTTGCTTTCCGAGTTTTATTCCTTTCTTTTCTCATCCCCTCTTGAGGTGACGATCTGGATTCACGGACTTCCCTGAAAAGGAGAGGACCCCGTCGAATTTTCAGAGTCGACAACTTTGTGGCGACCACGGTGGGACAAGCAATGTCTTCAACCGTGGGTGCTAAGTGTTTTGTTTGCAACTAGTTCTAGTTCTAGACCGGTTCCCACGTGAGCCTTTCCTTCTTTCCACCTTTCTTAAACTTCATGCCATCTCATAATTTCTGATTTCACCCATCTTTCATCAGATCTAAAGTGCCAAGTATACCATTTAATTTCTGTCATTTTATTTAAACCGGTTCCCACGTGAACCACCCTTTTCCTTTTAAACCGGTTCCCGCGTGAACCAATCTCTTTCTTTACTTCGGTTCCCACGTGAACCAAACCACTTTCCTTCAGATCTATCCCCACTTGGATCAGATCTTTATTCACCTTTAATTGGCCCCACGTGGCCCATCTTTTGATCATTCAAACCGGTTCCCACGTGAAACACCCCTTTTTACCCAAAACCGGTTCCCACGTGAACCACCTTTACTTTTTACCCCAGTTCCCACATCGGTCCCCACGTGGACCACCCTTTCGCTTGGCTATCAGATCTGAACCCTCTTCTTTCCATCACCTTTTCACTATCTCCATTTGGCTCACATAAGAAACAAGGTCTAGATTCTAGTTTCTAGTTGCTTGTCTAGTTTCTAATTGCTTGTCTGGTGTTGATTGCTTGTTTATTTAAGTTCATGTTTTGCTCATTACTTGTTTTACTACTTGATTGCATTCTCTGCTCCTTCTCTCTACCTCCTTCTTTTACACTTTTTTGAGGCGGGAGCTCACTCTCCCATTTACCCCTCCCATCCAAAACACCCTCTTGGTGGATTCTGACCTCTCTTCTCGGATATTCCTTCCTAGTTGACTTGGTTGGCTTTCATCAAGGCCTCCGTAATTCCTCATACGTGGAGTATTCCTCTTCACGATCGGGTTGGTTGTACCACTCCCCAAAACCCGAAGCATCCTATGTTACCTACACGTGGTGAGATTGTGTGAAACCTAGGTCATTGGAGATTGGAGTTAGGATCCTAACCCATTTGTTGAGAGAACAATTCTTAACAAAATTCATAAACCTAAGGTTTAATCAAAATCATTGCGTAATTTTGCTTTCAAGTCTTTGCATCACTTGCTTGTCAAACAAAAATTCAAACCTCTAACTTTTTGCAAAATACTAAAAAAAAGTTCTTTGTTTGTTTTGTCAACTTGTTTGTTTTAATTTCTCCTTGAAGTTCAATGCAACTAAGGTCTGGAAGACACGTTGGAATGGCGGAACAAGCTGAACATCGAAAGCACGAGATGGGTCATCAACCAAATCCGTCAGATGGTCGTGTTAATCCATTGTTTGAGTCAGAAGCGCAAGAGGTCCCTCAACCATCTGCTCCTCGTGATGTTGAACAACTCTTTAGGGAGTTATCTCTCTATACCGACCCAGAAACCTATACCTGCATACAATCCATGGTGAAGGGCAAAATGGCCTCAGATCAGGCTGAAGTTAACCAAGTTGCCTCATCTCCTTGTCCTCTAGTTCAACCACCACTCATTCAATCACCCTTTGTTCAACCACATGTTGTTCAACAATCTATAATTCAACCATCATTAGCACAACCATCTGTAGTTCAACCATCTATAATTCAACCATCTGTGGTCCAACCCTCATTTGTTCAACCATCTTATTTCAACCATGTTGCTCCCTTGGCCCATCAAGTCATGGGACAATCTTCAGTAAATTTGCCAAGTCATGCTCCTCAATTCCAGAACCATGTCTTTAACCACATACCCCTACCAATAAACCAAGAACCTGCTCTCACCCAGGCAATCATGGATCAGCTCACCCAGATGAATGAACGTTATGAAGAGCTGAGATGTCGCCTGGATTCCAAGTCAGTTCCTGAGATTTCCATTCCTTCTCTGCCAGTCCTACACCTGCCACCTTCTGAGCTACCAGTTTATCACCGCTACAATGGTACCGGCAATCCTTTTCTGCATCTTAAATATTTTTTTATATGAATCCTCATTCTGGAAAGATGATCGTAGGGTTCTTTCCTTCTTGTTCTGTCGATCATTAGAAGGGTCTGCATTGGAATGGTTCTACTCACTCGACTCCTTTGAGGCAGGAGACTTCGATAATGTGAAGACAAAATTCTTGCAAAGATACAGAGACCGGGTGGCACCAGCATGCTCCATTACGGATTTGATTGCTGAGAAGATGAAGCCCGAAGAGGACTTCATAAAGTTTGCTGATCGCTGGAGGGGAATGGCAGAAAAATTGACAGATGTGATTTCTGAGGGAAACAAGTGAAGATGCTTATTGGTAACACTACACCTGCCTTGAGGAATGTCTTGATCATGCACCGTCCTACCACAATGAATGAACTCTATGACAGTGCCCGATACTTGCAAGCCCACTTCAAGGATGCCACCATGATAAACCCTTTTGATCCTAAACCTAGAAACCTCAGGAAAACCCCATTTGCACCAGTTGGTCCTACAACCGAGGGAGTGGTCAACAACGAAGCTATAAACATTGTGGGGAACCAGGGAGGGAACCGTCAAAACCAGTTTAGAAACCAACCACAAAACCATTCCTATTACCCCCCTCAACAACAAGTTAGGCCACAACAACCACGACAATCACAACAACCCCTGCAACAAGTAGCACAACCCCAGCAACCTCGTCAACCTACCTACAATAGGGCACCGCCACCACCCAATCAGGCACCACGAAGGGGAGGTCCTAGGAGAGAGAACTACCAGCAACTCCCTTACTCCTTGACCGACATCTTCAATGTACTCATGGCAGAGAAACAGTTGGAATTGCCCAAGGAAAGAGAGGTTTGGCCAACAAACGCAGATATGTCCCGATACTGTGCTTACCACCGGTGTCCTAGTCACACTATAGAAGTGTGCTTTCAATTCAAGGATTACATCCATGATCTAAATGACCAAGGCAGCATTGATTGGGCTCAAATGGGGGAATGCATACGAGCTATAAAGGCTAGGCAAAGAAGAGCGGTGCGTCCACCGGCTCAACCTCAACAACAACACGGCTTGGGAATTGTCCAGAATCCTCTCCCATTCCATGCTCCCGCTCCAGCACCGGCACCAGCACATCCAAACCCAGGAATTGGTCTAGTACACTCCATTGTCCAGGGAGATGCCAGCCGTGCTCAAGGTTGGCAACTAGAAAGCCAAAATGCAACCATGCCTGTCAACCCGGCTAGGCCTCCTGCTAGGAACCCTCCTAGACAAATAATCCATGCACCTTCTATTCCACAACCACCACCAAGTTCAATAACCCAACCACTGGCCGCCACTTCTTCTCGCCGACCCATCATTAGGCCAGCCCCCTCCTTAACTACACCTCCTTCGACCATTGCTACACACCGGCCCTTGCTCATCCGACCACCACAATCACCACCAAACCTGCCTACGAGCTCTACCACTCCAAAACCCCAACCTATCATACCACCACAGCCAATCCCACAGCCTATACCTTCATTAAACCCATCAACCACTTCTGCACACCGGCCCCTTCTTATTAGGCCACCCGTATCACCATCACTACCACCTCCAAATCCTACCCCTCTACCAACTAACCCCATCATCCCAGAACCGTCGATCCCATTACCTATCATACATGCACCTACACCACCTGTTCCACCAGAACTCACCCCAGTTAACCCATCACCTCTACCCGACCGCCAAATAGCCCCGGTGCTTCGGAGTGGGAGGATGTTCCAGCGGCTCTTTCCCCAAGCCGAAACTCAACCGCAAGAGCCAGTGGAGGAGGAACAAGTAGAAGAACCATTGCCAGGCACAGCCTATGATCTGTTAAAGCATTTAGATAAAACACCGGCCCGTATTTCCATACTTGAGTTGATCAAAAGATCAAAGGTGCATCAGGAGATTCTACAGCAGTACTTGCAAAGGGTCATGGTGAATGAAGATCTCCCACCTGAGAATATCACTACAGTGTTAGCCCCTAGAAGTGAGCACCCAACACTCACTTTCTCTCGGGAAGAATTAGTAGATCCAGAATTTAGGAGATATGCTTTGCATGTGGCTGTGGTTATTTGTAATATTGAAGTGAAATCATGTTTGGTTGACATTGGAGCTTCCATCAATGTTATGCTGCCAGAAACTTTGCAGTTGTGCGGTATTTCTGAGCAAGAAATCAAGCCATCTTGTGCCATGGTGACAGCCTATGACAACTCCAAGAAGTCTGCACGTGGGGTGGTCACTCTAGAAGTTAAACTTGGACCATGTACGGTCACAACGGAATTTCATGTTCTAGAATTAGATCCAACTTTTCGGGCTATACTTGGGAGGCCATACTTGGAGGCAATAGGAGCTGTGGCTTCAACAAACCACCAGTGCATAAAGTTTCCCTTTAAAGGACAGGTGGTCAAGGTGACTAGCATGCCTATAAGGGACGAGCTGAACGATGCTTCTTTACCCCTAGGTCTGTCAATACAACCCCAGATCTCAGTGGGAAAATTTCCAGAAGTCAGATGCATGACCGCCTCTCTACCACACACTGGGATGGCGAATGATGATGAAATTGGGCTATCAGCCTGGAAGAGGTTTAGGCAAGGATCTTCAAGGGATCACTCAGCCAATTGAAACTGTGAAAAGGCCACGCAGGCAGGGGTTGGGATATGAAGAGGGTTCCATCCCAAGGAGGATCTTCCAGCTAGGATATGCCATGGGGCTCCATACATTCTTTATCAAAGGGGAGACCATGATGATGGCTGAAGATGGCAAAAGTTCCATGATAGCTGTCAAGAGAAGGAAAGCTCCAGATGAAGAAGAAGAAGACTTGGAAGACCTGTGCTTATCTTTAACTCGTTTGTTCTCAAGTGGGGAAGAGCACCAGGAACCACTCAAGGGCAGACCAATCTTGGATCATCTAGTTAAGCATGTTACCCAAGTCAAAACCATTCCACGAGGCCCAAATACAACAATCCCATGGTTGAACCTCGTACATTTGTTTCTAGATCTTTTGGATGGGCTTCAGGGCCCACTTACCCACTTTGGGCCCATGTGCCCTCTTCAACCTTATACTCTCACTGGGCCAGCTTGCCCATTTGCTTCCCTCATCAACTTCAGAACTGAGGGCTTTTCTCAACATGGGCTCACATGCCCATTTATTTCTGAAATCGGGTCCACGTACCCGTTTACTTTTTTCATCAATTTTGGACCCATGTGTCCACTTTCTGTTACTATTGGGCCCACGAGCCCCTTTTTCCCCTTTATTCTTAAGTTTTTTTCTCTATTAATTCAGTCATCTTCTAGCAAGCCTCGAGTCACTCAGGCTCATTTTATCTTTTTACTTGAGAATCCCAAAAAAAAAAAAACGTCTTCTCTGAAACTCACATTTCCATCGAGGAGACGTCTCTACTCATCCAAGAGGGTGCTCCCAATCAGGGATCCCTCTTTTCTGAATCATTGATCGATTTACTCGATCTTCCCTCCACTGTAAATACCACCTTTCCAGCTTTATCTTCAGTAGGTCAAGTTAGGTTAGGAAATAGGAAAGTCAGAGGTAAACGAGTTCCAAATAGGTATCTGCAACAATTGGCACAGAAATGCGTAGAGTGTGCAAGGCTGCCAAACTTTTTAGAGAATACCATTCAGTTAGATGAAATCCGATATGAGGATGAGCATAACATCGATCATACTTTGGGAGTATATGAGGTGGTATCAGAGAAGGATCCCGAATTCGAGGATGAAATCGAGGACTTGGCTAATGCATATGCATCTGGACTTAGAAGATTTGAAGAACCATCAGCCACAAGGAATGAACCGACCAAGGAACTGAATTTAGGAACCCTGGAAGATCCTAGGACTATCCTCATCAGTGCAAACCTCACTCCCTCAGAAGAACAACGTTTGATCAAAGTTTTGGAAGAATATAAGGACATGTTCGCATGGACATATGAAGATAAGCCGGGATTAGATAATTTACTGGTTGAACATAGATTAACCTTGAAACCTGAAACTACCCCGGTTAAACAAAAGCTCAGGAGGTTCCACCCTGATATTGCACTCAAAATGAAAGAAGATGTCGACAAACTACATCAAGCAAAATTTATTAAGGTTGTCCTATATCCGCAATGGGTGGCTAACAAAGTCCCTGTTATGAAGAAGGATGGACGAATTCGAATTTGTATAGATTTCAGGGACTTGAACCGAGCGTGTCCTAAGGATGATTTTCCTTTATCTCATATCGATGTTTTGGTTGATAACACAGCTGGATTTGAAATGTTTTCATTCATGGATGGCTATTCTAGATACAATCAGATCCGGTTAGCTGACGAGGATCAAGAGAAGACCTCATTCACTACACCTTGGGGAACATATTGCTATGTTGTCATGCCCTTTGGGTTAAAGAATGCCGGTGCTACATATTAGAGGGCTATGATGGCTATATTTCACGACATGATGCACACCCTTGTAGAGGTGTATGTGGATGATTTGTTTATCAAGTCCAAGAGTCGGAAAGATCATTCTAAAGTGTTAAGGAAAGTTTTGCAACGAGTTAGAGAATACAAGCTGAAAATGAACCCTAAGAAGTGTATCTTTGGTGTTTCATCAGGAAAGCTACTTGGGTTCATAGTAAGCAAAAGGGGCATAGAGATCGACCCAAACAAGGACAAGGCAATTATTGGTATGCCTCCTCCGAAGAATATGAAAGAACTTCGAGGATTGATTGGGAGGCTACAATTTGTCCGCCGGTTTATCTCACAACATTCCCAAAGGTGTAAACCTTTCTATGAGTTAACCAAGGTGGGGGCCGAGTTTAAATGGGATTCGAAGTGCCAGGAGGCGTTTGATGGGTTGAAAACATACCTGGCAAGTCCCCCTGTACTTAGACCACCAATTCCCGACAAGCCCTTGGTCCTCTACATTTCGGTTCTTGAGAACTCTCTTGGGGCAGTCCTTGCACAAGTTGATGAAGAAGGGAAAGAACGAGCTACTTACTACTTGTCTAAGATGTTTGATGCTGGTGAGCTGAAGTACACTGTGGTAGAAAAGACCTGTGCTGCTCTTATTTGGGTGGTTCAGAAACTCAAACATTATTTCCTTGCTCACCAAGTCAAGCTCATTGCTCGTATCAATCCTATTAAGTTTCTGTTAGAGAAGACAGTCTTGACTGATCGGTTAGGGCGATGGCAGAGTTTCTTATCCCAATTTGATATCACTTATGTCCCACAGAAGGCAATTAAGGGCTATGCTATTGCTGAACACCTTGCCCATCATCCCATACTCGTCTTTGACCCAGTCCGGTCGGTGTTCCCGGATGACGAACTAATGTCAGACCGATCTTCCAATCTTTGGACATTATATTTTGACGAGGCTCTAAACTCTCATGGTAGAGGGATAGGTATTGTCCTTCTGTCACCTGAAGGTGTCACCATTCCACAGGCTTTTCAGCTTAACTTTCCTGCAACCAACAACATAGCTGAGTATGAAGCCTTGCTGGCCGGGCTGGAGGCCGCTCATTTCCATGGTGCCACCGAACTGAGGGTGATAGGTGATAGTCAATTGATCCTACGTCAGGTCCTATCCAAGTACCGAACTTCCCATCCAAACCTCAAGCCCTACCAAGAGCTCACCACCTGCTACATCAAGCTATTCTTCAAACTCACCTTTGTCCATGTCCCCCGTTCTCAGAATATCCTCGACGATGCCTTAGCTTCACTAGCTTCATCTCTATCTGTCCCGCTAGGCAGGCAAGTGCGGACTATCCACATCTGTAAGAGAACAATTCCAGCAATTGAGGATGGACGTTTTCTAAAGGTTAAGGAAAGATTCAACAGAAAAGAGTACTTGGAACATAAAGAATAAATCTCCTTGATTGAGTTTGAAGAATTAGAAGAAGGTGAGAGACCTTGGTATGACGAGATTGCGAGGTATTGCCAAGATCAGTCATACCCACCTGGATCAACCACCAAAGAAAAGAAGGCAATCAGAAGAGTATCCCAGAGGTATACAATCCTAGGAGGAGTGCTCTACAAGAGAAGCCTAAGTGGAATCTTACTCAGATATCTTGATGAAGAAGAAGCTGAGTTGGTCTTTGAAGGAAGCACATTCTGGAGTTTGTGGTGGTCATGTGAATGCCCAAGCCCTTGCTAAGAAAATCATCCGACAAGGGTATTATTGGCCAACTCTAGAAGAAAACTGCTCCATCTTTGTCCGGCATTGTCATTCATGTCAACTCCATGCCGACAAGATTCACTCTCCCGCATCTTCTCTTCATCCAATTCATGCCCCATGGCCTTTCGCCATGTGGGCTTTTGATATCATTGGCCCCTTGAGTGACCTCAACTCTGAAATGCGCTCAAAATCATTCATTCTAATGGCAACGGAGTACTTCACAAAGTGGGCTGAAGTGGAAGCATTTGTAGAGATTAAAGCGTCAACAGTCAGCTCCTTCATCAAGCGCAACATCTTAGCAAGGTTCGGGATCCCCAGCGACATCGTCACCGATAATGGGCCACAATTTCTTTCTCAAGATCTGCGTGATCTTTGCAACAGGTATTACATTTCATTGCATCATTCATCACCATACTATCCTCAAGGCAATGGTCAAGCAGAAGCCACCAACAAAACCTTAATCAAAATCATCAAGAAATCTTGTAAGTCTAGCAAATTTGCCGACTGGCCTGATAAGCTTGTAGATGCTCTATGGGCTTATCGTACTTCTGTAAGGACTCCCACTGGACAAACCCCGTATGTTTTGGCATATGGGATGGAAGCAGTGGTTCCCTACGAAGTATTACTTTCATCTCTCCGAGTTCAGCTCGATAGGGATATTCCTGTTGATGAGAGAAGAGAATCTCTCCTTGCACAGCTTGAACTCTTGGATGAAAGAAGGCTAGCCACCGCCGAGCATGCCCGGACTTATCAGAATAGACTCAAAAGGTTTTATCAAAAGAGGGTGGTCGAGAGAAAATTCGAAATCGGTGAGATGGTAGTCAAACGCATATTCGTTAAGCCGGGGGTCCCCGCTCCAAGTTGCAACCTAACTAGGAAGGGCCTTTTGTAATCACTGAAAAGTATACAGGTAATGCATATGAATTGACTAATGCAGATGGAGAAAAATTGAATCATCCTTGGAATGGAGTTTACCTCAAAAAGTACTTTCCATAAAAAAATGGAGAAACCACTGGTGTAATCTCAAGTCATCGATCCTAGGTTGTTCGTGAGAAGTCAAGGGTAGGTACCATCCTACACACACAACACTTCCCGATCCTAGAATCCAGACAACCCGACACTTGCGAAAGGCAAGGCAGAAATCTAGAAATGAAAGGAGTACCCTTACCCTATTCTCTTCTACTCGGTCCAAGATAGGGAGTGAAGATTAGAGAGGGATAGTATCGAAAACACTCCCACCCTAGTAAGAGGCCGTCTCAGAGGGTGCAAAAGGGTGCCAAAAGATGGGCAATGAACCCCTCAAGTTAGAAGAAGAAAAAAAATGATCAACCTGTCTGAATGAGTACCCAGAATGATAGTCAAGGCAAAAGGCACTAAAAGATGGGCAATGTCCCCACGGGTCAAAAACCTGTCCAAATATGTGCCATACAGAAAAGGGCAAAAAAAAGAAAGAAAAAAAAACCCAAAGGGGCCGAATCCCAATGGGTAATTTGAGTGTGAGTAGAGAAATCTCTCTCAGCATCTTCAAACCCTATCAAGGACTTCCTCTATACTCTTCCTCCTTAAACCCCTTGGGTAGGGTAAACCGACCAAATCCAGGTGGAACCTAAGCCGATCAAAGGAAGAAGGTTTGAAGGATTCTAGGTAGGGAACTTTATTTTTGCACGTGGCATCTACCACTTGAGTCTTGACAAACTCCAAAGACCGATGAACTGTCTCAAATACCAACATTTTCTCTACAAAAAAATTGTATATTTCAAAATTCCAAAAAAAAAAATTGTATATTTCAAAAAAACCCCAAAAAAATGCATATTTCAAAAACCCAAAAAAATGAATATTTCAAAGACCCAAAAAAAATGAATATTTCAAAATTTCAAAAAAAACACATATTTCAAAAATCCAAAAAAAATGAATACTTTTGAAAATCCAAATGATTGTTTTCAAGAAAATCCAAAAGAAAATTTTTTGCTCAGTCATGATCATTGCCTTAGTTGCATCCATGCTTATTTTACTGTCATGCATATTTCCATTCCTGCATTGCATATCCTTTTTACTTTAATTACCTTGTTAAGAAGGCTCCTCCCTTTGACCTAAGTCAAAGTTGACCATAATGGGCAAAGGGATGAGTCATGGTGAAGATCTAATCCCCTTTTATCAAGTGTTTCAGGCATTTCAATATAGGAGAGGAGAGGATTCACACCACGGCAGGTAAGTTCTCTTAACACTTACCCCTATTTCATTTAAATCATTTGTTTTATTCCACCTTGTTAAGAAGCCTCCTCCCTTTGACTCAAAATCAAGGCATACGATATATAGGAAAAGGGATGAGTAATGATAAAAATTTAATCATTTTCATTAAGTGTTTGCAGGAGCTGAAGAAGCAAAAAGAGAAGGGCAATCAGGTACAATTTTTTCTGGAAAAATTTTTTTTGCCTCAGGGCGCATGTGCCCTCATCTGGGGGCCCATGGCCAGGTGCCCCACCCCAAGGCGCATGGCCAGGTGCCCCCGATCTGGGGCACATGGACAAAAAATTTTGAAAAATTCAGAAAAACTCTCAAAATTTCAGAAATTGGTAAGCGGGTACATCTTTTTCTAAAAATTTTTTTTTGCCTCAGGGCGCATGTGCCCTCATCTGGGGGCACATGGCCAGGTGCCCCACCCTAGGGCGCATGGCCAGGTGCCCCTGATCGGGGGCACATGGACCAAAAAATTCAAAAAAATTCAGAAACATCTCAAAAATTCAGAAATTGTTCAGAATGTTAAAAATGACTTTTTTGCTAAAGGAACCATCATTAAAAACTTTGTTTTGACCTCTAAATGATGGTTCTAATAGTGAAAACTTCAGTTGTTCATTTCAGGATAATATGCTTTATAATTTCGTCTGTTGGGTACTAACCAAAAATGTGCAGGCAACATTTTTAGTTCTAACAGGTGAATTGGCGAGATCAGTGTTCCCCAAGGAACGTCATGCCAACCTTGCGGCGAAAAGAAAGAAAGCACCACCTAGCTGAACATTCTCATGGTGTTGTATTCCGTCAGAAGGCAAGACAAGGATGGACCAGAGATGATAGTTGATAGACCACGCTTGAAGACTTCACTCAGCTTCGCATCAATCTCACATCATCACCAACACTCCATTTTGCACTTCACATCACCTTTTAACATTTGTCACCTAGTTATGTTAGGTTCATTTATATTATATGCATTAATGTTGAAGACCTTGAGAGTGAAGATGATTGGGCCCGAGATCCCCTTCAACAAAATCTACGACGGCTTGGTCATTTCTTCACACTCACGGATAAGCCAAAATTGAACATTGGAGGGATGATGGTTCCTAATCGGGTGTCTTGACCTCCAATAGACAATCTATATCTTCAACTATTTTCTACATAATTTTCTATGTTTGCATATCCATCTCCTTTTCTTTCATCATCATTACCAATTCTATTTCATTATGTTTTCTCTTTCTTTTATTTCATCATGTTTTATTCTTTCTTTTATCCCTTCATGTTTTATTCCTTTCTTTTTGTTCCACCATGTTTTATTCTGTCCCTTCTTTTATCCCACCGTGTCTTTTATCCCACCCCACCGTGGCAATTGGTCATGCCATTGTTTCTTCTTTCCCATCATTCTATGTTAGTCCCACCATTATCTTTCAATCCCACTATGGCTTAAATCTGTTTCGTCATTTTACGAATACCTGATTTTCTGCTAGAGCATGATTCATGGTTTTCACGATACCCGAGCAATTTTGTTATGCTTAAAACAAACCCTTTTAGAATTTGAGATTATTCCACTCAGAATTAAACTGAGTATTTTGGTGAAACTTGAATGAACTTGAGATTTCAAATATGATGGATTGGTATTCTTTTCATTTTAAGATCAACTTCTCTTTTACAAACTTTAGCCCATCACAAGACAAGAACACCGCAAAGTTCGGGTTGCCGTCGATGATGAACCTACGAATTCGAGGACTCCTCACCACGCTGAGGGTTGGCTACATCCTTTTATCCTTTATCATTTACTTTTTCATCTCTCGTGCCAAGGGCATGTCTTTTACCAGTCAATTATATGAGGTTTTAATTGAACATGAAAGCGATCTAGAATACTCAGCGAGATTCATATTGCTGGATCAGGTAGATAAGCGTGTCTATATCTACACCTTGATGCCACCTTTTCAGTCCATCACCATTCCATTCCTCTACATTCATCTACGTTCACTTGCATTCCATTACAGTTCACTACGAATCACTTCGCTTCATTACATGCCACTCCCTTACAAAGCCGACATCAAGGCGAGGCAAGCTGTAGACACGCCAAATTCGCCTAATTCAAAGCATAAAACTCATGTTTTATAGGGTAACATGTGTGATTGACCTTATAATGATGCCGGGTCTTTTAAAAGTTGATTTGGAGCTTCGCCGAACGAAATCGGATGTTTTCCGACGTTTTCCGCAAAAAGTCGTAATTTCCGAGCGAAAGCCACCCGTAAATCGTGTAAACACAGAAATTGGCTGAATGACCAATGTCTAATGATCATGCATTGAAGGTTATGGTCATATTCACACTACGGACAAGTTTTGTTGCGTTCCGTGCCTTTCCGGTTTGCCGTCGAAGTCATTTTGACCAATATCGGATCTTCTGTTCACTGCCCTAACTTCCGGACAAAATTCTGAAGTTTTGGAGGTTGTGATGGCTTATATAATTATATATAAATCTTCTTAGTCCTGTTATATTTCCAACACAATAAACGGCGTCGAATTCCGAGCTCGGGAGTGTTCGCAATGGCTTCCGGAAGAAGGACGCGCGAAACCAGTCCCATGCGCCCGGGTTCCTGGTCACATGCGCCCGGGACCCAGGGCACGTGCCCATGCGCCCTACCAGTGAGGCACGTGACCTCGTGCCCTCACTTGAGGGCACATGCGCCCCACCCTGGAGGCACGAGGGACCCAGTTTTTCACCGGGACTCTACCACTGAACCGCCGATCGGATAAGACCTTTTTCTACAGGTGATCTGCCAAGTCTCTCTTCTTCGGCCTCTACAGCAGTGTGTGGACGTATTATGCCTGAGCTATCTTAATCAAAGTTCTTCCTATCCAAGTCTTCTTGAGTTTTCAATCGAAGGCACTTGATGCCGAGGTCGGGGCTGGTCGTGACGAGTGCAGAAGCAAAGTCGCGCCTGGCAGATCCTGGACTGCTGCTCGACTTTTTTGACAACACAGATTTGGCTATATCTTTCTCTATTCAACTCAGAATCTTTCAGTTCTTTTTTATATCTATTTATTTAGTGATTATCCATCCTCCTATCATTTTTTTTACATTTTTTTTCATTACTTTTACTCTGTTATTCCGAAAATAAAAAAAGGGGGTTAGAGATAACCCGAATCCGGTCAGTTTCTAGTCAATTGTGTGTTTTTATGTTATTCTCTTCACATATACTCCACCTTGTTAGTTCTAATAGTCTTTTTCACTTGTTTGTTTGTCTAGTTGCACAGAATATCAAGCACCCACCGCGTTGAGGACTCTTCTTCATCGGCCGGCCGAAGAAGGAGAAGCTTTAACTCACATTCTTCACGCTAAGGTACACACGGTCATTTTAATTCTATAAATCGGAACCCACGGTTCCTGGCGACCACATTTCTTTCTTCTCACCCTCCTCTCACATGACCCGAACCGTCTCTTTGGTGATCGAGCGACGCCAAGGGATGAAAGTTCGGGGATCAATGTGAGTGTGGGACTTAGGTGAGAGTTGCTTTCCGAGTTGTATTCCTTTCTTTTCTCATCCCCTCTTGAGGTGACGATCTGGATTCACGGACTTCCCTGAAAAGGAGAGGACCCCGTCGAATTTTCAGAGTCGACAGTGAGAGCATAAATTAGGATAAAAGACCATATATTAATTTATTTTGAATATCTATAATATTTTCTAAATTGAATTATATCTTCGTTATAGAATTAGATTCTTAACCACCAGTTATCTTGCATACTAGAAGTCATTAGGTTCATTAACATTAACTTACTTGACTAGTTTAGAACCATGAGAAGTGTTCTCATGGTTGACCATGTAACTAACCTACTTGGGAAGTGGGTGCCTACTAATTATCTAATTTAGTAAGAGAAGATGAAATGTTCATCTCATTAGAAAGATGTATTGTTTGCCTTATGCTAAATGTTAGCCTTTATATGAAGTCTAGAGGCAATATGGATGGATGGATATGAGATCTATCTTGACTCATGGTGATGAGAAAATTTAAGGCAAAATTAAAATAACAATACATCTTCAATACTTCTTATTGGTGAGACCAATGAAAAAAAGTGAGATCATTATATGAGAAAATGAAGGCATAATTACAAGTCAAAAAGATGGTCAAGGATATTAAGCGTAAATAAGACATATGATTGCTCTTATACTATCATGAAGATGATTGGTGGAAATAATACAAAATATATTGAATATATATACTGCCAAGGAGGAGCTTGAGAAACTTCTAACATCTCAGTCATTGATTTACTTGTCATACACATACACATCAAATATAAGATATAATTTGTGTATAATATAGTATAAGATACTAAACATACGTCTTATGATATTAGATACCAGATGTGTATATATGTATGAGATATTAGATATACATATTTTCTATAAGATGTTATATATGCATCTTTTGGTATGAGGTACTGGATATGCATCTTATATTATTAAAAGTTGCTGATAATGACAAGTAAATGAAGGCTTGATGTATACAGATTAACCTACATATATAAATGATGTAAGAGTTGTATCATAGATAGTGGGAGGTAAAAATCTTTAATAGCCTTTTGGTGGAGTCTTTATTTTGAAGATTGTTGATTTTATCCTTCTATATCAACAATATTGATATTTCCTACTTAAATAAATATTTATTTATTTTGAGTTTTAGAAATGCTAATTATTCTAAGATTATGAATGGAAAAATGTTTGCTAGTGGGAGCTTAACAAATAATTTACTTATATGAGATATGGAAGCTCTCATGGTATGTGTGAATGCTCCTCTTAGGAGGAAGTAGGTTGATATAGATCAATCTATTTCTTTAGCTTAATATAGACATGGTCATATCAATGTGAAAAGACATAAGGAGTTCCATATGGATGGAAATATGAAGAAAAATAATTTTGAATCATTAAATAAATATGAGTCTTATCTCATTGAAAAATGACTAACTCTCTATTTATTGGAAATGGAGGGTGGACCAAGGAGCTATTAGAACTCGTATATTTAGATATGTGTTGGTTTGTGTCTATTAAGGTTAAAAATGGGCATTCTTACTTCATCTTTAATAGATGATTTCTCTAGGCATAGATATGTGTGCTTGTGAAGTACAAATATGAGAATTTGAAGAATTGTCAAAGGTTAAGAAATGAAGTAAAGAATAAATGAAACGAGTATTAGAGCTTTTGATCAGATCAAGGAGTGAAATACTCAAGTATTAGATTTGTACATCACTTGAAAGATATTACAGCTTTGTCTTAATGGACATCACTTATAACCCTTAACTTACTTAAGTAGTAGAAACAAGGGTGATTGTGTTATGTGTGACATGACACAAGTAATGACAACTTTTTCAAAATATTCCTTGTCTATTTAGGACAATGCACTCAATATAACCACTCTTTATTGGTACATTCTAAAATTATTTTGATTATTCTATATATGATATGGAAAAGGAGGTTAATGCTTGATTTTAAGTTAGTAAAGATTACGAAATGTCTGACCATGATGAAGATGTATAACCCATCATATTTAGAATATAAGATAGGAAGTGTAGGCTTGTGGGATATCCTAAGAAAACTTAAGGATATTTAAATATACCACTTTAAGAGATAAAGGGTATGCGTTGCTCAGCTTACTGTATTCTTAGATGAAGAGTTCCTCCTTGAGAAAAATAGTGAGAGCGAGAAATTTTTGGAAGGGCTCCTAGACCTACAACCAAAGAACACTTCTATTAAGATACTGATTAATAATAACACACATCATAAGTCTTCAATTGTGCACATTCAATCTGGTATATGTGTGAGACATATCTTTGATGGAAGAATATAAGCACAATAAAGTGAGGATGTTGATCCGAAGACCTATGAAAGACAATATAAGATATTGATTCCAAAATAGGAGGAGATAATAAAATATATAATAATATCCATCTATTTTGGCCAAGTTCGGAACTTGGTAGATCCACCTAGGGTAGAGTACCCATTAGGTGTAAATGCAAGGAAATGATGGATAGGAGTGAATTTGAAGGTGGGACCTTCAAGGCAATGATGATTGAAAAGACATCATATAAGTTAAGGAGTTGACTATGATGACATCTTTTGACCATTGTCATAATTCAATCCATTTATATTTTATCGATGCATACTATGACTATGAGATATGTCAATTATAATGCTAAGATAATATTTCTCTAATGGTGAAATTTAAGTGGAGGTGTATATGATACAACATCTGATGTATATGATACCACTTAAGAGATGTGAGTCCTGAAACATCTAAAGAAAGTGTACATGTTGTTAATGTTCATTCATAGACTGCAACAACATTCTAAACTTTGAAATATAAGATTTGATAATATTGAATATTATGACTTCATTTGGAATGAAGAAGAACCTTGTGAGTATAAGAATGATAGTGGGAGTGCTATTGTATTCTACACATTTTATAAAGATGACATACTACTCATTATGAATAATGTAGGTATGTTATCATCCGTGAAGCCTAGTTATAAAATGAATCTTCTATAATTATTATGGGAGAAGCTTCCTAAAGATTTAAGTCTATGAAGATATATCTAAAAGGGATGCTTGATCTGACCTATTTGTTGTACATAGACACCATAGTCAAAGGTTTTGACATGGAAACTCCTATATAGGTGTCTTGCCTATGAGATATAGAGTTTATCTTCTTAAAGACAGTTGGAATACATGAATATAGTCTCTTATGCCTTAGTCATAGGATCTATCATGTATACTATGTGCGTAGCTTGATATGTTTTTCACTCTATGTGTTATGAGTAATCATCAAGCAAATCCAAGTGAGAGTCATTGGATAGTTGAGAAGTATGTCCTTAAGTACTTGAGAAGTACCAAGGATGCATTTCTAGTATAGAGGATATAACTAAAAGTTTTAAGTTAGACTTAAGCTTCTAGTTCCATATGACTGGTAACAACATAACTTTAGGGTACATATTTACCTGAAAGGTGGTGCAGTGGGCTGAAAAATTTTCATGCTATAGGCTGTAGATTTTACAAATTATAACTTCTATCGACTAGTTATGAAGTAGTCAAGATGAAGAAGTTCATCTTATATTAGGGAGTTATTCCTAATATCTCTGATAATGTACTTTTATTTTGTGAAAATGATGGATCATTACTTTTGTAATGGAGCCTTTGTCTTATCAGAAGTTTAAACACTTCTGTGATAATACTACTTGATCATAGTGGTTGCAACTCAAAGATTTATGATTAAAGATAGAGTATCTTAAATTATAAACATTGCAGATCTACTAACTAAGGCCCTGACTCAAAGTGTTTTGAGGATCACCTTAAGTTGATGGAGATCAGATATGGGAGTGATTGACTTTAGTGTAAGTGGGAGATTAATATAAATGTATGTCTTACAATCTAATGATATGTGATATGATTTTACATTTCTTGTAATATCTTATTCATAATTAATGACATTTTCTTCATTACTTACACTATCTAGATGTGTTTATCAAAATGAAGTGCTAAGTTACATGCAATGTTAATTGAATCATGATGAGATCATGATAATGTGATTAATCATCTTGAAGTATGTAATATAAATGTTTCTAGTCGTAGGATTCTCAAGACGAGATATCAAGGATTCGGTATGACTAGTGTATATGATATCTTCTCACATGATGAGGATGATTGATCTCATTGATCATCAGTGTGGGGACAGTAAGATATATGTATAGGTGCTCATTAGAGAAATGAGTTCACTGAATTGACCAGTATAAAATCTCTGAATGGTACTTTACCGAACTTTCGATCAGGGTATTTTATCATCACGATTACATAGTTAGAACTTTGACCTGAGTCACCAAATATGTCTTGTCGGGCATACCATGTACTTTGGCTATTGACTTATAAATCACTTAGTATTATGGTCTTGTATAGAATGGATTGGATATATGGGAAACCCAGTGGAGACAATTGAGCGGATAATAGGAGATCGTCCACTCTCGATAGGAGAGAGAGAATGTTTTATGAATAGTACTTTAAATCTTTGGTCAAGATAGTTAGGATAATTAGAAAAGAGTTTTCCAATTGATCCAATTCTGTGCACAACATTCTATAGTGTCGGTATATTTAGGAGTTGACCGTCAATATCGTTTGAGAGAAAAAGAGAGCGACAGGGAGGAGAAAATTGGTGCAGAAGGGGAAAAAATGGTGGACGGCAGCGGTTTAAGCAAAGGAAAAAAATGGATGGGAAGTGGATGAATAAAGAGAGACGGACGATTTTTCTAGGATATCCGGTAGTGGGAAAAACAGAAAGGATAAGAGGAAAGCATATTTAAAATTATTAAATCTCATAATAAATATAATAAATGTTATTTAATCGTTAAATAAATCTTGACGTTACATTAAACGTTACACACAATGTTGTGCACTGACACACAGGTGAAGCTTTTGGCATGGGCGGCTTCGGCGATTGGCGTTGACTTGCGCCTCAGCCGGCCGCAGCGTGCTCGCGCGAAGGCGGGGACGACCGGCGGGATGACCGACGGTGACGTGTGGACATGCGCGGGCAGCTGATGCGAGGACCAACGGGTCAATGCGGAGACGACGAGGCGAGTAATCGGATGTGCATGAGCAATCACGCCCGATGGAGTGGCTAATGTTCTATAGCAGTGGGACTGAGGAGCGATGCTACGGGCATCACCAGGCCATGCGGAGGGCAGACGAGATGGAGATGAAGAGGAACTGTGCAGCGGCGCTCGCATCAAGGCAGAGAATTCATGAGGGGAAAGAGGAAGGGAAATAGAGAGAGCAGCAGACGATGCAACTAGCACTACAGGAAAAATGGTTACTGGCGACGAGTTATTGGTGACGGTTTCAAGATGTCGTCGCCAATAATGCTTAAAGCGACGGCTTAAGTAAAGCTGTCGTTAATAAAATAAAAATAGCGACGACTAAAGATATGCATCGCAAATAATATATTGGCGACGACTTTGGCCATCGTCAATGCAAAAAACAAAAATCCACATGGCATATTTTCTTCTTACTGGCGACGACTAAATAAGCCGACACTAATAAGACTAGTAGACGTCGCTACTAGTTTAGCCGGCCGTTGAACGGTCAAGTTGAAGTGCCAATGGCTTCAGCCGTCGCCAAAGAGACTTATAGGTTTTATTGGCGACGGCTTTAAGAAGCCGTCACTAATAAGTTTAATCTTATAACTCGCGAAACCTCTCCTTTCCCTTTCTTCCCTCGCCGTGCGCTCTGTCTGCTCTCTCTCTCTCTCTCTCTCTCTCTCTCTCTCTCTCTCTCTCTCTCTCGTGCGCGCGTGCGCGATCTCCTCGATGACTGCTGCCACCGCTGCTGCCGCGAAGGCCATCGCCCCCACGAAGGCCGCCGCCACTGCATCATTTGCACCCTCTTGAAGGCCGCTGCTGCGAACGCCGCCGCCGCCGTCACGAAGGGCCGCCGCCGCGAAGGGCTACCCCCGTTGTCGTAGCTGCTGCGGACACCGATTCCGTCGCCTAACTAAGGTTAATTGGGCCTCTCAAAGGTATTCATCTTCAAATGTCACCTTATATCAAATTTGTTTAGGTTTTTCAAGCATACCCTAATATGATTTGTGATGTAGGTACTTATATTCTACGTACTTAGATTTGTAGGTAAATTCAACCTTGTCTATGTGTTTAATTAAACTATACGACTATGTGTCATCTAAACACCCTAATATGAATATGTGTTTAATTAACCTATAAGCACATAGTTAGAGTTATAGGTATTTAGATTGCATGCCTTAATTTTTAAAAAGAAATTTTTATTTTTCATGTATTTAAATTTGTGTCTTATAGACAAGTAAATTCACACATATTTAGTCCTTTTTGCCATCCTAGTAGATTGATGGAAATAGAAATATAGTTTGCTTAAATCAATTTTAAGATATTTGAAAATAAATAAAACCAAACCAAAGGACTTTTCCAATCGACCTCCGATTGGGAAAAATCAAAAAACCCAATCGAAGACTGATTTGGCCCATCCAAACTGATGACGGATTTGGATGGGACAAATCAACTTCCGATTGGGGAAAACAATCCATACACCCATTCAGAGGTGGATTTGGCCGGCCCAAACCGATGGCTAGTTTGGACGGGGAAAATCGACCTCCGATTGGGAAAAAAAATCCAAACACCCAATCGAAGGAGGCTGATTTGGCAAGTCCAAACTCATGGCGGGTTTGGGCAGGCCAAATCGGCCATCTCCTATTGGAAAAATCGGCCTCCTCCTATTGGAAAAAATAATTCAAACACCCAATCGGAGGAGGCCGATTTGCCCCATCCAAAACGGTTTTGGATGGGGCAAATTGGCCTCCGATTGGGGAAAAATCCAAACACCCATTCAGAAGCTGATTTGTCCCGTCCAAATCGATCCCGGGTTTGGACGGGGCAAATCGGCCTCCGATTGGGAAAACAAATACAAACACCCAGTCAGAGGCCGATTTGGCCTGTCTAAACCGATCACTAGTTTGAAATTCATCCCGATTTGTAATTCTTTTTTAAATTGAGTTGTGGATATGAAAAATACGAAGGTTAAATCAATTCCAAAAATTGAATATGAAAAATTAATCTTTAAATTGAGATGTGAATGTGAGGGTTCCGATTTAACAAACAATGTTATGTTTTCTTTTTATAACATCCGATTGATTATATGTTTGACACTATATATACTTATTTTTTGTCTTGTTGTCAGGAAGATTAAAAATAGACATTTATAAGCTTGAAACTTGATTCCTTTGGAGGACGTTCGATTAGAATAATATATTTATTACATTGTCATTCATTTATTTTGAGATATTTTTATTATAAGAAATGAGTACATTAGACAAATCTTGGATGCATATCCGTAATAGATTAGATTCTTTGTATGTACGAGGGGTCGAAGAATTCTTAAATTATGCTTTTGATGATTGTAGGATACAATTTAGACATAGACAACACAAAGAGTTAATACAATGCCCTTGTAGTGTATGTTGTAATACATTTATTTTAAAAAGAAATATTGTGAAAGAACACCTAATATGTGATGATGTATTGTTAAATTATCAAACTTGGATATGTCATGGTGAAATCAAACTTAACTCTCGTAATGAGGATAACACAGTTAAATGAAGGGCACGATGATCATATAGAGGATGATTTAATGGAAATGCTCGAAGATCTTCAAAACAATGATTTTTCTACCCGATATAGTGACGATGAACCAAATCATGAAAATTTAAAATATTTTAGATTATTAAAAGATTTAGAAACACCTTTATATGATGGTGTGAAAGATGTATCTAAACTAAAATTTATTTTAAAGTTGATTCAACTTAAGTCGATGAATGGTCTCACTAGAAGATATATGGATATGATCTTATCTTTATTTAAAAATGTGTTACCTAATAATGCATGTGTTCCGGATAATTGGTATGAGCTTAAGAAAATTGTTAAGGAATTAGGACTTACTTATGAGAAAATCCATGCATGTAAAAATGATTGTATTATTTTTTGAAGAGATAATAAAGATAAAAGTGTTTGTCCACAATGTAACACTTCTAGACATAAAGATGATCCTAAAAATAATAATAATAAATAGCACAAAATTTTTTACATTATTTCCCATTAAGAGATAGGTTGCGTCGTCTATTCATATCATCAAATACGGCTAAGTGGATGACATAGCATAGCCAACCACGGTCATACCAGTTGGTTGGTGAAATGTGTCATCCTTCCGATTCTCCGACTTGGAAAAGAGTAGATGAACTTTATCCGGATTTTACGTTAGAGAAATGCAACATTCGGCTTGGATTGACTTCAGATGGCTTTAATTTATTCTTTTGTTATAACAATGGTATATAACTTGCCACCATGGATGTGTATGAAGGCTACATAAACAATGATATCAATGTTAATACCTGGTCCAAGAGCACCCAGAAATGCTATCAATGTTTTCCTGCAACCATTGGTAGAAAAGTTAAAAGATTTGTGGGAGATCAGATTGAAGACCTATGATGTAGTAAAAAAAGAAGTTTTTGTGATGAGAGCCATACTTATGAGCATGATAAATGATTTTTCAGGATATGCAAATTTATCTGGATGGAGTATTAAAGGGAAATTGGCATGTCCTATTTGTAATGACGAAACACATTCTCTTCGACTTGCTCATAGTCGAAAACAATGTTACTTGGGTCATGGGTCATCGATGATTTCTACTAGTAGCACATCGGTGGAGAAAGAACCAATAAAATCATTTTTTTTATGGTCGTTGGTATCCGAAGGGAACACCAAAGCTACTTACATGATATGAGATATGGAGACAACAAAAAAATGAATGTTATTAGATTTATAAAATCATTTAAGAAGGATTTATAAAATTTAAGGAAGAATTTGTCAAAGAATAAAAATTGGAGGAAAAAGAGTATATTTTTTAAGAAACTTTCATATTGGTCATCTCTAATAATACGACACCATTTGGATGTCCTACGCCTGACACAAATGTATAAAAATATTAGTCAAAGACTCCCGGCCAACATACCATCCACATCGAGGCAACCTCCAACACAATCCCATCAGGATGACGATGGAGACAAGGACAATGAAGAGTACGAGGATGATGAGGAGGAAGGATCGTTTGGAGACGAACGACATTTATATGTTTTCTCTTCTAGAATCCATGTTGTATTCTTTATGTCCAAAACTTAGTGTACTTGATATTATGTATGTGATTTGATTATCTTGTGACAATGTGTTGTAGAACTCCAAGTGAATTGATTGTGTTTGAATGTATTGTTTCGTATATGTGGTTTGATTGTTTTGGATATGTGTTGTGTTTGAATGTATTGTTTCGGATATGTGCGTTGAATGTATTGGAATTTAGGTAAAAAGAATATGAATTGAAGTTATCTTTGTGTTATGTAAATGTATGATTGGGTTGATGGTAATCATTCTCATAATATATATTCATGTATGGACGCCAACCTGCATGGATCCGACGAGCTAACAAAATTGTTTTTTTTACATTACAGAATTATTGGCAACGGCTCCTTGAAGCCGTTGCCAATAACCTTATTAGCGATGGCTTTTTGATTATTGGCAATGGCTTTGACCCGTCGCCAAGATAGGGATTCGAACCCCGCGGATTGGAACCCCGTGGATTGGTTCTCTGCATTCGCGAATATACCTAGTGGCAATAGGTACTGTCGTCGCCAATATACCTAGTGTTAACGGGTACCGCCGTCGCCAATATTTGTAGAGAGATTTTGAATCCGCCTATTGGGTCGCCAATAATTACTGACGGCGACGGCTGGAAGCCGTCTTTTATACGGTTATTAGTGACGACTTCATGAAGCCGTTGTCAATATCATTGTCGACGGGCTTATTTGCGACAACTTGGCGACAGACGCCCAGCCTTGGCGACGGTTTTTTGTTTATTAGCGACGGCTTCCAGCGGTCGCTAGTTACGTTATTTTTTGTAGTGTAGGGTACGGGAGGTTGGAGAAAAGCAACGGAAGGAGAATATAAATAGTGGAATAGAAGCAAATTAAAGAGAGAGATTAAATAAATAATTAACATTACGTTTGTACTCAAAATAGTGATACAAAAAATACAAAATATAACAGAGGTGGCCGGTAAAAATCAATCGGGCGTGTATCGATAGACCTAATTACTATGTTGATTGCAGTTCCTTTATCAAAAAGTCAACTATTTTAAAATAACTTTCAATAAAATACGACTCATATCTTGGGAGTTTTTATAGCTTAACTGTACATCCATACATGTATGTCAAAAGGGCAATCAATCAAATGCAAATTTATGTCCAAAGGGTAATCAATCAAGCGTAAAGACAACAGTCCCTGCTTTCAGGGCAATTCTCCCTCCTTCACCCGGCCGCTTGAGGTGATCCGCCTCTTCCCTTCGCCTTGTTCTTCTTCTTCTTCACCGTTCGCCGGCGTCGGAGAGCCCACTCGCACCGCCCGCCGGCGGCAGCCACGGATGATCGGGTTCCTCCACGAGGGTTCGAGTCAAATATTGACTCGCCTCCTGGTCCTTCAGTTCCCTATACCATGATACTCGGTGTGACGGGTCGCTGCCCCGTCCAGAGGATCTGAATGCACAAACAAATTTATCCGTGGATCATAAGCACGTACAATTCAAAAAAAACTGATAATTTCGGTGAACCAGCGTAATAACGTGTCTATTTACATATAAATAACAAATGCACAGAAACTTATGGGTATGTGAAAATTTATTAATTGGTTACATATATATATCACATATATACCTGTACTCTGCAAAGTAGGGGTGCCTGATGTCTCCATTCCACGACTCCCAACCTTGAGGCTTGATGCATTGATCCATCTGGGTGTATACATAGATCACCTTAGCATACCGTCCCCAAGGCCGCCCTAGATAGCTGTAACCTGATTCTCGGCCATTGCCGGAGATAACGCACCTGCATGCGTACATTATGTGTACACACGTTATATCTATAGTTGAAGAGCTAATTATCATATAAAAGATCAATATGTACGTAGGCAGTAAAGATCATGTATATGAAAAGAACATACACCGACTAGTTACATATTATTACACACAGTAGTGATATTAATTAGTTAAGATGATCAACATTAATCATATATACATGTACATATATAACAAGTTGCTTGCATGTTATAAAAAAAAAGTGATTAGAAATACCTTAGAAGAACATATCCGCTATCCTGATCCGGTAAATCCTTCTTTTGGGCCGTGATCCACCCCTCACTCTTGCAGCGGATATTGCAGCTCTCGATTAGGGATTTGCCGCCTCCACAGATGAAGTCCACACATCCCTCGATGTAACAATCTCTTAGGTAGCTTCTGCCCTGGTGCAAGTAGATGGTATCCTGGCACGCACACACACAACAAGAGCGATACGAAAGAGATCAGAAGCTGAAATATAGTTAGGAGAACCATATATAATTAATTAATAAGTTTGCATGATCTACAAGATAGATAGTATGTGGAGTCCGGATCCTCTCAGGAGGGCTCCTGAGGGGACCCGGTCAGCCCCTCTCACATGGGGGGCTGACAAGATGTGATTTGACCCCCTCAAATCACATCTTGTCAATGTCTTGTCAGCCCTCAATGTGAGGGGGCTGACCGGGTCCCCTCAGGAGCCATCCTGAGGGGATCCGGACTCTAGTATGTGATATACGTACGCACGCATGCATATATATATATTTTTTAAAACGTACGTTAGTCTTACCTGCCAACCCAGAAATTTGCAATTGATGAACGCACAGCGATCAGCCGTCACCCGGACCGCCACAGCTGGAGCATTTTTCTGTCCGGGAATCTATATATAGTACGTATACACAGTATATTTTTGAGAAAAAGATTTTAGAAAAAGTAAGAATGTTTTTGAGAAAAAGATTTTAGAAAAAGTACTAACTAGCTAGCTATATGTAAACATTAAACACACTGATAATACATCCGGTAAATCTTCTCACAGTGGAATATTCGGCGGTACTTGAGAGCTTAATTCAGGCCAAATTCAAGAAAAATGATGAGACAGGAATTAATAATAATGTGGACATACCCAATCGAACGAGTTTTCAAAGGTAATGTTCCGGGCAACGAAGTCATCACCCTGGATGATGACGGTTCCGCAACCCATGGTGCCTGCACCGATCACCGATGACGGCTGCAACGAAGAAGAGCATATTAAAGTGTAATTGGAGCAGCTAATTACCGAGAGATGCATATATACATATAATGTACTAATTAAATAGTACTCTGACCAGAGGATGCTGGATCTTGGAAGCGGCGTTGTTGTTCCAGGTGAGGACGGTATCATCGGGCCGACTGCCGAGACCGGCGAAAGTGATGAAGTTTTTGGAGGTGGGGATGAAGACTGGCTGCGGATAACGGCCGGCTGCAATATTGATCACGACCCTCTCCTTGTTCTGGAGAGGTACTGCGTCCACCGCGCTCTGCACCGTCTTGTACATCATCCCCTTGCCACCAACTGTAAGAACCTTCACACCCGTCGAACTACCCCCCATATCCTCTCTCTCTCTCTCTCTCTCAATCTCAACAGTACCCAACACAGTACGTACACGCCGACGGGCAATGGAGGCATGCATGTACAGGAGCAACGCTCCTCCTTATATAATGGATGTATATGCATGGTATGATCTTTACATACGTAACTACAAAAGATACAGACATATTAAATGTAACATTGAGAGAGAATATTTTCTTTGTTTGGTCATCAATACAAAAACACAAAAGCGTTCTTGTTATCATTTGACCCGTCAAAATTAGAGTCTTAGGGTCCGTTTGATAACACTTAACAAACCTCTTATGTCTGATTCGGTCAGACATCAGAGTATTTAAGCTGTTTGACAAAACGTCTGAGCTACCTCCTGACCGAACATCTGATCTATGAAAATTCATCTGAGCGGTTCAGTCTTGGCGTACAGCTTTGTTTAGTTCAGACGTTTATTTGCTCCGGCGCTATGTGCACAGACGCTATGTGCGCAGTCATGTACGCGATGATTAAACTTTTTATTTGCTCCGGCGCTACGTGCACAGATACGCTATGTGCACAGACACGTTATGCCTTATGCACATATTTGCTTTAAAAATAAATTTAATTTATTTATAATGAAAATGATTATATAATAAATTAAAATTTTGATATAAACATATGATTTTACAATAAAATTTATTAAAAATTTATTTTATGATTATTACCAAAAAAATTTGTGTCACACAAAATAAATCACTTATATGTTAATAAAATTAAATATTTTTACCACTTATTTAAAAATTAAATTTTAAATTAATAGTTTATTTTTTAAAATTAAACTAAATCAAACTATCACCTTATTTTTTTATTTAGAATATGTTTAAAATATTAAAATTATTTAAGTAAGATATATGTATATTAAAAGGAGAAATAAAAATCTAAACACAATATATCAAATTTTATTAGTAATACAAACTTTATTACCTAACTCATTAATAAAAATATATATCGTTAAATTAGTTTGAGAAAACATATATTTATATATATTTAAATTCATGTATTTCTCATAATGTTCCGTGTAAATATTATATATATTAAATTTGTATATATTTAGCTCTTGTCTAAATAGTACTCATTCTATTAAGTTTTTACTATAATATAATTTTTATAAAAAAAATATTAAAATATATTTTGACTTGTTATATAATAAATTTTAAATGTTACGTTCAAATTTTAAATTTTTTATATTTCTATGAACACGTGCACATGTATTCAAAAGTTTAATGTAAAATTAGTCTAACTAGATGTTGATTTAGATGTTTTATCAAACATACTTATCACTTATATCTTAATAAAATTAAGTACTTTTTTTACCACATGTTAAGATATTAGAGATGAAATTAAGAGGTTAGATTTTCAGATTAAGCCTAATCAAACGCCACCTTAGTCAAAGTAGATCTGAAAGTTCTTTACGCCTTGGAGTGTCACGTGGGTTCCGTGGGGACGTAACTTAGCTCACGTTTATAACGCGACGAAAGCATGGGCTCCGTAAGCGTGATCAGAAAATGAAGCATAGTCTTGGACGTCGGTAGAAGTCAAGGATACGGTAGAATGTGAGGTTGTATTTATCTTTCTTCGTTTTTAGTTTACACGTTTTCTCCTACCGTCGAGATGGAGGTATTTATGGTATAGTCCATTTGGAATTCTATGAGTTACTTAGAAATGTGCAAGAAAATGCAAAAGATTCGAGTTTACCCCGTCGAAGAAAAATCACACTACTCCCTACAGGTATAAATGTATCTTACTGCTTTGCGTCTCTTTTATAGATAACTAATGGATTCTAGCTATTTTCTCTTCCCACCGAGGTAAAGAAAATGTAGCTCCTCTTTGAATTATGTAAATTTATTATCTTTAGTGATTTGATTGTTTATCTTATGAATTTTGGATAATTTTTGCGACACGTGCTACTTGTCAGATTTACACGTTTATTCCTCTCTGAGAGTGTTTAACCACTCCATCAGCTAACTTCTTGTTTCAGAGATAGTTTGGTTTTTCCTTATGATAATGCTAATGGGGTGTTTGGTTGCATGATAATTTTTTGTACACTTTCATGATAAAAAATTATATTAAAATAAAAAGTTAGCCAACTCATGACATAAAATTATCATGTTTGGAGGGATGTGATAACAAAAAAAGAGTAACTATCATTCATGACCAAACAAAGTGGGGGACCACAAGAAAAAAGAAAGAGGTGAGAGCCTCTTTTTTTGTTTAAGAAGAAAATTATTTCAAAACATAAAATTGTCAAGGTTGTCAAACACCTCTTTTAACAAGTTTTTTTACAATTTTTAAAAATTAAAATAAAAACTTTCATTATCATGCAACCAAACACCCCATAAGTTTTATATGTTTCAAAGACATCTACAAATTTTGATATAAAGAAGTTTGGTTAGAGCATCAGCTTCAGTTCGAATTCAAGAAAATATTTAGGTCAAAATGAAGAGAATGTGAAGGCCCTTAATCTATTGCAAAATGAAGAGTTAGAAGAGAAGATGAATTCCCATCAAGTTTTTAAGATACAATTGCTTCTGTGTTTCATATTTTGTTTGCTGATTCTTTTCATTTTCATGAAACAATAGAAGATAAAGGCAATGAGATGTGGTTGAATGTATGCACGAACAGATGAATTGTCTTCAAAAAAAATAGACTTGGGATTTAATTAGGCTTCCCATGCGTAAGAAAGTAATCGACTGTAAATGAGTGTATAGAGAAAAGAGGCTACACTTAAAGGAAATGAATTGATTATTCTAAAACTTTCTCTCTAGAGATAAAACATTTGTGTCATACTAACTATGATAGTTATGTTTGATTTAGAGTAGGAGCAACTTGATGTAAAGACAGCATTTTCATAGTAGCCTTGGCAAATAGAGATCTATATATATATATATTTATATATATATATATATCGCTGTTAGAATGGATTTGTCTAGAAAGATAAAGCCAAATGAGTTTGCAAATTGATTAAGTCTCTATATAGTTTGAGATAGATTCAACATCATTAGTATAAAAGGTTTGACACTTCTATATTTTCACATAGTTATAGTCGAAACAAATATGACAAATTTATGTATTTTTGTTTTCTTAGTTATGGTTATATTATTATACTGATGTTTTATGTTGTTGATATATTTATTGACTTTAAATATAAGTTAGAAATTATCAAGTTGAAACAAGAACTCAATTTGGAGTTTGAGATGTACTAAGTGGTGTTCAAAAAATCCTAGGTATAGAGATCCACATGGATTATGAAGTTGATAAGTTTTAGTTAACCTAGATGTGTTATATTGAAAAGGTTTTGGCTAAATTTAACATGGACAATGCAAAGAAAGTTAACAATTTTAGCTTAATATTTTAAATTGTCATTGCAATAATATTCTTGGTTAGAAAAAGTACATCAAAAAATACTCAAAATTATATATGCTAATGTAGTTGGTTGTTTGATATATGTTATGGTTTACATTACACTAGATTTATCTTAAGCAATTAGTGTAGTTAGCATGTATGTGTCAAATATAGAAAAGAGTATTCTAATGCAATTAAATATATATTGCAATACCTAAAGTGTACACCAATTATTGCCTTATTGTTTTAGAGGAGCACTAATAATGTACTCATGTGGCCTTGATAGGAGGAGATCTACATACCATGAGATACATATTTACTTTAGGTGGAGATTCTATCAGTTAGAAAGCTATGTTACAAGATATATATAATTGCATTATCAACAATGGAAGCTATGTATATATTACTTGGGTGGAAGTTGCTAAAAATAGTTTGGCTCAAAGATTTAGTAAGAGAGATCGATGTTTCTCAAAGGAATATCAATCTGAACTATGCTAATTAGATTGCTATTTGTCTTGCAGAGGATATAGTAGTGTACCATGCATGAACCAAGTATATTGATGTGGTATAACATAAGCTCAAAGAGTTCATTGTAGGTAGAGTTATCTAGCTCATGAAGATTCCAACTCAGGAGAACACGGCAAATTGGAAGGCCCCAAATAGAGGGGGTTAGTTTTAGAGAGAATTTTCTTTTGTTATATCGTAAAAGTTAAATTGCCTTTTTACTTGACTTAATTAAAAGTTAGAAAATGTTATTTTTTGGCTGGTTAAAATAGGACTCCAAGTCTTTTAGGCCTTGAAGAGTTTTTTTATGGGTCAAAAAAAATAGAATATCCATTCATAACATAAAGGAGTACAAATACGATAGTACAACAATATACTTAAAAACAAAAAGACACACGATTGAGCTAAAGATAGTTAAATTTCCATTGGAAATTAAGTCGCAGGGGTCAAGGGGGGAAATGCCCTTTTTGGGGGCTATCAGGGGAGCAAAGTCCCCGAAAAGAAAAAGAGTTATAAAGTTCCCTGAAAGAAAAAGAGTTATATGACCTAGCAACTCGATCAGATCGAGGTCGGACAGGGTTAGGTGACCTGACCAACCAGGTTGCCTGGTCTCTTGACCTAATGATGGTCTCGCAACCCCACGTTGGGCCGCCACAAGGTCGCCCCGACTGGAGAAGATTGGGCTAGTTGACCTGGATTTCGACCAGGTTCTCGACTAGGTCCGACCTCTAGGCAACCTAGCTTTCCATGAATGTGATAACATATTATCATCCACTTTTCAATTGCAATACATAATGGTAGGTATTTGAGAAAAAAATAAATTATTAGGTTTGAGGTAATCCTAATTGGAATAGAAATATATCAATTAATAACATATTTCAATGTTTAATTCTAAAAAAATTGTCAATTTATTTTTTTGTCTTAACACTAATCACATCTATGTTTTAGTCCTAATGTTACTCCCACTATTTTTTTTGTTCTTTCCATCACAAACCTTTTCTTATACCCAAAGTACCCTTCACCTCTATCTCCTTTCATTCACACCCCATCAACTCTCTTTCACGCAATCTCCCTTTTCCCATCTCTCGAATAGGGTTTTGACGGTGTAATCTCCCGCCATAGCTACCCTCCACCCCATCTCCTCTCTTTCATGCTCTTCCCCTCTCCCCATCTTTAAAATACGGTTTCGACGGTGCTCTCCCCCTGATAGTGGTGCTCTCTATCGGTTACGTGGATTTAGATTACACTTGTGATATGGACAAAAAGAGATCCTTGATGAGATGTATATTAACTCTCTTTGGTTGTGCTATCAACTGGAAAGCTATCTTGCAATTTAATGTGGCTTTGTCAACAACAGAAGCTAAGTATATGGCAATGATAGAAGGAATAAAAGAAGTTATATGGATGAGAGATTTGGTTAATGGCTAGGTCAAGTACAAGATTTGACTTCATTGTAAAGTGACAAACAGAGTGTTATAAATCTAAATAAAATGTAGACGTACCACAAGAGGACCTAACATATAGATGTTAGGTATCACTTTATTCATGATGTGATTTCACTGTTATTTGCTGTGTAAAAGGTGCATACAACAGATTACCCGGCAAACATGTTGACAAAGCCTATTTCAATAAAGAAGTTTAGGCATTGCCTAACTTGATTGGCTTACAGAGAACATGAGGCTAGGGTGGGCATTATTTGATTCAAACCAAAAAACCAAATTGAACCGATGGCTTTGGTTAGGTTCAGGTCGAGTTGGGGGCATGGGTAAACGGTTTGTCAAACCTCAAACCAAACTGAACTATTTAAGTTAAACAATTTGGTTCAATTTGTCTTCACGTGTTGACCGAACCAACCTGTTAAATAGAATGTCTACAATACCCCATTATTCTTTTCATCTTTGCTTTATTATCTTGGGTAATAAATCAAAATATACAAGGGTAAAAGTGATAGAAAAGAAACCTAAATTTTAACCCTCTTCTCTTCCTGTCTATGTCTATGCAACTACGCCTCAATGCCCTTGTCCTCGATTGCCAAATCTAAAATCCCCCGATGGTTGGCGCTCACATTGTCACGACCCGGATTTTTAACATGCACAGCGGAAGATAATCCGGCGACGTAACGGGAAAGGATATCGGTCTGGAACCAAATAAGACTAAAATCACAATCCAATTAAATAATTCCATACTTTACAACATATTAACACCATAAACAAACATCTATCTAAACAAATTAAATACCAACATTGAATGAGAAATCCACTAGTTCCTCGGACTCCAAAACACCACTACGCTTCTGCTGCGCTAAACCTGCACTCCTGAAAATATTAACAACGGAAGGGGTGAGTCACAACAGACCCAGTAGGACTTACACCCGAACTACCCCTTTATAATAATGATTCTAGTGGTATATAATACATAATAGCCTAAAAATCAGATTTAATACATAGCTCTTAACTAATTATATATCTTTAATTAATTGATTACAAGATCATTCTACTATCCCCACATGATAACTAGACTCTATATGCATTAAAAACCAACATAACCTACACATTAAACCACTCTAAGTATGCCCAGAACACATAGACCTGACATAAAACCAATGACACATCTATAACATACCATCTATGCCAATCTACACAACTAGACACCTGTCTGAGTAAATAACCATGCTCCATCTGATAAAATGTAGTCACATCACAAAACTAGCACGGATTTACCATATAGTAGGAAGTAACATATAGTAACTAAATCCCATAGTACCCCTAGGGGGGAGTACTTAGGATGAACCGCGATATACTGGGGATCGAAGGATGCTCCAGATTCAACTAACCTCCGCTGCCCACGGGACACTAATTTAGTCTGGTGAAGTACATTTCCATCACAATGCAGCTCACTGCACTAACCACATTCCACACCATGCAAGCATTTAATTAACTCAGACAGTAAAACAGGAACATTCAATTGGCAATCAAACATGAAATACATAGATGAACACTCATGGTTCTATGCACCACATATTTGCATACCACACCACAGTCTAACATGAACTAATGCATATACATGGGATCATGCAATTTACAACCTAAACATGACAATTACATGCTTAAACAGAACCATCTATCTAATAAAAGAAAATAAACTAAATTCTAACCACATTATGCCTAAACTTCACATCGGCTTTTTATCAAATCGGAATATACATGATTAAGGTTATCGTGATGCAAAACATACTAAACTAGCTAGATTAAACATATACAACCTATCATGATGTCCAGCATACTTGAATAACCGAATTAATCTAAGCATGCACGATCTAGACAAATTAATCTAACTCTAACTAAACATGCTAATAAAACCAAAATAGCCCATTAACTACAATATTCTAATCCTGGTAATCTAAACATGATTATTACGATTTAATCAAAATATTAGAGTGCTAAGGATAGCCGAGACGCCTACCTTGACGGCAACGGCGAACGGCGCACGGAATTCCAAGGAGATTGAATTTGGCGACGAGACTGCCGCGGTTGCGTCGGCGACGGAAAACTGAGCCGGGTAGGTGGTTTCAAAAACTGCCGGTAGAAGAAGAATAATGAACTAGGGATTTTAATAGAAGATGATAGGATAAAGGGCGATAGGAGAGAGGATGGGAGTACCGCGCGGGAGAAAGAGGGGCGGCGCACGGCGGTGGCGCAGGTGGGCGCACGGCGGAGGGCCGCGCGGGCGGTGCTCGGCAGGCGCAGGCGGCGCACGGGCTGCGGTCTCGCGGCGGGTCCACGGCGGACGGCGGCCTGGCGGGGAGGGGCGGTGACGCGGCGTCGGCGGTGCCACGCGGCGGGCGGCGTCGCGAGGCGGGACGGCAGGGGCGGCTGACGCGGCGGCGTCACCCGGTGGGCGGGTCAACGGCGACGACGCGGCGGTCGCGCGGGGCTCGGGCGGCGACGGGGTTGGCGCGTGGGCGGCGTCCGGCCCGAGGCGGTACGAGGAGGCGGAGGACCGAGGCGGCGGGCGGCTTCTCGCGGACACGCGGGCGCCGTCGGGCGGCGGAGACGGCGGCGCTGGCAGGACCCGCGCGCAGAAGAGGGGAGGCGGGGCTGCAGGCGGCGCAACCGAGGAGGGGAAAAAGAGGAGGGAAAATAGGGTTTTCTCGTGGGGAAGAAAGCGGCGCGGGGAGGGTTCGTACGGGGGAGGGTTTCTCCGGGGGGAGGAAAAAGGTGATTAAATAGGGGGAGGAGGGAAATATAATATTAAATAATATTAACTATTTTTTTTAATTAAAAATACGGGGTATTACACACATTGCTCATCTTCATCTAATCTCTCTAGTCTATCCATCTCTGTCCGTCTGCATCTGTGTCTCTTCCTCCCGTCTTCCTGTTTGGCTGTCTTCATGTGTACCGTGTGCGTCTGCATCTCTCCCTCTCAATGTCACAACGGCGCACAGCGGCACAACATAGTGAGTGCCTACCAATGTCTCTCCCTCTTGACTCTCTCCCTCCTAGTGTCTCATGGCACTGAGCGCCTTTCCTCTGTTTGGACCAGCAGCCGCCAGCCCGCAGTACAACACATCACAGGCCGGCCAGCTAGCGTTGGCATCACACAATTGAGCGCCGCACTCCAAGTTTTCTGTCTTTGTCTCCCAGTAGTTGGCCTGCGCCACAAGTCTTCAACAATGCAGCAGCCTGCTCGTGCCCAACCTCCCAGCGCCCTACACCGGCATACCCATTCAACTATCCAACTAACTAGCAGGCCCCATCCGTGCGGCTCAAGGTGTGAAGGTGACATTATTTTTCTATGTCATTTGGCCCATTTTCATTGCATTTTTTAGATGGGGACAAGGCCGACAAGCTGAATTTTGACTTACTTTGCTTATCTTATTTTAGAGAAGATTGATTGAGAGTTTTAAACATTGTTTGATTTGCAGGTTTGCTTGATTTAGATTGTCATTGATTTACTTTGTTGGATCATTTATGAATTAATTAGCAATTGATGGATCCCTTCTATCTTATGGTTATTGAGTTACCTACACAAGCTCTGTTTGGTTTTATTTTAAATTTTGCTTCAAGATAAAATTTGTTAGTGCACAAGTTTTATTAGAGAGCAATTTGAATTTTGTTTTAAAAAAGTTATGTTTACAAATTATCTATTTAATATCAAAAAGGGCCCATTAAATAAACTAGAGCATGCCAATTAAAGACCCAAATCGCAGACCAATTCAGATTGAAGATTTTATGATTTGATTCAGTTCGGTTTCAAGACTCAGCATGACTTGGTTTGGTTTCTAAAAAATGCTCACTAAAACAAATCAAACCAAACCATACCCACCCCTACATGAGACATGCTTAGTAGGGCATTGTAAGATACAATGATCATTTGAAACTTGGTAATGAACATGAGACTTGTGAAGATGAGCCAAGAGGAAAATTTTTATGAGCAACCTATCTTCAACTTGCATACAAAGACGTGGGCATCACGTCTTCATAAAATTCATTTCGGCATAAGGCATAGAAAGACATGTATGTAGAGGATTGCAATGTCAATGGACTTCAACGTAGACAACTTCGCCAAGGACTCTATGTAATATCTGGTTAAAAATATATATTTTTTCTTTTCTTCACCGCCTCTGCCACCATTTCTCCCCCCTCCAGGAAACTTCCCCTTCCCCCTATTGTCGCACCGCCTTTTCCTTCGTCGCCTTCATCACCTCCACCTCTGATTCTCCCTGGGTCTCCCTCTCTCTCCCTCCCATTCTCTCTTCCCTCTCCCCCTCTGTTTCATCTTCCCACCCTCTCGTCGTCCGTCGTGCGTTGCTGGCGCAGCCGCTGGCCATGGCCAGTTATGCCGCTGCTAGGTGCGGTTCCATGTGCTAGCCCCCTGCCTTGTCGACCCCGCTCTCTCTTTCTCTCTCCCTCTCTCTCCTCGGCTCGCTCTTTCTCTCTCTCCCCTCCTCGTTCGTCGTCGCCTTGCTACCTCTCTCTCTTTTCTCTTCGGTCTCACCGTCGTCTTCCCTCATCGCCATCATCGCCGATGCTACAACACCTATGGCTGCCTCTGGTTTTCGTCCGCCCCCTACTCTTACACTCTCTTTCTCTCTATTTTCAGGCCACCCGCACGCATGCTCCCGCCCGCGAGCGTACGGCCGTGATAGAAATGTCTACTCTACAAGTCAATCATATATGATATGATTTTACATTTCTTATGATAACTTATTCAGTGTTACTGGCATTTTCTTCATTAGTTGCATTATCTAGATGCGTCTATCGTAATGAAGTCCTAGGTTGCATGCAATGATAATTGAATCATGATGAGATCATAATAATGAGATCAATCATATAGAAGTATGTACTCTAATTGTTCTTAGTCATAGGATCCTCGAGACAGGACATCAAGGATCCGGTAAGACTAGTGTATATGATATCTTATCATATAATGAGGATGACCGATCTCATTTTTCATCAGTGTGGGGACATTAATATACATGTACATGTGCTCATTAGATGAATGAGTTCATTGAACTGACCATTATAGAAACCCTGAATGGTATCTTACCAAACTGTTGATTAGGGTATTCTATCATCACGATTGCACGGTTGGATCTTTGACTTGAGTTGCCAAAGATGTCTTGTCGGGCGTACCATGTACTTAGACTATTGACTTATGGATCACTTAGTATTGTGGTCATGTAAAGTTAATGAATTGGGTATATGGGAAACCTGATGGAGGCAATTGAGCGGACAATAAAAGATCGTTCACTCTCAGTAGGAGAGAGAGAACGTCCTATGGATAGTACTTTAAATCCTTGGCCAAGGTAGATAGGATAATTGGAAAAGGGTTTTCCAAGTGATTCAATTATGAGTACAAGATTCCATAATGTCGGTATATTTAGGAGTTGACAGTCAATGCCGTACTCCTATCCAACCAAGACATTGGATGGACGAAGATTTATATCCGTGTGGTAACCGATGATGGAAAGGCTCTTTGGAGAGGAGTTTATCCCTGAAGCCGTTTGGGATCATAGGATGTGGCTTGTACCCTTTATGATCGGTAGGCCGTTAAATCTATTATGAGATAATAGATTTAATTTAAAGAAGTTGTTCTTTTAATTAGGCCTCAACCAAATGAGCTATTAGGCCTAGTAGGTCACACACATAAGAGCTAATCCATAAGTTTGGGGGCAAGGGTGTAAATATCAAGAAAGGAGGGGTTTTTGTGAAAACTCCAAATTCTCTATATAATAGCGAATTGAGCATGAGCCCCACAAGCCAAGGCTGCAAAATTTCGTCCCTACCTCTCTCCTTCACGTTTTCCTATGCTGGAGGCCGTCGAGAGTCGATGGGACTTCATCCGAAGCGAGTCGGAAGGTCCGACGCGAAGGAGAACCCGACTATGGAGGCGGCTCGTGTGGATACGACTAGAGGCCGCACACTTGAGTGGCTGAATGAGCGTGAAAATGTTCAAACTTCTCCGGTCTTTAGGGATTATTTGAATCTCACAAAGGTACGTGTTCGAAACTATTTCGAATATCGGTTTTGGCAACGTTGTTCGGTTTCGATCGAGACCAAGACTATGATATACGAGGAATTGAAATTTTTTCGTTGCGTCAATCTAATTGTACTGATTCCCAACAGTGGTATCAGAGCCAGGTTGAAGTCTCGTTCGATTCCGATGTCGTTTCGACGTCGTTTCATATATTTCATGTTTTCCTAAATCTATACAAATGCCCATCTTGACGGAGTAACCATAAATCATATGGGATACATTTTGGAGATTGGTTGATTCTAGATGAATCTCGTGACAAAGGGCTTTCTAACGCCTAACACCACAAACCGTTCGAATTTTGGACCACCGGAGAGTCCGGTAGAGGGTCTGAAAGATGGTGATTTCGTTTTACGGAATTCACCGGTTAGATTTGGAGATTTCTTAATATCTTCTTCCATGGCGACATTTTATGTCTTATGGATGACTTAGAAGATAGGTAATATGATTACCAAGAGTTTTTCATCGTTCTTTAGCTTCGAATGGCACCGTCCGAGGTCGATTGAGAGATTTTCCAATGAGGAGAAGTTCTAGGGCCAGAGGCGTTTCTTTCCTATTTTCCCATTGATTGGGATTTTTTCATGGAAAGAAAATGGTAATTTTAGATTCCTTGTTTGATTTGGAATCGAAACACTATTTTTGGCTATTTTTTAGAGATCGAAATGTTCAAATTTTGGAAGGTCCTAAAAATCCTCTTCCGCGGTTATTGTTCACGCCTTATCGGGCGGGGAAGACGGGATAGTCCGGACCCGATAGTCGGATCCAGCGCTCGTCAATGCGGTTTGACCACGGTTGCTGCGCGTTGTTAGCGCGCGCGCAGGGCGCGTGCCATTTAAACAAAAAAATATTTAAACAGGCGGCACAGTCGGCACGGATGAGGGGCGGCGCAATGCGCCAAGGCCATTTTAATTGATTTAAAAAAATTTTAAATCAATAGAAAATCCGAAAATTGCCATAAAAATTTCAGAAAATTTGTGAAAAATTATGTAATATCATATAATAGATTATTAAAGTGTTTTATGATATTTTATGTGGTTTTGAGCCCAATTGTCATATATTCATTCATTTTTAAGTTTTTAAAATTGTTTTATTGACTTAACTTGAGAAATTAATGTCTAAATTAATTTTGTAAAATATGATTTTTCAGAATGATGATTAGGACATTGATTTGGCACTTTGTATAGTTTTGGAAATACATATATTGTCCAAATTGTTTGGACTTGCTTGTTTATGTCACATAAATTGTTTATATGTTATTTCATGTTATTTACTTCATGAATAATTCGACAAGCATGAAATTGAGAATTTCAAAACTTATGATGTATATTTTTATGATATAACAGCTATATCATATTGTTACCACGTATTCGCACTTTGTTCATGTGATGACATGTATGTGTGAATATTTGGATGATCATAGACTAAGTGTATGTCATGTGATGATGCTTGTTTGAAGTTAGCATGTAATTAAGGGCCTGCGTGCCTAATCTTCTCTTTTATCAATTCTGATTGTATATTCTACCTCCCTCTAAAAATGTACTCCCCTTGATTAAGATCAAGGTTTCTTATTGATTAATGTACATTTATGGGTCTACGTACCCTTAATGCTCTTGTATTGACAAGATGACCGATCGAGGTGGAGGAGAGAGCGAGATGCAAGGAGAAGGGTTCTTCAACGCATAATGGTTTGTCAACACTGGCATAGGATGCTGAATCCTTTAATGCATACCGATCTGGCTCCGGTCATGCATCAATGGGATGAAAGTTCATGATCATCTATTTAAATTTTGCATAGTTGATATGTATGTCTGTGCTAGATACCTTAGATATATGGTATTCAAAGGTATTCATATTTATATGTAGCACATACTATGATGAGACTAAAATAAAAAACCCTCCTCGTTTAAATTAGGTTGATAAGCATGGGACATTAAGAATGACCCACGTAGCCTTCCGTTGTTATGGTCTCGATGAGTCAATCTTAGATTGGGTGAGTTTGTTGTGTTTCCCACAAGGCTCACTCAGCAAGGGATTGGTGATCATGTCCAAGGCTTAAATCCGAACCTTGGGGTGGACCATTGGCATGGCCTTGTTGTGTTTCCCACAAGGGCTGTGTTGAGAATCCATACTCATAACGTAACAAGCGGATTTGACCTAACTAGAGTATATGACTTGTTGTGTTTCCCACAAGGTCATGACTCTAGAGGCTAAATGACTAAGAGTTGCAAGAGTTGCAATTGGCAAAAGTTGCCTACCTATTAAGTATGGGATGACTTGTTGTGTTTTCCACTAGGTTATCACCATAAGGTTAATAGGATCTCAGTCCCCACTAGGATATCATCGTGTTATCCCGTCTTTGCATAGTGAGGGTTATGCAAATTCGTCGAAATTAGTGGGAGCATAAATTAGGATAAAAGACCATATCTTAATTTACATTGAATGTCTACAATATTTTCAAATAAAATCATATCTCCGTTATAGAATTAGATTCTTAACCATCAGTTATCTTACTTACTAGAAGTCATTAGGCTCATTTATATTAACTTCCTTGACTGGTTTAGAATCATGAGAAGTGTTCTCATAGTTGACCATGTAACTAACGTACTTGGGAAGTGGGTACCTACTAATCATCTAATGTAGTATGAGAAGATGAGATCTTCATCTCATCAGAAAGATGTATTTTTTGCCTTACACTAAATGTTAGTCTCTATATAAAGCTTAGAGGCAACATGGACAGATGGATATGAGATCTATCATGACTTATAATGATGAGCAAATTTAAGGCAAGATTAAAATAACAATACATCTTTAATACTTCTTGTTGGTAAGACCAATGAAAAGAAGTGAGATCATTAGATGAGAAAATGAAGGCATAGATAAAAGTCAAGAAGTTGGTCGAGGATATTAAACCTAAATAAGACATAGGATTGCTCTTCTACTATCATGATGATGATTGGTGGAAAGTATATTGAATATATATATATTGCAAAGAAGGAGCTTGAGAAGCTTTTGGCATCTCAGTCATTGACTTACTTGTCATACACATATACACATCAAGTATAAGATACTATTTGTGTATATTATAGTATAAGATACTAAACATATGTCTTATAGTATTAGATACCAGATATGTGTATCTTGTATAAGATACTAGATATACATATCATCTATAAGATGTTATATATGCATTTATTTGTATGACATACTAAATATGCATCTTATATCTACAAAGGTTGCAGATAATGACAAGTAAATGAAGGCTTGACGTATAAAGATTAACCTACATATACAAATGGTGCAAGAATTGTATCATTGATAGTGGGAGGTACAAATCTTTAGTAGCCTTTTGGGGTGTTTTTATGATGAAGATTGTTGGTTTTATCCTTGTATATGAACATTATCAATATTTCCTACTTGAATAAATATTGATTTATCTTGAGTTATGGAAATGATAATTGTTCTAAGATTATGAATGGCAAAATGTTTGCTAGTGGGAGCTTAGTAAATAATTTACTCATATAAGATATGAAAGCTCTCATGGTATGTGTGAATACTCCTTGTAGGAGGAAATGGGTTGATATAGATCAATCTATTTCTTTAACTTAATATAGACATGGTCATATCAATGAGAAAAGACTTAAGGAGTTCCATATAGATGGAAACACGAAGGCAAATGATTTTGAATCATTAACCAAATATGAGTCTTATCTCATTGAAAAATGACTATCTCTCCATTTACTAGAAATGGAGGGTAGACCAAGGAGTTATTAGAACTCGTATATTTGGATGTGTGTTGGTCTGTGTCTATTAAGGCTAAAGATGGACATTCTTACTTCATCTTTAATAGATAATTTCTCTAGGCATAGATATGTGTGCTTGTGAAGTGCAAATATGAGACTTTGAGAAATTGTCTAAGATTAAAAATGAAGCAAAGAATAAATAGAAAGAGTATTAGAGATTTTTGATTAGATCAAGGAGTGAAATACTCAAATACTAGATTCACACATCATTTGAAGGATAATTCAACTTCGTCTTAATGGACATCTCCCTATAACCCTTAGCTTACTTGAGTAGTAGAAACAAGGGTGATTGTGTCATGTGTGACATGACACAAGTAATGACAACTTTTGAAAAATATTCCTTGTTTATTTAGGGCTAAGCACTCAATATAACCACTTTGTGTTGGTACCTTCTAATTTATTCTGATTATTTCATATATGATAAGGAAAAAGTGGTTATCTCTTGATCTTAAGCTAGTTAAGATTTCGGATTGTTCGACCATGATGAAGATCTGTAACCCATAATAATTAGAATATAAGATAGAAGTGTAGACTTGTGGGAAATCCTAAGAAAACTTCAAGATATTTAAATATACCACTTTATGAGATAAAGGGTATGTGTTTCTCAATTTTCTGTATTCCTAGATGAAGAGTTCCTCTTTAAGAAAAATAGTGGTAGCAAGAAATTTCTAGAATGTGTTCCAGACCCACAACCCAAAGACACTTCTATTAAGGTACTGATTAATAATAGCACACATCATAGGTCTTCAATTGTGCGCATTCAATCTTGTAGATGTGTGAGTCATATCTTTGATGGAAGAATATATGCACAATAAATTGAGGATGTTGATCCAAAGACCTATGAAAGGCAATATGAGATATTGATTCTAAAATAGGAGAAGACAATAAAATCTATAATAATATCCATCTATTTTAGCCAAGTTCAGAACTTGATAAATCCACCTAAGGGTAAAGTACCCATTAGGTGTAAAGGAAAATGATAAGATGGATAGGAGTGAATTTGAAGGTGAGGCCTTCAAGGCATGGATGATTAAAAAGACATCATCTAAGTTAAAGAGTTGACTATGATGATATCTTTTAACCATTGCCATAATTCAATCCATTTAGATTTTATCGGTACACACTATGACTATGAGATATGTCAATTAGGATGTTAAGATAATATTTATCCAATGGTGAAATTTTAGGGGAGGTGTATATGATACAACCTCCGTTGTATATGATACAACTTGAGGGATGTGAGTCCCAAAACATCCAAAGAATGTGTACACGTTGGTAATGTCCATTCATGGACTACAATAACATTCTCAACCTTAGAATATAAGATTTGATAAGATTGAATCTTATGACTTCATTTGGAATGAAGAAGAACCTTGTGTACATAAAATTGCTAGTGGGTGTGCTATTGTATTCTAGACATTTTATATTGATGGCATACTACTCATTATGAATAATGTAGGCATATTATCATCCATGAAGCCTAACTATAAAATGAATCCTCCATAATTATTCTGGAAGAAGCTTCCTAAGGATTTAGGTCTATGAAGATAGATCTAAAAGGGATGCTTGGCTTGACCCATTTGTTGTACATAGACACCATGTCAAAGGGTTTGACATGAAAACTCCTATAGAGGTGCCTTGCCCATAAGATATGGAGTTTATCATGTATACTATGTACATAGCCTAATGTGATGAGTACTTTAAGTGTTATGAGTAATCATCAGGCAAATCCAAGTGAGAGTCACTGGATAGTTGAGAAGTATATCCTTAAATATTTGAGAAGTACCAAGGATGCATTTTGAGTATGGAGGATAGGATTGGAAGTTTGAGTTAGACTTAAGCTTCAAGTTACATATGACTGGTAGTTAGGGTACATGTTTACCAAGATGGTGGTGCGAGGAGCTAGAAAAGTTCCATGCTATAGACACTGTAGATTTTACAAATTATAATTGCTGCCGACTGCTCAAGAAGTAGTCTAGATGAAGGAGTTCATCTTATTTTAAGGAGTTGTCCGTAATATCTCTGATCATGTACCATTTTTTTATGAAAATGATGGATCATTACTTTTGTAGTGGAGCCTTTGTCTCATCAAAAGTTTAAACACTTCTGTGGCAATACTACATGTTCAGAGTGGCTGCAACTCGAGGAGATATAATTAAAGATAGAGTATCTTAAACTATAAACATTACAGATCCACTAACTAAGGCCCTGACTCAAAGAGTGTTTGAGGGTCACCTTGGGCTGATAGAGATTAGACATGTGGGTGATTGGCTTTAGTGCAAGTGGGAGATTGATAGAAATGTATGTCCTACAAGTCAATCATATGTGATATGATTTTACATTTCTAGTAATATCTTATTCAGTATAAATGGCATAATCTTCATTACTTGCACTATCTAGATGCGTCTATCATAATGAAGTCCTAGGTTGCATGCAATAATGATTGAATCATGATAAGATCATGATAATGAGATCAATCATCTAGAAGCATGTACTCTAAATGTTCCTAGTCGTAGAATCCTCAAGACGGGACATCAAGGATCCGATAAGACTAGTGTATATGATATCTTCTCATATAATGAGAATGACCGATCTCATTGGTTATCAATGTGGGGACACTGATATACATATACAGGTGCTCATTAGATGAATGAGTTCACTGAACTGACCAGTATAGAATCCCTGAATGGTATCTTACCAAACTGTCGATCAAGGTATTCTATCATCACGGTTGCACTGTTGGATCTTTGACCTGAGTCACCAAAGGTGTCTTGCCAGGCATCCCATGTACTTTGACTATTGACTTATGGATCACTCAGTATTGTGGTCATGTATAGTTAATGGATTGGGTATATGGGAAACCCGGTGGAGGCAATTAAGCGGACAATAGGGGATCGTTCACTCTCGGTAGGAGAGAGAGAACGTCCTATGGATAGTACTCTAAATCCTTGGCCAAGATAGATAGGATAATTAGAAAAGAGTTTTTCAATTGATCCAATTACGAGTACAAGATTCCATAGTGTCGGTATATTTAGGAGTTGACAGTCAATGCCGTACTCCTATCTAACCGAGATATTGGATGGATGAAGATTTATATCCGTGTGGTAACCAATGATGGAAAGGCACTTTGGAGAGGAGTTTATCCCCGAAGCCGTTTGGGATCATAGGATGTGGCTTGTACCCTTTATGATTGGTAGGCCGTTAAATCTATTATGAGATAATAGATTTAATTTAAAAGAAGTTGTTCTTTTAATTAGGCCTCAACCAACTGAGCTATTGGGCCTAGTAGGTCACATATATAAGAGCTAATCCATAAGTTTGGGGGCAAGGGTGTAAATATAGAGAAAGGAGGGGTTTTGTGAAAAACTCCAAATTCTCTATATAATAGCGAATTGAACATGATCCCCACAAGCCAAGGCTGCAAAATTCATCCCTACCTCTCTCCTTCACATTTTCCTATGCTGGAGGCCGTCGAGAGTCAATGGGACTTCATCCGGGGCGAGTCGGAAGGTCCGACGCGAAGGAGAACCCGACTATGGAGGCGGCTCGTGTGGATACGACTAGAGGCCGCACACTTGAGTGGCTGAACGAGCGTGAAAATGCTCGATCTTCTCTAGTCTTTAGGAATTATTTGAATCCCACAAAGGTACGTGTTCGAAACTGTTTCGAATACCAATTTTGGCAACGTTGTTCGATTTCGATTGAGACGAAAACTATGATATACGAGGAATCGAAATTTTTCCACTGCGCCAATATGATTGGACCGATTCCCAACAGATAGGATAATTGGAAAAAGGGTTTTCAAATTGATCCAATTACGAGAACATGATTCCATAGTGTCGGTATATTTAAGAGTTGACAGTCAATGCCATACTCCTATCCGATGAGGACATTGAATGGACGAAGATTTATATTTTTGTGGTAACCGATGATAGAAAAGCTCTTTGGAGAGGAGTTTATCCCCGAAGCCGTTTGGGATCATAGGATATGGCTTGTACCTTTCATGATCAGTAGGCCGTTATCTATTATGAGATAATAAATTTAATTTAAAAAAAGTTGTTCTTTTAAGTAGGCCTCAACCAAATGAGTTATTGGGCCTAGTAGGTCACACACATAAGAGCTAATCTAGTTTTGGAGCAAAGGTGTAAATATAGAGAGCGTAGGGGTTTTTGTGAAAAACTCCTAATTCTCTATATAATAGTGAATTGAGCATGAGCCCCACAAGTCAAAGTTGAAAAATTCATTACTACCTCTCTCTTTCATGTTTTCTCATGCTGGAGGCCATCGAGAGTCGATGGGACTTCATCTGGGGCGAGTCAGAAGGTCCAACACGAAGGAGAACCCAACTATGGAGGTAGCTCGTTTGGATACGACTATAGGTCGCACACTTAAGTGGCTGAACGAGCGTAAGAACTCTTGATATTCTCTAATATTTAGAGATTATTTGAATCTCTTAAAGGTATGTGTTCGAAATCGTTTCGAATACCAGTTTTAGCGACGTCATTCGGTTCTGATCCAGACCAAGACAATGATATACGAGGAATCAAATATTTTCTACTGTGCCAATCTAACTGGACCAATTCTTTACAGTGGTATCAGATCCCGGTTGAAGTCTTGTGTGAATCCGATATCGTTTCGATGTCGTTTCATATATTTCATGTTTTCTCGAATCCATACAAACATTTATTATTACGGAGCAACCATAAATTGTATGGGACACATTTTTTAGATTTGTTTCTTTTAAATGAATCTCGTGACAAAGGACTTTCCAACGCCGCAAACCATTTGAATTTTGGATCACCAGAGAGTCCAGTAGAGGGTCTGAAAGATGGTGATTTTGTTTTACGGAATTCACCAGTTCAATTTGGGAATTTCTTGAGATCTTCTTCCATGGAGACATTTGATGTCTTATGAATAACTTAGAAGATAGGCAATATGATTACGAAGAGTATCCCATCATTCTTTGGCTTCGAACGGCGTTGTCGGAGGTCGATTGAGCATTTTTTCGGTGAGGAGAAGCTCTAGGGCTGGCCGTGGTTCTTTCCTATTTTCCCATTGATTGATATTTTTTCGTGGAAATAAAATGGCATTTTTTTATTCCTTGTTCAATTTAGAATCGATCTACAATTTTTTTGGGATATTTTGGAACCAGGAATATCTAGTTTTAAGAAGGTCTTAAAAAGTCCTTTTCGCGGTTACTATTAATCCTTATCGGGTGGAGAAGACAGGAACCTCGAGACCCGATAGCTGGATCCATGCTGGTCAACGCGGTTTGACAGCACTAGCTGCGCTTACGTGGTTTGACCGCGGGTACCGCGCACGGTTGGTGCGCCGCGCACTGCACACGCGCTTAACTTAAAAAAAAATTTGTTTGAACCGCCGCGTGAGCGGCAGCTCGTGGGTGCACACGCCCACGGCGCGTGGGACAGTGTCGTGCACCGGTGCCTGCGGTGCACAAGTGGCACATCAAAAACCCGGATGGGACAACGCAATGCACCCGGATCTTTAAATTTTGATTTAAAATTGTTTTAAATAAAATTAAAAATTAAAAATGCCATAAAAATTTTATACATTTTTTATAAAATTATGGAATATCATATAATATATTATAAAAGTGTTTGATGATATTTTATGTGATTTTTAGCCCTATTGTCATAGATTCATTCATTGTTAACTTTTTAAATATGTTTTAATTACTTAACTTGTGAAATTAATGTCTAAATTAATTTTGTAAAATGTGATTTTTCTATAATTATGATTTGGACATTGATTTGGTATTTTGTATACTTTTGGGAATACATGTATTGTCTAAATTGTTTGTAGTTGCTTGTTTATATCATATAAATTGTTTATATGTTATTTCTTGTTATTTACTTCATGAATAATTCAACAAGTATGAAATTGAGAATTTCAAAACATTTGATGTATATTTTTATGTTATAATAGGTATATCATATTATTACCATGTATTTGCACTATGTTCATGTGATGGTACGTATGTGTGAATGCTTGGATGATCATGGACTAGATGTATGTCATATGATGATGCTTGTTTGATGTTGACATGTAATTAAGGGCCTATGTGCCTAATATTCTCTCCTATAAATTCTGATTGTATATTCTAAATCTCTCTAAGAATGTACTCCCCTTGATTAAAATCAAAGTTTCTTATTTAATTAATATACATTTATGGGTCTGCATACCCTTAATATTCTTGTAATCACAAGAAGACCGATCGAGGTGGAGGAGAGAGCGAGATGCAAGGAGAAGAGTTCTTCAAGGTATGATGATGTGTCAACACTGACATAGGATGTTGAATCCTTTAATTCATACCGATCTGGCTCTGGTCATGCATTAATGAGATGAAAGTCCATGATCATCTATTTAAATTTTGTATATTTGATATGTATGTGTATGTGCTACTTACCTTAGATATATGGTATTCAAAGGTATTCATATATATATATGTAGTACATACTATGATGAGACTAAAATAAAAACCCCTCCTCATTTGAATTAGGATGATAAGCGTGGGACATTAAGAATGACCCACGTAGCCTTTCGCTGTTATGGTCTCGATGAGCCAATCTTAGATTGGGTGAGTTTGTTGTGTTTCCCACAAGGCTCACTCAGCAAGGGATTGGTGATCATGGCCAAGGCTTAAAGCTGAATCTTGGGGTGGACCATTGGCATGGCCTTGTTGTGTTTCCCACAAGGGCTGTGTTGAGAATCCATACTCATAACGTAACAAGCAGATTTGACCTAACTAGAGTACATGACTTGTTGTGTTTCCCACAAGGTCATGACTCTAGGCTAAATGACTAAGAGCTGCAAGAGTTGCAATTGGCAAAAATTGCCTACCTATTAAGTATGGGATAACTTGTTGTGTTTTCCACAAGGTTGCAACCATATGGTTAATAGGATCTCAATCCCCACTAGGATATCATCGTGTTATCCCGTCTTTGCATAGTGAGGGTTATGCAAATTTGTCGAAATTAGTGGGAGCATAAATTAGGATAAAAGACCATATCTTAATTTACTTTGAATGTTTGCAATATTTTTCAAATAGAATCATATCTCTATTGTAGAATTAAATTCTTAACCACCAGTTATCTTGCATACTTAAAGTCATTAGGCTCATTTATATTAACTTTCTTGACTGGTTTAGAATCATGAGAAGTGTTCTTATGGTTGACCATGTAACTAACCTACTTGGGAAGTGGGTACCTACTAATCATCTAATGTAGTAAGAGAAGAAGAGATTTTCATCTTATTAGAAAGATGTATTATTTGCCTTACACTAAATGTTAGTCTCTATATGAAGTTTAGAAGCAACATGGATAGATGAATATGAGATTTATCATGGCTCATGGTGATGAGAAAATTTAAGGCAAGATTAAAATAACAATACATCTTCAATACTTCTTGTTAGTAAGACCAATGAAAAGAAGTGAAATCATTAGATGAGAAAATGAAGCCATAGTTAATAGTCAAGAAGTTGGTCAAGAATATTAAGCCCAAATAAGACATAGGATTTCTCTTCTACTATCATAATGATGATTGGTGGAAAGTATATTGAATTTATATTGCAAAGGAGGAGCTTGAGAAGTTTATGGCATCTCAGTCATTGACTTACTTGTCATACACATATACACATCAAGTATAAGATACGATTTGTGTATATCATAGTATAAGATACTAAACATATGTCTTATGGTATTAGATACCAGATGTGTATATCTTGTATGAGATATTATATATATATATATATATCTTCTATAAGATGTTAAATATTCATCTCTTGGTATGAGGTACTGCATATGCAACTTATATCAATAAAAGTTGTTGATAATGACAAGTGAATGAATTCTTGATATATAAAGATTAACCTTCATATACAAATGATGCAAGAGTTGTATCATTGATAGTGGGAGGTACAAATCTTCAATAGCCTTTTTTGAGAGTCCTTATTTTGAAGATTGTTGGTTTCATCCGTCTATATGAATATTATCGATATTTCCTACTTGAATAAATATTGATTTATTTTGAGATATGAAAATGATAATTGTTCTAAGATTATGAATGGCAAAATATTTGCTAGTGGGAGCTTAGTAAATAAATTACTCATATGAGATATGGAACCTCTCACGGTATATATGAATGCTTCCCTTAAGAGGAAGCGGGTTGATATAGATCAATCTTGTTCTTTAGCGTGATATAGACATGGTCATATCAATAAGAAAAGACATAAGAAGTTCCATTTGGATGGAAACATCAAGGCAAAGGATTTTGAATCATTAACCAAATATGAGTCTTATCTCATTGAAAAATGACTAACTCTCCATTTACTGGAAATGGAGGGTGGATCAAGGAGTTATTAGAACTCGTACATTTGGATGTGTGTTGGTCTGTGTCTATTAAGGCTAAAGATGGACATTCTTACTTCATCTCTAGGCATAGATATGTGTGCTTGTGAAGTGCAAATATGAGGCTTTAAGAAATTGTCTAAGGTTATAAATAAAGTAAAGAAAAAATGGAAAGAGTATTAGAGCTTTTTGATTAGATCAAGGAGTGAAATACTCAAATATTAGATTCACACATCATTTGAATGATAATTCAACTTTTTCTTAATGGACATCTGCCTATAACCCTTAGCTTACTTGAATAGTAGAAACAAGGGTGATTGTGTTATGTGTAACATAACACAAGTAATGGCAACTTTTGAAAAATATTCCTTGTTTATTTAGGGCTAAGCACTCAATATAACCACTTTGTGTTGGTACCTTCTAATTTATTCTGATTATTTCATATATGATATGGAAAAAGGGGTTATCTCTTGATCTCTTAGTAGATAATTTCTCTAGGCATATATATGTGTGCTTACGAAGTGCAAATATGAGGCTTTGAGAAATTGTCTAAGGTTAAAAATGAAGTAAAGAATAAATGAAAAGAGTATCAGAGCTTTTTGATTAGATCAAGGAGTGAAATACTAAAATACTAGATTCATACATCATTTGAAAGATAATTCAACTTCGTCTTAATGGACATCTCCCTATAACCCTTAGCTTACTTGAGTAGTAGAAACAAGGGTGATTGTCTCATATGTGACATGACACAAGTAATGACAATTTTTGCAAAATATTCCTTGTCTATTTAGGGATAAGCACTCAATATAACCACTATATGTTGGTACCTTCTAAAATATTTTGATTATTTCATATATGATATAAAAAATGGATAATGCCTTATCTTAAACTTGTTAAGATTTTGGAATGTCCAACCATGATGAAGATGTATAACCTATAATAATTAGAATATAAGAACGTAAATGTAGACTTATGGGATATCCTAAGAAAACTAATGGATATTCAAATATACCACTTTATGAGATAAAGGGTATGTGTTGCTCAGCTTAATGTATTCTTAGAGGAAGAGTTCCTCCTTGAGGAAAACAGTGGGAGCAAGAAATATCTAGAAGGGGTTCCAGACTCACAATCAAAGACACTTCTATTAAGGTACTAATTGATAATAGCACGCATCATAGGTCTTTAATTGTGCTAATTCAACTTTATAGATATGTGAGATATCTTTGATGGAAGAAGATAAGCACAATAAAATGAGGATGTTGATCCAAAGACCTATAAAAGGTAATATAAGGTATTGATTCCAAAATGGGAAGAGACAATAAAATCTATAATAATATCCATCTATTTTAGCCAAGTTCGGAACTTGGTAGATCCACTTGAGGGTAAAGTACTCATTAGATGTAAAATAAAATGAAAGGATGGATAGAAGTGAATTTGAAGGTGAGACCATCAATGTAATAATGATTGAAAAGACATCATCTAAGTTAAAAAGTTGACTATGATGATATCATTTAACCATTTCCACAATTCAATCTATTTAGGTTTTATTGGTACACACTATGACTATGAGATATGTCAATTAAGATGTTAAGATAATATTTCTCCAATTGTGAAATTTAAGGGGAGGTGTATATGATACAACTTGAGGGATGTGAGTCCCAAAACATCCAAAGAAAGTGTACATGTTTTAATGTCCATTAAAGGACTAAAACAACATTCTCAACAATAGAATATAAGATTTGATAAGATTGAATCTTCTGACTTCATTTAGAATGAAGAAGAACCTTGTGTATATAAGAATGCTAGTGGGAGTGCTATTGTATTCTAGACATTTTATATAGATTACATACTACTCATTATAAATGATGTAGATATGTTATCATTCATGAAACCTATCTATAAAATGAATCCTTCATAAATATTCTGGGAGAAGCTTCCTAAGGATTTAGGTCTATAGAGATAGATCTAAAAGGGATGCTTGGCTTGACCTATTTGTTGTACATAGACACCATAGTCAAAGCGTTTGACATGGAAACTCCTATATAGGTGACTTGCCTATGAGATATGGAGTTTATCTATTTTAAAGAAAGATGAAATACATGAGTATAGTCTTTTATACCTTAGTCATAAGATCTATTATGTATACTATGTACATAGCCTGATATGATTTACACTCTATGTGTTATGAATAATCATCAGGCAAATTTCATGTGAGAGTAACTGGATAGTTAAGAAGTATATCCTTAAGTACTTAAGAAGTACCAAGGATGCATTTCTAGTATGGAGGATAGGACTAAAAGTTTTGAGTTAGACTTAAGCTTTTATTTCTATATAACTAGTAGTTAGAAAACTTTAAGGTATATGTTTACCTAGATGGTGATGTAGTGAGCAGGAAAAGTTCCATGCTATAGACACTGTAGATTTTACAAATCATAATTTTTGTCAACTACTTATGAAGTAGTCTAGATGAAGGAGTTCATCCCATATTTGGGAGTTGTCTCTAATATCTCTGATAATGTACCATTATTTTGTGAAAATGATAGATCATTACTTTTGTAGTGGAGCCTTTATCTCATCAGAAATTTAAACACTTCTATGGCAATACTACTTGATCAGAATGGCTACAACTCATGGAGATATGATTAAAAATAGAGTATCTTAAATCATAAATATTGTAGATCTACTAACTAAGGCTATGGCTCAAAGTGTGTTTTAGGGTCACCATGGAGATCAGACATGTGGGTGATTAGCTTTAGTGCAAGTGGGAGAATGATAGAAATATATGTCCTACAAGCCAATCATATATGATATATTTTTACATTTCTTATAATATCTTATTCAGTATTACTGGCATTTTCTTCATTACTTGCGTTATCTAAATGCGTCTATTATAATGAAATACTAAGTTGCATGCAATGATGATTGAATCATGATGAGATCATAACAATGAGATCAATCATCTAAAAACATGTACTCTGATTATTTCTAGTCGTAGGATCCTCGAGATAGGACATCAAGGATCCGGTAAGACTAGTGTATATGATATTGAGTTCGCTAAACTGACCATTATAGAATCCCTGAATGGTATCTTACCAAAAATGTCGATCAGGGTATTCTATCATCACGGTTGAATGGTTGGATCTTTGACTTGAGTTACCAAAGATGTCTTTCCAGACGTACCATTTGATAGAAATGTATGCCCTACAAGCCAATCATATATGATATGATTCGACATTTCTAGGAATATCTCATTCAATTAAATAGGCAAAACTTCGTTACTAGCTTTTATTAGAAGCGTATATCGTAATGAAGTCCTTGATCACATGCAATGATGATTGAATCATGATGAGATCATGATAATGAGATCGATCATCTAGAGGTATGTGATCTAAATGTTCCTAGTCATAGGATCCTTGAGACGGGACATCAAGAATCCGGATAGACTAGTGTGTGTGATGTCTTCTCATATGATGAGAATGACCGATCTCATTGGTCATCAGTGTGGGGACACTGAGATACACACACAGGTGCTCATTAGTGGAATGAGTTCACTGAACTGACCAATTTAGGAAAACCTGATCGGTATCTTACCGAACTGTCTATCAGGTTATTCTTACATCTCAATAGCACGGTTGGATCTTTGACCTGAGTCGCCAAAGATGTCTTGCCAGGCGTACTATGTCCTTTGACTATTGACTGATGGATCACTTAGTATTGTGGTCCTATATAGTTAATGGATTGGGTATATGGAAACCCGGTGGAGACAATTGAGCGGACAATAGGGGATCGTTCACTCTCGGTAGGAGAGAGAGAATGTCCTATGGATAGTACTCTAAATCCTTGGCCAAGGTAGATAGGATAATTGGAAAAGGAGTTTTCCAGTTGATCCATTCCTGAGTACAAGATTTCATAGAGTCGGAATACTTAGGGGTTGACAGTCAGTGCCGAACCCCTGACCGACCGGGACATTGTATGAATGAGAATTTAAATTCGTGTGGTAATTGATGATGGAAAGACTCAGTGGATGTTATTTAACTCTTGAAAGTCATTTGGGATCATAGGATGTGGCCTATACTCTTTATGATCAGAAAAGCCATTAAAAGCATTATCGGATAACGGTTTTGATTTAATTTAAAGGAATTGTTCTTTTAAATTAATTAAGGCTTCAACCAAATTGACTATTGGGCCTAGTGGGTCACACACAATAGATCTGGTCAATAAGATGAGGGCATGGACACAATTTTATAGAAGTTTTGGGTTTTTGTGAAAAAATCCATCTTCTACATATAAATAGCTTATGAAGCCAAACCCTAACAAGCCATAGGGCTGGAGCACGTCCCAAGCCTCCTCTCTCCCTCCTCTCTCCTCTAGAAGGCGATCTCCGGCGGTCGAAGCTTGGATGCGGAAGGTTTACGGGGCCGAAGAAGAGAGAACTCGTCTATTGAAGCAGATCGTGTGGATACCGCTAGAGACCGGACACTTGAACGGTTTTCAGCAAGGAGGAACGTCCTCTCTTCATACATGGTGAGGGATTTGAGAAATCCCATGAGGTACTCTCGTTCTACTTCATATTCGGTTCCCGATTTTACTCGTTCGGCATCGATCAAGGCAAAGATCGTGGTTTTATGGAATAAAAATTTTTCCGCTGTCATGTATTGATTCATTACAGTGGTATCAGATCCCGGTTGAAGCCTTGGTCGAAGTTGAATCGAAATTGGCTTGATTTCATGTGATTTTTGCTTTTCCGAAACTGTATACAGAGCTGTTTTGATTTGATCACCACAGTTTGTATGAGATACTAAACTGTGTGTGGTTAGATTCATTGGATTCTCATGGATAATATCTTTCCAATTCCGCAAACCTCATGAATTTTGGCCATCCGGAGAGTCCGGAATGAGTTCGGAAAGTTGCTAAGATGATCATATCCGAAAATCCGGCAGAAATTAGGGGAGTTGATGAACTTACCTATTTGGACTCAAATACCTCTGTCTAATGACGTAGAAAGATAGGAAATTAAGTTTCCTAGAGTTTAAATAAGTTATTGGACACTCAACGGCCCTTGGAGGTGCCGGATTTGAGAGGGATTTGCGTTTTGGTTTAATTGCGGCCGTGGCATCTTCCTGCTAAAACTGCGCGTTGGATAGAATTATTCATGAGATGAAACTTCTATATATAGAATACTTGTTGTTCAAGTATTCCAACGCATATTTTTTCGGATTTTTTGGACTCCGTTTGACCCCCCAAATAAGGCCCGAAATTCGGCACTTTTCTAGGGTTTTCGGGTGCTACAGTGTCGCCCCGCCCTTATCGGGCGGAGAAGACGAGTCCGGATTGGATCCGGACTCAATTGCGCGCGGGGGGTACGTGGAGGACTGGCAGCCGCCCCGGGCTGGGGTACGCGGCCACGCCGCGTGAGCCCGGGGACGCGCGGCGGCGCACGCGGCGCGCGGCGCGCGGCGCCGGAAGCTCGGCGCACCCGTACGGGGGTACGTGGCCGGCGCCCACTGGCCGGTGCAATGCGCCGTAGTTATTTATATTCCGAAAATGATTTTAAATTGTTTAAAATTCATTTTTGATCCGAAAAATTGCCAGAAAATTCCATAAAAATTCTGAAAAATTGTAGAATTTATTTAATGAGTTATTAAAGTGTTTAATGACTTATTAAATAGAGTTTTGCTATTTTTTCATTGAATTCTATTATTTTGATTTTTAAATTGTTTTAAGATCAAAATTAATGAAATTAATGATTATATAAGTTCTGAGAAATTATTTAATAGGTTTGTAAAATGTTTATGAACCTGTTAAATAGTTTTGGACTTTGGTTGCCATAGAATCATTTTATAAATGATTTTAAAATTGTTTTAAAATCTTTATTGATTAAATTAGTGTTCAAATAAATTCTGAAAAATATGATTTTGAAGAATTATGATTTGGACATTAATTTAATGCTCTGATAAATTTTGGAATAGCATGAATCATCTGAATATTTTATATTGCTTGTCTTATGCATGTAAATTGTTTATATGTGCATTTCATGTTATTTATTTTATGAAAATTCGACAAGCATGAAATTTGGAATTTCAAAATTACAGTATATAATTTTATGATGGTATATATGATATATCTCATATAATTATCACGTATGCGCTCTATGTTCATGTGATGAATGTTGCTGTGTGTATGGAGGTGATCATGAACTTAAATATGCTTTGCTTTTGATTGCTTGGTTAATTAAGTTGGTTATGCTATTAAATGGGGCCTGCGTGTGCCTCCTCTCTCTCTATACAATCTGATTGTACATTCTACCTCCCTCCATTTGTGTACTCCCCTTGGTTAAAACCAAGAGTTTCTTGTTATGAGTTGTACATTTGTGGGTACTGTGTACCCTTTAGGCGCTTGTAATGGTTAGAAGCCGGCTCGTGATAGAATGGAGAGCGGGACCACTTGGAGAAGCACCCTTCTGAAGTGGGAGCATGCCAACTCAAGCTTAAAACCAAGGAATTGCACCTATAGGGGTGCCTTAGGTGTATGCTTAGGGTTAAGTCCATGATCACCTATGTTTTAATGCATATTTGATATGTGGTGTGTGCTACAGATTATACCTTAAATATATGATATTCCAAAGGTATATTAATATTTATGTGTAGCACCTATGTTGATGATACTAAAATAAAATCCCTCCTCGTTCTAATTAGGTCGATAAACGTGAGACATTAAGAATGACTCACGTAGCCTTCCGTTGTTATGGTCTTGATGAGTCAATCTTAGATTGGATGGGTTTGTTGTGTTTCCCACAAGACTCATTCGACGGGATTGGTGATCATGGCTAAGGCATTTGCCGAACTTTGGGGTGGACCATTGCATGGCCTTGTTGTGTTTTCCTGATGGCTATGTTAAGAATCCACTCTCGTAACGTAACAAGCGGATTTGACCTAACTAGAGTATATAGCTTGTTGTGTTTCCCACAAGGTTATAACTACAGAGGCTGAATGACTAAGAATTGCATGAGTTGCAATTGGTAAAAGTTACCTACCTATTAAGTATGGGGTGACTTGTTGTGTTTCCAGCAGGGATTATCACCATAAAGTTAGTAGGGTCTTGGTCCCCACTAGGATGTTATCGTGATATCCCGTCTTTGCATAATGAGGGTTATGCAAATTCGTCGAAAGTTAGGGGAGTATAAATTAGGATGAATGACCATATCTTAATTTTAATGAATGTCTGTAATGTTAATATAATTATATCTCTGTTGTAGAATATTATAAATCACCATTAATCTAGCATGCTAGATGCTAAGTATTTTAATGGCTCACACTTCTTATATCGGTTTAGAACTAAGAGAATAGTTCTCATAGTTGACCTATTGACTATCCTACTTGAGAAGTAAGTATCTCCTACACTATCTAATGAAGTGAGAGAAGATAAGATCTTATCTCATTGAAAAGATGTATTAATTTCCTTATATCAGATGTTAGCCTCTGTCGAGATAAAATTAGTAGTGGCAACATGGATAGATGGATTTGATATCCATCATGGCTCGTAGTGATGAGCTAATTAAAGGCAAAGAAGAATAATACATCTTGAATACTTCTTATTGGTAAGACGATAGAAGAAGTAAGATCATTAGATAGAGATAGATGGTGATAGTTAAAAGTCGAAAGAAGTAAGTCAAGATATTACAACCCAATTTGACATAGCATTCCTCTACTATCATGATGATGGTAAGTAGAAGAAGAAGTGCAAAGTGTATTGCACATAATGCAAAGGTGGAGCTTGAGAAGCTCCATGTATCTATGTCATTAATATTTACTTGTCTTATATACACATTTGATAGTATAAGATACTATGTATGTGTATTCTAGTATAAGATACTAGGGGTGCATATAATAGTATGAGATACCAGAGATGCATCATATATCTACAAAGAGTTGTAGATAATAGCAAGTAAATGAAGGTTTAAAGAAGATTGTTATCCTACATATGAGATGGTACAAAATGTTGCATCATTACTAGTGGGAGATACAAATTTTCTATAGCCTTATAGAGTTGTCTTAATTATCCTTCCATAAGAATATTGTTTTCATTTCCTAGTTGAATAAATGGAGATTTGTTCTATGGTATGAAAATGATAACTGGTAAAGTGTTTATCAGAAGGAGCATAATAAAGAGTTTATTCATATAAGATATGTATGCTCGAATAATGTGTGAATAATCCTCATTAGTCGAAGTAGATTGATATTGATCAATCTATTGTTTAATAGTACGGTCATATTTATAAGAAAAGACTTAAGGAGTACTATTCGGATAGTAACATATAGGTAAATGATTTAGAATCATTAACTATATGTAAGTCTTATCTTATTAAGCAAAATGACCAACTCTTCATTTGTTAGACATGGAGAGAGGGCTAATGAGTTTATAGAACTCATGCATCTAGATGCATGTTAGCCCATATCTATTAATGATAGAGGATAATATTTCAACTTCATTAATTTTCAAAGATGACTTCTCTAGGTATGGACATATGTACTTTGAGAAATTATTTGAGATTAAGAATGAAGAGGAAATATCAATGAAAAGAGTATTAGAACTCTTTGATGAGATCAAAGAGGGGATACTTAAGTAACAATTCACACATAAATGAAGGATAGTGGAATCTAATTTTGATGGACACCTCTTATACATTTTTGCTTAATTGAGTAGCTAAAATGAGAAGCCATATTGTGTAGGACATAATATGGACATTGACAACCTTTGCAAAATTCTTCTTTGTCTGTTTAGGGGTTAGCACTCAATATAGACATTTGATCTTAAATCGGTACTTTTCAAGTCTATTCCAATTATTCCATATTAGATATGGAAAGGGATTAAAGCTTGACCTTAAGCAAGTTAAGGTTTCGGAATGTACGCTTGGTAAAGAAGTATAACCCTATCAAGTTGGAATATAAGACTACAAAGTGTTGGCTTGTGGGATATCCTAAGGAAACTTAAGGATATTAATGCCTCCCTTAGGGAGAAGGGTATGGAAGTTGCTCATCTCTCCATATTTCTAGAGGAAGAGTCCCTCATTTAGAAAGACAGTGGGAGCAAGGCATAAATGGAAGGTGCTCCAGTCCCACAATCCATGGACACTTTTATTAAGGTACTAGTTTATATTTTCACAAGGGCAAATCATAGATCTTTTCTTATGTCCAATCAACCAAAGAGATATGTGAGACATATCTTTGATGGAAGAAATGAGACATAAGATAAAAGGATAATGATCCTAAGATCTATATTGAAGCAATATGAGATATTGATTCAAAATGGGAAGAAATAATAAAATCCGATCCGATATAAACTCTATCTATTCTAATCAAGTTCAGAACTTGATTGATCCACCTAAGGATTTAGTATCTATAGGGTATAAATAGATCACTAAAGAATAGATTGAAGTCTATTAGAAGGTAGAGACCTTCAAAGTAAGGATAGTTAAAAGGGATATCATTTATGTCAAATAGTTGACTATGATAAGACCTTTTACCTATGCCATGGAATTAATCCATTCGGATTTGATTGTTACACACTATGACTATAGGATATGTCAAATGGATGTTAAGATAGTGTTTCTCTATGTTATTTTGAGAAACAGCTGTATATGATACAACCTTTGGGAATCAAGTTCCAAAACATCCAAATAGTGTGTGCATAAGGTCCATTTATGGACTCAAGTAAAACTTCCCATAGATGGTAGATAAGGTTTAATGAGATTAAATCTTATGACTTCATTGAGAATGAAGATATGCCTTGTGTTTTCATATAAGATAAGTGGGAGTGCTATTATCTTCTTGACATGATATATGCATGACATACTACTCATTGAGAATGAAGTAAGTATGTTATCATAAGTGAGCCTAGTTATCAATTAATTCTCTAAACTTAATATGGGTTTTAAGATCTATGGAGATAGATCTAAAAGGTTTCTTGGCTTTACCCAATTCATGTGCATAAAAAACCATAGTCAAAGAGTTTGACATGGTAAACTCCAAGATAGGTTTCTTACCTCACAAGTGTGGAGTTGATCTCTTTAAAGAGATGTCTTTGTAGACTTCTTGAGAGATAAAGATATCACATTAGTATAGCTCTTATGCTTTTGCAATAGGACCTATCACATTTGTGATGCTACGCACATGACTTCATGCTCTAAGTGTTATGAGCATTCATCAAGTAAATCCTTGTGAGAGTCACAGGATAATTTACAGATGTGTCCTTGAGTACTTGAGAAGCACTTTGGATATATCAATAATGTATGGAGGATAAGACTTGAAGTCTTGTAGTTTTATGAACACAAGCTTCTAATCAGATAAGTCTGATAATAAGTCAATATAATGGTGGTGCAGTGAGCTGGAAGAGTTCCATACAAGAGAACACTGCTAATTCTACAACTAATCTAAAGTAGATTGAATAATGATTTGTATATTGCTTGAGAAGGCGACTAGATGAAGATGTTCATCTAGCTTATGGGATTGTCCCAACTTTCTCTGAAAGTGTATTGTTTTGAGAAAACAATGGGGTAGAACCAAAGTCTCATTAGAAGTTTTAAACTTCTATGGCAATACCATAGAATCAGAGAGAATGCAGTTGATAGAGCTATAATTAAAGATAGAGTATCTTCCGTTAATAACATTACAGATCCACCATTTGAAGCGGATACTCGAAGTGTTTGAGCTTCACCTTGAAGTGATAGAGATCAGCCAGATGGGTGATTGGCTTTAGTGCAAGTGGGAGATTGATAGAAATGTATGCCCTACAAGCCAATCATATATGATATGATTCGACATTTCTAGGAATATCTCATTCAATTAAATAGGCAAAACTTCGTTACTAGCTTTTATTAGAAGCGTATATCGTAATGAAGTCCTTAATCACATGCAATGATGATTGAATCATGATGAGATCATGATAATGAGATCGATCATCTAGAGGTATGTGATCTAAATGTTCCTAGTCATAGGATCCTTGAGACGGGACATCAAGAATCCGGATAGACTAGTGTGTGTGATGTCTTCTCGTATGATGAGAATGACCGATCTCATTGATCGTCAGTGTGGGGACACTGAGATACACACACAGGTGCTCATTAGTGGAATGAGTTCACTGAACTGACCAATTTAAGAAAACATGATCGGTATCTTACCGAAGCTGTCTATCGAGTTATTCTTACATCTCGATAGCACGGTTGGATCTTTGACTGAGTCGCCAAAGATGTCTTGCCGGGCGTACTATGTACTTTGACTATTGACCGATGGATCACTTAGTATTGTGGTCCTATATAGTTAATGGATTGGGTATATGGGAAACCGGTGGAGCGATTGAGCGGACGATAGGGGATCGTTCACTCTCGGTAGGAGAGAGAGAATGTCCTATGGATAGTACTTTCTAAATCCTTGGCCAAGGTAGATAGGATAATTGGAAAAGGAGTTTTCCGATTGATCCATTCACGAGTACAAGATTTCATAGAGTCGGAATACTTAGGGGTTGACGATCGATGCCGAACCCACGGCCAAGCCACGGGACATTGTATGAACGAGGATTTAAATCCGTGTGGTAATTGATGATGGAAAGGCTCAATGGATGTTATTTAACTCCCCAAAGTCATTTGGGATCATAGGATGTGGCTTGTACCCTTTATGATCAGGAAGCCGTAAAAACTGTTATCGGATAACGGTTTTGATTTAATTTAAAGGAATTGTTCTTTTAAATTAATTAAGGCTTCACCCAATTTGACTATTGCGCCTAGTGGGTCACACACAATAGATCTGGTCAATAAGATGAGGGCATGGACGCAATTTTATAGAAGTTTTGGGTTTTTGTGAAAAATTCCATCTTCTACATATAAATGGCTTATGAAGCCAAACCCTAACAAGCCATAGGGCTGGAGCACGTCCCAAGCCTCCTCTCTCCCTCCTCTCTCCTCTAGAAGGCGATCTCCCATGGTCAAGCTTGGATCTGGAAGGTTTCTGGAGGCCCGAAGGAAGAGAGAACTCGTCTATTGAAGCAGATCGTGTGGATACCGCTAGAGACCGGACACTTGAACGGTTTTCAGCAAGGAGGAACGTCCTCTCTTCATACATGGTGAGGGATTTGAGAAATCCCATGAGGTACTCTCGTTCTACTTCATATTCGGTTCCCGGTTTTACTCGTTCGGCATCGATCAAGGCAAAGATCGTGGTTTTAGGGAATCAAAATTTTTCCGCTGTCATGTATTGATTCCTTACACCATTTACTTTAACTATTGACTTATAGATCACTTAGTATTATGGTCTTGTAAAGTTAATGGAATGGGTATATGAGAAACATGGTGGAGGCAATTGAGCAGACAACAGGAGATCATTTACTCTCGATAGGAGAGAGAGAATGTCCTATGGATAGTACTCTAAATCTTTGGTCAAGGTAGATAGTGTAAGGAATTAATACATGACAGCGTAAAAATATTTGATTCATTGAAACCATGATCTTTGCCTTGGTCGATGCCAAATGTGGAACCAAAGATCTAACCATGCTATTGAGATGTAAGAATAACCTGATAGACAATTCGGTAAGATACCAATCAGGTTTTCCTAAATTGGTCAGTTCAGTGAACTCATTCCACTAATGAGCACCTATGTGTGTATCTCTATGTCCCCACACTAATGTCCAATGAGATCGGTCATTCTCACCACATGAGAAGACATCACACACACTAGTCTATCCAGATTCTTGATGTCCCGTCTCAAGGATCCTATGGTCGACTCTGAAAATTCGACGGGGTCCTCTCCTTTTCAGGGAAATTCGTGAACCCAGATCATCACCTCAAGAGGGGATGATAAAAGAAAGGAATAAACATGGAAAGCAACTCTCACCTCGGTCCCACACTCACATTGATCCCCGAACTTTCATCCCTTGGCGTTGCTCGATCACCAAAGAGATGGTTCGGGTCATGTGGGAGGAGGGTGAGAAGACAGAAATTAAGACATGTGATCGCCAGGAACCGTGGGTTCCGATTTATAGAATTAAAATGACCGTGTGTACCTTAGCGTGAAGAGTGTGGGTTAAAGCTTCTCCTTCTTCGGCCGGCCGATGAAGAAGAGTCCTCAACGCGGTGGGTGCTTGATATTCTGTGCAACTAGACAAACAAACAAGTGAAAGAAACTATTAGAACTAAACAAGGTGGAGTATATATAAAGAGAATAACATAAAACACACAATTGACTAGAAACTGACCGGATTCGGGTTATCTCTAACCCTTTTTTTATTTTTCAGAATAACAGAATAAAAGTAATGCAAAAAAATGTAAAAAAATGATAGGAGGATGGAGAATAACGAAACAAAGAGATAGGAAAAAAAAATATTCTGAGATGAATACAGAGAGATATGGCCAAATTTGGGTTGTCGAAAAAGCCGAGCAGCAGTCCAGGATCTGCCAGGCGCGACTTTGTTTATGCGCTCGTCACGACCAGCCCTGACCTTGTAATCAAGTGACGTCGATTGCAAACTCAATAAGACTTGGAGAGGAAGAACTTTGATGAAGAGATCTCAGGCAGAAGACGTACACACACTTCTGTAGAGGCCGAAGAAGAAAGACCTGGCTGATCAACTGCAGAACAGCCTTCCTCTCTCTTGAACCGACTTTTCTCTCTCTAAAAACTTGAAATTCTCTCTCTAAAAATCAAAAAATAAATGAAAGAGGGATATTGGACATCTTGAGATGCCTGGGGGGTCGTGCTCATGCCTCTGGAATCAGAGTTTATTTATAGGAGAACAAATAGTCCTATCCGGACTAAAAAATAGGCACATTGCGCCCTACCCCAGGGCGCATGCGCCCCACTGAGGGGCGCATGCGCCCCCTGGAAGGGGCGCATCGTATCTTGTCCGAAAAAATTGATCTTATCCGGTCGATCTGTTCAGTGGTAGAGTCCCGGTGAAAAACTGGGTCCCTCGTGCCTCAAGGGTAGGGCGCATGTGCCCTCAAGTGAGGGCACAAGGTCACGTGCCTCAAGGGTAGGGCGCATGTGCCCTCAAGTGAGGGCACAAGGTCACGTGCCTCACTGGTAGGGCGCATGGGCACGTGCCCTGGGTCCCGGGCACATGTGACCAGGAACCCGGGCGCATGAGACTGTTTTTGCGCGTCCTTCTTCCGGAAGCCATTGCGAACACTCCCGAACTCGGAATTCGACGCCGTTTGTTGCGTTGGAAAGATAACAGGCCGAACAAGCTTTATATAGCATCGTATCAGCCATAAAACCCTCAAAAACTTCAGAATTTTATCCGGAAGTTAGGGCAGTGAACAGAAGATCCGATATAGGTCAAAATGACTCCGACGGCAAATCAGAAAGGCACGGTATACAACAAAACTTGTCCGGGGTGTGAATATGACCATAACCTTCAATGCATGATCATTAGGCATTGGTCATTCAGCTAATTTCCGTGTTTACACGATTTACGTGTGGCTTTCGCTCAGAAATTATGGCTTTTTGCGGAAAACATCGGAAAACATCCGATTTCGTTCGGCGAAGCTCCAAATCAAAATTTAAAGACATGGCATCATTCTAAGGTCAATCATACATGTTACCCTATAAAACATGAGTTTTATGCTCTGAATTAGGCGAATTTGGCATGTCTACACCTATGACTAGGAACATTTAGATCACATACCTCTAGATGATCGATCTCATTATCATGATCTCATCATCATTCAATCATCATTGCATGTGATCAAGGACTTCATTGCGATATACGCTTTTAATAAAAGCTAGTAACAAAGTTTTGCCTATTTAATTGAATGAGATATTCCTAGAAATGTTGAATCATATCATATATGATTGGCTTGTAGGGCATACATCTTTATCAATCTCCCACTTGCACTAAAGCCAATCACCCATCTAGTTGAGCTCTATCAGCTCAAGGTGAAGCTCAAACACTCTTTAAGTAACTGCTTCAGTTAGTGGATATGTAATGTTATTAGCGAAAGATACTCTATCTTTAATTGTATCTCTATCAGCTGCATTCTCTCTGATTCTTTAGTATTGCCCTAGAAGTTTGAAACTTCTAATGAGACTTTGGCTCTACCCCATTGTTTTCCCAAAACATCGATACACTTTTAGAGAAGGTTGGGACAATCCCATAAGCCAGATGAACATCTTCATCTAGTCAGCTTCTCAAGCAATCTACACTCATTATGCAATCTACTTTAGATTAGTTGTAGAATTAGCAGTGTTCTCTTACATGGAACTCTTTCAGCTCACTGCACCACCATTACTTTGTCTTATTATCAGACTTATCTGATTAGAAGCTTGTGTTCATAAAATCACAAGACTTCAAGTCTTATCCTCCATACATTAGAGATATATCCTTAGTGCTTCTCAAGTACTCAAGGACACATCTTTAAATTATCATGTGACTCTCACATGGATTTACTTAATAAATGCTCATAACACTTAGAGCATTAATGAAGTCATGTACTTAGCATTACAAATGTGATAGGCCCTATTGCAAAAGCATAAGGGCTATACTAATGTGATCTCTTTATCTCTCAAGAAGTCTACAAAGACATCTCTTTAAAGAGATCAACTCCACACTACATAGGTAAGAAACCTATCTTGGAGTTTACCATATCAAACTCTTTGACTGTGGTAACTACGCACATGAATTGGGTAAGGCCAAGAAATCTTTTAGATCTATCTCTATAGAACTTAAAACCCATATTCAGTTTGGAGGATTAGTTTGATAACTAGGCTCACTTATGATAATATACTTACTTCATTCTTAATGAGTAATATGTCATGAATATATCATGTCAAGAAGATAATAGCACTCTCACTTATCTTATATGAATACACAAGGCACATCTTTGTTCTCAATGAAGTCATAAGATTTAATCTCATTAAACCTTATCTACCATCTATGAGAAGTTTTACTTTAATCCATAAATGGACCTTATGCACACACTATTTGGATGTTTTGGAACTTGATTCCCAAAGATTGTATCATATACACCTGTTTCTCAAAATAACATAGAGAAACACTATCTTAACATTCATTTGATATATCCTATAGTCATAGTGTGTAACAATCAAAATCTGAATGGATTAATTCCATGGCATAGGTAAAATGTCTTATCATAGTTAACTATTTGACTTAAATGATATCCCCTTTAACTATCCTTACTTTAAAGGTCTCTACCTTTTAATCTACTTCAATCTATTCTTTAGTGATCCATTTATACCATATAGATACTAAATCCTTAGGTGGATCAATCAAGTTTTGAACTTGATTAGAATAGATAGAGTTTATATCGGATTTTATTGTTTCTTCCCATTTTGAATCAATATCTCATATTGCTTCAATATAGATCTTAGAATCATTATTCTTTTATCTTATGTCTCATTTCTTCCATCAAATATATGTCTCACATATCTCTTAGGTTGATTGAACACAAGAAAAGATTTACGATTTGCCCTTGTGTAAATATAAGCTAGTACCTAAATAAAAGTGTCTATGGATTGTGGGATTGGAACACCTTCCATTTATACCTTGCTCCCATTATCTTTCTTAAGGAAGGACTCTTCCTTTAGAAATATGGAGAGATGAGCAACTCATTCCCTTCTTCCTAAGGGTGGAATTAATATCTTTAAGTTTTCTTAGGATATCCCACAAGCCAACACTTTATAGTCTTATATCCCAACTTGATAGGGTTATACTTCTACAACAGGCCAGACATTCTAAAACCTTAACTTGCTTAAGGTCAAGCTTTAACCCCTTTCCATATCTGATATGGAATAATTGAAATAGACTTGGAAGGTACCAATTTAAGAATCAGTGCCTATATTGAGTGCTAACCCTTAAATAGACAAAGAAGAATTTTGCAAAGGTTGTCATCATCCATATTATATCCTACACAATATGGCTTCTCATTTTAGCTACTCAATTAAGCTAAAATGTATAAGAGGTGTCCATCAAAATTAGATTCTACTATCCTTCGTTTATGTGTGAATTATTACTTAGGTACCCCTCTTTGATCTCATCAAAGAGTTTTAATACTCTTTTCATTAATATTTTCACTTCATTCTTAATCTCAAATAATTTCTCAAAGGTTTTGGATTTGTACTTCATAAAATACATATGTCCATACCAAGAGAAGTCATCTTTGAAAATTAATGAAGTTGAAATATTATCCTCTATCTTTAATAGATATGGGCTAACATGCATCTAGATGCATGAGTTCTATAAATTCATTAGCCCTCTCTCTATGTCTAACAAATGAAGAGTTAGTCATTTTGCTTAATAAGATAAGACTTACATATAGTTAATGATTTCAAATCATTTACCTATATGTTTCTATCTGAATAGTACTCTTTATGTCTTTTCTTATAAATATGACCGTACTACTAAACTATAGATTGATCAATATCAATCTACTTCACCTAATGAGAATTATTCACACATATTATAAGAGCATACATATCTGATTTGAATAAACTCTTTATTATTCTCCCACTGATAAACACTTGACCAATTATTATAGAACAATTATCATTTCCATACCAAAGAATAAATCACCATTTATTCAACTAAGAAATGAAAACAATATTCGTTTGGAAGGATAATTAAGACAACTCTAGAAAGCTATAGAAAATTTGTATCTCCCACCAGTAATGATGCAACATTTTGTACCATGTCATATGTAGATCAACAATCTTCTTTAAACCTTCATTTACTTGCTATTATCTACAATTCATTGTAGATATAAGATGCATATCTAGTATCTCATACTATTATATGCATCCCAAGTATCTTATACTAAAATACACACATATAGTATCTTATACTATTGAATATGTATTTAAGACAAGTTAATATTAATAACATAGATATATGAAGCTTCTCAAGCTCCACCTTTGCATTATGTGCAATACACTTTGCTCTTCACCTTCTACTTACCATCATCATGATAGTAGAAGAATGCTATGTCAAATTTGGGTTGTAATATCTTGACTTACTTCTTTGACTTTTAACTATCACCTTCTATCTCTATCTAATGATCTTACTTCTTTCTATTAGTCTCACCAATAAGAAGTATTCGAGATGTATTATTCCTATTTACCTTTAATTAGCTCATCACCATTATTCATGATGGATATCATATCCATCTATCCATGTTGCCACTACTATTTTTATCTGATAGAGGCTAACATATGATATAAGACAATCAATACAACTTTTCAATATTGTGAGATAAGATCTTATCTTCTCTCACATCATTAGATAGTGTAGGAGATACCTGCTTCTCAAGTAGGATAGTTAATAGGTCAACTATGAGAACTATTCTCTTAGTTCTAAACCGATATAAGAAGTGTGAGCCATTAAACTGCTTAACATTTAGCATGCTACACTAATGGTGATTTATTATATTCTACAATTGAGATATAATTACATCAACATTATAGATATTCATTAAAATTAAGATATGGTCATTCACCCTAATTTATACTCCCACTAATTTTCGATGAATTTGTATAACCCTCATTATGCAAAGACAGGATATCACGATTGTAAGGAATCAATACATGACAGCGGAAAAATTTTGATTCCATAAAACCATGATCTTTGCCTTGATCGATGCCGAACGAGTAAAACCCGGAACCGAATATGAAGTAGAACGAGAGTACCTCATGGGATTCATAAAATCCCTCACCATGGATGAAGAGAGGACATTCCTCCTTGTTGAAAACCATTCAAGTGCCCGGTCTCTAGCGGTATCCACACGATCTGCTTCGATAGACGAGTTCTCCCTTCCTTCAGGCCTTCATAAACCTTCCAGATCCAAGCTTGACTATGGGAGATCGCCTTCTAGAGGAGAGAGGAGGAAGAGAGGATTCTTGCGACGTGCTCCAGCCCTATGGCTTGTTAGGGTTTGGCTTCATAAGCCATTTATATATAGAAGATTGAACTTTTCACAAAAACCCAAAACTTCTATAAAATTGCGTCTATGCCCTCATCTTATTGACCAGATCTAATGTGTGTGACCCACTAGGCCCAATAGTCAATTTGGTTGAAGCCTAATTAGTTTAAAAGATCAATTTCTTTAAATTAAATCAAAATCGTTATCCGATAACAGTTTTTACGGCATTCTGATCATAAAGGGTATAAGCCACATCCTATGATCCCAAATGACTTTGGGGAGTTAAATAACATCCATTGAGCCTTTCCATCATCAATTACCACATGGATTTAAATCCTCGTTCATATAATGTCCCGGTCGGTCAGGGGTTCGGCACTGACTGTCAACCCCTAAGTATTCCAACTCTATGAAATCTTGTACTCAGGAATGGATCAACTGGAAAATGTCGACTCCAAAAACGGGTTCCGGATCAGCACTTCAAGAGAAGGTGAAGATGAAATTGGGAGAAAAGGGGGAGTGAATCGGGAAACACTCGGAAAGCTGTAAAAGCCCTAAATATTCCAACTCTATGGGATCATGTACTCAGATTTGGATCAATTGGAAAACTCCTTTTCCAATTATCCTAAGTACCTTGGCCAAGGATTTAGAGTACTATCACATAGGACATTCTCTCTCTCCTACCGAGAGTGAACGATCCCTTGTTGTCCACTCAATTGTCTCCATCGGGTTTCTCTTACACCCAATACATCAACTATACTGGACCATCAAAATGGTGATCCATAAGTCAATAATCAAAGTACAAGATACATCCGATAAGACATATTTGGTGACTCAGGTCAAAGATTCTACCGTGCTATTGAGATGTAAGAATAACCTGATAGACAGTTCGGTAAGATACCGATCAGGTTTTCCTAAATTGGTCAGTTCAGTGAACTCATTCCACTAATGAGCACATGTGTGTGTATCTCAGTGTCCCCACACTGATGACCAATGAGATCGGTCATTCTCATCACATGAGAAGACATCACACACACTAGTCTATCCGGATTCTTGATGTCCTGTCTCAAGGATCCTATGACTAGGAACATTTAGATCACATACCTCTAGATGATCGATCTCATTATCATAATCTCATCATGATTCAATCATCATTGCATGTGATCGAGGACTTCATTACGATATACGCTTCTAATAAAAGCTAGTAACGAAGTTTTATCTATTTAATTGAATGAGATATTCCTAGAAATGTTGAATCATATCATATATGATTGGCTTGTAGGGCATACATTTCTATCAACGATAACATCCTAGTAGGGACCAAGACCTACTAACTTTATGGTGATTACCTTGTGGTAGCACAACAATTCATCCCATACTTAATAAGTAGGCAACTATTGTCAGTTGCAACTCTTGCAACTCTTAGTCATTTAGCCTTTAGAGTTATGATCTTGTGGTAGCACAACAAAACATATACTCTAGTTAGATCAAACCCACTTGTTACGTTATGAGAATGGATTCTTCACACAACCCTTATGGTAGCACAACAAAGCCATGCAAATGGTCCACCCCAAAGTTCAGCTAATGCCATGGCCATGATCTCCAATCCCTTGCTGAATAGGCCTTGTGGTAGCACAACAAACCCATCCAATCTAAGATTGGCTCATCAAGACCATAACAATGGAAGGCTACATGAGTCATTCTTAATGTCTCATGTTTATCGACCTAATTAGAATAAGGAGGGATTTTATTTTAGTCTCATCAACATGGGTGCTACATATAAATATTAATATACCTTTTGGAATATCATATATTTAAGGTATAATCTATAGCACACAACCACATATCAAATATGCATTAAAACATAGGTGATTATGAACTTAACCCTAAGCAAACACCTAAGGCACCCCTATAGGTGCAAACCGTTGCTTCAGAACCTTGAGTTGGCAAGCTCCCACTTCAGAAGGGTGCTTCTTCAAGTGGTCCCACTCTCCATTCTTCCACAAGCCAACTTCTAACCTTTACAAGTGGCTAAAGGGTACACAAACCCATAAATATACAACTCATAATAAGAAACCTTGGTTTTAACCAAGGGGAGTACACAAATGGGGGAGAGGTAGAATGTACAATCAGATTGTATGGAGAGAGAGGAGGCACATGCAAGGCCCATTTAATAACATAACTAACTTAATTAACTAAGCAATCATAAGCAAAACATATTTAAGTCCATGATCACCTCCATACACACACAAACATTCATCATATGAACATAGAGCGCATACGCGATAATTATATGAGATATATCATATAAACCATCATAAAATTATTTATTGTAATTTTGAAATTCCAAATTTCATGCTTGTCAAATTTTTGTAAAATAAATAACATGAAAAGTACTTATAAATAATTTACATGCATAAGACAAGCAATATAAAACATTCAGATGATTCATGCTTTTCCAAAATTCCTTAGAGCATTAAATTAATGCCCAAATCATAATTCTTTAAAATCATATTTTTAAGAATTTATTTGAACACTAATTTAATCAATAAATACTTTAAAACAATTTTAAAATCATTTATAAAATGATTCTATGGTAACCAGAGTCTAAAATTATCTAACAGGTTCATAAACATTTTATAAATCTATTAAATAATTTACCAGAACTTATATAATCATTAATTTCACTAATTTTGATCTTAAAACAATTTTAAAATCAAAATAATAGAATTTAATGACAAAATAGTTACTCTCTTTAATAAGTCATTAAACACCTTAATAACTCATTAAATAAATTCTACAACTTTTTTAGAATTTTTCTGAAATTTTCTGGCAACTTTTTGTGTCAAAAATAAATTTTAAACAATTTAAAATTATTTTTGAAACAAATTACCTGGCGGCGCATAGCGCCGACCAATCGGTGCTGGCCACGACCCCGGCGGGCTCAACTCACTTACGCCACGTACCCTCTCAGCTACGCCGAGCTGTCGGTGGCAGCACGCTGCTTTTCGTGCGCCCGCATGCGTCGCCGTGTGCCTCTGGAGCCAACGTGGCACTGCCGCGTACCCCATCCGAGCGTGGCTGCACTTCTGCCACGTACCCCCACCAGCTGCCGAGTCCGGATCCTATCCAAACTCGTCTCCTCCGCCCGATAAGGGCGAAGGAGTACTGTAGCACCACTGAAACCCTAGAAATTGCCCAAGTTTATGGCCATTTTTGGAGGTCAAACGGAGTCATAAAAATCTGTAAAAATATGTGTTGCAATACTTAAAGAATAAGAATTCTATTGAAGAAAGTTTCATCTCACGAAAAAATTTATAAAATGCGCAGTTTACAGAGGAAGTTGCCACGGCCGCAATTAAACATAACCCCAAACACCTCTCAAATCTGGCACCTCCAAGAGCCGCTAAGTGTCCAATAACTTATGGAAACTCTAGAAAACTTAATTTCCTACCTTTCCAAGTCATTAGACAGAGGTATTTGAGTCCAAATAGGTAAGTTCATCAACTCCTCTAATTTCAGCTGGATTTTCGGACATTATGATCTTAGCAACTTTCTGAACTCCTTACGGACTCTCCGGATGGACAAAATTCATGAAGTTTGTGGCATTGGAAAGATATCATCAACAAGAATCAATTGAAACTAACCGCACACAGTTTGGTATCTCATACGAACTGTGGTGATCAAATCAAAACTACTTTGTATATAGTTTCAGGAAAGCAAGAAATCACATGAAATCAAGTCAATTTCAATTCAACTTCGACCAAGGCTTCAACCGGGCTCTAATATCACTGTAAAGAATCAATACATGATAGCATAAAAAAATTTGATTCCTTAAAACCATGATCTTTGCCTTAGTCGATGCCGAATGAGTAAAACTGGGAACCGAATATAAAGTAGAACGAGAGTATCTCATGGGATTTCTAAAATACCTAACCATGGATGAAGAGAGGACATTCCTCCTTGCAGAAAAATGTTCAAGTGTCCAGTCTCTAGTGGTATACACACGATCTACTTCAATAGACGAGTTCTCCCTTCCTTCGAGTCTCCAAAAACCTTCTAGATCCAAGCTTGACCATGGGAGATCACCTTCTAGAGGAGAGAGGAGGAAGAGAAGAAGATTGGGACATGCTCCAACCCTATGACTTGTTAGGGTTTGGCTTCATAAGCCATTTATATATAGAAGATGGAATTTTTCACAAAAATGCAAAACCTCTATAAAATTTCATCCATGCCCTCATCTTATTGACCAGATCTAATGTGTGTAACCCACTAGGCCCAATAGTCAATTTTGTTGAAGCCTTAATTAATTTAAAAGAACAATTCCTTTAAATTAAATCAAAACCGTTATTCGATAACAGTTTTTATGACTTTCTGATCATAAAGGGTACAAGCCACATCATATGATCCCAAATGACTTTGAGGAGATAAATAACATACATTGAGCCTTTCCATCATCAATTACCACACGGATTTAAATCCTCGTTCATACAATGTCTCTGTCGGTCAGGGGTTCGGCATTGACTCTCAACCCCTAAATATTCCAACTCTACACGATCATGTACTCAGGTTCGGATCAATTAGAAAACTACTTTTCCAATTATCCTAAGTACATTGGCCAAGGATTTAGAGTACTATCCCATAGGACCTTCTCTCTCTCCTACCGAGAGTGAACGATCACATGTTGTCTGCTCAATTGCCTCCACCGGGTTTCTCTTGCACCCAATACATCAACTATACTGGACCATCAAGATGGTGATCCATAAGTCAATAATAAAAGTACAAGATATATCCGGTAAGACATCTTTGGCGACTCGGGTCAAAGATCCAACCATGCTATTGAGATGTAAGAATAACCTGATAGACAGTTCGGTAAGATACCGATCAGGTTTTCCTAAATTGGTCAGTTCAGTGAACTCATTCCACTAATGAGCACATGTGTGTGTATCTCAGTGTCTCCACACTGATGTCCAATGAGATCGGTCATCCTCATCACATGAGAAGACATCACACACACTAGTCTATCCGGATTCTTGATGTCTCGTCTCAAGGATCCTATGACTAGGAACATTTAGATCACATACCTCTAGATGATTGATCTCATTATCATGATCTCATCATGATTCAATCATCATTGCATGTGATCAAAGACTTCATTACGATATACGCTTCTAATAAAAGATAGTAACGAAGCTTTGTCTATTTAATTGAATGAGATATTCCTAGAAATGTTGAATCATATCATATGTGATTGGCTTGTAGGCTATACATTTCTATTAGATAGGATAATTGGAAAAAGGGTTTTCCAGTTACGAGTACAAGATTCTATAGTGTCGGTATATTTAGGAGTTGACAGTCAATTCCGTACTCCTATCTAACCAAGACATTGAATGGGCGAAGATTTATATCCACATGGTAATTGATGATGAAAAAGATATTTAGAGAGGAGTTTATCCTCGAAGCCGTTTGGGATCACAAGATATGGCTTGTACCCTTCATGATCAGTAGGTCATTAAATCTAATATGAGATAATATATTTAATTTAAAAGAAGTTTTTCTTTAAATTAGGCCTCAACCAAATGAGCTATTGGGCCTAGTAGGTCACACACATAAGGGCTAATCCATAAGTTTAGGGGTAAGGGTGTAAATACAGAGAAAGGAGGGGTTTTGTGAAAAACTCCAAATTCTCTATATAATAGCACATTAAGCATGAGCCCCACAAGCCAAGGTTGCAAAATTCATCCCTACCTCTCTCTTTCACTTTTACACATGCTAGAGGCCGTCGATAGTCGATGGGACTTCATCCGGGGTGAGTTGGAAGGTCCAACGCAAAGGAGACCCTGACTATGGAGGTAGCTCGTGTGGATACGACTAGAGGCCACACACTTGAGTGGCTGAACAAACGTGAGAATGCTCGACCTTATCCAGTCTTTAGGGATTATTTGAATCCCACAAAGGTATGTGTTTGAAATTGTTTCAAATACCAATTTTGACGACGTCGTTCGGTTTCGATCGAGACTAAGACAATGATATATGAGGAATTGAATATTTTTCGCTGTGCCAATCTAATTGGACTGATTCCTTACAGGCCACGTGTCATCTGCCGTGACCCCGTCGTCTCTCTCTCTCTCTCTCTCTCTCTCTCTCTCTCTCTCCCCGTCGTGTGCGCACCCGAGCACAGCTTAGCCTCAAATCCCGCCCTTGTCCCCTATGTGTACCACCGGCGTCGTCTCGTGCACCCGCGAGTGCCACACGCTTTTGCACACTGCCGAGCATGGCCGGTTGCACCACCGTCAACTGCTACATAGTGCACCACCCCCTCGCTTCTCTGTCTCACTCGTTCATCGCCACGGTCACTGTCCCCCCTATTTTTCCTCTGCCACTATTGCCATCGCCCTCTCTTCCTCCTCCTTCCTGGTCGGCCTCATTGTTGCCGCTGTTTCTATTCACCTCTGGCACTACCACCGCTCGCCGCCTCCCGGACCCCCTCATTCTCTCTCTTTGTAGCCACCTCCTGCGCCTTCCACGTGTGGCCGAGTGCATCCCATTTCTTACCCCGCCTCATCACTCGTGTGCGTAGCCCACCACACACGTTGTCCACTTGCCATCTTGCCTCCCGCTGGCATCACCACTGCATGCCCCATGCATCCGCCTGTGCCCAGTCAGAGTCAACCCTATAGCCAATCTAACCGCCCACCTAGAGCCGTAGTTGGAGCCATTTTCCTATTGATCTACCAAAGTGAGCCTTGCCATTTATGTTTTCTATTTTATCCTTGGATTTTTTTAAACATTGGCAGTTTATTAAAAATTAATATTCTCCCTATTTGGCATTGTCGATTGATGTAGTCATCGTCGTTCCATGGTTAGGCATCCAATCGACTTCTTCTAGACTTGAGAATTTATCGATCACCTCAAAGTAGGCATCCCAACTTATCCTTAACACATGATAATATAATTAATGTGTTAAAAACAAGTTTGATAGATAACAAGTTAGAAAATAGTGAGTAAATGATGGTTGTGTATTTAATTGTCTACATGAGATTAGTTAAAGGTTTATCATATCATTCATGCATGGTCCATGATTTGCATTAGCTAGATGTGATTTTTAGTTAATCTTGTTTAGAAATTATTAAATTAGACATATTGTAATGATTAAATGGATTGGCTGTATTAATTCATAAAAATTGAAATATGACATGTTATGATTATATTTATACATGATTTATGTTATGAAAGACATTAAATGATTAACTATTTAAATTGAAATGAAATGTATGTTGGCATGTTAATTATGGACCATAATTAATTAACCCTTATAGTTGATTAAATTTTAATGTGCATTATTGCATAAGGTTGAATTGGAATGTGGTCAAGTCAAATTAGCATGGTAATGTGTATTGTCAAGCATTTGATATGATTTAATTGCTTGAAATGTGAAATAAATACATGGTTTGCATGATTTAGTATTATGAATATCTAGTTTAGCAAATTGCATATCTAGCTGTTACATTTGAAATTGTCTGAGTAATTATTTGCTTTTACTTGTGAGATGTGGTTGATGCTTTAATGCATTCTATGATGAAACTATTACTCCTCCAGCCTATGAATATTGTCCCGTGGAAAGTAGATGATTTAGTACAATCCAGTGCATCCTTCGATCCTAGATACCGCAGTTTATCCTAAGTACACCCCTGCCTAAGTGTACTAAGGATCTAGCTTACTATATGGTACTTTATATGTATATTAGAGCTGGTGTGAGTCCTGTGACATATCTTCAATGTTCAAGTAGAGCATATAATTCACTCAGACAAATAGATTTAAATAGAGTTAAGGCATTTATGATAGACATATGCAGGTCTAGGTGGCATGAACATATAGACTAGTCTAGTCGGCAGTCAGGTTCATGTAGAGGTAGGTTTAATTGGCAATTAAATGAAAGGAATCCAATTTAGATAAATAAACTTGAGAAATAGTTTATATAATATTAAAGCAATTGGTGGGTCTAGTTTATGTATATAATTATCATTTAGAATTGTTAGTATATCAGGATAGTTGGGTATAAGTCCAACTGAGTCTGTGTGACTTATTCCAAATCTTTTAATATTTTCAGGTAATCAGGTTTAGCGTAGCAAAAGCATAGTAGATCAAGATTAGTGTAGAAGAAGATTAGAGAAATGGTTTATGAATTATTTGTATTGAATCAATATATGATGTATTTTCGATATAATTATTTGAATTAATTATGAATTGGGACCTGTTATTCTTCAATTTTTTCCCAAACCGATGCAATATAGGGGTTATTTCCCCGATCCCGGCATCGATTTTATTCCGCTGCTCACGTTTAGAAAATCCAAGGCGTGACACTCTACATGAGGACACAGCTGTGTCAAGATGAAGAGATGTGCATGGCTAGGGAAAGCTGCTAGCCATGGACCAGGTCATAGAAGGAGACGTGAGAAAGTCCATCCTCTTTGAGGCATCACAATGAAGAGCAATAGCAGGTCATACGTGAGTGCTGAAAGAGAAATTTGACCTTATTTATTTGACAGTTTTGGGAAGAGGATTTGTTTCTCTTGAAGAGTACTTTTTCATTGTAATTTTCTTCTAATTTAGTGAAATTTCTAATCGTCGTTACATATGGATATAGAAAGACACCGTCTTATCAAACCATATTAAACGTCACTCTTTTGTGTACTTGTTCATTTTTTCTATTTCTATTTATAGGTCGATGTCTAGAAATCTGTCCATTAGAGTCTGGATGTTTTATTTTACATGCATTACCACATATAAAATGTGTCTTTGGCCACTAGACATAGCATCTTGTGGACTAACGCGGATCACCTCAGTCCCACGGTGGAGGGAGAAGCCTCAGTCCCCAATCAGAGGCGGCCACATACCCCCGTCACTTAAGTGGCGGTTCAAGTTATGTTACTGAACCGGTTCGGTGAACCGCTACCGAAAAGGGCTGAACCACTACCGAGCCCTTTGTAACTCACTACTCGGTAGTGAGTTACAAAGGGCTCGGTAGCGGTTCAGCCCTTTTCGGTAGCGGTTCATCGAACCGGTTCAGTAACATAACTTAAAAGTCTTGAACCGCTACCGAAAAGGGCTGAACCGCTACCGTGTCCTTTATAACTCACTACCGACGGGTAGTGATTTACAAAGGGCTCGGTAGCGGTTCAGCCCTTTTCGGTAACGGTTCACCGAACCGGTTCAGTAACATAACTTGAACCGCCACTTAAGTGACGGGGGTATGTGGCCGCCCCTGATTGGGGACTGAGGCTTCTCCCTCCACCGTGGGACTGAGGTGATCCGCTCTCCTTGTGGACACTGTCACCTAGCGGGGAGGTTTTGGGCTCAAAACCGGCTAGAGCGTCGTTGCATGCATCGCGTTGCAACCTTCACAAAAGGAAGTTACTGAGCAGTGGATATGCAACACCGACTATAAGATATCAAAACGAGAGAAAGAAATCTTACCTTGATTGGAGGTTGCCGCCTGTTGGATGAATTCTTTGGGAGATGGAAAGGAATACTTTTCATTGGTTCGTACGTACGTAGGTATATATATACATATATATATATATATGCAAGCATTATAAGAGATATACTTTTCCTTGAAATTAAAGCTTCTCAATGCGCACATATGTACGTACGGAGAAAGGAAGTCTTTTATATATGTAATGAATCCCCATGAGATATCGAGAAAATGGCCTTCGGACACGACTTTTCCCTTGATGAATTGTGATGCACAATTAACATTGTAAGCTGGATGTATAGAAGTAAGAAAAACGTACATACATATATACGACAAAATAAATGGCAGATGAATTGTGATATCCCTTCTAGCTTCATGCGTACATCTATTCAAAACTGTACAAGTGGTGCTGATCAATGCCTGAACATTTTCTTACCAACGATGTCATAGTTATATCCCTTAACCGCACACCATAAAAAATAAAAGAAAATTCTTGGCCAACAACCATTTTCTTGTATAGGGATATCGCAACATTAATTGAGAGATGGCTCATTAGGATTCGGTATTAGATTTCATGCCCAAAAGTGAAGGATAAGATTTCTTTCTCTTGTTGTGTAGGTACATATGTGCACATAGAGGATGCAATTTCTAGGGCACCAAAGCATCTCTTATATTTTTGTGAATCTATTTATGTATTTGCCTAAGATCTTTGTGTGACGTCGATGAATACAAATACATATATGTAGAGGCCATGGGGACGGGTGAGGGAGTCAAAGAGGAAGAAGAAGAAGAGGAGGAGAATATATATAGCTAGCTAGGCGCCTGATCAATCCAGGAAGTAGAAGAAGCCATGAATATATTCTACATCTTCTTCCTCTCTGTCTTCTTCCAGCTGATCTCAAGCTCAAGCACCATCATTCCTTACAAAAGTACTGTCACCGCCTCCAACGATATCTCCCCTTCCCCTTGGGCGTCAGATGTCGGTGCACCACCGCCAGACCCTCACCATCTAATCAGATCAACCTGCGATGAGTTGTTCAACGTTTCCCATGATAAACCCAGGTGTGATGCATGCGTGGACCGGCTCAAGTCGTTGCCCGGGAGTGAGAAGGCGTCACTCGCAGATCTTGCGGTCATGAGCACTGAGGACGAGATGAGGGGCACCAAAGAGGCTAGGCAGTATGCGCGCGAACTGTTGGGGAAGATCAGCGAACACAGTGACCCAACCAAGAAGGTCTTGAAAAGGTGCATTGACGCATACCACGTGGCAACGTCATGCATGATGCATGTGATCAAGCTCATGAATGCGAAGAAATATACAGATGCCTGCAGTCCATCAGGAATATTCTTTGTCGTGGAAACGAATATTTTCTTCAGGTGCGATCTTGCATTTAATGTGGGTAAGATTGCTAACCCATTGTATGCCCAAAATCAAGTGATCTTGGATGAAAATAGCTTCGGGAAGCACGTCAGTTGCATCCTCGATAAAAGTCCCCGAAAATAAATCTATCCGGCTTTTAACAAGCTCTTTATTATCATATGACGTCCCAAAACTACATGTGTGTACTCTCCATCAAATCCTCTGAATAAAATGGAGCAGCTGCTTTCCGACTGATCTAATTAATATGTAGTTGTTTCAGACCAACTTCATGCTCTGTCTCTAATTGGGATGAATTTGTTTCCATCTCTCTCTCTCTCTCTCTCTCTCTCTCTCTCTCTCTATATATATATATATATATATATCGGAGAATAGCTAATTGAAGTTAATCTTCTAAACCTTGGATGGCTTTGAGGATCCATAATTAACCGTTAATGTTATTAAAATCAATTTCCCCGAATACATACTACGTATTAAATTAAATGGTGAAATCAGCTTCTGCCCCCACATTTGTATCCCTATTTTTTTTTGAAAAAAAAATGTATCCCTATTTATTTTTTAATCCCCTTGACCAACTTTGTTATCTTATGATCCCAAATTCAATTGCTTTTAAACTTCCACCCCTATTTATAACTGACGCCGTTACTTTTATCCATTTACCTATCTCTTTTCCAATTTTACCCATTAACCTTGGCCTAAATTTTCATACAAAGAAAGTAGATAAAAAATTATTTAAAATGTATAAAATAAAAAGGTACTTATGCCTTCGTAGAAAATATATACTTATTCCGATTGCTTGTAAAATGAGTCATCCCCACAAGATTTTTGAAAAACTCAAATTATGTACTTATTCAGTGATAAATTTTAAAAAGTGTGATCTATTGATTTACTTAATATTCATATTTTTGATATTTGCTCTAACATTGTAAACATTTTACATAGAGAATTGCTAAAAGGTATCTGTGAACCCTACAAGGTTGTTAATATATTCATCATGTATTTTTACTTATGAATTTATTAATTGCAAGTGGTTCACTTTTTTAAAAGTTATACTTTAATATATAATTAATTTATCATGGTATACTTAATAACTAATAATTATAGAAAACAATCAATTCACAAGTATAATTTTTACAGAATGATTTATTAGTATTTAAATAAACAAAAAATTTAAATATTATGATATACTTGCAATGAAAAAATTAATTAAATTTTTAATGAAAATTAAATGCATACAACTAAATAATATAATATATTTAAATTTTTAAAAAAACACATCATAAGCTCATAAGAAAATTTACATTATTTTAGTTTTTCATATATTTAAATCCAAATGAACCTTGAACATTTAACATTTATACATATGAAATAGAGAGTGAGATTTCCACTATATATTAAATAAAAATATAAGTGCATTCATACGTCAAATCATGTGAGATTGACTAAAGTCTTACTAACAAATTTGGACCACGTTAGCTAATGCTCGGTGAAACCCAACGGAAGGGCAGAATTGGAAGAGGATTACAAAATTTAAAACTAATGGGGTGTTTGGTTGCATGACAATTGAGGTTTTTATTTTAATTTTTAAAAATTGTAAGAAAACTTGTTAAAAGAGGTGTTTGACAACCATGACAATTTTATGTTTTGAAAGTGATTTTCTTATTAAACAAAAAAAGAGGGTCTCACCTCTTTCTTTTTTCTTGTGGTCCCCACTTTATTTTGTCATGTGCGGTGGTTACTCTTTTTTGTAATCACATCCCTCCAAACATGATAATTTTATGTCATGAGTTGGTTCACTTTTTATTTTAATACATTTTTTTATCGTGAAAGTGTACAAAAAATTATGGTGCAACCAAACACCCCATAAAGGTATTAGGTCTAAAACATAATTTTGTTAAGCGGTGGGACCTAAAAATAATTTATCTATTAACTTAGGACTGTAAATTGAAAACCCCTTAGATTTATCTTCGGTGTTGTTTAGAGAGAATGCAACTGGTGTGCTGCCCGAAGTTATTTTCATCCAAGAGCAGTTGATTTCGAAAGTACAATGGGTTGGTAACATTACCCATACTAAATGCATCGTTGCACTGGAGGTCAACATCCATGTCCACGTACGGCAACTAATACTCCTAATGGACTGCAGGCATCCTCGTGTTTCTTCGCATTCATAAGCTCGATGGCTTTCATCACGGCTCTCACCGCAACATCGTATATTTCAAGGTAACTTTTCAGGGCCTTCTTGGTCGGGTCACTGTCCCCGCCGCTGATCTTCCCATCAGCTCGCACGCGCGCGTACTGCCTAGCCTCCTTGGTGCACCTCATCTCTCTGTGTTGCGAGCGATGCCCTCTCACTCCCGAGCAATGATTTGAGCCGTTCCACACAGGCATCACACCTGGAATTATCGTGGGATACGTCGAACACCTTCTTGCAGGTTGTTCTGATGAGATGGTAAGATCTGGCGGTGATGCACCAGCATCTATCACTGAAGGGGAGATGTTGATGGAGGGGGTGAAAGCACTATTGTAAGGGATGATGGTGTTAGAGTTTTTAGGAATACCTAATGACGATCCAAACTTCATCGCGCTACAGAAGATAAGAACGAGAAAGATCTGCTGGTTAGGAATTGTCACGACCCAGAATTTAAATAACATAACCACAAATACGTAACGGAAATACACAATGTCGTGACAGTGGGATGAAACCCAATACTTGAATTCCATAACCCAACTTAAACAATTATTTTCAGAAGATCCATCATACAAGAGAATAGAACAATATTTCTAAGTCTAACCACACTCTTGTTCAAAAACAACCAATACTATCTACCTAAGTAGAGAATACCAAGAATCTCCAAATGCAAAAGACTTTGATTCCCTTGGTTCCACCTAAACTTCATCTTCAAGCTCCTAAATCTTCAAAACCTGCTGAAAAATTTATCCCACAACGGGGTGAGTCCGGGGACTCCACAGGATTTACACTCATTTTTTGCCAATCGGATAAGTAACATATAATCAAGCAATGATAGATAACATATCTAGATTGAGATGTAAAACAAATGATAATAACTTGTCTTCTATATTTATCCATAACCCATAACCAAACCATGATTATCTTTAAAGAAAAAGATTATGCCAATGCTACTTAATTCTAGACCAATGCACACAAGACCATACAAGCTAAAAAAATATCATCTAAATGACCTCAAGACTTAACTTAACATGAATAAATTAAAACAAGACAAATCTGATTTTTCTAACATAACATGGTTTAACATCTATACATGACACACAAGTAACATATTTCATATCATTTCCAAAACACAGATAAAGAGCAAGGAATTGGTCGTCTTGCTTCACATGTACAAATACTTTCACCAGCTCTAATATATATAGAAGTAGTATATACTAAGCTAGCCCAAAGTGCACCTAGGCAATGGTGACACTATGGGAAAAAAATCGCGGTAATCCGGGATCTGTGGGAGGGTCAGATTCATCTAAGTTACTCGCTGCCCACAGGGCAATTGACTAACATAGGCTGGTGAAGCCTTCATAACACGTCATATCAAGAGTTCATAACATAATTTCAATTCATGAAATACTAGACCATACCATGCATACATGACATAACAATCCAATTTCATAGCCCTTCATGCAAGACATAACATCCCTGACGAACTTGACAAGACATATGATCACCCGACATAATTGAACTTGTTCTCAATTACAACTCGTACTAATCATGACCAACTTGACATGACTAACTATGCATAGCATAGCCCTGTGGACGCCGGGAAAGAGAGAGGGCGAGGGAGAGAGAGAAAGAAAAAGGATGAGAGAGATAGATGTGTGCGCGTGTGTGTGTATGTTTCTCCTTCCTTACGGTCTTGATAGGGTGGGTTTGTGTTAATCACGCCATAGGCACGGTCGTGGATGATTCCAACGAACGAGTCTATTGCCCGCTTCTCTTCCTTCTTTCCTTCTCCGCACTCACCTTGATCCCCGGACTACTCAACCCTTGATGTCACTTGGGCATCGAAGGACCGGTCCGGGTCGTGAGGAGAATCGAGGGGAAATTAGATCAGATAGCCGGTGGCATTATCAATACTAACTTAACCTACTAACCGAAAGAGGAAGGGATGGTGTGGTCGCCAGGAGTCAGAGAGGCTCCGATGATAGAAGTAAAAGAGATAAACTGGTAAAGGAAGTGAGAATGACCGGTTACCTCAATGAACTGGGGAGATTGCGGGGGTTCTATCTTCTCCTTCCTCGGCCGGCTGGGGAAGAAGAGCCTTGGAGAAACTCGCTTGCCTGAAAAGAAAGTATGAACGAAAGCACAACGATTAGAACTAAATATGGAGCGGTAACTATTCGTAAGAAAGAAGAGCAATGGCAAAAGGGGTTGAACGAACCGGATTAGGACTAACTCCTAACCCCTCTTAAGGGAGGATCTAAATGACCTAAGACTAATATGCGTTATTCCATACTAATGCAGCATGCGTAATGTAACCCAAATGAACGATAAAGGAAAGGGTAAGGTAAGGAAGAAGATCATAGAGAAGCCCGGTGCTTCTGGCTTTTGGAAATTGCAGGCGCTCCGGCCACGGGTCGCCTGGCATCGCATCGGAGGAGCGCTTAAATCCTTCTGCGGCAGTCTTCAATACAATATTCTCCCGATTCCAATGACGAGGGATCGGATTCCTAGCCTGTTTTGGAGGTTTCTTGGTACTCTTCGTAATGGTTTGCAATGGCTTTTAATGGCGTGATGGCAGCGGTCTTGAATGGTTTCTGAGTGGTATTGAATGAGCGGAGTGGAAGAGGTGTAATGGAGGATGGAAAGGCTTGGGAGTGGGATGGTAGACTCTAATGGGGCTTGGAAGGTGGTGGGAGGATATTGGAAGGCTCAAGAAAACTCTTAGGAAGTTAAGGCTCTGGGAATCCCTCTTTAAGCTCCTTGGAATCTCTCTCTTGGAACCTCTTAAATGTGGGAGAAGGGTCTCCTTTTATAGATGCATAAAAGTGACCCTGGCGCTCCGTCCTGAGGACGCCTGGCGTCGCGACATGGGAGCGCCTGCAAATCCGCCGACAAGTCGGCGGGTCAGCACGTCCGACCATACCTGTCGCCACCTACCACCCTGCGTGTCAGGCGGCGGTTGTCAGCGGAAATCCTGGTGCTCTGACAGGGGAGCACCTACGACCTACGGCTGTCAGACTGTAAATTCGGCGCACGCGGAGCCTGCGGTGATAGTTGTCAGGCGGGAATCCAGGTGCTCCGACGACGGAGCGCCTGGACCCTCGGTACGATTTCGACAACGCATCGCTGACCGTCTGAAAAACCGTCTGTCACGGGCGGAATTGCAGGCGCTCCGGCAGAGGAGCGCTTGTACTTTCGTACGTCTCTACGTACGGTGTCGTCCGGCCGGACGAAGAGGGTGAAAAGGTGGGAAATGCCAGGCGCTCTGACGTCGCGACGCCAGGCGTCGCGACATCGGGACGCTTACAGATTTTATGGAATTTGATCATCTTTATGTCAAATCGACCTCTCCGATCGGGAGAAAACAAGTGTTATCTATAGAAATGAGGTTGCACTTTCTGTAATCGGGCCGAATTCGCGTATCTACAGCTTGCCTCGCCTTGACATTGGTTTTGCAAGGGAGTGGCACGGAGTGTAGCGGAAGTGACCGTAGCGAGATGAAGCGGAGTGAAGTGGTGGCGGACTGAAAAACTGACGTCAAGGCGTAGATTTAGATACGCGACTCCTGACCTGACCAGGTGAATTGAGCCTTTTCAAGATCCACAATTCCCTTTTGTATCTTCCGGACTGCTTCCGTGGTTGATTGGAGATGAGACGTGCCGTGGGCACGAGAGAGGAAAATAAAAGCCTGCTCCCTGCGTGCGGGGAACCTCCGAGCGCGGCTCGTGAGTTCATCTTGGTTAGTGGCCCAGCTTTGTGGTGTGCTTGTACCAAGAAGGGCTGAACGGAAGTTGATTTTAAAATCAAAAGAACCTCCAATCAACGGGGATTAAGTCTTTAGGATTCATCCGGGTCCTTGCGGGAACCTGATTTAGCTCGGAGTGGAATAACCTCTCAACTCAATAGAAACACTTGTTTGCCTTGTCATAAAAAATGACCTTTCACGAAGACAACCACAATGATGATAGCCAAATGCAGATGATGCATGCAGATGTATGCTGGGTGAAAGAAATAAATAAAAATTAATATTAAGAAACATAGTTGAAGATATAGATCATGAGTAATGGGTCAGGACACTGATCAGGAACCGTCGTCCCCATAACTCGTGATTTTGGCTTATCCGCAAGTTCATTGAACAACCGTTCCATCCTTGATTTTGTTGGAGGGGTTCTCAGGCCCGGTGTTTTCAGAACTTGTGGTCTTCAACATTTCAAATACTACTATAGTTAACATGCAAGAAAATACCAATTTTTGACCATTTTCAATTATTTTTCTTCCTTTTTCCGGATTTATTCAAAGCGCTCCTTCGACGCGACGCCAGGCATCTCACTGTCAGAGCGCCTACAACCTTGCGCAGCTTTCCGTCAAGGGCCTGTCGCCCGTCTCGTCGTGGGTAATGGGGGGCTCCCCCTCTCTCTTCCCCACCCCTATATGTCTCCTAGGTTGCACAAGGGGAGGGGAAACCCTCCCAACCCTCCTTGGGCCGCCCCTTGCTCCCCTTCTTCCTCATTTCTTGTTTGTTATTGCTGCCATGGAGCTCCCTCATCGACCCGATACTCCATTGAAGGCGAGGCGGTTTTCAGGCATTTCGGGGAACGTTCGGAACCGAGTTTTGGCGGGAGTGGTAAGTCTCTGCCTTCATTTGGCTTTTGAAAGTTCGTTTTTATCGTTTTGCTCCCTTGTGGGCCCTCTCTTTGGCCGGTTCTTCCTTCCATTTCTGCCCTTTTCTGGTTTTCTGTCGGATTCATCCAAGCGCTCTGTCTTCAAGATGCCAAGTGTCGCGTCGTCGGAGCGCCTGCTATTTTCGATGACAGTTTCTGATTCTGTCCAAACTTGTTCTGTGCATGAGCCTCCTCCATTTCCGGGTGCGCGCTGCCGGGGTTTGTTTGGCTGGATGGACCGCCTCATCGTCTGCCTCTTTTATCACAACTGCGCCTTCCTTCGTGAGTGGGGTCTCCTGGGCATCCTCACCCATGCCTGCAACATACTGAAATACCATTGGGATTTCTCCCTCCTTGCCGCCTTAGTGGAGTGTTGGCATCCTGAGACCAACACTTTCATCATGGGCACCTATGAGTGCACCATTCTCCTGGAGGAGGCCGAGATCCTTCTTGGTCTTCAAGCAGTCCCTAGTCATCAGGAGCTTTTCACCTTTGTCCCCACTGATCTCTTGTCTTCTCAGGAATTTTTTGAAGAGTTCATGAGTCCTACCTCAGCCCGCCAAATCACCCTAGGGGACAAGATTAGTGTAGAGGGCCTCCTGAAATGGACCATTGGTGCCATAGAAGGGGCGGGTAGCGATGTTGACCTCCTCCCCGGCATGAAAGGGGCTGCCACCCTTCTTGTCTCTACTCTTCTCTTTCCGACCGAGGACGGCTGGATCCACCCCGGGTGCCTATCTAGTATCCGGGGTGTTTGGCGGAGGGAGAGGATCATCACCTCCGTCCTCGGTTTCTTGTATGATGGCCTATCCTCGGCCTGCATTGGCCAACCTATGCATAGCAGTCTCCTTCTTTTAGCATCATGGGCCGACTGGCATTTTAAGTTCAGCGTGACTGATCATCGCGTGTCTTCTTCCCGTTATTTCCTTCATAGCCCTCTCCACACCATTACCCATGTCTTGGGTATGGAGGAGAGGGTTGTGAACACTTGTCCATCGGTGAAGACTCGCCAAGATTGGCGTGCATATTTCCTGGCCAACGACCTTTCTGCCTTTCTGTGCCCTCCTCCTCCCATGGTAGGGAGAGAGGTTCGAGTCTGCCACTCTCCTGGTGTGGACCTGAGGCTGATCACCAGTTCATCATTTGTTTTGTACAACCCACACCGCTGCTTTCCACAGATCAGTGTCCCTCGGTCCAGGGTGCCCTGTCTTTCTCACCTCCCTACGATCAAGGATCGCCACTTTGGTACCCCTGATGATGCGGAGGAGTGTCGCAGCATCATCGAGCTCTGGAGGGCCTGCAGGACTTTCCGGGTGGGTGAGGCGGTGCAGGAGGACGGCGATCAAGTAGCACGTTACTCTGCCAGACTGCGGGTCCTCCTTCAGTGATCGGGCCTGGCGTGTGGTCTTTTCTAGGCCGTATGTGGCCAAATTATGTTCCGTTGTTCTTCCGGGCCCTGCGTGGCCGTTTATGCTATCTTTGTCTTTCTGGGCCCTGCGTGGCCATTTATCTTGGTCGTTGTATTTCTGGTCCCTGCGCGGCCATTGTGTTGTTGTACTTTCAGGCCGGGTGCGTCTGTTTGTATCAAACTTGCTTTTTCTGCAAAATTGTTAGAATTTTCCAAAAGAGTGCATGTGCATGGATATGTGTAGTTATGATATCATGAATCGAGTAGAAAATGTTATGACATTTGGCTAACAAAAGGCAAGAAATGTTAAAACAATGATTTTGGCTACTGAATTTCCAGGCGCTCCGGTAACAGGCCGCCTGGCGTCGCGATAGGACGACGCCAGGCGTCCCGGATCCGGACTACTGGGCTTTTCAGTGACCCTTTACATTCCCTTCGATTTTAGACCCATTTGTTGACGGGAAATCCTCGAGGTTGGTGGTTTTGTAACTTTTGCGATTTTTAGGGAATTATGGAGATTTTTTCATAATTTTTTTTTTGGAATTTTTTTCAAAAAAAAAAATTTACCTTCACTATATATACAGAGTTACTGTAGTAACTTCATTTTCACGCGAGCATTTTCCAGCTCCAGTTAAAAAAAGTCACATCTTTGGGGGCTTCGTGCGTCCTCCACATACATCCAGGTCAGTTGATTCCTTCTTGGAAGTTGTAGAATAGGTTTTAAACTTTTCGTTTGCACGAGTTTTCCGAGATTTCCGGAAATTTTCGACCGGATTTGAAGTCGTCGAAGTCGGTCGAATCTGGCTATCCTGGCGTCGCGAAGCGGCGACGCCGGGAGCCTGGCGTCGCGAAGGCAGAGCGCTATTCAAGTGCTCTGTCTTCGCGGCGCTTTCGGTAGCGTCGCGAAGCTGGAGCGTTAAGCTAGCGCTCTGACTTCAGGACGTCAGCGCAAGCGCCCCGAAGCGGGAGCGCCTACTATTTCCGGAAACTGGGTTTTTTCTGATTTCTGTTCATTCCTGCATGATATTGACCTGTTGATGCCTTGCCTTGCAGATGGCGCGGCGACCACGCTCCTCCCGAGCACGCCGGAGGTCTCCCCCGCCGGCCCCGGAGTCACCTCCTCCAGCCGAGGAGGTTCCTTTGGTTGCGCCAGAGGCCCGGCCGTACCCCCACCTTGAGGTAAGTCCCTTTTCTTGCCTTGTTTTTGACAATTCACCTGTACTTTCATGAAACTAACAAAAATATTCTTTTCTGTATGCAGGGCAAGCTCCGCTCCCGCATCTCGTGGGAGTTGGTCATTTGCGTGTACGAGGGCCTGCAGGAGTTCCAAAAGAGCAGACTGAGTGACATGGGCTTCGGTCTGCTCCTCTCCTGCACTGCGATCTGGGAGGACCTCTCCCTGATCCAGGCCCTGAGGGAGCGGTGGGACTCAGTCTCCCGCTCCTTCATCTTCCCCTGGGGGCACATGGTGCCTTCTTTGGAGGACGTGGCCCGTATTACGGGCCTACGCATACACGGCCGGCCGGTGACCGGCAAGACCTACGTGGACTACTCCGGTTTTTGCCAGGACCTCTTGGGTCTTGACATTCAGACCCTCCCCGGTGGCATGAGGATGCTGGAGCGGGAGGCCATTGGGCAGATGGTGGGATTCCGCTCGGCAGCGGTCCCCAAGGAGGGTGCCCTTCTCTCAGAGGTCAGGGGTCGCCTGACCGTTGAGGTGAAGGAGAAGCTCTGTGGCGAGGAGGGCACGGAGCAGGCAGACAGAGACCTCTGTCGGTTCCTGTTGTTCTTGCTTACCCGGCTTTTGTTGGGCAGCAAGGGTGATAGGATCCACTTGAGGTGCTTGCCTTTACTCGCCCGCCTTTCACGGGTAGGCGAGTATGCCTGGGGTGCTGCCATGCTGGCGCACCTCTTCTCCTCCCTTGCCATGGAGTCGGGCCCCATCGGCGTTGCCGGCTTCACCCCTTTCCTCCAGGTAATCACTTTTACACAGTCTATTAAATAAATTGCATATTTCATACCTGTGTATCTGACACTTTTGCCATGTCTAGGTCTGGAGTTACCTGCACTTGCCCCTCCGGCGGGCGGTGCGACAGACGGGTCGAGTCCGCTACCCGCTTCTCCGGCAGTGGGTGGCACACCGATCCGCGTCTCCTCACCAGTACCAGGTGGAGAGCCTGCAGAAGGCCCTGCTCCACCTCCCCCACAACCGGGTAAGTGTTTTGCTTTTGCTCCTTTGGTTCTTTAGCTTGTCTGGTGCTGTTTTCTGACATTTGTTTGCCTCCCTTGCAGGTGGTGTGGAGGCCCTATCTCCTGGAGGATGACACTGCCCAGCCTTGGGTGGTGGAATCCCAGGCAGTGTTTGGTAGGGACACCTACCTTATCTGCCTGAACGAGATTGAGCCCCTGTGGCAGCGTCTCTCGATGCGGTCACTGGGGTTCAACCAGGATTGGGTGACCCTTCCTCCCTACCCGAAGATGGGGAGGAGCACTCGTGGGCTGGTCCACAAGGTGGACTGGCGGGAGTCGGGCCGGCTGGCCCTGGAGATCTGGGATCGGGGTGGCACCCTGGTGGTTTCCCAGGCGACCGACTGCTCGGAGTATCTACGGCAGTTCTCCGAGTTTTATGGTCACCTGTTCGCAGTGACCGATACGGTACGTTGCTTCACCTTCTGATTATCCTTGTGTTTGCTTGTTCTGCTCTGACCAACCCTTCCTTGTAGGCGACCCAGACAGAGCTCACCCGTCTTTGCGACCAGATCACGGAGCGGGATGACAGGATTCTGGAGCTGGAGGCCCAGCTCGCTCAGGTACGGTCTTTTCCTGATCATTCGCTTGTGATGACTCTTTCCTCGTCTTCACATTGTCTTTTTCTTCAGCGCGCCACGGCTCCATCTCCGAGATCACAGGGGGAGGTGGGGCCGCATGGCATCTGGCGGCCCCCGCGAGCGCGCAGACGCTGCCGTACCTCTCAGGGGGCGCCCTCGATGGAGGAGGAGGGGGAGTCGGCGGCTTTCGAGCCGGCCGTAGGGAGCCCGGCGACGGTGGAGCCGGCAGTGGACTTCCCGGCGGCAGCAGAGCCGGAGGTGGAGGTTCCGTCGGTAGCAGAGCCGGCAGTGGAGGTCCCGACAGAGGGACCATCAGAGGCGGAGACCCTACTCCGTGAGGAGGTGAGTCTCTGCTTTTCTTTCTTTTACTGTTTAGTTGCACTGCTCTAACCCTTGTTTCGTGCAGGTTCGAGAGCTACGGGCCCAAGTGGCCGAGCTAGATGGTGCCCGAGGAGCTGCCGAGGAGACGGAGCGAGCCCTCCGGGATCAGGTATGCTCCCTGCTTTGTTTCATTCTGCTTCGTTGTGGTATCCAATCTCGTTCTCTGCAAGTCGCTCGACTTCAGGCCCAGGTGGCCGATTTGGAGAGTCGACCTCCTCCGGCCGATTCCGCCCTTCTGACGGAGGTGAGTTTCTTGAGTTTGTTACAGTCTTGTTTCTTCCCTTGCTGGTCGTTGCTGATCTTTGTTTGACCTTGCAGCTGGAGCAGTTGAGGGCCCGGGCCCTCCCCGAGAGTGAGCAGATCCTCCGGCTGCGGGTCCAGCATCTGGAGGAGATGCGGGCACTGGAGTCGCGGTGGGCGACGGAGCTGCTGGAGCTGGCCCGCTCCCGGTCACAGAGTCGGTCATATCGGACCGACTCTCAGCGGACGACGCTTCACGGCCCGAGCCAGTCGGGTACCACCTCTCGAGCGGGCGGCGAGAGGACTCCCCTCCCCCCTCCTGTAGCAGAGCCGGTTCCCCAGGAGCCAGCGGTGGAGGGAGGCGGCGATTCTGATGTGCCGGCCCCCTCTGCCACATGATATACTTGTACATTTTGAGCTTATAGTGGGTTTATTTTTGGCCATCCATTTCTCCTCTTTTCCCATCTTTGTACCTGTTGCCTGTCTTACTGAATCAGAAGAGTGGTTAGATTTCGTTTAGGCTTAGCCTCTTGCAAGATGTCAAGAGGCGTGAGCCTTCTTAACTAGGCAAATAAGAAACATGACTATGTGATGCAGAAACGAAACGTGCATGATAGAAAATTAAACATGAATGCAACTAGACATGCGGTCAATTTACAAGCACTAACTCTTTTAGTTTTGGGGATTTTCCTATTTTTGGATTTTGAATTTTATGGATTTTTTGGGGTTTCGGATATTCAAATTTCTAGGAGGTTTTTTTGAGAATTTGCAGATTTTTTGTTCTTTTGAAATTTCTAGATTTGTTTGGATTTTGGATATATTCATTTTTTTTTTTCGTGGACGAAGTAGATGCCCTCACCATTTGCCCTGCTTGCAACTGGGCTCCCCTTCCACAGTACATGTAGTAGCTAAGGATAAGTGCCACGTGTAGGTGATGTGCCTTCTTCCGGGATTCTTAGGCTTTCTGCCTTCAATAAACCAGGGTCCTGCTTGGGCTCGGTTGATCAACCCTACCCATGTTGGTCGAAGAAGGAAGAAATTAAGATAAGCCTTTGGCCAAACTCAAAGGATATCAAGCGGGTTCCCGTACTGATGCCCATCTGCCAAGTTTAAATCCTTTTGGGTCATTCCTTCTTGCCCATTTTTGTGGCCCACATTCGGACAGGTCATTTTTGCCTGAGGGGTTCATTGCCCATCTTTTGGAGCCTTTTCTTTTCTTGGGGCTATTCTAGGCACTCATTCGGACAGGTCTATGCACTTCTCTTCGGTTGACCTGAGGGGTTCATTGCCCATCTTTTGGTGCCTTTTCTTTTGAGGAGTCGACCCTCTAGGATTTTCTACTCTTCCTGCATGGTGGGCATTTTCGGTATTCCTCGCCTGAAGTCCCTCGAGTCTCTCCTTGGGCCGAAACGAGAGAAGAATAGGGCATGGTCGATCTTCTTTGCCTAGCGCTACCTGATTTTCTTTTCGGCTTTCGACCGTCGAATCTCGGAGCCTAGGCGTGCGATGTGCATAGTGTGATGCTTATCCTTAACTCTCACTTGGACGGGTGAGCCTAATAGCAAGCAAGGACAGGTGAGAATGGACTTCTTCCACAATTTTGAGTGTTTTACATCTTTTTTTGTCATTTTTAGGGAAAATATTTTTTAAGGTAGAGTCCATTCCAAGGGTGAGTTAATTCGTCTCCATCTGCGTTAACTAGCTTATAAGAATTTCCAGGATAAGTTTCTGATATTACAAAGGGTCCCTCCCAGTTTGGTTGAAGCTTTGAGCGGGGATCGCCCGGCTTTACGAAAATTCTTTTAAGTACAACCTCACCGATTTCAAATTTTCTCTCAACCACCCTTTTCTGATAAAACCTTTTAAGCCTATTCTGATAAGTCCGGGCATGTTCGGCGGCGGCCAGCCTCCTTTCGTCCAAGAGTTCGAGCTGGGCTAGGAGAGATTCCTGCCGATCATCCGTAGAGATGTCTCGATCGATCTGAACTCGGAGGGAAGGGACGAGTACTTCGTATGGGACTACCGCCTCCATTCCGTATGCCAAGGCATAGGGAGTCTGGCCCGTTGGGGTTCGGACCGAAGTGCGGTAGGCCCATAGAGCATCGATCAGCTTATCTGGCCAATCCGCGAACCTGCTGGACTCACTTTTTTTTAATGATTTTTATCAGGGTTTTGTTAGTGTCTTCTGCTTGACCGTTGCCTTGAGGGTAATATGGGGATGAATGATGCAATTTTATGCGATACCTGTTGCAAAGGTCTTGCAGCTCCTGAGAGACAAACTGAGGCCCATTGTCGGTGACGATGTCGCCGGGGATTCCGAATCTGGACAGGATGTTGCGCCTGATGAATGTGCACACCGTTGTTGCTTTGATCTCCGTGTAAGCTTCTGCTTCGGCCCATTTGGTGAAGTACTCCGTCGCGGTGAGAATAAAAGACTTGGTTTTGTTCGTGGAGTTGGGATCACCAAGGGGACCGATGATATCAAAAGCCCACATAGCGAAAGGCCAGGGGGCATGGATAGGATGGAGAGAAGATGCCGGAGAGTGGATCTTATCGGCATGGAGTTGACATTGGTGGCAGTGCCGAACAAAGATTGAGCAATCCTCCTCCAATGTGGGCCAGTAATACCCCTGCCAAATGATCTTTTTGGCAAGGGCTTGGGCACTAACGTGGCCCCCACACACCCCTGAGTGAGCTTCTTCAAGCACTATTTCAGCTTCTTTTTCATCTACACAACGCAATGTAATCCCCGTCATGCTTCTTTTAAAGAGTGTTCCGCCCAAAGACTAGATATTTCTAGGAAATCCTTCTGACAGCTTTTCTTTCATCGGCCGTAAGCTCGGGCGGGTAGGTCTGATTCTGGCAATATTGAGCAATCTCATGGTACCATGGCCTCTCTTCTTCTTCATTTAACTCTTCAACCTCAATGATTGACAATTCCTCCTTTTGCTCAAGCAATTCCTTCCTTGCGAACTTCTCTTGGATATCGAGAAATCGAGCATCCTTAATAGCAGGTATCATCTTTCGCCGGACAGAAATGGTCCTATCAGACATGCCTAGCGGGATTGATAAAGAGGATGCCAACGATGCTAGAGAATCAGCAAGGATATTCTGAGCACGAGGGATATGGACAAATTCGAGTTTAGTGAAGAGCTTGATGTAAGAAGAAGTGAGTTCTTGATATGGCTTGAGTCCAAGATGAGATGTTCGATATCTGGAGAGCACTTGCCGAAGAATCAGTTGGCTGTCGCCTATAATTCTTAACTTGGTGGCTCCATGGAAGTGAGCAGCCTCTAATCTAGCTAAGAGGGCCTCGTATTCAGCAATGTTGTTGGTGGCGGGAAAGCAGAGTTGGAAGGCTTGGGGAATAACAACCCCTTCCGGGGACAGAAGGGCAACTCTGATTCCTCTTCCTTGGGAATTTAAAACACCATCAAAATAAAGGGTCCATAATTCAGAATGATGGAGGGACAAGAGTCCTTCATCGGGCAGTTCAGACTGGACTGGGTCAAAGTTAGGGATGGGATGGTGAGCCAGGTGCTCGGCAATGGCGTACCCTCTGATTGATTTCTGATGGACATAAGTGATGTCAAATTGGGAGAGAAAACTTTGCCATCTGGCGAGTCGGTCAGTGAGGACAGATTTCTCGAGGAGGAATTTGATAGGATTCATTCGGGCGATGAGATTGACCTCGTGAGCAAGAAAGTAGTGCTTGAGTTTTTGTACCACCCAAACTAGAGAGACACAGGTCTTCTCCATGGCGGTGTAGTTCATCTCACAAGGGTCAAAGATTTTAGAAAGATAGTAAGCGGCCCGTTCTTTTCCTTCCTCGTCTATTTGTGCTAACACGGCACCCAAGGATTCATTTATAACCGAGATGTACAAAATCAAAGGCTTGCCTGGATTCGGGGGTTGGAGCACAGGAGGGCTAGAAAGATATTTTTTCAAACCGTCAAAAGCCTCCTGACATTTCTGATCCCATTTGAATTCTGTTTTTGCCCTGGTTAACTCATAAAAAGGCTTACACCTTTGAGAATGTTGCGAGATAAACCGGCGGACAAATTGTAGCCTTCCAATTAACCCCCTAAGTTCCTTCAAATTTCTTGGTGGGGGCATATCAATAATGGCCTTGGCTTTATTGGGATCAATCTCAATCCCCCTTTATCTTATTTATATGCATTAGTTTGTGATAGACTGTGGTATGGTATGCAAATATGTGGTGCATAGAATCATGGGTGTTCATCTATGTATTTCATGTTTGATTGCCAATTAAATGTTCATGTGTTTACTGTCTGAGTTAATTATATGCTTGCATGGTGTGGAATGTGGTTAGTGCAGTGAGCTGCATTGTGGTTAAATTGTACTTCACCAGACTATATTAGTGGCCCGTGGGCAGCGGAGATTAGTTGAATCTGGAGCATCCTTCAATCCCAGATACCGCGGTTTATCCTAAGTACTCCCCTACCTAGGGGTACTATGGGATTTAGTTACTATATGTTACTTCCTACTATATGATAAATCTGGTGCTAGTTTTGTGATGTGACTACATTTTTCAGATGGATCATGGTATTTACTCAGACAGGTGTTTAGTTGTGTATGTTGGCATAGATGTTAGTGTTCTAGATATGTCCTTGGTTTTATGTCAGGTCTATATGTTCTGGGCATACCTAGAGTAGTCTAATGTGTAGGATATGTTACTTTTAATGCATATAGAGTCTGGTTATCATATGGGGTAGTTGAATGACTTTGTAATCACTTAATTAAAGATATATAATTAGTTTACACCCTATGTATTAAATCTGATTTTTATGCTTAATATGTATTTAATATCAATAGAAAACATTATTATAGTGGGGTAGTTCGGGTGTAAGACCTACTGAGTCTGTGGTGACTCACCCCTTCCGTTGTTAATATTTTCAGGAGTGCAGGTTTAGCGCAGCAGAAGCATAGTGGTGTTTTGGCGTCCGAGGAGCTAGTGGAGTACTCATTCAATGTTGGTATTTAATTTGTTAGATAGATATTTGATTATTATGTTATTAAGTTGTAAAGTTTGGAATTATGAATTTGGATTATGATTTTAGTCTTATTTGGTTCCAGACCAATATCCTTCCTCGTTACGTCGTCGGATTATCTTCCGCTGTGCATGTTAAAAATCCGGGTCGTGACAACTTTGTATCAGAGCATTAACTCGGCCTGAATGTCTATTTTGACATGCCCGAGTTCTTGATATTGGTTTGGATTAGAAGGAATTGATGATTGGAAGATCAGGATCTTAGATAGGGAGAGTAATTTAGATTGTCTATTAGACTGAGAATTTTGGATGGCATTGGAGTTTGATATTAGATGGGTATTTTAGATAGAATAGAATGAGCTAGATAGATGGATAGATATTAGGTAGATAGATTGATGTAAGAGTGATTAGTTAGTTAGTTAGATTGATAGGTAGATATGTTTGGATAGATTGATAATAGATAGATATGTAGATAGATAGATAGATAATTGATAGGTAGATTTATGATGGAATTTTTAGTTAATGGGTTGATTTGTTAGATAATTAGATAGATAGATGATAGATGGATATCTAGATAGATAGTTAGATAGATAGTTTGATAGATAGATGTATTTAGGGTGAGTGATAGATATTGAGTATATTAGAAATAGGAGAGAATAGTGAGATTGATTGAAGGATGCAATTTGTTCGGTGAGACCGGTTGAATTTTCGAGGACGAAAATTTTTGTTAGGAGTGTAGATTGTAATACTAAGGATATGTAAATAAAAAAAAATAGTTATTATATTTATTATTAGTTTATTTATATTATTTCTACTTTCCTCCTTTATCCTTTCCAATTTTCTCTCCCTCCGGATAATCTTTCTAAACCGCCGACCCCTCTTCCAATCGAACTCTAATTCTAGTCCCCCAGTCCCGGTCGGACTCTCCCTCCTCCCTGTAAGCACCCGAAACGGGACATCCGCGGATCTCCCCCTTCCGGCCCCTTACGCCCGCCTTGGTGACTTGGTGGATGGGATGTTAGTGGGTGTGGTCGCCAGGAGCCAAAGGCTCCAAAATATAGTAGAATGAAATGAAATGAAATAGAGAAATGACCGCCGTACCTTTGGAAGTGGGGAGATTGTTGGGTTCCGACTTCTCCTCTCTCGGCCGGCTGAAAGAAGAGAGCTTAGTGAGTCCTTCGTCTTCGATCCGGTTGAAGCTCCGCCTCAATCGGATTTACCTAAAAATGTCCATAAGAAAACATAGAAACAAGTGAAAGGTTCATTAGTTCTAATGAAAGCATAGTATCGTGCTCAAATTTGAATTCAAACATGCAAAAGAAAAGAGACTAACCGGATTGGGACTAAATCCCAACCCCTATTTAGAAGGTTTAGATATGCAAGAAAAATGCAAATGAGTGGCTTAATGCATGCTAAATAACATGTTAATGGAAGTTAAAATGAAAGGGGGGAGTAAAAGATCGACCGGAAAGGTAAATAAACTCAAAAAAATGCAAAACGGGGTCTGCCCCTGCTAGTGCCCCATATATGGGGCGCCTTCTGCAGGTGTCCCCTTGATGGGGCGCGTTGACCAAAGTCAAAGCGCCCTATTTATAGGGCACCAGGGACTGGCTTCAGCAGATTTTCTTCCCTTCTTCGCGGCGTCGCCCCGGAGTGTAGGAAGACCTTCAAGATGGAAAAAGGACTTATTCAAGTAGCCAATACTCAAGTGAAGCTAATGGAAGAGTTTTTTGGTACTAGATGTAAGAGAAATAGAGTGTAGAGGCCCTTAAAGTTGGAGAAAAAGCATATTTCTGAAGAAGGAAACTGCAGGTTTTTGGGTTTTTGGGGAAGGATTTTGGGATACTCTAAGGGCTTGAGAGGGTGCTATAAAGGCTTAGATTCGTAGTGGTGGATGAGATGAGGTGGGAGACGGACATGGGGTGTCCAAAAACCTTCATATGAGGGTCTTTCTACAGCACAAAAGAGGGTAACTTCATTCTGCTGGAATATCCCTTCAAGAAGCAACTATGATTTTTTTGGGTTTTGGGAGATGGTTTTGGGTTGGTTTGAGAGCTTGGAGGGGGATTGAAAGGCTTGGGATTTGTAGTGGTGGATGAGAGGAGGTGAGGGACGCCCTTGGTGTCTCCTAAAGCCTCCAAATGGGGGTCCTTTTATAGGCAAGAAGAGGGCAACTTTATCTGCAAAACTGTCCCATCAACTCGTCCGGTCGGTCGGACTCGGATGCGGGTGCCCCATCGCAGGGCGCTGGCGCCCGTTTATAGGGCGCCAGGTGCCCTATAAGCAGGGCGCGTTGACCTGGTCAACGCCCCATCAATCTACTTCGAAATGTGCCAAAAAACTTGATTTTTCCGGAAAACTTGGTTCCCTCGAAAGGTTACTCAAATATACTTCACGAAAACAAGAATTTAAGCTCTCCAACTAGGCCAAAATTGCGTGTCTACAGCTTGCCTCGCCTTGGCGTCGGCTTTGTAGGGGAGTGACATGAATGAAACGTAGGCGAATGTAGCGAAGCGTAATGAGGAGTAGCGGAATGAAGTGGTAATGGACTGAAAAGGTGATGCCAAGGTGTAGATTTAGACACGCCCTCATTGGCCTAGTTGAGTGGAATAAAACTTTACCGGACTCCGAGATTACCCTTTGTCTTATCGAAACCTTCCCTCTGGTTGATTGGTTAAAGAGAAGAACAGTACTGAAAGTAAATAACTAAAATCCCATGTGGGGGAGAATTGTTACCGGCCAGGACCCGAACTGCATGGTGTGCTGGACTCGGTAGAAATGCATTGAAAAGTAAAATGCGAAAAGTAAAGAGGAGACAGCCAATCAACAAAGGTTTGGTTCTTCAAATTCATGAGGTTTACTCAGAAATACCGGTTCAGTTTGACATGGAAAAACTTCTTGTTTCGATGAATTCATTGTTAAAACATGGTGGAAACCGATTCTGCGAAAAATCAAGACCATCTTTAAAAGGGTTCACGATGTGACTGGAAGGAGGTTATGGTAGGATTAGGAAACAGGGAATGGTTGTGGTGGGATGATGCATGATGGTGTATGAAATGATGCATGTTGGGTTTAAAGAAAGACAAATAAGTATAAGAAAATAGTTGAAGATAATGGTTGACTATAACGGGTCAGGACATCTATGAAGAAACCGTCGTCCCCGCATATTCAACTTTGGCCTATCCGCAAGCCTAAGGAATGACTGAGCCCTCACTGATTTTGTTGAAGGGGTTCTCAGGCTCAGCCCCCTCTAGACTTGAGGTCTTCAACGTCTTAAATATTATTTATTTTGATAGATGCAATACTAAATGCAAGTCCTAATAGGGGTCGGGGTAGTCCAGTTTTGGTTTTCAATTTTTTGATTTTTTTTGTTGTTTTTGCTTCCTCTAAGTTTCTGGGGATATGAAGCTGGCATGCCTTCTCCTATTCCTGCATCCACTTGAGAGAAGATATTAGAACTTTATTTTGGCTTAGTCCCTTGCGAGGAGAGGGCAAAGTTGCCTTGATCTTTTGTCAAGGGACATCGGCCTTATCAAGGTAAAGACAACAGAAAAACATAAGTATGCACAAAAGGAAATATGCAAGACTGAAATTAAACATGAATGCAAAGGCAGCTAGTCAATCTAGATAGCAAACTTTAAGTGTTTTGAAATTTTTGATTTGTTTGGGTTTTGATGGTTTTATAATGTTTTTGGTATTTTGGTATTTTTATGATTTTTTGGTGTTTTGGATATTCTTTTTTAGGATTTTTAAAATATTTGATTTTTTTGTTTGGTTTGGTGTGAGGGACACGATTGTCTCATCCTTTGCTTTGCTTGTTATAGGTGCCTCTCTCATTGCTACCTAAGGGTTAAGAGTAGGCATCACGTGTAAGAAAGTGCCTAGTCCGAGATCTTCTGACCTTCTGCCTTTGATAGGCTATGGCTCTTCTTGGACCTAGTCGGTCGACCCTATCCTTTGAGGTTAAAGAAGGAAGATGATTGGTGGTAAGTCCTTAGTAGAATTCAGGGATGTCGAACTTGTTTCTCTACTAATACCTATATTGCCCATTTGGGTTTTGACCTCTTCGGGTCCTTCCTTCTAGCCCATTTTCTTTGATGGCCCACATTCAGACAGGTCTTTTTTCTTTTTGCTTGATTTTGACCTGAGGGGTCATTGCCCATCTTTTGGAGCCTTTTTCTTTTTGGGCTTTTGTGGGTACACATTCAGACAGGTCTATTATTTCGCTAACCTGAGGGGTCATTGCCCATCTTTTGGCACCTTTTCTTTTAATAAAAAGTCAGACCTTCAGAGGCATTTTCCAACTAAGGCAATGGGCATTTTCGATACTCCTCATTCTAACCCCTTTTATCTATTCTGGACCGAAACAAGAAGAGAATGGGATTAAGTTGACCTTCCTTTGCCAAGCGTTGCCTAGCTTTCTCTCTGACTTCCGATCATCGGATCTCAAGACTAGACGTGTAGTGTGTGCAGTATGATGCCTATCCTTATTTCCCTAAGTGACAAGTTGGTGCACCGAACAAGTAAGCGTTAGATGCTATCATTATACTTCACACCTTTGGATTTTATAGATTTTTTGTGATAAGGGAAATATTTTTTTGAGGTATACACCATTCCAGGGATGAGCTAGTTTTTCTCCTTCTGCATTAGTCAGCTCATATGAATTACCGGGATAAACAACCGAAATTACATATTGACCCTCCCAATTAGGTTGAAGTTTGGAGCGGGGACCGCCCGGCTTAACAAATATTCTTTTAAGCACAACCTCACCGATTTCAAATTTTCTCTCCACCACCCTCTTCTGATAAAATCTTTTAAGTCTATTTTGGTAAGATCTAGCATGTTCGTCAGCGGCCAGCCTCCTTTCATCCAAGAGTTCGAGTTGCACGAGAAGAGAATCTCGGCGTTCATCCATCGGGATATCTCGATCGATCTGGACTCGGAGGGAAGGAGTGATTACTTCGTATGGAACTACCGCCTCCATCCCAAATGCCAAGGCATAGGGGGTCTGACCCATTGGGGTTCGAATAGAAGTGCGGTAGGCCCATAGAGCATCAACTAGCTTATCTGGCCAGTCTGCGAATTTGCTGGACTTACAAGTCTTCTTAATGATCTTTATCAGGGTTTTATTGGTGGCTTCTGCTTGACCGTTGCCTTGAGGATAATATGGAGATGAATGATGCAATCTGATGCAATACCTGTTGCAAAGGTCGCGCAGCTCCTGGGAGATGAACTGTGGTCTGTTGTCGGTGATGATGTCGCCTAGGATCCCGAACCTGGTAATGATGTTGCGTTTGTTGATGCCTTGATTTCCACGTATGCTTCCGCTTCCACCCACTTGGTAAAGTACTCCGTTGCAGTTAGAATGAAGTATTTGGTTTTGTTTGTGGAGTTTGGGTCACCGAGGGGTCCGATAATATCAAAAGCCCACATAGCGAAGGGCCATGGTGCGTGAATCGGGTGAAGGGAAGATGCGGGAGAGTGAATCTTGTCGGCGTGAAGTTGACATTGATGACAGTGCCGGACAAAGATCGAGCAATCTTCTTCCAGAGTAGGCCAGTAATATCCTTGCCTGATGATTTTCTTGGCGAGGGCTTGAGCATTTACATGGCCTCCACATGCTCCGGAGTGTGCTTCTTTAAGCACCAATTCAGCCTCTTCTTCATCTACGCATCTTAATAGAATACCGGCCAAGCTCCTTTTGTAAAGCACTCCACCTAAGATGGTGTATCTCTGGGAGACCCTTCTTATGGCTCTTTTCTCTTCGGCGGTTGATCCTGGTGGATATATCTGATCCTGACAGTAATTCGCAATCTCATAATACCATGGTTTCTCACCCTCTTCTAATTCCTCCAACTCAATTAGAGATACTTCCTCCTTTTGCTCAATGTACTCTTTCCTTTCAAATTCTTCTTTAACCTTCAAGAATCGTGCATCTTCTACTGCCGGAATGGTACGTCGGCGGACATAGATCGTCCTAACCTGTCTGCCTAGCGGGACAGATAGTGAAGATGCCAGAGAGGCAAGAGCATCGGCAAGAATATTTTGGGCACGAGGAACGTTAATGAATTCGAGTTTGGAGAATAGCTTGATGTAACAAGTGGTGAGTTCTTGGTATGGTCTGAGCCCGGGATGAGATGTGCAGTATTTGGCCAGTACCTGGCGGAGTATCAACTGACTATCACCAATTACCCTTAGTTTAGTGACACCATAGAAGTGAGCGGCCTCCAGTCCGGCCAACAAGGCTTCATACTCAGCTATAATGTTTGTTGCTGGAAAATGAAGCTGAAAAGCCTATGGAATGGTGACACCTTCGGGAGACAGAAGAACAATCCCTATCCCTCTACCCTGGGAGTTTAATGCCCCGTCAAAATATAGAGTCCACAGATTAGAAGATCGAATGGACATCAATTCTTCATCGGGAAAATCTGACTAGATAGGGTCAAAGGTTGGGATAGGATGATGGGCAAGATGTTCAGCAATTGCATAGCCCTTGATTGCCTTCTGTTGGATGTGGAAGAAACCCCCAAAGTTTGATCAATGTTATCTTTCTCCTCATATCGTATTTCATTCAGCTGAATTAGATACTCCGGTAGCTTGGCACATTCTAAGCTCTTCTGAGCTAACTGATGCAGGTATCTTTCTGGAACTCTCCTACCTCTAATTTTTGTTCTATTTTTATTGGAAACTAAACCTAAATAAGAAGAAGGTAAATAAGAGGGGGAAGAGGGGGTGGATGGGGTAGAATTTATTGGAGAGGATGGAGGGCAAAGAATGTCAATCAAGGATCCGGTGGCTCCTTGGGTCGAATGCCCTTCCGAGGCAAGTTTAGATGTTTCCTTGATCGAAATTTGAGTTTCGAGGAGGACATTGTTTTTTAAGGAGTGCTAAACATAAAGACATATTGGGCTTCAGGTGCCCAATTTGGGATGAGATCAACTACGGGAGCCAAAGTAGGCGGAGATATTGATAAAGAGGGGAAGATTTCGAGCAATGCTTGATAGAGGGGGCTTTCGGGCCCAATGTTGACAGAAAGAGGTGATGGGCCAGTAGGCCGGACGATCATAGAGGAAGGTGGGTTCATGGACCCATTAAGAGGAGGATGCTGGCTCAAAGGCCCAGGTTTAGGAGATGGGCTTGAGAGCCCGAGAATTGGATGAAATGGGTGCAGAGGCCCGGATTCAGTAGAGGGGCTCGATGGCCCAATAGTTGGAGGAAATGGGCACAAAGGCCCAGATTCAGTAGAGGGGCTCGATGGCCCAAGAGTTTGAGAAAATGGGCACAAAGGCCCAGATTCAATAGAGGGGCTCGATGGCCCAAGAGTTGGAGGAAATGGGCACAAAGACCCAGATTCAATAGAGGGGCTCGATGGCCCAAGAGTTGGAGGAAATGGGCACAAAGGCCCAGATTTAGTAGAGGGGCTCGATGGCCCAAGAGTTGGAGGAAATGGGCACAAAGGCCCAGATTCAATAGAGGGGCTTGATGGCCCAAGAGTTGGAGAAAATGGGCACAAAGGCCTAGATTTAGTAAAGGGGCTCGATGGCCCAAGAGTTGGAGAAAATGGGCACAAAGGCCCAGATTTAGTAGAGGGGCTCGGTGGCCCAAAAGCAACAAGTGGGTTCGTGGACCCATAAGTTGGGCCTGAGGGCCTAGAAATAGGGATCGGGCCAAGAAGCCCGAGGAGAGCATCACAGTGCGTTGGGGCGTCGGCCCCAAAAGATGACGTAATGAGGGAAGGCCCTCGTGGAGTTGGTTGGACTTTTTCTCGAGTCGGTTTGGCAATATGACCCTCAGGTGGGTCAACAGGTGGTTCACACCGAGTGGTTCATTGCTTGACCCTTCTTCATCGGTGGAAAACAAAAGAGATATTTCTGGATATAAGTTATCTTCAGGGTCGTCAGTTCTTCTTCTCTTGTCTCGCTCAATCTCTTGTTCTTCCTTGTTCTCAGCCAGTTGAATGGTTTCTTTCTTGATGAAAAACCTTTGTAAGCATCCTGAAAAGTATTTGCTTTTGAGATTTTGACCATTGGTTGTCGTTCCATCATATCCAACCCCGCTCTTTGGTTGTAACCTCACTGGATTGATTGGCTCAGCTATGCCTTGCAGTTCTTTGCCTAGTCCTGGGCCCTCCTGGTATCCCAAAATCTTCATTATATGCCACCCAATAGTTTCATTTTCTACTCTTTTCCTTCTCCACACTTGCCTGGGTTGCCTACTCATTTCTGGAAGATCCAAGATTGTCAAAATTGGCTCGTTTGGCAACCCTAGGGGTGGTGGTGGAGAAGATGGATGATCTAAGGGCATGCTCGTCACCTTAATCACTTGTCCCTTGTGAGGGAATTTAAGACACTGGTGATTGGTGGAGGCGACTGCCTCTAGTGCTTCCAAATAGGGCCGTCCTAAAATAGCTTTGTAGGTTGGATCCATCTCAAGTATGTGGAAGTCAACAAGGATCGTTCGAGGTCCAAGTTTCACCTTTAATGTAATCATGCCATCGGCTTGCTTTTTCGAATTGTCATATGCAGTCACTGTTATTTGAGATGGCCGGATGTCTTCCTCGGAGAATCCACAAAGATGTAATGTTTCTGGTGGCAGAACATTAATGGATGCTCCAGTATCGACTAAACATGACTTAATGCCTACGCCATTGATGTGGACTGTGATGCACAAGGCACATTTCCTTATTTCCAGGTCGGCCAACTCTTCCTTCATGAATGTAAGGGCCGGGTACTCACTTCTCGGGACCAAAACTGATGAGATTTTTTCTGGGGGGAGGCTCTCGTTTACCATCACCCGCTGTAAGTATTGTTGGAGAACCTCTTGATGGACTTTGGATCTTTTGATCAACTCTAAGATAGAGATCCGTGCCGGGGTTTTATCAAGATGCTTCAATAAGTCATAGGATGTCCCAGGCAACAGCTCTTCAATGTGTTCTTCTACTTCTGGTGCCAACCCTGATTGGCCGGCCTGGGGAAAGACCCTTTGGAACATGCGCCCACTTCTGAGTACTGTGGCAAGTTTAGGAGCTATGGCTGGGGTGGTAGTGGTGGGTGGCGGGTTAGGTCGAATGATGGGAGCTCTTGGGACGGGCGTAATGATGGTGGTTTGAGGCATGGTAGAGTAGGTAGGTATGTTTGCATGGGGCGGGATGATGATAGGTCCTAGTGGTGGTGATGTTTGTGGTGGATTAACCGGGCGGATTAGGGTTCGTCCCGATTGGAGTTGAATGGCTGGTGGTGTGATGATGGGTTGTGATGGTGTTCGGATGATGGGCATTCTGTTTAATGTGATGGGATTATGTGACATAGTTGTTCGGGGTATAGAGTGGACGGTTCGGTTAGGAGGGTAAAGGAGGGTGATGTGCATGGAGGAGGTGGCGCCGTGGACTTGCCAATTCGGCCCCGATCATGATACTCCTCGAAGAAATCATGATGGGATTAACGTGTTGATTCCCAGGCGCGGGTGCATGTGGAGGTAAAGGGTTTTGGATAATCCCCAGGCCGAGGTTCTGTTGTTGTTGCTGCTGAGCTGGTGCATGCTGCCGTTGCGGTTGATTTTTCACTGTTCTGATGTATTCCCCCATCTGGTCCCAATCAATACTGCCTTGCTCATTAAGATCGTGGATATAGTCTTTGAACTGAAAACAATTTTCCACGGTGTGCCCAGGATATCTATGGAACAAGCAGTATTGCTCTGTGTTGGCATTCTGAGGCCACTCCAATTTCTCCCTTGGCAATGCAATTTGCCCTGCCGCCATGAGTGCATTAAAGATGTCCACGAGAGAGTACGGCAAAGGCGGGTAATGGTTCCTCTTCGGTCCAACTTTTCGGAGTTCGTAGGCCATGGGAGGGGGTGCTTGGTTGTAGTTGGCCAGTTGTTGCCGCACTGGTTGGGGAACTGGGGCTTGCGGTCGCTGAGGGATAGGGGCTTGTTGCTGACGGGGCTGGAACTGAGGTTGAGGTTGAGGTTGACGAGGGTTTCTAAATGGTTGATTTTGTTGAGGGTTCCTGAACTGGTGTTGATAATTTATAGGTGGGTTCCCTACAACGTTAAGGTTTTCGTTTGTCACTACGCCCTCAGTCACTGGGCCGGTTGTGGTAAAAGTGGTTTTCTTGACAGCTCGGGGTCTAGGATCAAACAAGTTCATGATAGGTGAGTCCCTAAGCTGTGTCTGAATGTACCGTGCCCTCTCATAGAGTTCACTCATGGAGGTGGGGTGATGCAAAGACAGCATATTCTTTAAGGCCGGAGTGGCATTAGTGATGATCATCTTCACTTGCTCTGGTTCTGAAATGGAATCAGTAAGCTTTTCTGCCATGGACCTCCACCTATCAGCATATCTGGTAAAATCTTCATCATTTCTCATTCTTTCGGTCATGAGGTCAATGATGGAATATGTTGGTCCGACCCTGTCTTGATATCTCTGCAAAAATTTAGCTTTGACAATTTCAAAGTTACTCGCCTCCAAAAGGTCAAGCGAGTAGAACCACTCTAAAGCTGATCCCTCTAATGATCTTCTAAAAAGAAAAGCAAGGGCCCTTGGATCATTTTGCCACATTACCGACTCATAAAGAAAGTCTTTGATGTGAATGAAGGGATTACATTCCGTTGTAGCGACGGTATACCGGCATCTCGCAGGGAGGTAGATGAAAAGTGGGGAGAGAAGGAAGAGAAATTTCGGGGACTGCCTTGGTGTCGATTAAACGTCTAAGCTCTCTATACTGCTCATCCATGCGATTGATCTTGTTAATCATGGCCTGATCGACAGAAGGTTCCCTAAGAGGAGGAGGAGAAGTGGGAACTTGGTGCACCGGAATTGGGATTTGATGGGCCGAAGTGGCCGGATAAGAAGGGTACATTGGGGGATGCACCAAAGGGTGAGTAGGGTTGAGATGATTAGAGGAATGAACTAGTGGTCTAGAAGGAACAACAACATTTGGATTGGGATGATCTAGATTAGCCACCAGATGAGGAGAAATTGGGGCCATGAGCCCGGTATGAGAATGGTCATGAGTGGGCACATTGGGTTGATGTGCCCCAGACCGAGGGGTAGAGATGTGAAGACCACCTTCGGGAGGAATGTGGTCGGAGGGCGACTTGCCCTTAAGGATGGCTTTGATAGCCTGAAGTTGGGTAGGGTCGGCATGAGAGAATGCTTCCCAAAGTGAATTTGGATTAGGTTGAGGAGAATTTTGACTAGGTTCGGGGAGAACTTCGGGTTCATTGACGGCACACACGGCATCAGGATAGAAATAAGATTGGTCATACTCCAACTGTAGTTGCTCGTATCCTTGATCCGCCATTCCGATAACTCGACGTGACCTTAAATTCATAAACACAATAGAAAAAGAAGGTTGACAAATAAAAGCTTAAGGATTTTTTTTAGTTTTGATTTTTTTACCCCTTTTTTGTTTTGATTTTTTTTTGTCGGACAAGCAAGTTGTCAAGCAAATTAACCTCAAGCAAATTTTTTGTTTTGGTTCTTTTTAGGTGATTTTGGGATTTTTGTTTAATTTTTAGTTTTTGTTTGCAAACAAGTAATAGCAAAGACTTGGAATGATTAACGCAATTTTTTTTGTTTCAACCTCAAATTAATGGCTTGTTAAGAGAAATATTGTCCACTCAAATAAATGGGTAGGACCCTATGCTCTCACAACGCCGAGCAATCTAAGGTTGTCACTCTTTTCACAATGATAGGTAATAGGTACTCCGGGTTTTGGGATAAAATGGTACAACCAGCCCGATCAGTGAAGAGGGAATCCTTCACGTCTGGGGACTTACAGAGGCCTTGATGGAAGCTACCCAGTCCTTCCGAGAGGGAATCCCCGGAGGAGGAGTTGGCAACCACCAAGAGGGGTGTTTGGATGTGTGGGGCTTTGGGAGGAGAGAGCCTCCCTTCTCGGATGTCCTAAGGAGACGGGCGAACCCGAAACTCCAATGCAAACTAAATGCAAGTGAAATTTCAAGGAATAAGAAGCAAGCAAGAAGAAAATAAAAGCATACAATGATTAATGAGATGTTGTAGGAAACAAGTGGACAAGACAATGATATGAAATTAAACTAGGATAGAAGAAAACACTAATTTAACTAAGCATGTTTTGAAAGATTTGCTAAAGGAGAACTAGACTTAGAAAGAAATAGGCAAGTATGCTTAACAAGAGATGAAAGAAGATGATATCTAAAATACTAAGGTGAAATAAGTTGATTAACAAAGTTGGAAATCAGATCGATATGCTTTTAAAAAGATAAACAGAGAGCAAGTAAACTTGGAAGAAACAAGATGATGCTTCAAGGAAACAAACAAGCATGTAAGCAAGTAAATAGCAATGCAAGGAAATGGAAATGGCTTAAATGAGAACTAAAGTGAAAATAAGCATGTTTTCAAGTGGACATTCTTAGGAAAGAAGAGAAGAACTCACTAAAGCAAAGTCGGTCCCACCGTGGTCGCCAAAAGGTGTAAGCACCCGAAACGGGACATCCGCGGATCTCCCCCTTCCGGCCCCTTACGCCCGCCTTGGTGACTTGGTGGATGGGATGTTAGTGGGTGTGGTCGCCAGGAGCCAAAGGCTCCAAAATATAGTAGAATGAAATGAAATGAAATAGAGAAATGACCGTCGTACCTTTGGAAGTGGGGAGATTGTTGGGTTTCGACTTCTCCTCTCTCGGCCGGCCGAAAGAAGAGAGCTTAGTGAGTCGTTCGTCTTCGATCCGGTTGAAGTTCCGCCTCAATCGGATTTACCTAAAAATGTCCATAAGAAAACATAGAAACAAGTGAAAGGTTCATTAGTTCTAATGAAAGCATAGTATCGTGCTCAAATTTGAATTCAAACATGCAAAAGAAAAGAGACTAACCGGATTGGGACTAAATCCCAACCTCTATTTAGAAGGTTTAGATATGCATGAAAAATGCAAATGAGTGGCTTAATGCATGCTAAATAACATGTTAATGGAAGTTAAAATGAAAGGGGGGAGTAAAAGATCGACCGGAAAGGTAAATAAACTCAAAAAAATGCAAAACGGGGTCTGCCCCTGCTAGTGCCCCATATATGGGGCGCCTGCTGCAGGTGTCCCCTTGATGGGGCGCGTTGACCAAAGTCAAAGCGCCCTATTTATAGGGCACCAGGGACTGGCTTCAGCAGATTTTCTTCTCTTTTTCGCGGCGTCGCCCCGGAGTGTAGGAAGACCTTCAAGAAGGAAAAAGGACTTCTTCAAGCAGCCAATACTCAAGTGAAGCTAATGGAAGAGTGTTTTGGTACTAGATGTAAGAGAAATAGAGTGTAGAGGCCCTCAAAGTTGGAGAAAAATCATATTTCTGAAGAAGGAAACTGCAGGTTTTTGGGTTTTTGGGGAAGGATTTTGGGATACTCTAAGGGCTTGAGAGGGTGCTATAAAAGCTTAGATTCGTAGTGGTGGATGAGATGAGGTGGGAGACGGACTTGGGGTGTCCAAAAACCTTCATATGAGGGTCTTTCTACAGCACAAAAGAGGTTAACTTCATTCTGCTGGAATATCCCTTCAAAAAGCAACTATGATTTTTTTGGGTTTTGGGAGATGGTTTTGGGATGGTTTGAGAGCTTGGAGGGGGATTTCAAGGCTTGGGATGTGTAGTGGTGGATGAGAGGAGGTGAGGGACGCCCTTGGTGTCTCCTAAAGCCTCCAAATGGGGGTCCTTTTATAGGCAAGAAGAGGGCAACTTTATCTGCAGAACTGTCCCATCAACTCCGTCCGCCGCCGGACCAGATGCAGGTGCCCCATCAGTAGGGCGCCTGGCGCCCTGTTTATAGGGTGCCAGGTGCCCTATAAGCAGGGCACGTTGACCTGGTCAACGCCCCATCAATCTACTTCGAAATGTGCCGAAAAACTTGATTTTTCCGGAAAACTTGGTTCCCTCGAAAGGTTACTCAAATATACTTCACGAAAACAAGAATTTAAGCTCTCCAACTAGGCCAAAATTGCGTGTCTACACTCCCCTCTATTTATTTCCCACGCAGCAGCCGCCCTTCTCCTTCCTTCTTCTTCTTCCACGAGCGCGCACAGCAGCTCGCGCCGTCCTCCTTCTTCTTCCTCTTCTCTCCTTGCGCACACACCCACCGTCGCCGTCCACCTGGGCCGCCGCCGTCGCCGCCCGCGGCGCTCGCCCCCTGATTGATCCCACTGCCTCCCCACGCTCCGCCGCGTCGACTGCCACCGGCCACCCTCCCTCGCGTTGCCGCCGCTCGGTGCTCTCTCCGCCGTCGCCATCCGCCGTGAGCAGCCATAGCGACGCCGCCACCCGATCGACTATTGCCTCCCTGCCACCCTCCCGCGACCGCAATCGCCGCCGCCGGTCACAGCCGCTGTCGCCGCCACCGGTCACAGACGCTGCCGCCGCGTGAACCGCCGTCACCGGCCATCCTCTGCCGCCCGGCGCCAGCACCTTCGCCCTCCACCGGCCTCCGCGCGTTGCCGCGCCGCACCTCCCGCGGTTGCCACCACCCCGCCGCCATCACCTCCGCCGGTCTCCGCGCGACATCGCCGCCCGGTTGCGGCGCCGCCAGCCGCCTTCGGCCACACGCCCGGCCACCGCGCGCCATCCCTCCGTCATCGGCGTTGACCACCGCCGCCGTCGCCGCCGTCCGCGCCCGCCCACCGCACGCGCCAAGCTCGATCCGCCGCCCACCACCTACGCCCTCCGCCGGCCGCTCGCCACCCTCCGCACGTACCCCGCGCGTGCGCCACCAGTGCGCCACCGGTGCGCCAACCCGGCCCCCCCCCTCCGCAGTATCTCTCTCCTCTCTCTTATCGCACCTCCCTCCCTCTCTCTCTCTCTCTTCTATTCTCTCTATTATTATCTTTCATTCAATATTCTTCTCTATTTCTTCTATGTTATTCTATTGTCTCTTTTTCAGTATATTGTCAAGATACCGTTCGGTTCGGTTTTTCATCGCCGTCGTGACCGCGGCATATTCTTCACCCGGATCGACTCCGTTGGAATTCCGTGCGCCGTTCGTCGTCGCCGTTAAGGTAGGCGTCTCGGCTATCCTTAGCACTCTATATATTCAATTAAATCGTAAAAATTATGTTTAGATCATCATGATTAATAGGTTAGAAATAATGGACTGTTTTTTATTTATTTACATGTTTAGATAGAGTTAGATTAATCGGTTTGAACTGTGCATGCTTAGATTAATTTGGTTATTTATGTATGCTAGTCATCATGATAGGTCGTGTATGTTTAAATCTAGCTAGTTTAGTATGTATGCATTGCGGTAAACCTTAAACACATATATCCCGATTGGATAAAAAGTCGATGTAGGGATTAGGCATAGTGTTGTTAGAATTTAGTTTGTTTTCTTTTATGTGATAGGTAGTTCTGTTTAAGCATGTAATTGTCATGGTTAGGTTGTATATTGCATGATCTTATTTATATGCATTAGTTTGTGATAGACTGTGGTATGAAAGGAAGGATTAACGGATTGACCGAAAAGGTAAACAAACTCAAAAAAATGCAAAACGGGGTCTGCCCCTGCTAGTGCCCCATATATAGGACGCATGCTACAGGTGCCCTGTTAGTTGGGTGCATTGACCAAAGTCAAAGCGCCCTCTTGATGGGGCACTAGGGACTGGTTCTGGCAGATTTTCTTCACTTCTTTGCGGCGTCGCCCCGGAGTGTAGGATGACCTCCAAGATGGAAGAAGGACTTATTCAAGCTGCCAATACTCAAGTGAAGCTAATGGAAGAGTGGTTTGGCACTAGATGTGAGGAAAATGAAGTGTAGAGGTCCTCAAGGTTGGAGAAAAACCATATTTCTGAAGAAGGAAACTATGGGTTTTCATGTTTTTAGGGAAGGATTTCGGGATGGTTTAAGAGCTTGTGGAGAGGTTGCGAGGCTTTGGAAATGTAGTGGTGGATAAGAATGAGTGAGAGATGGACTTGGAATCTCTAAACCTCCAGATGGGGGTCTTTCTACAGCCCAAAAGATAGTAACTTCATTCTGCTAGACTATCCCTTCAAGAAGCAACTATGGTTTTTTTGGGTTTTGGAAGAGAGTTTTTGGATGGTTTGAGAGCTTGGAAAGGGGTTGTAAGGCCTTGAAAGTGTTGTGGTGGATGAGAGGGTTTAGGGGACGCCCTTGGTGTGTCTTAAACCTTCCAAATGGGGATCATTTTATAGCCAAGAAGAGGGCAACTTTATCTGCAGAATTGTCTCATCAATCTGTCCAGTCAATCAGACCAAGTGCAGGTGCCCCACCTGCCCCACCAGTGGGACACCTGGCACCCTATTAACAGGGTGCCTGGTGCCCTATAAACAGGGAGCCCAGTGCCCTATTTATAGGGCACTTTGACTTGGTCAAAATGCCCCATTAAGAGGGCACTAGGCCCAGTTTGGCCGAAACATGCAGGGAAGTTCCGATTTTCCGAAAAACTTGGTTTCCTTTAAAGAATACTCTCCAACTAGACCAAAATTGCATGTCTACAGGCTTCAACCAAATTGACTATTGGGCTTAGTGGGTCACACACATTAGATCTGGTCAATAAGATGAGGGCATGGACGTAATTTTATAGAAGTTTTGGATTTTTGTGAAAAAAATTATTTTCTATATATAAATGGCTTATGAAGCCAAACCCTAACAAGCCATAAGGCTGGAGCATGTCTCAAGCATCCTCTCTTCCTCCTCTCTCCTCTAGAAGGTGATCTCCCATGGTCAATCTTGGATCTGGAAAGTTTCTGGAGGCCCGAAAGAAGGGAGAACTCGTCTATTGAAGCAGATCGTGTGGATACCACTAGAGATCGGACACTTAAATGGTTTTCAACAAGGAGGAATGTCCTCTCTTCATCCATGGTGAGGGATTTTGTATATCCCATGAGGTACTCTCGTTCTACTTCATATTCGATTCCCAGTTTTATTCGTTCGGCATCAACCAAGGCAAAGATCATGATTTTATGGAATCAAAACTTTTGCTATCATGTATTGATTCCTTACACAAAGCCTTGGTGAAATAATTTGCTACTTGTTCTTGTGTCTTGATGTATCTTGTCTTAATCAATTTGATTGAATTCTTTCTCTAATAAAAAGGTATCTCAATGTGCTTGGTCTGTTCATGGAAAACTGGGTTTAATGCTTGTAGACACGCCAAATTGGCCTGATTTGGAGCCTCAGACTCTTATTCCATAGGCGATATCCTTTATTTGACCACTATCTGATCTTGATTACCTCGTGGAGATGAGCTAAGGACATGGGTGGAGCCCCTCGTGAGTTGAGAATGGACCAATGATTTCCGGAATGATGCTGAAACCTTCAAACGAGAGCCGCGCGTGAACTGTAAAAACACGAGGCCTGCTCGATGACCAACCTTGAATGGTCCATAATTGAAGGTCTCGTATGTGTTCCGTAACATTCAGGGTTTCCGAGAAGTCATTTTGGTAGGTGTCGGTCAATGATGGCTTTCATTACGGCTTTTTCGATCTGTGCTGACACGGCTATCCCGGACCATACGTTAGGCCTTTCCGGTCATCACCGGGTCTTTTCGGGTCATCCAGGTCAATTCTAGCCGAATATTTTCATCAACCAGGGCCATATGGCCATTTCGGTCAATTTTAGGGTTTCGCAGCTTTTCCGAGTTTCGGTTCACGTTTGCCGGGTTAATCTCAGATTTTTCGATGACTTCGGGTTTTCCGATCGTACCGAACTTGTTCGGTCATCATTTTAAGTCATCCCGAATTGACCCGAGATTTCTCGATCGGAACCGTGCTCTTTCAGATCTTCGCCCCGGGTTTTGGCTTTCCGCGAGAGGGTAAACCGGTAGAAAGCCCCGTGCGAACATATCGGGAGTCATGCCGGCTGGTTTACCGACTTGAGGAGGTGCGGTTGAAGGCCCTCTTTCCAACGCGACAAACGGGAGCCGAATCGGACATCCCGTTTGCAAGATAAGGCTCGCGGAACACGCGCGCAGGAGAGAGAGTGTACCGCGCCCCCGCTCCCTTTGAAAGAGGAGGGAGCGGCCTGCATGCCCTCAACCCGGGGGCGCGCCCTGCGCGCCCTCAAACCGGGGGCACATCCTACGCGCCCCCGGTTCCTTTGAAAAGCGGGGGCGCGGTCAGTTTCTTTAAATCGCAAATTACCCCGATTAGCACCTTCTAAACCTAATTTTTGGAAGGCTTTCGGCGCTGATTTTCGATTATTTGTACCGCGCCCCCGGTTCGGGGGCGCGTTACGTATGTCAAGTCGATTTTTAGCAATTTCCGGAAGATTCCATCGATTTTTAGCAATGAGACGCGTAACGCGCCCCCGCTCCCTTTGAAACAGGGGGGCGCGCAGACTGCGCCCCCGAAGTGGGGGCGCGCTCTGCGCGCCCTTGGTTTGAGGGCGCGCCCTGCACACCCTCGTCTCCTTTGAAAAGCGGGGGCGCGATCGGTCCAGTTTCCAAATTTTGCACAGGCTTCCTTCCCCTATAAATTGAGGGTCATTCTCAACGACCCAAGGTTAATCCCCGTGCCTAGCTCGTCCAAAGGTTGTCCAAGCTCTTCTCCAAAGCCGTCCCGACGTCCAAAGGCGATCCGACATTGAGAAATCGATCCCGAAGTGAAGGAGAAGGCTCGATCCGGATGTTCTACATAAACAAACTCCATCGACTTCTGCAGAAAATCTGAGACTTCTTCTGAAAAAGTCTTCAACATAGAAGATGTTCATCTCTTCGTCTTCTTTCATCTCCAACTGACGGCACTTAATTACGACTTGCCGTTTATTCGTGGAGATTGCTACACTGAGGGCGCGCATCCAGGTTCTATTTTCTATATCTGCCCACTTTCAGAGTTTTTACAGACTTCTACATGATGATTTCGGAGAAATCATCAACATAGGAACTCTTTCTCTGTGAGTCCTCTGTCTACTCCAACAAACGGCACTCGATTCTGACATCGGGGTCGTCAGTAGCATTTTCTGCACCAAAGTCGCGCCAGGAGGGTGCAAAGTTACCCGAACCGGCCTTCTTCAACCAACTCGTCTTCAACTCAAGCCGATCCGTTCCATAAGCTTTCTCAACTCCCTTAACTCTGTTTATTTATTGTCTTTAAGCATCTTTTAGTTCATTTACATTGTTTTTACATAATCAAGAACATAAAAAAGGGGTTAAGGCTCACCCCGAAGCCGGTGAGTCCAATTCCAATTGCTTATTTCTCATCTTCCCTCTACAGTTACTACACTTCCCATAGTTCTAATCATTTTATTTCACTTGGTTTATTGTTCTAGTTGCACAGGTTGATCAAGCTAGCATCGGTTGGAGACTCTTCTTCATCGGCCGGCCGAGGAAGAAGAAGGTTGAACCCATATCCCGATCTCCCGCGCTAAGGTACACAGTCAATTCAACTCATCTCTTAATTTACATCCCATAAAGCGGAGCCCGCGGCTCCTGGCGACCACATCTTTCATGTTTTAATTTCATCTCCTCCTCACTCTCCTCCCACATGACCCGAACCATCTCCGGTGCTCGAGCGACGCCGTGAGATGAAAGTTCGGGGATCAATGTGAGTGTGGGACCGAGGTGAGGAGTTTTTACCGCTTTCCGAGTGTTTTCCGATTCACTCCCTTTCCCCAATTCCATCTTTCACCTTTTCTTGAGGTGCCGATCCGGAACCCATTTCTGAAGTCGACAGTTTTTTGGCGACCACGGTGGGACAACCAATGTCTTTAACCATGCTAGCTTGATTTGTCTGTGCAACTAGTTTCATTCTAATTCAGTTCTAGTCACTAGATTGTTTGTTTTGTTGCATGATTGCTTATCTTTTTTGCATAATGCATGCTTGATTTACTTACTTATTTTCATTTTATGTTTGCGCATATTTATTGCTTCTTCTCCTCTCACCCTTCATTTTTACTTTTGCATTAGCTTTTTTGCATCGGGTACTGGACTTGCTCCGATCCATAGGGCATTCGAGGTGGGGGCTCTCTCTCCCAACACACCCTCACCCTCCAAACACTTTCTTGGTGGATTCTTACCTCTCTTCTGGGATATTCCTTCCTAGTTGATTTGGTGGTTTCCATCAAGACCTCCGTAAGTCCCCATTCGTGGAGTATTCCTCTCCGCACGATTGGGCCAGTTGTACCACTTTTCCAAAACTCGAAGAACCCAAGTACCTACTCGTGGTGATTGAGTGATAACCTTAGGTCATGAAGATTGAAGCAATAGGAACCATACCTATTTGAGTGAACAATTGCTAACAATCTATCTAATCTAAAGTTTCAACCCAAATATTGTCGAGTAGTCATTTTAAAACCTTGTTTGCATAACTTGCTTGCTCACCACAATTGAAAACAACCAAAAAAAATTTCTTATTTCAAAACACCTAAAAAAAACTTTTTAATTTTGTGTTCAACTTGTTTTTCAAACAACCAAATTGAAACAAAAAAAATTCAAACAAAACATAACATAACAAAAATTTTCAATTGTGTGCTTTGCTTGCCCTCTTTTTTAACCATCCTTGTAGAAAGATCGACAGGATGCCCATGATGTTATCTTTTATACATTGAATATGCTCTCCGTAAAGAGCCAAGTCAGTTGACATCGTCGTCTGTTGCCTCCTCCTGCACCCATCCCTCCCGCGGATCACGATGAGGCATCCGGAGGTTGATGGGTGGCATCTCTACTTGGTTCAGTCTGGCTAGTGATCTTGTCAACTAACACCGGCTTCTGACGGTGAGTTCTACTTGTATGATAGGATTACAAAGTATATTCTCTTTCTGTCAGTCATCCTAGACTAGGCTTTGTTCTTGTATTTTGTATCTTTGTCTTCTAAGGTTAGTCATGTTTTGTGTAAGGAGCAAGCTTATGTATGCAAATCACAAATCTATGGAGGCATTTTTAATTTATGAGCAAAAACGAGTAAGTTTGAGAGTATTTTCCATGTAATGCTATCAATAATCAATTGAAATTAACAAGTTATGAAAAGACAAAAATAAAGCTTTTTGTTTTGGCATCCTGGGGTTCGGGTTGCCTAGCATCCCGGAGTCCAGGATGTCTGGCATTCTAAAACTGGGTCGTCGGACCGGTTTTGTTCTTCCAGGTGTTCCTAAATTTTTGGCGACATGCGTTGGCCGAAACTTGTGCTTGAAGACAAATTCAAGAGTTCTATTTTTCTAGTGTTTTTGGTGATTTTTAGGGAATTTTTCAACAACAAGCAAAATTTACACTATTTACTATATAAAGTAATGAGATTTGCTATTCATTTTCACCTTTCTCGACGGTGAATTTCAGTTAAAAAAACATGCATGACTTCTGGAACTTCTCGTTTCTCTCACAATCTTCGAGATCAGTCAACCCTTTTGTGAAATTTGTAGATCGTGATTTCATCTTTCCGTAGGCATGAGAATTTTTAGAATTAGAAGTCGGTAAAAAAAGAAAATGGTCAAAAATGGGGGCGTGTTTTGTGCCACAAGGGGCCGGATCACCAAGGCGTCCCGGTGTCGGACTATCGGGACACCTAGGCGACCCGATACTGGGTCACCTACGGCATCCCTATGCAAGACCAAGGCAATTTTGGCACTTCTTTGCAAAAAACAAAATATCTTATTGATTTATTTAATTGATAAATGTCTACCTAACATTTTTCTTCTTGTTATTTATTGGCAGATGGTGTGGCGTGCACGATCTTCCCGCTCGGCTCATACGGAGCCCTCCACTTCCACCCCGACGCCCTTATCATCCGAAGAGGACTTCGCTCGGGAGGATGTGATAATCAAATACTAATATGATTGAGAAACATGTACATTCACAGGATGCAAAAACCAGATGGATTTTAGCATGCGCAATAAGTCTTTCAACGGACTTGACGTACTTCCGTGCAGCTTCGACCTCCATAGAAAGATATATATTGTACATCTCTCTTGGGTTAGGTCTGAGCATTCCTCTTCTAATGTTGGCAATGGTGTTGATCATGTTGTCCTAGTAGAGTCCCTTGGCGACGTTCGCCAATATGCTATGGTAGAAGAACCATATTGATGTCATTTGTCCAATCCTCTCCTTGCATAGCGTCAAGTTCTTCATTGTCGTTGTTATTATTGTTTGGCATTGCTGTGGTCGACTGACAACGGGATCAATAGGACCCACTCTCAGGTTATCATCTCGAGTGAGATCATGGATCTCCTCTGATGATTACTGGTTTGATCCCTTTTCACTCCCTGATCCTTGAATCATTGATCAACCGGTACCTCGAAAGAAGTCTTCATTGACAAATGACTTCCAACTTGTGTGCATAGCTTGATGGAGATCATCTTCTTAAAAGAAATAATTCACTAATGGTAACTAAAGAAGATAATCAAGTACTTGTATGATTGAGATATATGTATCATCTTCAAAGTCTATGTCATGGCAAATGTCATGACGTCCTTGTCTGGTCCCGTATGTTTGTATAAAATGCCTCACCATTTCGGCAATTTCTTTCCAAACGATATCCTTATGTCGTGTTCAAGCTCACTTCGTTTGTAGATACTTACAAAATTGTGCTCTTATCTCCGACGGAGCATTAGAGCACGGAGCATGTTGCTCTTCATTCTGGCAAGATGATGTTTTAATCTATAAATATCATCATACATAACTTTATCATAATATTTACATTACACTTTTCTTTATGTCATAGAGATCAAAATGCATTGTGATCAAGTCAGATCTTGGAGAAGACATATTTAGTTATACTTGATAAGAATTAAGTCAAACAACTAAAGAAATAAGATAATTGTAAAAGAAAGTAAAATAAAGAACTAATACACTAATAAGAACTAAGCAAACAATTAAAAAGTAATAAAAATGTTTAATTGAGAACTTGAGAATGAGAAACATAGACTTAAGTTGAGAGAGGGGTGAAAGTAAAGAAAGACTTTTGAGGGCCTTATATAAATCCCCAATGGACCAAGGGGGCTTAAGAAGTCCACCCTTCAGTCCTCAACAGGAAGCAAAGTATTGCTTCCGTTGCTTCCTGTTGGGGACATCTACAATGGTGAGAAAAGAATCTCACTATTCTGGGTCACACGACCCAATCACCGAGTCGTGCGACCCCACCAAGACTCGACAATACTTGTATTCTATGAGAATAACGATCCGATGCATATAAGTGCATAATAATTCATAAGTAGAGCAAATTAATTTACGACCGTTTCGTTAGAATTTTAAATTTTGATATTATATCAATATTATTATTTTTAGAGATTTAAGTATCAATTTGAAAAATGATACAAGTTGATACTTATGTTACATAAACCGTTTTGTTTTCATTACAAATTTCACGTGATTGATAATTATCAATATCAATTTTAAAATTTACATATCAATCCTGATAATTATTTGTATTTTAAAACATATTTCATAAAATAATAATTTTTATAAATTGTCAAATTTGATGTTTATGAGAAGTACCTTCAACTAAAAGCTTAATGAAAACCCATTTTATTAAAATCTAACTAAAATAAGTGAAAACGAAGAATGAAAAACGGTAAAACTAGAATTAGAAAATTATTGATAACGTTACTATAACATCTGACATAGGCGAAGACTGAAATGAAGAAAAAGTAGAGAGAAAAGAAAGAAGTGGAGATTTTAGACTTTAAATAACGGTGTGGTATGCTTTATAGTAAGCATTGATCCCGGCAAAATTATCAATAATCCCAGGCTTCCAATGCAAGTGGAACAAAATTGATAAAACATAATCAAAGATCAAATCATGCATCCATAATGCTTAATGGTTACCATATTGGCTGGCAAATTGAGTAGGCTGGGTTCGTGCGGATGCACCTGGACCGTTCAGGTTCAGTTAGATCAATGCTCTCGGAATTTATATATTAAGAATCCCCTTACAGCTTATGGGGCACTTCATTTGATCATCATTCCAAAATATACATTCGTGTTCAGTTCAGAATGAAAATCCAGTCCTGTAATAGGTACTTGCAGAGAAGAATTATCCTGGATCGACATCCTAGTCAGTGCCATATCATTCATGATCAATTATTTCAACCAGCATCCATAGAAACAACCCGAAGGTTGCTAATACAGGTTTTACATACACCAAACTGGTACCTTGTTAAGCATTATGCTCTAAACAAGGATTATGACAAAGGTGAGACATTCTGCAAAAAGAAAAACTACCTTTGCGCCGCCAGTATTTCTAATAATAATTAGAAAATAGGTGGAAAAAGAAGATTTTCTAGTACGCCTAAGTATACCAAAAGAACAACGAAAAGGGCACAAGTGTCCGTTGCTTTAATACTGCCAAACCATCTAAAAAGCGTTGTGTTTGGAATTTCCATTTCCGTTCAGAAGAACCTCAATTTACCAACGTGAACCATTGACGATTTTGCCCGACAAAGTGCTTTCTCGGTACCTGACAGACCAGGACATGATTCTGAACCCCCGAGAGTAACAGCAAAGTAGAGATAGACCGTGCACAGAAATGCCAAAAGCACCAGCATTGTCAGGAGGAAACGATGACGTTCAAAGAGGGCGGACCAAGTGCCCAGCTCATCACGTGTTGAAACCTTCCTGAAAGTCGTGGAGAAAGATGGATTTTGGGGCCTCCTGTGCGGAGATGATAAGGCATCAAGAACCATTCTGTCTAGACCTTAGAGGTACCCTACATTTGGAAAAAAATATATATGTTTTTCAGTACACCAAATATATACATATGCAAAATACGCACAAACTATCGTAAGAACAATTTTACAAGAGCACAGAATTGTCAAGCACAATCCACTACACAACAGGAAACTGCATCAGTGATCAGCCTTCAAAGGAAACAAAATGAGAAGAAGCGTTGCTATATAGTATAACTTAAATGTACCTAAGGAATTTTAGTACAGGTTGATGCATCCAAAAACAAACATCAAATTAAATCGGACAAAAGGATTGCGAAGTCTGAACTGAACCATTGTTAGACAGCTGATCGACATTAAGCCACACAAAGAATAAGAATTTGCTGTTTGTTCCTTGCTGAAAAAAATCTATATTCCTCTTTCTTATCTCACCTTTCTTTGAAATTAAGGTGAGTTTGGTAAAGTCGGAATCAGTTACAGGCTTTGATAGCCAAAATATGGATAACAGGAAACGGAAAAGTAGACAACCTCAAGGTCCATACCTTACTCAGATGATCAAATCTCACATGCCTGTTATGAAGATCAATTATAACTTCTAGATTTTTAGAAAACCAAATAATCCAGCTACTTGTTTCAACAAATAAAGTTTCAACCTTACAATTGACACCACGTTTTATAATTGACTAATGCACTTTATAAAAAGGAAGCATCCAAAATACTCTGTACCAAATTAGAAGAAAATGTTCTTAGTGTACTCAGGTATTCCAAACAGCCACTCTGAGGCAAGTGCATTTTAGAATCATGCTTCGATGGGAGTGCCAAAATAAATAAGAAAAGTTTAACTTATCATCTTCTCACGAGAGCCAGATTGTGTTGTTCTTTTGAGGGATACCCGGGTCACTGGCGGGCTGTGCCTATTTGTATAAGCTGTTTTCTTTGGATGACCCGATAGTCTTGCATATCCCCTTTGTTTCAAACTGTGGAGAATATCCACTTTCAAAAGAACACAATCAACAACAATAAGTCTTAAACCTTACTTGGTGAATTGAGTCTAAAATATGAGAAAGGTGGAAGGCAATTCATCCCGAGTATCTTGAATATACATCATTGCTTCAAACCACAATTTGGATTAATCATTGACATGGTTGATTTAAACAGTTTTAAGACACTGAGGTTGAATCAAATTAAGAAATACATTGTCATCTCATAAGTCGGTAGAGAAAAGACAACAGTTGCAAGAAAAGATTTAGTGTTGTAACAAAGAGAAAGCATCTCTGACCTACAAACTGGAAAATATTTCCAGCCACAAGATAGATATTTTTTATCTACTGATGGGGTGACCATGTCAAGCATTGTCATAAGGTTAAGAAGTAGATCCCTTTTACTTTTTCTCGGAATAAAATACTTTAAAGACTAATAGAAAACTCATGTGCTGGTAAGCTACAATGCTTTGTTAACAAAAGGCAGTTGAGGAGACCACCTAGGTGACAAGGCAAAGCAAGACAATCCCTCCATCTCAATTTGGCCCAGATCGCCTTGTAATTGCTGCCACAGCCATCACTGTAAAGGTAGGTATTTCGGAGATGGAAGCCATGTGCAAGGGAAACACAGAAGCACAATTATACTGAGGGGGTACTGAAATTGATCCATCTTGTGAATAGTCTACAATACAGTTGGATGAGGTCCTGCTCTCTTGCTCTTTAACAATCCTCTCACGCTCTCTACCTCTCTCACCTCACCATCCCCCAAAGCAGGCTTCTACTTCTCCATGTGCACAGTACTTTGACCCTGAAGTTACTTCTGATTAAAGTTACTTCAAATTGAAGTCAATTTATTCACTTGGCAGCCCTAGTGTCAAACAATTCCACTTGAAGTTACTTCAGTTTTCAATGAACTGTTGTTGTTGGAGTTCTCAGATGCAGCCAAATCATAAATTTTAGCACTTAAGCGAGACTACTTGACAAGAATGGCCAGTCGAATAAACTAGGGAACGTATACAATTTAAAATATCTTTGAGCTGATACGTCAAGAAGCTCAAGAAAGATGCGATTGTTGAAGTTCCAACAAGGTACAGGTCATCTACAATATGGAGCTGAAGGCGGAGGGCATCCCTGGAATCAATATGGGAGGTGACCGGACGTGCAGATCCTCCAAAGATAATGGCATCGGATAGTCAAATATCAGTGCATGAAGAAACAACAAATCATCGAAAATGGCTTCACGTCATCAATCATCCATGTTTTAGAAGATTCGTATGTATAGAAGATAAATGTTCTAAAAAAATTCCAAACTGTCATAACATTTGATACGGGACTTCCCTCGAAATCCGATTTATCACAGACTGGGAATAGAAAACCCAAGCCCGTGAAGGTAACACAAACAAACGAGAAGTAAAAATTAAAAAGAAATCCAAAGAAACGCATCGTTTCATTGCGTTGTCGCACAAGGAAGGCAATCAATAGAGAGGATTAAGATGCCACAAAGTTAAGACCATCACAGAACCAACAGAAACATGCGGATCTGGCACAAAATCCACAAGGCAGCACCTTAATAGCGACCGAATAAACTCCGCGAACCTCCTTGGGGAGCTGAAAATGAAACAGAGATCTGGAGTTGATCCTGCTCCTCAGCTCCCGCACGGATGCTAAGGACCCGGAGCAAGAGTCGAACGAGAAGCTGCCTACATCGTCATGGAGTTGGAAAGGATGGGATAAAAAGGGGTCGTGGTCAATGGCGTTGGCGCCGGGGAAGAGCGGGCGAAGACCTTTCTTTCGCGGGGTCGGCGGCACTCCAACCTTCGGAAACACCCGGTCATGGACTCCTGGGGGGAGAGGGGCAACAGCTGAGTAGAACGGCAGTCACACGCTTTCTGTGGGACCCAAGATCCCGCCACTAGCGCTGTAGAGAACGGGGAAAGAGAACCGCGAGCACACCAATTGGAGGTCATTGCTCGGAGTCCGGGTTGGGGCAAGTCCAGACTCCGAAGTGACGCTAGCTCGGTCTTAACAAACCTCTGACCGTTGATTCGGTCCAAGATTTACCGATTCAAATATGCTTTGATTTTATCTCCTGATTCATTTTTTAAACATATCTCTTATATTTTAGTAATATTTTTGGAAAAAGGAATAAGTTATATGGTTTAACTTTTTCAGGTCTACACTTTTAATTAAAAATAGAAATAACATACAGTATATTTTAAGTAAAATTAAATTATTTAAATATAAACATAATCAAATTAAGTATTTTTATCACAAACTAATGTCCGGTTTTGTTAGAGTTTCATTTTTGATACTATATCAATATTGATATTAATATTTTCAAATGTTGGAGTATCAATATCAAAATTAATACAAGTTGACACTTGTATTACATAATATGTTTTGTTTGTACTACAAATTTTAAAATTGATACAATTAACCAAATGCCTCTTAATGATTCCTATCAATATCAATTTCAAAATTGATAGTGATAGAGGTAAAGGTTTAGATATAAATTTAACAGCTCATATTTTAAATTAGGCCAAAACAACTACCACCTTTTTTTAAAATTCTAATCCCTTGTTCTATGCAACAAAAAATTTAAAATATTCATCTTTGAAAATAAAAAAGGTATAGTGAGTCTCTTAAAATTAATTATTTTTAAGATTTTACTATTTTTTAAAATATTCAATATTTAACTTAATCAAAGGTTAGATATTTTACCGGATAATCTAGTTGTCTAACACTTGACCAATTTTGGAGTTAGATGTCAATTCAACCAACGGGATCTTGATAGTACATAATGGGGGTGTTTGGTTGAATGATAATTTCTTGTACACTTTCATGATAAAAAAATTATATTAAAATAAAAAGTGAATTAACTCAGGACATAAAATTATCATGTTTGGAGGGATGTGACAAAAAAAAACAGTTACTATCATTGATGACCAAACAAAGTGGGGGGATCACAATAAAAAAAAGAGGTGAGACCCTCTTTTTTTGTTTAAGAAAAAAATCACTTTCAAAACATAAAATTGTCAAGGTTGCCGAACACCACTTTTAACAAGTTGTCTTACAATTTTTAAAAATAAAAATAAAAAATTTCATTATCATGCAACCAAACATCCCATGAGAGTTTTCAAAATGGACATGCATCTGATAAGTTTTGAGACATACGCGAGTCAAAAACATATTTATAAGTACTCCTCCTAAACATATATTTTGTTATTCTTAAACAAAGATAATGAGGTGTTTGGTTGTATGATAATTTTTTGTACATTTTCATGATAAAAATTTATGTTAAATTAAAAAGTGAACCAACTCATGACATAAAATTATCATGTTTGGAGGGATGTGATTACAAAAAAGAGTAACCACTATACATGATCAAACAAAGCGGGGGACCACAAGAAAAAAAGAAAGAGATGAGATCCTTTTTTTGTTTAAGAAGAAAATCACTTTTAAAACATAAAATTGTCATGGTTACTAAATACCTACTTTAACAAGTTTTCTTACAATTTTTAAAAATTAAAATAAAAATCTTCGTTATCATGCAACCAAACACCCCATAAGACTTTGACGAGTGAAAGGCTATATCTATAATTAATATGAAATAAATGACAATGTAAAATAAAAAGGACGAAAAAAGGTACATGTTTTCACTTTATTTTGTATTGTGTGCAAACAATATAAAACGAGATGTTTATAAATCATATAGTGAAGTTTTTTGTACAAATATTGTCATGTTAAACCCATTTCTATAAAGACGGCATCTTCGTAGCCATTTTCTTTATAGATCGCAACCATTATGCCTTTTTTGGTTAGAGTTTCATTTTTGGTACTATATCAATATTGGTATTAATATTTTCAAATGTTAGAATATCAATATCAAAAATAATACAAATCGACACTTGTATTACATAGTATATTTTATTTGCACTGCAAATTTTAAAATTGATACAATTAATCAAATATCTTTTAATAATTTTTATCAATATCAATTTTAAAATTGATAGTGATAAATATACCTAATAATGTTACCAAACAGGACGTTAACTTTAAAAAATTTTAAAAAAATTATACCCTTCAAAATCTATATTCTTATCTTCATCTCAGTTTTAAATTTTTTTGTTCTTAAAAAGATTTTAACTTGAAGGTTGGAAGGAAGTGCATCTTTTTTTCTTTCTTTCTTTCTTTCTTTATTTCTTTTTTGAAAGAAAAAAAACAATAATAACACGAATACACCTCTTATCTTCGGGGAATGTTTGATTACACGATAAATTAAGATATTATTATAATTTTATATTTTTGTACCAAAAATTGTTAAAAGAGGTGTTTAACAATATTATAATTTTATTTTTTAAAATAAAATTTTTTCTTGAACAAAAAAAAGTGTCATCTCTTTTTTTATTTTGTGATCCTCATTTTACTTAATTATATATGGTATTCACTCTTTTTCGTTATCGTATCTTCTTAAATATAATAATTTTTTGTTAATAATTAATTTATATTTATTTTAATATATTTTTTATTATAAAAATATATAAAAATTATTGTACAACCAAATATTCTATACAAATTTTGTAAGCGCCCACTTATTAAATTTTTCACATTTAACGGTGCCAACGTCACCGTCACAAGAGAAGTGCCGGAGACGGACGGGAAACGGATTCCTCCTTGTGATTGGTTAGGCAGACTGCCTCGCGTCCGTGCGTGCACGTTGCAACACATGGCCCCTTCCCCAGATCGGACCTACATTTCCTTTTATGGGTGCGCCGAACGTTCCGCAAGTGGACCAGGAGGGTGGCCCCATTTAGACCCTTGGATTCAATTTTAAATATACTTGTGAAATAGTGTTAAGGTTATTCTTCAACGGATTTATTAATAAGATATTTGGTCCCATGATAAAATAAATTTTTACTATAAAAATTAAATAAATATGTAACAGTATATGTTCATAAATTTGATAAATATAATATTTATTGATAACTTCTTCTAGGACAAAAAATAGGTGAAACCTTCTTTTTTATCTTTCTTTCCTGTAGTCTCTCTTTTTTGTATTTAATTTCAAAGTTTTTATATAATAAAAAAAATATTTCATCACACATTATACTTTTATGCTTTAGCAATATTTTAAATACAAAATTTTGTCACAAAAATTGTCGATATTATTTTACAACCAAATATCTTGTAATTCATGGCCTTCTTGGGGTGTTTGGTTGCCTCACAAATTTGAGTTCTTGTCACAAAAATATTTTTTAACAAAATTTGTTAGAAAAAGTGTTTGGTAATCATTACAAAATTATATTTTTCTAATAATTTATTTATCAGACAAAAAATAGTGAGATCCACTTTTTTACAGTGTGATTCCCCACTTTATTTTAGTTATACATGATTCTCACTATTTTTGTTATGACATCTCACTAAATATTATTGTGCAACCAAACATCCTATTCTTACCGGTTGACTGTAGTATTTGACACATATACCAATTTTATATTCCGTGCCAACAATTTACTTGCTAGAGTGTATAATCTGAACATCAAAATTTTGTACTCTATTAGTTTTACTATTCTAACCAAACGGAACATAATGGGTTTTTGGTTGCTCAATAATTTTTATATATTTTTACGATAATATTTATATATTAAAATAAAAATTTAAGATGGCTCATGACATAAAATTATTTGAGATATGATGACAAAAAGAATAGAACTATGTATAACTAAAAAAAGTGGGGGACCTCAAGAGAAAAGATGTTTGTCACGACCCAGAATTTAAATAACATAACCACAAATTATGAAGCGAAAATACACAACGTTATGATAGTGAGATGAAACCCAACACATGGATTCCATAACCCAAACTAAACATACTACAAAACCCCCATTAAAATCCAATGGATTCATGAATTTCCCAACCCAACTCAAACAATCCTTATTACAAAAAAATTTCATCGAAACAAAGGAATAGAACCATATTGTTAAGTCTAACAACATTCTTATTCCAAAACAACCATCACAATTACCTAAATGGAGAATATCAATCATCTCCAAGTGCAAATGACTCTGTTTCCTTTGTTTCCACTCAAACCTCATCTTCAAGCTCCTAAATCTTCAGAACCTGCTGAAAAATTTAACCCACAACGGGGTGAGTCCGAGGACTCCGTAGGATTTGCACCCTTTTCTTGTCAATTGGATAACTAATATATAATCAAGTAATGATAGGTAATATATCTAACTTACGATATAATACAAATGTATATAATGTCTTGTATATTTATCTATATCCCATAACCAAACCATGATTATCTTTAAGGAAAAGATTATGCCAATGCTACTCATTTCTAGACCAATGCACACAAGACCATACAAGCTAGACAAATATCATCTAAATGACCTCAAGACCTAAGTTAACATGACCAAAATAAAATGAGACAAATCTGATTTTTCTAACATGACATGATTTAATATCTATACATGACACACAAGTAACATAATTTCATATTCTTTCCAAAACACATAGCAAATAGCAAGGAATTGGTCATCTTACTTCACTTGTACAAAATGCATTCACCAGCTCTAATATACATAGAAGTAACATATACTAAGTTACCCCAAAGTGCACTTAGGTAGTGGTGACACTAAAGAAAAATCGCTATAATCCGAGATCTATGGGAGGGCCGGATTCATCTAAGTTACCCACTGCCCATGGGCAATTGACTAACATAGACTGGTGAAGCCTTCATAGCACGTCATATCAAGAGTTCATAACATAAATTCAAACCATGACATACATGACCATACCATGCGTACATAACATAACCATCCAATCTCATATCCCTTCATGCAAGACATAACATTCACAACGAATTAGACAAGACATATAGTAACCTGACTTGGTTGACATATTCTAAATCAAACATATATCAAACTTGACAATATGAACATAATCATATCATGTATGACATAATACATAATATGAAACCAGACTAATCAAAATTTACATGATCTACACATATGCACTGACAAGCCGAACTAGACATACTTAATTACATATACAAGACAATCAACTTAAATCAAACTTGGCATAATTAAACAAATTAGTTCTGATATAATCAACCATAATCTGACCTAAATAGGTTTTAAAAGGTATAATTTGATGACCCATGAGTTTTCCAAGTCTACACATAATTAACCTTCAATTCTTGTTCCAAACTAGCATATAATCACTTACATAATTTTCATAAGATCAAATCTGATGGCAAAGACTTATACCCAAGCATAATCATGCTAAACATGTTCCATGATATACAAAATACTGATTTCAAATTTATGATTTCAACGATTCTGAGAAAATCATTAATTACAAGTCCAAAGTCTAAAACTAGTCAACTTAAGGTCCATATACTAAATCATGCATATTTTCTTATCCAAATGAGGTCAAATACATAGACAAGCTTGAGAAACCTACATGGAAGCTTTTGTGAATTTTCTATATTTTTATAAATTCTTACACTATTTTTATACCTTTTCCCCTGATTTCTGCAATTAACTATCATCAAGAAATATCCGAAATGCTGAACCGGGTGGCTGAACCGGTTGAACCGGCCGGTCAGACTGGAGCTGGTCCGGGTGGCTCGCTGCTGGGCCGGGGTTGGATTGGGCCGGGTGGCCAGGTGGCTGGTCTGCACATGCGCACGGCGCGCACGACGCTCGCGGAAGGGAGATGATGTAGGTGAGGCAGCGGCAGTGGTTGGCGGTGGACGACAAGTGGACGAGGGCGATGTTGTCCCAGACGGCGATGGCAAGGGGGGCGAAGGCTGGTGGTGGCGGCGAGGATGGACTCCCCACGGCCACGATTTCTGGCAAAACAGGGGCTCGCGCATAGCGATCGACGGCAACGATGCGACTCCGGGCGGCAAAAAAATGGCGGTGGCTGCAGGGGTGGATTGGTCGGCGGACCACGGCGTTAACGAGGGCGGGGTGGAAGCTGGCGGTGGCAGCGAGGGGAGAGTGGCGGCAACAGCGAGAGAGCTTCCCCGCTGCGGTTCCGGCGGGAACAGGGGAGATCGACGTCGAGGATCGATGGCGATGGAGGGGGCTCACGGCTGTGGTGAACGGCGGTGGCCGCAACAAGGGCTGGATCGCGACAACCACGATGGTGAGGTGGGGGGGCTAGAGGCTAGAGGTTGGCGGAGAAAAGGGAGAGTCTCGGGCGGCTGGCTGGCGCGTCCGCGCTCGCACACGTGCGCGGCGCTCGCGGAGGGGGAGGGGGGGCGCGAAGAGGAGACGGCTGGCGGTTGATGATGGCGGCAGAGGGGCAGCGACTGAGGGCGGATGACAGGGAGACACTGCCCACAGCAGTATCCGGCAAAGCAAGGGAGGTGGCTTACGTGATGATGGAGATGTGGCGGCAACGACAGGAAGAGAGGGAGAGCCGGAGAGAAAGAGAGAGAGAGAGAGAGAGAGAGAGAGAGAGAGAGAGAGATGGGGGTGAGTAACCGGGAGAAAATTTTTAACGTAACAGGGTTTTAAATATTATTTCCGGGAATAGCACACTATTTTTTTTTCCGGAAGTAGCACAGTTTGCCCGAAGTCGCTGGATAATCCAGCGACTTCGGGGCGGGCGGGACGAAGTCCAGCGACTTAGGCGTAGTCGCTGGGTAAACCAGCGACTTAGGCGAAGTCGCTGGATTACGCAGCGACTTCGCCCTCTCTCCTCCCCGCGGCTTCGCCTCCTCTCTCTCCAATGCCCCGCCCCCGCGTGCTCTCTCTCTCCTATCCGCGCGACTTCGCCTCCTCTCTCTCCTCTGCCCCCCGCGTAGGCGCGTACTCTCTCCTATCCTATTATTCTCCTCTCTCTCTCTCCCGCTTATCGCCGCCTACTCCTCGCTTCCGCCACTTCTCTTATCAAAATTTCTTTCTAATTTTAATTTATAGTAAATTTTATATTATAATAAATAATAAAATGATAAAATGATAAAATATATTATATTATATAAACTTAATCTTTATTATCTTGTTCTTATTATTTTTTATCATACATAAATATTAAATTTAAAGTCATAAAATTAATATAAAAAAATTAAAATTTTTAAAATAAATTAGAAAAATAGTATTCTTTTATAACATATATAATTTTTATATTTTAAATAAGATACTAATAAATATACTATATTATGTAATTATATATTGTAAATAATATATTAATAAAAAAATTTAAATATATTTTATATTATATAAATATAATATAAAAATTAAATATTTATTAAAATTATAATTATACTTTATATTTTATATATATGATTAAAACACTTAATATTTAATAAAAATACTAAGTTGCATATTTAATATATTTTTAAATAAAATACTAATAAATATATCGTTTTTATATAATTAAATATATTATATATGTAATAAAAATATTTATAATGTTTAATATTTAATATATTATTAAAATATAGTACGTAAATATTTAAGAACTACAGTATTGTTGAGCATTAATGCTAATAATTATTAAACATAATACATTGTAATTGTAGTAAAAAATTAATAGTACTAAATTGTAAGTGCAATAACAAATTAATAGTATTAAAAAAATATAATGTTAATAAATATAAAATTGTAAAGTATTATGTAAAAATATTTAAAATAGAATAATTATTTTATTATTAAATATATTACATTATAAGTGCAATATAAAATTAATAGTATTATATAAAAATATTTTTATTATATATAAATATGTTATATATCATATAAAGATATTATAAAAAGTAAATATTTGTTGAATTATTAAATATAGTACATAATATGTATCAAGAGTTTTAGATTGTATGAAGATAAAATAGATAACCACAACCTTGAAAAATAAAACACGTCGATTGAAGGGTACATAATCAAGTACATGAATAAAGTCTACTTTCGACTTCGATGTATACTCCTCCTTCTACTTCTATTCTCCTCATCCTCTATAGTTGGCGTAAACTCAGGACCAGATGGAGTAATGGGTTCTGGATCTTGAGTTCTAGTTGATGGAGGTATATTTGGCATCCAACTAGATGGGCCCGCACCCGGAGCAAAACGCGTTGGGTCCTGAGTCCATGATGAAAGTGGTTGGCGCCATGCATTTACGTTTATTTCAGGGGGTGGAGGTTCTTCATAGTCAACAACATCAAGTCGAAGACTCCTCAACGTCAATTCTTGTAAACGGAGTATTTCACTTTTTGTTTGTCTGAAATTTGTATCTCGGCGTGATTGTAGTAACTGCCTTGTTCGATTAGTTAAGCCGAGCTGAAAATATGAATAAGGTCAAATTAGTAATGATACCATATATTATATATAAAGAAATATTAATTACTTACCAATGTTCTTTCGACAGCTCCTCTAGGATAATATTGTTGAGGAGCGACACGAGAAAGTTCAAGAATATGTGGAAGACCATGCTCGAAGTACCAATCATGATATTGATCTTGCACATCTTCAATCTGTTGACCTTCATAATTTGGCACAAAAATATGTGCCATCCTATTATTCCATCTCTCCACATAAGGGCTGTAATATTCTAACCAATTTGTATTTGCCCTCCCCCGTCCATCTATACGAGTGTATTGCTCTCTGTCACGGGGTTGTTGTTCTATATAGCCAAATTGACGTAACACCCGCTCAGGAGCATGAATCTCCATCACTGACATACAAAGGATAGGAACAGATGCCCTCCACACGTTCATATTTTCAATACAAATTTGTGGAACATTATTCATGATATCTTGAGAATATGGTCGCCACACAATCTACACAATATTATATAAATCATTGTGATGTTTAAAAAAATTGAAATTGTAATTAACAAATAGTCTGAAATAATCAAAAAGCTACGTACTTGGCTATCTTCTTCTTGTATATCAAACTCATTTCTATAAAACAAAACAGAACGATGACTTGGTTCGGTTCGTTCATACGGATTCCATCTGATATAAAATATTAAATTGTTAAAAATCTATAGTGGTTTGTAAAATTTAAAAGTACGACATAACTATAGTATTACCGTGCTCCAAGTGGATGACCAACATCCTCCTCCGATAATGGTCGTGGAATAGCAGGACGACCAACGTGGAGGTGTTCCCAACTCCATAACTATATATAAAAATAATAACAAATATTAGGATATGAAAGAGAAACGATGAATACAAATATGAAATTCTAATAAAATATTATACCTGCAACAAATGAAGACACCCTCCTATGCGGTTACGTGATTTTTCTGTTGCACAACATAATTGGCGATATAAATATGCCAATATGGCACTACCCCAAGAGTATTGTCCACAAATCTATAAATCCTCCAAGAATATTAAGTATTGGAGGTGAATCTCATCACCAGATGTATCTGGTAATAGCACGCAACCGAGGAGCATCAAAATATAAGCTCGAGTATGATACAGACAAAGTAGTCTCGTTTGTTCATTGTCTATATCATCTGGCAAGTCATGAGCTTGTGTACGAAATTGTTGTGCCAGCCAACGTAGTCTAATAGTACTACGACTACGGTGACCGAAATCCTCGATTGATGGTACTTGACCAAGAAGTTGTTGACAAACATGTTCCCATGTAGGGTATCGTTCAGAAGGAACCTGAGGAGATGATATGACAGGGGGACCATCCACCCTTAGTCCAAGTAGCATGGACACATCTTCCAATGTAATTGTCATCTCTCCCAGAGCAAAATGAAATGTGGATGTCTCTGGACGCCAGCGCTCACTTAGAGCTGTAATGAGACATCGATCTAACGGCACCCATCGTAAAGATGTTGTATGTAGAAAACTAGCAACATCTAAATTCTGCCTCACTAATACATGAGTAATTGGCCAATTACTGACCGATTTGAAATAAGAAGAAGGATATAGTAATGATGATTCCTGTAAAATATTATAATAAATATTAGATGTATAACGATCAATAATTGGACACAAAAATTTATATCATACCTCGAGATGTGAGGAACGATGTGTCTCCTGGTCATACAGCAATGACTTATCCCGAGGGGCGGCCATGTCTGTAAAAAATAATGTTAGTAGTTCAGAGATATTCATAATACATGAATAATAAATATAACAATTAACAATAATTATACAAAAATATTACCGACGTGGACAAGTCGACTTATTATGACCAATTTCCTTACATATGCCACATTTTTTATGTTGACGATTTACGTCACGATCCATTATCATTGGCAATCTCTTATTTTGATGTCTTCTGACCTTTCGAACATTGGAGGGAGGTAACAAAGGAATCAAATTATTGTTATAGTCAAATGAGGGCCAATAACGTACATCTAGAACAGTATGAAACTCTGCTTGATATGTGCCACGGTATTGCTGAGCTGTGTACCAGTGGGAGACATATTGGTATGGATCCCAGTTGACGAAACGCATTGCGCACAATGCATGCTTACACGAAAAATGACGCACTTGAGGCTCAGAACAAGTGCAATGTAAACTGTGTCGAGTAATATCAACACGGTAAGCATGTCCATTATTGTCATTTACTTCCCATTCTCCCACATTAAGTCGGGCTTGAACATGCACATTTCTACTTTTTTCTGTTTGTTCAGCCATTAACTTCTCATGCTTAGAAGTCAACACAGTCTCTATATTGTTTCCAATCATACGACGCCGAAAGAACATCAATCTTAATCGATGATATGTCGTATGGATCAATGCATGGATTGGTAGACCACGAGCTATCTTTAAGACAACGTTGAAACATTACGAATAATTTGTGGTCATGATACCAAATCTCTTACCATCGCATCAAACGATAATGCCCAATATTCAGGATTTATTTGCATCAACCATGCATAAGCATCATTGCAAATAAGTTGAATCTCACCCATTTTACTCTGAAAATCCAGCTGATTATAAACTTGACCCGCATTATACATCCTCTTGTATAACTCTTTTCCAGTAAAATGTGCTTGAAAATTTTGTCTATAATGACGAAGACAAAAACGATGTGCAGCAGTAGGAAACCATCGTTGTATAGCATTTTTGATACTAACATGTCTATCTGAAATTATACACAACTCATGATGTCTATCTCTAATAGATGACACCAAATTAAGCATTTGTTCAAAGAATCAAGACCATGAATGATCATTCTCACTGTTAACTATAGCAAATGCAATAGGAAATAAACCTTGATCGACATCTACACCACATGCAACAAGTAATGTGCCACGGTACTTTCCATGTAAAAATATACCGTCTACACTAATAAGTGAACGACAATAGCGCCATCCATCAATACTTGGCTTGAAACTCCAAAAAAAATACATGAGCCGTGAAGTTTCATTTTTGCAAACATAGTTATATACACAGCCTGGCATAGCATCTCTTATGGCCTCCATGTATCTCAATAGATGTGTATATGAGCCCTCCCAATCTCCAAAAAGCCTTTGAAATGCTTTTGTACGAGCATTCCAAGCTTTGGTATAAGAAACCTTAATTGAATATTTTACTTGTACAAGATCAATGATATCTCTTGGGCGTATTGTTAAACGAGAACGGATTATAGGTAAAATCATCCGACATATAGTAGTTGACGTTAACTGTGTTTGACTATTTTCAATTGGAGTACGACAAGTATGAGTACTCTCTAAACTCATAATCTTCCATAATCCACCAACTTGTTTACTAACGCATGCATGTAATCTCCATTTGCAACCTTGATCCTTTGACAAACATATTAATGTAAGATTTGATCTTGTAGACCGATCAGTTCGATGTTGAACATTGTGTTTTAGAGCCCAAGAGGAAGTTGCATGTATAAGATCTTCTTTTGACGTAAAAATTTTTCCCACTGCAATTTCATCAACATTTTGTCCATCACTTCGGACAACCAAGTCATCTTCTTCGCCACTTTCATTTTCATCATCATTTTCAACATAGCAGTTACTAGCAACTGAATGTTCAATCCATATAGTATCCTCATGTTCATGAAACTTATTAACAACATCAATACTGTTGAGTATATCAGTTTCCGTTTCTTCGTCATTACTTGTAGACCTATCAGACATCTCTTCATCATTATGCATTTCATTCAAATCTAGGCCTTGTTGGTTTGCACTTTCTATTTCAACAGGACAAGCGATATTACTCGATCCAACATCTAAATTCCATGGCATTATCGAATGACACTGATTAAGGAGTTCCATTGCACTAGGTGCATTATAATCCACTGACCAATTCATATGCGGATTATAAAAAGCTCCCCTTATATATTCCTTTTCAACAAATAACTGTATATTATCTCTAGAACTTCTGTCTATCATAACTTGACAGGATGTATCATCTACCACACTGATTAAATTCCCGTAATAATTGTAACTCAATTTTAACTTAACCATATACGGAGTACAGTGAGCGATATCATAGATAATATTCTTCACTTCTTCAAAGGATAATGTTGTTGATATATGGATATTATTTTCATATCCACCATCATAATAGGTAAAACCATTATCAGTGTATCTAACAAGTCCATCATACATAACAGTGATTGTCACTTCTCCCGAATACATGATAACAAAAATTACAAGGTATCCTGTAAACATTTAAAATAACTACAGTAAATAATAAAAAACAAGTAATTATGTGAAGTTTAAAAGAACATCACCGAGTTTACGAATGTTCTACAAAAGATAAAATGTGAAGTCCTCGCAGTGCCTCAAATTCCTGAAAATTATAAAAGTTGTCAACATAATAATTATATCTATGATGTATAATACTTTCATAATTTAATAAATATATATTATTGATGATATATTTAAAACATAATAATTATCTAACGTAGTTAAATTTTGGTATTCCATAATAATTTTGATATTACATAATAATTGTCTAACGTAGTTAAATTTTGGTAGTACATAATGTAGTTAATAATTTATTAAATATTATATTTTAATATCCTTTAAAAAATTTTGTATCATAATTTACAATAGTATATTAATAATGTTAATAATATTCATAATATTTTGATATTAATTTGAATTTTAATATATGTTATAAATATTACCTATATATTTTAATTAAAACTTGCTGCTATTTCTAAATCAAATATTATAAAACAAATATTTATTTGTACTAATATTATTACTTACATAAATTAAAAGCTACATTACATAATTTTAATATGTTATGTTAAAATAGTATAGTAAATAAATAATATGTCTAAATAATAATTTTTACATTTTATGTTAAAAGCTACATAAATATATTATTATACTAGTAATATAGTAAATAAATTTTAGTAATTTACAACTTATTTATTTCTTATAAATAACTATTATATTTATAAAAAATTAATATTGTATAGAATAATTCATTAAGTATTACATAATGTACTTAATAATTTTGGTATTACATAATGTAGTTAATAATTTTGATATTACATAATGTAGTTAATAATTCATTAAGTATTATATTTTAATATAAAAATTATTAAAAAAAATTATTAATTGAAAATATTTTTTACTAGTTATATCTTATCATATAGTAAGTAAATAAATGTTATGTATAATAAATATATTATTATATTTTTTATATATTAAATAAATTACTAATTACTAAAATTTATTAAGTTATTATAATATGTATATAATAACTTTATTTATATTATTATTAAACTATATATACATGTTTTGTAAAATGTAAAATTAAACTTTTATTATATTTTATTATAGTATTTATTAATATTTTAAAAATATTTAATAATTAAAAATATTTTTTACTAATTAAATCTCATAATAATATATAATAAATAATTAACTTAAATATAAATTTAAACATACTATATATAAATTATACAGATCCTACGTATAAAATAAACATATTCAAAATAATAAATAAACATATTCAAAATAATATAAACATATATACAATTATATATAATATTTATATATTATGATATAAAGAGAGAAAATAAAAAAATATATTGATATTACGTGCTCGGAGAAGAGAGTCGAGGGAGGGAGAGAGAGAGCGTCGAGGGAGGGGAGAGAGATAGAGCCACGTGAGAGTGAGAGGGAGAGAGAGAGAGAGCACCGAGAGAGAGAGAGAGAGCGCCGAGAGAGTTGAGGGCGAGAGAGAGAGAGCACCGAGAGAGAGAGAGAGAGAGCGCCGAGAGAGTTGAGGGCGAGAGAGCAAGGAGATGAAGTGAGATTTGGTGTGGTGAAGGAGGAAGACATCCTCGCTTTAAATAGGCGTGGGACGAAGGAAGAGGCAACGAACCTTCACGGGTGCACGCGCTCACGGGCGCACGAGGTCACGGCCGCCATAGTGGGCAGTTCACGGGAGGCGCCGGCACGGGCCATACAGAGAGGAAGTCCCAGCGACTTCCGTCAATGTCGCTGGGTTACCCAGCGACTTTGGCCTAAGTCGTTGGTTTACCCAGCGACTACGCCTAAGTCGCTGCATTATGCAGCGACTTCGTCCCGCCCGCCCCTAATCGTTATCCAGCGATTTCGGGCAAACTGTGCTACTTTCGGAAAAAAAAAATAGTGTTATATTCCCGGAAATAATATTTAAAACCCTGTTACGTTAAAAAATTTCTCGAGTAACCGGAAGGGAGATGACAGCGGCGAGAGTCTAGGTAGGACAGGGAGATCGGCGAAATCGGTGAGAGAGAAGGAGAGGCGACCGTAATGGCGAGAGGGGGGGGCAGTGTAACCGGTGAGAGAAGGGTGGGGGGAGGCGAGCGTTACAGAATTTAATATTTTTTTTTCAAAACGTTACAATGATTTTTTTTTGAAACACAGTACTATATTCATTCATACTAAGATACGAACGATACAGAGTTTATACAACCATACATCGACAACATTGAAAACAAACGACCAAGTTAACAAGAGAGAGATCTTGGTAAAAGAAATTTCCAAGAGATGATCATACCACCACGAAATGACCAACACACAAACATGCCAACGTGGTCGGGTGGTAGAGATAGGAACTCCTTCAAGGGAGTTGAACAACTTCATCAAGACCGGAAGATCACTCCAAACAGGAGTGGATAAGCCCCAGACACACGGTCTCGAAAGATTCTTAGCGTCTAAGACGCTAAAATCAGCAGATGAAGAGACGAACCTCGGTCGCCGGACTACTAACAACAACATAAAGGAAAAACGAAAAAGACTTAAATAAGCCGAACCCCACGATTCCAACACAACAAAAAGGAACAAAATGCCTAAAAAATATTTTAGGCAGAGTGTTGGAAAGGGGGATTGGGAGGGAGGGCCGCCCTCCCAAGACTAAACCGACCTCAATCCGCTGGGGGGGATCCGCCGGAGAGGAGAGCCGCCTGGGAGGATGTCCGCCGGGGGAGTAGTCCGCCGGAGAGGAGAGCCGCCGGGGAGGAAGTCCGCCGGGGGAGGGTGCCGCTGCGGGGGAGAAGCGCACGCGATGTTTCGCCGGCGGGGATGCCAGACGAGCGTTCCGCCAGGTGGGATCCGCCGGAGAGGAGATCCGCCGGAGGTTCCGCCGCGAGCAAAGGAGCCGCGGCGAGGGTTTCGCCGCGGCGAGCGCGGGGTCTTCCCCAAAAACGTTACAATGTTGATGAACGATTCTCTACAAAATTTACTTATAAAATGATTGCCAAAGCCAAACAGTCCTTCACTTTTTTTAAAAAAATTGCGCACGCTCATTTCTTTTCACTTTTTTTTTTGTTCTCGTGTTTCGCCAAATAAGATAATTTTATGCCTTTTCTTGATAATTTTCTTGAAAATTGTGCATGCTCATTTCTCTTGATGTTATTTTGTTTCACCAAACAAGATAATTTTTCATACAAGATAAACTTTATTGTGAAAGTGTATGAAAAATTATTGTGTAACCAAGCAGGCAAGCACCCCACTAGGCACGTTCATTATTTGCTTCAACCTCGTAAAAGCAAACAGAGCTAGTGAATTTGATTTGGTTTGAAAAGTGTTTGAAATTAAACCCAACTGATGAATTGGATAAACGTAAATATTCATTTAAAGCATTAAACGTACTAATATCATTTTTGTGTTTGTTGTGTACAGAAAAACATTTAATTGTTTTGATAAAATAGTTATACATTTAAACATATATCATGTTCAATATCATTTAGATCCAAGGAAAAATAAATTCAATGAAAACTTTTTACCCTGCGTATGATTTTCGGGAATTTGAAATCATAGTAAACTCATTTGGTTGCTCTGAATATATTTTTATAAGTAATTATTTCTTTTATTTAATTATTTGTAAAGTATTCATTTAAAGTATTGTATTATACTTTGTTGATTACATAGTTCACACAAATATTATTTTAGTAAACAAAACATGCTCGTCATGTTTACCAAGTTGAATTATAAACAATGTAAAATAATCATTTACTAAAATACTTATTTATTTGACAACATATAAGAACAAATCATGTTAAAAGGAATTACATGTAAATCATTTTAATAACATATTAAAATATAATCTATCAATCAATATATATATAAGTTAAAATGCTTACATCAGTATAAAAATATAAATAAAAAATAAGTTTAATTTTATAAAATAGTTTTTATATACTAATATTAATTTTAAATAAAAATATTTCGAAATAATTGACACTTATTAAAATTAATAATATTTATTTTAACTAAAAATTTTAGCAGAATTAAATTTTAAAATCAAATTTTGCCAACTATCCCGGAAAAAGGCATCCGCCGCGAATGAGTGGACGCCAAAATCATTGATTTCATCCTACCTCCCGTAATTCATTTTACGTTGGCCTATGTTTTACGTGGAACCAAATACATTGGTGAGAACGTTTTCAGGAGAAGTGAGGACATGGAGCAGCCTTTTAGGTGCTGTTTGGTGCGGAGATAACTTGGGAATAAACCTGGGTTATTCTCTAACGGCCTGTTTGGTAACTGTATCAAACACTTGTATCACTATTAATTTTAAAACTAGTATTAATATAAGTTGTTAATAGGTGTTTGGGTAACACTTTTAATTTTAAAATTAGTAGTGAAGAGAGTCTTCAGAATCAATACAGGTAGACACCTGTTTTAAAATTGATATTTTCGTCCGCTGCTTACCCCTCCTCGCTGTGACTCTCCCTGCGGCGGCTCCTCCGGCTGCGGCTCTCCCTGCGGAGATCCTCGTAGCAGCTCCTCCGGCTCCCCCTCAACCGCCATGGAAGCAGACCAGCGACGGCGGAGAGAGCTCCACCTATGCAACTCCCCACTGCGTTCCCCGTGATTGATTAGGGAACACCTCGGTTATCCGATCGCCCCCGCCGTCCCCGAACACCTCTGCGGTGCCGAACCCCCTCCCGAACATCGCCGGCGGCGGCGCAAGCACGTTGCGGGGATCCCAAACCTTGATCGAAGGCCCCCTTGTAGTCTTGGCGTCCCGGCGGCGGAGAGCTGCGGCGGCAGGTGGCGAAGCGGAGGCCCGGCAGGGAAGGATCTCCGGCTCCTGCTCCAGCACCTTCTTCTTAGCGATCTTGGACATTTCGCTCTCCTCCTCGTCCTCCCCCTCTTCATCCTCCTCTTCCTCCCGAGAGCGCGATGACTGGGCAAAGCCCATCGGAGCGGCGCGACGGGGCTACTGCCGACCGCGGAGGGCCAACCGCACCTCGTTCGCTCTCCCCCGCTGCGGAGAGACCCCCCCCGCCCCCGCAGCAGACGCCCCCACCGGAGTCCCCCGTCGCCCCCCGCCGCTGCGGAGAGAACCCCCCGCCCCCGCGCGGACGCCCCCCCCCCCCCGCCGGAGTCCCCGTCGCCCCCCACCGGAGAGACCCCCTCCCCCCGCGGAGTCCCCCGCCGCCCCCCACTGCGGAGAGAAGCTGCGGAGAGAAACCCCCCCCCGGGAGTTCACATCCCTCCGAATTATCATGCGGACCCGCTGCGAAGAGAAACCACCCCCCCTTGCCCTTGGTATTGTATTATCAAATATTTAATATCAATTTTAATATTGATATAACATTACCAAACGTTTTTAAACTTAATACTATCATTTTTGATATTGATATTACATCTTCTTAAAATATCAATATCAAAACTGGTATTGTATCAATTTTGATACTCTAACCAAACAGGCCATAAAATTTGAGGATAAACCCAAGTTTATTCCCAAAATTTTACGGCCTGTTTGTTTTGAGTATCAAAATTGATACAATATCAATTTTGATATTGATATTCCAAGATGATGTAATATCAATATCAAAAGTGATAGTATCAAGTTTCTTTAAGCGTTTGGTAATGCTATATCAATATTAAAATTGATATTAGGTGTTTGGTAATACAATATCAATATGAAAATCGCTATTAAATATTTTGATTAATTAGTATCAAATTTATATTTTAATACCAAAATTATTGTTAAAATATAAAAATATTTATATTATTTACAAAATATCTATATTATGGCAAAACGACATAGATATTGTTCTGAAAAAAGAAATTCCCAAAACAAGTGTGTTCCCTCTAGGTGATTCATATTGATGTAAATCATGCAAAATTTAGAAGACAAGTAAAAAAGCAAGATGTTATGGCCCGTTTGGTTAGAGTATAAAAAATGATACTATATTAGTATTGATATTGATATTTTCAGAAGATGGAGTATCAATATCAAAATTGATACAAGTTGACACTTGTATTACATAATATGTGTTGTTTGCACTACAAATTTTAAAATTGATACCATTAGCCAAACACCTTGAGGTGATTATCAACAATATCAATTTTAAAATTAATAGTGATAGAGGTGTCTAATAGTGTTACCAAACAGGGCATTAGAGAATAATATGCGAGAGAAAGGCAGGCACCATAACACCACCTTCGTTGGTCGTAGAATCCATCATATACATGTACCTCTAGGTAAACTCTTGTACAGATGATAATCAGACAGTACCTCTCGTTGATATTCAAGCTACATCCTTGCAAATGTTTTTGAATTGTTCAACCAACTTGTTAAAAATGAGTAAAATATACCCTCTGATGAATGCGCTCATGACCTGTTTAAAGAACAGCCAGTGAACAATGTGATACTAGTCAGGCTATTCTATAGCCAGTGAATTGCAAATTTCTTGTCTTGTTTGGTTACAGGCAGGTTCCTGTAACGCTCAGAGAAGTTCATTCCGTAGCCAACCACAAAATGATCAGGACACTGCAAGATGCCAAGATCAAACAAAAGTCTCTCAAGATAAAAAAACTATCTCGGGTATCATCCCACTTCAGACTTCCAGTTTTGGCTTCGTTGTCCATCTAGTAGAAAACTTCCTATACATAGATGACATGATAAAAGATAAAAAAAATATATCAAAAGTAGAATGAGACATGATCCATAATATGAGATTCTACAAAATTAGTAATATCTAGATCAATTGTCCTTTGACATGCCGTGCAACATACAAATTCACCTACAACTATAAGTTAGTTAGATGGGGACTATTTCATACAATGCAACTATAAATTCAATGTCTATTCAAATATATACAATGAATATACAAAATAAAAGTGTTCAATAACAAAAAAGACCAACTTTTCGCATGTAATTAATTTATTATTCTTAGCAAAACCCTCATTCTCATCATCATTCTTTCATATCGATCATTTTTCCACAAACACAGACAAAAGGGATACTGTTGATTGAGTAAAAGAAAGAAAGAAAGGCACCCACCTCAGCTTGACATGTTGCCAACCTAGAAGACCCCAAACAAAGGCATCTTATCGTAATGAAGAGAATAAAATATGTTCCTCACTTATGGTATCCCTTGTGAGAGTGGTTACTGGGTTTATTTGCATGCCATTACATCATATGGGATTCGCAGAGAAACAAACCATCAATATGAATGTGCATCATGCATTCAAAGTTCACACAAATTGAATGGACCAGTCAGATGACATTGCTGATTGTTTTGCCTTAAGCCCATAAATACTCTTAGTCCAAGTAACCTAGTATTGTTGGTCAGAACAAAAGGCCTGATATAGGCAGCCTCCGGTTATAGAAAATGAGCCTATCTTGGAGAAGAGAACACGAGAGAGAGAGAGAGAGAGAGAGAGAGAGAGAGAGAGAGAGAGAGAGAGAGAGAGAGAGAGAGAGAGGGGCAACTAAAGTCAATAAACCAATTACGAGCCTATCTTTAATGCCAAGGCCGGTGACCCACCCTACTGATCAATTATGAGCAGTGCTGGGAGGAACCTTGGAATTAGGAAACCCCCCTCCTCCCTCTCTGCTCTCCTCTTCCCACAGCAAGCACCAGACGATGTGATTGGAGTGGGAAGTTTAAGAGGATTAAAAAACTTCTGCAGTCGTTGACCCTGCCAACTGTTGTCGGGTTATAGGGGTATGAACACACCCTATCAATTTCATTCCCGCAAATAATTCAAATGAAACCAAAATGATCGCAGCAGTCACACCTCACTCTATTCCTACCGTGACTAGCAGCCCCTTCTTTATGGTGGGTGACCCTGCTAATGGATCTTGCCCCATGATTAGTTCTCTGAAGCAGGAGCCATCCTTAATCGACGGATCTACCTATGCTTCAAGGTAGCCAGAAATAATCCCCCCTCGCCCCCGCTTTTGTCTCATATAGAGAGTAAAATGCATCTCTTCTTACAGGAACACAAACAAGCCTTCTGGCGCAGCTGCACAACTGACCATATTTTATGGAGGAAAAATCAATGTTTATGAGAATATTCCTCTGGACAAGGTACTTGTCTACATCACTCTACCTTCGCATTTCAGTGTATTTCTAGAAAGAAGAGACTACCTCATCTTGATAGATATTATCCATGTGTCTCGTGGTTTGATCCTCCTAGGCTCAAGCAATCATGTTTATCGCTGCAAATTGCTCAAGCATGAACTCAAATATTGTGGGTGTCTGCACCCACATGCCAGCGGCAGCCCCTAATGGAATTGCAGAGGATGAAGCATTTAGCACAAACCAGAACAAAAACATGAACCAGATCATGGTTACTCAGGCCAGTGGTGTTAACAGTCCACCCGACAACTAGGTCGAACGAAAAGTCATTTTTGGGAAAGAAGTTCATACCCCTGCCGTCTGCCGAGGTCGAACGGGGAGGAGGGCGGCCGCTATCGGGCGTCTGCCGAGGTCGAACGGGGAGGAGGGCGGCCGCTATCGGGCATTTGCCGAGGTCGAACGGGGAGGAGGGCGGCCGCTATCGGGCGTCTGCCGAGGTCGAACGGGGAGGAGGGCGGCCGCTATCGGGAGTCTGGGAGGGCGAGGTCGACGGGGAGTGGCCGCCTGCTGAGGTCGACGGGGAGGGCGAGGTCGACGGGGAGCGGCCGCCTGCCGAGGTCGACGGGGAGGGCGAGGTCGAACGGGGAGGGCGGCCCGATGGAGTTAGGGCGTAGCGAACGGACAATATCGATTTTAAAACAGGTACCGACCAGTATTGAATTTGAAAGAATGGTAAACTAATAGTTTTAAAACTGATATAAGTATCCAAACACCCTATATCATCTTGTATCAATATCAATTTTAAAATTAATACTAATATAAGTACTTAATACAGTTACCAAACAGGCCATTATGTACCAAACATGCCCCCTTAATGCCCTGTTTGGTAATGCTATTAAGGCCCAATATTGATAACAATTTTGATATTGATACTCATAGAGGTGATGAAAAGATGTTTGGATATCAGTTTTAATATTAAAATTGATAGTACAAAGACCTAACGTTTTCAATACAGGCCTGGACCTGTATTGAAAGTGATACATGTCCTCCCGTTGCAGCTGCTCTCCCGAGCTCCTCTCCACGGTCGACTCTCCAAGTTTGAAACTCATCTTCTCTGGCCGACTCTCCACCATGGAAGCTCCTCTCCAGGTGACTCTCCACAGCCGACTCTTCGCATTTGAAGCTCATCTCCACACCTGACTCTCGACGATCGAAGCTCCCCTCCTTGGCCACTCTCTGTAGCTGAACCTCCGAGCTCGCTATTGCGGTGCTTTGTGGAATACGATTTCTAAGAAGCCCGGAATGCTTTAATCTCGTGCGAATGGAAGACAACAGGCTGATGATAGTTGCGGAGGGTGGGGTGAGGAGGCGATCGAGAGGAGGGGGCGCGATGCTGAGAAAACGCACCTGCTGATGCTCCTTCCTTTACGCGGCTGTTGCCTCGTCGCTTTGCTTCTGGATGCCTCCTTCTTTACCTTCCTGTTCGGGATTCTCACACTCCTGATCGGGGATGGATTCTCATGCTCCTGATTGGGGATGCCTCTGCGCTGCGCGGTGCCGCATTGTTTCCAGGGGTTAATATTTGCGCTGCCTTTTGTGGCTTGATGTTTCGTGATTGTGTTCCTGATGCCTTTTCGTTTTCTAGTAATGTTTTTTGCGTATTTATGGTTAGTTTCATCTTGGGATTGTGAGAGCCAATGATCATCTATAAAGTCGTCCTCTCTCTTTAAATGCCTCAATGAGGAGTCTGATTTAATGGCTTTCTGGTGTCAGTCCGCAGAAGAGTTCATGATGCAAAATGATAAATGTGTGATTACAGAGCAATCCTGTGAACTAGCTAGGTATTTCTTTGTTTATTGTTTTTTAGATATAAAGACTTTTGTTTATGAAAAATTTGATGCAAACCTTTTTTTTTGGCAATCAAGTGCGTGCATTTTCTAAGATGTTCACCCTTAGTTTCTTATGGAGCTCATTTCAATGGTTTTTCTCTGGAAATGGTAGGCCATTTGTGTCATGACCCGGAATTTAATTAACAAAACCACAAATACGCAGCGAGAATACGCAATGTCGTGACAGTGGGATGAATCCCAATACTTGAATTCCATAACCCAAGCTTCAACAATTATTTTCATAAGGTTCATCAAAACAAGAGAATAGAACCATACTTCTAAGTCTAACACACTCTTGTTCAAAAACAACCAAGACCATCTACCCAAGCAGAGAATACCAAGAATCTCCAAGTGCAAATGACTTTGATTCCTTTGGTTCCACCTGAACTTCATCTTCAAGCTCCTAAATCTTCAAAACCTGCTGAAAAATTTATCCCACAACGGGGTGAGTCCGGGGACTCCGTAGGATTTACACCCGTATCCCGCCAATCGGATACTAACATATAAACATGCAATGATAGATAACATATCTAAATTGAGATGTAAATACAAATATATAGAATGTCTTCTATATTAAGCTCACAACCCATGTCCAAACCATGAATTAACTTTAAGGAAACAATTATGCCAATACTATACACTTCTAGACCAATGCACACAAGACCATACAAGCTAAACAAATAACATCTAAATAACCTCAAGACTTAACTTATCATGATCAAACTAAAACAAGACAAATATGACTTTTTTTTCTAACATGACACAACTTAGCATCTATACATGACACACAAGTAACCTAATTTCATATTCTTTCCAATCACATAGCCAAAGAGCAAGAAATTGGTCGTCTTGCTTCGCATGTAAGAATGCATTCACCAGCTCTAATATATATAGAAGTAGTATATACTAAGCTAGCTCAAAGTGCACCTAGGCAGTGGTGACACTAAGGGAAAACCGCGGTAATCCGGGATCTGTGGGAGGGCCAGATTCAACTAAGTTACCCGCTGCCCACGGGTAATTGACTAGAATAGGCTGGTGAAGCCTTCATAGCACGTCATATCAGGAGTTCATAACATAAAATCAAATCAAGACATACTTGAGCATACCATGCATACATGACATAAACATCTAATTTCATAGCCTTACTTGCAAGACATAACAAACTAGACAAGACATATGATAACCCGACTTAATTGAACTTGTTCTTAATGACAACTCATACTAATCATGACCAAATTGACATGACTAACTATGCATAGCATAGCCCATGATCTGAAACCAAATTAAACATATTTTACCATAAACTAGACAAGACTTGTACTAACCAACCTGGCTGACATATCTAAATCAAACCTATACCAAACTTGATCATATGAACATAACCACACCATGAATGACCTAATACATAATCTGAAACTAAACTAACCAAAATTTACATGACTTACATACATGAAATGACAAACCGAACTAGACATACTTAAACACATATATCAGACACTTGACCTAAGTCATGCTTGGCGTAACTAAATAAATTAAGTTCTGAAGTAATCAACCACAATCTGACCTAAACAGGTTTTAAAAGATGTGATTTTATGACCCATGATTTATTTTCCAAATCTACACATACTTATATTTCAATTCTAAGTCCAATCTAGCACATAATCACATACATAACTAACATAAGGTCAAATCTTGTGAAACATATCTCTACCCATCCAGAATCAAGCTAAACATGTTCCATAATATTCAAAATAGCAATTTCAAGTTTCTGGTTTCAAGGATTTTGAGAAGAATCACTAATCTTAAGTCCAAAAGCTAAACTAGTCAAATCAAAGTCCATAAGTTTAATCATGCATATTTTTTAATAAAAATAAGATCAAATAAATAGACGAGCTTGAGAAACCTACCTGGAAGCTCCTGTGAATTTTCCGGATTTTTCAGATTTTTTCTGCTATTTTTCTGGCCTCAAATCTAATTTCCAGATTTATTAATTCCGAAAATCAGAAAAATCCTGAACCGGCGTCGAACCGGGCGGTTCGACCGGCTGAACCGGGCGGAGCTGGACCGGGCGGAGCTGGACCGGGCGGCTGCTGGCCGGCTCGACTTGGCGGCTCGCGACGGCGGCACGGTGGTGCTCGCGACGGCGACGGCCCGGCGGTGCTCGCGACGGCGGGCGGAGCTCGCGACAGAGGAGGCTGCCGGCGGCGCTCGACGGCGATGGCCCGGCGACGGCGACGGCAAGAGGAAGGCTGGCCTCGGTGGTGCCGGAGAGATGGAGGCTCGCGGCGGTTCCGTCCGGAACAGGGGAGGTCCGGCGACGGCGATGGCTCGCGGCGTCTGTGGAGGGGGCTAGGAACGACGACGAAGGGGAGAAGGAAGGAGGGCCGAGGGAGCTGGTGATGGCAGGGGGCGCGGTCGACGGCGTACGCAAGGTGGAGGCACGGCGGCGCGAGCTTCCGACAGCAGACGAAGAGGGAGGGGGAGGATGCACCGGGCGCAACCGATGTGGGAGGAGAGGGAGACCTCGTGGGGGGGATGTTGGCGACGACGAGCAGGCGGGAGGGTGGCCCGCGGGTCACGCAGGCGCTGGCGCTTGGCACGGGAAGACGATGGCACCCGGCGTGGATGGCGGCGGACAAGGAGGGAGAGGGAGAGAGAGCTTGCCGGGGGGGGTTCCGTGAGGAAAAATATACAGGAGGGGGGGGTTCCGTAGCCAAGAGGGAGAAGAGAGGAGAGTCCAAGCGGAGAGGGGGAGTCCGGCGAGCGCGGGGTGGGGGGGGGAGAGAGAGAGAGAGAGTCCGGGTGGGAGGGGGAGTCCGCAGAAGAAGAGAAAAAATAATTTTTTTACCAGATATTACAATTTGCTACCTTTCCGGTTTTTCTTTCGAATTAACTAAGAAAGAATGTATTGCCATCCTTGTAGCTTGTTTCTTTGGACATTAAGCTACATTTTCAACTAATTGATCATATAGGATCAATTTTATCAGGCTCTTCAATTTTAGCCTGCATGTGTTGGAGCTGGGATGATCTATTCCCACCTTGTGAGCCTGTGTCATCTTTTTGGAGCAGTTCACAATCTTATCTAAGAACTGTTGTTAACCATTTTGTTAGATCAAATTGATCAAAAACTTGCTAGTCTCTAAAGAAATAAAGCATTCATTCGAGAGAGCATCCCCGAATGGTTGGCATACTTAGGCTATGCTTTGTTTGCCATAGGATCTATTGTTGTCATACCTTTCATATTCACATAGGTGAAGTGGTACTATGTTCTCATAGCTTACATGGTTGCCCCAGCTCTCAGCTTTAGTATTGTATATGGAGCTTTCCCTTTTTGTTCTTGCCACATGGGTAGGGAAAGACTCTAGTGCTGTGGCAGGCCTTGTTGGGTGTGGCTTGACAAAATCCATTGTCTCAATCTCATTAGATTTGATTCATGACTTAATGACATGGTACGTCACACTGGCATCACCATAAGCAATGCTTCTTAGCCAGGCCATAGGAGCAGCCATGGGTTGTATCATAGCTCCATTGACATTCTTCCTTTTTCTACAATGCATTTGATGTGGTAACCCATATAGGGGTTTCAGAGCTCCATATGCATTGATCTATAGAAACATAGCCATTTTGGGCATTAAAGGCTTTTTTTGCATTGCCCACTTTGTTTTTGTAGATCTATGGTGGATTCTTTGTCTTTATTGTTGTAGTTAATATGTCTAGAGATTTTTTTCCAGCAAATTATGGGAAATGGATCCCCCTGCCCATGGCAATGGTAGTTCCATTCCTAGTTGGAAGTAGTTGTGCTCTTCAGATGAGCATTGAGAGCCTGGTTGTATTTGTTTGGCAGTGGCTCGATGCCAAGAATGCTATCCTAATGGTTGCAACTACTGCCTAAGGACTAGTATGTGGAGATGGATTATGGACCCTTCCTACATCCTAGTTTGCTATGGCGATGATCGATCCTCCCACATGTATGTGGTTTGAAGCAAATTATGGAATGTAATCATCGATACAGCAAAATATGACAAGTGACTGAAAAGTTTTGCCTAGAAAAGAAAGTGTGGATGGGGAGAGTATGAAGTATACAAGAAACACCATGGCAACTAAGCTTATAAATAGAAACCACATAGAGTTGGATGAGGATTCCAAAGAAAAAAAATTTTGGTCAATACTAGAAAGACTGAAGCAATGTTCCTACAATACATATCTTGAAGCTTGATAGATCAATTTTGCCTGGTTGAGTGAAGCCACAACTGCAAGCACCTTGCATTTCTTTGTCCGTTTTCCTTGATGAGGTAGATATCATGCATCTTCTTGTAGATTGACAATGATTTGGGACAAATGATTTTTCTAAATTTGCATCTATCCATTTTTTTATGTTAGAGGCGCCCAATATAGTCTAACAAGGATTGAGCAAGAATCTAAATGAAGGAAACATTCCAGCAAAGAAAAGATCTTTCTTTATGTTGTTACAATATTGATATTGATATAAGGTTACCAAACACCTAATATCAATTATAATATTGATATACTATTACCAAACACTAAGAAGATTAGATACTATCACTTTTAATATTGATATTTTAATCTCAAGAAATATCAATATCAAAATTGATATAGTATCATTTTTGATACTCTAAACAAACAGGCCGTAAGGTAAACAAACTGCCCCAGGGTGTCTTTGAATGCATGCAAAAGGTACAACGATGAAAATAGTTTACACGAATTTAGTTTTTTATGAAATAAATACATATATCTTATCTGGTGCATTTAAAAATGATATTCCTAAAGATAGTTTGAGCTATTTGGTTGATGAAAAATATTTTCAAATTATTAAATATTTAAAATTTAAAAGACACTTTAAAGTTTATGACTACAAGTTTTATCACGTATATAAACTTAACATTTTATAAATTAAATTTTATATTTTATATTCACTGTTTTTTTCTATGAATAGTTAGCTCCTTGATATACAATGACTTCATTTAATATAATTTTTTTTAAATTAAACTACAAGTTAAATTAATAAATATTATTATGCATTTGCAATCTATACTTATAAAAATTATCAAATAGATTAAATTAATAAGTTTATTTATACATTCACCTGTCAAGCCACATGTCAACTTCATGGTCACGGAAAACGACATCAAGAGAAGTTTTATGGATGACAAAATCCAGCATTTAGAGTGGTCAATGAAATATAATATTTCAGTTGACTGACCATTTCCAGCAAACCAAACAAAATAGTTGATTGAGTTTATGGGACAACGTAAAACATACCAGCTATTTTACGAGGATCCAAATGAATACTAAGTCAACCCCTATTTTTTACATTTATTTGATTTCATTTTGAATGTTTACCTTCAGGTTAAGCTAAACTAAATTATGAGCGACAATGCCTCTTCTTGTAACCTCTGTCGGTGTTCTTGTCCCCTCAAGTGCTTCGTAGGGCCTATTTGATATGAACTTGTAGTGAGATTCCAATTATTTGAAAACTCTTACTACCTCATGTAATACTCAAATATACCAATCTTTTGTTTGCGTTCATGCATCAATAAATTTAGAAGAAGAAGAGAGAGCAAAACACAAACCCATAATCCATCGAAAGCTACAAATAGAGTTGTAATAAATGAATTTGGATATTATTTAGATCTAATTCAAATTCGTATCCGATTGAATGGATAATATCTAATTAAAGAGATCTACTGGATCTATTTTTAGATACGGATAATATTTGATTAGTTAACACCCTGTTTGGTAACACTATTAGGTATCTCTATGACTATCAATTTTAAAATTGATATTGATAGGAACCATTAAGTAGTGTTTGGTTAATTGTATCAATTTTAAAATTTGTAGTGCAAACAAAGCATATTATGTAATACAAGTGTCAACTTGTATTACTTTTGATATTGATACTCCAACATTTGAAAATATTAATATTAATATTGATATAGTACCAAAAATGAAACTCTAACCAAACAAGGCATAAGGGAGCGGATATCAAAATCATAAGATCCAATTCGGATAATAACTACTGCAATGAAGATCGTTGGATCGTTGATCCAATGGTCATCATAAACTCTACCATTCATGTTGAAAGAAGCCCTAGAATGAGAATGAGTGTGTTATCACTTGGCTCCATGAGCTAATGGGGTGTTTGGTTACATGATAATTTTTTGTACACTTTCATGATAAAAAATTATATTAAAATAAAAAGTGAATGACATAAAATTATCATGTTTGGAGGGATGTGATTACAAAAAAGAGTAACTACCACACATGATCAAACAAAGTGGGGGGACCACAAGAAAAAAGAAAGAGGTGAGACCTCTTTTTTGTTTAAGAAAAGAATCACTTTTAAAACATAATGCCCTGTTTGGTAACACTATTAGACACCCCTATCACTATTAATTTTAAAATTAATATTGTTGATAATCACCTCAAGGTGTTTGGTTAATAGTATCAATTTTAAAATTTGTAGTGCAAACAACACATGTTTTATAACACAAGTGTCAACTTGTATCAATTTTGATATTGATACTCCATCTTCTCAAAATATCAATATCAATACTAATATAGTATCATTTTTGATACTCTAACCAAACATGCCATAAAATTGTCATGGTTACCAAACACCTCTTTTAACAAGTTTTCTTGCAATTTTTAAAAATTAAAACAAAAACCTTTATTATCATGCAACCAAACACCCCATAAATGTGAGGGTGAGGCTGCGAGTGCCAGAGCAAGGAGGAATGCAAGTGCTAGTGTGAGGAGAACTTAGATGAGACCTTGAGAGTGATGAGGACAACATCACCCACAAGGGGAACTTTTGGGTGAGGCCACTGCCTACGAGTGCAAGGAGGAGGACTTTTGCAGTCCTCTAGCGTGAGACATGAGGAAGACATCTAGATGAGGACGTGAGCATGAGGACTTCCATGAGCTTCCTTTCTTCTCGTTTCTCTTCTCCATGCTCATCGACAACTTGTCGGAGAACTATGGCCCTTGAAGCTTCCTTTCCTCCATTGACAGCTTGCAAGCTCCATTGGTCCCCCTCCATCTTCGACTCATGTCCACTTGTCAATACACTCATAGCAATTATGAATAGTTTGAAGTCCACCCACAGAGCTGATCCACCCATATGGCACCAGGCACCCCTTCTCTAAGCTCTATCAACAACCCTGCCCTCCAACATTGGACCTCTATAAGCGACTGATCAGACCTCTGTAAGCAACTGATAGAGATTTGTTCACTTCCTTTAACGACATAATATTTAAATACTAGCAATTAATCTGAGCTTGACAACTAATTTGAGTTTGGAATTTAATTCGAACAATGGATCTAATGACTATTTCACCTTAGATCAATCTCCTAATTCCTGCTGAGCTTTGACCTCTAGGTGAATAGATCAACTTGTTTCTTATTGCTTAATGATATAATATTCATATTATGTGTCCAATTTTACCAATATCCATGAATAGCAATGTTAGATCATCAAATGAAAATGCACTTATCACTAATACTATTGGTAATAATATCATAAAGAGTAATGATGCTTTAAATCCTAGTACGAGTGATGAGATCAAATGATTGATGGAGCACAAACAAAACCTTCTTTACCTAATAAGAGAAAGTATGTTTAATTGTTTGAAATGATTATGATAAGAGAAGTACACCTAATGATAGGGATATTGCTACATGCCTCAGTTGCCAAAAAAACATTTGATGGTGTTAGCTTAAAAGGTACCACTCATTTGAATAATCATTCTAAGAGGTGTCTGCAAAAAGTGAATTGATATATTAAACTGCATATATTGGCAATGTTCAAGTCAACTAATGAAGTAAAAATAAAACATACAAATTTCAAATTTGACCAAGAATGTAGCCGTAGAGATCTTGCATATGTTACTATCAAACACAAATAACCGTTTAGTTTTGTTGAGTATGAATACATTTATACGTTTCTTTCAAACATTCAACCTCAATTCAAGCATTTTTATAGAACTACTAATAAAAATGAGACGATGAAAATTTATAATGTAGAGAAGGGGAAGATGTATAAAAGTCTTGGTAAGCTGAACTTTCGAATTGGTCTCACAACAAATTTGTGGACTTTAAGACAAACTAAGGGTTATGCTTATCTAATGACACATTGTATAGATGATGAATAGATGTTGAAAAAGAAAATTCTTACTTTTGAACATATCCCAACTCCACATATAGTTGAAGTTTTTTAAGCCATGAAAAATCAAGTGTTGACATGGAATTTTGATAAGTTGTTTGTTATCATGGTTGATAATGCATCTACAAATATGCAATGGTAGAAGAACTTAAAAATTGGCTCTATGAAACGATTTTGTTGATATGTCAAGGCCTATTTTTCACATACAATGTAATGTTCATATTCTTAATTTGATTGTACAAGATAGATTAAGTGTGACATCCAAATTCATTAAAAATGTTCAATAAAATGTTGCATATGTGAGAAAGATTGTTAAAAAAGAAATGTTCTAAATAGCTTCGTTGCATATATGAACACTTGACAACATCAAAAGGATAGTGTTTTGTGTTTGGATTCACCAACAAGATGAAATTCCATCAAGTTGATGCTTTTGGTAGCTCTTGACTTGAAAGATGGCTTTATTCGTCTTGTTGAAATTAATCATGATTATTATGATTGTTCATCTTTCGTTGATTGAGAAATAGCTTTCAAGGTTTGTTAACATTTACAAGTTTTCTACAAAGTGACAATAATAATTTATAGAAGTAAATATGTGGCTGTGAATATTTATTTTGGTGATTTTGTGTTGTGTATATAAAGTTGCGCCCATGGATGAACAGTGATATCGTTAAATACGCAACATGACGATTGTAATGCTACCAAGGTTTACAAACTATTAGGATGAATGTAATTTGTTGTTGACTATTGCTTGCATCCTTTATCCTTGTTGAAAGTTTGATTTTGTAATTGTTCTTTATGAACAAATATGCAATGATAATGCACACGTTTATATTGAAAATGTGTTATTTCTTCATGAGCATTATGCATACTATGCATTGAAACTACATGGGTACTCAATGCCTACTAATGTTTGTAACATACTTATTTTGGAGGAGAAATGTGATGAAAAAATTTCAAAAAACATTTGAATGAAAAGACTTCTATCACATCTCAAAAGGCAAAATTGGATGTGTATTTAGAAAAAACTTATTCACTTAACAAAGGACCATTTGATGCCCTAATTTAGTGGAAGTGCTATGACAAAAAATTGAAATTCTTTCAAAGATAGCTAGACACATTTTTGCAATTCTAGTGACTAGTGTTGCTTCAAAGTCTACCTTTTAGCATGAGATCTAGAGTTGTAGATGATAGTCGGACATCTCTAGTTTTTGAAACAAATCAAGCATTAATTTGTACACAAGATTGGTTGCCTTCACAAAAAAAATAAGTTTTTTAAATTGAATAAATATATCATTTATATTTTTATTAACTAATTATTATTTATATTTTTAGATAATTATTTTTATAATGCATTTTGAATGGAGTTGAACCTGGGAAAGGAAAATCTTGGTGAGTGATTTCATTTATAATTCAATTTGAGAAAATTCTATAATATTAACATTGCTTTGCATAACTATAAAGTTGGGTATATATTCAAAGGTGAAGATTAAAAAGTTTTTTTGTAGAAACTCGTGTGATTTGTCAATTATGTGTTTAAAATTTTATGTTGTTATAAATTGATGTTGTAATTGAAGGGTGTTTTGCGGAGGTTACATTTCTATCACTTTACTGTCTTTAAGTTGAATGACTAAAATTTTGCTAACTTCGTTACATTATTATTGAATTATGAAGTTTCTCTCATTACAATTTGCCCACAAAATGTTGATGTTTATATTTATCCTTGTAAAATTTATCAACTTCTTTATTGATGGCATATTTTGTTTCATGCATTTAATTAATTATCTTTATTCACTCATTTTTTGTCTCTAATGAACTATGATACACTCTTATTTATGTCTATCATAAGGACTTATGTTCTGCTAGTAGTACTGCAATGATTTCTTTCTTCTACGAACTTACTAGGATTTTTGTATGCACCTATTAGATGTATTATTAAGTTTTTTCCCTCCATATTTATGTCCTAACAGAACTATTGATAATTGGATTTATCCTTGAGATTCTGTGAGCCTCTTTAGTGGTGTAATATTCCGTTTTATGTTTTTAAGTCTTTTTTACAAGTTTTTGCATGGTTGTTTGGTAGAGATTTTTACATTTTTTTTTCATATTTTGCATATTATCTAGCTAAGTGGATATTATCCATATATGCTTCACTCCAAAAAATATCTAGATATTTTTATTTACACCATATCCATTCTGAGTAGGAGTGGACATTCGAATATTTGAATATCTTGGTGGAGCAGATCTCGCAAAAGGCATATCCTCTCTATTTACAACCCTAGCTAATAAAAGTACCTTTTAGATTTCTTCTTTTAGTTTACAATTTTGCTCTTTCTCTTTTATACTTTTTAGTTGTTTCAATGTTGTCCATCTTTTTCTTCTTCGAATGAGATGTCTTTTTATCTTTTTCATGTAAATAAGTAAATAGTAAAATGATAATTTTATACGTTGAAATTTGACATTTGAAAGTTTAGATTTGAAAGATGTATGCATCAAGCTTTAAAAATGTTGATATATCCAAGAAATTCGTGCAACAGATTTTGGCAAATTCTACCTAATAAAGATCTCTTCCAACAATGTTGTTCGCAAGTGCAACCCGGATGGCTCTCCTTAGCACCCCACTTGTGACCCCTCACGCATCTCCATTGATGTCTTGATATTGAACCCCTTGTGCTACCCCAATGCCGCCCTCTCCTATCATGTCATCCCTTTATCATCGCCACACTTTTTCTCTCCTTTCTCTTTCTGTCTCTTCTCAATGCTATCCATTGTTGCGTGTCGTCCCCCACCTCTCATTAAATTTAAAAGTTTAAGTGCAATTGTTTTTAGTAAAGCAAGAAAGGTGGAAAAAGGCATTCATCAAGTGAAATGAGACTAAGCTTACATAAGCAAAAAGAAGGGTGATATAGGTCTTTTACATATTGGCATCGTTAATATAACTCCCCTTGCTAAATGGTTATAAAAACTTAAACAAAGAAGCAACTTTATGTGAAGCATGATCTTTTTTTATTTAAGATATGAGGAGGGGTCAATGATGGTTGGACATGTAATTTCATTACTTGTACAAGATATTATATATTTAAGTAGTGTGTCTATTTTATTTTTAGGGTGTCTATGAATGTAAGAAGTTGTTTTAAATTATTTTTAGTGTCTTATTAGTTTAATAGGTGTTTGTATATTATTTGTTTTAGGTGTTTAATTTTGAGTAAATAAGTGTGCTAATTTTAATTAATTAGTGTATTTTAATCTTTTCCTAATTTGTCTAAATTTACCCTAGTTAGTCCTCCCTAACTCTCTCTCTCTCTCTCTCTCTCTCTCTCTCTCTCTCTCTCTCTCTCTCTCTCTCTCCACTAAGATCCCCACCCGCTGCTCCCCCTCCCTCCCTCCCTCCCTCCCTCTCTCTCTCTTTCTCCTCGAGCAGATCCCTATCCTTCTTCTCCCTACCACTAGAAGGCATCTACCCCCGCTCTCCTTCTTCTCCATTAACCACCAATTGCAGCCACAAGATCACTTGGCCACCCTTGGCATCTTCACCCGCCCACCCGACGCATGGCACCTATGACAGACCAGCCGCACGATGCCCTTGGCCCCCTCCTCGTCATCCCTCAACTAACCAGTCCTCCGCTGCACTAACCAATCCCCACGTTTCCACCCGCAAGGCGATGTCCCCTTCTTCTTATTATTCTTTTTTGTTTTTTGTTTTTTGTTTTTTTTTTTGGACAACGTGGCCCGATGGTCAGACTGTGCGCAGCACAGTGCACCGGCAGCGCTCGAACCTCACATGATACCACCCCCCGGGGGGTGGTCCCGGCTGTTCGCCGCCGGGATCGAACCCCCGCCACCCCCCCCACCGCGGGGGTGGCATCGTGCCAACCGAGCCATGCTCGATCGGCGATGTCCCCTTCGACATTAACTGCCCCGCAGTGGTTGACAGCCATGCCAGCGCATACCTCCTTGTGATCGATGTCACGCACTTCCATGCAACCATTGGATCATTGTTGTCCTGCTTTGACTAATCACCACTCGCCCCCATAGTTGACCCCCTCCCCTTTGACCATTGACCCGTCGATGAGCCCCCTTCTCTCTCCTATCATTCTCTTCCACCTCGTCCCCTCCCTCTTATTTCTCTTGTCCCTCTTTGCTATGCTTTCTCTCAACAAGTGGAAATGGACGTCTCACTCGATTAAGTTTGTTCATGTCATGTCATTGCCATTCAAAATTTTCCATCATCGATCTATTTGTAATTTTAAGCATCATTCTGGTAGGCATCATTGGCATCTCTATTATTATTAAACTTATATGTTAAAAATCCTTCAAGATACATAGAGTTTAACAATCACTACAAGAAATCTGTGTTTTACCTACAAAAACATTGCCCGTAGATAAGAATTAGTAGGTAAAAATAACTTTTACTTACCCCTTATTCCTACTAAATCAAGGCTCCGTAGGTAAATCTATCAATACCTATTAACTACCTACGGATTCACTTCTGTAGGTAAGAATAATGTTAAATCGATCAATCTCAACCACCCAATCAAATAGATCAATAGTTATCATTAGTCCATCGTGTAGTAATAAAAATAAATAACATAATAATATACATAACATAATATAATAATATATAGTTTATTAATAATTCAATAATATAATATAATAATATAAATATTTTAAATAATATATTACAATACAATAATATAAAAATAATATTTTTTAAAAATATTATAATAATTTATAATTTAATAATGATATTGATATAAATAATATATTACTATTTACAAGAATAAAATATATTAAATATATTTAAATAAAGTATCAAAAATATAAATATTCAAATATTTATAAAATTTTACATATTTTTAAAATTATAAATATATTAATAAAAATGCATTATAATGTATAATAATGAAATAATAAGATTAGTATATGAATAATAGTTCTAATATACAAAAATATATTAATAAATATATCACTATTTTAAAAATAATATATTAATATATAATTTAATAATGATGTTACTATATATTACTATTAATATAATATAATATATTAAATAAAATATATAAATATTAAATAAAATACAAAATTTATAAAATAAATTTACAAATATTAAAATATTTCTAAGTTATTTCTGGTTGATCTCCAACCTAATCACTCACTATAGGAAAACATTTTTAGCTACTACAGACTTACCTCGATGGATAAATATAATGTTATTAGGGGTGTAAATAGTTCAGTCTAATTTTGAACCATTCTTTTCAAAATTGAAATTGAATCGAACTAGTTCCATTGAACCCTGAACCGATTAATAATCAAACTAATCCAACTTGTCAATTTAATATATATTTAAATAAATTAAATAAAAATAAAATAAAATTTAAGTTAAAATAATTAATTAAGGTTAAAATGAAGATTAATACTTTGTTTATAATATATAATTAATTTTTTTATATTAATTAACCTAAATTTATAATAATATATAATTAAATTTAATATAATATATATTTAAATTTTATACAATGAATACATAATGTGAGTCAAACCAGGCCAATCAGTATATCGATCAGGTTTGGTTTGGGAAGGTACCAAATCGAATCAAACCGATAAAAAATTATGAGTTGGTCCGGTTTAATAAATGGAACAAACAACTTTTCAAACTTACAGTTTACTAGGTTTTATTAAACACCTCTATGTTAAATAGATAAATTTAAACTGTCTAATTAATTAATTACTATAGTTAATCCATCATATATTATTAAAATAAAATAAAAAATATAAAAAATATTATATTAATGTATTAATATATTAATAATAAATTTAATAATGTTACTAATATAAAAGGTTGATATATTATTTTAGAATTTATATTAAAATTAATAAAAATAAAATACTTTAAATTCATCTCAGTGTGAAATCCCTCGAATCCCTACTCCTCCTGTGACTCTTCTTCGCTCCGTTGCGAAATCTAGCCCCAACTCCAAAAATTCATCTCCCTCTTAATTTCCCCCCTCCAGCCCCTCTTTCCTCTTCCCCCGTGAAACCTAGCCCCGCTCCTCTCCCATGGAGATGGGGACCTACCAGGTGACAGACGCGGTGACAGCGGTGATACCCCTTGGAGGCAGGATAAGATGCTCCTATTTTCTCTATCTCTCTTGCGCAGCTCTCTCCCCCTCCCCGGATTTCTCTCTCTCTCTCTCTCTCTCTCTCTCTCTCTCTCTCTCTCTCTCTCTCTCTCTCTCTCTCTTGGTTTTCCCCGTAGCCCCCCCTCCTCGGTCTCGCCTCGCCGTGCGCGTGCCCGGCCCCCCGGCCGCCCGGCCCCCCGCCGCCCGGCGCGCCGGCCGGTGCCCCCTCTCGCCCTCGACCCACCCCCTCGGTTCGCCCTCGCCCGGCCAGCCGCGCGGCCGCCCAACCCCCGACCGCCCGGTCCCCCCTCTCTGCGCGCCCCTGTGTGCCGAGCTGCACAACAACCTCCCCCCCTCCGCGGTGCCTTTCCCCCTTGCGCGCTTGAGCCCACGCACAGCTGCGCTGCGGCCGCAGTTGTCTCCCCCTCCCCCCTCGCGTGTGGAAGAGCGCTGACTAGCGCTTAGCTGTGCAGATGCGGTTCCCCCAACCCGTGCGCCCCCTCGCTGCGGCCCGAACCCCTCTGTTGCACACACTGTGGCGCCGTTCACCCGCGCAAGTGTGCGCAGCCACGGCCTTCAGCCCCCTCGACCTCCGCCTCCGTCTCCTCTTTGTGCGCCGCCTCTTCCTCCCGTGTGCGCCAGCGGCCGGTGCGCCAGCTAGTGCCGTCGCACCTTCCCTCCGCCCAGATTGTTACAGTAAGTAAGATTTACCTTTTTATTTTATTTTTCACTCCTCCAAATTATTTCTCTTCTATTCCATCCATGTTATATATCTATCTACCCTTGAATGTTTGCAGCTAGCATTGATTGAGGGCGAAAATCTTTGTTTAGCCGGTCCATGCTTTGTGTTAACTCCGAATCGATTTGTCGACGTCATTCTGGTAGGCATCTCGGACATGTCTAATATCCTTAAATTTAATATTTAATATTCTCCAATGATCTGTAAGACTTAATTTAAATGTTTTAGATTTGATATTGGACGTTGTGATTACTCGTAGTTATATGAATCTTTCTTAATTGCCTGTCCTTTAGAATCTAGTAGAAGTATGCAATTTAGTCAACGACTTTGGTAGTTAATCATTTATATTATGTCCTGATTGTGAGTGTGGTATATGGTGAATCTTGGAGGTATCTTAAATATTTAGGTTGAGGTGTAGTTTCATGTTATTCTGGAATTGTGAACTTGATAAATCACTACATGTTTAACTCAATTGGGTCTATTATATATGTTGTTGCGAGTTAATTAGATTAGGCAAAGTTCTAAATAATTTATTAGACTCTCTATGTCTACCTATGTTAATCTTGTTGTATATGTTGTTGGTTGTAGGTTAACAAGATTAGAGTGAGTAGCTATTTTTTTTATTAGATCTGATTTTTGTTATATATATATATATTTGTCCTTAAATCAAGTTAAGAGGTTTTAATTGTGCATAGTCTTAGCATGGCATATGGTGTGTATGTGCATATCTTGTTGGCATTTGTCTAAGGTAGATCTCCACTCTCTTCCATCAAAGCACCACCAAATTTCACTGGATTGATGTCCATTGGAACTTCCTCAGTTGGGCAGCAATGGCCATATTGCCCTTTTTAACGTTCACATGTTCCATTCTCCTTCCGTGACTGATCCATTCCTATGATAATTGTTGCTATTGCTGACTGTTACCTCCTAGGAGCCCTTTTCATTATGAAGGACATTGAGGCTAGACACTCACCAAACTCTGCATCATCTTCTGGCCATGGAGGCACCATCACATTCCCTCATCAAGCCCTCATGAAAAAATTCCATTTCCAACTCAAGGGTCATCTCGGGAGATCAAGAACTCCCTGCATAAAGAAAGACAAAGAGGAACGCAGAGCCTTTCAAGTTCCAATATGCAGTGCACACATATCCTCATATGAAGATCTTTTTTTATGTTCTACTTTTTCTTATGTTATTGTTACATGGAAAGATTCTCTTCTATGTTCTTATGTTTCACCGTAGACCTGCATATGGCCCCCATTTCAATGAGAAGATTTTTGGAAGTTTCATATCATCTTTCTACAAGCTTGTTTTATTTCTTAGGTTGTCTTACTAGTTTAGTCTTTGTGTACACATAGAAGTGAGGGGGATAGCTCTGAACACATGAGAAAATATCCATGTCCAAATTAGGTCACAAAAACCTTGACCTTCGGTATCAAAGGATCACATTAGCCTTTTACACAAGATGATAGCTAATTAAAAGCTTCATTCAATCATTTTATTTCTGAAGACTCCATATCTAGGTCTATGACTTGTTTATATAGTGACCATCTATCTAGCTTTACATATTTATGGAGAAAAACGTGGCTACATCAAGTTTAGATTTAAGTCTTACCACATAAATTCTTCTATCATGAGGCATAGTCACCTGTTATCATAGATCATAGTTATAGCTAAACTCCCCAATCCCTTTTTGGTCATACAACTAGCCCTTTATGAATGTTTCTGATATAATATGGTGTCATACAACTAACCCTTTTTGTAATTTCTTGTAAAGGTTGACCACCTGCTCCAACAAACTTTGCAACAAATGTCATATCAATAGTTTGAACATTGTTATCTTTAAGATTTTTTTTCATTACAGTTTGTGCTAAATTGTTATTCTTTAAATTTAGTGCTAAAAATTGATTTTCTTGTCGTAGGAGGGGTCCAGTCTATGTGTTGGTTAGACAAATATATGTCCTTATTTAGTTTGTTATTTTATTTTATTTTTGAACTTTACTCCAATGTTGACTTTTTTTAGTGTTTTTAGGTAATGGGGTATTTAAAGATTTTTTTAAAATATCATTTTTTTGTTCATTTGTTGGATGAAAGGGGCTATAGTTTTGGATTTATTTTTGATAGATACTTCTTATCTCTTGTGCATGATCAATTCAAGTAATACTTCCTCCTACGATGCTAACAAAGTGACAATGATCTCTTTATTTTTTTAGAAAATAATATGACGTGGTTGAATTGTTGATGACCACACAGTGGCTCCTATTTGTAATCTGTTTTCATGTATTAATCCATTTTGGTTAGCCATAGTGGAGAGTGTGTAGGTGATAAGCTGTTTAATCCATGCCTAGGCCTTTCAACAGCTAGTTTCTATAAAAGTTGATATTCAGTAGGAATTTCTTATTTACAAAAATTTTACATATCTTACTGTTGAATGAAGAGAACCTCCAACATTTGATCTTCCTTTCCATTTACTACGTTACAAATAAATGGGCATAAAGAGGTTTATTCAGTTCCTGGAAGCCAGGAAGGTTGGATTGGAATTGGGATTAGACTGGTCTACTTGGCCGATGTGACAATAGAAGCCTAGATTGGACCTTATTTAATGTGACAATAGAATATGTAAGTTATCTTTAGTTGTATACTTATATATTGTTTAATTACAAAGATTATATATATTTTTGTAATTTTCTTAGCTTGTCATTGCAAGTTACCTTTGTTGGCATATGATTAATGAAGATTCTCAATGGTTGATAAAGTATTCTGTTTCAGAGTGTATACATGGATTTGTTCAATGTAATTTTTATGGTCGTCATGTAGTTGATACTCTTAAAAATTGTTTATTTTAGTTTCATGGTTGAAGTTTGAAAATTTTTAACTCATTGTGTTGTATGTTTATAAAACAAGTTACTTTTAAATTGCATGTTTTTGTGCAATCAAACTGTCGATTGTCTTTGTAAGTTTAATATTTGTTAAAAAAAATCGTTCTTGAATTGTATATTTACTTTACATCTTTAAATTAGTTATAATCATTGGATGTTATGTATTTTGATTAATTCCTATCTTCCAATTGCAGGTGGTTATAGAAGATAAATGAATGAAGATTCTAGATGGGTTGTCCAATTTATTTTCATCTTCTCGTTGGGTTGTTCAATTGCTTGTGGTGGGATCTTTGCTTGTGGTGAGAAATAGATGATCTTTTCATTGTGGTTGTGGCTGGAAGCCTGAAACAATTGAAAACTTTGTATATTTAACATCTTATTCACTACTGTATGTTAATTGTAAAATGTTTTATGTTAACATGTCATATTTTATGTTTGTGGACAAAGTAAATTTAATGCTTAATGAATGTCTTTGTGATACTATTTTTGTTGTATGTGTAGATGTGGATTGTTGTGACTGTCTAACAGGTTCATTGACATGGGTTGTTGTGAGTCCAACAAGTGTACGAATTGAATGTATGTATTGAATTGGTTGCACAGCCAGATTTGAGAGTTAGTTATGTATGGTGTGGATTGTTGATTCCAAGAATTGTGAATGTATTGTTGATTGTATGGATGGGTAAATGTTTGTGCCCAAACTGTAAATGAAAGAGACGTTGTAATAGTAAACATTTACCTACGACTAAACATCCGTAGGTAAATGTAACTCGTGATATATTACAATATTTTTTTTAGATATGTAACATTTACCTACGGGAGCCCCGTAGGTATAAATCTGGCATGAGGAGCCAGTTTCATTCGTATGTTTTATATGTACCTACGGGTCGGTTTGTTGGTAAAAGTCGGTACTATACCTACGGGACATGGCCGTAGGTAATACATTTCCCTACTTGTACTAGGCTTACGGACCCCCCTACGGGATGGTCCGTAGGTAAATCTATTTGCTTACGGAAAAATGACCTATTCCTACGATTTTTAGCGTAGGTAAAAAACGATTTTCTTGTAGTGAATGTTAATTAGTCAATGTGTATAGTTGCCTTCTGGTTAATTTGTGAGTTAGCATGAGTTAAATAGTTAGATGTGCTTAGTACCATGTTGTAAGATGTGGTTATGTTATTGTTTTATGAATATGAGAGCATACATGGTTAAAAGTGTATTATTTTTAGCGTAGGTAAAAAACGATTTTCTTGTAGTGAATGTTAATTAGTCAATGTGTATAGTTGCCTTCTGGTTAATTTGTGAGTTAGCATGAGTTAAATAGTTAGATGTGCTTAGTACCATGTTGTAAGATGTGGTTATGTTATTGTTTTATGAATATGAGAGCATACATGGTTAAAAGTGTATTACTTTTCAATTAGCTTACTACTTGGTTATATATGAGAGAAATGTATGCCTTATAAGTCTATATGTGATATGACTTGATATTTCTAAAAATTCTCATTCAATTAAGTAAGCATACCTTCATTACTTGCTCCTATGAGATGCGTACATCATAATAAAGTACTTAATCATATGAAATAATGATTGAATCACAATGAGATCATGATAATGTGATCAATCATTTAGAGGTATGTGATCTAAATATTCCTAGTTATAGGATCCTTGAGATGAGACATTAAAGATCCAGATAGACTAGTGTATGTGATACCTTTTTATAAAATGAGGATGACCGATCCCATTAATCATTAGTGCGAAGACACTAAGATACATATACAAGTGCTTATTAGTCAAATGAGTTCACTAAACTGACTGAATTAGAAATCATGAATGGTATTTTACCGAACTATCAATCAAGGTTTTATATCATCACTGTTGGACCTTTGACATGAGTTGTAGAAACTACCTTGTTGGTTGGAACTTGTGCTTTGACCATTGACTTATGGATCATCGTATAGATGGTCAAGTACAGTAATGAATTGAGTATAAAGGAAACCCAATGGAAGCAATTGAGTAGATAACAAGGGATAATTCACTATCGGTAAGTGAGTTAATATCTTATGGGATAACACCTTTCCTATCTAGCCCCTTTCCTAGTTGATATCCCAGCTGTAAGCACCCGAAACGGGACATCCGCGGATCTCCCCCTCCCGGAACCCTACGCTTGCTTTGGTGACTTGGTGGATGGGATGTTAGTGGGTGTGGTCGCCAGGAGCCAAAGGCTCCAAAATATAGTAGAATGAAAAGAAATGAAATGGAGAAATGACCGTTGTACCTTTGGAAGCGGGGAGATTGTTGGGTTCCGACTTCTCCTCTCTCGGCCGGCCGAAAGAAAAGAGCTTAGTGAGTCCTTCGTCTTCGATCCGGTTGAAGCTCCGCCTCAATCAGATTTACCTAAGAATGTCCATAAGAAAACATAGAAACAAGTGAAAAGATCATTAGTTCTCGTGACAGTGTAAAATCATGTTCAAATTCAAATGTAAACATGAAAGAGGGAAGGAACTGACCGGATTGGGACTAAATCCCAACCCCTATTTGGAAGGTTTTAAATATATATATGTGATGCAAAATGATCTAAGACATGCTAAATAACTTGATGAACAGTGCTAAGATGAAAAAGGAAGACAAAAACTCGATTAAACGGACGATCGGAATCCAAAAATAACAAAACAAGCTTCTGTTCTTCCTGGTGCCCTGTATATAGGGCGCCAGGAGAAAGTGCCCCCCTTTATAGGGCGCGTTGACCAAGTCAAAGCGCCCTGTATACGGGGCACTAAGTCTGGCCCGAACAGATTTTCTTCTCCTCTTCGCGGCACCGCTCCAGAGTGCTGGGAGGCTTCCGGGACGAAGTAGGGGCTTCTCCTTGTAGACAATATGCAAATGAAGCTAATGAAAGGTGGTTTGGATGCTGGATGTAAGAGGAGAGACGGATAGAGGCTCTCAAAGTTGGAGAAAAATCATGTTTCTGGGTGACAGAAACAGAAGGTTTTTAGGGTTTTTGGTGGACGATTTTGGATCGATTTGAAGGTTTGTGGGGGATGAGAATGGCTTGGAAACGTGGTGTTGGATGAGCTATAGGGTGGCACGAGGTTGGAACCTCCTCTAAGTTCCAAATGGGGCTCTATTTATAGCCCAAAAGAGGGCACTTTGGCCATTTTCGAGAAACAGTGCCATGTGGCATAGCGCCCTGTATATGGGGCGCTAGCATCATGAGGTTTGTCAGGTCGACAAGACAAGTCACTGCGGGGGGTCAAATCAGCCTGTCAAATCAATTAGATTTGGATCCAGGCGCCCTGTTTATAGGGCGCCTGGTGCCCTGTATACAGGGCGCCAGGTGCCCTTAAACACAGGGTTTTGCCCTCCTTAAAATGTGCCAAAAACCTCAATTTTTCCGGAAAACTCGGTTCTTTTGAAAGGTTACTCAAATATACTTCATGAAAACAAGAATTTAAGCTCTCCAACTAGGCCAAAATTGCGTGTCTACACCAGCTTCCTCATCATTTGCCACCAAATTGTATTTCGAGGGTGATATTGTCAACATCTTGGCTTGGGATAACTCTATTATTAAGAGTTGTGCTCCCACAAGGATGGTGCAAAGGAGATACAACCCACATCATTCATCAAAGGTGTACTAGTCACCTTAAGCACCTGTTCCTTACGTAAAAATTTGATGCATTGGTGGTTGATTGAGGTGACAACTTCCATCGCCTTGAGGTAGGGTCATCCTAGTGTGGCCTTGAAAGTTGGATATATCTTTAAAATAAGAAAATCGATCAAGACAGCATGTGGCCCAAGCCCTACCTCTTGCATGATCACTCCACGTGTGAGCTTCCTAGAATTGTCATATGATGTCACAGTAATATGAGATGGGATCTCATTCTCAAAGATGCCACATAGCTGTAGAGTTTCTTGAGGCATGACATTAATGGAATCTCTAGTGTTGACCAACCGGGACTTCACATTGTTATCTTTGATGTGCAAAGCATACTTTCTAACCTTAGGAGATGCAAGTTCTTCCTGGGCAAAGGTGAGTGTTAGGTGCTCACTCCTAAGAGCTAGCATTGTTGTAATTTTATTTGGTGAGAGGTCTTAATTAACCAAAACCCTCTGTAAGTACTGCTACAAGCACCTTTGATATCTTGATCAATTCTAGTATCGAGATCTTAGCGAGCATGTTGTTTAGATGTTTCAACATATGGTATGCCATGCTTGGTAGTGATTTTTCCATCACTTCCTCTTATATTGGCTTTAATGGTTGCGTTGATGTTCCAACTTGTAGAAAAAACCACTAGAACATTCTTTTGCTCTTGAGCACAGGGGCTAGTTGGGCATTGGTTGGTCGAGGGGTGTGGGACAAGGCTAGTTGTGGTGATGGTGACAAGGTTGTGTAGGTGATAGCCCCGTTAGTTGTGGGGATGGGGTTATTGTTTGTTGAAGTGACCAAGTCACGAGCTGTAGAGGTGGTGATGATCTGATAATAAAGGGGCATATGGGTGAGTTGGGTGTGGTGATGACGGTCGAGTGGTATGGTGTAGGTGCTACCTAGGGTAGTGTAATCGGGTTGATCAAGGGTTGGTTAGGGAGGGTAAACAATGGTAGTTAGCAGTGGTGTTGGGTTGAATGGAGGTGGTGTTAGGTTTGATGAGGGTGATGCATAGATAAGTCGACAGCCTATGTTCAAGTAGCATGTGGTATGGAGAGGATGGATCGAGTAAATGGAGTGGCTAGATTAATGAGCATGGTGGCATTCTCATTATTTAGTTGTCGATTCTGAGCATGACCAACCACTTGCTCGATGGTGAAATGTATAAGGTTGATCCTATGGTTAGCGGGTGTGGGTGTCAGTGTTGGAGCGGGTGCATGAACCGGTAGTGGATCTTGAACAATACCCAAACTAGGTTGCTATTGAGCCGATGCTTGTTGCAATTCTTGTTACCATTGTTGATTCCATTCGACCTTTATAGACTATATGCACTCTCTCATTTATGCCAGTCGATGCTCTCTTGGTCATTAAGATCATAGATGTAGTTCTTAAATTGGAAGTAAGCCTCAACTATATGTGCTCTAGATAACAATGGAAGGCACAATACCCTGACATATCAGTGTTGGTTGGCTAGATGACCCTCCCTTTGGGAAGTTCTAGTTGTTGCACCACCATGAGCGCATTGAAGATGCCAAATCAAAGAAAAGGGCAATTGAGAGTAGTACTCTCTCTCTCTTTAGACCTTTCCTTCTACGTGTGTGGTTGACTAGGGGTGGTGCCCTATTATAGGTAGGTGGCTGTGGTGATTACTGTTTCACTACTGGTTGGGTAGCAAATGAAAGAAATGTATGCCCTACCAGCCAATCATATATGATATAATTTGATATTTCTAGAAATATCACATTCAATTAACTAGACAAATCTTCATTACTAGCTTTTATTAGATGTGAATATCATAATAAAGTCCTCGATCACATGTAATAATAATTGAATTGTGATGAAATCATGATAATGAGATTGATTATCCAGAGATATGTAATCTAAATGTTCCTAATCATAGGATCCTTGAGACGAGACATCAAGGATTCAAATAGACTAGTGTATGTGATGTCTTCTCATGTGATGAGGATAACTGATCTCATTAGTCATTAGTGTGGAGACACCGAGATACACATACAAGTACTCATTATTCAAATGAGTTCACTGAATTTACCAAATTAGAAACTTTGAATGATATCTTATTGAACTGTCGATCAAGGTTTTCTATCATCATGGTTATATGGCTGAACTTTTGACCTGAGTTGCCAAAAATGCTTTGTTGGGTGGAACTTCTATTTTGACCATTGACTTATGGATCATCGTTTAGATTATTTAGTATAACGATAGATCAGGTACAAGAAAAATCTATTAGAGACAATTGAGCAAACAAAAAGGGATCATCCACTCTCGGTAAGTGAGAGTGAATGTCTTATGGGATAATACTTTAAATCCATGGCCAGGGTAGAGAGGATAGTTGGAAAATCAATTTTTCAATTGATCTAATTCTGAGTATATGATCCTATAGAGTCGGTACATTAAGGAGTTGATAGTCGATGTCGTACTCCTTTCTGATCGAGACATAGAATGGGCGAGGGTTTATATCCATGCGGTAAATGATGATGGAAATGTTCAATGAAGATAAGATAATCTCCATAGACATTTAGGATCATGTGTGTAGACACACAATTTTGGTCCAGTTGAAGAGCTTAAATTCTTGTTTTTATGAAAAATATTTGAGTAACCTTTCAAGGGAACTGAGTTTTCCAAAAAAATCGAATTTTTTTGGTGCATTTCGAAGAAGATCGATAGATCGTTGACCAGGGTCAAAGCGCCCTATATATAGAGCACCAGGCGCCCTGTATATAGGGCACCAGGCGCCTTGGTTATAGGGCACCAGGAGCCCTATAAATGGGGTGTCTGGCACCTGGTCTTATCGACTTGACCGGCCGATTTGACCACTCACTGGTGTAGACACGCAATTTTGGCCTAATTAGATAGCTTAAATTCTTGTTTTCATGAAGAATATTTGAAGGGAACCGTGTTTTCCGGAAGAATCAGGCTTTTCGGCGCATTCCGAAGAAGATCGATAAGACATTGACCGAGGTCAAAGCGCCCTATATATATGGCACCTGGCGCCCTGCTTATAGGGCACCAGGCGCCCTATATACAGGGCACCTGGCGCCCTATATATAGGGCCCAGGCGCCCTATATATAGGGCGTCTGACACCAAATCAAATCGACTTGACCAGACAATTTGACCCCTCACAGTGACTCATCTTATCGATTTGACATGTCTCATGATGCTGGCGCCCTATATATAGGGCACTTTGCCGCGTGGAACTGCTTTTCGGAAATGGCCAAAGTACCCTATTTTGGGCTATAAATAGACCCCCATTTGGAGCTGGGAGGAGGTTCCAACTCCGTACCACCCTAGAGTTCGTCCAACACCACGTTTCTAAGCCATATACACCTCCCATAAGCCTTCAAACCGACCCAAGATCATCCCCCAAAAACCCCAAAAACCTGCTATTCTGTCATCCCTAAATATGTTTTTTTCTCTACTTTGAGAGCCTCTATCCATCTCCCCTCTTTTATCCAGCATCCAAACCACCCACCACTAGCTTCATTTGCATATTGTCTACAAGGAGGAGCCCTTACTTCGTCCCGGAAGCCGCCCAGCACTCCGGAGCAGCATCGCGAAGAGGGAAAGAAAATCTACTCGAGCCAAACTTAGTGCCCCATGTACAGGGCGCTTTGACCTTGGTCAACGTGCCCTATAAGTAGGGCACCTGCAGCTGGCACCCTATATATAGGGCACCAGTAGGGGCAGAAGCCGATTTTGTGATTTTCGGAGCCCGATCACTCGTCTGATCGAGTTTTTGTCTTCTGTTTTCATCTTAGAACTTTTCATCATTTTATTTGGCATGCATTAGATCATTTTTCACCTCATGTATATCTAAAATCCTATCAAAAATAAGGGATGGGATTCCGTACCGATCTGGTTAGTTCATCTCCTTTTGCATGATTCGGAGTCTATACCAAGCATGATACTACACTAACGCCAGAGCTAATGATCTTTACTTGTTTTCGTGTTTCTCCGCAGGACATTCTTAGGTAAACCCGATCGAGGTGAAGCTTCAACCTGATCGGAAGTAAAAGAGCTCACTCAAGCTCTCCTCTTTCGGCCGGCCGAGAGAGGAGAAGTTAGAACCCAACAATCTCCCCCCTTTTCCCCATTCCCAAAGGTATGATGGTCAAGCTTGTTTTCAATCTATTTGCTTTACATTTAATCATATTTTGGAGTCTTCGGCTCCTGGCGACCACACCCCACACCTACACCACAACACACACACACGCAAACCACCGACTCTTCCGGGTGCCTACAGCTTTTGGCGACCACGGTGGGACTACTCTTGCTTTAGTGAGCTCTTCTCATCTTTTTAAAAGAATGTCCAACATGCTCATCCTTACTTTGGCTCTTGCTTGAGTTATTACATCTTCTTAGCATTCCTATTTACTTGCTTGCTTGTTTACTTGCTTCCCTTGAGCATCATTTAGTTTCTTCCGGTTTACTTGCTTTCCGTTGGTCCTTCTCTTTTAAAAGAAAAGCACAATCTAATTTTTAGACTTGCTTTATCAACTTGCTTCGACCTTACATCTTAAGGGTTATCTTGCTAAGCATCTTTTCCTATTTTCTTTAAAAAGTCTAATTTCTTTTCTAAAGCATCTTTAGTTGAATTAGTACTTTCTTTTATCCTCATTTGACTTTATATCATTGTCTTGTTTACTTGTTTTCCAACACTCTATTGATCTTGCATGCTTTTACGTTCTTCTTGTTTGCTTCTCACTCCTTGATATCTCACGTGCATTTAGTTTGCATTGGGGTTTCTTTGACTCCTTTAGGTCATCCGAGAAGGGAGGCTCTCTCCTTCCAAAGCCCTACACACTCAAACACCCCTCTTAGTGGTTGCCAACTCCTCCACCGGGGATTCCCTCTCGGAAGGACCGGGTAGCTTCCATCAAGACCTCCGTAAGTCCCCAGACGTGAAGGATTCCCTCTTCACTGATTGGGTTGGTTGTACCATTTAACTCCAAAACCCAGTGTACCTATCACCTATCGTTGTGAAAAGAGTGACAACCTTAGATCGCTCGGCGTTGTGAGAGCATAGGGTCCTACCCATTTATTTGAATGGACATTATTTCTCTTAACAAGCCACTAATTTAAGGTTGAAACACAAAAAATTGCGGTAATCATTTTAAGTCTGTGCCATTACTTGTTTGTAAATAAAAATTGAAAACCAAAACAAAAATTTGAAAACACTTAACAAAAACCAAAAGAAATCTTTGCTTGAGGTTAATTTGCTTGATAACTTTTTTATTCAAATAAAAATCAAAAAACCAAAAAAAAGAGGGAAAAGATTAAAACTAAAAAAAGGATTCTTGTGTTTTTCTTCATCTTTTCTTTGTGTTTATGAACTTGAGATCAGGGCGAGTCGTTGGGATGACGGACTAAGGATACGAGCCACTACAGCTGGAGTATGATCAATCATACCTCCACCCGGACGCCGTATGTGCCGTTAACGAATCCGAAATTCTCCCTAAAACTAGCTCACCCCGACTCCACCTAGACTCTCTGTGGGAGGCATTCGCTCATGCCGACCCAACTCAACTACAAGCCATTGAGGCCATCTTGAAGGGAAAATCTCCTGTCCATCACACCCATGCCGAAGGTGGCCACCACACTTCTACGCCCTAATTAGCAACTGACCAACCCGGTGCACCAGTACCGGGCCATTCTCACAACGGACCCTTGATTCCAAACTCACCTCATCCGGTGGCCATCTTGAACCACCCGGACCCAAATAACACCACACCGCTCAGGCCACCGGTCTACTCTTCTGCACATTTTAATCAAACCCGCCTACAAATGCACCACCCGATACACCCTCCTTGCCCGGCCGCTTCAGCCTATCCAATGGCCATGCTGGCAAATCAAACATCTATCCTTCTTCCTCCTCTGTTTCGAGAATCCTCTGTTGATCAAACCGTGCTTAACAAAATCAACAGAATGGATGAACAATATTGGGAGCTCAAGCGGTTGATCGACACACGAGCTCTCCCCGAGATATCCCTTCCCTCTCTCCCCGTGTTCCATATTCCTCCTTCCGAAATGCCCATTTACCACCGGTATAACGGAAATGGGAATATTTCATTCACATCAAAGATTTCTTTTATGAGTCTGTCATGTGGCAAAACGATCCGAAGGCCCTTGCATACCTATTTAGAAGATCATTAGAGGGCTCCGCATTGGAATGGTTCTATTCACTTGACCCTTTGGAAGCCAGCAACTTTGATACCGTCAAAGCAAAATTCTTGCAAGGATACTAAGACCAAGTCGGCCCTACATATTCAATCACAGATCTTATGGCTGAGAAATGAGAAGTGATGAGGATTTTATAAGATATGCTGACAGATGGAGAGCAATGGCAGAAAGGCTGACGAATGCACTGTCAGAATCAGAACAAGTCAAGATGATCATCACTAATTCCACTCCAGCTCTGAAGAACGTATTGGCATTGCATCACCCTGTCATCATGAGCGAACTCTATGAGAGAGCACGGTACATCCAAACCCAACTCCGAGACTCTCCCATCATGAACCTCTTCGACCCTAGGCCCCGAGTCACAAAAAAGACAACCACCACCACCACTGGGCCTGTAACCAAAGGTGTGGTAACCAACGAACATGTCAACATCATAGGAAACCCGCCCAACAACCACCAATAGCAGTACAGAAATCCCCAGTACAGAAACCCCCGCCAAACCCAACTGGCACCTCGCCCTCAGATTCAACACCAACCTTTCCGTCACAAAACACCAAACCAGTATCCCCAACAACCAACGCAGACACCCATCCCCCAGCAACCCCGGCAATTGGCCGTGCAAACCTTTGCACCTCAACCATCCCGCCAACCAACCACCTATAACTAGGCACCTCCCCTCGCCACTTATGTGCCATGAAGAACAGGGCCTAGAAGAAACCATTACCCGCCATTACCGTACTCTCTCACAGACATTTTCAATGCTCTTATGGCGGCAGGGTAGATTTCATTGCCAAGAGAAAAGCTGGAGTGGCCACAAAATGCCAATACAGATAGATACTACTTGTATCACAGATACCCGGAGCACACAGTGGAAAATTGCTTTCAGTTTAAGGATTATATCCATTACCTCCACGAGTAGGGAAGTATTGACTAGGGTTAAATGGGCGAATACATCAAGGCAGTAAAGAACCAACCTCAGCAGTAGTAGCAGGCACCAGTCCAATAACAACAACAGGAATCCGGTCTGGGGATCATTCAGAACCCGCTACCCGCGCATGCACCCGCGATAGCACCAGAAAATCAGAGGGTTAATCCCATTCTGACCTCTACCAATGAACCCCGCGATAGAGGCCAAAATTGGCAAATCGAGGGGCCTACTTCCTTCATGAACATTAACCCTTAGAACCACGTTAACCGAACCGTTCACTCCATACCACGAGCTATACCCACCAGAAGAAGCCAACCACCAATCATCCGCACCTTGTCACGACCAACCATAACACCACCAGCCATACAACTCCAACCGGGACGGACCCTGATCTGCCCGGTTGAGCCACCACAAACACCGTCACCATTAGGACCCATCATCGTACCACCTCGTACAACCATGCCACCACAACCTACCCACATTCCTACAACCCGAACTATCATCACTACGCCCCTACCTAGGCCTCTCATCATCCGACCTAAACCACCATCCACCTCTACTAGACCAACCATAGCCCCTCAGCTCGCCATGGTGCTTAGAAGTGGGCGCATGTTTCAAAGAATTTTTCCCCAAACCGGTCAGCCAGGGCGATCACAAGAAGAAGAAGAAGAACACATGGAAGAATCAGTGCCAGGGACATCTTACGATTTGCTGAAACACCTCGACAAAACCCCTGCACGGATTTCCATTTTAGAGCTGATCAAAAGGTCCAAGGTTCATCAGGAAGTTCTTCAACAGTATGTACAATGAGTAATGGTCAATGAAACCCTCCCCCCTGAGAAGATTGCATCAATCTTGACCCCAAGAAGTGAACAGCCCTCACTTTCACCAAAGAAGAGTTGGCCAAACTAGAAGTAAGAAAATATGCACTTTGTATCACTGTCAGCATTAACGAAACAGATGTCAAATCTTGTCTAGTTGATACCGGTGCATCCATCAATGCCTTGCCAGCAGAAACACTACAATTGTGCGAAATCCCAGAAGAAGATATTCGGCCATCACAAATCACCGTAACAACATATGACAATTCCAAGAGGCCTGCCCATGCCTGTGGATTGTCTGGTTGCTCTCCCTCCTGGCTTGCCAAATCAACCGGTCTTCACAATCCTAGATCTGCCAAAGGATGGAAGGCAACCCAGGCAAGTTTGGAAAAGAAAGAAGGATGATACCAAGACCCTCGGGTGGCGTATGATGAAAAATCTGGGATATCAAGAAGGCCGAGGACTGGGAAGAGAATTGCAAGGCATCGTAGAACCCATCCAGCTAGTAAAGATAACATCAAGAAATGGGATAGGATACGATGGGACATGCGATAATGGCTAAAAGATCAGTCAAAAATACTTCAAGGGGTGTCTGCACAAGTTTTTCGACAAGAGGAAGACAATACAGATGATTGAAGAACAAGAACCGCAAGAACAAGAAAAGAGGAAGAAGGTTGACAGCCTAGAGGATGAGCCATATCTCGACATATCATGATTATTCTCTGAAGAAGGGTCAAGTGACGAATCATTCCACAACGAGCCTTCTGGAAATCAAAATCAGGGGCATTCACCTCTTGCCGTCTCCACGGATCTAACAGACTTGTTCCCAACAAGTCCACCATCAGATTCACCAGGTGGCGAAGATGGATGCTCTCTTTACCCATCTTTGCTCGATTTGTTCCCTTCCCTGTCAATATCTCAGTCCACACTGGCAACCACCACCGGTCAAACCTATTATGTGTTCATGTTTAGTACTCCTCAAAAAGATAAAAAAAAACGTTCTATTCTCAACCCAAGTTTCAATCGAAGAAACTTCCCAACTCACTCCGAAGGATGACCCAAACCGGGGAGGCCACCCGGTCTCTGATCGATCTCCTTTGCCCTTTATCAATAAATTCCACTCTTTCCACCTCTTCTTCCTTTCCTTATTCACCTTCTTCTTCTTTAGATTTAGTTTCTAATAAAAACAAAACAAAAATCAGGGGTAGGAGAGTTCCAGAAAGATACCTACATCGGTTAGCTCAGAAAAGCCTAGAATGTGCCAAACTACCGGAGTATCTAGAAAATGCGATCCAATTGGACGAAATCCGATATGAGGAGAAGGACAACATTGATCTAACTTTAGGAGTTTATGAGGTTGTATCGGAAAAGGATCCTGACACTGAGGATGAAGAGAAGGATATGGCTGATGCTTATCCATCCGGTTTAAGAAGATTTGAAGAACCATCAGCCACGATGGACGAACCGACTAAGGAACTTAATCTTGGAACACCGGAAGATCCTAAGAATATCCTCATCAGTGCCAACCTCACCCCTTTAGAAGAACAAAATCTAATGAGGGTATTACAAGAATACAGGGACACGTTCGCTTGGACATATGAAGATATGTCGGGGTTAGACATGTCATTGGTAGAGCATCGATTGACTCTAAAACCTGAAGCTACCCCGGTCAAGCAAAAGTTGAGGAGATTCCTCCCGAACATAGCATTGAAGATGAAGGAAGAGGTCGATAAGTTACACTAAGCAAAATTCATTAGAGTTGTCCTCTACCCACAATGGGTGGCAAATATAGTCCTAGTCATGAAGAAGGATGGAAAGGTTCGAATTTGCATTGACTTCAGGGACTTAAATCGGGCGTGTCCGAAAGATGATTTCCCCCTTTATCGATGTTCTTGTTGATAACACGGCTGGATATGAAACCCTATCATTCATGGATGGATATTCAGGGTATAATAAAATCTGGTTAGCAGAAGAGGATCAAGAGAAGACCTCATTCACTACACCTTGGGGAACTTATTACTACGTCGTCATGCCCTTCGGATTAAAGAATGCTGGAGAAACTTATCAAAGGGCCATGGTGGTAATATTTCATGATATGATGCATAAATTTGTAGAGGTGTATGTGGATGATCTAGTGGTTAAATCTCGGACACGAGATGAACATGCGGAGGTGTTAAAAAGGGTTTTGCAACAAGCCAGGGAATATAAGCTTAAAATGAACCCCAAGAAATGTGTGTTTGGAGTATCATCCAGAAAATTACTTGGGTTCATCGTCAGCAAAAGAGGCATCGAAATCAATCCCAACAAAGCCAAGGCCATCATTGATATGCCTCCACCAAAGAACTTAAAAGAGCTGAGAGGGTTGATTGATAGGCTACAATTTGTTCGCCGGTTTATCTCACAACACTCCCAAAGATGTAAACCTTTCTATGAGTTAACCAAGGCAAAGGCCGAATTTAGATGAGATTCAAAATGCCAGGAGGCATTCAATGGTTTAAAGAAATATTTGTCAAGCCCACCTGTGCTCAAACCTCCGGTTCCCGACAAACCCTTAATCTTATACATCTCAGTTTTGGAAGGATCTCTTGGAGCAGTATTGGCACAGTTAGATGATGAGGGGAGAGAGCGAGCATCGTACTATCTATCCAAGATCTTCGATCCTTGTGAGCAGAACTATACGACCATGGAAAAAACCTGTGCTGCCCGGTTTAGGTGGTCCAGAAGCTTAAACATTACTTTCTGGCTCACGAGGTTAATCTCATTGCTCACATGAATCTCATCAAATTTCTTCTTGAAAAATTTGTCCTGACTGACCGGTTGGCACGTTGGTAGAGCTTTCTCTCTCAATTTGACATCACCTACATCCAACAGAAGGCAATCAAGGGCTATGCAATTGCTGAACACCTTGTCCATCATCATATCCCAATCTTTGACCCTATCCAATCAGAATTCCCCGACGAAGAATTGATGTCCATTCGTTCTTCCAATCTATGGACTTTATATTTTGATGGGGCGTTAAACTCTCAAGGTAGAGGGATAGGGGTTGTTCTTCTGTCACCCGAAGGTGTCACCATTCCACAGGTTTTTCAGCTCCATTTTCCAGCAACAAACAATATAGCTAAGTATGAAGCCTTGTTGGCCGGACTGGAAGCCGCTCACTTCTATGGTGTCACTAAACTAAGGGTGATCGGTAATAGTCAGTTGATTCTCTGCCAAGTGCTGGCCAAATACCGCACATCTCATCCTGGGCTCAGGCCATACCAAGAACTCACCGCCTGCTACATCAAGCTATTTTCCAAACTCGAGTTCATTCATGTTCCTCGTGCTCAAAATATTCTTGCCGATGCTCTCACTTCTCTTGCATCTTCACTATCTGTCCCGCTAGGCAGACAAGTTAGGACGATCTATGTCCACCGACGAACCATTCCGACAGTAGAAGATGCACAATTCTTGAGAGTTAAAGAAGAGTTTGAAAGGAAGGAATACATTGAGCAAAAGGAGGAAGTATCTTTGGTCGAGTTGGAAGAACTAGAAGAGGGTGAGAAACCATGGTATCATGAGATTGCAAATTACTGTCAGGATCAAACATACCCACCAGGATCGACTGCCAAAGAGAAGAAAGCCATAAGAAGGGTCTCCCAAAGATACACCATCTTAGGTGGAGTGCTTTATAAAAGAAGCCTGGCCGGCGCTCTATTGAGATGCGTAGATGAAGAAGAGGCTGAATTGGTGCTTAAAGAAAATCATCAAGCCCTCGCCATGTAAATGCTCAAGCCCTCGCCAAGAAAATCATCAGGCAAGGGTATTATTGGCCTACTATGGAAGAAGATTGCTCGATCTTTGTCCGGCACTATCATCAATGTCAACTTCACACCGACAAGATTCACTCTCTTGCATCTTCCCTTAACCCGATTCATGCCCCATGGCCCTTCGCTATGTGGGCTTTTGATGTTATCGGACCCCTTGGTGACCCAAACTCCACAAACAAAACCAAATCCTTCATCTTAACGGCAACAGAGTACTTCACCAAGTGGGCAGAAGCGGAAGCATACGTTGAAATCAAGGCATCAACAGTCTGCACCTTTATCAAACGCAACATCATTGCCAGGTTCGGGATCCCAGACGACATCATCACCGACAACGGACCACAATTCATCTCCCAGGAGCTACGTGACCTTTGCAACAGGTATTGCATCAGATTGCATCATTCATCTCCATATTATCCTCAAGGCAACGGTCAAGCAGAAGCCACCAATAAAACTCTGATAAAAATCATTAAGAAGACTTGTAAGTTTAGCAAGTTCGCAGACTGGCCGGATAAGTTGATGCTCTATGGGCCTACCGCACTTCCATTCGAACCCCAATAGGTCAAACTCCCTATGCCTTGTCATTTGGGATGGAGGCGGTAGTCCCATACGAAGTGATCATCCCTTCCCTCCGAGTCCAGATCGATCGAGACATCCCGACGGATGAATGCCGAGATTCCCTTCTCGCGCAACTCGAACTCTTGGATGAAAGGAGGCTGGCCGCTGCCGAACATGCTAGATCTTACCAGAAGAGACTTAAAATATTTTATCATAAGAGGGTGGTGGAGAGAAAATTTGAAATCGGTGAGGTTGTGCTTAAAAGAATATTCATTAAGCCTGGCGGTCCCCACTCCAAACTTCAACCTAATTGGGAGGGTCCGTATGTAATCTTAGCAGTTTATCTTGGTAATTCATACAAGCTAACTAATGCAGAAGGAGAAGAACTAGCTCATCCCTGGAATGGTGTATACCTCAAAAAATATTTCCCTTAAAACAAAAATCACAAAATAAACAAAAAAATCTATAAAACCCAAAGGTGTGAAGAATGACAGTAACATCTAACGCTTGCTTGTTCGGTGCACCAACTTATCACTTAGGGAAATTAGGATAGGCATCATACTGTACACACTGCACACCTAGGTTTCGGAATCCGATGATTGGAAGTTTGAGAGAAAGTTAGGCAACACTTGGCAAAAGAAGGTCAACCCTGTCCCATTCTCTTCTCATTTCGATCCAGAACGGATAAAAGGGGTTAGAATAAGGTGTATCGAAAGTGCCCATTGCCTTAGTAGGAGGATGCCTCTGAAGGTCTGACTTCTTAAAAAGAAAATGTGCCAAAAGATGGGCAATGACCCCTCAGGTCAGCAAAAGAATAGACTTGTCTGAATGTGTACCAACAAAAACCCAAAAAGAAAAAGGCTCCAAAAGATGGGCAATGAACCCCTAAGATCAAAATCAAGCAAAAGAAAAAGGCCTGTCTGAATGTGGGCCATCAAAGAAAAAGGGATAGAAGGAAGGACCCAAGGATGACAAATCCCAAACAGGCAACGCAGGCACTAGTAGAGAAACAAATTCGACTCCCCTGAATTCTATTAAGGACTTACCATCAATCCTCTTCCCTCTTTAACCTTGCGAGCAAGGTTGACCGACTGGATCCAAGAAAAGTTATAGCCTATCGAAGACAGAAGGTCAGAATATCTCGGACTAGGTACTTTCTTACACGTGATGTCTACTCTTAACCCTTAGGTAACGATGAGGGGCACATATGGCAAGCAAGGCAAAGGATGAGATGGTCGTTCATTTCACACCAAACAAAAAAATCGAATACTTCGAAAACACCAAACAAATTCATAAAATCAAAATTCTTAAAAAGTAAATATCCAAAAAACCAAAAAAAATTAAAATCACCAAAATGTCAAAAACATTATAAAAACTATCAAAAACTCAAACAAATCAAAAATTTCAAAACACCTAAAAATTTGCTTTCTAATTGACTAGTTGCCTTTGCATTCATATTTAATTTCAGTCTTGCATATTTCCTTTTATATTCCTATTATTTTACCTTGATAAGGCCTATGTCCCTTGACAAAAGATCAAGGCAGTTTTGCCCTCTTCTCGCAAGGGACTAAATCTAAATAAAGTTCTAATCGCTTTTTGAGTGAACGCAAGGAGTCAAGAAGGGAAACAAACAACAGTCACTATGCAACAGAAAGATACATCAAGGATAAGGAAGGGGTCGGCACATCACAAATTTCCGCCTCCTTCCGCCGGAGCGTGATCACCCGGAGGTGGCATGGCATGTCTCTCCTCACCTCTCCTCTTATGACTACTAGTCTGAGAAGAACCCGAGTGAGTAGGTCCTCTCAGCGTAGTCCTGCGGAAGTCAGAACGGTGAGAATAGCTCCGAGACCGAGACAAAAGCACCTGCATCATCATCTGTCGATGCTTTGCCTCCAATCGAAGAAGCTCCGAGGAATGGTCGAGGCGGAGACGAAGTATCTGCTCAGACTCGGATCGTGATAGCTCAACCACACAAGCCTCCATCCTCCCAACCTACAAGATAACATAGAGATGTATCAGCTACAGAAGAAACAGTCAAGGATAAGAATCAAACTCAAACCTCCTGTGTCAACTCCTCTATCCTCTGAGCAGTCTGAAAAGGAACAAAAGAAGAAGCATTAGTCCATGAGTTCCAAGAAGGACCAGGATCTAGAACACCTACAATGGGCTCAAGATCGAGCTCCATCACCAACCAGAAAAGTGTCAGGAAAGAAAGGTAATAATGACAAACAAAGCAAAAGAACATGTACCCTATCTCGGAGATCCGAGGGTCCGTTGTCAGAAGGCGGAACACCCCCCGCAGAAAGATCAGAGATCCTCGCCCCAAGATCTTTGTTCTACAAGCAGAAAGAATGTCAAAATCAAGCAAAATGGAATAGAAGCAAGTCACAGAAATTCACCTTAGTGCTAAGGGTCTGCACCCGCTCCTTCAGCTGAGCAATCTACAAGAAAGAAAAAAAAAATTAGCAAGGCAAATAAAAGAAGGAAATCGCATAAGAAAGTAAATGATAATCACCTCAAGAAGAAGATCCGTCTCGGAAGACTACTCCCAGGGTCGGTGGGAATGAAGTGGGGTGGATCAGCTGGCAGATGGTGAGGAGGAAGCTTAGGATCCATGGGTTGGCCGAAGTCGAACGGCTCGAATGGAACCTCGGAAAAACCCTTCATCTCTATTGGACAAGTCGGATGGGAGGAGGAGGAAGCCATTGGAACAACGAGAGGAGGAGAGCACTGTAGCTGGTGTGGGGGAGAAGAAGGGGGGGTTCCCCCCCTCTTATAGACCCCAAAAGCTACCTCGCAAAGGAGCAGGAACAAATTCCGCGCAGGTGCCCCACTTATAAGGTGCCTGGCGCCCTATAAATAAGGCACTTGGCGCCCTGTAATTAGGGCACCTGGCACCCTACAAATAGGGCACCAGGCACCCTGTTTACAAATAAATGGCCTTACATGGGCCATTTATCTAGCATAGTCTCGCATATATATCGTTGAAGATCTCGGGTCTAAGAGGGCTGAGTCAGAGAACCCCTTCAACAAAATCGATGAAGGATTCAACCACTTTTTAGGCCCGCGGATAAGCCAAAGTCAAATGAATGGGGACAACGGTGTCTTCACGGATGTCCTGACCCGTTACGTTTGACCTATATCTTCAACTATTTTCTTATACTTATTTGCATTTCTTTAAACCCAGCATGCATCATGCATCATTATACATCATCTCATGCATCACCATACTCATCTTTCCTGCCAACCCTACCATTACAGTCCTTCTATAGCTCTTAGAGGGAGCTTTGGTCTGCCTGGAAGATCCGATCTTAACCGTGTTTCAACGATGATTTCATCAAAACAAGAAGATATTCCATTCCTAACTACACAGGTATTTCTGAGTAAACCCGATGAATTTGAAGAACCCAACCTTGGTTAATTGCCGGTTTCATCTTTACTTTTTCGTATTTTACTTTCTACCGAGTCCAGCACACCATGTAGTTCGGGTCCTAGCCGGTAACAATGCTCCCCCACGTGAGATTTTTAGTTATAGTTCTTCCGCCAAATCAATCAACCAAAGAGAAGGTTCTGATAAGACAAAAGGCAATCTCGTAGTCCGGTAAAGTTTCATTCCACTCAACTAGGCCAAGGAAGGCGTGTCTAAATCTACATCTTGGCATCACCTTTTCAGTCCATTACCACTTCATTCCACTACACCTCACTACGTTTCACTACATTCGCCTGCACTACATTCGTGTCATTCCCCTACAAAGCCGACGCCAAGGCGGGGCAAGCTGTAGACACGCAATTTTGGCCTAATTTGAGAGCTTAAATTCTTGTTTTCATGAACAATATTAGAAGGGAACCGTGCTTTCCGGAAGAATCAAGCTTTTTGGCGCATTCCGAAGAAGATCGATAAGACATTGATCGGGGTCAAAGCGCCCTGTATACAGGGCACCTGGCGCCCTATATACAGGGCACCAGGCGCCCTATATACAGGGCACCTGGCGCCCTATATATAGGGCGTCTGGCACCAAATCAAATCGACTTGACCAGCCGATTTGACCCCTCGCAGTGACTCGTCTTATCGATTTGACATGTCTCATGATGCTGGCGCCCTATATATAGGGCGTTTTGCCGTGTGGAACTGCTTTTCGGAAATGGCCAAAGCACCCTCTTTTGGGCTATAAATAGACCCTCATTTGGAGCTGGGAGGAGGTTCCAACTCTGTACCACCCTAGAGTTCATCCAACACCACGTTTCTAAGCCATCTACACCTCCCATAAGTCTTCAAACCGATCCAAGATCACTCCCCAAAAACCCCAAAAACCTGTTGTTCTGTCATCTTGAAATATGTTTTTTTCTCCACTTTGAGAGACTCTATCCGTCTCCCCTCTTTCATCCAGCATCCAAACCACCAACCACTAGCTTCATTTGCATATTGTCTACAAGGAGGAGCCCTTACTTCGTCCCGGAAGCCGCCCAGTGCTCTGGAGCAGCATCGCGAAGAGGGGAAGAAAATCTGCTCGAACCAGACTTAGTGCCCCATATACAGGGCGCTTTGACCTTGGTCAATGCGCCCTATAAGTAGAGTACCTACAGCTGGTGCCCTATATATAGGGCACCAGCAGGGGTAGAAGCCGGTTTTGTGATTTTCGGAGCCTGATCGCCCATCTGATCGAGTTTTTGTCTTCTGTTTTCATCTTAGAACTTTTCATCATTTTATTTGGCATGCATTAGATCATTTTGCACCTCATGTATATCTAAAATCCTATCAAAAATAGGGGTTGGGATTCCGTCCCGATCCGGTTAGTTCATCCCCTTTTGCATGATTCGGAGTCTATACCAAGCATGATACTACACTAACGCCAAAGCTAATGATCTTTACTTGTTTTCGTGTTTCTCCGCAGGACATTCTTAGGTAAACCCGATCAAGGTGAAGCTTCAACCCTATCGGAAGTAAAAGAGCTCACTCAAGCTCTCCTCTTTCGGCCGGCCGAGAGAGGAGAAGTTAGAACCCAAAAATCTCCCCCCTTTTCCCCATTCCCAAAGGTACGATGGGCAAGCTTGTTTTCAATCTATTTGCTTTACATTTAATCAAATTTTGGAGTATTTAGCTCCTGGCGACCACACCCCACACCTACACCACAACACACACACACACGCACGCAAACCACCGACTCTTCCGGGTTCCTACAACTGGGACTCATCTTATCGAATTGACATAGCTCATGATGCTAGCGCCCTATATATAGGGTGCTTTGCCGCGTGGAATAGATTTTTGAAATAGACCAAAGTGCCCTCTTTTTGGCTATAAATAGGGAACCATTTGAACCTTTGAAGAGGTTCCAACTTCGTGCCACCCTAGAGCCCATCCAATACTATGTTTTTAAGCCCTTTTCATCTCCCATAAGCCTTCAAACCGATCCAAATCCCCCTTCTAAAAAACCCAAAAATATGCTGTTTTGCCACCCAAAAACATGAGTTTTCCTCAACTTTAAAGATCTCTACACGTTTCTTCTTTTTTCATCCAGCATCCAAACCCCCCCACCATTAGCTTCATTTGCATATTAGCTACAAGGAAGAGCCTCTACTTCGTCCCAGAAGCCGTCCAACACTCTGGAGTGGCATCGCGAAGAGGGGAAGAAAATCTGCTCGAGCCAAACCTAGTGCCCCATAAACAGGGCGCTTTGACCTTGGTCAACGTGCCCCATAAAGGGGGCACCTATAGTTGGCGTCCTATATAAAGGGCACTAGTAGATGCAGAAGTCGGTTTTGCATTTATCAGAGTCCGATCGCCCGTTCAATCAGATTTTTGTTCTTCGTTTTCATCTTAGAACCTTTCATCACTTCATTTGGCATACATTAGGTCATTTTGCATATCTCATATATTTAAAACCTACCAAAAATAGGGGTTGGGATTTCATTCGAATCCGGCTAGTGATAGAAATGTATGCCCAACAAGCCAATCATATATGATATGATTCGACATTTCTAGAAATATCTCATTCAATTAATTAGGCAAATCTTCATTATAAGCTCTTATTAGAAGCGAATATCATAATGAAGTCCTTGATCAAATACAATGATGATTAAATCATGATGAGATCATGATAATGAGATTGATCATCTAGAGGTATTTGATCTAAATGTTCCTAGTCATAGGATACTTGAGACGGGACATCAAGGATCCGGATAGACTAGTGTATGTGATGTCTTCTCATGTGATGAGGATGACCAATCTCATTGGTCATTAGTGTGGAGACACTGAGATACACATACATGTGCTCATTAGTTGAATGAGTTCACTGAACTGACCGAATTAGAAACCCTGAATGGTATCTTACCGAACTGTCTATCAGGGTTTTCTATCATCACGGTTGCATGGTTGGACCTTTGACCTGAGTCGCCAAAGATGCCTTGTTGGGTGGAACTTGTGCTTTGACCATTGACTTATGGATCACAATTTAGATGGTCCTATATAGCGATGGATCGGGTACAAGGAAAATACAATGGAGGCAATTGAGCGGACAACAAGGGATCGTCCACTCTCGGTAAGTGAGAGTGAATGTCCTATGGGATAGTACTCTAAATCCCTGGCCAGGGTAGATAGGATAATTGGTAAAGGAGTTTTCCAATTGATCCAATTCCGAGTACATGATCCTATAGAGTCGGTACACTAAGGAGTTGACAGTCGATGCCATACTCCTTTCCGACCGGGACATTGGATGGATGAGGGTTTATATCCATGTGGTAACTGATGATGGAAAGGCTCAATGGAGATGAAATTATCCCCATAGCCATTTGGGATCATGGGATGTGGCTTGTACCCTTCATGATCGGTAGGCCGATTAATCTGTTATCGGATAACGGATTTAATTAAATTAAATAGAATTGTTCTATTTTATTTAGGCCTCAACCAAATAGGTTATTGGGCCTAGTGGGTCACACACAAAAGGACTTATCCACAAGTACAGGGGCAAGAACGTAATTTATAGAGATTTTGGGTTTTTATGAAAAATTCCATAATTCTCTATAAATACTAATGGTTTCAGCCAAACCCCATCAAGCCAAGGGTGAAAACCACGTCCTAGCCTCCTCCCTACCTCCTCCTCTCTCAAGAAGGTGTCCATGGTCGATGGAGCTCCGTTCGGGATGAGTTCTCGAGGCCGGTGCGAAGGGAGAACCTGCTGTGGATGAAGTTCGTGTGGCTACTGCTGGAGACCGGACACTTTAACGGTTTGTAGAGCTTGATAAGCTCATATCTTTCCTCTCCATGGGATTATATGAATCCCTATCAGGTATATTCGAACCCGATTTGATCGGTTTTCGATTTTCGTCGTTCGGTTCTGATTGAGACGGATTCTAAAGGAACCCATAGGAATCGTCGCTTCCGCTGCTCCAAATTTTTATGGACGATTCCTTACAGCTAGTTCATCCCCTTTTGCAAGATCAAGATCAATACCAAGCATGATGCTATACTCTCGCCAGAGCTAATGATTTTTTACTTGTTTTTGTGTTTTCCCGTAGGACATTCTTTGGTGAACCCAATCAAGGCGAAACTTCGACCCGATCAGGAACAAAGAGCTCACTAAAGCTCTCTTCTTTAGACTGACCGAGAGAGAAAAAGTTAGAACCTAACAATCTCCCCCCTCCCATTCCAAAAGGTACGACGATCAAGCTTGCTTTTCATTCCATTTACTTTATATCTAACCACATTTTGGAGTCTTCAGCTCCTGGCGACCACATCACCACCCATTGTAATCTTCATTCCAAAAGAAAGAAGCGAATCGCCACCACCATCCCATTTCGGGTGCTCATAATGTGATGTAGCTTATACCATTTATGATCAATAGGTTGATTAATTTTTTATTAGATAATGAATTTAATTAAATAGAATAGAATTGTTCTATTTTAATTAAACCTTAATCAAATAGACTATTGAGCTTACTGGGTCACACACATAAGTACTTATTGATAAGTACAGGGGCAAGGACATAATTTATAGAGATTTTGAGTTTTTATAAAAATTTTAAATTCTCTATAAATACTAATGGTGTCAGCCAAACCCTATCAAGCCAAGGGTGAAAACTATATCCTCAGCCTTCTCCCTAACTCTTTCTCTCTCTAAAAGGCATACATGGGCAATGGATCTTTGTTCGAGAAGAGTTCTCGAGGCTGACGCAAAAGGAGAACCTGTTGTAGATGAAGTTCGTGTGGATACTATTGGAGACTGGACACTTGAACGGTTTGTAGAGCTTCAGAAGCTCATCTTTCTTCTCTCTATGGGATTATATGAATCCCTATTAGGTATATTTGAACCTGTTTCAATTGGTTTTCATTGTTTAGTTCTATGTTCTAAATGAACCCATAAGAATCATCACTTCTGTTGCACCAAACTTTGTAAGATGATTCCTTACAACAAATTGTTGTGGTCTGGCTTGGGGTTGTTGAGGGGTAGGTCTAAATTGTTAGTTTTATTGTGGGTTCCAATATTGGTTCTAGCGATAACCTCCTTGGTTCTATATAGCATTGACCCCATCATTGTTTACTACCCCTCAGTAATAAGATTGGTAGGCATGAAGTTGGTAGTCATCCTAGCGGCTCAGGACTTGGGATCAAAAGGGTTGATTATGATTGAGTCTTTAATATGGGTCTAAAGGTAGTGGGCATTATCATAGAGTTCATTCATGGTTGTGAGACGATGCATCACTAAAACATTCCCGAGGGTTGGCGTAGTGTTTTCTATCAACATTTTCATTTGCTCTCCCTTAGAGATTGTGTTAGTAAGCCTTTCAGCAATCACCCTCCAATGATCAACAAATTTCACAAAGTCCTCATCAGCCTTCATATTTTTAGCAATCAAGTCAATGATAGAGTAGGCTAGTCCTACCTGGTCTTCGTAATGTTGTAGAAATTTTTCCTTGAGCACATCAAAGTTGCTCGCCTTTGCAAGGTTGAATGAGTATAACCATTATAAAGCTGGCCTTTCCAAAGATCACTTGAATAAAAATGCGAGAGCCTTATGGTCACTTTGCCAAAATGAAGATTCATAGTGAAAGTCCTTCGAATGAATGAATGAATGAGTTACCAGTGAAGTTGTAACGATGATAAACTGGCATCTTAGTAGGCGGAAGATGAAGGACTAAGAGTGAGGAAATTGATACTTCAAGCATTTTCTTTGGAGTCAAAAAGGCATTTTAAGTCCTTGTACCACTCATCCATCTAGGTGAGCTTACTCACCAAAGTTTGGTTGACTGCGAATTCTTGGGCCACAGGTGGTAGAATTGGGTTGTGGGGCCTAAGCGCTGGTGTGAGATAAGTTGTGGTGATTGGCAAAGTAGCATGAGCAGAAGTTCAAATCAATGATGGGGTTGGATTAGGAGCATGGATTGATGGCTGTGGTAAGAGATCAGGTTGATGAAGACCCTCCACTGGGTGGGCGTTGGTATGACATAGCCAACATGAGATTGCCCATGTGGGGGCAATGATTAGTTGTTGGACCATAAAGCAGGGAGAAGAAATGACTTGACCAACTTCAGCGGATTGGTTCCTATTACTTCAATCACCAGTGACCTAAGGTTATCGCAAACTCACCACTTGTGATTACTTTGATACTTCATGTTTTGGGATAAGGTACAACTTGTCTGATCAATGGAGAGGAATACTCCATGTATAAAAACTTACAGAGGCCATGGCAAAAACAAACCTAATCAACTAAAGAGAAATTCTCTAAAACAGAGGTTGGTAACCACTAAGAGGGTGTGTTGGAAGGTGAAGATGCGTTGGGAGAGTGATCCCCTGCCTTGGATGCCTTTTGGGTCAGACAAGTATAATACCCAATATAATTCTAATGTGAATTATGAAATGACAATGATGAGAAGCAATCAACCTATCTAAGCATTAAATAATATGAATGACATAATGAAATATACAATTCTGAAGATTAAATGTATGAACAAAATAACAATAGAATGACAATGTATGCAACTAGTAAAATAAAAGACTGGTTCATGTAGAAACTAGTTGATAAATGCAATAATGGAAGTAAGGTCCACATTGGGACCGATCTGGGAATGAATGGACAAAAAGGTCAACATGGGGACCAATCTGAAAAAGTTTGGTTTAAGTGGGAACTAGGTTGGAAAAGACCAAAGGGTCTCATAGGATCCTATTTAGAAGAGGAAAGAGGTAGTTCATGCGAGAACCAGATAACAAATGCAAAAAAAAAGTGGAGTCCTCGTGAGGACTGATATGAAAGTGTAAAGACAACAATGTCTACGTGGGGACCAATATGAAAAGGTTTGGTTCATATGAGAACTGAGTTGGAAAAAACAAAAAGAGTTTGTATGGAAACCGGTTTAAAAGCGAAATGGGGTGATTTGAGAGGGAACTGCATAATAAATGCAAAAAAGAAAGTGGGATCCATGTGAGGAACAATCTAAAAGTGAAATGATAATAAGGTTCATGTGGGAACATATCTACAAGAGATCAATTTACACAAGAACTTAATTGGAAAAGGCAATAATGGTTCACATGGGAACCAATTTTAGAAAAGAAGGGATGATTCACGTGAGGACAAGTTGAAAAATGACAAAAATAGGAGGGGTCACGTGAAACCAATCTAAAAATGGGAAGACAAAAGTAGTCCATATGAGGACCAAACTAAAAAGTGCAAGAGAAGGGATGGTTAATGTAGGATCAAACTGAAAATAAAATTGGTTACGGAAGAAGATAAACCAAACAAAGATAAACATATTAGTTATCTCATCATGGTCGTCAAAAAATTATTGATTCAAAGATTGGGCAAGCATCTCTAATTTGAGAGAAATCTCTCACACTTTATTTTGATCTTAAATGTTTGGCCCTTGATATCACTTGGGTACCGAAGAGATACTTTAGGTCATGTAAGGAGATGAATTAGAAGAAACTCAATCTAAATTTAAAATAAATAATTTTATCTTATTTTATAAATTTACTAGTTATATATAATTTAATTTTAAATGATATGATCGTTTAGAAAAAGGAAATGAGATACTTTGTCAAAAAAATAAAGAAATAAACTTTATTGAGAAAATAAAATAAACATTGGATGAAAAAAATAAAAAAACTCGTTGAAAAAATTAAAAAAGGAAAGATCAAGGTTTCCGTGGGGAAAAAGAAAATAACGATAACGACTTGACAGGAAAAAAAATTAAAAAACGAAAACCATGATCTCAGTTTTAAGGGTATTTGACGATTTATGGAACGGTGCTCTATAAGCAAGGAGTTGTTATTGAAAAGAAAAGTTAAATACTGCTGTTAAAAAAATTATTTTATATATCTGTATCAAGGCGGACCTGCTTACAAATACAATCCCTCTCCCTTCCCCGCTGCTAGTTCCCTTTACCACCCGGCTATGGCCGACGACGACAGCGGCGAACCCGCGGAGGGGGCAATCGAGCGGATGCTGGAGCTACAACTGGGGGTGCAGAAGGAGTCGCTGGCTGCCCTTAACGACGCTCTTGTCGCCGATCCCTCGAATGCTGAGATTCTTTCTGTAAGTGTTCTGCCTACTGATAGTCTTTGTCCGAAAGTAGGGTTTCGTCGGGTAGGAAAACTAATTTCTGTATCTTTTCGCTTAAGCTGCCGTGTTATTTTCTCTGCCTTAGGAATAACTTCAGAATATGATGGTCTCCAGGAGTCAAATGAGTTCTTGAAAAAAATGAACGTCGCATGCAAATTCCAGACTGTTGTTGATCAATTTTATGTAATGCTCGCAAGGCTTTTAAAACTTTTCTTGCGGTATGCCTTGAGTGTCTAAAAATCTGGAAGTAAATATTGTTATATTTCTGCTTAACATTAATCTCAATATCGTTCGCGTATGTTTATAACTTTGCTAAGAGAACACATATTGTAAAGTCGCTATAAGGTGAATGGCAGTTGGAAGGAACATTGACTCTGCCATTTAGATTTAGCTGAACGTAGGAAAGTTATATAATCCTATTGTATCGGAAGAATCATTTTTGTTTGCTGAATCCTACTGGTAATGGTATCAATGCGCATTTGACATTTTTGTAGAAGGTGCCTGAAAAATTGCAGTTCATTCAAAACAAATTTCAGAAGTACAGATGACAAACAGAGAAAACAGTGTTGTTACTAAGACGGTAGAAATGCAAAATAAAATGAGATAAAAAGGAGTAGATGGAACCAGACACAGAGTTAGAGAAGAAAATATATCCATTTATAAGTCCTAAAGGAAGCAAAACACTTATCATGGTATAGGAGGAGCTGAACCTTCAAGATGTCTTTAATGTTGCTGGCATGATGATTGAAGATATGATTGTTCCCTTTCCTCCTGGAGCCATAAGATAGCAGATATGCAAAGTTACCTAGAGTATGATTTTTTTCCACGGACTGAACTGAATTAAATCTGATATAAGCTCCACATTGTTTCTTTCCTTCCATTGAATATTGACACTGTTCAAAAAAGTTTTCAAGATTTTACTATCACTTCTCCAAAACTCAACTCAAGCCTTAATCCCAAATTAATTGGTGTTGGCTACATGAATTCTTTTTCTCCATTCACATTGATATTGAATTATTTTTTTAGAGATATTTAACTCACCTAAATCACATTGAATTATCCTTCTCTAGGTTAACTTGGGTCTACCACATCTTTTTTTATTTTAATTATTTTGATGTTTTCTACTATCACTACTCCATGCTGAAGAAAAAGGATGATTCTGAGTGTCAGAACAAGAACTACTGGAAACAAAATACTTTTATCTCTTATTTTGGATACAAAGTGATCTGTCAGCAGTGACAACTCAGTGAATGCTATGGTTCATGGTTTGCGTGATCAACTGATCTGGGATCAGAATCGACACCTGTCAACCCAATCTGAGGCAAGGAGCCTGATTCCATAAGGAGCTTCTGTCAACATTGGCTCCGAATTGACAGATCAGCCAATTTTTGTTGGCTTTGGATCATTGCTAGGAGGCAGTGGAGGGGCAGCTGCCACTGCTTCTGTCTCTTTCCTACCCTAAACAGGTGGGGAAGAAAATGAATATTGGGTCTACTGGATCATTGAATATCGGGCTCTGCCACCTGTCAGCTGCCTACCGGTGGCGATCCTGCTGGATCCCAGCTGTTCTTCCACCTTGGATCGGTTTGGAGCACTTTTTATGTTTTATGTTTTCTTTTCAATTTTTTGGAAGGACGAATCCCATGGTTTGCAAGATCGACCTTTGATCTTGGGAACCTGATCCTGGGGTTGGCTTCCACTGAGATTGGGCTAGATCTGCTGATTCTGGACTGATCCAAGGCTGATCCATTTTTTTTCTGCCCAATCTGGGCTGCCGCTCCACCGGGGATTGAGCCATAATGACTTGTGTGTGTGTTTGCTTTTTTTTCATGTTTTTGAAGGATCAATCTAGGCCTAACTTGGATCGGTGATTGGTTTCCTTCCATATGGCTGATCCTGATTCACAATACCTTAACCAGGCTGATCCTGGATTGGATTTCCTTCTATTAGATTAGAAATTTCTGTTATCATCCAGATTAGGATTGGTCTTGGCAGCCAGAGTCTACCCTGGCTTGGAAATTCTTGCTATGGTCATTAGGAAAAAAACTAATCTCGAGTGGGAACTCAATGGTAACATGAAAGTTCTATGCGGCTACTTATCAAGGTTAGGTTAGGTGTACTGTTCTCAAAGAATAAATATGCTTCTTTATCCTCCTATTGAGAGCTTAATGACAGCCTACTGCTGCTAATGCTCAATTACTCACCAGATGATTGTCATACTTTTTTACTTTGATCTCTTGAATGCCAATGATGTCACGCTTTTCACTAGTGCAAAGGGATCTAATCTCCATTATCTTGGACTCATGATGTGGTCATGATTGGGTCAATCATGTGACCATAGATGTTTGGCGTTATCATTCTTGTTCAAGTTGATCAACCTCAATATTTAAATACCTTATTGAGGTCTACCATTTATTCTGTTTAATTTTTGTGACCTGGGATATTTAGAATTTTTTTGAGTTTTAAGGTTGGGTTGGGAACAATTTGTGAATTGAAAAGTATTTATGTAATTAAAATGTTATTGAGACCTTTTTGTAATAGGGTTCTTTGTTAAATACATCACTTATGCTATGATAGAAGAAAGAAAGGGAAGAATTGGTGAACTGAATGCCCCTTTGCTCTTTCTTCTCCCTCCCTGTACTCCTATGCTTCCTTACGCAGCAAGTGGTTTCATCCTTTCCACCTCCTTCTTCACCTCCACTGGAATTGCATTGCCCCCTATCTTCCTTTCACTACTTCTCCAGCTCTCTCTCTCTCTCTCTCTCTCTCTCTCAATCACACACACAGTTCACTCCTTTGCCTTCCATAGTTCTTTTTTCTCTGCATGTGCCTTCCATCACGAACGCTGCCACTTTCCTGTGCTTTTTATCCTTCCTTCTTTCCTTGCACGTCAGTTCCTCTCATCCAGATGGAGGATTTATACCCCTTGATCTCTTTATTGTATGCAACATCCTTCTCAGCTACACATATTATGCTCTATTGCCTCATGGTGCCATCACCACTGCCCAACCATCGTGGCCTGCTCATCCTACTCCCTTAGGGTGCTACTGTGCCCATTGTTGCCAAGGCGTGCCCCTAGGAACCAAGGTGCCATTGCAGGGTCACCTAGCTAGAATGTCTTCCTAGGAGCCAAAAAGATGCTCAAAGTTTCCGAGGCACCCCAAATCCTTTTATATGGCTAAAAATAATTTTGTTTTAGGGCATTGCATGACAGTGTAGAAGCCGTAAACCTAAGAAGAAGATGTCAGATCTTGCACCAGAGAGGTAAGGAGGAATGGCACAGAGGCTGACGAGGTGAAGACATGAGCAACGTTGGCCGGATTAGGGAGTGGAGGGAAACTACCGTGGCCAAGCCCTGTACGGGACCGAATTGTCTACTAGGATCAGAAAATTCTTTGATTCTTTATTGTCGACATAGTATATAAAGATTATTTATATAGATCCAGCTTTTGACAATTAGACCCATAAACAAAAGAATATTTGCAAACATGTCTTTTAAGGACAACATAACAACTAAAATTAAAAAAAAAGACCAACTTGATTTTCCATCATGCTCTCCTACTAGGAAAAAGCTCATCCTTGAGTTTGCAACATCGCATTTCAAACTTCATCGTTATTTATACATCTTGTGCTAAAGTCGAACGAATGGTCCAGGAGTTGACTCATAAGCATGGACCAATCTCATACTCTAACACCAAAATTGATGCAAGACAAAAGTGGTAAAAACCGTAATAAAATGCTAGAAGTTGCTATACTTAGTTGAACTAAAGCAAACTAGGGCAAACCATCTTCCAAACTGGTGTAAATTGGGCCAAATTGGTTGGACCTATTGAATCGACTAGGCCGAACCATGGCTAGGTGGTCTAGGTGTGTCAAGCTCAATCTCTTGAGTGTTGGGTGCACAGAACTTGAACCAAGGACGGAACCGTGTTAGTTGAAGGGGTGGGGGTTGTGGCAAGTGTGGAAGCGTTGGCTCGGGCGCAGAAGAGGACCACATGAGGAGATTATTTTGTCAAATTGCATGAGAAGGAAAATGACAAAATGTAAGCCTAGGGTGGGAAGAGAGAGAGGAGGACGAAACACGATGGGGGCATGGTGGTATGCACACGTGGATGGCTGAACATGATGAGGTGAATGTTCGTGCAGTTTGGGCATGTGAGCTAGAAAGGAACAATGTTCCTTCGTATGTTCTGCACTATAGCTTTGTCGATGGCTTTGAGTGGGGGAAAATAGGGGCAACATGGGTGGCGACGTGGTGGCATGGTTCGGGAAGAATAGATGACATGATTGAGATCCGGAGAGAAGCACATAATGGTGAACTTTCATGATGGGATCTGATGCGGCATCATAGTGGTGATATGGCGATGCGAACATTGCTAGTGGATGGAACTTGAGAAGAGGAGGCGGTGGTCGTGGGGATCCAAAGAAGGGGACTAGTGATTGGTGAGCGATTGGGCGACATTTGTGAAGGCTCCAACGGATGACAAGGTGATCGATGATGGTGAGAAGTTCGGAAACCATTATGGTGGGGACACTCGATTTCAAAATCGATATGGAAAAGTCTATAGCCGTCGGAAGGACCATTTATGGCTAGGAGATTTTTGAAATATTTGCTGGGCTGCATTACATAACAAATTGGCTTCTGGAATGGGCCGAACAATGGCCGCTGGGGTTAAAAGCCACCTACGCAGGGGCTTAGCGTCTGAGCATTTCAGGGTCCATTACGCCAACAGCGTATTGGGCTTTAATGCTTTTCGGGGTCCAATACGCTTTGCGGTTCACTTTTCCCTTTTTTTACCTGCTTTTATATAAAGCCTTGTACATGTGATGGACGGAGGATGAAAGAGAGAAAATGATTTTCGCATTGTTCTCCCGTTGAGTTACTTTCCGGTTTAGCCCTTAGCCCCGTAGCCCTTTTAGTCACGGCCGTAATAGTCTCTCTCTGGAGACGCCTCATTCTTCGTTCGTCCCGCGAGTGAGCTCCTAGTTCAAACCCTAGTGCGTCAATGGCGGCAGCTGTCCACCGAGTTTCCTTCTAGCGAAATAGCTCCAGTTTATCTGTTTCCTAGGCATAGTCATCTTCTTCTACACAGTCTTCTTCTACACAGTCTTCTTCTACACGGTTTTCTTCTACTCCGGTGTGTTGTGAGCTATCACCACGGCTGGTGCGCTTTGGTCAATCACTGCGGTGGTTGGACCTCCCCGCTACGCAGATAGAAGGCGATATCCTATTCTTACGGAAGCAACTTGTTCCGGAAGGACAGATACTACGATGAGTGATTCCATCGGATTCCTCGGCAGCTGATCTACCTCCCACGCTCTTGAAGGATCCCTCTCAGCTCCGGTTTCCATTCATTCTCGTTGGTTAATCTATCAGATAAGTTCTATATTCTCACGGCCTACTGTGTTGCTTGGTTTACACCTGGTTTCCATTCTGTTCGCAAATCACACTCCAGATCTAAAGCTTCCAGTCTCGACTTCATTCTATGTCGATGGTTAGCTAAATGGAACTGGTCCTATTCTTTCGGATTGGCACCGTGATTTCAGTGGCTATTCTAGTTCAGTGGATTGTCCGCCTTTGACACGGGGCTGGAGACTCATCCCGAACTAGTCCTGCAATCGTCCGAAGTTGAATGTGCTGTATCCGTCCATTATTTTGATGAGCTCTTCGAGCTATGACATCGAGAAAATAAATGAGATCCATGGATCAGTGATCTGAATGTCCCTCCCTTCGGTTTATGTTCGTGAGTCCCTCCCTGAACCGGGAAATGATGTTTGGTGCTGTTCTAGATGAGTCTTCTATGATTCTGGATCGGATATGTCGATGACAGATTTCTAGTTTATTTTCCTACACTGGTCCAACTCCAGTGGTTGCCCTTCAGTGAGGGCTAATCCCCTGATTGCTGGCAGCGGCTTCTGATTACAGAGCTATAGTGTTCATCACTACACTGGCACTCTCCCGGTGGTTGCCCTTCAGCGTGGACTTAGTCCCCTGACTGCTGGTAGCGTATTCTGTCATTTCGGTTTATCTACTGGTCGTTCTTGCTGTGTAACTCCTTGGAGCTGCCAGCTGACGTGTATAGCACCACCCTGGGCATCAGGGTTCTGATCCCAACCTTTTCAACTAACTGCTGGTCAGCTTATGCTACATGCGGATTTCACTTGATGATGATTCATAGGAGCCGGATTTTTGTTGATGACAGCTCGTCAACCTGGCTTTGAACACCCCCACATTTGATTTGTTGATCCTATACCGTCCTGCGAGACGTGGATCTAGTATTATTTGAGAATTTGTAAATTCCTTTAATCCATCTAAGTGTATAAGGTCGGGTGTTCTTAGCCAGCCGAGCCGACACCCACGTTTCGACGTGGAGGTACATCTCTTACCTTATCCTTGGATGTTTACTTCTGTTCTCCTTTATGCGTCAAACGCCATGCTCAATGAGCGTAGGTTCCTATCCCGTTTATTCCAAAGACGTCGGCGTGATGTGCGAGTACCTTTGAGTTGACCTAAATTCTTGAAAACTACTTAAAATCAATTTCGTTAATTGAGGATTTGATAACCACGTTGGTAGAGAATGAGTTTGTTTTAAGATTTCTTTGGTTAATCTTTTAGGAAAAGCTACTGGTCCAATTTCTAATAATAACATTTTAAAACTGATTTTGAACTCCAAAATTGACGATTAAATAGATTTGTTGGTAATTCTAGTGAGCCAAAGTAATTGCATGTCCTTTTCTCTCGGTCCGTTGATTGTCCCGCATCACATTAGGTGTCAGATGAGCATGAAGATGTGAAGACACAGTGCAATCGAAGGCGTTTGCCAATGATGTCTAGCATACACTAGCATTGGGAAATGACCATCTATGCACAACAACGATTGCTTGCGGAGGCGCAATGATTGACATGAGCTGCTCTATAGATAATCAGAGTGCTTCTGTCAATATGCACGGAAGACCTATTGGAGATGTTGCAAGGAAGTGTAGGATGCTAGAACACTAGAGATGGCATGATTGTTGTGATCGTGAAGGTAGTTAGAGTTGAACCATTTTCCAAACTCGTGATGCTATCTTCTGTTGCATATTTGGTGCGGTGCTGATGTTGGACGACCGAGTAAATCCATAAGATTGAAGAACCGAACAACAGGGAGTAATCAAGAAGGGAAAGGAGACAAGAATGGCATAGAGGCCGATGAACGAAGAAACGTGGAGAGAACACCTTTTTGGCTGGAAGGTGAGGACCAAAATGCCTCAAGAAAACTAGGGGCTTAAGGGAAGATACTGTGGTTGAGTTCCTCCCTTAATAGACATCAAATTGTTCTAAAAATTTTAACTATTCATTGCTGTTTGGGAGTACGTGAATCTTCTATTTATAGAGCCTATTATGGATACTTAAACTTTAAAACAAAAACATATTTACAACCATACCAAAAACTCAAAATATATTAGAGATGTCCTCTTCAATCTTCATCATACTCCTTGACTATCAGAAAACTCGTCCTCAAGTTTGGAATGTCACTTCTCGAACTTTGCTATTTTTTATGCTTCATATGTTGAAGTCGAATGAATGATCCAAGAGTTGACTCATAAGGATGAGGTGTTCTCATACTCTAATACCAAAATTAATGTGAGTTAAAACACTAAAAACAAAAATATAATATTGAAATCGAGCTACAGTGATGCGGGACGAAATCGATTTAAAACTGAATTACGATGTTCAAATCAAGTTTTAAGCTAATTAACGCTATTTAAAGTCCTAAATTGATTATCAAAATGATCAAAAGAGAATTAAGACTACCAACTAGCGTAAAATTGAAATCTAAAAGTCTAAATCAATTTATTCTGTCCAACTACGACCTGCCTTCGCTATTTGGGCCTTAACGCAATTTTGAGCCTGCAGTGCACTTCCACGCGATTAAACCCCAAATATCATGGTAATTCGGGGGTTTTGGAGGTGGCCAGCGCGAATAACCCGAGGCAGGGGTCGTGGCCTCGCCTGGCTCCTCCCGTTCGAGTTGCGTGGCCGCGATCGCGCCGTTGCTGCTCGTTGACGTGGCGGCATCGTCGACAAGCACCTCCGTCGTCGTCCGGGCAGCATCTCGCGTGACTTCGTTCGTCCGGATGGCGAAGAGGCGCGAGACGGCGGACGGTGGGCGCCGGAGCCGGGGTGCCGCGCAGACGGCAGAAACTTCCCGGCGGTCTTGCGCGCCCGCAACGGTGGTCCGGCGCCGTCTTCTCGTTGACGGAGCAGAGGCGTCGACGACACCGTCTGGTTGTGCGGACGACATCGTTGTCGTCGTCGCCGTGGGAGGAACCCGCACAAAGAAGGGGAAAATCAGATCCGGGGATCGCCGGATCTGCCCCTCCCTCTGCAGGCTCCTTCGACTCCATCTTCTTCGTCGGCTGTTCTTGATCAAATCAAGCGTAATGGAATCGATCCATTGTCGACTATGAGAAGAGGAAGAGCGCATCTCGGAGGTGTTGGCTTCAACCGGTTTTCTCGAACAGGTACCGTCGATATCGAACCGAGAAGTGGAAGAGAGGTGAACGGCGCGGAGGCCGGAGGATGAGGAGGAAGGCGTAGACGGCGCACCTCGCCGGTTCCGGAGGGTGGAAGGGAGACCGGGGGTCCTTCCCGGAGGTGAAGGGAGGGCCGGCCTCACTGCCGGAGGTGGGAGAAGATTGGGGCCGCAGCCCCCTACGCGAGACAAACCAGACCCGAAGGCTTCCAAAAATTCCACTCGTATTGCTTGCTTCACTATGTACATCGGGTTCTCCTCATATAGGGGGAGAGGAGAACATTTTAAGAAAAAGTACTCCCTAAAAATCTATTTACATACCAGTCCATTTTAAGGACTCAATTTAAAAAAATGCTCAAAAATGTCCCCATCATTCTCTCCGACCGGGAGAAAACTCGACCTTGAGTTTTTTAAACCGGTTCGGACGTACCCAAGACTCGACTCGTGGGAACGAGTCGATTCCGGGCTCTGATACCAAACTGATGCGGGACGAAATCGATTTAAAACTGAATTACGATGTTCAAATCAAGTTTTAAGCTAATTAACGCTATTTAAAGTCCTAAATTGATTATCAAAATGATCAAAAGAGAATTAAGACTACCAACTAGCGTAAAATTGAAATCTAAAAGTCTAAATCAATTTATTCTGTCCAACTACGACCTGCCTTCGCTATTTGGGCCTTAACGCAATTTTGAGCTGCGGTGCACTTTCACGCGATTAAACCCCAAATATCATGGTAATTCGGGGGTTTTGGAGGTGGCCAGCGCGAATAACCCGAGGAAGGGGTCATGGCGTCGCTGGATCCTCCCGTTCGAGTTGCGTGGCCGCGATCGCGCCGTTGCTGCTCGTTGACGTGGCGGCATCGTCGACAAGCACCTCCGTCGTCGTCTGCAGGCATCTCGCGTGACTTCGTTCGTACGGATGGCGAGAAGAGGCGCGACGGCGGACGGCCGGGCGCCGGAGCCGGGGTGCCCGGCGCGGACGGCGAAACTTCCCGGCGGTCTTGCGCGCCCGCAACGGTGGTCCGGTGCCGTCTTCTCATCGACGAGCAGAGGCGTCGACGACACCGTTCGGTTGTGCGGACGACATCGTTGTCGTCGTCGCCGTGGGAGGAACCCGCACAAAGAAGGGGAAAATCAGATCCGGGGATCGCCGGATCTGCCCCCTCCTGCAGCTCCTTCGACTCCATCTTCTTCGTCGGCTGTTCTTGATCAAATCAAGCGTAATGGAATCGATCCATTGTCGACTATGAGAAGAGGAAGAGCGCATCTCGGAGGTGTTGGCTTCAACCGGTTTTCTCGAACAGGTACCGTCGATATCGAACCGAGAAGTGGAAGAGAGGTGAACGGCGCGGAGGCCGGAGGATGAGGAGGAAGGGGTAGACGGCGCACCTCGCCGGTTCCGGAGGGTGGAAGGGAGACCGGGGGTCCTTCCCGGAGGTGAAGGGAGGGCCGGCCTCACTGCCGGAGGTAGGAGAAGATTGGGGCCGCAGCCCCCTACGCGAGACAAACCAGACCCGAAGGCTTCCAAAAATTCCACTCGTATTGCTTGCTTCACTATGTACATCGGGTTCTCCTCATATAGGGGGAGAGGAGAACATTTTAAGAAAAAGTACTCCCTAAAAATCTATTTACATACCAGTCCATTTTAAGGACTCAATTTAAAAAAATACTCAAAAATGTCCCCATCATACAGTTAGTCGAATTAAAGCGAAAGCGAATGAGGTCCAACTAGTTTAAAACCAATTGAACCAACCATAAATCATGTCAAGACAGAATAAACCAGATTGGCTTGACTGAATCGGGCGGTTTAGTTTTTTCAAGTCATCAGAGGGGGGATCATGGCACAATAAGGCACAACACTAGAGAAATGTCAAGGGGCGCATTGTGTTGAGGGTCGTGGCATTGTGTGGATTATCTGTGTTGTTGACCATGATGCCTTGACTGCTTCATGTGAATTGGTTGCATTAGGGTCCAAAGAACCAAGGGGCCCAGATCATCAAGACTAGGTCCAAACCCGGTTGCGCCGCACCAAAGGCTGGCAGAGGTCTACACAACTTCGTTTCTCAAGCCAGATGGACGGAGTTGGAACCAAGGCAAAACTATGTAAATAAAATGACAAAATAAGAGAAACTACGCTGTTTACTATAACCTTATCTTTTCAGCCGTTCAACATGGCTACGTGGGAAATAGGAGATGCGCAGGAAAGGAAATATGTGTACAGGAAAGAAGGGCATAATCTCACGTAGGTGAAGAGGAGTGATATGATGGAAGGAAGAGTCTTAATGATATGATGACACCATCAATGTTGGATTCAGAGAAGAGTTAGGATGATGTGTTGTAGATTTGGAGAGGAGATTGATTGGAGATAGCTTCGCTGTGCTGTTGCGTCGTACATGATGGTGGATGGCAGAAGGAAGAGGCTCAATGATATGATAACATTGGCAATGTCAAATCTAGAGAAGAGGTAGGACGATTTACTACATATATGGGGAGGAGATTGATGGGAGACAACTTCACTGTGTTGTTGCACTGAGTAGGATAGTGGACGCATCGTTCGCAAAATTGGCTGATCCTGATCGGAATTGGCTAATTCTTGGATTGGATTGGCACTTGCTAATCCGATTCACCACGTGGACAACCAATCCAAGTTCAATCCCTAGAGGAATTGGCTTGGATCAAGAGAATTGGCTCTCTTTGATCGGATTGGGAATAGGTTGATCTAGGCTAATTCTCTAGGAAACTAGAAGTTCCAGAATTGGGTTCGATTTTGGACTCGATTTTGATCTTTCTTCTCCCCCGATAAGGGGAAAAATTGAGCAATCTAGCCTTTCTCCTTCGATGCCATCATGATTTCCCCTCCTTCCCATGGCCCCCTCCCAATCTAGGACTCCCCTCTTTTTGCTGATCTCCTTTGGTGTCCCCTCCAGCGAGTTTAAGGAACCCCTTCTAAGGTGATTTTTCCCTCCAGGTCTAGATTCCCCTCCCCCTGATTGGTTGGCCTTAAAACTTAAGGGGGGAGATTTCCCTTCAGATATGTGGTTCCACCTAAGGGAACCCTGTGGCACCTCCCTTGGGGGGGGGGAGGGGATTAGTCACACCCCAAGTGATGGGGACATTTTTGAGCATCTTTTATATTGAGCCCTTAAAATGGACTGGTATGTAAATAGATTTTAGGGAGTCCTTTTTTTTAAAATGTTCTCCTCTTTCCCCTATAAGAGGAAGACCGGATGTACATAGTTAATCAATCAATAGAAGAATTTTTGGATCTCTTCGGAGGGTTCTCCCGCGTAGGGGCTGCGGCCCCATCTTCTCCCACCTCCGGCAGTGAGGCCGGTCATCTTCTTCACCTCCGGAGAGGTCCCCCGGTCTCCCTTCCACCCTCCGGATCCGGCGTGGTGCGCCGATCTTCTCCCCCTCCTCACCCTCCGGCCTCCGCGCCGTTCTCCTCATTTTCTCCTTCTCGGTTCCCCATCGACGACATCGCCATTCCCCCCTCCTTCTGCTAAGCCTGCGCACTGCGGTCTCCGGCGTCGGCTCGGTTCGTCCGCACGAAAACGATGTGAGGAGAAGAAGCTGTAGAAGGAGAAGGGACTGCGGGAGGGGGTAGATCTCCGGCGAGCCCCGGATGTGCTTCTCCCCCCCCGCCCGCGCGCATTCGATGGAGGCGGCGTCCCCCCCGTCCGGCCCCCTCACACGGCGAGGGCGACCCCCGCAGCCCCCTCCCCTGTTGGTCCCGGCTCCGACGACGCCTGCTCGTGCCTCCACCTGCCGCCGGTGCCGTCGACGGCTCCGGGCCCCTCCTCCGACGCTACTGGTGCCCCGTCTGGCAGCCGCACCCGCCGGAGAAGGAGTCGCCGGAGAAGACGACAGCGTCGGGCGGCCTCGGCTCCGTCCGGACGGGACGGTGACGACGACGACGCAGCCGTTCGCCCTCGCTCGCGGGCGAGGCGTTTTGTCGCGACCCGCAACCTCGCGGGACCGCGGCGATGCTGCCGCGTCGCCACCCCTTCGACGCCGAAGAAACGGCCACGCGACCGCCCCCACGGGCTCCAGGAAGCCGCCACGACCCCCGTCGGGTTACGCTCGCGCCCGCGAGCGCGGGTGACGCTCGCGGCCCAGACGGCCGGTTCAGCCGCGGTTCGCGGCCAATGGTTCGACCGGGTCCAGACCCGGTTCAGTCCGGTTCATGCCGCTTCAGCACCTGAACCGCCCGGTTCAGGCCGGTTCGGTGCGTTTTGGGCCGGTTTAACCCGGTTCAGACCACTTTGGGCCCGGTTTGGGCTGTTTCGGGCCTGTTTCGACCAGTTCGAGTCCGGTCCGCTCTCTTTTGGGTTACTTTAGTTCTGTTTAGGGCGATTAGCGCCGGTTTAAGTCGTTTTCGTTCCGTTTTGCCCGGTCTAGCCGGTTCGTCCCGCATCAGTTTGGTATCAGAGCCCGGAATCGACTCGTTCCCACGAGTCGAGTCTTGGGTACGTCCGAACCGGTTTAAAAACTCGAGGTCGAGTTTTCTCCCGGTCGGAGAGAATGATGGGGACATTTTTTGAGCATCTTTTATATTGAGCCCTTAAAATGGACTGGTATGTAAATAGATTTTAGGGAGTCCTTTTTTTTAAAATGTTCTCCTCTTTCCCCTATAAGAGGAAGACCGGATGTACATAGTTAATCAATCAATAGAAGAATTTTTGGATCTCTTCGGAGGGTTCTCCCGCGTAGGGGCTGCGGCCCCATCTTCTCCCACCTCCGGCAGTGAGGCCGGTCATCTTCTTCACCTTCGGGGAGGTCCCCCGGTCTCCCTTCCACCCTCCGGATCCGGCGTGGTGCGCCGATCTTCTCCCCCTCCTCACCCTCCGGCCTCCGCGCCATTCTCCTCATTTTCTCCTTCTCGGTTCCCCATCGACGACATCGCCATTCCCCCCTCCTTCTGCTAAGCCTGCGCACTGCGGTCTCCGGCGTCGGCTCGGTTCGTCCGCACGAAAACGATGTGAGGAGAAGAAGCTGTAGAAGGAGAAGGGACTGCGGGAGGGGGTAGATCTCCGGCGACCCCCGGACCTGCTCCCCCCCTCCTGCCCGCGCGCATTGGATGAAGGCGGCGCCCCCCCCCCTGCGGCCTCCTCTCACGGCGACGGCGATCTCCGCAGCCCCCTCCCCTGTTGGTCCCGGCTCCGACGACGCCTGCTCGTGCCTCCACCTGCCGCCGGTGCCGTCGACGGCTCCGGGCCCCTCCTCCGACGCTACTGGTTCCCCATCTGGCAGCCGCACCCGCCGGAGAAGGAGTCGCCGGAGAAGACGACAGCGTCGGGCGGCCTCGGCTCCGTCCGGACGGGACGGTGACGACGACGACGCAGCCGTTCGCCCTCGCTCGCGGGCGAGGCGTTTTGTCGCGACCCGCAACCTCGCGGGACCGCGGCGATGCTGCCGCGTCGCCACCCCTTCGACGCCGAAGAAACGGCCACGCGACCGCCCCCACGGGCTCCAGGAAGCCGCCACGACCCCCGTCGGGTTACGCTCGCGCCCGCGAGCGCGGGTGACGCTCGCGGCCCAGACGGCCGGTTCAGCCGCGGTTCGCGGCCAATGGTTCGACCGGGTCCAGACCCGGTTCAGTCCGGTTCAGCACCTGAACCGCCCGGTTCAGGCCGGTTCGGTGCGTTTTGGGCCGGTTTAACCCGGTTCAGACCACTTTGGGCCCGGTTTGGGCTGTTTCGGGCCTGTTTCGACCAGTTCGAGTCCGGTCCGCTCTCTTTTGGGTTACTTTAGTTCTGTTTAGGGCGATTAGCGCCGGTTTAAGTCGTTTTCGTTCCGTTTTGCCCGGTCTAGCCGGTTCGTCCCGCATCACCAAGGGGGTGACTGTCAACCCTTGAGGGTGACTACACAATCACCACCCCCTTCAAGTACTCTACACAGTCACCTGAAGGGTGATTGTTCGGACCGTCCAATTGTCCGATCCATCCATGCTAAAACCAGATAAAAAATATTTAATATGAATTGTATTTATTTAATATAAACTATATTTTTTTTGTTGGAAGAATGTTAGATGAAGAACACAGTGCTCTTACACATCGTGACATTGGATATCAACACAGACACTTGTTAGATGTTGACAAGAATTGGTGAAGTGTAAGTGGTGTGGGAAAGAAATGAATGGAGGTGTTTACTGTCTCAAACAACAAATTGGTGGGATAAGTGGGAATGTCAAGAAGTGTGGCAAGGTACCTATGAAGTTGAGAGAAGAGATGATAGCATATTTAACTAAGAGTGCATCACTGAGAGAGATGCGGATTGAGTATAGAGCAAACTTACACAAAGAGTTGCTCAGACGTCGAGACACAAATCTTATGTTCAAAAATTGAAAAAAGAAAAATCACATGCTCATGTCAAGGTGTTTTATCTAGTTTAGATGATAAAGAGGAAGCACAAGCAAGAAGAGTAATGCATGCAAGTAGGGCTTATGCTCGCAAAAATGAGGAGATGAAAAGGGAGGCAGGAGGATATATTGTCAAACATTCAGATGTGGATCAAGGCCTTGCCTTACACCTCAGGTGGGTTGAGATAGTGTGTTTCATCAATCATAGTTAGTTTGGCGGACGGATACCTCTATGTATAGGTAGAGTGATAGAGATCAAATGGAGATCATGCAGGCCTTGAAAGGAGTGAAGGCTACGAAAGGAGCTGCAAAGAATGCAGTCAAACACATTTGCAAATGATTTTTATATGTAGGTATATAAAAACTTGACTTATTTTAAATGTCTTACATCTTTTTGAAACAAATATTAATAAGTGTATGTTCTTTCTTAGTGACGTTAGGTGTCCCAGCTCATGCAGTCAATAGTTCATATTTTCAAACGGTGATTGATGTCATTAGTGAGATTGGACTAAGATTAAAAGTCTCAACTTCTAAATACATCTATGAGGGTGGGTTGGATATAGAGGCCGATGAGTTGTCTCTGTGGATAAATGGATTCAAGGTAATATGGTTGGAAAGAGTATGCAGCGTAATGTGTAATGGAGTGACAAGAATCACAAGGAGATCGATGATTGATGATCAACTTTCTTGTTTACTCTTCCGAGTACATCCCATTCTTGAAGAGTATTGATGCACCAGGCTATATAAAAATATTGACTACTTATTTGGTCTCATAGATGATGTTGTTGAGGAAATAGGTGAAGACAATATTGTGCAGTTTGTCACTGACAACGAATCATATTATAAGACTATAAGGAGGAAGCTGATGAAGACCATACCACACTGGCTTTAAGTGCCCTATGTTGCACACTCCATAGACTTGATGTTGAAGAACATTGGGAAGGAGCCATCTGTTAGGTCCTCAATGAGTCAAGGATAATTTGTTACATTATTTATGTATGGACATCATAGACTCCTGCATATAATGAGAGAGCATACCAATGGCCACGACTAGCGCAACTTGAATCCACTAGATTTGCCACTCATTTTATTGCGTTATAGAGTTTGCATAGACACTGCCATGACTTAAAAGATTGTCATCCCAATTCATCAATTGCATGATTGAATTATGATACAATATGTAGCAGTTTACTATCCTAACGAAGATGGAATATCTTATTGAAGATTACCAATGGTGAGAGAGAATGTATTATTATTTATCTGTGATACAACCACTCATACAAGTGTTGAGATTAGTTGATTCTAGTGATAAAAATCAAATGGAATACTTGTACTATGCAATGGATAAAGTAAAGACGAAAATTAAAGAAAAATATTTTAAGAGTTATAAGAAATTGTGGAAGATTATTGACAACAAATACGACAAGACACTTCACCATGATATTCATGTAGTAAGTATTTATTTATTGTTATATTTTATTTGAATTATTTAATAATATATTAATACTTAGATAAATATTTTGGCAAGATATTTCTTGAACCTAAGGATACAATACAATATATATATGTGGTACATTGTCAGTGATGTAACGTCTGTGTAGGACTCAACAAGATGGAACAAAAGCCGAAATTGAAGTGAGTTGTTGGATACTTATGAAGTTTAGAGTTTGGACAAATATGCAATTATGTAGAAAATGATTTATTTGTTTTTCATATCATATTTTAGATAACATCACGTAAACATAGAATTGGAGTGTATGGAGATTTTGAACTACGGTATTTATATGACAAGATTTTCCTTGATATGTCAGTGACAACATTTGATACTTGTTAAATATTCTTATAGTGTTGTTTATTTATTATACTACCTGTCTTTTTTATAGTTGAGTGGTAGAGACAAGTGAACAACATAAGTGGATGAAATCCACTCATTACTATTATAGTATGAGTATTGAGCCAGAGCAGTAGTTCATCACCTTGTGAAAGAAATTGGAGCACTGTCAACTTAGTACACGCAAAGGAGTTTGCTAAAGAGTGACATATTGAAAAGACTAGTGTTTTACCATTACAATATGTAGTTAAAAATCAAGAATATTAAGGACAGAAAAAATTATGAAGAAATGCTTGCAAGATTTGTAGGTGATCTTTATGAGTAAAGACATGATGCATGTGATCATTGATTGTTACAGAGAAATGTTGACTTGGACTATCTCTTGTAAGAAGTACTACTTTTAGCATGGATAAATGACAAAAATGTTGAACTATCTCCAGCATTTGACTTTAATGATTGTGCACAGGCTAAAGGATAGCTTAACAACGTAGTCGGTGAGGACAAATAAACATAAGAAGAAGATACTCAAGTTCCTTGTACAGCATAGTCGGTGAGGACAAATAAACATAAGAAAAAGATACTCAAGTTCTTTGTACTGCTCAAGTCTATGATTTACCTTACACCACAGTTCCGAGACATTTTTAGTTACAACTCTAGGTCCAATTTTTCATGCTGCTTCAATTGCATGTTTTTCTACTACTTAGAAGAGTTCATAAAAGAAAGAAAGAATTGTGAGATTTAAATCATTGAAGGAGGTCTACTAATGCAATGTTGGCCGCGGTACATAAGAAGAAGAAGTGGGAAGAGGAGAAAGTTACTTGCCAAGAGAAGAACTGAGTCCCACATATAGTACTCAAGCACCTTCCTCAGATGATGAAGAGGAAGTGTTCAATCCACCTACATAATAGCAAAATAAAGGTGTTTCAAAGAGAAGGTGGAGGTGGATGTGGAGGTTTTAGATCCAGCAATACACGTATGACTGGAGCAGGGTCTATAATTTGGGTCACAAGCAACATTCAAGTGGAAAGGGTTCTCGTCTGAATTAGATGAATTTTTTTGATGAGTATGAGGCAACAAATTATTTTTAACACATCTTAAATTTCGAGTCATGTTATTCACACATCTCCACTTCCAATATCGTACAGTGTGTATGATTTTAATGAAATGGCCGAATCATTATTTTCATATGGATATGGGCCATTCAAGATGTGAGAGATCTTGCATCGGGGAGAGGAAAGAGGAATGGCACAGAGGCCTATGGGTTGAACAGTTCAGAAGGTGAAGACAAGAACAACCTTCTCAACCATACTAGGGGGTGGAGGGAAACTATCGGAGCCAAGCCTCCTATAAGTCCAAGCTGTCACTGGTCTCCAAAAATTTTTCATTTCTTTACTTTATTTGGAGACATGACTCTTCATAGAGCCAGTTTTTGACAATTAGATACCTAAATAAAAATATTTACAAGCATGTCCTTTAAGATAAAATAGTAACTAAAATAAAAGAAACTGATTTCCCATCACCCAGCCATTCCTAATGGTCAGCAGCCCACCAGTTCGAACTCCGAACAAGGCCAAACCGTTCAAATCCAGGTTGGCCCAAACTAGTCCAGATTGGTCCAGATCCATGCATCAACTCGTCAGCTGACCACTCAAAGGTGCAGACAGCTTCAGCTCAGCACACAGCTGTTTCGTCGCCCTCCTGCATCACCTCATACTTGAGACCTCGCATGTTCCATGTAGTCATCTTCATTGGGACAAGATAATTATGCTCTTTTTTTCCTGGGTGTTGTTGAAGACAAACTGGAGTTCCATCTTCTTCACTTTTTGACCTCCATAGGTTAACTTTTAGTGTTCACCAATGAAGAAATATTAATATCTCTTTGAGTTTTTTCAGAAACTTCTCAATGGGTTCTTCTCTACCATGCAAATCGAAGCCCAACAATTTCCCTGTCTGCGTGATAATGTCATTAGACTGTTATCCTGTATCTTCTGGCATTCCTGATTCCCATGTTGTATTCAGCCAAACGCTTTTTTCTGCCACCCTTCTTTCAATTTGCATTGCTTTCATAATCTATAGAAGAGTAATCCTTGTCCTGTACATCACCCACGGCTTTGCCATTCAGTTTTTGCTGAGACATAAACAATTCTTAATTATGGAACAAATCATCTGCAAGGTTATTGGAATCACCGAGCTCTTCCTGAGATTTCCTGGCATACAGAAAACCGTCCTGCAGACTTTCAATAGAAGAAAATGAAGTCCTTCCATTGAGAAAATAAATACTCATTATTTGGCTTGTTCCCTGGAATGTGAGTTGCCAAAAAAAACAGGTGAGCTAGAAATCCAGACTGGCAACTCCATGAACTATGTTAGTAGCAGAAATGTGGGCCTTCAAGTAGCCATTGCAAAATGACCCGGTATGATCTGGGTTTTGGTAAATAATTAAAGGTTGGAATTTATGAACCGGAACCTGTAGTTGAAACTAACAAGTGGTGTCTGAGACTCTTAACTGGTACTTTCCTTGACTTGTAGAGAATATGGTTTGAATCCAAGGAGCAGTCGGGTCTGAAGTGGTGCATGAAGAACAACAGACTTCTGCACCAATGCCTCCATGAACCGGGTTCAAAATAGTTGTGCATCCAGGGAATGGATTGGATCCACCTTTATTAGAACCTGACCTGAATGATGTAGGGGGCTTGGCTGTTCATCTTTCCAAATTTCAATTCATCTCTTCCAGCTGATGCAATTTCCCAGTCAAATTGGGGCCGCAACATTTGGCAAACAGAAGGCAACCTGTTGTCTTCTCTTGAGCCACCTGTCTAGTCAATGGAAGGAAGAAAGGGTTCTCTAAATAAAGGTTTGTTATTTGACATCTCGGTTTCATCTTGAGGTGATTGGAGGAGATCTCGGAGAGAGCACGAAAAATTCTCGGGAGATTAGATCTCAGTTTGTTGCTGTAAAATAACATAATCTTTTCAAAAAGAAATATGACACCTGAGGACCAAGACTAGACAATTTGATAGGAGGAATTAAAATTGAGAGATTATGCGACAATTTGCATCACTTTTACATCTATAATCATATAAAAATATTAATTTGTAAAATATAGTAGAAATGAGTCAACACCACCTAGATAAGACTTTGGATAGGTGCAACAATAGAGTTGTTAACATGTGAAGACTTCATAAAGTCATATAATTGAATTAATTGTAGGAAAAAGAATGAGAGATAATATGAATGATATAGATAATTTGAAATGAAGATAGATATTTATATTGATCTTATATCGGTGATTTTGATTCCATGGAGAAATAGAGATTCTCGGGAGATCTTGAGAGATTCTTGAGAGATTGAATTCTATGCTCCCAATTTTCTCTGATTTCAAACACTTTCTGTTTGCTGACCTCATGATAATCTTTGCTTCACTGTCTGCCTGACAACGTTTGTTGTCTTCATGACTTCCCTAGCAACCTTCACCCATGTCATGTCCAATTCAGTTGCTCCCTTATTTTAATCTTCTCTGATGGTTCTTCACTCTTCAGCAACAGATGTGGAAGCAAAAGCTTTCTTTTGCGTAATATGAATGAGGGACAAAAATTTTAGGCTTATTGTGGGTTTTTTTAACTATTTCGTGTCTAAATTTACTTCTTTCGGATAAGAATACCAAGAGTTCATACTGACAATGTGTAATCCATAAGATGGAAGACAAACTGCAATGCTGGAAAAGTAGAATGCTTTTGCCTGGGGACAGGTGGGTCCTGTCTAAAAGTGTGCTATTGAGTATTCCTTTTTATTATTTTTTAAATCTCAAAGTACTCACGAGAATTTGTAAAATTCTGGAGAGTATAAGTGCTAGGTTCTTTTAGCAAGGTAGTAGTGAGAAGAAAAGTCTTCAACTTGTTAAATGGAATTATGTTTGTAGGCCAAGAAGCCAAGGTGGCATGTGCCTTGTACCACTGGAAATTATTTACAACGTCCTATTAGCTACATAGTTATATAAGCCAAATCAGAGTAGTGATACCATGTGGGCTAGACTTGTTTGCTCAAATACAAAGTTAGGAGTAATGGGGCCAGAATGATTTCAGTGACAAGGGAAAGTTTCAGTTATTTGGAGAGGTATTCTTCTGTTGACACCTGAAGTTTTTAAATGGAAGAGAGAGGGATGTAGCATAAACATCCCAAATGAACCTAATTCAGTTTCTACTATGAGCTTAATTTAAGAGGATTGTGTTATATTCTGGCACATAAAGGACAACAAAAAGGAACATGACGTGTTGGCTGTCTTGCAAGGTTAGAGTCACGAGAATTTATATTGAATCAAGTTTTGCCTACCCGTAGTATTATGTAGGTGGCAAATGAGTAAAATAAGCTAAGCAACATATGATGGGCACAATAGATAAGGCTGCGTACGACTAGCCTAGCACCTGTGTTACAAAAGTTATGGGTCGACATTTGAATGGGCAGGATCAGGAAATCGGCCCACTGGACATACTTTGTATGAGCTAATGGGCCGAGCTAAAAAAGGGAAGGAAGAGCCTTAATTGGGGGAGAGCAGATACTTACCGTGATCAAGGCAGAAGGAGTTTGAGTCCGATTGGGACTCAATGGCATAGCTGCGACATTCTTTTAGGAGTGGAAAAGTCTATCCGGAGTAGTTCCGAATGCCACGCGGTAGGCCAAATCTCGCTTGGACTCATATTGCCGTTCAGAGACCCTTCCGGGTTTGAAAGATCGGGAGCCTATAAAAGGAGGGTTACAAACCACGGAGGAGAGCCTAGAAGGTTGGAGAGTTTGAGAGGAACGCTGCGAGAAGAGAGGAAAATCGGGAGAGTTACCGAAGCTGTTTGTGGCCCTCGCCCTGCCGTCCGTCTTCCCCTTCTTGTCATCCCGACAATTTCTGTTCCCTGTGCGGCCATCGAGGCCTTCTTCTCCCCTCGCGCAGCTCCATTGAGGTCTTCTCCTCCTCCTGACAGTGTCAACAAACATCCTCTTTTCTGTTAGGATCACCGGAAGCTATCGTCTCTTGTTTTCTCCTCCGGATGAGCAGCTGAAGCCCGTAAGCCTTGTTCCCCTTCTTTTGTAGCACAATCAAGCCCCCTTAGAAGCTGTTCGCCGTGGCCGGAGGTGTCGCTGGAGATTGGTTCCGACCGTGCTGCCATCGTGTTGCCATCCGGAGCCTTCAAGTGGCAGCCGCGAGTGAGGATCCCTCCGTCAAGGTCTGCAGGTTCCGCTGAGGTCTCACGGGCATGAAGGGGCTGCAGTGGGATTATTTTTGCTCATGACTTACATCCACCGTGGCATGAACATGGGGCCCACCTGTGAAAAAAAAGGGAAGAAGGGGATGAATATCGCGTCATCTGCGGCCGATGCCGCAGGGGAGGCTCACGGCTGGGCCTTTGAACCCTGGGTCAACGGCCGTGGGGCTCACCCATTGAAAAAGTTAAAAAAAATAAAGGGAAGAAGGCCCGGGAAGAAGGCCCAACAGGGCCTAGTTGACAATGGGATGCAGCGGCGATCGGCCGCGGAGGCCCAATGAACCGGCCGATGAACAGTGTTCCAAGGGATTTATATTAAAACTTTTTAAATAAACAATCAACTTAAAATAAAAAAAATCACTAATTAATTAAACAAACTGAGACAAGCATAAAGCCGGCAAAGAACAGCCCACCTCATGATTTCGGTTTAACTTAAAAGAATTCAAAATAAACGGGTAATCAAGAGGTCGGCTAAAAATCGAGACAAGCATAAGGTTGGTTCTAAACCCACCTCATGGTCTCGGCTTAACTTAAAAGAATTCAAAATAAACGGGTAACGAAGAGGCCGGTTTTAAACCCACCTCTTAACCCTCTTCTTAAGGTAGACATCCAAAGGTTCTATTAGAAGACCCTAATGTCTTACCACTCCGTATCAATGAGTGATTCCTTCACTAAGTCATGGAAGGTCAACATTAGCTTTCTTCACATGCCTATTAATGGCCAAGAGGACATGATCTGCACTTACGAGAATTTTGGCATATACGCCAGTTCTCTACTCATTTTGTACTTTAATTCCAAGCAATGAGATGGCACATTCTGTGCACAGACGAGGACATCAGGAGCATAAACAGCCCCTTCAATGAAATATTTTTGGAATGCAAGCACAAAAAAAGGAAACTGTAGAGATTTGAGATGCCGGACTGCAACCTATCCTGGGAATCACAAAATCTTTATGAGCAGACAATTGAGCTGCTGGACATTTGGATTAAATCAGATTTGAATGGATCATTTGAAATTCATCAAGCATAAGAAACATAAACCTGTCAATATACCAAATCAGCAAACGGAAGAAAGAAAGGAAGAGGTACACATCGTATGGCAATCAAATTCCATCAATCCAGAGTCAGGTTGACAGTAGGGTGGTGGGGGAATGCAAGTCATAGACCTTCAAATGCCCCTGATCCTGCGGAGCTTAAATAAATTCCTGGTCACATTCTAAGCAAGATCAACAAATTTTCAACGCGCCAGATCTGCTATGACCCAAAATAAACTCAAGGTAGCCAACTTTAAATAATTGTGGTCAAGTCCATGGGCAAGATTGGAGTTGAGCAGAAGCATGATAATGTTAAGTCTTAAAAGCAATTTGTCAAACCAAATCTAGGGATAATCAAGCAACATAATCCTTGATCAAGTTTGAACCCATCTGTCGAACATCAATCTGAATCAGATTTGTCAGAATTTAAAAAAAAACAGGTTGGACCAAGTCTTCACAGCAAATGAAACAAACTCTTGACTCCGAAAGGGACCTCCAAGTCTTAAGTAATTTTAACCAAATCTTAATGAAACCAGTCCAATCCAATAACACATGAATCTCACTCAAGATTTAAATCTAAAGGATTTCATCAAACTCCCAAAATCAGATTTGAAGTTCAAATTACTTTTGATCAAACAAATCTAACTCAAATCAACCAAATTAATCAATTAGAAACTTAAAAAACAAATTTGAATTAAATAAACTTATCAATTCAACCCAATTCAAATTGATTCAACCTAAATCAAACTGAACTTAATCCAAACAATACATCTGAAATTGAATCACGGTAAGAACTTACAGTAATTCACTAAGATGCTAAATCTTAAACAAAATCTACAATTCATACAATTTCCAACCTGTTAACTCCAAGCTCAACAACTTGTCAAATATCAAATCCAAGTTAACTTTAACTAAACAAACTCAAATCAAGCTGGACTTAAATCAATAAATAACCCACAAACAAATTAATTCCAAATTGATTAAATCTCCTAAGCCAAATTCATTAATTTTAACAAAACAAATTCCATTCAAATCAAAATTGAATTCAGATTTGTAAACAACTCATAAACCAGCCCATGCTAATTAATTCCACAGAAGTTAAGTCTCCCAAACAAATCCAATTAATGAAACAAGCCAAACTCAAATCAATCATAACCAAATATAATGCAAATTAAATTGAACTTAAGCCAAAAGGAATAATCTACTAAACAAACCAAGCTCCCTAAATTAAGCTCAATCGAATTCTAATCAATCAAACCAACTTAAATCAGGTCAATTGGAATCAACTCAAATCAAATTAAAACTCACAAATCAAATACGAATGAATCATACAAGTCAAATTCAATCTAATTTCAATCAACAAATTTAATTCAAATAAACAAACTAAATCAAACCAAACCAAATTAAAACATATTAATGGGGTGTTTGGTTGCATGATAATTTTTTATACATTTTATGATAAAAAATTATATTAAAATAAAAAGTGAATCAACTCATGACCTAAAATTATCATGTTTGGAAGGATGTGATAAAAGAAAGAGTAACTACCATTCATGACCAAACAAAGTGGTGGACCACGATAAAATGGAAAGAGATGAGACCCTCTTTTTTTGTTTAAGAAGAAAATCACTTTAAAAACATAAAATTGTCATGATTGTCAAACACTTCTTTTAACAAGTTTTCTAACCATTTTTAAAAATTAAAATTAAAATATCTATTATCATACAACCAAACACCCTATAAGTGCTTGCATTCCATCAAGTTCATGGGGTTGTTTCTCCTATGAATGTGGATGTTTATTTTGTGGATATATGTTTTTCTATTATATGGATTGCTATGATGGATAATTAAGGGTATTCGAGTATTCTCAATGTAATTAATGTCAGATCTTTGCACCATCCGACGAGGAGAGGTCAAAAATCAATTTTCAAAGAACCTAACAACCTCAACTTATATTTTTATATATAGCATGGACCTAGCTAATACTTTTATGGGATGTCACCTATTTTCTTAAGAAGTCAATGCTAAGTCAAAATTAAAATCAAATGGAAAATGAATTTTCAAAATTTTTATAAAATTGAGGTTACATCATCTTCTTAATTGGGATTTGTTTCACTTTTCATCCTCTATTGCACTGGGTAATGGTAAGAAAATGTTATTCAAGGAAAACCACTAGATTGGGCATGCCCCCTTGTCTAGCAAGTACTCTTCATTGTTCAGGTTAACTTATGATTCTCAAGTTAAGGTATGTTGCCAATAGGATGGAAGAGCCAAACGGAGTTTAGCATTTAGGATGAATCTTAAAGAGAAGGAACTCTACGACTTGACAAGCATGCTGGTGCGCTTAGAGGGCCATAATTGTGTCGAGGTTCAGCTGGATACATTGGTGTGGTTGCCATGCAGTAATTTGTGTTTCTCAGTCAAGTCAGCACAACTAATTTGAGCATTGGAGTTCAGGAAGTCCAGGGAACTGAGCCATTTCAGAGAATTTTTTTTTCTATCAAAATCAAGTTGTTTTTATGAAAGATTGGTAGATGAAGACTTTCCACGAAGTACCATCTTCATAAGATTTTTTCAGTTGAATCTGTGTACCGCATTATCTGCGGAATCAAAGGAGATATGATTCCCATTTTTTTAGTGTGAGATCACTGGCTCCAACTCCATGTGGCATACCCTATTTAAGAGTTGGAACTTAGTGGCCGGAACCAAATAACACAATAAACCTACTGCAAACTTGTTCTATGTTGAATCCATGGTCTACAGAGTTAAGGTTATGGATGCTCATGTTGCCTGCTGTGCTTTGGGCAATTTGGCACACAAGGAATAGTATGATATTTGAAGATCTTTCTTCTTGTAGTTTTGTTTTGACCTCTACTGTCTTGGTGGAAATTTTCCTTGCTTTTTTTCTTCTAATTGTGATTTGATTTACCTCTTAATAAAAGATGTCCTATTCTAGCCATGTTAAAAAAAGCAAAAGCTTTCCTAGTATCTTCTCTCTTTGAAATCTTTCATCCTGCATTGGCTGGTCATTGCGGTTAATGAAATTTTTACATTAAGTAATTTTATTTTAACAAGGATATTTTAAGGTGAATGTATCATTTTTATGGTCGTTTTTTGGAAAAAAAATTATAAGTAGATACATAATTAGCCAAATCAGCCAATTTGGATCGTATTTAAGGGAGGAGGATCAGCCAATCTGGTGCTGATCTCGCGATACAAATGGATCCAGTCACTTATTGGGTCCATTGGACCTGACCCAATGGGATGGGGAAGACACAGGAGTAGTGGCATCCCTGATTTCCAGCATCAAACCAAGCTTGATCGGACCTGAATCAGTTGATCTTTTGTCTTCTGTAAAAGCTTTTTGTATTTTTTTTCTGTTTTGAAGAGCCAACTTGGGTTGATCCCAGATAGGATTTTCTTCCGTTGGATTGACCAATCCAATCCAGATTGGCCCTGGTCAATCCCCATCCAGCCTTCCTTGGGTGGATATCATCTGCTACGTGGTATTGTAGTGTTTCCAATGTTGACATGATGCTAATTTTGTCTACAGACAAGATACCATACCATGTGTAATCTTATTGTGTATATATTTTGCCGGATGATACTTATTAAATGGAATGAGTTAGTTTCCACATCATTTATTTTGCAATGAAATCATGTTATTCATTCTAATAAGATATCTGCAATTTATGTATTTTTTTAGATACGGGAGGAGCTCATTGTTGCAATGAAGGATGCAGAGGAAGGACTTCTTCACTTGAAACGCTCTCGTCTCTTGAGGGAGGCCGATGAGATTGCACTGAGACATGAATCTGAGTCCATATATCAGGATGTCAATGTTGAGTCTCTAGATTCTAGTCAGGACAAAACAGAGCCTCTTGAATCAGAAATATTTTCAATTGGATCAAAATGTAGGTTCCGTTATTTGGATGGAAGGTGGTATAATGGAAGCGTAATTGGATTAGAAGGTTTAAATTCTGCAAGGATTTCATTTCTCAATCCTACATACGAAGGCATGCTGGTGAGTGATCTTCCTGTTACTAATATTCTGCTTCTCAATTTTTTACATTATCAAGGGAATTATGCTTTCCAAAATATACATGAAAAATTTTCTTCTTTTAATTTCTGTATTGATATTTTATTACATGGTACACAACCACTCTACTTTTGCTTCTCTTATTCATTAATGTTGTTATTTTTGTATTCTATAAACTGAGGTAAACCCTTCCGAGAGAGCCAACTAGATTTATTGTCGAGAAGAATGCAGGATATACCTAGAAGAGAATCCTTGGAATCTCTATATATTTATATGACATTTTGGATGTGTTTATACTTGTACACTAAAAAAATTAAGATATTTTGGTTGACACCCTATAGAATTCTCTTTTTGAGGCTTTGATCGTTTGCTCACCTTTCCCCCTTCTGTTTTTCACTATGCTCACAAGAAACCTTATTTTCTCCTTTTTATCCCCCCCAAGGGGAGTTTCACCACTAAATCATCACTAGAAACCTTATTGATTCCTTCTCTCATTGTACATGGATTTATCTTAATAAGTCGGTGGAAGTTGCAAGAATAAATAAGTGTTAATTGCAAAATGTTTGAGGATATGTTCGTGGGAAACATCAAGAGTATTTTGTTCATATAATGCAAAAGGATTTCTTGAGAAGCGCCTGAATATTTTCTTGCAAGCTGAAGGGATTATTCATGAATGGTCTTGCACATACTTGGAGTAATGGTGTGATAAGAGAGAAAAACAGAGAGTTGACTGGCGGTAGCAAGGGTTGAATACAAAGAAGGAAAATGACAATATCAACGACCAGTAGGAAGGTCGACACATCTCTCTGACTATACCTGATAATGTTATCACGTATGTTGTGAGCCTTGTATGTAAATTCTTGTATTCTTACCATACCTTATTCTTACCGTTGATCATGTTTTGAAGTACATTAAAAGGTCACCAAGCAACGGGTTATTGGTCAAGAATAATGATCATAATCAGGTTATCCATATTCTATAGGATTTGGCTAATTTCAGAGATGACAGGAGATCAACTACATTATAGTGTTCTTGGTTGAAATTTGGATACATGAAGCTAGAAACAAATTATATGTGCTCTGTTTAGTGCAGAAGTTGAATACTATGGTTGAGGGAATAACTGAATTGTTGTGACTGAAAATCCTCTTTCGGGATTTAGGGGTTACAAGTTCACATGCCTAATATGACAATTAGGCTGCAATCAGCATTGCATATAACACTTTAGCCTGATGTCGACACCTGGAATTTCAAAAAAAAAAGAGAAAGAGGAACAAGAAGCAGAAGACGATGAAGGAGGGAGGATGACCGGCAGGCAAAAGGAAGAAAGGGGAGGCAAAACGCAAATAGCAAGACGGCAGGGCACTTTACCGCAGCCGACTTGCGGTTGGGTGCGCAGGAGGGGGGTGATCCCCTTGCAGGATCCCCGGAATAGGGGGCCAGCCCCTTTGCCAGACACCTACGGCGGTACCCTGCACCGACTGAGGGCCCATCCGAGCTCCCACGGACTTCCGAGGGAGCCTCGTGCCCGGAGATGGCTATAAAAGGAGGGCCGGAGGGTCCGCGTGAAGGAGGAAGAGAGGGCGCAGAAGGGAGACGAGGAGCAGGACTAAACCACCAAGGAGAGAGAAGGGAGAGAGAGAACCGGAGCCATTCGACTACCGTGAAGGCTCTCTTCCCCCCGCCGGAGCCGTTCGACCGCCGTGAAAGCTCTCTCCCCCTGCCGGAGCCGTTCTTCCGCCGGATTCCGTCGAGCCGTCGTCACCGGAGGAGGTCTCCCTCTTCCTCCTCCACCGCCGCCGTGAAGCCCTCTTCCTCCTCCACTGCTGCCGGACCCCCCTCCCTCCTCCGTCGCTGCCGTTCGCCTCCTACGCCGTCGCCGCAGCCGTTCGCCGCGAGGAAGAAGCCGCGGGGGGAAATAATATCCCCCCGACTTTGGGCCACGCTGGAAAAACCACCGTGGGGCCGAGCGCGTGAGGCGCTGCCGCTGCGCGCAGGGAAGGTTGACCCGCAGGTCAACAATGATGTGGGGCCCACCAGGAAAAGGGGTTAAAAAAAAAATAAAAATACAAGGAGGCTCGCCGGGCAGGCCAGCGGTCGTGAGGGGAAGGGAATGGGCCCAGGCCCGTTAAGTTGAAGCCGCAGGACTGCGGGAGCTAAAAAAAAAGAAGAGGAATTTTAAAAGAAACAATCAAGTGAAACTTAAATAAAAATGCACTTAATTAATTAAACAAACCGAGGCGAGCATCCGGCTGGCTAAAAACCCGCCTCATGGTCTCGGCATAACTTAAAAGAATGCAAATAAATGGGAAAGCAATAGGCCGGCTTCTAAGCACGCCTCTTGACCCATAATTTAAAAAATAAAAATAAAATAAACAATTAACAGAAATTAAATAACAATCTACTTAATTAATCAACAAACCAAGACGAGCATCCGGCCGGCTAAAAACCCGCCTCATGGTCTTGGCTTAATTTAAAAGAATTCGAAACACAAGGGAAAGCAATGGGCCGGCTTTAAGCACGTCCCTTGACCCTTCAAGGTAGACATACAAAGGTCTATTTAAAAGACCCAATGTCTTACCATCTAGCTATATATGAGGCCGTGCATGATCAACATGCCATTAAGCCGATTATATGCTAAAAAAGAGAGAATTGGAGGAAATACCCATAAGCCTATAAGGACCGGGTATATTCCCCATAAATTGACAAGTTCATCATATCCAATGAGGATTGAGTGAAGATGGTCTCAAAACCATCAAGTTGTAATGACATGGGAACAAGCAATGAGATGGCATGTCCGGTGTACAAGTGATTTTGAGTGGAGGATCAATAACCCCATGAAATTGAGAGGATTGCAAACAAAAATGATGATGAAATAAAAATTAAAACAAAACCAGGAAACTTAAAATCAGGGACCGGAGCCTACATTTGAAGGTCCAGGCTCTGTCGGTTGAAGAAAATCTAACAAAGCCTACAAATCTAAAATCTGAAACTTATGTAAATCTGATATTTGGAGACTAAAATCTGCAATGTGCGCAAAACCCAGAAATCTGTAAAGTCTAAAAAATCTGAAATCAGAACCTAGGACTGTAAAGTCCAAAAACTGTCATACTAACTGGAGAAAATAACCTGAAATTCATAAAAATCTGAAACACATAAAAATATGGAATATACAAAATCTGAAACCTAAATCCGAAGCTTAAAACCTGCAAGTATTAAAAACAAATCAAATCAGGCCCAATTCAATAACACATAGCCTTTGATAATTGAACAACTCAAATCATAAAATCTACCTCCCAACCAGAATCTGGAAGGCGTGAGCAATTTATGAGGTTTACAAAAATCTGGGAATTTAAAACTTGAGGCTTAATCTGGGGAATCCGAAACCTGTAAGGCTTGCCAATTTAAAAAATCTGAAAGTTTAAAATTTAAGAACTGAAATTTAAAACATAATCTGAGAATGTGCAGAATTCTGGAGCGGGGATCGATTCAAAATCTGAGGGTTGAGGGTTTAAGATCTGAAAATTCCTAATTCAAATAAAATCTGCCTGAGTCAAATCAATTCCTAATAAATAAACTTAAATCAAATAAAAAAACAAATCGATTCATTTTCCGAGATAAACTCAAAGCCATATTTCCTGGACAGAAGTCAAATAGACAACAAATTAAAAATCTGAAGCATAACTTGAAATTGAAATCTGCCGCTTCTAATTCAAAAATCTGAACTCCAAGGACTTGAAATCTGAATGTCGTATTCAAAGATAAAAGCCTGAAATCGAAGCAAATCTGTAAGTCTGAGAAATTGTAAATCCCAAAACCCGTAAAGCCCAGAATCTGAAATCTGAGTCTTCGTATAACTAAAAGCCCCAAATCAAAATACTCCCAAATAAATCACAAACTCAATTAAATCCATAAACAGAATTTGAATTAAGTAAAGTGATAATATCAAGCACCAATCCGTTTTAATCAAACAGATTTAATTCAAATCAAACAAGCCTAATCGGAATTCAAATCAAACAAGCCAAACAAATTTAATAACCTGCCAGGCATCAATCTAAACCAAACTCAAAAAATTCAACTCCATTCCAAACATGGTCAAATCAATTAAATTAAATCAAACTCAAATCAAAAATCTTTAAATTAAACCCGGATCAATCTTAATCAGACAACCTTAATTCAGATTAAGTATCTGAACCCCATGAAATCTGCATATTAATCAAATTTTAAATGAGTTAACTTTAACTAAACAAAATTAACCTAAAACAAACTGAATTTAAATTAATAAATAATTCATCAACAAATTCAATTCAAGACAATTAAATCCTAAATCAGTTCACATAAATCTGAAAGTTGCATGAGAAAGAATCCACAAGCTGTCAATTTAAAATCCACAGATTCAACTGAAATTTGATAAATCAAATAGATTAAATAAGATAATTTCATCCCAAACAAACCATATTCCCTAAGCTAAACCCAAATCCCACTCAAAATCAAATAATAAACAAACTGTCAAATTCAATTAAACAAACTCAAACTCAAACAGAATAACTCATAAATCAATCAAATTCAACTTAAATCAAATTAAATTCAAACCAAATCAAACAAAATTCAAACCAATTTAAACCAAATTCAAAAAACACATTAAGTGCTTGCCTTCCACCAAGTTCATGGAGTTTTTTTGTTTATCCTATTATGTATGTGTATTTTTGTGGATGCATTGTTCTTTTATTCAATGAGTTGCTATGACGGATAATCAAGGGTATTCGAGTATTCTCGATGCAATTAACGTCGGATCTTCGCACCGTCCGACGGGGAGATGTCAAAATAAATTTCAAAGAACCTAACAACCTCAATCTATAATTTTATATATACCATTGACCCTAGCTAGTACTTCTATGGAATACCATCTATCTTCCTAAGAATTCAATGCTAAGGTCTAATTCAAGTTCAAAAGGAAAATGAATTTCCAAAATCAAAATCTTTTTAAAAATGTTTTCGAATTTTGAGGTTACATCACCTGACAGAACCAAGCTTATTAGGCGTGCATGGCATTTTATTTGTGAGATTGGATGATGGTCAACTATAACTTTCTTGTATCGATCTGAGGCAAGGAAGGCAAGGTCATGGGTCGCGACCGGGTCGCGAAACCCTGAGGCCAAGATTTTAATATTTTTTATTTTGAAAATTTTAAAAATCAATAAAATATGAAAAAATTCTAAAAGTATATAGAAAAATAAGAGAAAAATAAATGGCATAATTTAAATAGATAATCTATCAACTTTACTCCAATGTGACATGTTCTACATTTTGTAGGTAGTTTATGTACTCTCACCATGTTATTTGGGTTGAGTACAAAGCTTGATACATGTATACATGATGATTATATTCGGCAGTCCCTTGATAAATTATCCTAAGACTTGATCAAAGGGAGTCATCATAACTATAAGTCGATCGGATCGAAGTATCTGATGACTTCACATAATTCATTTCATAATACTCTTGGCAATATATAGGGAACCAAGAGTCTTAGGATGAATCATATACATAGTTGGCGACATCGCGGTATTCTTCTCCAGCTCTATGCGTACGGTGACCTCCTCCACGTTGCGGCCTTGTACTATGATCGGCGTCTTAGGTCGCATATGTGTAGTGCTTCTCGCCAGTAAAACGTAGAGACGTAAGAGAAATAGGAGAATCTGGGGTCCCTTGTATTTGTGAAGCGATGACGCCCTCGTATCCAGCTCCATTGTCGCTGCTAGTCTTTGACGAAGAATCCTGAGAAGTTTGGTACTGCACTCAAATGTTTGGCTCCGGCGTGTCTTCTCTATCGTCTTCAATTGTATTAGCATCTGCAATATCAAGAGGATCAGTCATAACTTGTTTACATTTTCTCTTACTTTGCGTACATTGACTAGTTCCTTCTTCGGTCCTCTGTCGCTTTGCTAGGGAGAGAGGGATCTGGAATTCTTTAGCCAAAGGGACATCATCGAGCACATCTTCAGCCCATTGTCAATCTTCCGAGTTGAACTCCGGTTCTCCCAACCCTTCTCGGTTGTTGACCCAAACTTTCAAGGAGTTCTTTTTGTAGAATATTTGATCCAAATCGATGTCCTCCTCTTCAATTTGTGATTCCTCGACCTGACGTCCCGCCAGCTGTGATATCCAGCTCTTTTGTTCTATGTGGTTCTACTTCATTCTCTCTAAATTCTACAACTTTAACCTCATATTATAGTGACAATACACGAGGTTTTCGAGTCTCTTTGATGTCAACATGTTCTTTTGTTTCATGTGAATCAAGCTGAATGTCAGGTCTCATAAATGTGTATGGAATGTCTCGTTGGTTGTAACAGTTCTTCCCGAACAGTCTCCTTATGCCGTTTGCTATTCCCTTCGTTTGCTCCATCGCTTGTAGGTGCCTACGAAATTGAGCTCTTATCTCTGGCAGAGTCCGTGTGCAAGGAAGAACATTTCCCTTCGTGCCTACAAGATGAGATTTCAAACGGTAAATACCACCGAATATAACTTTGTTACAATATTTACATTGCACTTTTCTCTCCGCCATATAGATCAAGTTGCAATGTAACCAAGTCGGATCACTCCGGGTCGCGTTGGTAGTTTAGGTTGTTTGGCTTGGAGAAGATATTTTTTTACTAAATAATTACTTAAGTAAATAATTAACTATTTAAAAAACTAATGACGTTAGTAAGTGATTATTTATCTAAGTAAAATTTTAATTATGTAAAATAAATGACTAACTAATTATTTAACTAAATAAGTAATTAACTAAACCTTCTAACTAATTATCTAATTTAGTAACTACTAAACTAAATATCTAGCTAACTAGCTATTTAAGTAAGGAAGAAAGTATTAAAAAGTATGAACTAATTAAGTAACTAATGAATGAAATAAGTGTTAAATAAATATACTAAATGAACTAATGAAGTACTTAATGAAAAAAATTAAGTAAATGAAGAAGAAAAGAGTACAATTGAGCAAAATTTGAGAGCAACGAGAGCAATGAGAGTAAGAGCAATGAGAGTGAAGGGTAAGGACTAAGGAGAGCCCCTTGGGGGCAGGGCTGAAAGGGGGGCTGGAGGCCCCCCTACCATTGGCCTAACCCGGCGAACCATGATCTGAGGATCAACTTGTTGATGTCTTCACCAAAAGGAATTTAAAGGAAATTTATAACATATTACTGTCTTTAAGAGAAGAGTGAGACTTCTTTTTTTTCCTCTCTTGGCATTCCCAAAAGCTAGTATAGCTATAGTGACTTTTGGGGATATGTGTAATCCACTTTTCTTAAAAGTTTGTCAGCGACTCCAAGACCTAATCACATTCGAGTGCTCTTTATTCTTTGACCAAAGCTAGTGTCAAAAGGAAGGGAATTCGTAATCCTTCAACTTTATAGCCCATCCAATTTATCCTCAGTTCAAAAAAAGCTATAATATATTGAATTACCGTTTAAATTAAGTTCCTAGAGGCCAAAACTACAGGCTTCTAATCTCTAACTCAACACAGTTTGAAGTAATATTAGCCTCACTTTCTTAATCTCTAAAAGGGTGTCCTAAATATGAGGTATTTTTTTGACGATCTTGCTGTTCTATGAGTTATGATTATGGGCCTGTTTGTAATTTTGAATTCAGTATTAGTCATCAATATTGTATTAATTTTTATATTTGGTGCCATAAAATCTGGTGCCAATGTATATAACGATACTGTATGCAGTATGCTGGGCCCCTATGGTATTCACTATCAAAATTTGACGATGTATTAATTTATTACTCTAACCAAAAACGCCCCTATGGTAAGCTTCAACATGGTATTTTTTTTAACTCCCTATTCTGGTAAGCTTCAACATGGTATTTTTTTTTAACTCCCTATTCTGAGCCATCTAATTCATTAAGCCTTGAAGCATTAAAACATGTAGTTAGTATCACTTGTATGCTGGGGGGACTATGCCTGCCCCTCTGAACCTAGTAAGGGGAGACATCAGCCACTTTTGTTTTCTGTAAGCATCTGAAATTTGGAACTTGGTATTTAATCCTACAATCGTTCACAAATGATGCACTTTCTAGGGGAGTGAGATTGTATTTTTCTCAAAGCCTATGTCTATTTCTAATGCCGTGGGAAATCTCAACATGCATGGTGAATGGACATAGATTTCCTCCTCATGCTCTGTGATGACGTGACAATGAATCTTGGCCCTTCTTTATTCTCCTTCACCACCTCAGTGAAAAGACAACTTGCACTCAGTAGTTCTTGCACTTAATTGTTAGTATTTGCCTTTGTACTTGGTGTCTTGTGTTTTTTGCTGGAACATGGAACAAGTTGTTGGTGAAAATCTCAAACCAAATTACTGATATCATCCACCTGAGTGCAGATGTGCAAGTTCTTCCTTCAGCAACGGTGTCGTTTTGGTAGTAATTGCCGCATGTCACATGGTATGCTGTTGTCACTTTAACAGAGTGGTGCCATAAATACTTAGCTTCAATTGTAGTTTTCTGATAGTCCCATGCATTTGGATCTAGCTCCACTATTTAGCATTTAGAGTAATTCCAATTCGTTGTCATAGGTTTGGGTTTTGTGTATGTGATCTATACGAAATTCGTGCCATCCTCCCAGTTGAGCACAGGTAAGTTGCGTGATCTTCTGATGGAGTTAACTTTACAGGATATGAGGTGCCTATTTCATCATTAAAAGAGTACGTACCCACAGTATGGCGGGAATCATTAGTTGGATCCAGCGTATGGGCATCCTCTGGCAGCCGTCCTGCCATTTGGAGAGAAGCTGAACTCGTCTCATGGGATGACAAATTGAAGTTGGCCCAGGTTATGTTTCGAGATGGAAGCTCCGATAAGCTTGGCGTTGAGTCACTGTCATTGTCAGAATTGGCTGAAATGAGTGATGATGAGGAAGAATCAAGCTCGGACACATCTTATTCCAGCGAAGGCGAGGACAACTCCGAGGGCGGAACAGTTCATCGGGGCATTGGTTTTTTGGAAGCCACAACTATGCAAAGGGGAGTACAAACTGATACGGCCATCTTTGCGAAGTGGGAGCATCATACCCGTGGCATAGCTTCCAAGATGATGGCCAGCATGGGCTACCGTGAAGGGATGGGATTGGGGGCATCAGGACAAGGTATTGTTGCTCCGATCCCTGTGAGAGTTCTTCCTTCAAAGCTGTCCCTCGACCATGCCATCAGGTCTAGCAAAACTGTGTCCGATGGGAATCGAGGGAAGAAGCGCAGCAGAGGTGGCAGAAAGAATCGAGAGAAGAAACACGCTGCTGCCATGGACCAGCCTGAGTCAGATATCTTCAGTTTTATCAATGAGCAGCTTGCCGGTCCAGATGTTGTCAATGGGGCGGGCATGAACCAAAGAACGGAATCAGCAGAGAAAGAAAACACAAAGAAAGAGGACCGCAAGTCCCTAGTGGCACACGATGAGAAGGTGAAGGAGTTGAAAAACAGGGCTGAGAGATTAGAGGAGATGGTGAACAGGAATCGGAAGGACAAGGTGGTGTTTGAAGCAGCTTCTCGCAAGCTGGATGAGACCAGGAAAGCTTTGGTCGAAGCAGAAGCCGCCCATGCCTCGGCATCCGATGCAATCATCAACAAGGAGAAGGAGAAGAGGTGGCTGAAGTTCTGACAGGCTTGGGGTGGTTTAAGTATGTGTGCTCTCTCTCTACTATTTATATATAGAAGTTCGGATCACCTTAGTTTTTTTGTGGAGGGAACTTCCATACTCTCTAACGGGGTGACGTCACGTGGTGTCAGAGAAGATAAAGTAGGAGTGTTTTTAATGAGGATGTAAAGTGAGTTTGATGTTATTCGGTAGTGGGTTATAGAGGGTTGTTTGTGGTGTTCGGAGTTTGGGTAGCGTATCCGTAGTCTCGGTAGCGAGTCAGTTGAGGGTCGGTAGTAGGTATTCGAAGTCTCGGTAGTGGATCCATAGTCTTGATAGCGGGTCAGTAGAGGGCCGGTAGTGGGTCTTCATAATCTTGATAGTAGGTTTGTAAAGGGATGGTAGCAATCGTTGAAGTCTTGGTAGCAGGTTAATAGAAACTCGGTAATGAGTCTTTAGAGTCTAGGTAATGGGTCTTGGTAGCAAGTCTTTAAAGATTCAATAACAAGTTATCATATGTTCGATAGTGAGTCTTCTCAAAATGGCATCACGTCGTTATTTAAAGTACATTCCTGTTTCGTCTTTCATGACATTTCGTGGTGTTACTCCATTGAGAACTGCAGGACATCAGAGATGTGAGGTGATCCAAACTCTATATATTTGTAAAAGTTCTAATTGTCAAAATGTCAAGCTGCTTTGTCACCCGGTGATATCCACATTTGTTTGCAGAGTCCTCGATTTACCAACCTCTCTAGAACATCGGTGTATTCGTCCGCGGGTGCATACCAGATGTCAGAGGCATGCATCTTTGAGTTGACAGATCACGGGTGAGCTTGTGCCTCTTGGAAGATGGAGCTGCGGAAGGGGGATTTGTTGTTCTGTCCCCGCTTGCAGCTTCCATCGCAGCGACATGGTGTTCGATATGTCAGATGACTGGACAGAACCCCTCCCAAGTTGGCCGAGGACGAGGTAAGGTGATTTGGTTTTGTGGGGTTGTCGAGACGAGGAAGAAACGTTCTTAGTTCTGTTATGAATATTAATATCAGTCTGTATCACCTGGAGGAACTTCTTGGTTTAGTGTTGGCTAGAGAACTGTGCAAGGGCATACTTGGTTAGCATTTAAAAGTAATAGAATATCCATTTCGATACTTCTAATATTTGGACCTCTACAAACATATTGAATTATACATTTTTTTGTATGTTTTGTATTTATATATGGAGATCCATTAAACTCTATATAAATTACACTTGACTTTCCAATATGATGTACCTTAAGATCGAGCAAGGAAAGTTCGGCAGTCGGTCCCGGGTTGGTCGGGCTTAAAATTGACCCGAGTCAGTTGGGGTCACAACCCAAGTCAGGCCAAGGTCAGGTCTGGGTCGGAAAAAAAGTAAGGGATTTTCAATTTTCAATCCTAAATATATAAGAGAATTATTTTCAAGTCCCATCGTCTAAAAATGTTATTTCCTAATCCCAAAACTGTCTACTTTAAAATTTTCAATTCCTTTTGTCCATTTATACTTCAATTTCTCTTTTTGCCTTTTCACCACAAGACGTTTATTTGATTCCAGTCCAACGTATTTTGTAATATCTTGATTTTGGCGCACGGGAGGGATTGGAGATGTCATTTTCATGAACTTGTCCTTCAAGTAAATAACATAATTTTTGAATAAAATATTATTGATTAAGATATATTTTAAAAAATATTTTGCAAGATGATATGTCGTAAGATTTAGAAATATTTTATATTAAAATGATATAAATATCATTTAAAATATTTTCTTAGAAAGTAAATAAAAATTATATTTTTAAATCCATTGAAAATCACATTAAATGTGATAACTCTGTTTATATTTTATTTTTATATAGATCTAATAAACCATTTGAAAAATATAATAAATAATTTTATCTTTTTTTATCATCAACTTTTTTATTTTAAAAATATTTTATTAATTAATATATTATTATTACATATTTTATATTTTAAGTTGGATATTATTATATAATTAATTTATAATAATAAATAAATAAATAATAACTAAGAAACTATTTATTTAAAAAATATATTATTTTATTACATGTAAAGTCTATTTTTGTAGAATGATTTACAAGTATTTCAATTAATAGAAATATATTTCAAAAATATTTAAATTATATGTTAGCAAATAAATCTCGTTTTTCACTTTGATGGCTGAAATCAGAATTTCTATGCTAATTTCACTAGGTGCCTCGTTTAAATTTTAGTGGAACTGATTGATGTTCCGCTGGAACCAGCGTTGTTGTCTCGGGCAAATTTGATATTTTAATCATATAACGGAAGGGGTTTTTGCCATCAATTACATATGGGGGCGGAAGTGGCATGACTTTTGATTTTGAGAGTAATAAATAACTTAGTCTTGACATGGGATTAAAAAATAAATTAGGTTGAGAGAATGGGATGGGAGTTGATTTTGTCAAAAAATAATAAAAATTTTATTTTAAATTAACAACCGGACCAGGGTTGTTTGACCGGGGCCGGGTCGGTCGGCCCAAAAACTGACCGGGTTAATCGACCCGACGAACCATGCTTAAGACAATAACAAATCATGAATCATTCTTGATAGGATGATGTATAATTTTGTGTTATTACCAAAAAAAAGTAAAATTTTACGTGTATGTTGTTAGAAATATAAATATTTAGGATGCCTTTAGATAGGATTGTATGGCGTAAATGTTGGGTAGTCGTCTCAATAAGAAGATTTTAGAATGCTCTATGCTCAATACCTTTATCTGTTAAGTCAGAGGCCTGAAGGAGCGGCAGCTGCTGCGTTCCTCGTGATCCTGAGCCACGAGCCGCGGTTTCTTCCGCAAGAAAGGGGTCGCTCTCGCGGTGACCGCCGCTTCTTCTTCCGCAAGAAGAAATGCTAACAATAAAATATCGAAATATTGACCCAAAAAAAAATATCGAAATGAAATGAATGAGCCTAAGCGAACCGCTCAAACCCGCGAGCTCTTCAACGCCTCTCGCAAGCACGGCGGCGGCGGCAGCAGCAGCAGCGACGGGTCCCGGCGAACGGATCCTCCTCAATCGCCGGTCTACTTCGCCACGCTTGCAAGGGCAAAGGGCGACGGCGGCAACCGGAGCATCCTATCCTTGAAGACCCGCCAACTCCTCTCCACCTTCGAGTTTCATCTCCGGGAAGGGGCCGAGGCCGAGAGGCCATGGGCTCCGAGCAGGCGTGCGCTTCTAATTTGTTGCCATCGGCGTCGTCCGGGCGACGTCGGTCCTCCTCGCTTGGCGCGGCTGTGATCCCGATCGTAAACCGCCTCCAGGACATCTTCGCGCAGCTTGGGGACGCCTCCACAATCAAGCTGCCGCAGGTGGCCGTGGTCGGGAGCCAGAGCAGCGGGAAGTCGAGCGTACTCGAGGCGCTGGTCGGCCGAGACTTTCTCCCCCGGGGTAATGATATCTGTACGCGGCGCCCGCTGGTGCTGCAGCTCGTGCAGCTCGCACCGACCGGGGAAGGTTCCCCTGCGGTGGCGGAATGGGGGGAATTTCTCCATAGGCCCGGCCAACGATTCGAGGATTTTGCCGATATACGCCGAGAGATTGAGGTGAGTGTTTGTATGTTTCTGGTTGCTTTGTCCTTCCCTCCGCCTTCTACCTGTTTCTTTTGTTATCCTTCCGACTTATCTTCTCCAATGTTCTTCAAGCATGATGTAAATAACTTAACGGAATCCTCCATCTTGAATATGCGTTTCTCGCAGGAACGGGGAAAAATTGCATCATTCAGTCTTTTTTGTTGATATAATCTAGTTGATTTTTCATCTAGATTTTACTTGTTCGACCAACATGAATGTGCTGAAACACTTACATGAACCAAAATAAGGGCATCGTTGTTAATAATTTTTTTAAAAATATTTAAAACATATAAAGATGATGAATCAACTTAGACATGAATTTATCTTTTACTCTTCTTACCCTTCTCAGACATGAGATCAGTGTATCTCCATCCAAACAACTCATTGTGTAGATCTGTCGTTGCCAAATTCTAACCTCCCTCTGAGACAAGCTTCCATTTAAATTTTCTCTTGTTTCTTCCCTCGGTACAACCAAGACCTTGTCATATTTTTTGACATTCTCACCAACACCAGTTATATATTGTTTGAGGTGGTATACATCTCCATTCATATCTTTCTAACATCATTTACATCTCATCTTTTTCTTCTCAACATCCGATCAATATCCATATTGTCATTCAATGTCACGATGTGCAGCGACAGTTTGCTCCTCGCGCGAAATTTTATCTACACATAAAACCACAATTATTTAAAAATTTGAATCAAATTATGATAAAAAACTAACAGTCACCCCCATAAGTGGTGATCACCCATTCGGGGATCAAGGGTGACTGCATGTCACCCCCAAATGGGGGGGGAGGGGGGAAGAAAAACCACCCCAAAGGGTTAGGGGAGGGCATTGATTGCAGAATCGCCAGAATCGGATCAGAATCGGCCGATTCCGGAATCGGATTGGTCGATTTCGATATGATTCCTTGTCGTAGCTCTGATTCCAGAAGGAATTCCGTTGGAATCGGATTGAATCGGTTGAATCGGTCGGATCCGATTCCGACCGATTCAGCCTAGAATCGATCGATCCGGCCGATTCCATCAGAAATTGGTCTGTCTGGTCCGGTTCGATTCCCAAACCGATTCCGGCCTTTTCTGGGCCGGAATCGACTGCACAGGTCGATTCCCACGCAATCAATAGGCTGCGGCAACTAGAGCATTCCATGGTGCATAATCGATCGATTTGACAATTTCGAGCTCGATCTCAGTTGTCAGCGCCAATTCCAGAGCGATTCTGTTGATTCCAGTGGCAATTCCGACAATTCCAGCGATTCCAACTGATCCCTTCAAGGGATTTCACCGATCCAAGCCCTAATCCACCTTGATTCAACCTCTTCTTCGATCCTAAGCCGATTGTCAGTAAGATTTCTTTGTTGAAAACCCCGTATGCCCTTTCTTACGCGTTTATGATGACTCCGAGCATGGTTAAACTCGTTGATTTCTGACTAAACAACTCCGTTCAACTTGTAAGAACATCGATTGATTGTTCTTTTGTACGGGAAAAATTCTGAAAACTCCATACGCCGATTTTGATGTGTTTCCGATGACTCTGAGTACAGTTAAACTTGTCGATTTTCAACTGAACAACTCCGTTCAAGTTGTAAGAAAATCGATTGGATGTTCTTTGTACGAGAAAAATTTCGGAAACCCTGTACGTCAATTTACAACCCTTTTTGACAAAGACGTAATCCTCTAAACATACCAAATAGTATGTTCAACGGGTTGTTTGCTTTCCGAACAGCCCCTAAAACAGTTTATAGGATGTCTAATATTTTTTTATGAATTGTTTGCAATTTTTGCAGGTATAAGTAATGGCCGATCAGGGTGATGTAGCACCAGCACATCTTTCTGGCGTGGGTTGGAAACACGGTCATATGGCAGATGTAGCCAGAAAGAGAGTGCAATGAAAGTGGTGTGAGAAGGAGATGAATGGGGGTGTGTTCCAACTGAAACAGCATATTGTTGGAACATGTGAGAATGTTAAAAAATGCGATAAGATGTCGAGGGAGAAGAGTGAGGAGATGAGAGACTACATGACAGGTAGAGCCTCTCAATGGTCTATTAGGATTGAGCAGAGGGAGGAGTTGCATGACGAGCTACTTGAGAGGAGGGGGACCGAGATTTGCCTACATACAAAGGGAAAGGTAAGGGGAAGACACCAGCCGAGCAGGAGGAGGAGAGTGAGGACTCCACGGACTCCGAGGTTAGACATATTACGCACGCTACCAAGCATGCATCTGCTGCGGAGAAACAGAGGTGGAGGGGAGTAGGAGGTTCAGGGTCCAGAGTTGACCCAGTTCTTGGCCGATCAGCATCGGCTCGCCTTACCCAGGATCGGGATAGTGAGGGATAGAGACAGGAGCCACACCGCCATTCTGCTAGTACTCAGTTTACACCGAGTGATGAGTATCTGTTTAGGAAACACGCTGGACAGATGAGGATTAAACAAGCCATGAAGGGGATGTATGCAACAGAAATGGCTGTAAAGAGAGCTGTTCATCACATTATGAAGTAGTTTTTACGTACAAGTATCACTCTTAAAATGGCTTTTATGTGTGTTTTATTTAATTAACCTTATTTTTTGCTGATCTAATTTTTTTTAACTTAATGTAGGCATCTCAGCACATGCAACCACCAGCCCTTACTTCCAGACTACGATAGATGTCGTGTTTGAGGCTGGACTGGGTCTGCAAGCCCCGGTGATGTGAGACCGACCGGGCACCAAGCTAATAGCTAGTTATGAAGGCCTAGCAGCACGTTGACTATGCAATTGACTAGCTAAGAAAAACACCTCGGTAGACAATTATATCAAGTTTATCCAGCCCGAGAAGCGGTCCCACTAGTGAGAGGACCGGATACCATGTGAGGTACCGAGATAGGACATTGCCGACTTCCAACGTAACCGATCTAAGTAGCTCGGGACGGGGAACTCCACTCACATTGGACAGCGATTAAATGAAAATAGCTAGGAAGCCTAATGACTCACGACACGGCAAACAAAGTATAATAAACGAGCAAGTGACTTCGGTTAGGAAATCATACCTCCACGCCTAAGAGTGGGGTGTCGACCACCGTTGAAGTCCTCCACTTGGCTAGTCGCGGCACACGTTCATCCGCCGACAATCGTACCACCGCCTTGTAGCTCTTTACAGGCCATTTGCCGAGTTGTCCAAGTCTCCAAACTGTCCACCGCGTGATGGGGCACCTGTCAAGACCACAGTGGCTGCGAAGGGAGTGCTGGGGGGGAGGAGGTGGGCTGCAGAAAGGGGGAGGTGAGGCGGGCGATTGGCCTATTAGAGGAGGAGGGGGAAAAGGGGTAAGACCGCCGCTAACAGGGGCGTACAGCCTGGAGAAGGGGCTGGCCGGGGATTTGGGTGCCAGCGGGACCGAGGAGGGCTGAGGGGTGAGAGCAGGTCCGGACGGACCTATTTGGAAGGCACGATGTGAGGAGGAGGCTGGCGGAGGAGGAAGAACCACCGGGGTGGTTTCCGGTTACGGTTCGCCGGAATAGGGGAAACCGGGTAGGGGGGAGAGGGGAGGGGTTCGCAGGGGGTTGTGGGGTCTGCTGGGGGGAAAGGAAGGTCCAGACAGACCTGCTAGAGGAGCTGGAGGTAGGTGGGAGAGCAGATGGGAGGTCCGGAAGAAGAAACCGGGACAGCGGTTCCGTAAGGTGCGCTGGCGAAGGAGGAAGAAGAAGGGGGAAGAAGGGGACCCTACCTGAGGTGAAAGAGGTGCAGGTGGCGTCGTTTCCACCAGAGAAAGGAGGGAGGAGCACCAGGGGGTGCTGCTGTTGCGCCGGAAGGGGGGAAGGGGCTGCTGTCCGCGCCCTAGCGGACTGCTTCCGCCGCGCGCAGGAAGAGGAGTCGGGAGGGGGTGAAGAAGAGGAAATTACAAAGATGCCATTGCTCTATTCATTTCATTCCATCATAACATAACATACAAGTGTGTCAAGTGTGGGTATAAATAAACTAAGCCCATTACCAGTATACCTCAAAAGACACCTATTTTCCAAATGCCCCCAACTCTAAGTGTAAGGTGTGTACATCCAAAACATATAAAGATCCCCCAAAATACATACAAAATGTGTCCCAAAAAAACCCAAAATGAAGTGTGTGCTACACAAAATAAACAAAAATAGCACCTAATCATCAATCCAAAGTGACACAACCGGTCGTCGACGCCGTCGATAAACAAGGGCGGGGTCGAACCGGTCTCGACCGCGGGTGTCCTCACCAATCCTCCCCGGGTGGGAGGAACTCGACCCCGTCGAGTAGGGGTCGCTGCCACTCTGGTAACGCTCTAAAAGATGCGGGTGCAGGCGCCGCGGCTCCGCCCGCGTTAGCCGTGAGTCCTCCGAAGGTGGTCGACCTCTCCGGCGCACAAGGTAGCGGTGATAGGCTCCTTCCGAGTTGTAATCACCTGCTCGTCCATTATACATTTGATATGCTCGTGTCGTGTAGGGAGAGGGGCTGAAGGTGGACACTCCGGTGTAGGCTCACTCGAAGGGAGGGGGTGTAGGTCAGAAATCTCACTAGGAATCGCTGCCGGGTCTCGATAAGCCACTAGATCAGAAACATTGAAAGTAGAGCTAATGCCATACTCGGCAGGCAAATCCACCACGTAAGCATTGGTCCCCACCCTCTCAATCACTCTGAAAGGACCAGCCCCTCGAGCTTGGAGTTTCTTGACGACCCCCGAGGGGAATCGCTCAGGTCTAACCCTGACCATGACATAATAGCCTACCTGGAACTCTCGGGCTCGCCTATGCAAGTCAACGTGCTGCTTATATCGCTCATTGCTAGCCTTAACTTGGTGCCTAACATGACCATGCAGACTCTGTATATGCTCTACAAGTGACTCGGCTGAGGCTGACACACGGGTGGCATGGGGCAGAGGGGTGAGATCTAAAGGTCGCCTAGGTCTCTGGCCAGTAACTATCTCAAAGGGGCTCAAACCAGTAGACCTATTGACCGAATCATTATATGCAAACTCTGCTAAAGGAAGAACAAGGTCCCATGTGCGAATATGGTCCTCCACTATGCAACGCAAGAGATCACCCAAACTCCTATTGATGACCTCAGTCTGGCCATCCGTCTGGGGGTGGTAAGCTGTGGAAAATTTAAGTTTGGTTCCCAGAAGGTGCTAAAGGGTCTTCCAAAAATAACTGGTAAACCGGACATCACGGTCGAAGACAATCGTCTTGGGCAGCCCATGTAAGCGCACAATCTCAGCAAAGAAAAGACGGGCTACCACAGACGCATCAAAAGTTTTCGAGCACGGGATAAAGTGGGCCATTTTGGAGAACCGGTCCACTACAACAAGAATGGAGTCGTAGCGGCGCAAGGTGCGCGGTAGTCCAAGGACAAAGTCCATGCTAACATCCTGCCACGGGGACTCTGGAACAGGAAGTGGGGTGTAGAGACCAGTATTCTGCTTCTTCTGTTTAGACGTGGCACAGATGCGGCACTGGGCAACGATGCGGGCCACGTCGCGTTTAAAGCTAGGCCAATAAAATCGATGCTCTACGAGCTCGATCATCTTGTTTCGGCCAAAATGCCCAGCTAAGCCGCCAGCATGAAGCTCCCAGACAAGGAAATCACGGACCGAAGTCCGAGGAATGCAAAGTCTAGATCCAAGAAAAAGGTACCCGTCCTGAAGGAGGTACCCGTGAGAATCAGAGGGCTGGTCGGACTCGAGAGCAGCAATGATAGGGCCAAAGTCTGGACAATCAGGGTATTCATCCCTGATCCTCTCGAATCCGATCACCTCAATGCCGACAGCCGCGAGTAGGGACACTCGCCGGCTCAAGGCATCGGCCACTCGGTTCTCAATCCCAGCACGGTGTTTGAGAACAAAAGTAAACGATTGAAGATACTCAACCCATCGGCTATGTCGAGGGTTAAGTTTCTTCTGAGAATGGAGGTAGCGGAGGGCCTCATGGTCTGAGTAGAGGACAAACTCCTGGGAAAGAAGGTAGTGTCGCCAGTGCCTCAAAGCCTGCACGACGGCGTAGAACTCCTTGTCATAAGTATCTCAACTTGGCATCCGATAGCTTCTCGCTAAAGAAGGCTACCGGATGACCCTCCTGAGACAAGACTCCACCGATGCCCACCCCCGAGGCATCACATGCAACCTCGAACACCTTGGTGAAATCGGGCAATCGAAGAACAGGTGCTCGGGTCATCATCTCCTTCAGGGTGCTGAAGGCTGAAGCAGCCGACTTGGTCTAAGAAAATGCACCCTTCCGAAGACAATCAGTGATGGGAGCAGTGACAGTACTGAACCCCTTGATGAACCGGCGATAAAAGGCGGCGAGACCAAGGAAACTCCGGACATCGTGAATGCTACACGGCTCAGGCCACTCCGTAATCGCCCGGATCTTCTCGGGATCGCCAGAGGCGCCGTCCACCGAGACAAAGAAACCTAAGAAGGCAACGAAGGGGTCGTGAAAGCGCACTTCGAGGTTTCCAACAACATTCCCGCCAAGAGTGAGGCACACCAGCGGAGGTGACCCAAGTGGTCATCACGGGACCGGCTGTAAACAAGGATGTCATCAAAGTAAACTACCACAAATCGCCCAATGTATGGCCGAAGAACCCGGTTCATCACCTCGTACGAAAGTGCTCGGGGCATTGGATAGCCCGAATGGCATCACCATCCATTCATATAGCCCATCCTTTGTTTTGAAAGCTGTCTTCCATTTGTCACCCGGTCGAATGCGGACCTGGTGATAGCCACTTTTAAGGTCAATCTTGGAGAACAATGTGGCTCCCGCTAACATATCAAGCATATCATCCAAGCGGGGAATGGGGAACCGGTATTTGATGGTAATCCGGTTAATGGCTCGACTATCAACACACATCCTCCAAGACCCGTCCTTTTTGGGTGCCAAGAGAGCGGGCATGCCGCAAGGACTCGAGCTCTCCCAGATATATCCTCGCCCCAGTAATTCCTCGACTTGCCTCCTTAACTCGGCATGGGAAGAGGGGTCAATGCGATAATGAGGCAAGTTCGGAAGAGTAGATCCCGGGACGAGATCGATGGCATGCTGTATGTCCCTCATCGGAGGGAGATCAAGGGGAAGCTCATCAGGGAATACATCCTGAAAATTCTGGAGTGCCTCGATCTCGGGAGGTTGGGAGGTCTCCAGGGTCGGAGGGGTCTCACAAGCGACTACTGCCAAGAGGAGGGTTTTTCGGATACAACGCTCGAGCTCATGATAATCAGCGGTACGGGACCCTCCTTGACATCATCAGGAGAGTCAGAGTCAGTAGAGTATGGAATGACTAGCTGCAAGTGTCCACCAACACAAGGGGTGACGTCGGTGGGAACAGGAGAAGTAGAGGCTGCAGTTGTCGGAGAAGTCGGAGGTGGTGACTTGGCCGCCGAAGGGAGAGGGAGCGGCAAGCTACCGGCAGATTTGGGAGGAGGAGGAGGAGACGGAGAAAGAGTGATGCGCCGGCCCTGATGTTCAAAGACATACGTGTTAGACCGACCATGGAGGGTTGCATCTACATCAAAGAGCCAAGGCCGGCCTAGTATAAGGCTCCCAACCTCCATAGGTAGAACATCGCACCAAATCTCCCCAAAATAAGGAGGGAAGTGGATGGGTACCAAGCATCGGCTGTAAACAGGGATGGAAGTAGAATCCACCCATGACACTCGATAAGGATGAGGGTGGTTGGTCCGAACCAGCCCGAGGCACGATACGAGACGAGCAGAAATAGCGTTAATGCAACTCCCGCTGTCAATGATAACCTCACATGCCTTGCCCCCAAGCCGAAAATATGTGGAAGATAGTAGTCCGGCGCCAATTGTCGCTCGGAACGGGTTGGGTGAAAGCACAATGGACTATGCCAAGTGCACTCTCACCTGACCCTGTCTGTGGCACAACAGAATGAGGGTCAGTCGGGTCTTCATCCTCCAACTGAAACTCAACAGAGAGGCTAGGGTCAGCCACGTACGTGACCTCCTCAAAGGTGTCTGAGGAGGGGTCGAGAGGCCGACCATCAAGGCACGAAGAATATGGGCATTGGGCACGCATATGCCCGGGTTGCCCGCATCCGAAACAGTTGCCCCGAGAGATAGGGCGGGAGGGTTCACCGACAACAGGGGCCTTGCCCTTGTCATACGGTCGAGGGGGAAGAGGGGCGGCCACAGGGGGCCGAGCAGGAGGGGGCAGTAAGGGAAGAGGGGGGGTCGCGTTGGCTGACCCGCAGCTCTAGCGGGGTAGGGAGCAGCAAGACGAGGAGAGTACTCCGGACCACGGGGCAAAGAAGGGTGGGTTGGAGGGGAGTAGGTAACCCGAGTGTCGCCCTGGGTAGGCTGAATAGCTCTAGTATGAGTAGGCTGCTCGTACAGAGTCTCAAACTGCTTATACTCGGTGGCTACCTCGTAAGCATGCTCGAGGGTCTCGACCCCTCGGCGGTACAACTCACGCTGATACTCAGGCCGAAGCCCTCTTCTAAATCAGGTGAGTGTCACCGCGCTCTCCTCGCGTACATTGCACTTAAGCATATACTCATCAAACTCGGCTATGTACGCGGAGATAGACCTCTGCCCCTGGGCCAGAGCATGCCAACGGGCGAGAAGGCGCTGGCGATATGAAGCAGGCAAGTACTTCTCGCGGAGCTTGGCCTTCATTTCGTCCCAGGTCTGGATGGGCTCTTGTTGACGCTGCCTAAGGAGGGCCTCAACATTGCTCCAATGCATCTTGGCTTGCCCCGTGAGTTTCATTTTAGCGAACCTCACCCGCCGGGCATCCGACATGTCATACCACTGAAAGTAGTGATCCATGCCAGATTCCCAGTCCAGATAGAGGCTCGGATCAAGTGCTCCCCCAAACTCAGGAGCATCGACCCTGACATGGCGAAGCATCCGCTCCTCAGCCTCCGCCTGATCATGGTGATGTCGGTGTCCTGGACCATGATCATGGAAGCCAACATGGGGGGGATGCCGCTCTGGGCGCCCCATAGGGAGAACAAGAGGGGGAATGGGAGGTCGGCCTGGAAAGATAGGGGGCCTATGGTCGGGAACAACATAGGCCGGATCGACTGGCCTGACAGGGTCAATAGGAGGGGGGCGCCTCTGAAGAGTCGCAACCTGATCGGATAACTCGTGCATGGTCTGCTCGAGATAAGTGAACCTATCCCTAAGCTCCCTAACTAGTTCCTCAATGGTATCGACTCAATGTGTCAACTGGGCAGTGTGTGGATCCATGGAGGGCTCAGGAAGCTCAGGGTGGGGATCAGACATGGGAGACTCCGGGTCATAAACGGTACCACTACGGGTGCGCATGCAAATAGGACCTAGACTCTCAATGGGTGCTAAATCAATGTCCTAACTCAACCCGCTCTGATACCAAACTGGTACGGGACCGATCAGGCACCAAGCTAATAGCTAGTTTTGAAGGCCTAGCAGCACGTTGACTATGCAATTGACTAGCTAAGAAAAACACCTCGGTAGACAATTATATCAAGTTTATCCAGCCCGAGAAGCGGTCCCACTAGTGAGAGGACCGGATACCATGTGGGGTACCGAGATAGGACATTGTCGACTTCCAATGTAACCGATCTAAGTAGCTCGGGACGGGGAACTTCACTCACATTGGACAGCGATTAAATGAAAATAGCTAGGAAGCCTAATGACTCACGACACGACAATCAAAGTATAATAAACGAGCAAGTGACTTCGGTTAGGAAATCATACCTCCACGCCTAAGCGTGGGGTATCGACCACCGTTGAAGTCCTCCACTTGGCTAGTCGCGGCACACGTTCATCCGCCGACAATCGTACCACCGCCTTGTAGCTCTTTACGGGCCATTTGCCGAGTTGTCCAAGTCTCCAAACTGTCCGCCGCGTGATGGGGCACCTGTCAAGACCAGGGGGGCTGCGAAGGGAGTGCCGGGGGGGAGGAGGAGGGCTGCGAAAGGGGGAGGTGAGGGCGGCGATTGGTCTATTAGAGGAGGAGGGGGAAAAGGGGTAAGACCGCCGCTAACAGGGGCGTACAGCCCCGGAGAAGGGGCTGGCCGGGGGTTTGGGTGCCAACCGGGACCGAGGAGGGCCGAGGGGGTGAGAGCAGGTCCGGACGGACCTATTTGGAAGGCCCGATGTGAGGGGAGGAGCTGGGAGAGGAGGAAGACCGGCCGGGGTGGTTCCCGGTTCGGGTTGGCGGGAATAGGGGAGGGCGGGTAAGGGGAAGAGGGGGGAGGTGCGCAGGGGGTTGTGGGGTCTGCTGGGGGGAAAGGAAGGTCCAGACGGACCTGCTAGAGGAGTTGGAGGCAGGTGGGAGAGCGGATGGGAGGTCCTGAAGAAGAAACCGGGACAGCGGTTTCGTAAGGTGCGCTGGCGAAGGAGGAAGAAGAAGGGGGAAGAAGGGGACCCTACCGGAGGTGAAAGAGGTGCAGGTGGCGTCGTTTCCACCAGAGGAAGGAGGGAGGAGCACCAGGGGGTGCTGCTGCTGCCGCCGGAAGGGGGGAAGGGGCTGCTGTCCGCGCCCTAGTGGATCGCTTCCGCCGCGCACAGAAGAGCAGTCGGGAGGGGGTGAAGAAGAGGAAATTACAAAGATGCCATTGCTCTATTCATTTCATTCCATCATAACATAACATACAAGTGTGGGTATAAATAAACTAAGCCCATTACAAGTATACCCCAAAAGACACATATTTTCCAAATGCCCCCAACTCTAAGTGTAAGGTGTGTACATCCAAAACATATAAAGATCCCCCAAAATACATACAAAATGTGTCCCAAAAAAAACCCAAAATGAAGTGTGTGCTACATAAAATAAACAAAAATAGCACTAATCATCAATCCAAAGTGACACAACCGGTCGTCGACGCCGTCGATAAACAAGGGCGGGGTCGAACCGGTCTCAACCGCGGGTGTCCTCACCACCCGGGCAACAGGCATACATATGGTGGTGGGCTGGAGGAGGAGGTGCAGGAGGTGAGGGAGTGGATGGATAGGTTTAGATTGGTGTGGAAGGAGAGAGTTACACGGTTATGTGTGACGGGTAGACAGGTATCACCAAAAGGAGTATGATAAACTTCTTGGTGTATTGTTTTGAGGGGACCACGTTTTTTGAAGTCGGTGGATGCTTCTGGGAAGATTAAAAATGCCGACTACATTTTTTCTTTGATGGATGCTATGGTGAAGGAGATTGGGGAGGAGAATGTGGTTTAGGTTGTCACTGACAATGATCCCTCATATAAGGCGGTTGGGAAGAAGCTGATAGAGAAGAGGCAGCATCTGTTCTGGGTGCCCTGTGCGGCACATTCTATTGATCTCATACTGGAGGATATAGACAAGGAGGAGAGTGTCTCTACACTTGTCAGGCAGGCGCAGACAATCACTTCATTTATTTATTTGCATCCCCGTCTACTATATATTATGAGATCACACACAAGAGGGTACGATCTTATCAGTCCTGGTCTTACATGTTTTGCCACGAACTTCATTGCACTGGAGAGTTTACACCGGCACACACATGCACTGGTTAGGTTTACGCAGTCCAAGGAGTACTATAACTATATGGTGGATCACCTGTATAACAGGGAGGAACAACTTGATATTCTTGTCAGATATGAGAAGCAGATCACTGACAAGAGATTTTGGGAGAGAATTGCCTACTACTTGTCAATCATTGAGTCACTGGTTGTTATCTTGAGGTTGGTAGACTCAGATGACAGAAAACAGATGGGTACGTTGTACGATGCCATGGATCGGGCAAAATTAAAAATAAAATAGAAGAATCTCAGAGGTTACAAAAAATGGTGAAAGATCATAGATGACCGATGAGACAAGACATTTCACCACGATGTCTATGTTATAGGTTAGTAGGTGATAAAAATATTTGTACTTACTTACTTTAAGTTTAGTCAATAATTGTCTTATTCATAATGTTAATTGATAAATTCTTACATGATATTTTTTGAACCCCTGCATCTAATAAGGAGGACAGGTGGTGAACGACAACGAGGTGATGCGGGGTACACTATCTGTTATTCAGCATTTCTGCCGATCTCAACAGGACAGGATAGAAGCTGAGATAGAAGTAAATTGAAGTTTACTCAACAATTTGGAGTTTAAAATTATTAGACAACTAATGAAGTTTTTTAAATATAATTTTTTAGATACAGAGATATAAGATGAGGGTCGAGGTATACTTAGATGACTGTTTGTCTTTTCTTTCTTTATTTTTGCAACTGAGTGGTGGGTTCAGGTGAACATCAAGAGTGGATGGAATCCACTTGCTGTCATTGGTATTATGATTCTCAGCCAGAGCATTAGTTCCTCTCATTGTGAGAGGAATTGGAGTACATTTAACCTGATACATACAAATAGGAGAAACAGGTTGACCTCAAACCGGCTGGAGAAGTTGGTCTTCTGTCATTACAATATGAGATTACGTATTAAGAATATCAAGGATTGACAGAAGATCTCTGAGGAGCAATTTGCACGGTTCGCAGGTGGTCCATACGAGCAGAGACATAGCTCCGCCACACCACCACCTGAGGAGGTGGACATGGATCAGATATTCCAGGAGGAGCATGCACTTGCCTCCTGGATAGAGAAGAGGGCAGCCAGGGATCATCTAGCTGAGTTTGATCCTGATGACCATGCATGGGTTGAAGGAGAGTTGGATGGTCTTGAGACCGAGGAGGATGCTCCAGCTCCACTTACTTCCCAGGCTCAGACAGGCCCTTTTTCTGCCCCAGCAACTATACAGCAGTTACCTCCAGCTTTAGCCCCAGCTCTAGCCCCAGCCGCCACTACCCAGCCCGTTCATAGTTCAGGTAAAACGAAAACAAAAAATGACATCACAAAAAATGGGCGGATTTTCAAAGTTGAAAAAATCTTTGGGTTGTGGTGGAACATCAGAGATGGCTAAAGATGTGAAAAGAAGGAAGCTGGAGATCAGGCAACCTTTGAGCCCATATGACAGCACACAGGCTCCTTCTCGCTCCTCAATTGATGATGACGAGGAGTGCATACCAGCGACGCAACCATCATCAGCCCAGTCACCTGATTCACGATGGCCAAAGCTGTATTTCACGTTGTATGAGCAGGCACCACATCAGCATTATATGGAGCCAAAATATCCAACGTTTTACGATCCTCAACACCTGTGGATTCCTCCACCTAAGCCTACCTATGTCCCACAGTCCGATGCCTATGACTTTGATAGTATGGCATCGTCATTATTTTCATATGGATATGTTCCAGCACTTAATAGAAGACTGGGCACAACTGAGGAGCATCGAAAGCAGCAGGAATATGAGGACGGTCAATATCCATATCATAGATATTGGTGAAGATTGATAACATGTATATTTATTATACGTTTTGCATCTCAACATGTACTTAACATCTCTTCATGTTCATTAACAATTATTCTATGTGGGTGCATGCTAATCTTATTTTTAGAATTTTTCTAAACTATTTCTTATTTTTTTGATTTTTTTTGATTTTTTTTGAATTTTTTGATGAAAAAATATTCAAAAAAAAAAACTGATCTAGGCCAATTCCTGGATCGATTCCCTTCCCAGGAATCGACTGATTCCCGGGAATCAGAATCAGATCGGTCCCTAAACCCTAAACCCCACCGATTCTGATTCCGATTCCGATTCCAAAATCCTTGGGGGAGAGGGTAAGTAAAGGAAGCGGTGGATTGGGGCTGGGCGCGGGGGATCGCCGGAGGGGAGCCCTAGATTGAGGGGGGGGGGGATTGATGGGCAAGGGGAGCTGTTTGATTTCTCTCTTATAAGGGAGAGATTTGTCCAACATCGGGTCCCAAATCGACTCAATTCTATAACTTACTAGATTTTGGAGGATCAATCGATTCCTAATTCGATTTAGGAGGATTGGTCACTTTGGGTCCAATCCTCCCGATTCTTACCAATTCACCCAGAATTTTCTGCCAGATTAGTTGTCCGATCCAAGAATCGGCCAATCCGAATCCGGATCGACCAATTTTGCAATCCATGATGGGGAGGCCATACATGTCAAATCATGAGCTAAATGAGGTAACGAATTCCCTATTGCTTATCAAAGGCTCATATGGTTCTATCCTAATTCAGTTAAGGGGATTATGGCTTCCATACTGATATAACCTCAAAAATAAATGAACTTCCTCTGACCATTTTGGAAAAAGAATTTTTGTATTTTAATTTAGCTTTAACAACTAGGAAAAATATGTGATAATTGATAAGAGTATTAGCTAATTCAATGATATAAATAAAATTGGGCATTGGGAGTCATATCTAATCTTTAATGAGAGATCATGTCAATTAGAAAAGAAATAGGGATAAATTTTTATTTTATGTGCATTTTGGGGTTATTTTCTTTATTTTTTAGGGGTGGACCAACCTCTAACTATTCCAACATGAAGAGATAAAGGTGAGGGTGTGCTGGATATTTTTTGAGAATTTTTTGGAATCTTTAGGAATTTTTTAGATTTATTTTTTATTGATCAACTTTTTATTCAATATTGGAATTTTTGGAGAGAAAATAATTTGGAAATTTTTAAAAAATATGTTTTGAGGAATTTTTTAATTTTTAAATGGTTTGATGATTTAGATGAGTTTTCCTTAATGTTTGAATATTTATCTCTATCTTTGTGAAATAAAAAGAGATAAATATGAATTTTAGGAAAGTGGACCCAACGTGGAATCATGGACTGAAATGCTCAATTTGACATTAAATTGTAAGAGTTTTGGAATTTATCACGGAAGAAGCATTGAAAAATTGAATTTAAATTATATTTGATATTTAATTGAGATAAAAGGAATATCCTAATTATTATAAAATTCAAAATCTCCACAAAATTTTTATCTATTTTTTGAACTTTTTTTGATGTCGGCATTGCTCGATGTAATTGACACTTAAACATAACAAAATGTCTAATAGGGTAATGTTAAAAACTTTTCTCAAAAAACTCAAACAACCTCAACAAAAATACAAGTTGTAGTTCAGGTTGTCTTAAGTGATATGGTAATCTCTATGTCAACACTTAGAATATCTATAGTGCATACTTTGAGAATTCTTAAATACATATTTCGTACCAAATTAGTTAATATTTTTTTTAAATACCATCCATTTTTATAGTTGTCAAAGCTACTCAACTTAACTCGAGTCTTAGTCTCAAATTACTTGAGGTCGGTCATATAGATTCTCTTTCTCCACTTATGTCAATTTTGAGTTATTTATTTTTTAAATCACTTAAATCATAATGAATTACCCTTCTCTAAGTTAGCCTATGTCTTTGTTTTTGTTATTTTAATATTTTATACTTTTTTGTTGGAGTCTCTTTAGGTTTACATTTAATGTCCAAATCATCTCAATCTCTCTTTTTTTCAATTTATCTACAATTGTCGTTATTCCTATATTTTCTCTAACATATTCATTTCTTATTTTATCTAATCTATTATAACTATTCAACCATCTTAACATTTTCATTTCAACAACATTTATTTTAGAAGTATGTTCTTTTTTTGTGCAACATTCACTACCATACAACATTATAAGTTGTATACTTATACGACAAATTTTTTCTTTCAACTTAAGTGCAATCTCCACTTCATCCAACATGTTTTAATCGTATGATTAACATCTTCATCGCATTCTCCATCATTTGAATAATTAATTCAAGATGTTTGAATTTGGTTTTTTGAGATAATATTACCTCATCCAAACTAAAAACATTACCTATTTCTCTTTAGTTTTTATTAAATTTATAATGCATACATAGCTTTTGTTTTACTTATCTTAAAATTCTTAATCTTTAAAGTATTTTTTACAATTTTAGCTTTTTATTCATTTCTTGAGTCTAATGTATCAATATGTTATCGTCTGTAATGTATCTCATATTATATAGGTTTTGTTAATTCATCTATAAATAATACAAAAAGAGTAGGGCTTACTCCGGACTCTTGATGTAAGTCAATTGAAATAGAAAAATCTCTTGTTTCTTTTTCAATTGTAGTTATTTCATCATACATGTCTTTTATTATTTGTATATACCTAATAGACATCATCTCTCTTTACAACACCAATCACAAAACATCTATTAAAACTCTATCATAGTCATTTTTTAAGTCAAAAAACACCATATGTAGATCATCATGCATAGATTGATATTTCTCTATTAAACTTCTAATACAAAAAATATCTTCAATTGTACATTGACTAGGCATAAATCTAAACTGGTTAGTTGAATTATTTATACAATTTCATAATCATTGCTAAATAATTCTTCCATAATGTCATAGTATGACTTATGTCTTTGATACTTTTATAATTTGCACAATCTTGTATATCTCTTTATTTTTTAAAAGTACATATAATGGCATTTTTTTATTAATTCGAGATTTTTTCGATATCAGAATTTTGTTTAAAAATTGAGTTTAACCATTCCACTTCTAAATCTTTCAAACATTTTCACACTTTAATAAGATTGCTATCTTGACCACATGTCTTACTTGTTTTCATCATTTTCAATATTTCTATAACTTTTGAAATTGAAATCTCGTAATGTAATTCAAATTAAAGATTAGACATTGTCACATTGTCTATGCTGTCTATGTTTGTAGTAAAGTTGTCATAAAAAAGAATATCAAAATAAATGTTTTTATCTTTTTTTTGATATCGTCATTTTTTATCAAAATTTTTCTTAATTTATTTTTGATGTATCTGACTTGGTAAAGATCTTGGTTCTTTTTCTCTTTCATCCCTACTAATCTAGAAATATCCCTTTTATCTTTTTAGTTATAAGTTTCTCGTATATATTTTAAAAGTATCATTTTTTTCTCATTTAATAGTCTCTTTTACTCCCTTTTTCACTATTTTGTACATTTTTTATACTTCATTGTTATCACTCTTGATCAATTTTTTATGACAATCTCTCTTATTCTTTGTCATCTTTTGTACTTTATTATTCCACAAAGCCTCTTTTTTAGGTGGATCATATCCTCTAGACTCTCTAAGTACCGTTTTAACAATCTCTCTAATAGTAGTAGTCAAGTTCATCTATATAACATTAATGGTTAATTTTTAATCATTTATCTCAAGAAGTTCATCATCAAATGTTTGTTGTTTCATCTCTTTTAACTATCCCTATTTTATTTTGGGAGAATTTTTTTTAAATGTGTTTATATTTTAATCTTAATATTTAAAACTACTAACTTAACTTGTTAAAATTTCACTTGGAATAATTTTATAATCTTTACAAATAGCATGATTAAACTTTTTTGTGAGAATGAAGTTAATTTGAATTTTATTTTGTTCACTTTTAAATGTTATGAAATGAGATTTTCTTTTAATAAAGTAAGTATTTATTTGAATATGATCATAAGTCATAGCAAAATTTAGAATATTTTCTTCTTCTTCTTCATTTAAAATTTTTATAATTGTCAAAGCTAAATAAAAAATAAAAATAAAAAAAGAGACATGATTTTTTGAAGTTAAAAATTTTTGAGGTTACATCAATCTCCAAAGATCAAACTTTTTATTTTATGCTTTCTATATCTATGAAACAAGGAAAGATCAAACTTTCTATTTTATGCCTTCTGTATCTATGAAATAAAGAAGTTCATTTAGAAGTTCGAGCCAATTTATGTGCAACGATGTATCCTTACGCCAAGCAGTTATAGATAACTGTTCATAAACTCCAGATGGGTATACTTCTTCTAGTTCCATTGTTGGCTGCACTGTCCAGAACATGATGTTCAGACACATTCATTATAGTTATCTTCTTTCATATCCCTTCCACATTATGTTGTTTCATGCTTTATATTGTTTTTTTTGTTGATTTGATATTTCAGATTGAAACTGACAGGGAAGCTGGAACTAACAAGGGGATATCTGACAAACAGATTCGATTAAAGATTTTCTCCCGCAATGTCCTTGACATCACTCTTGTTGATTTACCTGGAATTACGAAGGTCCCAGTTGGTAATCAACCATCCGATATAGAAAACAAAATTAGGACAATGATAATGTCCTACATTAAGCATGAGACTTGTATAATATTAGCAGTGTCACCTGCAAATGCTGACCTTGCGAATTCAGATGCACTTCAAATGGCCAGAACAGCTGACCCTGATGGTTAGTAGTGTTATGTTATTCCATCTTTTTGCTTGTCTTGTTTTGAAAGGGTTGTTTTAATGTTTACTTCCAAACAGGTTCCCGCACAATTGGTGTCATCACAAAGGTGAGAGATTTACTGACTCATGAAGCAAAAATAGATCTAAAGGATTAGATGCCTACGAATGCTTTATTGCTGACTTCATGTTAACAAACATTATATTGATATGTGATCAGCTAGATATCATGGACAGGGGTACCAATGCCTGCAACTTTTTGCTTGGAAAAGTTATTCCACTTCGGCTGGGTTATATTGGTGTGATCAATCGCAGTCAGCAGGTAAAATGCCAATAGAAAGGTCCCTTTTCATTTATGTGATTTTAACAACCAAGGACTGTCACTTCTCAACCTTGCGTTGTATAGGTGGGGGTGATGAGATCTCGTGAGACTCTTGCGAGTACAGGCAAGACAGATGCCCTGGAGAGGTGGTGGGTGGTGGCCTGAGGCAGAGGCATCGAGTGAGGCCGCTCTCTGCCTCTGTGGCATGTTCCTAGATGGCCCATGCTTATGTGGGTTCTTGGACTCAGTGCGATTGCTGGGATCCACAACACAACTTTTGGACCCTAGAAAACATGCTGTACCATGTCCAAGAATCCAGACTAACATGGCCCATTTGTAGGGAAGAGGGTGCCCTATGGTGCTGCCCTCTTTGACACAGCCTGCCCTTTCTAGCTTGTTTTGCCTTTCTCAAATGTTGGTTCTCTACAGGCCTTCAAGACTGAGAATCTCATTGAGATTTTCTCGAGATGGAAAACCATGTTAACAACATGGAATGCAAGCTCTCAAGAATCTCTAATGCTCCACATCTTCAAGAAAGGAGATCACCAAATTGACGTTGTCTGTATAAATGTCTCCTACCCTTTAATTTTTACCACTTGTTGCTATCTCTAAGAGGTTTATAGTTTGGTTTGGTGTGATTTTTGAGGAATCATTTTCAAACCAAATCGAATTATATATTCCAAACCAAACCAAATTGAACCAAACTAATTTTGGTTCATAGTTTATCAAAGTGTGATTATATGACTCTATATGGTCTCATTTGGTCATATTTAAATTATATTTTATTAAAATATAATATAAATATTTAATTATATGATTAATTTAAATTAGTAAATGTGAAATTTTTTATTTTTACATGAAAATAATATGCAGAAATTGTTAACATATTCACATGAAATAGATGTTTTATCTAATTTAGGTTATTTGGTTTATTAATTTGGTTTGGTTTGGTTTGGTTTGAAGGACTTTTAAAACCAACCCAATTTAGTCATTGGTCCAAACTAAACCATATCGAACCAAATCAGTTACTTGGTTTGGTTTTTCACTTTGAATCAAATAGTGAACAGTGAACACCCCTAGCTGTTTCTAACTTTTCAACTCTATATTAATTCAATTTGCCCATATCATTCTCATTCTCCCTCTTTCTCTTTTACATGACTATCTATGAACTCTTGACCCAATATGTCACATCGTTCTCTCAAGATTTTGAAGACCTTTTTGTAAAATCTTTTTTTTCTTCATGTTGCTCGAGCTGGAGTTTAGGTCTGACTTTGGATCCCTTGATGTGTACCTTATTGGTAATCGATAGCCACATTATATTTCACTTCTTGTTCCAAGAAAAACAGAATCAGAATCAGCCACTGGATCAGTGGGTACCAATTCCGATTCCGATCTAGATCGGATCCCAGATTGGGATTGGGAAATTTGTCTGATTCAACGGGAGAATTTCTGATTCGGAATTGGTCCTTCAAAACACTATAAAAATTGAAACAAATCACTAATTTGGCACCTTAATTGGATTCCGGTCGGATCCAACCCTTTTTTGAGTTGGAAACGGTGTTGCAATAGCACCGAAATGAATCCGGTGGCGGCGCAGGGTCTTCCCTGCCTTGTTTCTACGAAACCCTGCACATGATTCAGTGACTTCCAGCCATATGTAGTCCCCTAGTCCACAGGACCTGGTTTGGCCATATCGGCACTACCGCAGCCTCCATGACAAATGATCCCGGCGAAAAGTTGATGGAATTGTTAAGGTTTTGTTAAAAATTGTGTTCAACCATTCCACCACTAGATCTTTGATGTGGAACGTGGAGCCAATACCCATTGCATTGTACTCTTTACTAGATGGATATGACTAAACCACGCTGATCCTGGCATAGACTGACCTAAACAGATGCCAATCCGTCTGAACCAGCTGAACTGGGAATAAACCCTTCTTTACCGGGCCCAAACTAGCCGATCCGGTACTGAACTGGGCGGACCGGTCAGAACTGGCCAAGTTGGCTCTGTACTAGACCAAACTGGCTAGACTGGGTCTGAATTGGCTGAATTGTTGGTGAACCAGGCTAAACCAGTTAAAACCATGCTGAACTGGCAAGCCGGCTTTAAGCCAGCCAAAACATGGTGGACTGGGCTGAATCCGGGTAGCTTGGTGGAGAATCAGGATAAGACGGATAGAAATGGATGTAAACCAGAATTAGCCTGACGGACCGGCTTAAACCAGTGTGAATTGGGTTAGACTGGGCTAGGTCCGAATGAACTAGACCTGGCCAGGTGGTCTAGGATCAGAACAGGGTCTGATCCGGGCAGTCTAGGATGTCAGGACCCGGTGTCTCTTCTGGGGCTGAAAAGAGCTCCCTTATGAGCACTGTTCCTGTGCCAAATGGACAGGCACCTTGGGCATAGGGTGGCAGGGGGAGCAGGTGGCAGTGCAGTCAGGGCAGAGGTATCGCGAGGAGAGCCGTTCAGGGGGCGGGGGAGCTTGTGTGCCGGGTAGGAGCTTCGAGGTTGGTTGGCATCGGGGCATTGGATTTGGCCTTTTGCAGGGGTCCCACGGCCATGTTGGAGATGGGAAGCCATAGGAAGGGTGCCGGCAATGCACAGGCTTGCATGACTGGAGGAGGGAGGGACCCAGGGGGGTCCAACTTGCCGGGTTGTCACCACTAGCGACAACAGAGGGTGTTAACTCGGTGAGGAGGAAGAGAGTTAAAAGAGGACAGTAGGGCAGGGGTGGAAAGACAATGATGGGTCGGGTGCTCGTCCCAACGGGAGGAAGGAGGGGGTTCATCTTTGCGTGGGCTTCCATATGATGGCAGGGCGGCAATGTCCATCAAACAAGGGAAGTTCGGGGTGGGGGGTGGAGGAGGATACAGGACAGAAGGAAGGTGATCAGGCCCTTGGGGGCGGGCTGGAATAGGGGCCTGAAGCTAGGGAAGGGGTTCTATCAGCATTGTTGTGTGGTAGGAACTGCACAGGGCTGGCAGTCTGGCACTGGTGGGGACTAGGGGCAATGCTGCAGGAGTGCAGGAGGAGAAAGGGAGGTGGAGTCTGCTTGACACTGGAGGGTCCATGGCGGCATGAGTGTAACAGCAGGAGCGCTGCCGCGGTCAACATCAACGGTTGGCTTGGACTGATTGTGTGGGGTTCTTCAGTGAGGGACTGTGTTGACATGGGGCCAAGACGGGTGGAGGAGGCAGGTCATTGTAGGTAGCAGTTCACTACTCGGTTTGGTTTGGTTTCGAGCCATTTTTGTCAAAACCAAAACTGAACTGAAATGTGAATCGAACCCAACTGGTTTGGCTGAATCTCAAACTAATAGCGGTTCAGTTCTGTTCTGTTCATTGGTTTAACGTTCATGATTAATTTATAAAAATAAAAATATGATAGGATTAAATTCAATTAAAATAATCAATCAAAGTTAATATTAAGATTAATACTTATTTATTAGAGTGAACTATATTTATTTCATATTAATTTAGATTTATGGTAATATATAATCAATATTATATATAAACAAATCAAGTCAAACCAGGTCAACCGGTTTTACGGTTCAGTTTGGTTTAGAGGGGGGCCGAATTGAACCGAATTGATAAAAAGTTAATAGTTCAGTTTGGTTCAAGAAACCGAATGCACAGATTCTTGAATTGAACCAGACTGGTCATTTTGGTTTGGTTCAGTTTATTGGTTTGGCCAGTTTGGATGAACACCCCTAGGTGTAGGTCTTTGTGATGCAGGCGTGGCCGATGGAAGGACAATGGGTTGCCTTGTGGGTCCGGTTCAGGGCCGTTTTGGACCGGCTCAGCACTTGTGGGCCCGGTTAAGCGGCCGAGGGGTCCAGTTCAGTGGATTTCAGGTCCAGTTCAGCAGTTTCCAGCCCGGTTCGTCGCGATTCAGCGCTGTCCGGGGTTGGTTCAGCACCTTTCGGACCGGTTCAGCTTGGTTTCGGTCCGGTTCAGCACCTGTCAGCCCCGTTTGGGAAGCCCTCAGTCCGATACAGCCTTCTCGGGCCCGCCGATGCGCGTCGGGATGGCAGCACCTCCTCTTCCGTCCCGCATCAACCCCCCCCCCCAATCGGCTCACATCATCCGGCCTGTCCTCTCCGGGGCACCAATGTGATCAGCTGCTACCTTGCAAGAGAAGAATACGGTGGAGGAGCGGCATCTGGGCTGCCTCCTCTCTCCTCTTTCAGTGGCCACAACCGGCCACCGCGCCCACGATGCTGCCACATTTTTATGTCAGCGCCTTGGAGTACCATTTCCTTCTTCTTCTCCATAACTGGCAGAGCCAAAGCACGGCGGTCTCCCCTTCCCCCGCCAGCCCCCCTTCGCTCTACACTCCACTCTCATTTGCGGTCTACTCACCACCTAACTCAGCATCTTCTGGTTCTTCTCTTGCTTACTCAACAGATGCCACTGTTGGATTTGGATAGTCACCGGATGAAAAAGATGCTGCCTCCGGATGAAGAAGATCAGTACCCTCTAAAGTGGCATGTGCCGCCGCAACGATGAGAGAATAATGTTGTGTGTGCCGCCGTAGGGTTTCAATACACAAAATAGGGAAGTGAGATCAAAGGATTTGGGGGGGGAATAGAAATGAAAAAGCAAAAAAACAAAGACAGTTTGGAATCCATTTGTCACGGAGTTGGCCTATTGTTATAAATTTTATGTTGACTAGGTATTTTATACACTGTTTGGTCAATGGGTTTTTCATTAAACTCATTTTGATAATTGGGCCCTTAATTAACTTTCCTAGAATTTTTTACTTAATTTTTTTATTACAAGGGAGATTTTTTTTATTGCATCCATCATACACAAGATGAGGGGGGTGGTTTTATAATAACTTGATTTTTAGATTTTAAACCCTATTTTATAAATAGTTTAATCACAAGTTACCTTCTTCTTTTACAAAATGTGACTTGACTAGAAGATTTTACTTGGACATTCTTTGAACTAAAATAAAAGATACATAATTAAACTATAATTAAAATAATTTTATAAAATTGATGTCGATGTTGATTTAATCTAGTTGTGGCATCCCATCTTCTCTAGTTCGCCTGCCATACATATGGTCAGATCAAAATCACTTCAATCTTCCAAACATATAACACGTGGTTAGTGGTACAGTTATGCACAAGCAAATTGTTGACTATAAAATGCTAGCATCTTCAGCTATTAACTATAAAGTTTTTATGTTGGCATTGTAAACAGAACATCATTGAAAACAGGAGCATTGAAGGTGCCCTTGCTAATGAGGAGAATTTTTTTCGAAGTCATCATGTAGGCTTACTTTCCTGAACTATTAATTTTTTTTGTAGCTCACTCGTGCCTACAACTTGAGTTCCCTTGATTTAATTTCACAGGTGTATCATGCTCTGGCTGAACATTGTGGAGTACCTCAATTAGCGAGGAAGTTGAATCAGGTGTATATCTTTTTTTTAAGTTATTTGTTTTGTGCATGATGCTATAATTTGGAATGCCTAACAATTCCCAACACAAATCATACTGTAATAGTTGACTATGTGTTTAAAAATTTTCATGGAACAAAAAAGATAGTTATGTTGTTTGATTAATTGTTTATAAAGCAGTCAATTTTTTATAAAAGGTACGGAGAAGTAAATGCGACCTTGTACTGATGTGGGATGACACAATGGAAAGGAGCTAAAAGCCTAAAACGTTGAGAAACTATGTTAGAAAATGCTCAAAACAAACTAAAAGGGGTGGAAATGAGAGAAACCGGGCTTAAACAGGTCTATACTGGCCCGAACCAGCTCTAAACTAGTTTGGCATGGCCCAAACTAGGCCGAACCAGTCTGAACCGGCCTCAAACTGGCTGAGCCAGCTCGAATCGGCTATGTTATTCTCTGAACAGGTGCAAACTGGTTCCTGTGTTAGTGGACCAGCACCGGTTCGTCTAAAACCCTCCCTGGGGTCGTAGTATGCTGGAGGTGTGTGCCTAGGGTAGGGTCGTGACCGCACCGCAAAGGTGCATCTGGAGGCACTTTTAGAAGGACCCTAAGTAGGGCCATGCACGAAGGCTGTGGGATCTCGGTTGGGGGGGATCGTGGAGCTTGCCGACCTGATCCGGGCCAATGAGGAAGCCATGGCATGTTGGAGGCCGACTTTGAGCAGCATAAGGCATGTGAAAGGCACCCTTGGGGCATCTTCATCTTCTTGCTGTCGGTTTTGTCACTTGTCGTTTGGAAAGGGGCTTGTGGGTGCAGGGGTGCAGGCTTCGCCAGCAGTGCGCAGTTGCGCCCTCGCACAGCTGAGGGGGGCAACCAGAGAAGTTGAAAGGCCCAATATGGGGACCTTCATTGTTGCCATCTTTCTCGATCTCCATTTCTTTCTGCCTTATTCGTCATCATCGCCTATCCGATGGTAGAGCAGAGCAGGGGGTGGGTTGGGAAGCTTCTCGCGGGGAAGTGGTTACAAGAAGGAGAGGGTGACCCGGAGGGGCTGGAAGCAGACAGGAGAGGTCATGCTGGATGGTCGCAGAAGGTGGCGGGCTTTGTGGGTTGCTCTGGTGGTCTTGGAGGAGCCATAAAATGGTGACGGAGATGGGGTTCTCGTGCGGCTGAGAGGAGGCTGGAAGGGGTTGATGAGGGTTGAGAAGGTGGTGGGGTTCTCGGCAGTGGGAGATGAATGGGGACGCGAAGAAGGGAGGGGATGCGACAGCAGGGAAGAAGTGCTCTAGGGATCGCTGGAGGGCCTTGCCCATGCATTGCCAATGCGTGCAGAACTTGCTCGGATTCTCGTGTGGAACTTGGAGTGTTGTTGCTGGATTTGTCGGACTCTGACAAAGACAAATCAGATCGGAGACGGAGGAAATGATGAAGATGCATAACCAGTAAGGGGGGAAGAGGACAGGAATAACATGGAGGGTGACTGGATGGAAGGGGAAAACTGGTTTCCTGCCAGGGGTAGATGGATTGCCGGCTTCCTGTCAGTGGTGAAGAAGCAAGCTGGTCTCCTTCTGGGGGTGTAGAAGATGATATCCTAATGGAGGGGGTGGAGAGAAGTGGGGCATCGTCCCATGAAACAAGGGCCGAAGGCTTCTTTTTCAAAAGTCGTTCTTCTATATGTTCATTTCATCGCAGGGCCTCTATATGTAGTCAACCAATTACAAAAGGAACTTTTAAAAATCTATTTACAAGCATGTCCTCCAGGACAGAAATGCAACGAAAATGACCCAATACAATCAAGTCTCTAGGTACAAAAATGCAAAATATACCTATGGAACCGATCCCCATCATGTACCCGTCTTACTTCTAGTTACTTTTTAACATATACTTTGTTTCCGTTTTCAGATTCTTGTGCAGCACATAAGGATGGTTCTACCAGAACTGAAAGCTCGACTAAATGCTCAAATTATAGCTGTTTCTAGAGAATTGCATTCTTTCGGTGAAGCTATGGTGTCCACTGTATGTACATGACTACATGTCTGTTTATCCAATTTCTCTTGTAAAATTTCTTTGTCAGAAGTTGTAGCTTACATCTAAAATATTTTTTCTTCTATGGAGATTAAATGCACCTGCTAGGATGTACCTGTCCTGGTCCCTACATGTGACCTCTTCATGTTTACCATTTGTTGACGACTGAAAATTCTTCGGGTTGACATGAAATTACTATGGGCAACTCACTATAACCTCATATCATTTGGATCCTTTGTATTTGCATAAATTTCTTTCTGTTTCTAGAGTACTTCACTTAATTTTCTTTGCAGTCTTAGACTTGGGTCTGGGACCTAAGACTCTTAAAGAATCTTTTCCCATTTTTGGTTATTTACAGAAACATAGCAATAAAATGACCACAATTTTTGGTATTCACTTAATTATGTTAGGTATAGGTGCTTTTCTTCTAGTATTCCAAACTCTTTATTTTGGTGGTGTATATGATACCTAGGCTGCTGGAGGGGAAATGTGAGAAAAATTATCCACTCAGCCCAAGTGTTATATTTGCACGTGCCTGCAGGTACATCTTTGTTTGTATTATTGTTGCCCTGGTGAAAAAGCAAAAGATAGAAGAGATGTGCTTGGAGAGAATTAAAAAAAGAAAGAGAAGAAAATCAACAACAAACAAACCTTTTGTGCTGTTCGAGGATGAATGCTGCTGCTGCCTGCATTTGAGGAAGGAGAAAAAAAGGGAAACGTCTCTCACTGCTGCTCTTTGTGCCAATTAGGCACAATACAGCTATGGCTGGGAGGTTTGAACTTCGCAGCCATGGCTGCTTGGATTTCTACAAGGACGCCAATGCTCTACCACACAGTCAATCTAGTGGGTCCCACAAGATAAAAAAAATGACAAAAAAATTGGTGAGAGGGAGGCTCAGACAGCTCCCTCTTTAGGTAGGACTCTACCACTAGTTGGAGCCTATTGGTTGGGGGCATACTTCGCAGAATCGGCCAATCCATATCGAGATTGGCAGATTCTTGGATCAGATCAGCACCTACCAATCCGATTCCCCATCCCCCACCCCGGAATAGCCAATCTGGAGCCGGAGGAATTGGTCCCAGGTTATCTAATATGGCAGGATCAAATTAGGAATTGCCCGATCCAGCCGATCCCCGAGAACCTAAACAGATCAGAATCTGACTTGATTCCTGGACTCATTTTGATCAAATCGGCTTCTCTGGAGAATCAGTCGATTCCGGACCAATTCTGGCGTTTCTTCACCGAAATCGAGCGGGGAAGACATGGTTACCGGATCGTGCCATACCAGGTCCAATATGGCATATCCGCAACCGGTAGGGTGGGGAAGATGCAGTGGCGGCAAAGTGCCACCATGGCACTTTTTAGGGCTTGTTTTGGGGACAATTTTGATGTCAAAAGAGCAGATCGGATCAGAGTCATATCTAGGCTCTTTTTGTTATTTTTTATATTTTATGGCCTTTTTAGGAACTGATCGGGTCTGATCAGGACCCACCGATCTGGGTTCCAATTCCGATTTCTGCGATCCTTGGTGGGGTCCTACCAATAAATACCTGATCAGTAGGAATAGTTTCAACAAAACAAAAGGAGAGGGAGAAGCTGACAGCTTCTTCTCTAGGTATGACTCTCCCACTAGTTAAGGCTAACTGGTGGTGGCACTTTTAGGAAAGAAGAATAAAAAAACAGCCAGGTCCCTCTCTGCATAGGACCCCCCCCCCACCACAAAAAAGAGAGGGAGAGAAGGCAGATCATATCATGCTTTGACAACAGAAGAAGAATTCATTTTACTATTACTACCCAAGTATTTGGTAAATTGTGCAAATTCAGTTTCTTGAATTGGAGCATAAAAACAATTTGGTGCTTCATCCTAAACTAATATACAGCCTTGAAACTCAGGCTTTTACTTATTGTGATGGCTTTATCTTACCGAAACTAAACATGCACAAGTTTTTGAGCGTCTTCCTGTTCTGTCAACATTTATGCTAAGACATGTTTTGCTTCAAGTTCCCATGTTCTCCAGTTCTGATTTATTATGCATGGGCATGCGTGACCTATGGGTGTATGAATGTTCATGTTCCTCCTTATTTGTACCTAGTTACTATCTTGTGCTTTATTCAAGGATTGCAAATTGGAATCAGAGACCGGGTCGGCTAGTGTTGATTTCGATCTAATCTTGATCAGATTGGTAGAATTTGCTGATTCCATGGGTGAAAAACTGACCTAGAATTGGTCTAGTTCGATTCTTCTAAAATTGGTGAAAAAAGTAAAAGAAAAAAAGCATGGCAGATGGATTCCACTTGGGATTCTGGTCCGATCTAACCCTTTTGGGGGCTAATTGATGTTGAAATCTGGTGCCAAGGTGGCAGCGGCACTGCAGAGGTGCTGTGCTGTGTCTTCCCTGCTTGTGGGCACTGGGTGGGAAAGGCAGTTGTATCAGGTCTCCTAGATTCCGATCTGCTATATCGGATTCCCTGGACTTCATATCTACTATTTGATGACTTCTTGGATACTCAATACAACTGCCTTGGGACGTGGAAGATGTAGGGCACTGCTGCTGCCAGCATTCAGTCCCAATCCAGGCTGATTTGGTCAATTCCGGTCAACTTGGGCGGGAATCAGTGGTGGATCAGAGTTTTCCCACTATATTGGATTGGCTTATGCTGATCTCAATCCAGATCACTGATTTTGCAAACCATGCTTCTATGTGATTGCTATTATGCATAGTCAAGGATAGAACGGTGTACCATTATGAACTAAGGCAGCCTCCATCTAACATGCTTACATTTATGGAATTGAATTTAGTTTGCTGGCTACAGTAAATCAGGTAAATGTAAAAAAACTTTTTGGACTTTCTAAAATCAATAGGCATTGGTGGTATCAGTTTTAAGGCTTTCTCTGGCACTGTTTTGGAGTGGAAGATGTTGAAGTTTTGTTTGTGTAATCATTTATGTTGGTTTCTATCTTTCCATTTCTTTTGGTTGATGTTCTATCTGGTTAATAGGAGGAGAAAAGGGTGGTTTTGCTGAAACTTTTGACAAAGTATTGCGAAGGTAAACTTAACCATTATATTCTTTTCGAGATGACAACTTTACAACTGTATTCTAAAATTCATGTTTCTGTGTCATATTTTGTATTTTTGCTATTTTAATATGTCAATATTTTATGGATCTTCTGGTGTCTTGTAGAAGTTATATTCTCTTTAAAGATGCTGATTATGGCGAATATGCATGTGTAAATGCACACGTTTTAATTGTTTATTTTCTACATGTCTTAAAAATGTCAATTGTGTGAATTAGCATTCTGTGACAGTTCAAGGTACATTCTTAGGAAAAATTCTTTCTTGTGAAATAAAAAGATAGCTGGTGTTGAGCAGTTATTATATATCTTTTGGCCATATGATTAATAAAGGATATTATCACATTTTTCTTGCCATGGTAGGCACCTGTCATCCGTACATGATATTTGTCTTGTTGGTGCTTTGTCAGCAGAATTTATTTTCGTTCTGTCTAAAGCCACTTAGTTTAAAACTAGCATAAGTTGCTTTGACTTGAATACCCCTGGCTGGTTGGTGCCTTAGGTTGGTCAACAAATACTGTGATCCTTATTCTTGGTGTTGCTTTTGTTTGTCATTCAAAATGATCTTTGCAGTTTCATGTCTTTTCAGGTCTAGTTGTCCTCTTTTAGATTTTAAACTTTGTTAATATTTCTATTTGCCAACACTGGAATTAATTTTTAAAGAGTTGTTGATGCTTTTTGTTTCATTATCTTTGAAATCTAGTTATCTTGAAATGGGCTTAGTAAATTTTGATGGGGACAAATTTTAGGAGTTTAAAACAATTTTTTATATTGTTTTTACATTGAGTCTGAGTCTGTATATATTCCTTTTAATAAGTTTTTACTGTCTTTAAATTTTTTTAGTCCCTCTAGATATGTAAATATTCGCTGATCGGCCACCACGATTCCCTTCCATTGCACTCTGTGCTATGATCAGCTCATGCACATCGTGAGGCCTGTCCAGCAGTCACGATCTCACCAACACTTTCACACACCGGACCCGATTCGGCAGAATAGAGATGATTTTAGGCAATTTAATTTTCATTTCGGCATTTAAATGTTGATTTTAGTTCATTAGATTCGGTTTCGTTTTTGTCCCACACCAAATTTATTGTTAAAACCAGGTGTATCATACATAACCACGTTGAGCTTATCTAGTATCTAGTATCTAAGGCTTTATAATAATTTTATGACTGGCATGGGAAGACAATGGTCTCAAGCTTTGATGAGAAAAGAGGGTTGTAGTAAGTGACAACTAGGGTAGAAAATATTCTCACATCTCATTATATAGATTCAAATTATGCAAATGTTGGGACATTCTTTACTTATAATGTGTTGCATTGTAGTCCGGTTGTAGTTCAAGAGTGAGATGTTCCCCACATGCTGAGCTCCACCACACGAGCTTTAATGAGGTTGCTAAATAAGCAAGGGTTCCACATCAAAGACAGTTGTGAGTAAATAGGGTAGTTTTTATCGTGGAGTAAGATATGAGTTTTAAGGCAAACTTAAAAACAAATATATATTATTATAGAAATAAATTTAAGAAAGGAAAGATTGAGAGAAGGATGAGAATATGTACTTGGAATGTTGTATCCCTTATAGGAAAATTTATATAATTTGTTGATGGAATGGAGAGAAGAGATTAGTATTGTTTGAACTTAAATGGATAGAAGAGAAATGTAAATAAGTAGGAAGTACAAGTTATAAACTATGATTCACATGAAAAGAGAGAAATAAAAATGTGTAGGTATCATTGTTGATAAAACATTGAAAGATGCAATGGTGCCAATGAAAAGAGTGGGAGATAGGATTATTACGGAAAAATGATTTTAGAAAGTGGTAATTAATATAATTAGTGAGTATGCTTCACAAATTAGATTAAGAACGTGAGTTTAAAGAAGAATTTTAGAAGGATATGGATGACCTTATGTAGGGCATATTAAATGAAGAGAATTTATTTATTTCAGATCATAATGAATATGTTGGAAATAAATATCATGAATATGCAAAAGTTCGTATGTTTAGGATATTTAAATTTAAATAAAGAGGAAAATTGTATTCTAGATTTTGCTATGACTTATGGTCTTTTACTAATAAATACCATGAATATGAAAAAAATCACTTATGCTTCGTCAGTTCTTGCCCGCCTCGCCCGGATCCAGACCAACGAAGGGCTGGATCTAGCAACTCAAAATGATTTTCTCTTACCCTAAACCCCCCAATACCCAATATTTTACTTTGAAACTCCAACATCTTGATGCCCTCCAGATCTTAGAAGTGAGTTTTGTTTTTGTATGTTATTCTTTGAAAGTTTTAATGTTGTATATAATTAGATAATATAAACATATTAAAAGTATACCTTGCCTCAAATGGGCTTCTTGCCTTAGGTGCTTGAGGCGAAGCGACCCTCCCCTCATCTCATGCACCTCGCACCTTGAATAACATAGCTTGTGTAGGGTGCCTTCAGTTCTGCAAAGAAGAAGGGCTTTGAAGGCCCTGTTTGGGGGTCATCTAGGGGCTGTTTTAGGTTGTTTTCAAGCATATTTTTGCGGGTGTCTTGAGTTCTTAGTATTTTGGACCTGCTGAAGGCCTATTCTAGGGGATGGTTTTGGACCAGGTTTGGGGAATTTTTAGTCCTGGTTTAGGGGCTGTGCCAGGGCATGTTTAAAGATCTATTTAGGACCTGTTTTGGGACATGTTTAGGGGTTGTTTTAGTCCTGTTTTGGGACAGGGTTTCAGACCTGTTTTGGGACTGATTAGGGGTAGTTTCAGGGTGTTTTGGGGTTGTTTTGAGCCTTTTTTGAGTTGGTTTTGATAGGGCTTTTAGGAGGTACACGACAACAACAAAGGATGTGCTGTTCTAGGCTCCTTTTGTCTTCGTCTTGTAGGTAGGAAGGGAGTCTACAACCCCACGAAAGTGAGATGGACAGGGGCCCAACAAGGGGGTGCCCACAATCCTCATTTTTCTGATTTTGGTTTGGAAAGGAGCTTAAAACCCCATAAAAGGTGATGTGGATCACCTTGGGGTTGGTTTGGAGTTTAAAGAATTTTGAAGGAAAACAAGAAGAGGAAGGGGTAGCCTCTTTTTTACTTTTTCTTTTCTTTTCTTCTCCTTCCCGGCACAGCAAAGGGGTAGCCTCTCTCTTACTTTCATCTTCCTGCCATCTTTCTTTTCCACCTAGGGTTGCACAGCCAATGGGACTGGAGGGCAGCCCTTCTTCTCCTCTCTCTCTCTCTCTCTCTCTCTCTCTCTCTCTCTCTCTCTTCTTTTTCAAGAGGTGGCAGCTAGGGCTGTTGGAAGAACGTGGAAGCCTTTATATGGAGGCTATAAGAGCCTTTTTTATAGAGGGAAAGGGGCTGGAGGGGGGACAGAGCTGTTATGGCCTGTTCTTATCTACAACAGTTGGGGATGAGATAGGAGTGTTTTTATTTTTTTTAGCATTTTATCACGGTTTTTTATAATTTTTAGGTGGTGGGACCCACCCAAAACTGATTTCAGCATGGATAGATATGTCCAGCCTTTTGGATTTTTTTTATACTTCTAATTTTTTAGGAATTTTCCAGTTTTTTATGTTTTTTTATTTTTAAATAGAAAAGGCTGAAAATAGAAAATTTTTTATTTTTAGTCTATTCATCTAGTCATATTTTTATAAATTAATTTTTAAAAATTTTAAGATTTTGGAAATAATTTTTTATGTTTTTTTTATGAATTTTCGTTAGAAGAGTTCTAAGTGAACGAGAACTCCTCATCTTTAAGGATAATTATCCATTAAAATATCCCATAATCATCTCCTATTTTTTCAGCTCATTTTCTCTTTTTATCCTTTTTTTAAATAGGCATGGGAGAGAGCAAGGATTGTCATTTTGCATCTCAGCTTCATCTCAAGATGATCAGAGAGAAGAAATCTCATAGTGATCTCGAAAAAATCAATCTCGAGAGATTGAATTTCAACATGTTAGTGTACATGACATAATGATCTCTTCAAAAGAGACATGTGACTTAAGAACCAAGACTAGATGATTTGATAGGAAGAATTAAGACAGATAAGAATGATGATCATTGTCAATAAAAATAAGAGATATATCAATTGGTTTGAACGTGAGTTTAGGTTTTTTCTCGAGTAATAACAAGACAAGCGATCTCCTTGAAAATAGAGAAGTTGTGTGACAATATTAATCACTTTTATTAAGTCATATAAAATTCATAATTTATTAATTATAGTAGAATTTAGTCGGCAACACGTAGAGAAGACTTTGAATAGATGCAATAATATAGTCGTTAAGATGTGAAAGCTTCGTAAAGTTGTTTTATTGAATTAATAATAGGAAGAACGAGTGATGGATAATATAAATTATATAGACAATTTGCATTAATTTGTAGTTTTAAAGTTGGAGTCGTCAACATATGGTGGAAAAATAAAAGATAATACATATTTATATACATCTTGTATCGATGATCTCGTTTATCGGAAGTATGGAGAGAAATAGATTCTCAGAAGATCTTGAGAGATTGCATTGCATTGCATTGCATGAGAGAGAGAAAGAGAGAGCATGTATGGTGGTGGTGGTTGGAGAGATTTCCTCCCCCGCTTCTTATATTCTTTCCCTTGAATGAGCATGTGAGAGAGAGGGATGGCAGGTCTGTTGCGGAACCTCCCATGGTTGTTTTTTTGACTGGGAATACCATGAAAATCAGGGGAGGTGCGCTTACTAGATTTAACAGCAGGGCTAACAGGCCAAAAAAGGGTCTTAAAGTAGCTCTGATTGAGGCTGAAAACAGGTTTTTTAATGGCTGGATTGACTTACAATTGGGCCATAAAACAAACCTGAAAATGGGCCTGTGCAATGGTCCTGAAAATAGGCCTGATGAGGACTTTAATGGACTTCGAATAGGTCTATAAATAGCTCAAACGACCCAAAAACTGGTTATTAACAGACCTTTGGAGGTTGGATTGTAGGGTCGAAATGGGACATGAAATTAGTCTTAAATGGACTTGGAATTGGGCTTAAAGTGGACTTTAATTTGAATGTTACACTACCAGGAAGGGCTAAAATTGGGCTTAAAATGAGCTATAAAAGAAGCATGGAAACAGGCCTTAATGGGCTCTTAATCAGACCCAAATATAAGGCCCTGACAAGTCTGTAAATGAGCTTTCATTAACTTTAAAAGTGGCCCAATAGATGACCCATAACTAAACCATTAATTAGCTCTTGAGGTGGGCTGTGATGGGCCATAGAACGGGCTTAGAAATGGGCCTAGAGTAGGTTGAAACTCGACTGTTAATTAGTTTTATGAAGGGCTTGAATTGGACTTAAAAACTTAAAACGGGTCCATGAAGCCCCTTGTTTTTGTTCCTATAGTAGGTTTAGAAAAAAGTCTCCCCCTTGCAAATTTTGGTGTCAATTGGGAAAGAATAACATTTTACCAATCTTTAAGAAAAAAAGAGATATATAAAATTGCTCAAATTATAAAGATGAAGTTCATAAGTTATACTACAAAACAATGGGAGAGTTATTGAGCGGAAATTGTAAGATAATATAAAATTTCAACTAATTTGGATTTATGCATGGCCGATCTATAATGGAAGTTATTTTTTGTTAGAAGTTGATGGAGAAATATTGTTACATGAAAAAGATTTACAATCGGTGTTTATTGATGTGGAAAAGATCTATGATAGTTCCAAGGACACCCGAGCTTGGATCCACTTCAATTCGGATCACACGTATCGACGTCATCACTGAACTATGGATCTCTATAGATCGAAGATGACAAGTAAACAAAGGATACTATTTTTAGGATATATTTAAATAAATTTAGCTTAGGGAATATCTGTACTTGTTTGATTTTTTGAGTTTTCTTCAAATTTTTTAACATGTAGTCTTGTTGGCGTCAGATTTTTTTTTCTCAAGAAAAAAAGAAAAAAAAACAGGAGGGGCAGCAAAAAAAAAGAATAGGTTCAGGCCAATTTCTGGCTGGATCGACCCTCAATTGGGTCAAATCAGGACCCCAAACAAGTCCTCGATTGGGCCCTTTGGCACAAATTCCAGCTGGCCCAATCTCACATGATTTAATTAACTGATTTCCAGCTCCTATAACCCACCTACGTACAGGCCCATAAGAGAGGGAAGAAGTGGGCCGTGGCCATTGAAAACAGGCCCAATTCAGCCACATCAGCACCCCTGTGCGCACCAAGCCAGCCACCTGCCACCTCAGCCCATTCATTAGTCAATTTATGGAGGGGGAAACCGAAGAGGCCAGGGGGAGATCAAGGGACAGCATGTCAATAAATTGGAATAAATGGAGTAACTGCATGGGGGAGGCCAAGAGGCCTACGTACAGGCCACCTGCTGGCTCTTCACCTCCCCCTCCAGCCTCTATAAGAAGAGGGGGGCGCACCAGCCAGAGGGAGGACGGCTAAAGACGCCGGGAGGCTGCTGGATTGCGCCCTGCTCCTGCTGCCTCTGCTGCACCTGCTGCTGCACCCTGCTGCTGCACCTGCTGCTGCCACCCGCTGCTGATACCTGCCGCCAGGAGAAAGGGGAGAAGAAGAGGGGAAGAGGACAAGGTAAGAAGGAATCGTTGGCTCCCACGTAGCCCCTTAGGGGGCCCTCTTTCTGGCGGTTTTCTTTCCTGCCCCTATCCACCTTCAAAACAACCCATTTCAGGCCCCAAATCCGGCCCCAACACAGCCTGCTACCAAGGCCTCTCTGCGGCCCATTTAGCAGACCCCCTGCAAGCCCATTTTCAGTTCAGCCAAGTGCCCTTGCGCTGGCCCATTTCGGCCTCGTGCCCAGGTCCTCTAAACAGCCCATACACAGCCCATATGCAGCCCCCTGCGATGCATCAAAAAAATCAGATTCCAGTACCAGCCAGATGCCCCTTTGCAGGCCCGGTCCAGCCCATTTCAGTCCAAGGTGGGCCTTTCTCTTGGGTCTGCTTGAATGCCCCTTAGCAGGACCCAGTTCGGTCTCCATTGCAGGCCCAAGAACAGGTCTTGTTCGGTCACTCAATCAGACCCAATCTGGCCCTATTCCGATCCAAGAAGAATCCCCTTGAAATGCCCTACATGCAGGTCAATTTCGGCCCAAAAAAAAACAGAACCCTGGCTGAGCTTCATTTCATGCCAACCTCGGCCCAATCAGGCCCACTTGCAGGACCTGCTCAAGCCCTCTTTCGGCCTGCTGTTCTAAACCCCTCCGCAGCCCATCCAGCAGACCCCAGGCTGGCCCATGATCGGCCCATTTTTCTGGTTCTTACCTAGGCCTTGAACAGCCCCAGACTCAGCCCAAGTCTGACAGTCTTCGCGTGGCTAACCTCCAGCCCCCTTGTGGCTTACCTAAACAGACCCAAGACAGGTCACCAGACAGCCCATGTCTAGCCCCCCCTGCTTGGCCTCGATCCAGGCACCCCAAAGCCGCCCAAATCCGGCCCACCTGCAGGTCCACAACCGGCCCCCTTTGCAGCCCAACCAGAGCCCACATAACAGGCGCATATACAGCCCATGACTGGTCCCTTCGTGACCCGGTTCCAGCCCATCCAGAGGCACTCTAAACAGACCCCAAACCGGTCCATTTCCAGCCCATGTTCGGCACCCAATTCAGGCCCAAAACAGGTTCAATTTCGGCTCCTTTGTAGCCAGAAAACAGGTTCAATCTCGGCTCCCATGCAGCCAGGCGCCAGCCCCCCCTTTGCGGCTCAACCTAGTGGCCCTTTCACGGGTCCAATCCGCTTCCCAAGAAGCCCTACAGCAGCTCCCTTGCAGCAGAAAACAGAAGAAGAGGTTGCAGCACCCCCCTTGTGGCATGTACCGGCAAAGTGAGGGATGAACCTCAACGGCCCTTTCACGGGTCCGGTTCTCCCCTCAACACATCAAAGGAGAAGAGAGCCTCAACGGCCCTTTCACGGGTCCGGCTTTCCCTCCTAGAAGCCGCCCTCCCAAATTCAAGCAAGAATTGAAGCCCGGCTTTGAACGCCGAAGGAGTGGACCGGCCCGAAGTGGCCTTCAGAAAATTAACAAATAAAAAAATCAGAAAGGCGAAAGCTACATTTAAATTAAGGAGATTCACCCCTAGCGGGGAACTCCACCTTGGGCGGAGGCGCGGGCATGCATCCCGTAGCTTACGACCCGGACGTCGGCGCGGGCACGCTCCCGTAGCCGATGATCCTTCCCCCAATTTTGGCTAAGTCATTGACTAGCCTTATTGGATGGGTAAACTTCACCAAATTAGAAACTTGTCGGTATGCCGTTGTAATGCCGAAATTTTTCTAAGGTGGTGAAGAACCTAAATTGGGGGAAGGGTCACCACTTATTGTACACCGATGTACTTCACCTCACCATTCAATGAAATGAAGATTCGATGGCATGTCGATGCATGAATGTGGGCACCGATTGGCAGCCCAATGTGCCCGATCAGATGCAAGCCGCCAAAACTAAGTAAACAAACTGTTTTGTTTTTCAAACAATCAAAAGAATAAATAAATCAATGCAGGTTCTGAAATGGGATTTTACTGCCACATTTTTCCAAACCGCCTGCAGGTCTCAGACCACCAACCAGAGCCCAGTTCGGCCCAATAACAGAACCCTGTTCAGGCCCTTAGTCGGTCCCCTTTTGACCAGGTCCCAGCCCACCTAAAACCACCTGCGCAGACCCCAATCCAGGCCCATGAACAGCCCCTGTTCGGCCTCCTGCATAGGACACCTTCAGTCCACCTGCTGCCCCCCCCCTTTTCAGGCCCATTTCCTGATCCCTTCCCAGACCTTGGACTGTCCCTAGTTCAGCCCAAGTCTGGTAACCCTCACGTGGTCAACTTCCCCCCTCTGTAGCTTACCCAAAGTTGGCCTAAAACAGGTCCCCAGGCAGCCCATTTTTTGGCCCCCTTTGTGGCCCATCTAGCAAACCAGTCCCTTGTGACCCGGTTTCAGCCCATCCAGGACACCTCAAACAGATCCCCGACCGGTCTATTCGAGGCCATCTGAACAAACCTCTTAAGCAGGTCCGAAGCTGCCCTTGCTCAGCCGACGTTCAGGTCCTAGGACCGGTTCCAAATCAGTCCTCCATGCAGGCTCATTTTAGCTCATCATAATCCATTCACTCCAGTCCCTTTGTGGCTCGGTGAAATCCTAAATCAGTCATCAAATAAAAAAATCGGATTTTGATTGAATTCAAAACAGATGAAACTCAGAAATCAGAAAGAATCAAAGTCATCCAAAAAAATGACAAATAAAACAAACCCGAACAAATCGGTTTGCATCTGATCGGACCCAAAAGGCCGCTGCCTTTTTGAGTTCTTTACTTTATTTTGTGGATGTGCATGTCTCCAAACACAGGTTGCCGCGACGGTTAATCAAAGGCGTTTGAGCCGTTGCTCGATGTAAGTTAACGCCGGATACTCGCACCATCCGGCGGAGAAGGGTCAAAAATGAAATTTTCAAAGAACCCGAACCTCGGTTCTAATATTTTTAAACTATCACCGGACTACCTAATATTTTTAGGATATCACATATTTTCCTAGAAAAGTCCGGAGATGTCTTTCTTTCTAAAGAACAGACGCAGAAAAAAGAGGTTCACACAAGTCTATATAATAATTCCCAACCCTGTGTATACATATGCCCAATTGGAGAAGAAAATTTAATTTACTCTTCTTGCCCTGTCTCTTCCCCTATTGGTTCTTTCTCTCTCGTTTATTCTTCTTCCCAATCTTCCCCTCCCTTGTTCATTTTCATCTTCTTTTCCGTCCTTCCTCTTCCCGTAGTCTCTCTCCCTTGTCGGTCCCCCCAAGCCACCCAGCTTCATCTTCTTCACACTAAAACTCCCTCCTTATGGGCTTCTTCTTTTCCCTCTTCTGGTGTCCACTTCACCTCCATGGAGCCTCCTTCCCCTCTCGACTCTTTCTTCTCCCCCCTCCCCTATTTCTAGCATGACTGCTTAGGCTCCCTCACCTCTCCACCAAGCTGGCCTTGCGCACCAGCTGCATTCTCCTTTCCCTCCCCTCCTAACCCTGCATGGACACTCACCCTCTCCCTTTAAAAGCACCCTTCCCCCCACTCCCATCTTCTCTCGGACCCCTGTTGAGGCTTGCGACACCCCTCGGGTCCTCCGAATTGGCTTAACACCCAAACCACCCCCCAATCCCCTTCATCTTTCTACTTTGTCAGACACACCCCCACAACACCCTCCTCGTATCCTCTCATTCCTCTACTTCTTCTACTCCTCTTTGATAGAAATGTATGCCCTACAAGCCAATCATATATAATATGATTCGACATTTCTAAAAATATCTCATTCAAATAATTAGACACATTTTTCATTACTAACTCTTATTAGATGTGAATATCGTAATGAAGTCCTTGATCAAAGACAATGATGATTAAATTATGATGAGATCATGATAATGAGATTGATCATCTAAAGGTATTTGATCTAAATGTTCTTAGTCATAGGATACTTGAGATGAGACATTAAGGATCCGAATAGACTAGTGTATGTAATGTCTTCTCATATGATGAGGATGATTCATCTCATTGGTCATTAGTGTGGATACATTAAAATACACATATAGATGTTCATTAGTTGAATGAGTTCACTGAACTGACCGAATTAGAAAATTTGAATGATATCTTACCGAACTGTCAATCAGGGTTTTCTATCATCATGGTTGCATAATTAGACATTTGACCTGAGTTGTCAAAAATGCCTTGTAGGGTGGAACTTGTACTTTGATCATTGACTTATAAATCACCATAAAGATGGTCCAGTATAACGATGGATTGGGTACAAAGAAAACCTGATGGAGGCCATTGAGTGGACAACAAGAGATCGTCCACTCTCGATAAGTGAAAGTGAATATCCTATGAGATAGTACTTTAAATCTCTGGCAAGGGTAGATAGGATGATTGAAAAAGGAGTTTTCCAATTAATTCATTTTCGAGTACAGGATCTTATAGAGTCGGTATACTAAGGGGTTGTCAGTCGATGTTATACTCCTTCCCAACTAGGACATTGGATAAACGAGGGTTTATATCTATGCGGTAACTGACGATGGAAATGCTCAATGGAGATAAGATTATTCATATAGCTATTTGGGATCATAAGATGTGACTTATACCCTTCTGTGAGAACCTCGTTTTTACATTTTTATCTAATTTTAAAAATGATTTTCGTATCTCCTTTGGACTACTTAGGAAAATAGATGATAACCTATAAATGTATTAAATAGTCCGACGATACATTTAGAAGTACTAGAACCGAGGTTCGGGTTCTTAGAAAATTTAGATTTGACCTCTCTCCGTCGGATGGTGCGAATATCCGACGTTAACTTACATCGAGCAACTACTCAAATGCCCTTGATTAACCGCCATAGCAAACTAGTTTGAGAGAACGTGCACATCCACATAACAAAAGATAACTCATAAGGGCCTAGCCTTTCGGACCTGATAAGATGCGAACAAGTTGTCTTAACTTTGTAGGATGTTGATTTTTATTTGTTTTGGAATTGATTTTTGATTTTTTGATTTGAGATTGGTTTTATGTGGTGTAAATTGTGAATTTTCAGATTTGATTTTATATGTTGATTTTTGAATTGTTTGATTTTTGATTTCGGTTTGAATTGGTTTTGGTTGCTTTTACTTTAATTGGTTGAAATTATTTTTGTTTGAGTTTGGAATTTAATGGAATTTGATGTTTTAAACAATTTGACTTATTTAATTTGATTTAAGATATTTTTGTTGTTTTCTTATGTCGGTTGATCTTTTGGTGTCGGTTTGAATATGTTCGGTGTGTTTTAAGTGTTTTGAAGTTTTGATTTGATTTGATCACGGTTAAATTTCAGATTGTTAATTATCTGATTTTTTTGTTTTATGACTGATTTTTAGTGTTTTAAAGTATTTTCAATGTGATTTGTTTGATTGTTTTGAATTATTTAATTTTCAATTGATTAAGAAGTAGGTTTCTATTAAATTAAATGATTTTAATTGAAATTTCCAGATTATTATAAATCTGATTTTTCTTTCATTTTCCAGATTTAGTGATCTTTTTTAAGGTATTTTCAGATTTGTTTCATCTCTTTATTTATGTTCGGTCCGCATCTCGTTCGGTCCGTTGGGTTAGCATCGGTGCCCGGTTTGCAATGGTCCACTTCAGTACTTGAATGTCATTTAATTTCATCCCATGTCGGGGTACATCATGTCGGTTCACATTGGGTGCATAAAAATCTGAACTTTGGTCATGTCCTTCCCTTAGGCAATTCTCATAATATCGAGAATAAAATTCGACATTACAACGGTATGTCGGCCCATTCTCGATAAATGGAATTTACCCGTCCTACATGGTTGAGTCTTTCGACTTTTCCACATAATGGGAAGGGTCCGTCTGCAGTGGGAGTGTGTCCCATGCCTACGCCCGGGTCAATGTACCGGAAGCTGGTCCGGACTAGCCGCCCAATTGTGGAGTGCCCACGATGTGGTGCTAACTTCTTATTTAATTTTGCTTTCGCCTTTCAGAATTTATTTAAGTGCATTTTTTATACAAGGCCCAATGGGCCAGCTGCATGTCTCATGGCCCAATAAGGCCGGCTCCATGTCTTCTTGGCCCAATTAGCCCAATTTCTTCTCCTTGGGCCCTGGCGGCCTGTGTTTCACCTCGTTTGGACCAGAATTGAGGGCCGCCCTTTCAGCCCTTGACCCGTCTTGCGGGCCAAGGGGGCCGGACCGTCGCCCCCAACCCGGTCCTCACAAGGACCTGTTTGTAGCACCGTACCAGAGGCTTATCCTCTAGCCGCATCAGCACCTGTTTTGGGGTTTGACCGGCACCTGTCTTGCACCGAGCCAGCTGTTGCTTTTGCACCGGACCGGCACCTGTTCTGACATCGGTCTAGGACCTGTTTTGGGACCGGTCCAGCACCTGTTATGGGGGTGTTATGCCGGGCTGAAATGGACTGAATTAGAAGCCGGTTTCAGGGGCCGCTGTGGGACAGATTCAGGACCTGAATTAGGCCACCCAGGAGGCTGCTTTGTGGGGCTGCGAGGGGCTGTTTCAGATTTTTTTTTTGAATAGGGACAAGAGCTCACTAAGGGGTAGAGAACGGGGGCCCATTCGGGGGGTTCCTCAACCCATCCTGTGGGCAAGGGGTCCGAATGTCGACTCTCTTCTCATCCCCCAAGCAAGGTAGGACAAGGGAGACGCTGCTGATTTTTCTTAATTGACCAAGTGACAGTTGAGGGGCCACATGGACTGTTCAAGGGTGACAACAAGTGGGTCGAACATGTGGTTTGATTTCAGCCCTATTTAGGGGTCTGAACAAGGGCCATTTAGAGAGGCAAAAGGTCTGATTTCGGACATGTTCAAGGGTCCTGATCAGAGGGCAGATAGAAGGCTTTTGGGTGTCCTGATTGAGGGACTGCAGTGGGGGCTGCGAGGGGCTGTTTCAGATTTTTTTTTGAATAGGGACAAGAGCTCACTAAGGGGTAGAGAACAGGGGCCCATTCGGGGGGTTCCTCAACCCATCCTGTGGGCAAGGGGTCCGAATGTCGACCCTCTTCTCATCCCCCTAACAAGGCAGGACAAGGGGGACGCTGCTGATTTTTCTTAATCGACCAAGAAATGTGGAGCTGAGCAGGGGGTCGCACAGGGATCTTAGGAGCCTGAATGAGACCTAAACAGGGGCTGATTATACTGGACAAAGAGAGACCAAATAGAGGGGCATGTGTGGAGACCGGTGGAGAAAGTAGGGGTAAATAAAAAAGAGGGGATCGGGGGACTACATGGTGGGACTCCTTTTTCTTACCTTTTCTTTTGCTCTTTTCTTTTCTTGCACTCTAGGTTCCACCGGAGGAAGAAGACTGGTCTTCCTCTTCTTCTTCTCCTTTTCTTCTTCTTCTCTTTGCACTGGCAGCAGCAAGTGAAGCCGCTGGACCTCCTCTTGTTGCGGTGGACGTGGGCTACAGGTGGAGGATGTTGCCGCGGCTGCTCCTCCTGCCTTTCTCCTTTGCTGTGGGCGAGGACTGGCACAGCGTGGATGCTATGCTCTCCCCCTCTTTCTGTTGGTAGACCGCTGAGCGTGGGATCTGCCTTTCTCACTTGGCAGGCGCGCAGCAAGACCAATAGACCGTCGAGGGGGCGTTGCCCTTCTCCTCTCCTCTCTTTTGCTCGCTGCCGAACGGTCGTCCTCCCCCCCCCCCCCCCCCTCCTCTGTTTTTTTTTTTATATATCCGATGCTGTAAAACAAGCAAGGACAGGATTCCCTTACGTGGAGAGAGAGGGAGAGAGAGAACCCGAAAGAGATCCCCCCTGGCTACGGTCTCTTCATTTAGATGAATATCCAAATGTCCCTTATTTTGAGAGAGAAATCCCTGATTTCCCTCCTGATTTTCTGCCGAGAGAAGCATCCGGGATAACCTGCGCGTGGCCCTGCCTGTTTTGGCAGTTCTTTTTTTTTACTAGCCGCCACCTTCCTTTCCCTCTTATTTCCTTATTTTTTCTTTAATGCCATCAAAGGTAGGATATTTGTTCTCCTAAATCACAGGAGGAAACGGGGGAAGGAGCTTGGCGCGCTGATAGGAGGGAAGGGTGGCGGCTGGTCTTTTTTCAAATTGCTTTTGACCTAATCCTCGTCAGGATGTTCTCCATCCAATGGTTTACATTAATTCCGGTCGGAATTAATTTAATTAAGCTCAAAAAAATAGCCAAAAAATCCAGAAGATGTCCTAATAGCCGTTGATCATGTGTATCATCAGATCTACGGTTAATGACCCTCCAATTGTCCGAAGATCACCGATTTGACAGAATTTCTGATCGGTGCGATCTCGGTTTTCACAAATTCCGAAAATTGCATTTAAAATGCAATTAAATAAATATGCACCAGAACTTTGGTCTTCACCGCAAACAATGCTATCTGCGAGCGAGTTGGACAAAATTGCCCTTATCTCGAAGTACATGCCGACTCCGCAAATTTTTGAATTTCATCCATAACTTTCCGGATATAAATCGGATTGATGATCCGATTTCAACATTGTTCTTCTTGATGCCGGGCAAACATTTTGATGGTGCCGGTTGTTAATGGGCTTGCTTGGATTTGTCTAGGCCCAATAGGGGCAAAACGGTCATTTTTCCGCCTAGAGTCGGATTCCGACATTCAAAGTACCGTTGCAAAGCTTGTGATTGAGACAACACCGCAGGCCCACTGGCTTGGTCATTTGGGCTCATTAAGCCCCACAAAAATTGTCCAAAAGTTCGCTTTCACTATTTTGCCTATATCTATCTGGATATGAGTCGGATTTCTGATCCGACTTCAATGTTACTCTAGATGGAGTTAGGCGGGCCCAATGATGCGCCAACATGTTACCGGACCTATCCCGAATTGTCCAAACCTAACAAGGGTGAAAGACACCATTTTACCGTTCGGGGTCCTATCGAAACCGGATTATGACAATTGGGGTACCGTTGCGAAGGTCTCGACTGGTACAATCCCATGAACTCACTTGTTTTGTCTTTTGGGCCCAATATGCCCCCGATAAAGCCACCTGAAATTTGGCTTTCAGTGTTTTCCCCGTAACTTTCTGAATATGGGTCGGATTTACGATCCGACTCTGGCATTGTTCATTTGGAAGTCAAGTGGACTTTCTGGTGGTGTCTGATTGTTATTGGGCCGACATTTGGTCGGTTGGATCCAATAAGGCTTATTGGGCTTATTTGGCCCATTGGCCCTAAATGCAATGAAAAATGGATCCAATTTACCTGTTCGGTTTTATTCAATGTATTTCGTTTGAAACTTGTCATCTTTGGTGCTATGACATTTTTAGGTGCCAACACCTTCATAATCGGTAGACCGATTAATCTGTTATCAGATAACAGATTTAACTAAATTAAATAGAATTATTCTATGTTATTTATGTCTCAACCAAATAGGCTATTGGGCCTAGTGGGTCACACACAAAAAAACTTATTCACAAGTACAAGGGCAAGGACGTAATTAATAAAGATTTTGGGTTTTTATGAAAAATTCTAAAATTTTTTATAAATACTAATGGTTTCAGCCAAACCCGATCAAGTCAAGGGTGTTAACCACGTCCTTAGTCTCTTCCCTACCTCCTCTCTTTAGAAGGCGTCCATGGGCGATGGAGTTCCGTTCGGGAACAGTTCTCGAGACTGGCACGAAGGGAGAACCTGTTGTGGATGAAGTTTATGTGCATACTGCTAGAGACTGGACATTTGAACAATTTAAAGAGCTTGAGAAGCTCATATCCTTCATTTCCATAAGATTATATGAATCCCTATCAGGTATATTCGAACTCGATTTGTTCGGTTTTCGATTTTCGTCGTTCGATTCCGATTAAGACAGATTTTAAAAGAACTTATAGGAAACGTCGCTTCCGCTACACCAAATTTTTATAGACGATTCCTTACACTCTTGTACCAAGTCACTAGCTCCAGTAAAGCCACCTCTGACCTTCCTCACTGCCGGACCAACTAGGAAATTGCCCTTTCATGCCCGAGCAGCCCCATCGATGTCACTAGATCCTCCGCTAGGCATTATGGCCACCACCTGGTACTTTCCAACTTTTGATTGTAAGCCCTTAAACAGCATTGTAGCCAGTACATTGCATCCAGACACCTCCAAAGGTAGGAGCTACAATGCCCCTCATCACACGTGAATATTGCAAGTCGGGAACTATAGCATTTGCCTTATATGGTTTTGCAATGCTAGGATTTTCCATCTTTCGAGGTGCTGAAAGCACCATCATCTTGAGAGCCAAAAGAAGAATTAAACTTTAATCAAGTTAATTTCGGTTTGCACTAATTTCGAGATATTAAGTACATTGTATCATGTTTGTTTGAGTTACAGTAAGACTAGTAACTTTTAAGTTGACTTTAACGGTCTATTTTAAATTTACCATTTTACAAGTAAAAACATGACACGACATTGAAATAACACACGAGTGGACCAAAGGACACAAACTCGACATTAGTAGACCCATCAGCTATACATCACATTTGCTTGTTTCTAAATCTTGACATCAGATCGATGGGTGCTGAGAAAAGTGCCTGATTTTTTCAGAAAAGTTTCTGGTTTGGGAACAATTTGAATTGGTTCTTCAAAAACTCATAAAAATTGAAAACAAAATCCACAAAATTGGCACCTAAATTGGATTTCATTCTGATCCAATACTTTTTGGGCTGGGATCAGTGCCCAAATGAAGGCAAAATGATGCCCTCAAAGATACAACGCCACTGCAGCCTCTGCAAGCAGGAAAGACGGGCATACTGGGTCCATCAGACCCAGTAAGCCCTGGAAGTATCTAGATCCTCATCCAGTATGGCATATGCTCAACTTATATTTAAGTTGCAGGATTCGAGACTCTAGGAGCTGGATTGGCTATTTGGATCGGAATCACCCCCCCGGCCAAAGTCAGGTCAGCATACACCACTCTGATCCGCGTGAACAAGGAATGAATATATTAGAGAAAATGTGAGAGTTGTGACAATTCTGGACAAATTGAAAAAATAGAGGTTGAGATGGTTTAGGCACATTCAACATAGATTTAAGGAAGCTTTAGTTAGAAAAGTCTAAATATCAAAATAATAAAAGCAAAAAAAAGACATGATAGACCTAAGTTAATTTGGAGAAAGATAATTATGTACGATTTGGATGATTAAAATATCTTTGAAGAAGTGACTAAAGTCGATGAATGTAGAGAGAGAATCTATATGGCCCGCCCAAAATAATTTGGGATTAAGAATTGAGTTGGGTTGAGTATGGGAATACAAACAAAATGAGATATATCCTCAAGGACTTCAACATTCTCTTCTCACTCATGATCACAACAATGTTAGAATTTAACTTTTAATCAGCCGAAGGCCTCTTAAGACGTTCCATTTTTGCCATAACGTCTTCTGCAGCTAAGTAAAAAAATTATGGATAGAAACTCAGAGAACTCAGGACCTAGCAACTTATTTGCTTCCATACTAAATACCAGCTTGTTCTGATTAGTTGTTTCTTTTTTTTCTCTTGATTGTATTGGTATAAACTTTGTGCAGTAAACAATGTATCATATTTACAATGGAGTATATCTTATATATGTATACCATGCTTTGTCTTCCTACTGCCTCAGTACGAAATCAGCAGGCCTCTGTCTTGGTCTCTTCTCTTATAGCTACTAGTGATTATTTTGCTTCATATTTTGAGGCTTTGGTTCTTTTCTGTCTTTACAGACTTTTCAGCATACATTGCGGGGAAACATTTAGAAATGCCGACCACAGAGGTCTCTGGAGGAGCTAGAATTCTGTTTATCTTTCAGTCTCTATTTGTGGAGCGTTTGAAGGTATCTATTTGTTTCATTATATTTCATTAATTCTTTTTGCTGCTATTGTGTGCTTCTGTGGTCTAAATACATGATTTAATAGTATCACCAGTTGCACAATGGGGTTAATGGGTACTTGGAAGTCGGCTTATTGTTTTCTATAAACATCATGGGGGGACCAATTTTCTAGTTGGTGATTGACTAATCTATAGTTAGCTCCGCAGCTTTTTTTGTCTATTCTGGATGTTTTTATTATAGTTGATGCTATGACTCATTCATCTCCAATATGGTCTGATTATTCATTCCTTGTGTGGCTTTGATGAGTGAGTTCTAATATCTTGCAACATCACTGTCTTTACTTCTTTTAGTTCTTTTGAAGTCCCTACCCTGTCTTATTTTGTGTTTTTTAATGGAGCGTGATCCTATTCTAGCACTTACCCACCATGATGTCGTGGCACTCTAGAACAGGAGCAGGTTTGAGACCCGTGTTTTTCTGGAAGGGAAAGTCACTTGAGCATTTTCTTTGCTAGGTTTTATCCCATGGTTTTTCTGGAGGGACAAATTAATTTGGGCATTTTCTGTGGTTTGTTGATCCCATGCCTGATCTTGACTAGTCAATCTGTGTGACATGGGAGCATCACTATTGACTTTGGATGACCATGCTGATCTTGGGTGTCCAACGGTTTGTGAGGGATGGACATTGGCTTGTATTTAATTTTAATTTGGATTTTTTTCTGTTATTTTTTTATTTTAGTTTGCATCTATGTGAAAGGCGTAGTGACCATATCTAAAAAATTTAAGCCAGATAGATGGTTTGTAGTATCTGCCAATCCGGATCAGAATCAGCCTATCCCACATCAGAATCAGCATACACCGGCCCTACTAGGGATGCCCGATCCCTGCAGATGCTTCAGCTGGAATCATCATGGATCTGCCGAATGTCTTAGCAGATGATAATTTACAGCAGATGATAATTTACAACTTACTACAATTTTCAAGCTGTCACCTATTCCCCACCCTAGCGGGTGATTCACCTTCCCTGCTCCATACGATTCTCCCTGCTGGCTCAACAGACACCGCAGTGGCACCTTGCGGTGGTGGCACTGATCTGACCCCAAAATAATCGGATCATACCTGCATCACCTTAGGAATATATACAACTGTTTATTTTTTGAAGAATTGATATGGGCCAATTCTGGATCAGTTTTTCTTTCCTGAAATCAGCCAATTCTGCCGATCCAGTTCAGATAAGAATCAACACTAGCCTATCCAGTCTCCGATTTGGATTATCAATTATGCAATCTTTGATGGAGACTAGTTCTTTTTTTTTCAATGTTATTCATTGTTGTCAAGGCGTCAAGGTGCCCAATACATTTAAAGGAGCCATTTTAGCTTAGGTGATAACGCAGGAATTGGATAATATGTATATAGATGGTTGGTCCCAGATGGGCTGAATCAACCAATCCTTATTCTTGATCACTAGGCACTAGCTGAGTAGCCTGAGTTAGGTGAGTCTGGACGATTCTCAGCTTGCCTCCAGATAGATTGCTCCTATTTCGTTTAGGACTATCATCCTCTGGCTGATCCAGGACCCTGGACCATTACCTTAATATATGAAGCCACTAATGCCCAGTTATGCCTGTTTATATGAGCCAGACCATTTGCCTAAAATGGACAGGAAAAATTCTACCAGGTTTTGGAGAGTTCTGGATTTTTTTAGATAGTGATGACTTTTGGATAATTGTAGAGGGAAGGTCACTAACATTGCAGATTAATTTGTGCATTCAAGATTAGTTTTGCTTCTGAAATAATATTTTGGGGTATTTGATGCCACAGAACTGTCCAGGGAATCATCTTGTCTTTCAATGGCAAAGAAAGTACATAAAATTTGATATTTCGTTCTTATCTCAGCTATCATGCCTGAGCAGTGTTGTTGTCTGGATAACTGCATATTGTCCTTTCAGATTTATGAACTTTCTCAGTCATTTTGGTAACATTGACAATTTGTTCTGACATGGATGTCAACGGTAGTTTTAGAGTCGTAATTGCTGAAATAGTGCTAATTTCTTTATGAATGCATTGTTTTTTGTAGCTGTTGTTGGTGACGGTGATTTTTCCTGGCATCTTGCAGGAAGTGGATCCATGCGCAGATTTGACAGGTGATGAAATACGTACATCCATCCAAAATGCTACTGGCACTAAAAGTGCTCTTTTTGTGCCAGAGGTGCATAACTGTTGTTTTCCACACATACATCTCGTATCCTTCTTTCCTTTTTTATCATTTAGTTTAATCATGATAATATTCTTCATAGGTCCCATTTGTACTTTTGGTTAGAAGACAAATTGCCCGGCTCTTGGATCCCAGTATGCAGTGCTTGCGTTTCATATATGACGAATTAATAAAGGTTCCGTTTAATTGACTTTTGTTCTTCCAGTTCCATTTGGTTACTGTTTCTCCATTTGTATGACTACAATTATGTATAGTGGTAATCCTTACTGCAGATAAGTTACATATGTGCTATAGATTTGCACCAGTTTCCATTGCTGAGTAGGCGAGTAGAAGAAGTGGTTGGAAACTTTTTGCGTGATGCTGTACAACCGGCTGAGAGAATGATAGAGAACCTTATTGCAATGGAGGTACGTCTCACCGTTGATATTGTTCCTGATGTTCTTAAAAAGTTAGACATTTTCTGCAATTAATGATGTCTAATTAGTGGTGATAGTGGTCATATTTAATGCTCACCTGCTGCCTATCAGACGGATTTACATACATTGTTGGGATTGTTATTAGATGGGAAAGAGCTTTCTTTGGATAAATAAGGGTATTTAAATAATAAAGCACCAAAAAGACATTCCTTTTAAAGTTTATATATGCAAGGTACATGAGTTTTTCAAGTAACTCATCTACCCTTGTGATCATTGTCTGCTAGGTGACTACTTGACATTGTCTCATTGACTAATCTCTTGATGACAGCAGAACACCAGGTATTGCAGGGTAAACCTGGAAATATGGGAGCTGTTGCATGCTCTCTCTCTGTCCTTACATGCTCGAACTATGACCTTCATGTTTACTGGTTATTTAGACTGTCAACAGTTCCAAAGTGTCCATTTGAAATTTTGAAATAGCATGAGAATATAAATAAAATCAATAGACAGCTATTTGGTGCTTTACGGACAATTAAGTAGTGAATATCTTAAAAATGTTCTTTGTGAAATTGATTAGGACTGTACACTTTTGAGGTGCATGGGCTACTTTCAATCAACATCATGCATTTTTTATTTCTGAGAAGTTGTTGAAGTCGATGATATTGCATAAGTGGAGATCGCTGTGTGCTCATATGAATGTGAGTATATTAACCATCAAACACGTGTCTGTATGACTAAAATTCTAAATAAAATGTTTTAGTAGGTGTGTAGTAAGTGATTCTTGACATTGCTTAGTTTTTGGTTTAATTACTCAGACGGACTATATAAACACTTCTCACCCACGGTTTATTGGAGGAAGCAAAGCGGTGGAGGTTGCAATACAGCAGCTAAGATCCCTGAACTTCTCTGCATATAATGTACCTAAGGTAGAGTTATTCTTGTAATGTATGTTTGAATCAATACCTTTCTTAGGAAAAATCAAGATTCTGTCGAGCCATCTCCTTGAGAACTATCCTTGTGATGCAGGATTGTTTTGATGCTGATAAGCTGATTGATAAGCTCTCGGGAACAGAAAAGCGCTCAAAAATTCGAGGGTTGCTTACCAAGTATGTAGTGAATGGAGTTGCTCCTGACCAGGCAAGCAATCATCACTGGATTTGATTCCTACTTTTTCAGCTTCAACTTTTAATGTCAAAACCTTGCATTTTCTGTTTCTATTGAGCGTTTTTCCATTAAGAGTTACCAAAATTGTAATGCATGTCATTTCTCATTTCATTTCTGACAGGGGAAGAAGCTTCTACCGAGTAATGATAAACTGGCAGAATCAGCAGGTGGGCTTGCAGACTCCTTAAATTTAATTCTATTGTCACTTTAGTTTTTGTTTTTTTTAATTTCAAAAAGACATGATTTAACTACTTAATGAATTTAGAATGCACTGTGCTGACTGTTTTTCAGAAGAAAATGGACGCAGACTATGAAGAAAAATGAACATGTAAAAAATTGATTTTTTTTGAATAAGGAAACAGTACCATCTATTATCATTGTGACATGAATCCTGAATTACCATTCTATTCTATCAAGCACTTGATCAATAACATTTGTGTCCTTTTCTGAGCTCATTCAAACGTATGAGTTCCAATAAGCCTTGAACTTGGATAGAATTGCATACTTCAATGTCATCTCTTCTATTTTCCTCAGATGAAAACCAAAGCCAGTTGTTCTCTCAGGTGCAATCACGCTAGTCTCTCTTCCAGTTACTGTTAATGCCACCAGCTAACATCTCCATCAATAGTCCTACCTACTGTTACCAAATGGTCTGTATGAATAGACTATTAGAATTAGTACAATATTAATTTTGGTATTAAGATTAGAGGCATCAACATTAAACCGATGCTATCAAATATCAAAAGTTAATGATATAGGGGTCAATATCATAACCAAACTGGGCCTAAGGTATTCATTTATGTAAACAGGCTATGATTGTTCTTATCATTGTGCACACCTGATATTCTTAATTCGCATAAGCACATAAGTCTGCTTTACGTATCCAATTTGGCCATCTTCTTGGAAAATTGGATAATATTTAGACTTGACACTAGATGACAATGTGTGTAATCTTCAGCCAGCATATCTGGAGGTTCGGGAATGTCGTCACTTTTTTGGGGCAACAGAGATTCTTCTGAAGAAAATCACATGGCTTTCAATCAATCTTCAATCGTTGGTAATATGATACTCTTAAAGGAGGTGCGTGCATTCAGTATAATGTATTTTCTTATGCAATCCTGTAATTGCACATTTGAGATCCTTCGGCTGTTTCTTTTCAGCCGCCCCCTGTTTTAAGGCCGTCAGAAGAGCAGACAGAGAATGAAACTATTGAAATTGCTGTGACAAAACTGCTTCTGAGATCCTATTATGATATTGTTAGGGAGAGCATTCAGGACTCCGTCCCTAAAGCCATCATGCATTTTCTGGTACTTGAACTTTGGTTTTATGATTACTTGCTTATAGTCTTAGACTCTTAGAGATACTTTATTGCACTTGACTTATTGATGACCTCCTTAAACTATTTTCCGGACTGACCATTATACAAAATACGTTTAACAGGTCAACTATGCCAAACGGGGTTTGTTGGGTACCTTTATTCATAAACTTTATAGGTATGCTTCTAATTCCGTTGTAGGCTGTGTTGCTGCTTGACATGCTTTATTCCTGGTTTTGTCATTCTTTCTTGACATGCTTTATTCCTGGTTTTGTCATTCTTTCTTGTACGGTGAACATAACCGTTCACCGAAGTTTAGGTCTACCGAGGATATTTTAAAGTTAATATTCTTTTGTGCAGAGAGGAACAATTCGATGTTCTTTTGAATGAACGAGAAGAAATAGTGGTGAAGAGACAACATACCAAGGAGCTGTTCACCGTTTTACGTGAAGCTGTTTCTGTCAGTACCTTTTTCTTTGTGCTTTTTCGGGTTGTTCAGCGTTTCCAACAGTTGGACATCTCATAACAAGCCGTTTTGGTCACACCGGCATCATTCTCCCTCTCGTGTGTCGTGTGCCCTCGTTTTCATGTACTTGTCTAAGTAATATTGTTGTCATCGCCATCGGAATATTTCAACTCGGTCAAGACTGACGCAAATGTACCCCGCTGCTTCTTTTGCATATGATCATGCGTGCATTCGGTAGCGAGACGTGCATGTAGTTTTGCAACACGTAGATAAAAATGTGAATGCAGTGACCTTATAAACAGTTGCATGTGCATATGGTCAAAAATAATCCCTAGTTGCTTCTGATGCAGACGCTGGATGCGCTACCGATAGATTTGGAGGATGTTTCTACATGTTCAAGACCATAATGCTGGTGGCAACGGGATCGCAGTTTTTCGTCCACCCGGCATGCACGTTGTCGTTGCTGTTGCAGCAATCGCTTTAAGAATATATGAAACGCTCAGAAGCTCGGGGAAAATGGAGTCCTGGTTGTCGCAACGATACAACAAACCCTTCGGTTCAGGATTTCAAACCAATTGAGTGATTCTCTCTTTCCTGGAACGCCTTGTACAGAATAAAAATAGATCACCCTTGCTTCCATCCGTCCAAAGATAAATATTATGAAAATTTGCCAGTCTCTTGTCTTGTGCAGCCAGAGCTGTTAGATCGACGCTCTAGGATACGCTTCTCATATCATCTTGTATTAAATATTTCCTTTTTTTTCCATTCTTTTTAAGAGTAGTACAGGTCAGATTCCAGGTGACTGTATTATGATCGTTACGGTAGCCAAATTTGACTTGTGAACGTTGCTGTCTACTCGGTTCCCCATCTATGCTTGCCTCCCCGTCTATGCTTGCCCGCGTAATGAACGTAAAATAAAGAGAAAATTATCAGCCGCTCTATTCAAAAAAAATAAGTTTACTAAAAATTTATTGATCAAATTTTTATCTTATTTAATGTGTTGACTCTCGTTTCAGTTGTCTCCCGCTCTAGTGACTGTGGCAAATCTTTATTTTACCCTAAAAAATAATCAGGTGATGTGCCGTAGAGTTGTAATCATAATGTTTTTTATTTAAAATATAATAATAATTAATTGTTTAACTTATATAATCTTTTTTTTGGTCAGATGACTCAGTGGTCCAAGTGCGCGCAGCGCCGCGTGTTTTGATCCCCACGGGATCCCCTCTAGGGGGTGTCCCGACAGAGGCTCTGTCAGGAGTGAGGACTTGATCCCTCCACAACATGACATACTAAATAGATTATTCTTAATATTTTATAGTCAAAAATTATAATAAATATGATTCAATAAATAAAAAATTAGTTATAATATTTTTTACTCTAAACAAATTAATATCATGCAGTCAAAATGAGATATACTTAATTTGATGTAATAACTAAATTAATAATTAATATCAAGTTCAAATTTTGATATAAATAAGATGTGATACTTTATTGTCCTAATCATAATAATAATTCGTATTTATAATTAAACTTAATTAACATGATGCAATAAATAACATGATATTTAATAATTTATATCATATTTAAATTTTGATATAGATAAAATATGGATAAAATTTTATTCTAAACACATCAATGTTTTGCTGTCATAAATAAAATAAAAATTAAAAAATATTTTTAAAAGTTGAAAATAAAATTGGTGATTATGATTAGCCATTAAATTTAAAATTTCTTGAAATCTAGTGTTAAGGGAAAATACACACTAGGTACTTTGTTTAACATAAAAGGGCAAAAATAACATTTTCATTGAAAAAGGGAAGGGGTGTGATGATATTTTGAAAAAATGGACCCAGTGGTAAAGTGCTTTTGAAAATGGACATATCACTAAAGTGCCTCCGTTGATGGTTTTGCTCAATTTAATTTAGTTTTTGAATATTTTTTTTCTTAAATTAAACTATCCTCCAAACCAAATCAAATGGAATCAACTAATTCAATTTGATTTGGTCTTGTTCAAATCATGTAATATTAAGATATAACATATATGTCAATATAAAAATTTATTTTATTTATTTCAAATTATATTTATTGAAAATTAGTGTATATGTTTATGTATTTTATTAATTTGTGTTCAAGATTTTTAAAACAAATTTTTTTATAAGAAAATATACATAAATATTATATAAATTAAATTAAATTAAAGTATTTAATTTAATTTAAATTATTCAATCTATTAATTTGATTTGATTTAAAAAATCTTAAACATTAAACTAAATTAATTTGTAGTTCAAACCAAATCAAATGAAATCAATATATTGGTTTGATTTGATTTTTAGGGATGAACAGAATAGTGAATAACCTTAATATAGAGGTTTTGGCTTCCGGTGTCACTGACTATCAACCATCGCTGCCCTCCCACTCCCCACACATGTAGACAAGCAATTTTTTAAAAAACTTAGGATGCAAATGATCCAAATAGTATGATGTTCAAGTTTGGCTCATCTACTTGACATGAGTTTGAATCAAGCATGAGCTTTTACAAGTACACTGAACCCTTGTTTTTAACTAATAAGTTCGATACTTATCAAGTCGAGCTCAAACTCAGCTTGAATAGTAAATTGACTCATGTTCAAGTCACGTCTAAGTTCAAACTTAGTAAAAACTTTGTTTATAAAATGCAACATCAATCAAAAATTATTTGTGAAATTTTAATTTGAACTCATTTTTGAAACTTGATATAAATTTAAATTCAAATAAAATGTATTTTATATATTTAAGTGGCAATATATAATTCATGTTATTTATAATTTATTTTTTAAGTAAATATTTTATTGAATATTTATTCTAGTTACTCGTAAACTTATCCAGTCGAACACAAGTCTATTCAAACTTGACTCGTCTAATGAATCAACTAAATTTTTTGTTTTAATCTATTCATTTTTACAAATTTTTATAAAGTCAATTTCAAACTACATATGCCTCATGCCTGGTGTAACTCGTACATACGCTGGCCGTATTGGGCGAACGTGTACGCTGTGCGGTCTGGGCACATCACGGCCGTCAGATAATCGGAATGCGGATCCCTTGGACGCAGCGTTGGGCTCCCATCGGAGATGACGATAAAGCCAATTAAATCCTCTACAGTCCCCTCTCTTTCCCGCCCTCCCGTGTTTCGGTTTTATTTTCTTTTATTTCTCCGTTGTTCTCCCCCGGCCCCCCACTCTACAAAATGGTCGAAGAGAGAGAAAGAGGGGGAGGGGTGCAGGAACCTGCGGTAAACCTCCTCGTCCTCTGTAATGCCCTAATCCTCGCCTCTTTCAGGGCTCATTCCTTGCAGATATCGCCATGCCGGATCTGAGCAATCTCCTCGTCCCGCCGCCACCTCCAACATACTTCACGCAGTCCTCTCCTCTCCACCTTCGGGTGCTCCAGCCCTGCACTCCTTCCGCTTCTCCCCTCCCTCTCGAGGGCGTGGAGGCGGAATCCAGCGGCCTCTGCTGCAAATGGGACCATCGGCTGCGCTGCCCGATCTCCACGCGGGCGGTGACTTGCTCAGTCAAGGGGAGTATCTCGAGAGTGGTGGTCTTGAAGAGGAAAAGAAGGTCGTGCAAGGTGCTGGGAAACGGCCTGGCCTTGGCGGATCACGTCAGAGTTTGGACACAGCGGAAGGAGGATTCCGGCATCCTTAGGGCGGCTTGCTCCTTGCCGTTCCTGACGAATGCTCCTAGGATGGTTTTCTCCGTTTCATTTCTTGTTGCTTTTTCTTCTTTTATAAGATGTTGTACTGCTTCCTTTTTGCTTTTTTTTGCATTTAATGGTGCATTTGGAAATAACATCTCCAGTTTCTTTGTCTTCTTTGATTTTATGAGCATACGTTTCAGCAGATGATTCCTACTACTTTTTTTTTCTTTCTTAGACTGTCTTGTGCGATGTATCTGTTGAAATGGAAAAATGATGTTTAATGCAGGATAAAGAAAAAGATACATCCTTCTAAAGTTTCATGTAATGATACATTCAGGGAAAGACAGCCTAGATGCTTAGAAATGATAAGTCAATGAGGTGGAAAAGACGTATCTCGGTTACTCTTATGTAGGTGAAGTACTAGGTGTTAAAGGCATGTTCTTGTTTCTTGTATCATTGATGTCTACTAAGAAAAAAAATGCAAAATATAGAGAGTGAAGAAGATTTTCACGTGCGTGTGATTAAGACTCTTAGTGACCATTCAATGAATATGATACAGGTTCTTTTCTTGGGGGGGTGGAGTGTGATTTAAGACTCTACTTGTATATTTTAAAAGAAACTCCAAAGTACCCTTCAAGTACAAACATACCAAATGGGATACTATCTTAAGCATGTGTCCTCAAAGAACTCAAAAAAAGGAATTAACAAAAATAAGGATCTGCAGCTGTCATGACAGCTGGTGTGATCACTCTTTTTTTTTCTGATCAAGTTCCTCAATGGTAAAGGCAACCAGTGCACGATGGCATGACGTGGGATCGAACCCATGGCCTCCTGCCGGAGGCAACAGCTGCAAACAGCTGGTCTGATCACTCATCTTCTCCAATCCACAGTGCATCTCTGTGACAGTAACACCGATACATGTGAGCTGGGTCAAGGTCAACTGGACTTGGCCATAGGTTTCCTCATCATGTACTTTATCCTTCATTGCCCTTTTTGGAATTTGCACCAGAACAGACACCTTTTATTTGTCTTTTACGGAAAAGAAACATCTTTCATTTGCAGATGGGCCAGTATAGGGGTTATACATGCGGAACTTACTGTAAGTCTTTTGTGTTCTCATAGCATTATTGCTATTGTAATCAGTTACTCTAATACATGTAAGTCTAAACCATCATTTTGGGAAATTTTGCTTTGTGCTTGCTATCTTAACAATAACTTTTGGTCTTATTTATTTACTTTTGGTTGTCTCTTGATGCTTTGGCTCTCTCCAAGAATGATTCTTAATTGCATTTCTTAACTGTGGTAACTATTTGCTAGAATCAGTTTCTTTGTTATGTGGCTTGATGTTCTTTTATTCACTTCTTTTCAGGTTGAATGCCGCCTATGCAATAGATGTGTCTACCTAGGTGAAGAAGTTGTATGCTCTGTTCAGGGTTGTACAGAAGCTTACCATTTAAGTTGTGTTAGGCAAAATGATGGCTATTCTAGTTCTCGGTGTTTCAAGTGCCCTCTTCATGTATGCTTCATTCCATTTTACTTTTTTATTACTTTTATTAAGAATTGAATGAGAACAAAACCAACCCTTCTTATTTAATTTTGTTAATTGTTTTTTTTTGTCAATCTGATGATGCTAGTCAAGCATGCTATGTGTCATGATCACTTTGTAGTATATTTTGTAACATGTCCATTGTTTAATGGTTCCTAGTCAATCTATTGCTTTATGAGCATTTTGACTACCTTAACCACCTTGTCGATAAGGTAATATGTGGGTCATACCACTGTAAGTAATTAGCCTAGAGATTATGAGTGGAAAGGTAGATATTTGATGGGGAAATGACCTACTGGAACTCCAAAACAAAACAACCTTGTTCCCGGTGAATTCTCCATCTCCCTCTTGCTCTGGTGGCAAGCAGGCATGAACCTTTTTAGCTTTTCTCTTTCACTTTTTTTGTTTGTTTGTTTTTGTTGTCCTTCCCTTCTTTTTATATGTGAACTCTACCAAATATACAGATTCTGTTCATAGTTATCAAGGTGACAAGGCACCCAAGGCACTCGACGGCCCTTTTACAGCTTAGGCGACAATGCGCCTGCCTAGGCGTTGCCTAGGCGATAAGGCGGAGTATGAAGATGGATAAAGAATGTAAGTCTCACATGTCATAAACATTATATAACAGTTCTAAAAAATGCTAAAAATGTAAGAAAATTGACATGTATTAAGACTTTAAGAGTAAAATTTCTATGAAGAACTTCAACAACATAACATGTACAAAAAGTAAATATAAGTTTAAGAGAACAAGTCAACAACATAAAGTAAATTGACTTACCGAATGGAATGATACATACTTTTTGAATCATGCCTTCATTCATTCTCTAAAAATCTGCATACCACTTTTCATAACACATGCAAAATACAAATATCAAATAGGCAACTACCAATTTATATTGTCACAACCTATCCTCAATTACCATCTAGTAAAATTTAAATCACAATTAAACAAGGCACAACAAAGAAAACATGTAAACAAAATACATGAAAGTCTTAAATGTCTCAACATGTCAAACATTTAAATTACACAACCAAAGTCTTAAATTTTAAATCCAAACATGGATTTCTTAAGAGTGGTGTCTATTCCAATGTTCTCATTGTTGTCATCACCGTCATCATTTCCTTCATCTGCTATCCACGTTGCTGCATCATCATCATCATTATCATTTGCATATTCTTCCTCTTCAAGAAATTCTTCTTCACCATCACTCCCTTCATTATCTCTCAAGGGTTGTGATGTACTTGCTATTCTAGCTCTATCTTTTGAAGCTCCCATTGCAATATCCATGTCTTTCCATGTAAGATCATCACCTTCATATTATTGAGGAAGGTCAAGTTTAAATTATATTAAAATAAAGTAAATAATTAATAAAGAAGTGGTGATGATAGCATTCTCTTGTAAAATTTCATCACCTTCATGAACTACGTCCGAGGTGTCTTTAATCATCCACTCACAGCCCCAATCTAGATCTTGCAAGCATATAGGGTCATATTTCTCTGGATGATTTTTCATATCTCTAAATCTTTCGTAGAGATGTTTATTATATTGGACATAGACCAAATCATTCAACCGCTTGTGCTCCAACCAATTCCTCTTTTTAGAATGAATCTATATAGATAAATTAAAGACATGTTAGGTGGCATCATAGTTAACCATAATAATTACAAAGTATCAAGAATACTTAGATGCTCAAATATACTCCAATTGTGTTTACAACCGGATGAACTACAATATAGTCCTAAAATCTTCAATGCAACAACTTTCAACTCCGGTGTGTCTCCACCAAATTGCATCCACCATTCCACTTTATCAAAAAAAACCATTAGTTCAAGATAACTAAATTTGACATGAACATTTGATATACTCAAAGTTTAAAAAATATACTTACATGGAAGTTTCTTATCACGTGATCTTGTAGCAAAGGAAATACCAAACATTCCTCTTTCATCCCAGTACATTGAAACTTGTTCCCCTATCTTATCTTGCATTTCCGGATCTGGCAACAGTCTCTCAACACATGTATAAAAAGCCTTCTCAAATTTTGCAACACCATGCATATCTTTAGATCTTGCCTCAAAATAAAATTTGGGATTTAAGAAATAACCAGCTACATGTAAAGGCCGTTGCATTTGAACCTCCCATCTACGGTCCACAATTTTCAAGATAGGACCATACTTAACTATTTTTGAACCAAAATTTTCAATGATCTTTTGCCTTGCACACTCCATGGCAACATAAATATATCCCATAGCTGGTTTTTCATAACCATCAACCAACCTCAAGACTTGTAGAAGTGGTTGGCATCCTTTGAGTATTTCCTCAACCCCGTGCCAAAAATTAACTTGGAAAACAATTGAAGATACATTCTTCCCTGCATTTGTCTTTCCCCGTACACTTTTGTGCCAAGCATCGGATGAGAATAACTTCCGCAAGCCTCTTTTGACAACATCATCAAACAACCTCTCTAAAGTGGCAAATCGGGTGACTCCACATCTAACAAGCTCCTTGCCTTTTGTCTCTTTTCTTATAAAGTCCAGCAATCGAGTATGATTATAGATATAAGTGGTCAATTGCCTAGCCTTTGAAATGATTGGTGCATAGACTTTCAGTTTTCTGATGTCCTCTAACATAAGATCAACACAATGAGCTGTGCAAGGTGTCCAAAATAAGCTTCTTCTTTTGTCTATCAACAACCTGCCGGCAGCAATATTATATGATGCATTATCTGTAACTATTTGAACAACATTACTTTCGCCAACTTTCTCAATCATGTTATCTAATAGTTGGTATAAAAAAATAGCATCCTCTTTCTTATCTGAAGCATTAACTGACTCTATAAAATAAGTCCCCTTTGGACAATTTATTAAAAAATCGATCAATTTTCTTTGTCTTTTATCAGTCTACCCGTCACACATAAAGAGCAACCATATACCTTCCAATGCCTTTTGTATTCTTCAAGCATTTGACCTGTGCGTTCCACCATTCTTTTGAGGAGAGGGACTCGTAATTGATGATAGCTAGGAGGCTTGCAACCAGGTCCTAGACGCCCTGCATTCTCAAACATAATTTCAAAGTTTCTTAATTTAGCAACATTAAAAGGAATTCTGGCTTCATAGAACCATGTTGCCACGGATTCCTCAAAGTTTTGTTTCTCTTCTTTCTTGAATTTACTCCCCAAAGTACTTTGTCTACTTTGGCCACTTCGTCTAGCATCAACAAATTGTTCCGTAGACATCCTTGCAAACATATCCATTGAACTTTTACCTTTGGCTTTGCCATGTTTTAAAGTGTCTAACATCTTTTTCTTTGTTTAGAAATAGCCCTCGGTCTGGAAATTGCCTCCGTTTCCTCATCATCTACGTCTTCATCTTCATCTTCCTCGGCGTCATCAACATCAGTTATAGAAGTTGTCATCTTTCTCTTTTTATTTTTACTCATCTATGCTAACATTTCTTCAGCAATGTCCTTTGAGGTTTTTGGACATTTCTTAACATTGCTATATCCTCCTATCAAATGTTCCTTTTGCCTCTTTATCCCGCCATTTGTCACCAATCCACATAGTTCACATTTGACACGGTTTTTATCATTTTCCGATGGCCAATGTGCATATTTCCATCCGGGATCATTGAACTTTGCTCTTTTTTTTCTTCTGCCCCGAATGATTCCATTGTATTGTTACTATTAGCACCGGAAAGCCCTTCCATGAATATAATGAAAATATGCACTGCCAAATAATGAAATGAACAAATTAAATAAATTATACCATTAAGTCAAACAATATTATAATCAAGCACTATAAACTGTACACCATTCAAACATTAACAATAAAAGAAAGGTGAAGTTAACAAGTCGATCAAAACAACCAGGTCCTTGACACGTTCGAACCTAAAACTTGTTTGATATTGAATAAATGAAGTGTAGAAGATAATTAAAGTGAGCTTAATACATGTTAGGAGGTTAAACTTGAAGGATGGAATGAGAAAAGATTGATAGAAGAATCAAAAAAAATCAAACTCTACAAATTAGGTTTACCGGTCGCGGAGGTGAAAGAAGATGATATCTTCTGTAAAATGAGAAGATCAGTAGAGGAGGAGGTGAATGACGATGAAGAAGCGTCGAAGCCTCCTTCCAAGGCCACTGACTGCGGCGGCGAGGAGCTCCGGCGTCCGCGGCGGCGAGAGTTCCGGCGTCGGGACTGGGAGGTCGTTGCGGGCCATCGAAGTGAAGCATCTGTCGGTGCTCTTCCGTGCGGGCCGCGGGGGAGCCGGTTCGAACATAAGGGGCTTCGAGTCGGCCGGGCTGAGTTGGTGAAGAGAACCGGGCACTCTTTAAAATGAACCAGCGGCGGTTCAAGGTGTCGTCCGCCCCAGGCGAGCGCCAAGGTGTTCTTCAAGCGCCTTGTGTGCCTAAGCGGCCAAGGTGGCCGCTTTTTCTCCCATCTGCAAGGCGAACAAATTAAGCGGGCATGTATTTGCGCCTTTACGCCTAGGCGTACGCCTTGACAACTATGATACTGTTAGACCCTGTGGTCTCCCAGCTGAGTGGAATTAAAGGGGATCAGTCAGACTTTTTCACCCTTTCTTCTTATCTTGAGTCATCAACAGGTATAGTCTTTCTTTCATTCCATTTTTTATTATTAATGTATTTGGTAGCTCCCTCCTTTCAATCTCGGTTGCCATCAGATTGTCCACATAGAAGGGTCTTCTTTCTTATTATTCTTGCATTCGCAACATAGGGAGTTGTCCCTGACCTTCATGTCTAATAGCATACTCATGCTCCAGCCATGTATTGAAAATTTGGTTAAACTGAGCAAATGGGGGGATCCCCTCTACAAGTTCAATACCTAGTAGACAGTCGGGCCTCAATTGTGTTTTTCCTGTGATGGTTCCGAACCTAGTTTACCATGGACCCATTACGATTTACTGTTCCTCCTAGATCCAAGCTCCATTCTTTCTGTCATTTTTTTTGAGGGTCATTCTTTTCCCTTAAAAAGGGTGTCCACAAGTGCCCCCCACAGGTAGTTCCTAAAGCCAGGTCGTTGGTGAATTGCCTGTGCAATAGAATGTTTATCGTGCCTTTCTTTATTATTATTTTTTATTGTTGACACCTAGCCGAACTCTCTTTCTTTCATTCTAGTAGGCTCTTATAGCTAGGGGAGGTACTCCTTGGCTTGGTACTCCTCGTTGTAGGGCTAGAGTTGAGAATGCGAGATCCTCTTCCTCCGATGAAGATGTTTCTAAGACAACATACATGCTGGCCCCCAATCAGCTGGTCCAAACTAGATTTGGGCAATACGGATGTGATCTTGTTTCTTGGGAGCTTGTTGGTACCATGTCTGGTGTGGGATTTGTCGATCTTCAACTGATGCAACATGCTTATGGTTGGTTTTCATACAACAGGTTGGCACGCTACCCAGCTTACTATCCATATGAAGAAGCACTGTTGGAATTCATTTGGGGTTCATTCTTGTTGGGTGACTCTGAACTTACTTAACTATCTGTGGAGGGTAGCCATCGGCTGGAATGTGCCATACTTCGAGGTAGGGACATCTTGAGGGGGAGTATGGTATGGTATATTCTTACCCATCTTTTCTTGTTGGTTGCCCTATCATAAAGATCTTCCACCTCGCTATTGCTTGCGGCTGCTGGAGGACTACCAAGATTGGTGCTTTTCGTTTTACAACTTTCAACTCGAGATTTGGAAATTGAATTGTGCTTGTGAGTATGATGTAGCCAGGTACTGCAATGGCAACTTCCTATTACCTTGTGTTGCCCAGTTCAATGGAGAAGGTTATGATGGCTGTTGTGTGTTGTATGACATTTTTTCTTACGATGTGGATAGTTGGTATGGTAGTCTATCGGTGGACCATGCACATCTTCTTAGAGTTGGTGCCTACGAGTGGTTAGAGTACATTTTGGCCAATTTCAGTGCTTGTTTGGATTGTATTGGTTTGAAGACTACTGTGAGAGCTGTTTTATATGAATAGCCGTGCTATGAGAGGTACATTCAAGCATTGACAAAGCAGTTTAACTGGCGATGGAACACTTTTGTAATTTCTGAGGGTGAAATTGCTCTGGATTTGTCGGCATTTCGTATGATTTTGGGTTTGTTGATCCACGGAAAATTTTAAGAGGAGGTTACTTTGGATGACCTCCACTGGTGTCAGACAGATGATGAGGGCAATTATTGTTTGGCCTACTATCATAGGTTTCTAGTAAAAGTATGGCGTTAGTTAGCTATGGTAGGCGGGAATACTTCACCTTCTGACACACACATAGTTAACTGCAATGCTTGGTTGCGCTACTTTTATGGGGGCCCTTATTGTTATCAGTGTTGTTTTGCCAAGCTTGGTAAAACGAGGGTTGAACATGTTCAACTGGATAAAACTTCTTCAGATTGGTGGCATACTAGTTTGAAGGCGCGCACAGAGACTGAGGACTTGTGGAATCTTGGGGAGATCACCCATTTGTCTTAGTTTATTGGCTAATCTCTTTTGATATCCCATTTCAGAATTTTGAAGTCATTCATGCCAACTTCTTGTATCTGGCGTATGGACAAGCTTGTAGGACCAGACTCATCATTGCTCTAGTTGCTCTAGTTGCGATCTATCATTCATTTGGAGCTCGTGTCTCATCTCTCTCTTAAGGATTGTGGAGTTGTACTAGCCACATACTACATCAACACTTTGGCTGTTTCATTGTTTGAGGGGCTGCCCTCTTTAGCAGAAGGGTTGGATCCTCACTGTGCTTTGATGTTTTGGCTTGTTAGCAATTCGGGCCCACGTTCTTATCATGATCTTATCATAAGCAGACAAACATTATCTACTATGCCATCAAAAGACGCCAAGGGGTTGAACTTCGGCCACTGTTCTATAAGGTTTCATCCTCATACCGCAGGGCAGAGGGGCAAACATTTTGTATGGGCTTGATCCGCTTGTGAATAAGTATAGGATGTCTACTGTGCAAGAATGATATTTAAGCTCTCGCATGAGCTTCTTAGTCTTCTACGAAGGGATTTGAGTGATTTTGGAGCCTTATTATGCACATCGATTTGGTAGGAATTTTGGCTACGACCAGGGCCTTCTTCAAATGTCGACTTTGACATCATATGCCGTGTTTATGAGCAGAGGAATTGTCACCTAGTCATTGCTGAATGGTGGCATTATTTTGACCGCTTGCAAGGGGAAGTCTGGGCGGATATACTCTAGGCACTGTTGGTGAATTTGATGTTGCTTATGACAATCAATGGATTCGTCACATTTCAAATCACAGAAAGTTGCCACATCTGATTACCGAAGTAGAAGATAGCAAATTGGGTTTGAAGGATTGCATTCCTCCAAAAATAAGTGCAAGTTATCTTTGACGTGTTCATAGGGTTGGCAAGGACAAAGTGATAGCTTGCTACAATTCTTGGGAAAAGAAAGGCTTGCTGCCTCTTGTCACGAGACTTTTATATTGGGTTGATTAATTCCTTAAGTAGAACCTCTCAGGGCTTCTCAACAGGCCTGACGACCTGTACTTCCTTTGCCGATTGATCTGTAACATTTCTTACTCTAGGATTATGTCGACAATCGGAGAGTTTCTCCAAAGGAGAAGCTGTCTCCTTCTGACATTGTACAATGTTGGATTACACACCTGAGTAGGCTAATATCATTTTGGGACCCCTTGACAGTGCACTTGACGTGGAATGAGATGCTGGATTGCTGATTTTTCGCCCTCCTAGCTCCTCTATGTCGAGTATGTCATTAAAGCTTCTTTCCTCTTATCTTTGGGTACTGTAAATCTTTTTCTCTTGTGTATTTACCCTTTCTTGTTACCTTGCTTGTTTTTCCTTTTAGAGGAAGTGCCCGCCTCGTTGCACTGGCTAGGGTTAAAGAAGGCATCCGCCAAGGTCTACCATCATTGGAAGAGAGCACGGGTGGAGGAAAGGCTCCCCTTTCCTACTCTAGGTAACTTTTTTTTTTGACGCACTTGAATTATCAATGTTTTAATTGTAACGCTTTCCCTTCCTTTCCTTCTCTTTCTTTTACGGTTGTATCACCTGAGGTTGATGTAAATCTGATGATGGTTGTTTATCATAGTTGTTATTTGTGCTGCAACTTCTTGCTTCTGGTTCGAGGGGTTCCTTGTGCCATTTCTTTCGATCTAAATGTTTAGGTAAATGGCCTTTCATGCTATACTCCTATTGCTTGGGACTCCTTTGGGCTAGGAAGGGCTTGGGTCCCCTTTTTGATTGACTTCTTACTTCTCCAGCAAACAAACACTCGGTGTATCTTGACGTACAAGTTTGGCTGATTAATCCTCCCCTCAATTTTTTTTTCTTTTTTTAATAGGAAACCAAGGCCTCTCAGGGTTGTGAGCTTGTGTGGGTGGTAGGGAATTAAGGCTTCCTTTGGGCCGTGTAGTTTGATGGCTTTATACCACTAGACTCGTAGACTTGTGAGTACGAGGAAGTTGTACTCGTCTTGTAGGGTGCAATTTTTTAGAATGGCTTTGTGTCAATGGAACCTATGGGTTTGTGAGTGTAGATGAATTGTACTCGATCAATAGGTATGGGATTTTTGTGGCTTAATGCTGTCGAAGTCTATAGGTTTGTGGGGGATGAAAGAATCATTCCTAGCCTATAAGGTGTAAATTTAGGTGTACGAAATGATCATATTCGGTATGTAGGATAAAATATGAGATTGAGATGGCTCAATGCCAATGAGCTCAATAGATTTGTAAGTACGGCGGAATCATACTAGGCTAGTGGGTGGGGTATGGTTTGGTGGTTTAATGCCAAAAGGACCCATAGAACATGTGAACATGAAGAAGTCGTACTTGGCCCATTAGGTAGGATTTAGTGGCTTGATGCCGAAAAAACTTGTAAGCTATGTGAGTATGAAGAAGTCATCCTTGACATGTTGGGTATGAGCATAGTTGTCAAGGCGATAAGGCGCCCAAGGCGTTGAAGAGTACCAATTCCGCTTAGACGACAAGGCGGCCGCTTAGGCGTCGCCTAGGCGATCAAGGCGGTATTCAAGGAAGGCTGAGTCGGGAGGTTGTATACATAAAAATAAGCATAAATATAATTATATTTTTATGTTATAATTGAATATGAGTGTTTTATCTATGCACATAAGTAAATATGATGTGTGTGTGTGAAAGAGAAGAGAGTTAAATTTTTTTTTATAAAATTTAAGTATATAACATATTTATGATTATAAAATTTATATATGTGCGATAGTATAAGCGATGGTGAAATCTTGTTATAATATTATTAAATGGGGGGAACGCAGTGATGGTGAAATCCAAGGAAGGTAGGGTCGGGGGTCGCGACTGGGTCGCGGGACCCCCAGGCCGACCCGGTCGCGACCGGGTCGCGACCCGGGTCGCGACCCTATTTTTTAAATATTTTTTTTTTGAAAAATTCAAAAAAATAAGAAAAATGCGAAAAAAAATCTTAAAAAATACAGAAAAATTGGATAAATTAAATGACATGATTTAAATGAATAATGCATCAATTTTATTCCAACATGATGTGTTGTACACTTTGTAGGTAGTTGATGTACTCTCCCGTGTCATTTGGGTTGAGTACGAGTACAAACGATACGTGTACACGTGACGATCATATTCGTCCGTCCCTCGGGAAACTATCCTAAGACTTGATCCAAAGGAGTCACCATAACTATAGGTCGATTGGATCGAAGTATCCGATGACTCCACATAATTCATTCCACGGTACTCTCGATCGTATGTAGGGAACCAAGAGCCTTGGGATGAATCATACACATAGTCGGGGGCATCGTGGTATTCGCTCCAACTCCACGGCTACGATGACCTCCTCTACCTTGTGGCGGCCTTCTACCGTGATCGGTATCTTGGGTCGCGTGAGTATATTGCTCCTCGCCGGTAAAACGTAGCGACGTGGTAGGAGATATGGGAGGATCCGAGGTCCCTTGTACTTGTAAAGTGTCCGTGCCCCCGTATCGAGCACCATCATCTGCTACTCTTTGACGACGAATCCTCGGACGTCCGGTATCGCACTCGGATGTTCGGCTCGGCGTATCTTCTCGATCGTCTTCGACCGTATCGCATCCGCAATATCAAAAGGATCGGTCATAACTTCTTTACCTTTTCGCCTACTTTGTGTACCTTGGCTAGTTCCTTCTCCGGTCCTGCGGCGCTTTGCTAGTGAGGGAGGGATCCGGAATTCTTCGGTAAAGGGACATCGTCGAGCACTCCTTCGGCCCATTGTCGGTCTTGGGGGTTGAACTCCGGTTCTCCCAACCCTTCTCGGTGGTTTACCCAAGCTTCTAAGGAGTTCTTCTCGTAGAATATTTGATCCAAATCGATATCCTCCTCTTCAATTGGCGGCTCGTCCACCGAACGTCCCGCTGCCTGTGCTATCCATCTCTTTTGTTCCATCTGGTTCTGCTTCATTCTATCCAAATTCCTCAACTTTAACCTCGTATTTGTAACGACAATACACGAGGTCTTCAAGCCTCCTCGACGTCAACCTATTTCTCTGCTTTGTGTGAATCAAGCTGAATGTAGACCAATTTCGCTCGCAGCCCGAAGCCGATGTGGTTTGACTTAGGACCCTGATGGCTACGTCCGCCAAGTCCTCGTACCCTGGTACTTTACCACGGTCCATCCACCAATCACCGCATAAATTGAATGTCGTGCATTATTATCTAAGTAAGCTTTAATTAATTAAGTGATGAAAAACATTTCTACGTACCCGGACTTAGTATCATCACAGCTCGTTCAACTCTGCTCGTTCCAAAGTGATAACTCCGCATTCTGTAATCATACATCTTGTTGCAAGCGATGATTGCCCGGTCGTCGTCACCAAGCAACCGTCGGATGACGCTCTTCACGTCATCTAATAGCTCGTTCGTCGCCTTGAAATGTGCCTTATATAGCGATTCTTGGGTTGAAAAAGTAACCTACGAAACAAATAGTATTAGTAAACAAGTTATACACAACAAGTGATTACTAAAAAGATTAGTAAATGTTTAAGAAAATATACCTGCTGCATGTATGGGTTGATGTAATGTACGCTCCCAGCGACTATCTATAATATCCCACCACTTGGCGAAGTCCGACACGATCTTGGACATTTCTTCCTTCGCTCTCTCAACCGCATCGAATAAATACCCCGTATGCCTTTTCTATCTCCGTCAACTCTCCTTAGTACCTTCACTATGGGTTGGACGATGTCTAACGTCTTCTTCACAACTTTCCAAAAATCTCCACTCTCTAATGTCTCTTCTACTTTTCTCCCCTTTCTCTTATCCGATGGGTTACATCTAGCCATCCAACTACCCCAACCCGGTGAAATGACCATTTGAGTTAGAGCTCTCCTTTGACTCAATAAACTTTCTAATGAAATATAGTGGGAGGCGAACCGGGTTGCACCGGGCCGTAACAACTCTCGCCCCTTGGTGTGTTCCCTCGTAAGTGCAAGGACAAAGTTGTGGTTATAAATAAATGAAGAAATAAACTGGGCTAGCTTAACTACCCTGTCTATTTGAGGATCCTTGCATATATCCTCCAACATCAAGTCTAAAGAGTGGGCAGAACATGGTGTCCAATACAACTTTGGTCTTTTGACCATAAGCATCTGACCGGCCGCTTTGTATGCGGCCGCATTGTCTGTGACTACTTGAACTACCCGGCTCTCTCCTATTTCTTCTATCACTCCATCTATCAATTGGTAAAGATACTCTGCATTCTTTACCTGTCCTGATGCGTCGACCGACTTCCAAAAGACCGTGCCGGCTTGACTGTACACTAGAAAATTGATCATAGTCTTCCTAGTAATACTTGTTAAGTATAAGATGATAAATAAGTTATACCAAAAAAGAATGTTAATACATCTAATATGAATGAGTAAACGAAACTTTAATTACCGGTCCATCCGTCGGTCATTAACGTGCAACCTCGTTCCTCCCAGATGCGTTCAAATGACTGCACGTACTTCTTTGTTTCTTGCACCTCCGTAGGAAGATATACATTGTATATCTCCTTTGGGTTTGGACCGAGCACTCCCCTCCCGACGTACGCGATCGTGTCGATCGTGTTCTCGTAGTATGGTCCCTTCGCGGCATTTGCCGGAATGCCGTGGTGAAAGAACCACCTCGACGTTGCCCGGCCAATCCTATCCTTACATAATTTGAGGTTCTTCATCGCCGTCGTGATTGTTGTTTGACGTTGTCGTGGTGCAGTGATTACGGGATCCACGGGACCTACCGCCGGGTCGTCGTCTTGTGTGAGATCATGAACCCGATCTTGCGGTTGGTTGTTGGATCCTCTTCCCCTACCTCGACCACTCTCGGCACCAGACCCTTGACGCATCATTCGGCCTGTCTGTCTATAGAAGTCTTCCTCGGCGAATGATCTTCGACTTGCTTCCATCCCTCGTGAGAGTTCATCTTTTTAAAAAATATTTAAGTATCAAGGCTACTTAATTATCCTTTAAAATAGAATAATGAAGCACGTTTATGAGTAACACCTCCCATACCTTCGTACTCTTCGTCTCCAAAAATATCCGGCCTCTCTTGTCCGGTTCCGTAAATGTGTACGGATCGTCTCCCCGGTTGTTGCAATTCTTCTCGGACGGTCTCTTTATGTCTTTTGCTAGTTCCCTTCGTTTGCTCCATCGCTTGTAGGTGCCTACGAAATTGAGCTCTGACCTCCGGCGGAGTCCGTGTGCAAGGAAGAACATTTCCCTTCATGCCTGCAAGATGAAATTTTAAACGATAAATACCGCCGAATATTACTTTGTCGCAATATTTACATTGCACTTTTCTCTCCGCCATGGAGATCAAATTGCAATGCAACCAAGCCGGATCACTCCGGGTCGCGCCGGTAGTTTGGGTTGTTTGGCTTGGAGAAGACATTTTTTAACTAAATAATTACTTAAGTAATTAACTATTTAAAAAACTAATGACGTTAATTAGTCACTACTAATCTAAGTAAACTTTTAATTATGTAAAATAAATGACTAACTAATTATTTAATTAAATAAGTAATTAACTATACTTTCCAACTAATGATGTGTTAAGTAACTACTAAACTAAATATCTAACTAATCTTCTAGCTAACTAAGTATGCAAGTAAGCAAATAAGTATTAAAATGAATAAACTACTTAACCCACTAATCAATGGAACTAATATTAAATAAATATACTAAATGAACTAATCCAATGCTTGATGAAATAATTAAGTAAATGAGACAAAAAATTTGAGCAATGAGAGCAATGAGAGCACAAATGAGAGGTTGAGAGTGAGAGTGGGGGGTGGGAGTAAGGAGAGCCCTCGGGGGCTTTAAATAGCCCCCGAGGGGCTGAATGGGGGGCTGCGCCCCCAAGACCGTCGGCAACGGTCGTATGACCGTTGCCAACGGTCCGGCAACGGTCACACGACCGTTGCCGGACCGGGTCGCGCGACCCGGCCGGGTCGCGCGACCCGGTCGGCCGGGTCGCGCGACTCGCGCGACCCGGCCACGACTCCGCGACCCGGCCGGGGGAGTCGCCCCGACCGGGTCGCGACCGAGCCGGTCGGGCCTAAACCCGACCGGGTCGGGGCCGGGTCGCGACCCGGGTCGCGACCCGGCATACCATGGTGAAATCTTGTTATACTTATGTAATAGTATAAGTGATCTTATATATGTAATTATAAAAGTGTGGATATTTATTTTTGGATATGGAGTTAATCTTGATAAATTAAGTGAGTGAGAAAAAAGAGCTGAAAAAGAACTTAATTAAGTATATAATATATGTTTATGTGTGAACCTCTTTTTTCTGCGTCTGTTCTTTGGAAAGAAAGACATCTCCGGACTTTTCTAGGAAAATATGTGGTATCCTAAAAATATTAAGTAGTCCGGTGATAGTTTAAAAAAATATTAGAACCGAGGTTCGGGTTCTTTGAAAATTTCATTTTTTGACCCTTCTCCGCCGGATGGTGCGAGTATCCGGCGTTAACTTACATCGAGCAATGGCTCGAACGCCTTTGATTAACCGTCGCGGCAACCTGTTTTTGGAGACATGCACATCCACAACATAAAATAAAGAACTCAAAAGGGCGGCGGCCTTTTGGGTCCGATCAGATGCAAACCGATTTGTTCGGGTTTGTTTTATTTGTCATTTTTGGATGACTTTGATTCTTTCTGATTTTTGAGCTTCATCTGCTTTAAATTCGATCAAAATCTGATTTTTTTGTTTAAGGACTGGTTTGGGATTTCACCGGGCCACAAAGGGGTTGGAGTGAATGGATTAAGATGGGCCGAGATGGGCCTGGACAGAGGGCTGGTTTGGAACCGGTCGTAGGACCTGAACGTGGGCTGAGCAAGGGCAGCGTCAGACCTGCTTAGGGGGTCTGTTCAGATGACTTTGAATAGACCGGTCGGGGACCTGTTTGAGATGTCCTGGATAGGCTGAAACCGGGTCACAAGGGGACTGGTTTTAGGATCTGGACATAGGCCTGCAGGTGGGCCAGAATACAGGCCTGTCTGGGATGTCCTGGATGGGCTGAAACCGGGTCACAAAGGGACTGGTTTTAAGCTCTGGACATATGCCTGCAAATGGGCTGATATGGGCCTATTCGGAGGTCTGCTAGATGGGCTGATCATGAGCCCGAAAATGGGCCGCCTGAAGACCTGTTTTAGGCCGGCTTTAGGTAAAGCTTCAGAGGGATGGAAGTCAACCACATGAGGGCTACCGAACTTGGGCTGGACTGGGGACAGTTCTAGGCCTGGGAGGGGATCAGGAAATAGGCCGGTTATGGGCTCGGTTGCGGGCCTGAACAGGGTTATGTTATTAGGCTGAACTGGGCTCTAGTTGATGATCCGAGCATGGGTCAGCAGGTGGGCCAAACAGGACTGAAAATGTGCCTGCAAAATGACCTATTAGGGATGCTCTAAATGAGCCGAAATCAGGTCGCGAGGGGACTGATTTTCAGGGTCTAACCATAGGCTTGCAGATGTGCTGATGTGTGGGCCTGGCAGGGAGGCTGATCGCAGATTAACCTGAACTGGACTTGGGCCATATTTGGGCCTGGCATATAGGTTCAAGCTGGGCCTGAAAGAAGAGACAGCAGGCGGACTGAAGGTGACCCATGCAGGAGGCCGAACAGTGGCTGTTCATGGGCCTGGATTGGGGCCTGCGCAGGTGGTTTCAGATGTGCTGGAACCTGGTCACAAGGGAACCGACTAAGGGTCTAGACAGGGTTCTGTTATTGGGCCGAACAGGGTTTGCAGCGGGCTATCAGGAAGATGAGGCAGTAAAATCCCATTTCAGACCTGCATTACTTTATTTGTTTGTTTATGAAAGAGTTTTGCTCATTTGATTTTGGTGGTTTGCATCTGATCGGGCACATTGGGCTGCCAATCGGTGCCCACTTCATGCATCGAATTGACTTCGACCTTCATTTCATTGAAAAAAATGAGTGGAGTACATTGGTGTGAAATATGATTGATCCTTCCCCCAATATAGGTTTATCTCCACTACTTTAGAAAAATTTTGGCATTGCGACGGTATGCCAACCATTTTTCCAACTTAGTGAAGATTTACCCATCCAAAATAGCCAGCCTTAGCTTAGCCATATTGGGGGAAGGAACCGCTGGCTACGGGAGCATGCCCACGCCACCGTCCGGATCGACATTCCGGGGCGGACCCGGGGGGAGTCGTCCAAGGTTGGAGTCCCCACAAAGGGTGGATCTCCTTACTTTAATGTAGCTTTCGCATTCTGGATTTTATTTTGTTCATTTTTTGAAACATAAGCCATGGAGGCCGGTTCAATTCCATCGGCGTTCCGAGCCGGTCTTCAATCTTCATAGGCCGGCCGGGCCTATCTTGGGCTGTCCTTGGGCCGGAAGGGCCTGCTTGGGAAGCTGCTGCTCTGCTGTCCCTGCTTGGCTGGACCGGCTTGGAAGGCCACCCGGCTATGCCCTTGGCCCGTCGGACGGTTTCCAAGGGGTGCCGGGCTGTCACCTTCAAGTCGGCCCACTTTCTGGCTGCTGTCCACCGCTTCATTGGACCTCTGCAGAACCTGTTTTGGGAGTTTTCTCCCCTGCTGCAGCGGCCTGGAGTGTGGGCGGTAGAGGCTGAGACATGACCTGTGTAGGGGTCTGATTTTGGGGCCGGACAAGGCCAGTGTAGGGGTCTGGTTTGGAGACTGGAGAAGGCCTGTGTAGGGGTCTGGTTTGGAGACCGAACAGAACCTGGTTGGGGTCTGATTTAGGGACCGGACAGGGCCTGTGTAGGGGTCTGGTTTGGAGACCGAACAGGACCTGGTTGGGGTCTGATTTAGGGACCGGACAGGGCCTGTGTAGGGGTCTGGTTTGGAGACCGAACAGGACCTGGTTGGGGTCTAATTTAGGGACCGGACAGGGGTCTGTGTGATGGGCCTGTCAAATGGGCTTGCTTGGGGGCCGGAACTGGGTCACAAGGGGACCTGCTTTGGGCCTGAATTGGATGCCGGGACAGCTAGGAGATGACCTGTTAAAGAGGTGCTCAATGGGCCAAAACAGGTGCAGCTCGGGGAGGATTTGAGTGGGCTGCAAGAGGGCTGTAGATGGGCCAGGATGAGGCTTGTTTCAGGCCTAAAGAGTGTGTTCAGTTAGGCCACATGGGGGGCTTGAGTTTGGCTGCGAGGAGGGCAGGCAAATGGGCAGGCTTATGGGCTCTTTTGGGGCCTGCGTAGGGGGTTTACTAGGTGGGCTGCAAATGGCCTATGCTGGGGTCGGACAAGGCTGGGATTGGACCAGCAGATGGCCTGCTTTAGGGGCCTGAACATGGGCTGATTATGGGCCTGAACAGGGGTCAGGCCATGGGCTCGCAGGCGGGCCTGCACATGGGCCTGATCATGGGTCGGCCATGAGCTGGAATAGGCCTGCGCAAGGGAGCTTTCAGAGGGCTTGATCTGGGTCCGAACATGGGCTATACAGGCTGATCCCTACAGGCCTACGAAGGGCAGGAGTTGGGCCTGGAATAAGCAAAAAGAAGGCCCCTTCAAGGGGCTGTATGGGCGAACCCAGCAGTTCTCTTTACCTTTTTCTTCTTTCCTTCTTCTCCTTCCTTCCCTCTGGCGGCAGCAGGTTGTTGGCGCAAGTGGCAGCAGTTCTGGGGTAGCAGTCCGGCAGCCTGTCGGCGCTTCCAACTCCCTCCCCCTTGGCTGGTGCGTCCCCCTCCCTTTTATAGAGAGTGAGGATGGGAGGTGAAGAGCCAGGAGTTGTGTGCGCAGGTGTCCCTTGGCCTCCCCCATGGGAGTTACTCCACTTAATCACATTGATTGAGTGGCTGTCTCTTGGCTTTCCCTCTTTTTCAAGTGACTGTTGGGGGGCTGTGCTGGCAGCTGGGTGCGCACCAAGGAGCTGAGGTGGCAAGGTGGGTGCGGCTGGGCCTTGACGGCCTTGCTGCTGAAGTGGGCCCGGCCCAATTGGGCAGGCTTCTGGGCCAGCGGGCTGAGAAGAGGCCCAGGCCCTCCTGTGGGCTGCGCATATGGCCTGAACATGGCCTGGTTTGTGCCAATTGTGGGCTGGATGAATCCGGCCCCTGTTAGGGTGTTTTATTGGGCCCAAATGTGGCTAAACTCATGGGCAATTGGGCCAGCTCCTGGGCCAGGCCGCCTGTTTCACTTCTTTCTCTTCTTCTTTTCTTTTTTTCTTTGTTTGAAAAACATGTACGCCAACAAATGCCCCCCACGGACGATTTCTTGGAGACGGAGGTCGACAAGGAGTCGTCCGTGTAGTCTGGCGATCGGTCTGTCCTTCTTTGAAGATTCTTTTGGAATCGAGAAGGGCTTGGGCCCTCGGAGATGGATGTTTCTCATCATACTGGGCTCTGCCGTTTGCTCCCCCTTCACTTGTGAAGCTTTGCTTGGAATTTCTACGGAATAGTTGGTGCAGACTTGCTGTCGCTCCCTTTTCATCCAACATTTATTCTTTTCCTTTTCCCTTTCTCTCTCTCTTTTTTTTTCTTTTTTTCTTTCTTTTCTTTTTTTTTGTTTTTTCCCCTTTTTTTTCTTTACTGACCCGGCTGCCCCTTTTTTAGGTTTTCACCCGGGTCAGCCTCCTTGATTTTTTTTGCCTACATGCCTCCGAGGAGGTTTTCATGTAGCGGAGATGCCTGGTTTTGCCTAAAGCGCCCTTTCAGGTTTTCACTTTAGCAAGTATTTTTTTTTTTTTTTTTTTCTTTTTTTTTGTTTTGTTTTTGTTTTTGTTTTTGTTTTTTTTTCATGGGGAATTAAGGCTTCCCTCAAGCCGCGTGCACCATTGGATTTGACTACGTATGAGTTTCAACGTAGCCAGCGTGGAATGTGGGGCTTTCCGCGAGCATGGGTTTTTTTTTCTGAACTGATGTCCGAAAGTTTGATGGCGCTATCGACCAAGTCCTGATGGAAGAAGGCCTGCCGAGTATGGGTTTCAACTCGAAAACAGGGGATCATTCCGTCCAGATTTTCTTGTCAGGTGAATTTCAATTTGCGGTCAAGAAAGTGTCTTCGTAACATTCGACCGAGTATGGATTTCAACCTGGCCGATGTCATGAGGATAGTGGCTCAAAGTCTTTTGTAGACCGCGACGGGCCGGAGTGGCCGTCCCGGTACGGCTTAACAACCGTAGAGATTAAAGAGTTGGAACGAAGACCTTGGAATAGCGTCAAAACAGATGATGTTCTGATGGCAAAGTTTTTTTTGTTGTTTTTTTTTGTTGTTGTCTTTTTTTGTTTTTAAGAATCGTCAGGATTGGAGGAATCACGACGATGCGGAGTTTTTTTTTCGTGGCACCGTCGAGACCGGGGATGGTCAAGATGGCGTAAGATTTGCGGCTCGTCTGAACCAGAATGATGAAGAGGGTCTGGAGTTGTGTTCTCCCTCTTTCTTCCTTTTTTTTCATTTTTTTTCGATTTGAATTTTTTTGATTTTTTTTTGATTTTTTTTTGCCGGTCTCACTTTTTTACCGGTCTGTTTTCTATTTTTTTTGCAACCGGTTTCCCTCTTCCCTTTTTTTTTGCCGGTTTTCCATTTTCTTTCCTCCTTTTTTTTCTTTTTTTCATGTTTTTTTTGATTTTTGATTTGATTTTGATTTTTTTTCTTCTTTTTTTTACCACTTTCTTTTAATCCCTTTTCTTTACATCTGCCGCAGGGGTCCCATTCTTCCTGCTCCCGTGGTGTCCGTGCGGCTGGTTCCTGTCGCGACCTGGGCTTCCGCGTGCGTCTGTGGGTTGTCCGCTTGTTGGTTTGTCCATTTGCGGCCTTACCCGGTTGCGGCTTCCTGTTCCCGGCGGCCCCCTCTCGCGCGCAGCGTTGGCTGTACCCGCGGCCGCCTGTCACACGCGCGGTCCTTTTTTCTCCTGGACACGCGAGGGCTTGGCTGCCTTCACCGGTTCCTTTGCACGTGGCCTGCTGTCTTTCCACCGCGGCTTGCCACTTGCGCAGGGTGCCCTTGCGGCACTCGCGGGTGGACTTTGACGCTTCAGCCGGGCCCGCCAGGGGTTCTGACCGGCATTGCAGGTTCTTTGACTGTCTTCTGCGCGCGCTGCTTCCGTGCTGGACCCCTATTGACTTGGCTAGGTCCGCAGGGGGGGCCTTTGACCACTGTTGACTGGTCCGGGAGCCTGCGGCTTCTGTGGTGGCTGCGCAGGAGCTTTGCGCCCTTGGAGTTGGGCCCGCCAGGGGCTGTCGAGGCCCGCCATCTGGACTTGCTCAGGTACGTGCGCCTCCTTCTTTCCTAGCAGACTTGTTCGTTTCATCCGGCGGTTCGCTCGTTTTTTTTTGTGCTGCTTTTTTTGTTTTTTTTTGTTTTTTTTTGTTGTTGACAGATTTTTTTTCTTAGGATTTTTGCCGACAGAGATGTCTAATCGGGGACGTGCTGATACCTCACCCAAAAAGGAATTGGCTCCCACGCCAAGCGTCCTCTCTCGATCCAAATTCGGGCTTCATCAATTTGATGTGGCTGCCGCCGATCCGCTAGGGGTTACTGCTACAGCGCCGGTTGAGATTTCGCGGGTTCGCCGGCTCGATGGGCGCTTCTTCTATGACCGGTCGGGTGATTACCCAGTTGTCTCACCAGCTGACACGGCACTTTTGAACTTTATCCGGCTTCCCAGTCCTGTTCCTGGGCTGGCTTCCGAGCAGATTTCTCCTGAAGAGCGGCGTTTTCTGGAGTGTGCCATCCTCCGAGGTCGAGACACGCTTCGGGGCGTGGCTGAATTTTCATATCCCTCATTCCCGATGGGGGTAAAGAGTGCTCATCCACAGCTGCCGACCAGACGATCGATGGGGCTGATAGCCGATTTGTTAGACACTGATTGTACCGTTCGGGATTTTCGTCCGGGTATCTGGCGATTGGATCGCCAGTGTGACTCGGCAGCGGGTTCCGACCGTCAGGGTCCGTTTTTGTGTCCGGGGAACCCACGCTTCAGCGGCGAGGGTTTTGACGGACGGTGCCTCCTTGACAACTTCTTGGCGCTGGAGACGGAGAGCTGGTATGGTAAACTGTCTGTTCAGGGTTCACACCGGGCGAGGTCCGGGGCTTGTGAATGGCTAGAGTATGTTCTGGCCAATTTTTCTGCTCGTCTGGAGCGCGTCAGTTTGAGGGCTGCTGTTGAAGCTGCTTTGTATGGCTATCCTCACCGGGAAGGCTATATTCAGGTGCTGGCCGAACGGTTCAATCGTCGGTGGAACACTTTTGTATCTGCCCAAGGCGAGCTCTCACTTGACTTGTGGAGTTTTCACATGCTCTCTGGTTTGCCGATCCACGGGGCTCCTTACGAGGAGTTGGTGCTGGATGATATGCACCGCTGCCAAACCAACGCTGCTGGGGATTACATTTTGTCTTACTGCCATCGCTACTTAGTGAAGGTTTGGCGTGACTTGGCGCTGGCTGAAAGTGCAGGCACCTCGGGAGGACCTCGTAGAGTTCCCGTGGACTGTTGGCTGCGATTTTTCTATGGTGGACCATACTGTTACAAGCATGCATTTGCTAAGGTGGACAAAGATCGCTCAGGTCTTCTCCTCCAGCCGGAACCACTTTCGGTCGCTCGCTTTGCTTGACTCGAGGGTCCCCGTGGGACAGAGGATCCCTGGGACTTGGGAGAGATCACTCACCTGGCAGCCTATTTGGTGTATTGGCTGGTCACCTTTGCTATTCCTTTCGGAGATACGGACAGTATCAGGGCCAGTGCTATCTATCCAGCTTGTAGGCTAGCCTGCGGGAAGAAGCTGGCAGTCGCTCCGGCAGCTTTGGCAGCTATCTATCACTCCTTTGGGGCGTTGGTGACTCATCCCTGCCCTCGGGATTGCACCGTGACCATGGCGTCCCATTACATTTGTGCTTGGGCCACCTCCTTCTTCGACGGCGTACCTCCTTCTTCTAGTGGTTCCTCTTCCGCACAAGCTATGATGCTCAAGTTTGTTGAAAAACCCGGTATGCGCTTCCAGAGGGATTTGATTAAGGGTAGGCGAGTCTTGCATATGCTACCCAAGGCTGGTGAATCAGCCCTGCCTTTTGACCACTGTTCAAGGGGGTATCGTCCTCATACTGCTATTGAGCGAGGGAAGAAAATTCAATGGATTGACCCCCTGATCGGCAGTTATTCAGAGACAGTTGGTTGGGAGTGGTGTCTGAGCACACGACCCGGCACTCTGGTTTTCCGTCAGGACCGACAGGTTATCCTGGAGCCTTACTTTCCTCACCGCTTCGGAAGGTGCTTCGGTTATGACCAAAGTGTACCTCCTAATGCGAACTTCGACATTTCTAGCAAGGTCTATACTGGTCTAGATTGCCACTTAGTCTCCGCAGAGTGGTGGAACTTCTTCTCTCGGAGCCATAAGGGCAGTGACATGATCATCCCTCCCCTAGGGGCTGTGGGGGAATTTGATACTACCTATGGGAACTGGTGGGTTCATCACAGCAGTGACTACAGGAGACCACCAGTAGCTTTGGCCGAAGCAGAGTTTAAACGGCTGTCTTTAAAGGGGCGTGCTCCTCCTGACGTTGGTTTCACATTTCTAGATGCCCATTACAAGGACATAAGGGACCGAGTTCTTGAGCGCCAGCAGCGGTGGGCCCGAAAGGGCCTGCCTTCAGCCTCTCCCCCAGGGCCGTACAACGGGGCTGTTGACCTGCTATCAGAACCGCTGCGTGCATCATACCGCTCCAGGCAGCCGGCTCCTCCTCGCCCATTCGACTGGTACGGGGCAATGGTGCTTGATTGTACAGGTCGCTCTTCCCTTCCCTCAGGGGAACTCTTGCAGCTTCACGATCGCTCCTTTGTCTGGCGTCGGCATCTTTCTGATTTGGTGCAGTCTTGGGGGCCACTGGAGTATGCCTCATTGGTGGAGCAGGCTCACTGTTTTGATGACGTCCGCCTAGCTGTGATGCAGGCTGCCCGCGAGGTGGGTCGGGATGCCGGCTTGTTGGTTACCGTGGTGCCTGACAGCTCCCTCCCAGGTATTGGCATTGGGAACCGTGCCCTCTTGCGAGTATCTATTTCATTGCCTTTGCCGCGGCATCTATTGAACTTGTTCTCATGCGCGATGTTGTTTTTGCAGGGGCAAACCCCTCAGCGGGGCCTAAACGAGGTGTCGGACATTCGGAGTTCTTTTCTGCGGCCCCGCGGTCCCGGAAAAGGCTTAGGGTGGAAGAACTCTCCCCAATTCCTGCTTCTGGTTGGTGGCTCCAACTCCTTCTGTACGCGTTTTACTGCTGCCCCTACCTTGACTTTTGGTGTCGGGGGTTTTGCAGAGTCTCCGGTGCTCGCTCAGGATGAGGTGGCGGCAGCCCCTCCTCGTGCCGAAGGGGACACGGACTTTACTCCCATCGAGTCTGGCGCTCGGGAAGCTATGGAAGTACCACCATCTGATGTGGCAGCTCCTGGGGAAGGGGCTATTCCCTCGGCTGTCGCGGAGGAGTCGATCGAGCCGCCAGTCGTCACATCCAGCCCTTCTCCGATGCGATCGCCTTCCCCCATGCGGTCTGGAACTGGAGCCATTGCTTCTCTGGATTCTGGTGAGCTCTCCCGTGCTGCTTTCAAAACTGCTCCCGCCCCTATGTTTTAACACATTTTTTTTTACTGAGCAGACAGCTCTCCATTAGCGGCGGCTGACCCGGCGGCGCCCCCTGGACTGCTGATCATCCAGGCGTTGCTAGCTGCGCCTCCTCGCCCAGTGGCTGTGGCGATTAGCATGCCTTGCCTGGCAGAGGCACCATCGGTTGTCGCGCCCGAATTGACCACCGTGGTTGTCGAGCCTGTCGTGGGGGCCACTTCCCCAATCGCGGTAACTCTTTCGCGGAGTCTTTCCCTGCTTTTAAGTAGCCTTCAATCATCTTCATTCCGGAGTTGCAATGTCGCTCTTTTCAGGCTTCTCCAGCCGGGGTGCGTGAGGACGTTGTTGTTTTGACCTCCCCAGCCGTTTCTCCCTGTCTGCCTGAGATGACGGGCTCGGAGGGCAGCGTTCCTCTTCCAGAGCTGGGGCTGGTTTGGCCCACTCAGTTGGAGGGAGGCCGGCGGCTTTCAGTGGCCTTTGAGGACAGCTTTGTTACCACATTGGGAGCCCTCCCGGGCTTGTTTGCCGACCCGGAGGGTCTTCGAGAGGAGCTACGCCTGGCCACCTTCCACTTTCATCAGATGGGTGGCTCCATGGCTCGGTGGATCCCTGCAGTAGAGGACCTGTGGGGCGAGTTTTGTACCCAATGGCGCCTTGGGTGCCTTTTTGGCCCCACACAAGGCACCTTGGCAAGGTATTGTTGGAAAAGCACCTTGCCGCCTAGGCGACGCCTCCGCCTAGGCGGGCGCCTTGACAACTATGAGTTTCTGTAAGAATAAAATCTCAAACAATCTCCTCCGAGGCAAGCAAGCAACAATTGATAGCCTCTCTTGCGCGAAGATGTTGTCGGCATGCTTAATGCCCTGTTTGGTAACACTATTAGACATCTCTATCACTATTATTTTTAAAATTGATATTGATAGTAATCACCTTGAGGAGTTTGGTTAACAGTATCAATTTTGAAATTTGTAGTATAAACAACACATGCTATGTAATACAAGTGTCAACTCATATCAATTTTGATATTGATACTCTATCTTCTAGAAATATCAAATATCAATACTAATGTCTTGTTTGGTTAGAGTTTCATTTTCGGTACTATATCACTATTGATATTAATATTTTCAAATGTTAGAATATCAATATCAAAAGTAATACAAGTGGACACTTGTATTACTTAATTAAGTATATAATATATATTTATAATCATAAATCTTAAATATGTATGATAGTATAAGTGATAGTGCAATATATTAATATATTCAAATTATCATTAATCAAGTATCTTTTGTGAGGGGTATCAAGGGGGGAAAATTTCTCAAAATTATTTTTTTAATCATGTAAAAATACTCAGGGTGCCTTGCTTGGGCGCCTAGGCTGGCACCTTGGACGTCTATGCGGGCGCCTTTTTGGCTCCAGACAAGGCGTGTTGGCAAGGCATTGTTGGAAAAGCGTCTTGCCGCCTAGGCGGGCACCTTGACAACTATGGATATGAGTATGGAATAGATTGATGCTGCTTAAACCTGTGGGACATGCGAGTATGAGATGATCACACTCAATACGTAGGGTATAAAGTTTGGAATGACTTTGTGCTGTTGAAAGGTGTGAATATGACCTGTGGGACTTGTGAGTATGGAAAAGTCACATTCGACCCATTGGGTAGAGTTTAGTGGCTTAATGTCTAAAGTATCCGTAGGATATGTGAGTATGAAGAAGTCATACTCAACTTATTGGGTAAAATTTTTTTAGTGGGATTTAGAGGATTAAGGATTATCTTTAGGCTATGATGTTTGAATTTTGCTTGTAAGACTTGAGACTTATGAAACATAAGTTGTTTTGTGCTCGATCGTAATGGTGTGGTAGTTTGAGGCTATATAGCCCTGTGAATTATGAAAATATGGAGTCTCAAGCATGGATTACAGAATCGGTGGAATCGGTCCGATTCTGACTGATTTCGGAATTCGATTGGTGGATTCCGATCCGATTCCATGCGGAAGGACTGATTCCGGTATGAATTTCGCGGAATCGGTCGGAATCGCAAGGAATCGGTCGGAATCGATCCGATTCCACCGATTTCATGTGGAATCGGTCGATCCCGACCGATTCGTCGGAAGACCGGATTCTGTGGACCGGTTCGATTCCCGATTCGATTCTGGACCGGGAATCGAACCGGAATCGACCGCCGCGGTCGATTCCGTCGATCCCGCGGCGGAAGGCTTTGATTCCGGCGATTTCCAGGCGATTCCATCGTCGATCCTTGCTCGGCCGCGGCGATTCCGGTGATTCCATCGTCGATCCCAGCTCCCAGCACCGATTCCACAAGGATTCCAGCGATTCCAGCACCGATTCCGGCGGCGATTCCGGCGATTCCAAGCTACATCTTCAGCCAATTCCACCGATCCAAGTTCCGATCGGCCTCGAATTAACCTCTTCTTCGATCTTTAACCGGTTATTGGTAAGATTTCTTCGCCGAAAACTTCGTACGTCCATTTTTACGCGTTTCCGACGAGTCCGAGCGTCGCTAAACGTTGTGATTTCCGACCGAACAAGTCCGTTTAAGTTCTGAACTATTCGATTGGATGTTGTCTTCACGGGAAAAATTCCGGATATCCCGTACGTCTATTTTTACACGTTTCCGACGACTCTGAGCGGAGTTAAACTCGATGTTTTTTGATCGAACAACTCCGCTCAAGTTGTTTGAACATCGATTGGATGTTCTTTGTACGGGAAAAATTTTGGATACCCCGTACGTTGATTTACGACCATTTCCGGCAAATACGTAACCCTTTAAACATACCGAATGGTGTGTTACTTGGGCTGTCTGTTTCCCGAACAGCGTCTAAAGCATTTTTTATGTTATCTAATCATTTTTAGTGCGTTGTTTACAATTTTTGCAGATATAAGCAATGGACGATGAAGGTGATGTAGCACCAGCACGTGCTTCCGACGTGGGTTGGGAACACGGGCACATGGTAGACCCAGTCAGAAAGAGGGTACAGTGTAAATGGTGTGGGAAGGAGATGAACGGGGGGGTGTTCCGGTTGAAACAACATATTGCCGGAACAGGTGGAAATGTAAGGAAATGTGACAAGGTACCGAGGGAGAAGAGTGAGGAGATGAGAGGCTACATGACAAGTTTCACCAAGAGGTCCAGGAGTTGAAGGAGTGGATAGATGGTTTTAAATTGGTGTGGAAGGAGAGGGGTTGCACAATTATGTGCGACGGGTGGATAGGTATCACCAAGAGGAGTATGATAAACTTCTTGGTGTATTATTCTGAGGGGACAACATTCTTGAAGTCGGTAGATGCTTCTGGGAAGATAAAAAATGCCGACTTCCTTTTTTCTCTGATGGATGCGGTGGTGGAGGAGATCGGGGAGGACAATGTGGTTCAGGTTGTCACTGACAACGAACCTTCATATAAGGCGGCTCGGAGAAAGTTGATAGAGAAGAGGAAGCACATCTTTTGGGTGCCCTGTGCGGCACATTTCATTGATCTCATATTAAAGGATGTAGGCAAGGAGGAGGGTGTATCCACCCTTGTCAGGCAGGCGGAAACGATCACATTATTTATTTATTCGTATCCCCGCCTGTTACATATTATGAGATCACACACAGGATGGCACGATCTTGTTAGACTTGATCCGACTCGATTTGCTACGAATTTCATTGCATTGGAGAGTCTATACCGGCACAGGCATATATTGGTTAGGTTCACACAGTCCGAGGAGTATTATAACTATATGGTGGACAACCTGCATGACAAGAAAGATCAGTTGGAGATTCTTGTCAGGTCTGAGAAGCAGATTACTGACAAGAGATTTTGGGAGAGGATTGCCTACATTTGGCAATCATTGAGTCACTGGTAGTTGTCTTGAGGTTGGTAGACTCAGATGACAGGGACCAGATGGGCACGTTGTACGATGCCATAGACCAGGCAAAGCTGAAAATAAAACAAAAAAATCTCAGAGGTTACAAAAAGTGGTGGAAGATCATAGATGACCGATGGGACAAGACCTTGCACCACGGTGTCCATGCTGCAGGTTAGTTGGTTATAAAAATTTTTGCTGAATAATTGTCTTATTCATAATGTTAACTAATAAAATCTTGCAGGATATTTTTTGAATCCCTGCATCCAATATGGAGGACAGGTGGTGAACGACAACGAGGTGATGCGGGGTACACTTGCTGTTATTCAGCGTCTGTGCCGATCTCAGCAGGATAGGATAGAGGCTGAGATAGAAGTAAGTTAGAGTTTATTCAATACTTTGGAGTAGAGTAGCCTTACTAGGCAATTAATGTTTTTTTTTATAATTTTTTTAGATGCAGAAGTATAAGATGAGGGTCCAGATGCTGATCTGAAGTATTCAGTTGACAAAGTGTCACCTGGTATAGTAATAGCTTGATGAAGATTTTCTTTTCTTTTCATATAAGTTATGTAAGATGATGGGTTAATTGTTTACTTTTTCTCTTCTTTTTTTTTTCTTGCAGCTGAGTGGTGGGTTCAGGTGAACACCAGGAGTGGATGGAATTCACTTGCTGCCATCGGTATCAGGATACTCAGCCAGAGCACCAGTTCCTCTCATTGTGAGAGGAACTGGAGTACATTTAACCTGATACATACGAAAAGGAGGTATAGGTTGATCTCAGACCGGCTGGAGAAGCTGGTCTTCTGTCATTACAACATGAGGCTGCGCATCAAGAATATCAAGGATCGACAGAAGATCAGTGAGGAGCGATTTGCACGATTCGCAGGTGGTCTATACGAGCAGAGGCATTCCTCCGCCACACCACCACCTGAGGAGGTGGACATGGATCAGATATTCCAGGAGGAGCATGTACTTGCCTCCTGGATAGAGGAGAGGGAAGCCAGGGATCATGCAGCTAAGTTTGATCCCGATGACCGTGCATGGGCTGAAGGAGAGTTGGATGGTGTTGAAGTCGAGGAGGATGCTCTAGCTCCACCTCCACCTACTTCTCAGGCTCAGGCAGGGCCTTCTTCTACCCCAGCAGCTATGGAGCAGCCACCTGCAGCTTTAGCCCCAGCTCCAGTCCTAGCCGCAGCCGCCGCTACCCAGCCCATTCGTAGTCCGGGGAAAACGAAAACAAAAGTGACGGCACGAAAAATGGGAGGATTTGCAAAGTTTAAAAAAGCTTTGGGTTCTGGTACTTCAGAGATGGCTGAAGAGGTGAAGAGAAGGAAGTTAGAGGTTAGGCGTCCTGTGAGCCGATGACAGTATGCAGGCTCCTTCTCACTCCTCAGGTGATGATGACGAGGAGCCATCAGCAGCAGGCGAGTCTCCTGATTCACGTCATCCAAAGCCATATTACACGCTGGATGAGCAGACACCTGATTCTTATATACAGGAGCCACAGTATCTAGCATTTGGCCAGGCTGACCAGCAGTGGATTACACCACTAGCTCCACCATCCTCTGTTTACGTCCTGGTCTTCCCGCAGTCCGATCTGTACGACCTTGATAGCATGGCATCAACATTATTTTCATATGGATATGGTCCCGGACAGTATACAAGACTGAGCACGAGGGAGGAGCATCGAGAGTAGCAGGGAGAGGAGAAAGACCAATATCTATATCCTAGATATTGGTAGTAGATTGATATGATGTAAATGTATATTTTTTTTCATCATGTATCAACTCTTTTATTTTTGAATCAATGGAATATATACTTAACTTCAAGTGGAATTCATTAGTATTTATTCGATGTGGTTCCGTGGATGAATGTTAATCTTATTTTTAAATTTTTTTCTAACTCATTTCCTATTTTTTAAATTTTTTTCTGAATTTTTTTGAATTTTTCGACGAAAAAATTCAAAAAAAACCCCGATTTTGACCGATTTCAGAATCGATTCCCTTCTTAGGAATCGACCGGTTCCGGCCGATTCCTGGAATCGGAATCGGTCCCAACCGATTCTGATTCCGATTCCAATTCCGGAATCCTTGGCCTCAAGGATATAAGATTTATGGGAATTGCCTAGATTGAGAGGCCCTAATGATGCTTCATCTGCTACTATATAGACCTTAGTGGCCTTGATGGTTACGATGGCATGGGGGCTTTCAAAAGCCATATAGATTGAAGGAGTCATGATGATGAACCAATTTGGGAACCATAAAGAGTTGAAGGGTCATAATGGTATAAGACTTTTTATTTCGAGAACTGTACAAATCGAAAGGGTAATGATGGTGAGGATTTGGGAGTTTGAAGACTACTTGAACCAGAAGGGTCATTATGGCACAAAATTGAAGATTTAGGGGCCATCTAGACTAGAAGGGTCATTATGGCATGGATGTACAAATTTGAAGCCCAATCATATCTGATAGGTCGTAATGGAGTTACTATAGCACTATGTGGGCCATGCGGCACTGCTTTTCATTTTGGGGTGATAAGGTTTCTCCCCTTTTCTCTTTAGGATGGCGTGCAAAACTTCTAAAAAATTTTATAGGCGAGAGGTGGTCTTCTTCGTTACCTCAGGTGAGATCCCCGAGCATTAGTCTACTACTAGGTAGGCATGCTTTAGAGGGTTATTTCGTCATTGGCAACTCGGACCCACTCCTTTAATAAAATTAGGGGGAGTCTTGTCCATCCAACCCGTTAGGTAGGGGAGCATGCCCAGTTGATTTTCTTATTTGATCGATCTTTTTTTAACTAGTTTGACTACCTTTCATAAGGTTTTCACCTAGACTAGTTCCTTCTTTCTTTTGCCTATGTGCCCCTTCACGAGGTATTCACTTAGCGGGGTGATCCATTTTTACTTAAGGTGCCCTATTTGGGTTTTCCCTTTAACCAGAAACTTTTTTCTGAACATTGGATGCATAATTATTTTTTATTCTCTGGTCAGTTCTGAAACTTGTGATTTGATGCATAGTATTTTTTGATTTGTTTTCCATTAAGTGGTGGGAAAGGGACATCCCCTTTACTATTGACCACAGTGTAGGTGCTGCCTTTAAACACTCTATTAATAACATATGGGTTGATCCAATTTAGGAGGAATTTATTTTTAAGTGCCCAACCATAGCGTCCTTCTGTTTGACCATGATGAGGCCTTCTTTTTGGAATGCCCTCTCTTTCACCAACATGTCATAAGCTCGAGATATTCTGGTCTGATATATTTTAAGTTGCTCATATGTTTTCAGCTTCTCGTCTTTCAATTTGTCCAACTCCATGAACGGCCTTTGCACTTCATCAAGTTTATCGAAGGAAAGACTATGGTGGACTGCCACTCGACAAGAAGCCAACTCCACTTCCACAGGTATAACTGCTTCCCTTTAGGGGTGTAAACGGAATCCGATAATCCGAAATTTCGATTCGATTCCGATAAAAATTAACGGGTTTGGAAACTGTTTTTGTATTCTATAAGCTATCGGAATCGGAATCGGATATTCCGATAGCTTATCGGAATCAGAATCGGAATCAGGTGATTCCGTTTCCGTTTATCCGATTTCGATAATAAATAAATAAATAAAGTAAAAATAATTAGAATAAAGGCAAATAAGTTATAAAATATAATATGTAAATTGATAAAATAATAAAAATAAAGTTTTAAAATATTATATGAAAATTTATTAATTATATGTGAATTATTAATGAATTTTTGAATAAAAATTAATATTTAATATCGGAATCGGAAATTATCGGATTCGATTCCGATTTTGATAACGGAATTGAAATCGGAACATGGTGATTCCGAAATTATCGGAATCGGAATCGGAACACCTTATCCCTTATCGGAATCGGAATCGGATTCTGTGATTCCGTTACTGAATCCGACCCGTTTACACCCCTACTTTCCTTCCATACACTAAGGGAAAGGGAGAGAACCCGTGGGGGTCTTGTAGATGGTGCGGTAGGCCCAGAGTGCTTCTTGCATCTTTTCATCTCAACTCCGCTATTTACTCCCCATCACTTTGACTAGGAATTTGCAAAGAGTTTTATTAAAGGTCTCAGCCAGGCCATTTGCTTGTGGATTGTAGACAGTGGATGCCCTCCAGTCGATATGGAACTTGGCAAACATCTTGTACATCGTTTGATTTCTGAATGAGGTACCATTGTTTGACATAATGCGGCTCGGCACTCCGTATTTGTATATGATGTTCTGTTGGACAAATCGAGCGACCACTTGGCTTGTGACCTCTCTATTTGGTATAGCCTCGGCCCATCTAAAAATGTAATCTTTGGCTGTGATAATAAACTTGCAACCCTTCGAAGATGGCCTGATAGGTCCCATGATATCCATCTCCCATTTGGTGAAAGACCATGTCGGGGTAGTTAGATGCAATTGTGTTTGAGGGTGCTTGGGATGAGTCCAAATGCCTAGCACTCATGGCACTCATTTGCAAACTTCTTGTAGTCGGTGAACATGCTTGGCCAGTAGTACCCTTTCAACTTAATGACAATCTTCATTTTGGGTCTAGATTGATGTGCTTCACATAACCCACTGTGGACTTCCCTCATCACCTAGAATGCTTCCTTCTTGGACAAACACTTGGCGAGCACAACCATTTCCTTTCCTTGGACTAAGCGATATAACTCCCCATTGATCAGTTGATAGGAGGCCATCCTTCGTGTCATTTGAACATGCTACCCTTGTTGCTTGGGTAGAAACCCATTCTTGACATTGATAATTGGCTGTCTCCAATCAACTTTGTCGGGATGATCATCTTCACCTTCTTCTATAACATTAGCTTCCCATATAGTGAAACCGCTATCATTCTTGCTTGAAGTCGGAAAGAGCTTTTTGTGTTTGACAACAATGTCGAGCTTCATTATTGGCTGTAATTTGATTACTGGGGTTAACTTGGCTAAGGTGTTGGCCAATATTGAGACCCCGATTACTTGGAGGCATTGGATGCACATGTCTAAGGCAATTTCCAAGCCAATAATGAAAGCTTCATACTTTGCTTTATTTTTTGTGAGGGCTTCTTGCAAGGCACATCAATTATGCAGAACTCCTGCTTCTGGGCTCAAGAACACTACTCTTGCACCAGCCTTTAGCTTCAATTTTTCATTGAGTCTCCTTTTTGTACTAGCTGTCAAAGTAAAGATGTTAGTATTTGATGTTGACCTACGAGTTTCTGGCGTTTCTTCTCTCAATGTCTCCTTGTTAAAGAAATAGAGATGAGGAGAGTCTTCAGGTATAGGATAAATGGCAAAAAAAATGCCATCCCCTATCCTTCAATTGTCTTCTGGGGTATGTACTTAATGATGAACTCCATTAGCATTAGGGTCCACTTTCCCAAACATCTTGTAGGTATGGGTTGCTTCAATATGTATTTTAGGGTACGAACTTAGATATTAAGCTGACCTCATGTGCTAGGAGGCAATGTTTGAGTTTCTTTGTGGCAAACACCAAGCCAAGCACATCTTCTTCATAGGGGAATAATTATGTTAAGAGCCCACCAATCTTCTACTAAGATAATAGAGGTTGCTCCTTGCCTTCATCATTCAATTGAGCCAGCATAGCTCCCAAGGATGTGTTAAGTGCAATGATGTATAAGATGAGAGGCCTACCTTTAATTGGTGCTCTTAGAACTGGTGGATTTAGAAGATATTGCTTGAACCCATCTAGGGCAACTTGACAATTGTCATCCTATTTGAATGGAGCTCCCTTCTTGGCTAGTTTAGAAAAGGGTTGATATCTACCGGATAAGTTGGGGATCAAGCATCGAATGTATGCAATCTTGCCCTGAAGGGACCTCAGCTTTCGGATGTTGTGAGGTGATGGAAGTTTCATGATTGCCTTGATTTTATCGGGATCAATCTTAATCTCCCAATATTTAACTATGAAGCCCCAAAAATTTCTCACTAGATATGCGAAAGGTACATTTCGTGGGATTTCTCTTTAACTTGTATTGTCGGAGTCACACGAAGACTTTCCTCAAATCCTCTAAGTGGTCCTCCCTTCTCTTTGTCTTGACCACAAGGTCATCTACATAACATTCGACCAGTCCATTCAGCATGTTGTCAAAGATCTTGGTCATAGCTCTTTGGTATGTCGCTCCTACATTCTTCAATTTGAACAATAGTTGTATATAGTTCAACCCTTGGGGGTATAGAAGGTTGTGAAATTTTTGTATTTTGTTGACATCAAAATTTGATTATACTTGGATGAGCCATCCATGAATGACAAGGTTTCATGCCCCATGGTTACATCTACCATGTTCACAGGAATCGGTAAGGGAAATCATCCTCGGGACATGCCCTATTCAAGTCTCTATAATCGATGCAAATTCGAATTTGCCCATTCTTCTTCTTCATCAGGACAATGTTGGTGAGCCATACAGGGTACATACAAGGCTCGACAAAGTCTACTTCTCTGAGTTTGTTGGCTTTGACGTTGACTTTCAGCTCCAGATTGGCCCGCATTCGCCTTTGTCCTTGCTTGACCGGCTTCACTGAGGGGAGTATAACCAGCTGATGAACTGCCACTTCTGGGGCAAGCCTGGACATTTCACTGTAAGTCTAGGCAAAACAATCTTTGAATTCTTGCAGCAATGACTTATACTATTTGTTTTCTTCCTCATTGAGGAGGGACTTGATAAAGATGGGCCTCGGATCCTCCGAAGTCTCCAAGTTGATCTCCAACAAGTCATTCTTGATGTGTTGGGTGTTGGTTGTGAAAGTGGGCTATGAAGACATTCTTGATGTGTTGGGTGTTGGCCTAAGAGTCTCCTCTAATATTTTTGTTGATCTTGTTACGACTCCTTTTGATATTCACAATGTTGTGGAAGAATTTAGTACACTTGCCACCCCAAGTGTACCAATGAAGTTTAAATTTTTGAACTTAACTACATTTGTGCTCTTACCTAAAAAAGAGTTTGTCAAGGACATAAAAGATCTCAAACACAACTTACTAACCTACAATTACACAATCATCACGAAAGTCCTAGCAAGTAGACTTAACATATAGATTGATAAGTTGATCAGTTCTTCCTAGTTTGCTTTTCTCCTAGGGAGATATATTTTAGATAATTATATGGCTGCTCACAAATATTTGCATGATCAGAAGTTAATAATAGGGAGTGCACAGTGCTAAAATTTGATTTTGAGAAAGCTTATGACAGTGTCAAGTGGAGTTGTCTCTTCAGAATCATGCATGGAATGCGATCTCTCGAGAATCTCTTGAGATCTCCCGATGATCTCTTTTTCTTCACGCGTCTGAGAAACAAGATTGCCGAAACGAGAATATCTATATAATATCTTTGATACCTTGATCTCCTTCACCTATTACTACCTTTAACGAGAATCTATACAGATATTCATATAGACATTATTGTTTGATAAAATTTTATAACTTAATATTTTTATGACTATATATATACACTTGACTCAGGATGTCATCACTATTCTATCTATATTGTTCAAGATGAAATGTTAGTTTAACATAAGATTCTTTGTATGTCTCATGTTAGCAATAGTTCACCTTCTGTATTACGTTTTTAATTCTCTCATAGTTTATTTTGATGTTTAATGAGTTCTCTTGTCCTTTTTGAAGAGATTACATGCCATTTTACACTCAAACATATACATTGGTTGGTATTTTTGAGATCCAATCTTTTGAGATTTTTTCGAGATATCTTATGTTTAGTCTCCATGAGATAAAAGCTAGATGCGAAATGGCAATCATTGAGTAAGGCATATCCTATATAAATGAAATCCGAAATTTGATCTCCCGAGATTTTTTCGAAAATCTCACGAGATCTCTTCTCTTTCACCCTTCCGAGATGAAGTTGAGATCTAAGATGGCAATCCTTGGAATCATGTAATTAATGGGGTTCAATAACAAGTGAATCCCTTCTTTTATTTTTGTTCCTGTTGGTCAAATGCTTAGCATTATGTGGGAAATGCCAATACAATAGGTCTTATCGAAGGCATTGAGGTAGGAACCAACAAAGAGCGTGTCACTCACCTACAATTTGCAAATGACACCATTCACTTCTCTTTTAGGAACTTTGTCAAACGTATTCACCTAAGAATTCTTCTATACTTCCTACGGTCTGTCATAGGGTTGAAAGTCAACAAAGTAAAATGTGAGCTGATAGGTCTCATTTTGCAAGAGTCTCTTAAGGGTTAGGTGCAGAGCATCTTCAATGTGCCTTGATTTTCTTTTTGCATCAAATATTTAGGCCCATCACTTTCCTACAAAGGTACTAACAATAGAGATTGACAAGGTGTGGTTCAGAAGATGGAGGGTAAGTTGCAATGATGGAAAAGTAGGATGCATTCAGCTGGTGGTAGATAGTTATTATCTACATCGGTCCTATAGAAAATGCCTCTGTTCTTTTTTCTATTCTCAAAGTTCTCAAGGGCTGTTGCAACAAACTAGACAGTATGTGGGCTAGGCTCTTCTTGTAAGGCACGAGTGGTCGAAAGTGTCTTCATCTTGTTAAGTGGAATCACATGTGCATGACAACTAAAGAGAAAGGGGCGATATTCTCTCCCATGGATTCTATCAACATTGCTCTACTTTCGAAGTGGCTCTAGAGGTTGCGCCATACCAGAAATGCTCTCCAGGCTATAATCGTTTGTTCCAAATATGGTGTGGGATGGGGGGATCAGGGGTGGGGTGGGGATCACATACTTCAGGGTAAGAAAGTAGAACCTCAAATATCTGGAAAGGTATCCTCTGCAGTTGTGATTTCTTCAAAGTATCCTCTGCTATTAAATCGAGTGACGCCAATAGAACTTTTTGGTTGCACATATGGATTGATCACGACACACTGTTCGTATTGTTCCCCACTATTTTTAGAATTAAAAGTGATCCGAATGCGAATGTTTCTCAGCACGGGGATTACTTTTAGAAGAAACCTGAAGGAGGAGGAAATTGTTGAACTTTCTAGGCTATTCTTGCTCCTTGAAGACTACATTTGTACTGTGAATCAGCAGGACAAAATTATTTGGCTCCCTAGTAACAAAACTTTCTTCAAAGTCAAGTCTACTGTTCAGAGGTTCATTTGGTGCACTAAGAATGGAAGGGTATTTGTTTATCAATTTGATAACCCAAGGCTGATTTTGTATCGCGTAGCAACTTTAGTCAAAGGCCGAACTTTTGCACACTGGCAGATCTTTGGACATGGCCACTTTCAAGGACCCACTTCTTTCTTTTAGATTTGTGTAATTCTTTAATCATCTGTCATCTTGGTAGTTGTCTTTCCTTCCCCCACCACACCCTTCTGTCTCTGACTTTGTTTGTCCTATCTTTATTTTGTACTTTGTTCTCTTTTTTCCACATTAATATAAATTGTGGCTAGGCTGTGCCTAAAAAATGTCCTTTGAACAATAGTTATACTCTTGTTGTGTCTTTTTTCCTTTTAATGCATTCAGTGATTTGTATCCAATATTTTTTACTTCTTTAATTTCTCTCCTACCTACTTGCGTATAAATGCATGCAATATCATTATTTTTTTCTTTTTAGTGCCTGTAAGTTCTATTAACTTTGTTATAACTGACCTAATGTTCCATGTGCCTATTACCATCAGTCTTGTGATTTGATCTTCTTTTAGTAGTGTAGCATTTACCATTGCCTAAGCATGCCCTATTTCTTATGTTCTATGCAGTTTGATGCATTAGCTTCTCTATCCATTCCTGTCTATGATTTGACTACCAGCTTATTCATCATCACATCTGGGCATTGTCACGTGACACTTTCAGATAACAACTTTCCCTGTATATTTTTTTATGCTTGAACTTAATCTAGTGGATTGCACTCATGCCAAATCCTTATATTGATTGAATCCGTATCCTGTGATATGACCAAATTTCTTGATGTTTGTCACTACCATAAATCAGTTGATGAAAACTACTTCAATGAGATGATACCATTCCATCTTTTGTCTGTTCCGAAAGATTCTTCAAAATGCAATTTTGAACCTTTTCTAGTTTGATTATCAACACTTTGTTTTTGATATGAATTATCTGTAGTCCAATTCAACCAGTTTTTGTATACCTTTTACTAGATTTTCATGTTTGTGTTGTGGCAGCACTATCTTCTGTGTAAACTGTTAGTGTCATTGAAATGTAATACTTGTGAACAGGCTTGTTTTGTTTGCAAAAAGAAAGGATTTTGGCGTTGTGTTCGATGCTCAATAGCATGTCACCAGAACTGTTCACCTTGGCCAAACGAGATTCTCCCAACTGGTCAACCTGGACGAGTTGTCTGCTGGAGACATCCCACTGATTGGCGAATGGAAAATAAGGTCTTCCTTGTTTCATCTGAAGTTTATTTTACTTTTCCTTTTGGGTTTAGTTTTAAGTGGTATTCCATGGACCGTGACGAGGTCTGAGTATGAACCTCCTTCTGATGTTTTATACTTTAACCTAAAGATTGCATGTTTGATCAACATATGTGGTGTCTGCTGCTCTGTTCACACCTAAAGAAACAATTTACTTGTTTCATCAAGTGGTATTAGTCTTTGTAGTGGCTATTTTTAATGACTCAATAGTGCTTGCCTGGACAGTATTTTTTTATTTTCTTTCCATGTATCTTCTATGTTTCTTTTTATTTTAAAAAAATCAAAGGACTATAAAGCACAAAATGTGCTCCCTAAGGATCTCATATAATAATCTTGTGTGAGATCTAGAAGGCAGATGTTGACACTGTGGTCATGCGTCTATACCATGCTAACATGCTATTCTTGTCCATTGTTTCTCTAACCGATGCTAATCCCTTTAAGCGTGTGATTAAAAGTAAGGAAACAATGTCCTTTTTCACATTTTATTATTTGTTACTTTTTTGGAGAACTATTGATGTGGTAGAAAACAAAAAAACATATTAAAATAAGTAAACCATCCGGAGTTGGACATGAACTGGTGTAAACTGGATTCAAATTGAAGTGAACTGGGCCAAACTGGGGTTAAACAGGTCTGAACCTGGATGAATCAGGTTAAACCAGACCTAAATTTGTCTGGTCTGCTAGGTCTGAACTGATATGAAGTCGAGCGAACCAGGTTAAACTAGGCTTGAACCGGTGCGTATCATCTGAGTTGAGCTTGGCATGATCCAGGTGGTTCGGGAGTGTTGGGCTGGACTAGGCCCATCTGTCTAGGATGGAAAGGTCCCTGCGACCTGACATTCTTGTGCCAACCTGGTAGGCGGCCAGTAGCTACCAACAGGGGAGTAGTAGGTGGTAGAAATGTTGCAGAGGGCATGTCATATTTAGTGGACTTGGCCGATCCGGATTAGAAACGATAGATTCTTGGATCGGATTGGCTCCTGTTGATCCGATCCATGTTTGGACAATAGATCTAAGGTCGATTCCCTTAGGAATCGGCCTAAATCGGTTGATTCTTCGAGATCGAATCAAATATTGATTGATCCTTCTGGAAATTGGAACTTCTAGAATCAGGTTCGATTCTGGACTTGATTTCAATCTGATTTCCCCCATTTCAAATCGGTCGATCCTTCCTCCCCTGATTACACCCAGATTCCCTTCCTCCTGCGGCACCCTTGCAATCTAGGACTCCCCTTTCCTTTGGTCTTCCCTTCAGTGAGCTTAAAGAAACCCCCCTTCGAATTCGAAGGTGAGTTCTTCTTTTTCCTTCCTTCGTAAATCCCTCTCCCCCTATCCTTCTCCCTCTCACCCAGATTTCCCTCTCTTGGCTGATTGCCCTTAAAAGTTAAGAGGGGGGATTTTTCCCTGGACTAGGGTCACCTTTAGGGGAAGCTGTTGCACTCCGAGGGGGTGACTGTCACCCCCTTGGGGCGATTGTGCAGATTGCAACAGTCACTCGGAGGGGTGTCACCCCTTCAGGTAACTATGTAAGGGAGTTTCACTCCTTCGGGTGACTGCATAGTCACGCAATTAGTTTGGTTTTGGGTCTCCTTATGGATTGTCCTATTGTCTCCCTATTGTTGGATACAATTATTTAATATAAACTCAACTTTATTGTCTGTGTGGGAAAAATATTAGACAAGGAGTGTAGTGTCGGTTCCCCTGCACATCGTGACATTAGATGGTAACACGGATATATGCTAGATGTTAACAAGGATAGGGTGAAATGTAAGTGGTGTGGGAAGGAAATGAATGATGTTTACCGTCTCAAATAGTACATTGGTAGGTGAGTGGGATGTGAAGAAGTGCGACAAGGTATCGACGGAGTTGAGAGAAGAGATGAGAGTATATTTAACTGGGAGAGCATCACAGAGGGGGATATGAATTGAGCACAAAGTTGCATGAAGAGTTGCTCAGACATTGAGACAAATGTCACGTCCGAAAGGAGCAAAAAAGTAAAATAACATGCTCATGTTGAGGTGTCTTCATTAAGTTTAGATGATATAGGTGAGGTGCAAGTAAGAAGAGCAATGCATACAAGTAGGGCTCATACTTGTGAATATGAGGAGAGGAGGGCAAGAAGATTTACTGCTAGACGTTCATATGTGGATCAAGGCACTCGCCTTACACCTCATGTAGGTTGACATAATGAGTTCCATTGGTTATAGTCAGTCTGACTGATGAATACCTCTATGTTTGTAGTTATAGAGGTCAAATGATGATCAAGTAGGTCTTAAAAGGAGTGAAAGGTATGAAAGGAGTTACAAAGAAAGTAGTCAAGTACATTTGTAAATGGTTTTTACATATAGAAATATAAAAACTTGACTTATTTTAAATATATCTTACATTTTTTTTCAAACAAATATCAATAACTGTATGTTCTTTCTCGTTGATGCAGGTGTCCCAACTTATGCAACCACTAGTCTATACTTTCAGACGATGATTGATGCTATTGGTGAGGCTGGACCGCTGGATCGAGATTCAAAGTCCTATCTTTGAAATACATCTATGAAGGTGGGTCTTGCATGCAGAAGTCAATGAGTTGACCTCATAGATAGATAGACTCAAGGGAATCAAGGCTATATGGAAAGAAAGAGGTTCATTGTACTGTGCAATGGATGGACAAGAATCACAAGGAGATCAATAATCAACTTTCTTGTCTACTTTTACGAGGACACCACTTTTTGAAAGAGTGTTGATGCATCAAGCAACATAAAAATGTGGACTATTTATTTGGTTTCATGGAGGATGTTGTCGAGGAAATTGATGCAAACAACATTGTGCAGTTTGTCATTGATAAAGAAGTATCTTATAAGACTGCATAGAGGAAGCTAATGAAGGTTAGATTGCACTTGTTTTGGGTGTTCTATGCTGTACACGCCATAGACTTGATGTTGGATAATAGTGTGAAGGAGTCATTTATCAAGTTCTTGATAAGTCAAGGATAATTGGTTACATCTTTAATATATGGGCATCCGAGACTCTTACACATTATGAGAGAACATACCGATGATTGTAATCCAGTGCGAGCTGGTCCCATGAGGTTTGCCACATATTTAATTGCATTAGAAAGCCTACTGAGACATCGACATGACTTGAAGAGATTTATACTTTCATCAACATACATCGATTACATGGCTAACTTACATGATAGAATGGACCAATTTCAGATCCTAGCAAAGATGGAGCATCTAAATAAAGACAGCTGATGGTGGGAGAGACTTCAATATTATTTGTTCTTGATAGAGTCCTTGGTAGATATGCTGAGATTGGTAGATTCCAATGACAAAAATCAAATGAGGTACTTGTTTGATGTGATAGACAAAGTAAAGATGAAAATTAAAGGGTAACTTCAAAAGTGTAATAAGAAATGATGTAAGATTATGGATGACAAATGAGATAAGATACTTTGCTATAATATCCATGCTATTGCTAATTATCCATGTCTTATTTTTAATTTAAGTCTTATAATAATGTGTTACTATCATTAATGGTTGTCTTCCACTTTTGTCAGGATGTTTCTAAAACCCATTGATACAATATGGTAGACAAGTATCTAAGGACACAGTGGTTATATGTGGTACATTGTTAGTAATATAACATTTAGATAAGACTTTGCAAGGTTAAACAAAAACAGAATTTGAAGTAAGTTGTTGCTGACACTTATTGAGTTTTGAAGATCAATAAATTAATTTCTATTTCATATTATATTTCAAATGACATTATATAAGCATCAAATTGAAGTCTAAGGAGATTCAAAACTACGGTATCCAAATGGTATGGTTTCTCCTGATATGTTTGATAACATTTGGTATATGTCAAGCCTTTTTGTAAAAAAATACACACTGTATTACTTGTCTTTTTTGCAGTGAAGTTGTGGATTCAAGTGAACAATAGAAGTGGATGGAATCCCCTGACTGCTCTTGCAATATGTGTATTGAGTAAGAGCACTAATTCATCATAGTGCGAGAGGAACTGGGGCACATTTAGCATGATGTACATAAAAAGAAGAAACAATTTGAAGAGTGAGAGATTGGAAAAACTAGTGTTTTGTTATTATAATATGCAGTTAGGAATCAAGAACATCAAGGATCAGTAAAAGGTTTCTGAAGAAAGGTTTGCAAGAGTTGTAGGTGGTCCTTATGAGTAAAGACACGTTGTAGATGGTTATGGATTGTCACAAGAAGATGTTTACTTGAAATGCCTCTTTCAAGAAGAACATCAACTTTTAGTATAGATGGATGATAAGAATGTCGAATCAGCTTCATAATTCGCCCCTAATGATTGTGCATGGGCCGAATGAGAGCTTGATAATGTGGTCGGTGAGAATAAGGAAATTCAAGAAGAAGAAGGTACTTATGTTTCTTGTATAGTCCCACAAGGTCCACCTCACACCATAGCTCCAACCACAACTCTAGATTCAACCTCTTGTGTTGCTTTAGTTGTAGATCTTTTTACTACCTAGAAGACTTAACAAAGGAAAGAAAGATTTGATGGATTAAATTGTTGAAGAAGGTATACTAGCGCAGTATTGGCTACAGTACGTAAGAAGAAGTAGCAAATAAGAGGAAACTTGATTTAGGACGGTGTGGGTGGACTGATGGTTAAACGCTGAGAAATGAGATTAAAGTGCTCAAAATAGCCCAAAATGAGTCAAATCGGCTAAAACCGGTCAAAACGAGCCCGAACCGGCCTTCAACCATGCTAAACTGGCTTAAAGTGGTTGAACTGAGATTAGGGGTTGTTGAACCGGGGTGAACTAGCTAGTTTAGGCACTAAATAGGCCTCTTGTAGGCCAAACCAGGTTGAACCGGCCCTGAACCAGTGTGAACCAGGCTCGAACCTGGTTGAATTGGCTCGGCCGGGCAGGCAGGCCGATTAGTTGAATCGGCATTGGCTTGGATCGGCAAGACTTAACCTCGGTTGGGGGTCATGGCTAGAGGTGGTTCGCCTTGGAGGCGGTGTCGTGGTTGGGCAACTGAGTGTCGTGTACACCCATGGAGGGTGTCTTGAAGCCCTAATCGCACGAGGGTTTCTAGTGGGGGGGGGGTCTTTGCATCATCTTCGTTTGTGGTGTCATCTTCGTGTTGGAGGAGGAGATGGAGAACGCTGTCGTTGTCGCTTGAGTGAGAAGTTGGAGGGATTGACACTGTGGGATGGAGATGGAGCTATGGTGGCCACCTGCTTCGCGCAGAAAGGAGGTAATGGGCTGGCGTCGTGGTGGTTGGAGGGAGACCGAGGGATCCTCGGACTGGCGTTGTCTTCTCCGACCACCTAGTCTTCACCTATTACGGGGAAGGAGGAAGGGCACGGGGCTTGCAGCATCCATTGGGGGGTGTTTGAAGGAATGGAAAGGGTGAACGTACTCCAGGGATCACCGAAGATGGAGGTGGAGGAGGTGGGACTGATGGTGGTGAAGAAGAATGTAGTGTACAAACATCGACGTAAACAAGGCATCGTCGATGTAGTTGAAGGGTGTCGGTGTCAAAGGGAACAAGAACGTCGACGAATGACAACACTGACGGAGTCAAACCAGTGAAGGAGAAGGTGAACGGGAATGGCATTGAGGCCGATCAGAGATAGGGGGGGAGATGTTAGGGCCGACCTCCTGTCGGTGGTGGGACGTAGTCATCCGGTGCCAGAGATGAGGAAGACAACCTCCATCGTGGAGGGGGTGAGGTGGATAACTAAGGGCCAAGCCCCTTACGCACATAAGTGCTCTAAAAATTCCAAACAACTCTCTATCATTTCCAACGTTGAAGCCCTCTTAAATAGAGGAGCTATTTATAGAAGAGGCCTCTTAAATAGCTATATACAAACATGGACAATACATAAGAAAAAGGACTTAAAAGACTTGAAATATTTACATACATGTTTAAATGGACATAAACAAAAATAAACCCTAAAATGGACCGAACTCGATCCCCATCAAAATTTCTTGCTAAGTGAAGACTTGTGAGTCCTACATGTAGTACCTAAATCAAGGATCGCGGGATTGGGATCGGTGACCACCAATCCGATTTGGATCGGGATCAGATTGGTCCGGGTCGGACGATCCTCCGGTACAAAAGGGCGATCTCAGATCGAGCAAATTTTTTTATTTTTGTAAACCATAAAAATTTTCAAAAAATCATAAAAATCATAGGAATAAATAAAAATTCAAAAAATGAAAAACAATGTGGATGACTGATGTAACCTCAAAAATCTCAAAAGATTATTTCTTTTGTTTTGGAAATTCATTTTCCTTTTGAATTTGGATTGGGTTTGATTAGACCTTAGCATTGACTCCTTAAGAAAATAGATGGTATTTCATAAAAGTACTAGCTAGGGTCAAAATTATATGTTGAGGTTGTTAGGTTCTTTGAAAATTTGTTTTGACCTCTCCCCGTCGGATGGTGCGAAGATCCGACGTTAATTACATCGAGATTACTCGAAAACCCTTGATTAAGCGTCATAGCAATCCATGAAAATAAAACATGCATCCACAAAAATAAACATTCACACACATAGACATAGGAGAAAACAATCCCATAAACTTGATGGAATGCAAGCACTCAATTTTAGTTTGAATTTGATTGTTTAATTAAATTTGTTGGTTTGATTTTGATCGGTTTGAATTTAGTTTGAGTTGAATTTAATTGGTTGAATTGATTTATGAATTTTGATCTGTTTTATTAAATTTGACTTGAATTTGATTGGTTGAATTTAACTGTTTTCTGGTTTGGATTGAAGTTAGATCCGTTGAGTTTAATTAAGTTTGGGGTGAATTCGACATTTTGGGAGTTTTATGCAACTTTCAGATTTATAAACTGATTTGGGTTTGAGTTTGAATTTGATTAATTGATTTAAGTTTGGTTGGAATGAGTTTGTTTGGTTTAAGTTTATTTGAATTTTGGCTTGTTTGCTTCATTTGGATTTCATTAAGTTTGAGTTGAATTTTATTTGGGGAGTTGATTCAAGTTGATTGGATTTGGGGAATTGAATTAGTTTGTTTGATTCATTTGGATTTGATTGCAGCAGATTGACTTATCATTCGATTTTGTTAAAGTTGAGCGGAATTTATTTAAATGATGAACTGGGCTTAGTTCATTTTGTTTTACCTTGATATTGAACAGGTTGGGAGTTTTTCGTGAAGGCAGTTTGATTTCAGAAATTTAGAGTTCAGTCTCTTCAGATTTTGCATGCTTCCATATTTTAAACTCAGAGATTTTCAGATTTGCTGATTTCAGATCCGTTGAAGTGTGTTGGCTTTGTGGGTTTATTAAAAGTTAAGAATTTGTTGTTTTGGATTCAACTCACGAGATTTGGTCTGGGTTTATTGGTTGGGCTAAAATTTGTTTTGATCTTTAATTAGAATTCAATTAATGAGTTATCAGATTTGTTTTGAGTTAGTCGGATTATGCTTTTAATTGAATTGATACCTTACCTTGGATTGAGTTGTTTTGATGATAAACCCGAAGGCATGATTTGGTTCAAATTTGCTTTGCTGCAGAGATTTGAAAGAGTTCCCCTTTATTTCTTTTTTTTCGAAACTTTGCAAATTTTGCTGAATTGCAGATTTCTTCAACCTCGATATGGATTTGTTTTATTTATTTGAAATTAATTTAGATGTTTGTGGTTGAAGATTGGATGGCTAAGAACCCTCGGCTCCCTAACCCCCTCTTTGATTTCAGATTTATTCAAAATACTTTGGTGTCGCGAATTTATTGATTGAGCCTGATTTGGTTTAATTCAGGGAATTTGATTCGCCTTCACATTTTGGAGTTTTTTTGTTTGGATTCTGAATGCATTCAAGTTGATAGATTAAGGTATTATGGCATACCCCTCCTGACCCCAATTCAATTGATGATGTTCCAACGTGAAGCCCCCTAACTGTGGCATATTCAGAAATTCCCGAGCTGCCAGCTTACTCAGATTTTTTTTCAATTCTGCCAGAATTAAACTTGTTCCAGACTTCAACTTGATTGGCTCTTCTTAGTCTGTGTTGCAGATTTTAATTCTAAGGTTTTTTTTCTCTCTCTCCTTATTCAAGGTATGACTTTCCAGGATTTTTTGTGTCGGATTCAATGGACTTGTGTACCAGAAATCTAAATCTTGAATTTCTTTTAAATCCTTCATGTTTTGGTCAGTCTTCTGAACTCCACATCGATCTTTATCTTCCTGACTATTTGATCCTTTTCTGCATTAAGATTTTCAACGCTTCAGATTCCGGGATTTAATTGATTTCCAGCTTGCAGGCTTCTCTCTTTTTTTTAAATGGGTTCTGCACAAATTCAGATTTCAGCCTTTTTCAGATCTTCAATTTTCAGGGTTTCAATTGCAGATTTTTCTTAGTTCGGATCCCCTGCAGATTTCAGATTTTTAAATGAGTCAAGTTCAAAATTTAGATTTTTAATCTTTGAATTTCAGATGTGATTCCAGATTTCAGAAATCTCAGCTTCAAGTCTGTTTTTCTGTTTGTGATTTTACAGATTGACAGATTTCAGATTTAGTTCAGGTTCAGAATTTTCAGATTTAACTTGGGTCAGTTCTGATTAACCGGTTCTGATTTGAGCCAGGCAGGTCCTCAGCATTCGATTCTTAACATGATTTCAGATTTCTTAAATGTTTTGTTTTTTCATTGAAATTTCAGATTTAAGTTCAGTTTTTAATGTGCTTGCATTCATTCATTCCGGCAGGGACTGTTTTCTCCTTGCATTGAACATTGAATTCTTCATTGTTTGAGGTTCACAAGTCCTCCTGCTTCCTCTCTTTTACAACAAAATTGTGACATCTCCTCAGTATGTGCCAGTCTTGAATGTCGTCTTGAACACATTACAGCCTTTGATAGGCATCCGGAAATCTGTCTTGTCATTTCAGTAGTTTGAGTATGGTCCTGCCTTTGATAGGCATATGAAGTCTTCTCCCAACCGGTTCAAGGTTGAGGATACCCGGCTTTTGATAAGCTTGTGGGCACTCATCCCATGGTTGGTCTTTCTCATTAGCCTATGGTTTGGGCATATTGGCATGTTGATCATGCACAGTCTTGCCATGGCATAATGGGCAAAACAATCTCCCTCTTGGGGCATGGTAAGACACTGGGGTCTTTTAAATAGATCTTTGTATGTCCACCTTAAGGAAAGGGTCAGGAGGTGGGTTTAGAACCGGCCTCCTGGTTTCCCTTTGTTTTTGAATTCATTTAAGTTGAGCCGAAGCCATGAGGTGGGTTTAGAACCGGCCTTATGCTTGCCTCGGTTTGTTTGAATTAAATGATTTTTTTTATTTAATTTAAGTTGATTGTTTATTTTATTATTATTTTTGGAATTAATCATGGGTCAGGAGGTGGGTTTAGAACCGACCTCCTGGTTTCCCAATTATTTTGAATTCTTTTAAGTTATGCCGAAGCCATGAGGTGGGTTTAGAACCGACTTTATACTTGCCTTGGTTTGTTTAAATTAAATTAATTTTAAAATTTTAATTTTAATGCCACAGTATTGTTCATCCAGGGCAAATGGGCTTCATGGGCCCGCCCCTGTGCAGCCTGCCCTGCGCGGTTCTCCTCCTCTTTTTCTTCTCTTTTTTTTAACATCTTTTGAAGGTGGGCCCCACCACCTTGTTGACCAGCGGGTCAACGGGCTCACGCGCGGCTCTCGCGTGGCCGCGACGTCTCTCACGCGGGCCCCTCCCCTGCTTTGCACTGTTCATACGTCCCCCGTGGACGTAAGTCGGGGGAAAAATCCCCCGACTTTTCCCTCCCTTCACCCGACGATGGCGACTACGGAGGACAGCTCCAGTGTCCGGCGACAGCGGCGACGGCGGCAGCCTCCTGCGGACTCCGGCAGCGACGGTGAAGGGGCTGCAGCGGCTCCGGCGGCGATCGAGGAAGGAAAGAACCTCCGCAAGAGGACCCTTGACGGCCGGACGGGTCTCGACAGCTCCGAAGGGTTCTGGGAAGCACCTGAAGGACGTCGACGGCGGCAGCAACTCCGGACAGCCTCCTCAGCCGCGACGGTTGTAGCGGAACTTGGCAATGGCTCTGTGGTACCCTCACGCTCCCTCTCTCAATTTCTTTTTGCTTGATTTCTCTCCCTCTGTCGGGCTTCCTCTTCCTTGCTCCCTCCGCCGGGATCTCAATTTATACAACGGGACTTGCCGTCGAACGCTAGTCCGCTTCCGTGCGGGACTCGGAAGCTGTCCGTGAGACTCGGCGCCTATTCCGGAAGGATTGCCCAACCGGAAACCAACTCTGGAAGAGTCGTGGCCACGGCCAAAAGCTCCCGACATGTTTGTTACAAACCTAGTCCTACTTGGAGTCGAATTTCCTCCGGAGCAAGCCGGTCTCGGCCCGGTTTTGACCACGGTTCGCCCTTCTATCTTTCATTCCTCTTTATATGCGATCTTCCATACCATTTAGCATTGATTCTGGGTCGACACCTTCTGTTAGCTGCACTGATTTCTTCATTTGATCAGGTCTCATAGCTTGACATCTTGCAGCAGCCGACTAGCCTTGTAAGGCGCTCAACCTTCTTTCTTATTCTCTTCTTTTTTTTTTCTTTCTATCATTTAACTTCATCTCTCCTGTTATCTTCGGTAATTCCCTGCTGATTTTATGTCGCACTGCCTTATTTACTTTTGAATTTCTCTCTTCTTCTTTTCTTTCTTTCTTTTTTTTCATAATCTAGTGAAACTTATCCGGACTGAATTTAGTCCTTATCCTGAGACTGATATCATGATATGCATTTTTTCAAAAAACTGTGTCAACAAGTGCCCCCCAGGGGTGATTTCCTAGAGCCGGGAGCATGGAATGCGATCTCCCGAGAATCTCTCGAGATCTCCCGAGAATCTCTTTTTTTTCACACGTCCGAGAAACGAGATCGCCGAGACGAGAATATCCTTATAATATCTTTGGTACCTTGATCTCCTTTGCCTATTACTATTCCTAACTTGTTAGATGACCTTAAGTTTGATTCATATATTTTCAATTTTATTATGGAATCCATACAAGTATTTATCTAAATATTATTGTTTGATAAAATTTTCTAACTTAATATTTTTATGACTAAAGATGTACAATTGACCCAAGATGTCATCACTCTTCTATGTTCTATCCATATTGTTCAAGATGAAGTTTTAGTCTAACATAAGATCTCTTATATGTCTCATGTTAATAATAGTTCACCCTTTCTGTATTACACTTTTAATTCTCTCATATCTTATTTTGATGTTTATTATGAATTCTCTTGTTCTTTTTAAAGAGATTACATAACATTTTACATCTAAACATGTTCATTGATTGTTATTTTCAAGATCCAATCTCTTTAGATTTTTTCGACATCTCTTCTATTCAGTATCTATGAGATCAATCTAGATGCAAAATGGCAATTCTTGAGTAAGACATACCCTATATAAATGAAATCCGAGATCTGATCTCCCGAGATTTTTCCGAGAATCTCACGAGATCTCTTCTCTTTCACCCTTCCGAGATGAAGCCGAGATCCGAGATGGCAATCCTTGGCCGGGAGGCGTCGGGGAATTGCCCGTGCAGAATTTTCATTTCATTTATTTCTTTGCATTGCAGTCTTTTGTTGATGTCATTTTGTTTTCTCAACAGGCATATTATGGGCAAACAAAGTGTTTCCCGTGTCACATTCCATCAGCGTGATGTTGAGGTTGGGAATGTCTTGAGCGACACTTGTTTTTTTCCTGAAAGTGATGATTTCACTTCATCACTTATGACGGCTCCCAGCCGTTTGCCTTCGAGTAAATTTGGACAGCATGATTACAACTTGGCAGCCTGGGAACACCTAGGAATGATACCCGGTACCGGCTACGTAGATCTTCAGCTTATTCAGCACGGGCATGGACATTTTGTGTACAAGCGGCCAGCTGACTATCCGGTTCATTATTTCTCAGAGGAAGCCTTGTTAGAGTTCATTCGGAGCCCATCACCCTGGGGAGGTAGACACTTCTTGTATGTTTGTAGAAGAGAAGCATCGGCTGGAATGTGCCTTACTCCGGGACCGAGACATTTTGCAGGGCACGGTGTCATTCTCATACCCTTGTTTTCCCTTGGGCATGCTTCATCACCAGCGCAGCCCTCTTTGCCATCAGCTAGGCTTATTAGGTGAATACCAGGATGAGTATTTCATTTCTCATGATTTTCAGCCCGGGATATGGAAGTTGAACACTTTTTTCAGTTGATGAAGAGAAAGAGTTTATTCTCTTTATACAACAGCAATATGTAGGTATTTGCGGAGGTGAAAGTGGTGGTGAAGGTGGAGGAAGAGAAGGTGGTTTCGGATCTAGCAATGTAAATATGAGTGCAGTAGGGTCCGATGATTTGCGTTAGAGATGACATTCAAGTGAAAGAATTCTTTGTTCGAATCAGATGAGTTTTTTGATGAGTACGAGGTAGCAAATTATCCCGTTTCAAATATCGAGCCATGTTATCCCCTAAAACCTCTAGATGTAGCATCAGATAATGTGTATGATTTTAGTTAGATGGTTGACTCATTGTTTTCATATAGATACGAGACAATTATGATTGACCAGTCTTAATGGAGTATTTAGTAGAATTAGGATAAAGAAGACTGTAAAAGACAATTTCATAAATGGTGGAGATAAGGTATCGGTTTTATTCTATATGAGTTGTAACATTTTTTTTTCTTTTTTAGAATGGATAGTGATGTTATTTTATATCCAGTTGTCTTAAAAGGTCTTATAGAGTAGAGTCAAAGTCACATGAAAAAGTGTTAAATGTCTCATTTATATTTTTATCATTTTTTGGGGATTTCTATTTTTTAGGATTTATCATGATTTTTATAATTTTTTGAAAGTAAAAAAATAGAAAAAATCCTAATATGGACTGATTCTTGATCGGGATCTTGATTTTGGTCCGATTTTCAATAGGTTCAACTTGGATTGTTACCCACCATCCGGGTCCTGAGAGATCCTGCGATCCTTAGGGGCAGGAAGGTATCAAAGAGGGATGGCTTGAGGTGCAGTGGTTGCAGTCTGGTGGCATAGCCGGAGAGTGAGGATGGTAGACCAGCATGGTTAGGTTTGGTCCAATTAGGGCCCTTTCTGCAGACCGAACCGTACTATTCTAGTTGTTGGCACCAAAATTTTTCATTATCCATTGGATGGGATTAAATTTAGATTTAATCCCCATTGACTCCCTATATCAATTCTTAGTATTGGCCCATTTGCTGAGGTTATTTCAGTGCCAATTCTTTGAGAAATAACTCATCTTTAATGCCAAATTATGCAATCCATATGCTAATCATTGATGGGTTAAATTGTCATCTTGAAATGGCGTATCCTTGATCCTAATGTCTATTTCCATTAACAATTTCGTCATATATTTATTTGACTATTATTGGGTCATATTTCAGTCATCAAATGGGCCCGTTATATGTTAATTTGGTAGCCCATTTTCTGCCATATTAATGTGCTGTCATTTAACTCAAAGATTTGTCCATTCATACGTTAAAAGTGGTCCACATACTAAGCCATTTGCGCAAGCAATGTTCAGGCAGTTTCTAGAGTCTTCCCACTACCTCACCATGTTCCTGGATAACAATCTCTCTCCCATATTTATCCATACCTAATGCTACCATCGGTGAAGCGCAAAAGACAGAAGTAGCGTCAGTTCTAGTGAGAGATGCTCCCCACGGAGCTGGCGGTGACCGGGCCAACTAGATGTGCGCTAAGTCTTCATCAGATGGTTCCTGAAAATCAGGAAATTATGCCCCCACTCTCTCTACAACCACAAGTATCAACCAGCAATCCACAGGAAGTGGGACTACTGTTTGATGGCCAAGGTGATGCGGGACAGGACCGGGGGTCCCATGAATCTCAATGATTCAGAAATATGATCCAGAAATTAACCAGCAGTTTAACAGTTCGAACAGGACCAAAATTTAGAAATATCATCCAGCACGTAAACAAATCAAATAAGAGCAGAGATTCCACAGTAATAAGCCCAACCAACAGTAAAACAGGCAATCCGAGGCCAACAGATTATCTTGTAATACACCAATATGCTGACATCCAACGGAATATGCAATTTATCATCATGACAGTGTCAACAGGGACAGGGAGGATATCTCAATAGCACACAGTCCTCATGAAAATGATAAGCATATCAACAGACAGGATAGCAGTAGATGAAAGGGACATTGGCTCAGATTATTATCATCACAGCCATAATAGAATCAGTGAAACTAGTTATATCAACAAATATAATTCAGGAGTCCTCCCAATTAACAATGCCGGCAACTATTTAAAGCTACCAAAGTATGCTTACCTGGTTCCATCATCACTTTCCCATTCAGAAATGTAGGCAAAGTCTGAAAGATGCCATTTACTGTAGGCTCCAATCAATCAAAATATTTGTAGAAAATCAGAATAATATTCAGACGGAAATCAAGTAATCATCTCGGACTCAGCAATAACAAGAATAGCCAATCATCTCAATACTGGAAGTGGACCAGTTAATGAATGCACAACATCTCAAAAAAATGAACAGCTATATAGCTTCACAGAACAACCACAACCAGAACCAAATTGACGGGAGAGGACCAGTCTTGTATATGTTCCATCTCATGTATAGCAATCAGATGAAGAAAATTAATGTAAGCTTTTTCAATCTTTAAAAAGATAATCCAAAAGAAATACCGAACTGCAGAGGCTACCAACGGAACAGTAAATCCGGGCAACACTCGTATGAAGTTAGATGAACTCTCAATAGATAGTAAAACTTCAGGACGAGATTGAGGAGACAGTAATCAAGCACTCACATGACGTCCTCATCATCAATTTTACTGGTAGAAACCACATAAGGAACGTTGGCTCAGTTAGGGTTTACCATTCGGACGCCAGAAATGTTCGAACCAGAAGAAAGAAACCCTTGTCGGAGCTGAACAGACTGAATCTGAACAGATCCGGAGCCAACCGAAGCTTATAAGAAACTTCCCCTTCTGATTCGTCACCAACGAGTTCACTTCGAAGTGAAGATCAACAGGAACCTGGTTCTCCAACTAGGAACTGACCATCCGAAGCCGTAGGAGGAAGATATTAGCAGAAACGTAGAGGAAGAACACCACATCGGCAACCACGGTTGCCCTAAACAGCAGCGGACAAAGAAGATTCCGCCAGGAGGAAGATCCGATGTCGACCGGACTGAAGAGACTTAGGAAGAAGAAGTCAGGAGGAAGAGATTCTTCCACAGAAGCTTGCCGAGATCACCGCGGGAGGAGGAGATCGAAGAGGGGAAAGCCCGCTAGGGTTACGCTGTCGCGAGGGGAGGAAGGGAAACAGTGCCGAATCGCCATTGTCGGGGAGAGAGAAGACCCGCAGGAGGGTTTAAGTGAAGAGAGGGGCAAACTTGTAAAAATGAAACATAACATTGCATTCGTATTCATCATCTCATGCCCTTTACAATGGAGCCCAGGTCCTATTTATAGGATACGGCGATGCTAAGACAACATAAAAGATAAAAAATGCATGAAAAGTCAGTAAAATAGAAAAAATGCCAACTAATGACCTGAAATGCTTATACAGATCAAAAAAATTGACTAGACAACTTATAAAATTCCTAAAATTTGGAAAATTTATTTAGATGGACCTAATATCTATCTAAAATTAAAATTTTCATGAAATTTAAAATCTATTAATCGGTTCTTGCGTCCCGATTTGATTATCAACATGAATCGGTTCTTGTGTCCCGATTCGATTTCCATCACAAGGTAGATAAGAACAGGTGTTGTGCATCCATCTAGTAGGTGAGAGACCCCTAACAGATCACTCTCTCTTAACACAAGCTGTCACCACCATCTTTTCTTCCTTTCCTTGCTTGCTGTGCTCATGGAAGGGGAAGATGAGAGTCAAATGTTGGAGGGACATGCCTCACCTACCTATACTGGTGCCAATAGAAGGTGCAATAGGGCTCTCACGATGCTTCTGTTGCCACTGTCGGTGGTAGATCCTCATCTTGCTGCCGATTTATTTGTGAGAGGAAGGAGATGAAGCCTATACATGCTCAGGATGTTGCTGCTGATCCAGATGTTCCTGCATCATCATATGGAAGGGCCGATGGAAGAAGATGCTACTGCCATGAGGACCATGCTGATCTGATGATCAAGAAGTAAGATCCAATGGCACTTCTTGGTACTCCTACTGCTGCCACATGTCTATACATGACAACCCATGCCTCTATCCGGCCTTCTACCATGGACACATAGCATCTTACATAGTTCGTGTCCAGCATCCGTTTCATGGCAATAAAATAGTTCACATATCTCATGAGTCATGACCGGCCTCTCTTTCATGGACTTCTGACATCCCATGCATAACCTATACATTTGCATATACCTGATGGTCTATTCTCATCCAAACAACTCTTTATTTGGCTTTTCTTTTATGGCCAAATGCTCAGCTTATATTCAGTCTAAGTCAGCCATATCCCGCCTATCATCTATGGCTATTTGACACCCTATGCACAGCCCATATTATATCTATGGCTGATGGGCTAACCCCATGCAAGCAGCCCATTGTTCCGCCTATGTTTTATGCCAATTAGTCATCTCATATTTTGTCTATCAGACCCCTACCTGGCCTTCCTTGCCATGGTTTTATAATCTTCCACATATGGCTCATTTTATGCCCACTACCTGGTGATGATTGTACCTTCATGTCTACATTCCATTTTTGACCCTCTTTCCATGTTCAAAGCCTTTACCTATATGCAAACTTGGGTGGTGAGGATGCTGCCATCTCCAGGCCTGATTCCATGCTAATGCTTCTCTCAAGGCTGCAATCAATGCAACTGCCTCTTGTTGGTGCTGATGCAATGCGCAAGGAGATGTAGGGGGGAGAAGGACTGGTCCTCTTCCCACTCACTATTGCTGCCACTGCTGACCATGGGGCTACGTCCATGTCCCCATGCCACCACTACTGGTTATACTTAGGGGTGTAAACGGAATCCGATATTCTGATATTCCGATTTGATTCCGATAAAAATTAATGGGTTTGAGATTTGTTTTTGCATCCTATAAACTATCGGAATCGGAATCAATTAGTTTTGTATCCATTAATCCAATTTCGATACAAAATAAATATATAAATAAATTAAATATAATAAAGTTAAATAAATCATAAAATAAAATATGTAATTTGATAAAATGATAAAAAATAAAGTTTAAATAGATTATATCAGATTTTAATAATAATATGTGAATTACTAACTCATTTTTGAATAAAAATTAATATTTAATATGTATTTTGGAAATTATCAAATTTGGTTTCGATTGCGATAACGGAATCAAAATCGTATCAAAATTGGAACATAGTGATTCCGAAATTATCGGAATCGGAATCGGAATCTGGTGATTTTGCTACCGAATCCGACCTGTTTACAGCCCTAGTTATATTGCTGACAGGAAGGCCAGAGCCGGCTTCTGTATGTTGCAGTTGCTGTTGTCTTCAGCCCATCATAATAGGATGTTGAAGAAGAAGATGGGGAGATGAAGGGAGCCTGAGCCAGTGCCTTTTCCATCTCCCTCAATCCATGCTATACCATTGCACCATGCTATCCCTTGGACCTGCGGCTGCTGCAAAATCAGGAGGATGAGGAAGAACATGCTGCCAGGATGCTGAAGAAGATGCATTCCCTTACCTACTCCTGTAGCTACTCACCTGGAGCACGACATTAAATTTAATGTACAGGATTGATCCTCTAATGCCCATCACTATCCTATTTTTAGCTAGGAGCTATGGCTTGCATGCCCTTCCTATGTTTATGTACTTTGATGTCCTTTATGTTATATGAATGACATCATATTGTCAATGTATATATCCATGGTTGGGGAGCATTATGCAGCCCACATAGCTTATATGGAATGCAAACATGGAAAGAAAGATGAAAATATAGAGATTATTAAATCCAAAAACTGATTTTAGGAACATGATCTCAAAGATGTCAAAATGTTAATTTTCAAATATAATACAGTCAATTCATATCAAATTTGAAATGCATGATTTGAAATATGATAATTTAACCAAGTCGGATCTGAAATCAAGATGCTTAATTTCTGATTATACAGATTTGAATGAGATTAGTCGGATTTGATCTGATGTCGAGATAAACACAAGTTGATCATAAAAAGGGCAGTTCGAAATAGCATGTTTCAGATTTAGACAGATTATGAAATGGTAGAATCTGAAATTGATGACGTTAATGATCATATGGAGATTAAAGTGGGTCATATGTATGTGACGCCCATTAGAACAACATCCTAAAACTGTCAATTTTCAGAATTGGGAGTCGTCAAATACTGAAGTATGAACCATGCTAATATCAGATTAATCTTTTCTTGGCATGATATATGATTGTTGGCAGTTGTGATGAACAAATAATGATGAATGGGGAATAGATCAAGATAATCAAATCTGGATGTTTAATCTTGAAGCCCCCTTCAAAATGTGATCTGTCGGTCATATCGGGTCTGGGATCATTGAGATGCTTAGAATTATGGATGTAACTCTCAGATTTAACTGGATGAACCTAGACTAGAAAGGCATTGCTTATGTTGAACTCCTAAGTTCAAGATATAAATGGGCATGAATCAGATAGAGCTTACATAGAGGCCTATTCTTTATATTCAAGCATGAGCATACGAGCCCAAAAATGTTAACAATGGATAGTGGAATGGATTATATGTCTCTTGCTATGATTGGAACTTAAGTGGACATTAGATATGAATCATGCATGACCTTATGTTTATATGGTTGATGTGAATTAATGCAGATCTGAAAATACATGATAATGTGTCTCTGAACCGGATTTTCATACCAAGAATACCATATGATCATATCTTAATATGTTGATTTCGGATCCATTAAACCCCCTAACGTCTAAAACACATGACATTAAGAGTTAAATAAAGGCATACTAAGGTGGCGTTTGATAATATTGAAATCTGAAAGCTGAAATCTGAGAATCACCTCTTATATCTGAATATGTCGCATAGATATCTGAAAACTTAATGATTAAGAGTGTTTGATAAAGCATCTGAATATAAAAATTGAATAGATTAAAATTATTTAATAAAATATTTAACTTTTAATTTGAATATAGAATTCAAAAATAAATATATTTGAAAATAATTACAACAAGCATATTAAATAAATAAAATTAAACAAGAAATTTACTTGTCTAATAATGATGAGTATTACCGATAAACATATATGACACCTAGCTACTATGTACCCAAATATTGTACCCAAATGAACACCTAATGACTAATATCTGAATATGAATTCCCATACAAAAAATTATTTGACAATAAAAAAAATAATTTTTAATCTATTTTAAATATACCAAATACTATTTGACAATCACAAAGTAACATTTGAACATTTCATTTTCAAAATTTGACTTTTCAAAATTTTATGAAGTGTTTTTTATGTTTTGAGAATTTGTTATCTCAAACATATTCATCTTATAAAAATATTAATAATAAACATATTAAATAAATAACTATGGATATGATAAAATATGCATACCTATCATTGAGCATATTAATAGTAAATACATAAAATAAAAGTAAATATCTCTTATAAAATATGCATGCATTAGAATAATATGAATAAACATTTTTTAAAGAAAAAGAATATTAACAGTGAACACAAAATAAATAAATGTAGTTAAAAAATAAACATGATTCTCTTTTATCATGTAAAATAAAATTAATAAAAATATTTTATCAATATTTTAATATGTCTGATTTTAATTTATATAAAAATTTAACTATAAAATCTAAAATAATAAAAATAAGGTGACTCACGCTGCGCTGGTGACGACAAAGCTCCTGACGCTTCTGTTCATTGTTCAGCGTTAAGTGGGTATCACCCACTTAACCGTTCAGATGTTAATAGCTGGCTTTGCCTATCTTCAGATCTTAAATTGTAAATATTATCAAACAGTCTGAAAACATAAAAGTCTGACCGATTCCGACTTTAGAGGCTGTTAAGCCCAATCAAACGGGGCCTAAATCCGAAATCTAATACACCTAATGCCAAAACCTGAACATGATAAATAAAATGTTAATGAGCTTACCGTAAAAATTTGATTTCCATTGTCTAATATGCCAAATTTTAAATGAAGAAAAGATGATTTTAAGTGCCTAATGTTAAGACTTAGAATAAAAAACAATGATAATGAGATCATCATGAATATGGCCTAAGCCGATATCGTAAAAATCAGATTTACGCAAAATGTTCCTTAGTCTAAAATAACAAGACTTGGATAAAAAAAGGGATACACAAATATTATAAAATTCTGATTTTTACCAAGTCCTAAATGCTAAGACTTATATTAAATAAATGATGATGAATTGAATGAAGATCATGTGATCAAACTACATAATATACTTAATAAATTTGATGAATCATACCTTTTTGACATCGGATCCAAATTAACATGTCTTTTTGACATCGGATCCAAATTAATTCTAATAATTTAAGACATGTCTTATGTTATGACCATGAATTGAAAGAGTAAATATGTCAAATATGTTTAAGAATTCACCAAGGATCATGTTCTTAAGATATTAGGATCTTAAAATAAATCTTAGAAAATATGCATCAAACTCAAATCAAGCTTAATATACAAGTTTGCATTTCATTGATTTTATGGTGTTATAGCTCCCACATGTGTTTTTTTATGGTTGTATGTTTCCATTTCTGTGAGTTGCCATGATCGTTAATTAAGGGTATTCGACTATCTCGATGTAATTAACATTGGAAATTCACTCCTTCCGATAGAGAGAGGTCCATAGATATTTTAATGAACCCAAAATCTCTATACATGTTTATATTTTTTGCATATCATATAATTTGGCTAATACTCTTATGAAATATTATATGTTGTAATATTAGTATATGTTAGCCAAAGATGGTGAAAGTTCTTTTTCCAAATGAATAGAAATCAAATGAATTTATTAGACGTACCACATATTTTTATATTGATGAAAAAATGAGGTTTCACTCCGGTTCAACTTTGTTTGGTTCTATTTATTCGAGGCGTGAGTTGTATTAGGTGATGTATAATGTTTAATATATTTAATTATATATAATTATAAATAACATTAAAAGTTTTGAAGCATAACATAAAGAAAACTCACTTCTAAGGCATACATGGCATCATAATGTTGGAGGCTCAGGGTGGAAAATTGGGCATTGGGGGTTTCCGGGAGAGGGAAGATGTTTTTAAGTTACCATATCCGCCCTTTACTGGGTCTGGATTTGGGTGAGGTGAAAATTACCAAGACGAGATATTTTTACCTTACCTTAGCACCTAGGCATTTGAGACAAGTGCCTTAGATTACATTGGCTTGGTTTGAGATAAAAAATCAATTAAATGATTGAAATAATTAGTCCCACATCAGACATATAGAAATAACCATATACGTTTTTGTCTATGAGACAATGCTAATAGGTAAGGAAGATTCATATCAAGTTAAATTGAACTTTGAGTTGTTTTTTAATGGCTCACTAATAATAAGTTTAATATATTTGAATATAGATTAATTCTTATTTAAATTTTAATTATTTTAAATTTATATATAATGAATTAACTGATGGTTTGAACCAAATTGAACTAAACTGTTCATTTTCAGTATAGGATTTAATTGAATTAGCTTGGTTTTGTTGTGTTTACAATTAGGTTTGGTTTTGGTTTTTTGAAAAAATAGTCGAAAATTGGACCTAACCTAATCATGACATCCCTACTGTGGGTGGGGGAAGTCGGGTCATATAGGCAAGACCAAGGAAATAGAGGGGGGATTGGGGAGGGTTCATTCATGCTAGAACAATGAGTTGGAGGGGGTGGGGGTGGGGGTGGGGGGATGGCAAGTAGAGAGTAGTGCTGCAATTGCTGTCAAAGGGGTTGGGTCAAGGATTTTGGAATCAGTATCGACAGGGACCAATTTGATTTGAAAAAATGGATCGAATTGGTTCAATTAGATCGATTCTTAGGAAGAAAAATCGATTCAAAATTAGACTAAATTAGTTTTTTAATTTTTTTTGCTTAAAAAATTAGAAAAATTTGGACATTTTTTTAAAAATTCTGAAATACTTTAAAAGGTTGTTAAAAATATAAATTTAGTGTCTAACATGTCACAAGAACAATAACACATGATCATTATAAATTAAAATGCAAATAACAAATGATAGTGATACAAATAATATACCTTTTACCAAAATTGGTGATATTGGGTGTCATTGTCATTTTTGCTATGCTCGTAAGTACCCCATTCATTATTATTCCTCACGATTGGTGCGGGGCTGTAGGTCTATAAGAAAATAGTGATTTAGCCATTTGGCTAAAATCATAAGCTATCTCTTGGAAAGGATCCATTGTACTATATGGCTGTGAACATGAAGGAGAAGCAGTCTTTGGATAATTGGTTGTTGCATGCTTATTAAAGTACCCTTGATTCCAGCGTTAAATTCTCCCATTAGAATGTTGACTGGAGCCTAGATCTGATGCACTTGCACCACTAGTACGTGCACTAGAAGTAGAAGCATCACCTCCTCCTTTGGATACCCCTTTTCCAGATCCTTCTCCTCCACCAACACCACCTCTTCTATGTGAAGGTGATGAAGGCTGGGTGGGTGGTATGCACTCTTCCGTATCATCCTCTGATGTGGTACTACCGCTTCCAATGACATGATGTTACCTGATGTTTATCTTTTTTTAGGTGTTTTTAATTGGGATGAAGTCTCAAGGCCCAACCCATGTTGATATACCTTCTTCAATGTTGCAAAAGGTTTGTGTGGCCTATGTGCCATTTGCTTTGTTTTTTAGGAGTAAGTTCTGTAGCTGGGGGTGGGGTTAGGGCTAGGGGTAGGGACGAGGCTTGAGATACCACTAGGGCTAAAGATGAGGGTGGCATAGGTTGAGTGTCATGAACAACCTCCTCCGTAGGTTCACTCTCAACACTCTCAACACCATCAAGCCCCCTTTCAGCCTATGCATGATCATCTCGGTCAAACTCTGGTGGTACCCTCCGTTCCCTCTCCTCTAACTATGCAAAAAGTGGGTGCTCCTCCTGGAAAATTGTGCTTACTTCCACCTCTTCAGGTACCTGGGACTCTGAAGTAGCTCTCTTTTCATAAGGCCCTCCTGTAAATCTTGTAAATCTCTCCTCTGTCAACTTTTGGCGGGCCATGATGTTCTTGATCCTCAAGTGCATGTTGTAGTGACAAAATGTTAGCTTGTCTAGCTTCTCAGACTTCAACTTATTTCTTCTTTTTGTGTAAATAAGGCTAAAGGTGCTCCAATTCCTTTTGCAATTGGAAGAATTGGTGCTCTGGCTCAATGTACACACAATAATGGAAGCTAGTGGAATTCATCTATTTCTTGTGCTCACTTGTACCCACCATTCAGCTACAAAACAAAAATAAATCCCAGCAGACTGTTAGTGTTGTCAAATAAGAATATATTTAACAATAAATTGTTATAACTTAGATTTACATACTTGGAGAAATCTTATCACATAAGTATCTTAGATCTGGATCTGTGTACACTCCGACCCTCATCCTGTATGGTTGCATTAGAAAAAAAGATAAATGTTATAGGTTAGTATACATTTTTTTAAAAACAAGTTCAATGTTCATCTGTTCCTTACTTCTAACTCAGCCTCTGCCCTATCTTTTTGAGTCATCGAAAGTTTTCTAATTACAACCAATGTAGCCTTCACCACCTCATTGTCATTGTACACTTTCCCTCCATATTGGATTTTGGGGTTTAAGAAATATCCTGCGTTCAACACGTGATGTAAGATAGAGGCATACATTTAACAATGAAAGGAGAATATTGAAATTAAAGTTTGTGAAAACTACTTGTTGCATGCACAGCATGGTGTATTGTCCTGTCCTATCTGACATCCTTAGCTTTGTTTTATCCATTGTATCATATAGATTTCTTATTTGATTTCTGTCATCTGAGTCCACTAACCTCAACACATTTACCCGTGGCTCAATGATGGACAAATAATGTTAGATTCTCTCCCAGAAACGCTTGTCCATGATGAACCTTTTCATTTGTGTTAGGATCTCTAGCGGGTCCATCCTATTATGTAAATTAACCATGTACATTATTTATTCTTGGGATGCAATGAACCGCGCCAGTCAATGTCTATGCATATGTAAACTTTCTAAAGTAATGAAATTTGTAGCATATCTTGTGGGCTCATGCTTAATGAGATTGTGCCCCTCTATATATTGTCTTATAATATGGAGTAAACGGGGATGTGAATAAATGAAAGATGTGATAAGTTGAGTCTAACTTACAAGCGTAGACATCGATGACTCCTTATTAATATCCTCTAGCATAAGATCTATAGAATGTGCGACATAAGGAACCTAAAAAAAGGTGGTGTCTCTTCTCCATTCACTTCTCCACAATGATATCCATTGTTTGTCAAAATTTGTACAACATTGTCGTTTCCAAACTCCTCCACAATGACATCCATTAAAGAAAATATGTAGTTAACATTTTTAATCGATCAGAAGTATCTAGTGATGTTAAAAATGTGGTACCCTTTGAACAGTAAATGAAAAAATTAATCATAAATCTCTTTGTAATGTCAGTCCATCCATCATACATCAATGTGCACTCCTCTCCTTCCAAAGCAGCTTGAAATTATCTATCCATAATTTTAGCTCCTCTACCTCCTCCTCTAGGTCGGTTCCATATGTGTATCGGTTGTTGGGGATTTTTAGTCCCTGTCCGGCCTCAGCTATAACATCCACCATAGTTTGAAAGTAGAGATACATGTGTAGGGATACTTGTATAAACATACATGCATAAAAGGTTAAAGAAATTTAAACAAAAAATTGAAGAAAATATATTAACATTGTAAATTTCATACCTGAATGCAAGAAAACTTGACAATGTCTTATTGCTCTCTTGGTAGCTGTGCTAGCTATTTTGATGCCTTTAAATACTTGCATTAATGTTCTCTGGGAAGCACTTTGCTTTCTAAGGTAATAGAGGTCATCCATTGCTGGTGCAGTGGCCATGTGTGAAGAATGTGAATGACGATATGTCCTAAATGTCCCATTTCCTACTCACACCCTCACTAGGTGGGGGTCGGCTAGATCTATGTTATGAGAGGCGACCGCCTCGGTCACCTAGGTGATGAGGCGAGGCGAGGCGGTCCGTCCCCGCCTTGACCCAACGATGATCGCCTTCCTTGCCTCAGCCGCCTAGGCAGGGGAGGCGTGAGGCGAGGCTGAGGCGTTTGCCTTAGCCTTTGCTATCGGATCTGGGCCCAAGCGCCGAATTCGATTAACTTAGCATATGGCCCCCGCGGCCTTTTCTCTCTCTCCCGCCCGACCTTTTCGAACCCAGCCGCTGCTTGCCGTCGCTGCTGCCGCCGCCGCTCGCCGAAGAAGACGCTGCCGCCGCCGCCGCCAGTCGCCGGAGAAGCCCCCGCCGATCCCTTCTTTAGCCGGAGAAGTTGTCCAAACTCTCCAGATCGTCGGAGGAGCTCTCCAACCGGTCTGTTTTAGGGTTTTCACATTTTTTCTTCGTTTTTTTTTCTTATTCATCATCCTTATACTAATACAAGAACCTTATTTTATGTTTTACTTCCTTCTATTTTGGTGTACATTGTTAGAAGACCGGATCTAGACGTACAAGGTATGTTCTTTTGATTTGTCTTTTTTTTTTCCGTTGTACATGTGATTCCAATATTTTTATTAGGCCATTGACAACATGTAGAAGATGTAAGTGTCGTTAACCGGGTTTGCAAAGATTACCGAACAACTCAGACATTGTCGGAAAGGTATAATTTATGTTTTTTCCATTTTTTTCATACATTCTTTTTTATTTTGTTATAATTGAACATATTTGATTAAAACGTTCATACATAGTTGGCTAAATTACTTCAATGTAGTCGAAGAACATGTTTATTATTTTTCGAAAATGTATTTGTTTTATTTTTGTTTTTCTTCAAAGTTCATTGAATCTGATTTCTTGAATCTGATTTTTCGGAAATGTATTTGTTTTTATTCAAAGTTTATTACTGTTTATGGTTGTTAATGCTAGTTAGATTTCTTAAATCAGATTTCTTGAATCAGATTTCTTGAATCTGATTTCTTATTGTTAAATCTGATTTTTTAAATTAGATTTCTTAAATCAGAGTTTTTGTTAAATCCGATTTCTTAAATCCGATTTCTGATTGTTAAATCTTCTTATTGTTAAATCAGATTTCTTAAAAGTTAAAACAGATATCTTAAATCTGATTTCTTATTGTTCTTAATGTATTTCATTTACAATCTAATTTTGGTGGATCCGTTTTTGATTTTTTTTAATTTATACATTTCATTATGTATTTTATACGACGATGTCTCAAACTGTGGAGCAAGCTTCGGGGACGGGTCAAACATCCAAACAACTTCATCGGGCCCCATTATCGCAAGATATCCTCCTAAGTCAAAGGATGTTTGTTGGAAATATGAAATTTTGGTGGATTCGAAAAATCGGGATCTTGTTAGATGTTCTTTTTGCAACAAGGATTGCAAAGGTGGGATATATTAGATATGTTCAACATTTTTAGATAATTTTATTTGCATTTTCGGACATAATTTTTAATTTTTATGCAATTTTATATATATTCCTTGTATTTTTATATATATTTTTTGCATTTATGATGCATTCACTGTATTTTTTTATATTTTCACTTTATTATGTTTATTTTTTAGTTATGAAAATAATATAATAATAAAAGAAATGTCGTCTCAGGTGCCTGAGTTGCCCGCCTCAAGTGCCTAAGGCGAGGCGAGGGGTCTCTCGCCTCGGTTGCCTCATGCCTTTGACTACATAGGACTAGATTGTAAACAATGCAATGGAACATCCCCAGCTCTAGAGCCTCTTGCTCCCTTCCTCCTCTCATTCTCGTTTCTCTATGTATACTTGCATGCCTCACTTTTCTTAGCTCAGAGTCTGTGGAAGACTCATCCTCCTCGTCCTTAAGTGTGGCCCTTGATTTCTTTTTTCTCTTCCTTTTATGGGTCGGGTAGTCATCTATTCTCCCCATGAGCTCGTCATGCAACTCATCTCTTAGTTCCATCCAGATCTTCCTCTGTGAAACTTTTCCTGACATGTAAGCCCTCATAGCCTCATTGCTTTCCCTGGGCACCTTGTCACATTTTTTCACATTGTCACCCAGTCCAGCTATGTGTTATTTCAATTATGGATTGTAGAATCGGCCGATCCAGATTGGGATCGGCCGATTCTTGGTTCGGATCGAACTCCACCGATCTGATTCTGGTCGGAACTATTGATCTTCTCGGACTTCTGGCCAGATTAGTCAGAATTGCTTGGATCCTCGACCGATCTAGTTGGATCGAATCGGGAATTGGTTGATCCCGACCGATTCCCCATAACCTAGAAATGTTCAAAATCGGATCGATTTTGGACTCGATTTTGGGCCATTTTTTGGTTTGATCTTTTCCAATATGGGAGATATCAGACCGATTCTCCCTTCCCACCCCGGATTCTCACCTCCCCCCTCCCCTTCAACCTCTAGAGGTCCCCCCTCTGGCGATCCAACACAAGGAGTGGCGATCCAGCACAAGGAGTGGTGATCCAGCTGTGGAAGGCAGCGATCCCCCCTAAATAGGTAATTTGGGGGAGGGGGGCGATCCCTGCTCCCCCCTCCCCCTTCTCCCCTACATCTACAAAACAATTTTTTTTCGGGGGGTGTTGCCCCTTGATACCCCCACAAGGGGCATTGCCCCCACGACCCCCTGCGACTCGACCGCGCAGGTCAATTCACGACTACTTTGCGTCCCGTTTATGATAGGGTAAACATATTAATATATTTCACTATCAGTCATACTATCACATATATCTAAGATTTATAATCATAAGTATATGTTTTATACTTAAAATCTATAAAGATCTATTTTAACTATCTTCTCTCTTTTATGATAGATTGTATTTATATGATAGTTTCTTGAAATGATCTTACTTTGTATGGCATTGTTTAATGGAATGTCATTCGCATTGTTCTTCATTATTTTTTATTTTTTTACTTATTTCTATGATTTTTCCTGATTTTTATTTTTTGAAAATTTTATGATTTAAATATAATAAAAAATTGCCAATACGGATTGGTCTGGGATTGCCCTTTCATCTAGAGGATTGGTCGATCCAGATCAATCTGATCTGTTCTTGATCAGATCGGTGATCACTGATCCTAATCCCGATCCCTCGTTTCAATTGAAACGTTCTTCCATTCATTTGATTTTCACACTGTTTGCATTGCACTATCTTTTTCTCCATATCCACCATGTGATTGTGCTCTCACCCGATGTCACGGGAAGCTAATGGATTGAATGCTCTTTGTTCTGTCATTTAAGCTCCTTGTTATGAAATGTTAATAACTTAAAAATATTAAATGAAACATTAATATACTAAGAAAAGTTAACCAGGATGGGGAGAAGATCGAACAACCCCCTTAGGAAGTTGTTCAGTGTGGATAGTCCCCCGAAGGGGACAGTTTGGCCATGATAGTTACCCAATGGGTAACTGTCAGGGCAAAGGGGACTGAAACGGCCCTTTACGGGAAAATTTTGATCACTTTTGGATGTTAACAACTTACAAAATGGTGAAAATCAGCTGTGGTAGTCATTCAAGGCTTAGAATTCATTCAAACTAAGTTTTGGAAGAGGGTGACTCACCAATGGGAGATCAAACAAGAATCATTGTCGAATTGTTGGAATCAATGTCAAATTGCCTGAATCGATGTCGAATAGCTTGGATTGTTGTCAAATCATGAGGGTGATGTCGGAATCACATGCGGATTGTCGAAATCGCTAAGTCATCGCAAGAATCGCCTGCAGATCACCGGAATCGCCAAACCTACGACTAAATCGGTCTTCTGGAGCCAATGTCGACCATAAATGGCTGAAATCGGATTGACATCGGGCCTGATATCGATTCGGATTGGGACTAAAGTTTTCTGGGTCCAATTGGTTGGATTGATCGATTCCATGTGTGAATCGGTAGAATCGGATCGATTCAAACTGATTCAGGCCGATTCCACCGGAAATCTAGCTTGAATCAGTCCTTCTAATGGGAATTGGGTTGAGATCAACCGATTCGATTCTAGAATCAATTGAATCCGATCTGATTCCACCGATTTGGCAAACCATGGGCTGGGCGGAAGCTCTGCAGCTGGTCGGGAGGTGTATGCTGATGGGAGGAGGGTCTCATGGGTTGGAATAGGGAGGACCAGGGGATGACAAGGTGTGGAAATGAGGATGAAGGAGGGGGTTTGGAACGTTTGGTACTGAGATGAGAGGGCGTTTGAGGGGTAGGGGGGAAACAGTGATGACCAGCAGACTTGATAGTGATGGCTATTATGTGGGACATGGCTGGTGTCCATGGGTGAAGGTGAACTGGGTGAGTAGGGGCACTGGTGGAGTTGAAGGGGATGAACAGGTGGAGTGCCATAGCATCAATGGTTTTGAGACAATGGGAGTTCGCAAGTGCACGGTGAAAGGCAGTAGGCTCCAGGGATCGTTGGAGTTTTGATGCTGGAGGTGAGTCAGCAGGTGGTTGGGCTAGTGCGGGAAGGGTGTCTGCCCTGATGTCTGTTGTTTTGAGGCAGTCTGTCACTAGTCTATGGATCACAAGATGCGGCTGCTTCTGAAGGGGTCTACAGGGTAGCTGGTGTCATGTAGGAGCTGTGGTGCTATGGTTTCTTAGCTGGGAGAGTGGAAGAAGCAACTCTGGGAATTGCTAGAGGGTGCCGGAGGAAGGTCTCTGCTAGGAGTACTATACCATTGAGCGGCTCTTAAGCAGTAAATAGGTCCGAACAAGCCAAAGTGTCCGGCTACTTTTTTCTAAGGCAATAAGGTAGGTGTTTTAGGCCACTTGAGTGGTAAAGTGGACCAAAGCACGTGTTGTCACTTTGGGCCACTTAAGTTAACCGTATGTGCTATATGGATTCTGAGTATTTCTTATTGTCTTTTTTGTTAGTCTTATTTAGTTATTTTGTTTTAGTTCCATTTTTTACGTTTCTATGTACTATTGAATGTGTTTTTTATTATTGTTGTTTGCTTGCTATGCTTTTGATATTAGGAAAAATGAATTGCATATTGTATGTTGTAGATAAATTTTGCATAGTTCATTAAGGATTGTTGTCAAAAATATTTTGTTAAGTCATTTTATTCTTTTCTATTTACATATAAATTTTTATGTTTATGTATGCCTCGTTGTTAGGATTTTTTGATTGTATTAATGGCCTGGCTGCTCACCCTAATTAGTCTTACCAGCTATTGCTTAAGCGTGTGCTTTGTCACTTAAGTGGCAAAAGGACCCTTGGTTGCTTTGGTCGCTTTGTCGCTTGATGACCACGCACTGGAGGTGCAAAATCACCAAAGGAGCAGGGGTGCTGGTGCAGTAGCTTGTTGTCTACTAGAGCTAGAGAGGAGGAAGAGGAGGGTCGGAGGAGTGTGGGGAGGGGAAAAGAAAAAAAGAGGAAGGCACAGAGGCCAAAGGTGGGGAGGAAGGAGAGAAAGGGAGGGCCAAGTTTTAACCCTTCTTTCTCGGGTTACATGGAGCTCCTTTAAATGAATCCTACATGAATTTTTGACTAAAACAACTTAGATACATGCCCTTCACTGCAAAAGAAAAGACTATTCAAAATAAATCAACTTCAAAATATTACATTAAAATGATCATTTAATTTATTTTTTTGATTAGTTGAATCGGCTTGCTAACAGATTTATCTTGTTGAATTGCAGCATATGTTCTACACAAGTGGCATAGAGGTTAGTACAGATCATTTATACAAATATACATTGCAAAAGTTTTTCCGCTAATTTTTCTCCTAGCAAATGTAATTTGCTGCATCTTCAGAATGATTTTTTCGCTTACTGTTTTGGATATTTGACAATATTTTTTTTTCCCATAATCAGAGTTGCATTTGCTTTCTTTGTCTTACATTAGGAGGCATTTCGGCGCCTACCTGTCCCATATATAAATGAAGAATTCAAGATTGATTCCATTTTCAAGGATATTACGACTAATCAAGAAGGGCCAGCTCCATATGTTCACATTCGTCGCAGTATCCATTCAATTAAATTCTGTTTAGATAAATTTTTGTAATGTTCTCTTCGGTGATTGATCCTTGACATTTTTAAGATGTCTTTCTCGTCAAGAAAAAGCGTGATGATGCTGATGTTGGTGTTGGCTGCACAAGATGCAATTCCAACTCCTCGTGTGATGTGGATTGTGAATGCAGGTAGAATAATTTGTCTGGATGCAATCTATCAGTTATTCTATAACAGTAGTGTGTTTGCTGTGCATATTTAGATTTTATTTACAGTTGCCTCTAACATATATTCCTCAGATGATTGGGAACTAAGGATTTTGTAATCTATGTATTGAGCTTTTGGCATATGTTAACTTTGGCAAGATCTAACCATCTATTCAGGCCAGGTGAGGTTAGTTGTCAAAGTTCTATTTTCTAGAATGCGTATACATACTTTTACCTTAGAAATTAAGCATTCAATGGATTCCCTGGAATAACCAATGTTTCTTGAGTGTAGTCACTTAGATGTTCATAGCTGTGAACATCTTTGGGAGCGGATGATTCTAATGTCATTAAGTAGAGCCTAATGACTACCTTATATCAAAAGGTTACTTAAAAAATTCCTTTTTTTCTGAATGCTTTCTTCTTCTAGGATATCCGCAGGTTAATGGAAGATTGATCTGTCCTTTCCTTCCCATACCTCCTATTCATTTCCCATTTCACTATTGGTTTCAGTTTGATTTTTGGACATCTGCAGGCAGTGGAAAGTTGCTGATAAACCTGTTATCATTGAAAGATGCAATGATGGCAGTGAAAAGAGTATGAAATATGATTATTATGGTAAAATTGATTATAGAAAGAGAGCTAATTAATGTAGTTAGTGTATATGATCCACAAACTGGATTAAAAATGACTTTGTAGAAAAAATTTGGAAGAATATGGATGATCTTATGTAAAGTATACCAAATGATGAGAATTTATTTATTGTAGGAGATCTCAATGGACCTATGTTATCCTAGGCATACGGTGCCTAAGGCGAAGGACCCCTCACCTTGTCTTAGGCCCTTGAGGAGATATATATTATTTTAATATATTTATTTTAATAATGCCTATGTTATTGGAGGAGACTGATGTGATCGCCTAGGTGACGAGATGAGGCTAAGCGAGGTCTCAACGCCTCACACCAGCCCTCGTTACCTATGGAAACCGCTGTTGCCTCCTCGAGCATTAAGGTGGGGAGTGTACAACTCCTGCCTCCGACAAGGAAGAAGCCTTTACCAATGCCTACTCTGGCTCCCTCTGTAGCCTCCAATGCTACCAGGCCTATCGGGACTTGATAAGGGCTTAAGTCCAAGGATTTGTGTGACTTTGGGTCCGGATATATTGGATCCGGTGAGTAACTCACTGGATTTGGTGACTAAAGCGAAGAACGTAGTGGTGGTACACACTGCGGAGCCCGCAGAAGGATCACCTTCATTCTCAAGGCAACAAGGCAAGGTTGTTGGGGTGAGGCGAGAGGTCCTCACCTCAGCAACCTCATGCCTTTTACAACATAGAATGATACATATATTTAATTAAATAGCTGAAATAAATAAAAAGTACTTGTAAGAATTGAAATGAATGCAACATTTTAATAACCATGTGGGCACAACTAATTAAATGCAATAACAAGGTTATAGTTATTTTAATAACAAAAAAAGAAGATAAGCCTACATTGAATTAACATTAAAGTAAAACATAAAACAAATGAGAAAGAAATACAACAACAATAATGAACATTACAAGATAGGCATAAATAATTCAAATGCAACAAAAAGAAACTATTGAGATAAATTTTAAAACAATTGGGAAATGAATACTGCAACATTAATGAACATAACAAGGCGATAGGATATAAAGTCAACAAACAATAAACACAGCTCCAATGTTTTTAAGTATATCATCCAGTTTGCCACTCTCATCTTTTCATGAAAACAAGATATAACAAAAATCAATCAGTATCTGAATCAAGATTTAATTGTGCCCCTTAATCATCATTGCTAGTATCGTCATAATATTTATTAGCAATGCAAATTCTTTTCCTAGAAAACCTTGTGCTTGATTTTCATCTTCATTAGTTCCCATTGTAATTTCTACTCTCTCCATGTCCGGTTTTCATTTTCATAGACAACTTTCATCTTCATTTGTAGTTTTTTCATTGGATTTATTAATGTCATCTTAGGAGATTGGATCAAGATTTGATTTTTCCAATCTTAAATGTCTATCCTTTAACATTTGGTTGTATTGTACAAATACAAAATTAATATGCTATATACTTTCTTCAATTCAACCCTACAACAAGTTGCTCAAACTTGCACCAAAACAGGTCCCAATGGGACTGTTATAAAAATTAGTTGATCATGTCGGTAGAGATGATAGAAGTTAGGGAATTCTCCACCTAATTGCCTCTATACCAGAATGGAAGTTTAGAACATTAGGCTCCCTTCAATACAAGACAAATTAAGGGTTGACTGCACACTAGAGATAGCAAGGGCAGTTCCCATTGGATTTGTTAGCTGCTCGCTGGTTGAAAGGTCTGTGCAGTGCTCTTTCTTCAATCCTAGCCCTGGAGGTTGCTCAATTCTCCACTGAAGTGACAGCTTCTTTGACCAAAAAAGGCTATTGCGATAAGGAGGAAAGAAAAGGGTGAAGAATAAAGGGGTGCCAGATTTTCTTTATTCAATGGACCCCTTTCAATCCTCTTGGGAATCAAAAGAAGGATCCGAGTCATTGTTGACACCAAAGATGATGTTGACGTACCTTTTTACCCTAGTTGGATTTGGGTTGACTCTACTTTAATGATGAGAGGATCTATCAATCATTGGCACAATATCTAATGGTCATGATGAGTTTATAACTTACGTGATGGATCCTACTCTTATTGGGTCCGCAACAGGATCTGGATCCTACTTAAATAGTTGTTGGTCATGATTGAATAATATTTAAATGGACAAAATGATGAGATAATGATGGGCACAAGATCTGATGGATGGGATCTCATGATGAGTTGAGTAGTGGATCTTATTCTTAATGGGTCCTTAGTAGGATCCATATCCATACTTAAATGATGGGTGGCTATGATTGAATGATGCTCAAAAGATGAAGATGATCTTAAGACAATGATGATGCCATGATGGCGTAGGATCCAATTGCTGATGCTCAATGACCATGATTAAGGCCACTGGCAATGGCATATTAACATGATTCTCATCCTTATGATTATGTGTAAACCCATTCAACTTTTAAATATTCTATAACCATTTACACACTAGTTAGATGATCCTAACAAAGGATATGATGTTTAAATATACACCATTGGCTCATGTCACATAATGAGAAGATAGGTCAATGTGTCAGGCGCCGCACAACCTTGAACTTGAGGATTTCTTGGCTACATGGCAGCCATTGGATGGGCCTACATATCAGGCCATAACCATATGAAGCTTAAGTCAAAATATCTCCATTGGATACTCCTAAAAGACTAAAAGATAGGAGAATATGAAATAGTCCTATTGGATCTTATAGCCACTTGGTAGCCATCAGAGAAGGTCTGTCTGTCAGGCCATGATCAGATGTATGATTGAAGTCAAAAGAAAGCTCCATTGGATGCCCCTACAGTGTATGAAAATAAGACAACAAATCCAATGCTTATCTCCCATCAGCCGAGACTTGACTTGGTCTTAGCGGAATCCTTCTTCAATGAGGATTGTTTAGCAAGCCAAAAGTTTAACGGATATTGAAAATCCAATCGGATCTGATGTATTAGCAAATAGGTTCTTCCTCCCACTCCTGCCTTTGCGCGTAAGTAAAGAAGTTCCTAACAGGATTGACTTTTTTCATGATTCTCTATAAAAGAGGATTGGGCATAAGTCTATAGCAAGGAAGGCTAGCTCTGGGGTCATGACTCAAGTTGTGACCTTTATTTTATTATTTTAAAAAAAAAAGTAAAAAATAAAAAAATTACAAAAAAATTAGGAAAAATAAGTAACATGATTTCAACAAATAGTTTATCAACTTATTCCAATGTGACATGATCTACATTTTCTATATAGTTTATGTACTCTCTCCATGTCATTTAAGTTGAGTACATAGTATGATATAAATATACATGACGATTATACTCATCACTCCCTCGAGTAATCATCCTAAGATTAAATCCCAAAGAATCACATAGCTATCATAGCCATAGGTCGATTGGATCGGAGTGTCTGATGAATCTATATAGTTCATTCCATAATGCTCTTGGCCATATATAGGGAATCAAAAGCCTTGGGATGAATCATATGCATAATTGGAGACATCGTCGTATTGTCCTCTAGCTCGTTGCGTATGTTGAGCTCCTTCACGTTGTGGCTACACACCATGATCGTTGTCTTGGGTCATATGGGTGTATTGTTCATCGTAAGTAAAGTGTTGATTTGTTGTAGGAGCTATATCTAGATCTTGGGTCCCTTATCTTTTTGAAGTAGTGTTGTTCTTGTGAGATTACCATCTGAGTTAGAGGTCTCTTTTGACTCAACAAGCTTTCTAATAAAATGTAGTGGGAGGTGAACCGGGTTGCAATAGACTGTACCAACTCTCGGCCTTTGGTATGTTCCTTCATAAGGCTAAGGATGAAATTAAAGTTACAAATGAAAGAAGAAATAAATTGAGTTAGCTTAACTATCCTATCTATTTGAAGATCTTTGCATATATCCTCCAACATCAAGTTTAAGGACTAAGGAGTGGGCGAAACAAGGTGTCAAATACAATCTTTTTCTTTTGATCATCAGCATTTGTCCGGCCTATTTATATGCGGCCGCATTGTCTGTGACTACTTGGACTACCCGGTCCTCTCCTATCTCTTTGATAACTCCATCTATCAAATTGTAAAGGTACTCGGCATTTTTTACTTGTTCCAATGTATCATCCAACTTCCAAAAGATTGTGCCAACTTGACAGTACACTAGGAAATTAATCATCGTCTTCCTAGTTATACCTGTTAAGAATAAGACATTGAGTAAGCTATAATAAAAAGAATATTTATAAATGTACTATTATAAACAATTTTACTTACTGGTCTATCTGTCGGTCATTAATGTGCAACTTCTTTCATTTCAAATTCTTTCAAATGAACTCACATACCTTTTTATATCTTGCATCTCTATAGGGAGATATACATTGTATGTTGTGGTCCTCTCGCAACATTTGCCGGTATGTTGTGGTGAAAGAACTATCTTGCCGTTGCTCGACCAATTCTTTCCTTGCACAACTTGATTTTCTTCATTGCCGTTGTGATCGTGTTTTGACATTGTTGTGGTCTGGTGATAACGGGATCCACGGGACCCACTGCCGGGTCATCGTCTTAGGTGAGATCATGAATCTCATCTTCCGGATGGTTGTTGGATCTTCTTCCACTTCCTCAACCACTCCCACTTCCTGTCCCTTGACCCTTCATTCGACTGGTGCGTCGATATAGGTCTTCGTCGGTGAAGGATCTTAAACTTGCTTTCATTGCTCGTAAGAGGTCATCTATTTAAATTTATTTAACTAATTAATGATAAATAAAACAAGAGAATTAACTATTTTTATGAGTAATACAATCATACCAACGTCAAAGTCTTGGTCTCGACGAATATCAGGTTGATTTTGTCCGGTATTGTAAATGTGTACGGAATGTCTCGCCGGTTGTGACAATTCTTTCCTAATGGTCTTTTTATGCCGTTTAGAAGTTCCGTTTGCTTGTTTCATCGCTTGTAGGCGCCTTGGGCTCTTACCTTCAATGGAGTCCGTGTGCAAGATGCAACATTACCTTTTATGTTTGCAAGATGAAATTTCAATCAATAAGTATCACCAAATATAATTTTGTCACAATATTTATATTGCACTTTTCTCTCCACCATAGAGATCAAGTTGCAATGTGCTCAAGCCAGATCATTCCGGGTCGTAGCAAAAGTTTGGGTTGTGTGGCTTGGAGAAGGCATATTTAAGTAACTAAATAAGTATGTAATTACAACTGATTAAGTCACTAATGAAGTAATTAACAAACTAATTCAATAACTAATGAACTACTTAGTAAATTACTTGACTATCTATTTAATTAAAAAATTGTAAACTAACTAACTATTAACTAATTAACTAAGTAAAACTAATAAAGTAATGAAATTACTAATTAAGTAACTAATGAAGTAATTAGTAAACTAATTAAGTAATGAAGTACTTAATAAATACTTGAAAATATAATTAACTAAATATTAACTAATTAATTAACTAAGTAAAACTAATAAAAGAATAAAATATCTATTGAACTAATTAAGTCATTAAATAAGGAAGAGAGTGCAAAATTGAGAGCATGTGAGCATTTGAGTGAGCAAGAGTGAGGTAAGGAGGAAGAGAGCCCTTTAAGGGCCTTAAATAGGCCCCCAAGGGGCTGGAAGGCCCCCCCTTCTACTGTCAATGATCATGTAACCGTTGCTAGCCTGCAAAGGTCATATGACCGTTATAGGCGGGGTCACGCAACCTCGCCCGGGTAGCACGACCCCGTCAGCGGGTCGCCCCGACCGGGTCGCAACTTGGCCAGTCACGGCCCAACCGATTAGGTCGGGCCGGGTCATGACCCAGGTCCTGACCCCATAGACCATAGGCTTTTTTTTTGAACAGTAGCCCAGTGGCCGCGAACCCCGCAGCGCCGCGGGTGGCAAGGGATCGAGCCCAACTCGATCCCCACTATCCCCCCCCGATGCCCAGGTGTCGCCGCCGGGAAGCAATCCCCCGCCTTGCTCCCCCAAGAGCAGGGTCGACACCAGCTGAGCCACGCTCAACCGGCCCCACGGACCATAGGCATAAGTATCCCCTGTCTGACCTACATGCATTTGTCATATGACAGCCCCATACACCTATTGTATGGCCTCTCCAAGCATGGTCTATAACAATCCCTATATCTATATGTCTAGACTCCTCGATGCAAGGCCATACCCGGTTTTCTTAGGCTCAATATGTTGAGCTAAAGAACTACCCGGGTAGCCTTGGTAACGTGCCTATATAAACCCCTTCGGACCCATCATCTTGTTTATATACATATATTTCGGATCCCTCTCATAGCCTACATAAATGACAGCCAATGGTGAAGGAATGTAATGTCCGAAATGAGCAAGGAGATGAAGATGATAGCCTGGCCGATGTTTTCGATATAAAGGGATGTTGTTGACACCCAAATTTTGGAGAAATGTTATAAAAGAATAAATTCAGCTTGAATAAGGTTCCACATAATTCTAAAAAAGATTTGGAGAACTCAAGCGTGAAAATAGGCATTGCAATATGGAACTGATAGGAGTCCGACAGAAAATGGAAAATACACAAATTATGGAAGAATGGTTCATCCAATAAAATATGCATGGCTAACACATACTCCATGTTCTGACAAAAAAAAGCGGAGAGGGGGACACGACAACGGCATCAAAGTTGAATCAGGTTGCAATAAGGATGAACAAATCAAATAACTTGAAGGTGTAACAATTTACCACAAATGGCTCAACCGTGGGGTGTCAATGGTAGCAGACGTTCAGTTAGGCGGTAATGTCCTTGACGAGGGAATAGGCTAATGTGGCAAGCAGGCGGTTATGGTCCGAATTAGGTGTTAAACAGGCTTATGGGCTGTAGAAAATCAGTTAGATATGGGCATCGGATGGAAGGAACGGTCAGCCAGGCTTTATAAGGAAGGGATGATGAAATAAAATATATACATGAATGAAATAAGTTGCCACTGAAGGAACTATAATCGGGACACTTACCGTGATAGGAGAGAAAGGCCGATGGCTATTGAGTAGACCAAATCTAGGTGGAATTCCTTGGATAGAAGCTATCGTGGGAAAGTCCGGTCGTTGCAAGGAAGATCGGCCCCCACGCGGACTCGGATTGCGGTTCCGAGACTTGTTGGAATTGCGAGACTGGGGAGCCTATAAGAAGAGAGGAGGGCCTACATTATGAGGGGTTGAGAGATTGAGAGAAGATCAAGAACGGGAGACTTTGAGGAGGAGAGGGTTGGAAGAATTACCGTCGGCAAACGTCCTCAAGTCCAACTGTGATGGACAGTGTCGGTTGTCCCCTGTTTTACCGGAGTTGCTTGCGTCGCCGTGCTCTTTCTTCCCCTATGCTGGAAATGTCAGGGCTGTCGGAGTCCTTAGCCCTCTTCGCCGAAACCACTTTCCGCTTATGAAGACGCTGGCAAACCTTCCTCGACTTCCGTAGGCTGCCGTGGAGGTTGTTGGAGCCCTTAGCCTCTTCCGCCGTCGCCGTCGAAGGTCTCCGCCCCCGTGGAGGAGCCAACAACGGCTTCACCTCCCCTTGTGATCGCCAAACTCCTCTTCTAGCCTCCGGCTACCACTTTCGTCGTGATCGAGTGCCAGGTGATGCAGCCGTGGTTGAGTATATATGAGAAGATCAGGTGAACAACACCGAAGGGGGGGAATTATTTTTCCCAAACTATGATCCACCATGGCCATATCGTGGGGCCCACTGGAGAGGAATTTGATAAAAAAGGGGCGACGCCGTGGCTGTCTCCGCTTCGTCCGGCCATGATCAGCGCAGTGACGGGCCGTCAACCCAAACAGAGGGCCCAAAACTCCTTCGGCTGAACAGTGCACGAATAGGGCTATTCAAGAAACAAAATTTAAAATAACCAATGAAGTGAAAGGTAAACACAATTCATAAATTAATCCAAAAACCAAGACTAGTTAGGGGGTCGACTAACCATCCGGCTATACGTCTTAGCTTAACCTAAAAAAATCAAAATCTGGACTAGTTGGGGAGTCAACTAACCATCCGCCCCTACGTCCTTTTAAGGAAGACTTACAAATGTCTATAAAAGACCCCAATATCTTACCATATTCATTAAGCTATGTAAGGCTATGCATAATCAATATGCCATCATGCCGGTCATATGCTAATGAATTTTTTTTAAAAAAAGGGAGGAATGCCCATGTCTATCAAAGACTGGGTACATTCCATCCATGAATTGACAAGTTCAGCCATATCCATGGAGGATTGAATGAAGCTTCAGATCTCAAGATATTCAAAGTTGTAAAGACATGGTTTTTTTTAAGCCATGCACTTCAGATGAATAGAATAAAGGATGTCATGTTCGGTGCATAGATTATTGAAAGGAAGATAATGGTTTATTTGACTTGATGGAATGTAAAGATGTTTAAAAAAAACACACACACAACAGCAAATTTCAAAATATCTAACTCAATATGAGAATTTGGTTCAATGAGATCAAACTGAAATCTGAGGATAAAAAAAAAGAAAACAGAAAATGCAAGTTGTCCAATCCATTAAGACCGGAACCTGCAAACCAGATAAAAGAGAAAGAGAAGGATCAATTAAATACTGAAAACTGAAACTGAAATGGATTCTAAGGGGCCGGTTGATCAAAGAATCAAGTTAAATCCTGGAATGAATTGAACCTTAATCATGACATGCATTGCAGAAGAGAAATTTTCACAGAGAAGACAGAATTTTAGCTAAATCTAAGGTAAATCCCATATAAAACACAAAAAATCTCGAAATCAAACTTACATCAAAACAAATCTCAAACCAAATTCATGAACAGAGCCTAAATTAATTTCAACTGGATTCCAAAATCAAGAGTAAGCAGAATATACCATTTTCCAATCAAATCCAAATTGAGTCTCAATAGATGAATCAAGTCAATCCACTAAAGACATATGCAAACCGTATCAGCAAGACCAATCAATGAACCTGCTGGAGGTGATTCAAAGGTGGGTGTGGCTCTGGCAAGCCTGATTCGATTAACACATAAGCTTCAACCAAAATCTGTCAAGACGAGTTAATGTGACAGAAGCCAGAATTTCAGCTAACCAATCAGAACACCAAAGTTGAAATGCACCCATTTTCACCAACAGAAAATGACCCTCAAATTTCAAGTTAAAATCTTTCCAAACAAACCAAAATCTCAACCAAATCTATAAACAGAACCTACACCAAGCATAACAGGTCTTCAAATCAAGTCTCTGCGTACGTCTTTTTCTTAAATAAAGATGATGGGCAACATACATACAGGATCAAAGCTTAAACAAACATGGAATCTCATAACAAAATTCCAAGTCTGACTATTCAAACTAAAGAAAATCATCAATTCCATAAGATAACAAGTTTAAATGATTAAAAACCAAAGATTACTTTAAATTGAAAAAAACATCAAGTCTTAATTAAAACAAGTCAAATTTTAAACAGAACTTTCAGGTCAAATCCAAATTCAATCGCCCAGATCAAACTCAAATCAGATTCCTCAAACCAAGTTCAAAATCAACCAAACAAGTTTAATTCAAGTTAAATTGAACTTAAACAAATAAGAAAATTCAAATTCAACCCGAATCAAATAAACAATTCATAAACCAGTCCACTCAAGCTCAATTCAAATCAATCAAATCAACCTCGAACCAAATTCATCAATTTAAAACAAATTTAGAATACATTAAATGTTTGCATTCCATCAAATTCATGGGGCCGTTGTTCCTATGTGTATGTCTATTTTTTTGGATGCACGTCTTCTGTTCCATGGATTGCTATGGCGGATAATCAAAGGTATTCGAGCATTCTCGATGTAATTAACGTTGGATCTTCGCACCATCCAATGGGGTGAGGTCAAAAATGAATTTTTAAAGAACTTAATAACCTCAACCTATATTTTTATACATATGATGGACCTAACTAATACTTTTATGGGATATCACCTATTTTTCTAAGAAGTCAATGCCAAGGTTTAAGTCAAATCAAAAACCAAATGGGAAAATGAATTTCCAAAATTTCAACCAATAAAATTGAGGTTACATCAGATGACAAGAAAGCCATGAAAAGATCAAATGGTGCAAACTAGGCCATCTAGGCCAAGAATGATGCATGATGGGCCAAATAAGGCCGAAATAACTTGAACATGGGCCGATTGTGTCCAAAATGACAAGAATGAATGCATCACTTAAATATTTGTACATACATAAATGTTTAAGAGGCTAAGCCTATTCATTTAGATCCTCTCATAATATTGGACGGACACAAGCATGATCCCGGGGTATACTGATCCCAGATGGGTATGTTGTCATACCCCAATCTTTTCCCACTTGATCCAAGAGGAGATTATGTATATTACCATGATAAATCGAAGTAGGGAACTGGGAATTCATCCCTATATAAGGTTATGAAGTTATTTCTATACGATATGATTCAAGGGGATTATGGCTATATAAGCCTCTCCACATATTGATGTAAATGAATGTACCCTATATCATCATGAATGACATTATGTATCAGATGTCTCTATGATATGATAAGTGATAAGGGGGCATTAATATGACCTTTATAGTTTATGTGGAATGCATATATTAAAAGATAAATATAAATGACTAAATATAAAGATCAATTCCAAAAGGAATCAAAATATTAATTTTCAGATTTGACTTAGTCAATGTATAGACATGTAAAATCCTGAAACAATAAGTCAGAAATGATAAATTTAATGGGATCTTAATTAGGAGAATCCAAAATCACTCATATCAGTTTCAGAATTGGATGCATAGTGGTACAGATAGGAATGTCTATTTTTCAAAACAAAATGATAATGAGACTCCTACATCTTAAATTCGATGCATGAGTCATAAAAAGGGAGGGGGGATGAATCTGAATGTGTGAGTTGAGAATCTAGCTAGGACCATTTCTTCTTAATGTTAAGGCCTTAGCCCCCCCTCCACCATGCCCACATATGACCAAATGCTATGCAAGTCCGAAATATAGAAGGTGATGTGGCATGAAGTCCTAGGCCCCGATCATATCGGAGAATGAGAGAAAGACCATCTATACCAAATCATATTTTGGTATGATAATTATTGATTCTTTAAAAACTCCAAGTCTAATACTAAGACTCATAATGAATCTCGAGTCTAATGGAAACACCTAGAACATGATAAATGAAATGATAATGAATACACTTTAATCAGATATCACAAATGTTTTTATAAAATCTTAAATTCTAGACGTCAAAATGGAGAAAATTTGACTATAAGTGTTTAATGATAAGACTTGGAACAAAAAAAGAAGGATGATCAGATATCGTAAAAGTCTGATTTCACTTAAGTCTAAGATGCTAGAATTTGATTAAAAAATGTTCAATTGAAATATAGATCACATGATCAAAATACATAATACTTAATGAAACTTGATCCGAACCATGCCTTTTCTAGACCTTTAGATCCAAATAAACTTTAATAATTCAAACATTGTCTTATGTTAAGACCTTGAATTAAAGAGTAAAAACCATGTTAAGAATCTACTAAGGGAGATGTTCTTAATATGTTAAATTCTTAAAATAAATCCTCGTAAAATATATAATAAAACTCAAATCAAACTCAATATAGTAAATTTGCATTCCATTGAGTTTATGGGGTTATAGCCCTGCATGTGTTTATGTATTGTGGATGTATGTTTGTATATTATGAGTTGCTATGATGGTTAATCAATGGTATTCGAGTTTTCTTGTTGTAATTAACACCGGAACATTACACCTTCCGATAGATAGAGGTTCAAAGACAAATTTTAATGAAATCAAAACCTTAATATGTTTGTATTTTTATGTATATCATGTATTTGGCTAATAGTCTCATGAGATATCATAGGTTTTCATAATAGTATATGTTAGCCATTGATAACGAAAGTTCTTTTCCCAAATCAATGTGTCGGCATCAGATTTTTCAAAAAAAAAATAAAGCAGCAAAAAGGGGGGAATGGCATGATCGGACCAGGCTCCAGCTGGCCCAGTCCTTAATTGGGCCAAAGCAGGCCTCAATTTGACCCATGGGCACTATTTCCAGCTGTCTAGCTCTTTATATTTCATTTAATATAATTATTTTCCAACTCCTATAGCCCACCTACGTACAGGCCCATAATAAAGAGAAGAAGTGGGCCGCGGCCATTGAAAACATGCACAATTCAGCCATGTCAGCTGCTAGCTCAACCTGCCACCTCATCCTTGACCCATTAATTGCATGGGGAAAGCCAAGGGACAGCTCAACACTTAATGCCATGGGAGAACTCAAAGGTCAAGTCAAATATTGAATGGCCTAGGAGAAATTCAAGAAATTAAAGCCTATTGACCACCACCCAAGGCCATCTTACGTACACCACCACCTGGCCTTTCATATCCCCTCATCTCCTATAAAAAAAGAGGACCGCCCAAGGGAAAGAAGGCTGGCTGAAGACGCTGTCAGGCTGCTGCCCCTCTGCCTGCTGCTGACTGCTGTACTGTCTGCACCTGCACCTGCCAGCAGCCAAGAGGAGAAGAAGAAGAAGAAGAAGAAGAAGAAGAAGAAGAAGAAGAAGAAGAGAGCTGCTGCTCTTCTCCTGCCCACGTGCACACCTTTCAGCTGCCAAAGGAGGAGGAAGAAGAAGAGAGCTGCTGCTCTCCTCCAGCCCACGCACATACTTGCCAGCAGTCAAAGAAGAAGGAAAGAAGGAGAAGAGAAGGAGAAGAAAAGGTAGGGGCATACACATGCTAACTATGTAGCCCTCTAAGGGCACCCCTTCCTCCCCTTCTAAGTTCTCTTCTCAACCCCTCTCATGGTCTAAACCGGTCTTCATCGTCATCGGCAACCCATGACCCAGAAGATTGGTCCCTACCAGCCCCCTGTTCGGACCACCTAAACAGTCCCTATTCTGGCCCTTTGTGCACCCCACTGAACAGGCCAAAAAACTCTCTCTGTAGGCCCCTTAAACAGGCCCCATTTAGACCCCTCTTAGTCTGCCAGGACACCCCAAATTGGACCCCTGTTCAGCACTCAATCAGGCCCTAAAATGCCTCCAGAATCAGACCCCAGCAGGCCCTGTCCGGTCTCCAAACCAGACCCATGTACAGACCTCACCCGGTCCCACTTCAGAGCTCTGCACAGGTCCTGTTCGGTCCCCATTTCAGACCTGCTAACAAACCCCTGAAGGTCCACTTTTGGTTTAGCCAAATGCCCCTTGTGCAGGCCCATTTCGGCCCACTTGAAACCACCTGGACAGACCCCCTAAGCAGGTCCGAAGCTGCCCTTGTTCAGCCCGTGTTCAGACCCCAAAACCGGTCTCTGTTCAGCCCAATCCAGCAGCCCCCCATGTGGCCAATTTCCAACCCCCCTTGTGGCTTAACCAAACCGCTCCTAAACAGGCCCAAAAATAGCCCCTTGAGCACCTCCATAAATTCCCTGTTTTCATGCCCTTTGTGCAGCCCACGAACAGGTCCTAAAACAGCTCCTTTTGTGCAGCCTAAAAATAGGCTACCTGACTGACCTTTGCACAGTCCCAAACAGCCCCAAAACAGGCCCACTTCGGCTCCCTTGCAGCCAGGTTCCAGCCCCATCGAGGCTCAACCCATCGGCCCACTTTGGCTCCCTTGCAGCCAGGTTCCAGCCCCATTGAGGCTCAACCCAGTGACCCTTTCACGGGTCCAGCTAGCTTCCCAAGAAGCCCCGTCAGCAGCTCCCTTGAAGCAGTGCAAAAAATGAAGCAAAAGAAGGTCGCTGCTGCCCCCTTGTGGCTTGTACCGGCAAAGGGGGGGATGAACCTCAACGGCCCTTCCACGGGCCTGGTTCTCCCCTTGATCCAGTAAAGGGGGGGATGAACCTCAACGGCCCTTCCACGGGTCCGGTTCTCCCCTTGATCCAGCAAAGGGAGGGGCGAACCTCAACGGCCCTTCCACGGGTCCGGTTCCTCCTACACTCACCAAGGGGAGAGCTGAGCCTCAATAGCCCTTCCACGGGTCCGGCTCGGCCTCCTAGAAGCTGTTCTGATGCGGGACGGGAAGGGAGGTGCCGCCATCCCCGCACGCGTCGGCGGGCCCGAGGAGGATGCACCGAGCTGATGGGGTGCTGAACCGGACCGAAGCCAAGCCGAACCGAACTGAACCGCTTCGAATCAGGCTGGTAACTGCTGAACCGGGCCCACAAGTGCTGAACCGGTCCAAAACGACCTTGAACCGGCCTAAAAGGGCCTAAACCGGGGTCAAACAGGCCTGAACCGGGTCAAAACTCACTGAACCGGTCCTGAACCGGCCTCTGGATGGGTGAACCGGGCCTGAACCGGCCTCTGGATGGGTGAACCGGGCCTGAACCGGCCTGAACCGGCCCCTGGAGCGTCGAACTGGCCCTGAACCGGCGGTCTGGGCTCTGGACCGGGTTGAACCGGTCGACCCACGCTGAACCGAGCTGCCTGCGGACCGGACCGGGGGGGGGGCTTGAGCCGGCGGGCGGACCGGCGGCGGGGGCGGGGCCGGCCGGTCGCGTGGCCGGCCGCGACTTACCCCGCGTGGGGGTCGTGGCAACGCGGAGTGTCGCCGCGCGACCGCGCGACTAATACCCCGGAGGGGGGTCGTGGCGTGCCGCGGCGAGCCGGCCCGAGAAGAGAGAGAGAGAGGGCGGTGGCCGCGGGGTCGTGGCGCCTCCTCGGTGCGCCCGACGGCTGAACGGGGGCTCGTCTTTGTCGTCCTCGAGCGCGGCGGTGTCCGGCGGTCGCGGCGGCCTCGACGGCGGCGGGAACGGAGGGGGGACCTTGGCAGCAGCGGCCGGAGACTCCGACGGCGCCGCCTCGTCCTTCTCTTCTCTCCCCCTTCGTCGTCGTCGGCTAGCTTCGCCGGAAATGGGCTCGCTCGCGGGGTCTTCGACGGTCGACGGAAACGGGGTTGGGGTCTGTCGCAGGGACTTCCAGCGGGGGGGGTTCCAGCAGGGGAAGGGGGTCCGTGGAGGGGTGACGGGGCTGCTGTAGGGGTCGAGGGGGAGGTGGGGGACTGAGGTGGGAGGGTCCGGACGGACCTAGGGCAGGATCTCGACGAAGGCGTCGACGGAGGTCGGAAACAGGACGGGATAGGGGAAGAAGAGGTACCGGACCTAACTCCGGAGGTGGGGGGGAACACCGGGAAGGGGAGGGGAGAACCGGGAGCACCCGGAGGTGAGGGAACGACGCCGACGTCGGAGGGGGATGGGGGAAAACGGGAGAGCTTCTTTCTTTCAAAACATCCATCTCTCCTCATTCAAGGACTTGGGCTCTTTAAATAGAGCTGGACATTACAAGATGGACCTCTAAAAACCCTAATTACATATATGTCCTCCAAGGACTAAAATAAAAGAGAAAGACTCAAAGGACTCTAAATACTCAAATAAAATGCATAAAATAAAAATCTAATACTACGAAATAAAAGAAATAAATACGTCGTCTCCTCAAGACCCGGAAGACGCTATCTCCAAACAAACGGACGATCCGGTCCGTACCGGTCCCCATCATGTTCTTTCAAGTTCAAGCAAAGATTGAAGCCCGACTTTGAACGCCGATGGAACATGGACCGGCCCAAAGTGGCTTTCAAAACAAAACAAAAAAAATCATAATGCGAAAGCAACACTAAATTAAGGAGCTTCACCCCTAGCGAGGAACTCCACCTTGGACGGGGGCGCGGGCAGGTTCCCGTAGCTGTTGGTCCGGACAGGGGCGCAGGCAGGTTCCCGTAGCCGTCGATCCTTCCCCCAATTTGGCTAAGTAAAAGCTGGCCATTTTGTATGGGTAAATTTCACCGAATTGGAAAATGACCGGCATGCTGTCGTAATGCCGAGTTTTTTTCAAGGAAGTGAAAAGAACCGATGTTGGGGGAAGGATTGATCATATTCTGCACCAATGTACCCCAATCTTCTATGTAATGAAATGGCTCGCTTGTCAACTTGAGATGCATGAGTTCCGGGCATCGATTTGCAGCCCGATGATCGGATGAGATGCAAACCGCCAAAACATAATATAAAAACAAAACAGCATAACAGAATTAAAACAAATCTGAAAGTTAAATAAAAAATCAGAATCTGAAACAAACTTGAAACAAACAAATCCAGTTTCAGGCAATCTGGAAATAAAAAAAACAGATTAGGTTCTGAAATGGGACTATCCTGCCACACTTGCAGATCCCTGCTTAAGCTCCTTCCGGTCTCCAAATCAGACCCCAACCAGGTCCTGTTCTGTCTCCAAATCAGACCCCTGCACAGGCCCTGTCCGGCCTTTATATCAGGTCCCAACCAGGCCCTGTTTGGTCTCCCAAATCAGACTCCTACACAGGTCCTAAGCCGGTCTCCTTGTGACTCGATCCAGCCCATCCTGCTCAGGTCCTCAAACAGACCTGCTTGGTCTATCTGTAGACATCCTACAACCGGTTCATGTTCAGCCCATATCCAGGCCTATTTTCGGCCACCTGCAGGCCCACCTGTAGGTACCCATACTAGGTCCCTTTGAGACTCAACTTGACACACCTGCAGCCCCCCTAAGCAGACCCAAAAATCTGCTCCTAAAACCTGCAGCAAAACACCCCCTCTGCGGCCCCATCCAGAACACCCCTACACAGGTCCCAATCGGTCCACTCAAAGCCACCTGAACAGACCCCTTAAACAGGTCCAAAGCTGCCCTTGCTCAGCCCATGTTCAAGTCCTAGAACCGATTCCAAATCAGCCCTTTGTGCAGGCCCATTTTGGCCCACCTAAATCCATTCAAACAGCACCCTTTGTGGCTTGGCGGGATCCCAAATCAGTCCTTAAGTAAGGATCAGATTTAAAATAAATCTGGAACCTAATTTAAGACATTCCCAATTCAAAAAAACACAAAAAAATGTTCAAAGAGCAATCTGTAAAAGCAAAAATCTCAGATTTCAAACAATCTAGGAACAGCACATTCTAATCAACTTTGAACGCTCAAAAATGGATTAAAACCAACTCAAAACCAAAAAAATCCAGAATCTGAAAATTCAGAAAACCAAAAGAAAAATCCCAAAACATGCTTAAAACATTTCAAACGCATCAAAATTAAAACCAAAACAAATTGAATCAAACAAATTCAAAACAAAACAAACCAAAAGAAACCAAAACAGAAATCAAATAAAAACAAGTCAAACAAAATCAACACAACCGACTTTCAAGTCAACCAACAAACAAATAAAACAAACCCAAACCAAACCGGTTTGCATCTCATTGGACCCAAAAGGCTGCTGTCCTTTTGAATTTCTTACTTTTTTGTGGATGTGCATATCTCCGAAAATAAGTTGCCGCGACGGTTAATCAAAGGCGTTCGAGCCGTTGCTCGATGTAAGCTAACGCCGGATACTCGCACCATCCGGCGGAGAAGGGTCAAAAAATCAAAATTTTCAAAGAATCCGAATCTCGGTTCTAATATTTTTTAAACTATCACCGGACTACCTAATATTTTAAGTATCATCTATTTTCCTAGATAAGTCTGTAGATGTCTTTCTTTCTAAAGAACAGACGCGTAAAAAAGAGGTTCACACACATTGGAAATCAATTTAATTTTTAATCACACATTTATTTATTCTTTTCTAATGATAATCTTCGAGGTTTCACAGATGTCTACACAGAAATCTTTAGCTTCATGTTGGAACATTATCGTTGATCATTAGTTTAGACATATAAATGGATTCATGGGTGGTAGCAAAGTGGAGAGGTCAATGTTGGAGCGGAGGAGTGGTAAATGGATTGGTCGATTCAAGGAGTTTCCGCCTGGTTATACTCTATGCTGCCTGATTGGCAACTTCTGGATGGATCTGAACCTCATCGTCACCGCCCCTCCACATGTTGATAGCTATCCCATGGGATTGACCGCCCCTTTACCCCGTACAATTTTCATGACTTTTTTTTTGTTTTCTAGTGTTTTTTGCCAATTGTTGCAAAATCAATCCAGGCTGATCTTGGATCATTTTTTCTTCTTGCAGATTGGCGAAGCCTGCCAATCTAGTCCTGATACTAATCATGATTGGCTTTGGCTGATAGATGTGCCAATCCCAATCTGGAAATCATTTATGTCAGATCAAAGATCTTTGCCAGGGTAGGCCCTTGGATTGGCAATAGCAGATCTAGATCTGGATCAAGATCGAATCTCCTAGCTGAGACTAATCAGGATCGGCCTTGGCTGATCTAGGTGCCAATCTAAATGTGGAAATCATTGGTGTCAGATCAAAGATCTAGTCCATGATAGGCCCTTGGATTGGCCATGGCCTATCAAGATCTGGATCAAGATCAAATCTGCTAGCTCGGCCTTCTTAGAGAAAAAAATCAAATCCAAAATCATTTTGGATAGGTTCTTCCAAAACTTGAAAAAACAGCAAAATCCAAAAAAAAAATCAGATTTGCCTGCTCCATATGTTTCTGTTCACATACTGCCATGAAGCCATCATCTGCACCTATGGTGTCCGCTCACCCATCATCGGCCCTACATCGTGGCACTTCCCATGGCTTACCTGTCCGACAATCTTGTCACCACCTACTGGGACTGTCCTTCATGAGGATCCATCTTGTCCACATAATCATCACCACCCCTCTTATTTGCCCTGCAGAGTAACTGCAGGCACCAGCCCTCTATTGCCTATAAACCTGGTTACTACCTCCTTGCACACCTCTAGCAGCATTGCTGCCCCCTCCAAAGCCTTCTATTTCTCACCTCTTCTACAGTCTCTCTGTCTTCTGCCGGAAGGCCCACCATATGACCCCCAGCTCTTGTGAGAGCTGCCCCTGCCCCTACCTCATCTGTGTGTAGACTGCACAGAACCTCCCAAGGCTGCTTAGCACCGGCGTCGTCATAGCCCCTTTGGATCCCTCTCCTGCATGCACTTCTTCATCCATCGCGATCTGCAAGCACAGTGCAGCCGCACCACAGAGCCTCCTTTTCCAGGCTCTGTACCTGCTAAGGGCTGTAGTGCCACTCCAGCCTCGTCCACCAGCACTGTTCCTGCCTTCCCCACCACCTGCCCATCTGCATGGCCTGCCATCCCCTCATCCCTTTCAGGCTTACCTTTCAAACCTTACCATCTAGCTGTACCATTTGAGTGCCATCAGGGCAGGTTTGGGGCTGTTCACTCTGCCCAACCCTGTTTAACCTCAGTTCAATCGGTTTAGGCCAGTTCAAAAATGGTCCAACCTGGTCTTATCAATCCAGCAGGTTCAACCAACCAGTCCAGTCCAGTTCGACCCATTCAAGTAAGAGTTCAGCCAGTCCTGTCAGTCAATCTGCATGCCTCCTTGGATTTTGCAACTTTGTCTCACATCAGTAGAAGCGAAAGATTGTCTTTAAGTGACATGGGACACTATGCTCATTAGATAAATGCACAAGCAAATGAAGATTCCTGCTATTCCTCCAAACTGGCATGAAGATAACTCAAATTTTCTCTTCAAATTGATGATATGTACCTCACAGGTATCTTCATGTCCTCGAGCTACTGCATATCATCCTCATACCTCATTCAATTTAGCAACATCATTACTGAGAAACATCATAGTTGTAATTGACCTGGTGTGAGGTTAAGAATTGGCTGTCTATATCCTAATTTGACTGTCATTGCTAATCTTGTTCTTTGTCATAGTAGTTTAAGTAGATTTTCCCTCTGCTGATTAGTTTAAAGAATCTCAAGTTTTTTTGTATACGGCATCTTTTTATCATGTATAAATTTTATAACTTTTAATCACAGCATGGAGAAGTTTTATGGTTTTTTAGCAATGCTATTCATGTTAAATTTGTTGTGACAGAGGTCAATCACTCAGCTGTTCGAAAGCCTGCCTGTGTTCGGACAAGTGTATGAATCGCCCGTTTAAGAAAGAGAAAAAGATTAGGGTTATCAAGGTTGGTTTGGATGTTGGTGCATTTTTACTAAACTTTGTTAATTCTGGAAACTCTTGGTTAAACTTTTTCTTTCTAGAGGCACTTCTTTACTATGCAATATCTATGCTTCTCAACCTGTTCTATTTTGGTCATACTTCTCATTTTGCCACAAGGTTGATATGCTTGATCCAAATGGAGACCTTAGATCATAGTTGTGAGGAGCAAAGGAGCTATTTCGCCAGTGCCTTGCCAAGGTGTCTTTTAAGAAGCCCAAAAGGGGCCCAAGGTGTCCGCCTAGGTGCCCAAGTGCCTAGGTAGACGCACCAGGCATTAACACACAATTAAAATAAATTCTTTTGGGGGTTTTGCCTCACAAGAGATGTTGTCCCCTTGCCCCCGCAATTTGACCAGGTCGATCAATGATTTTTGACATCCATTTAATGATAGTATAAACATATTAATACATTTCAATATCATTTATACTACCACATTTGTTTAAAATTATTATAAATATATGTTATATACTCAAAAGTTATAAAGATCTTTCTTAACACTCTTTTCTCTCCCTCTCACTTAGTTTATCAAGATTAACACTTTTCCAAAAAATATGTACCCACATACATAATTAAACATACACATTCATTTATAACATACAAATATGATTATATTTATGTATATATCCTTGTATTTATACACAAATATATAGTACTAACAAATTTGTTCTTTTGAAGTAAGACCGAAGCCTCAAATTCTATTGATGCATGAAAAAAAGATACAAAAGTTCTAGCACAAAAAAGCCGAAAGGGAAAGGATAAAAAGATACAAACAGGAGGCTCTAACTACTGAGATAGTAGTAGGGAAGCAAGAAACTACTCAAACAAACATCGAAAAGAAAAGAAAAGTTTTTGAAAAGTAGTACTAATATCTAATTATATGGATGATTGTATATATGTATGTATACAAGTGTATACATGTATATATATACATTTAATGTTACTGCCTTAACCGCCTTGGCAACACTTAAGTGGTTGCCTTGTTGCCTAAACATAATTGGCACCTTTGAACACTTTGGGCATCTTGTCGTCTTGACAACTGTGCCTTAGATATATGCTTGTAAGTTTGCTTTGTCTTGAAGACTAGATATAGTGTTTCTGCTCTTTAGGTCCACGTCCTTTATTGTGATGTAATGAAGCCTTCAATTTATCTTCGAGTTTTAATGACTATTGTTGAGTATTTATATAGATTGTATAATTTGGAAGCCTGTTGAGAAACAAAGAGAGAAATGAAGAGTGGGTAAAGGGAAAATGCAGGACATTATTTGATTACATTAATTCTCAGTGCATAAGATCCAGCTTTTTTCTAGAAAAATTATAGGTTTATCCTCCTCTCAGTCGACCACATGGTTGGTTTCTTATTTTCATGCTATGGTTGATTGCAGTGCCCTATTTTTACTGAGGAAATATTGGTACAATTAACAGACTTTTCCACATTTTTTGGATGGTGTTCTGGTCTGTTAAAGGGGATATTGCCTATTTGCAGACTCAGTTATGCGGTTGGGGAGTGCAGGCACTTGAGGTCATCAAGAAAGGGGAGTTTGTTATAGAGTATGTTGGTGAAGGTGACTCTTATCTTTATTTTATGTTTCATTTTTGAACTTTCTATTTTGTTCTCTTTCTTTTCTCAATGGTTGATAATCTGGTGCTCATACCTTCATCAAAATTTGTACCTTGGATGGTAATGCCTTATTTATGTACATTTTCCCTTTATTTTGGTTATTCCTACGCACTCCCTGATTACATTCAGACCATTGAAGATTTATTTTACTGGGTTAAATGGATAAAAGATAGTGTTACATTTCCAATAATTTGCTTAGGATTTCCAACGGATGCACCCAATGTGGATTGGGTGGATATGGCTATGGTATTGCTTTTGAAGACTGTCGATATGTTTTAATGCTGAACATTTTCTTTCCGCAGCAACTTCATTTCCTTGACAGATGTAAAGGATATTTGGATTGGGATATCCTCTATCAGCTAGGGCCAATTCTGATTCATATTGTGATCAGATCGGCTGGCTCAGCTGATCCAAGGGAGGATAAACCAATCCAGGATCAGCTGGACCAAATCTTGAAAAACATTGAAAGTATCAAAAAAAATGAAATAGAGAGAGAGAGAATGTTATGTTGGTGATCCTGGACCAATTCATCTGCCATGAATTGGTCTATAATTGGCTGATCCGACCAAGGCTAACCCTATCCTGGTGGAAGTTGCACCCCCCAAGGATCATGCAAGTGCTGACCTTATGTCTTTGGTGGAACTTTCTTTATTCATAGCTTGGTTTGCTCAGACTAGCATATGCTGCCTGTAGACACTCAGGCTTCCTTTTCCAGTAACTGCATCAGTGGCCTGATCTCACTTCCCGCATTTGTTTGATTTACCGAACTCTTTTTGAGTTGATTACAGTTGGTACTGTATTTGTGTATACTTTATACAGTGAACAAATTTGATGGATTTTCCTTCAGATCCCCCTATATCTGTTGAACATTTGTTAAACTTAATCCCTGCATAAAGCTTATACATGGCTATTTATGCGTGTGCTTACTTTGAATTTTTTACCCTGCTTGCAGTTATAAGTGATGCAATTTGTGAGCAGAGGCTTTGGGATATGAAACACAGGGGTGATCAAAATTTCTACATGTGTGAAATTAAGAAAGACTTCGTCATTGATGCCACTTTTAAGGGAAACACTTCTAGGTTTCTGAATCATAGCTGTGACCCTAATTGTAAATTGGAAAAATGGTATGAAATCTTGATTTTCGGTGGCAGATACTTTTTTGGTTCTTCATTGTTATTTTATAAATTAAATTTCTCTGTGCTAAGCTTGTGGGGACAAGTTCTGTGACCATGTTGCCTTTTCCTCCTTTCAGGCAAGTTGATGGGGAGACCCGTGTAGGTGTTTTTGCATCTAGGGCCATTGAACCTGGCGAATCATTAACATATGACTACAGGTATTACTAAAATTTGTTTCATCTGGACTTCATGTACCGTGTAGTGATTTCTTGTTTTCTGCTCAATTTTATTTGTCAAAAACTTGTGAAAGATTTAGCCTTCTATAGCTTTCTGTTTCCCTTAATACAGGAGAAATCACCCAAAAATTTTCACAACTCTATTGGATTTGCATTAAATCCAATTCAATCCCCATCAAGTCATATTGTTTAATTCTCAGATATAGGCCATCAATTGGGATCTTCTAGGAGTCTATCGGACCAAAGGAACCATCAGCAAGCCTGTCATCTGGCAGGGAGTCAAAGAAATATTACTGCAGGTACCTACATATCAGGAGCTGCAACCGGACCTGGAGTTTCCATCGGTGAGGCCTAAAAGATAGGGGAAGTGGGGCCTGTTCTGGTGGGAGATGCTCCCCATGATGCCAGCTTTGACTGGTTCCTTCTTATCTATTAGATGTAACTATCATGAAAGCCAGGAGGCTTCCCCCCTCCCGCAGGCTCTCTTCTTCTACTGAACCTGTGTTGGAGAGTCCCAACCCATGAGAACTCCACCATGGCTGATAGGTCATTGGTCTATAAGAACAGGTGTTGCGCACCCGGGAAAGTGGTTGGACATCCTCTCTTTCAACCCTAGCTGCCACCCGCTCTTCCTCCATAGCCTTATTGCAGCGCCCATGGAAGAGGAAGAAGGAGCCATCAACTCCTGATGTCTCTGCTGTTGCCAACTCCTGCTGCTGATGCACGTGGAAGAAGAAGATGGAGATGAAACCATGGGATGCTTTTGATTCTGCCAGTGCTGCTCCATGCTTCTGATCCTCCTACTGTTGTCGATGTACATAGGAGAAGGAGAAGAAGAAGCTGATGGAGGATGATGATCCTCCCAAGGTTTGCAGAATCGGTCGATCCGGATCGGGATAGACCGATTCTTGGATCGGATCGGTACCTACCGATCCGATTCCAGTCGGAATTAACGATCCAGCCGGGAGTCCCGGCTGGATCGGCCGGATCGCTCGATCCCGGACCGATCCATCCGGATCGATCCCAAAATTGGTCGATCCGGACCGATTCGCCGGAAGACCCGGAATCGAACCAATTCCGGGATCGATCCGGACCCGTTTTAAGGCCCGATCACCCCCTATTTGGGGTCGATCCGGACCGATTCTCCCCCCAGCGCCCTCCTTCTGCTTCCTCTCCTTCCCCCCAAGCTTTCTTGGAGATCTAGGGCTTACCTTGCCGGCGATCCAGCTGTTGGAGGGCCGATCCAGCCTTCCCAAGGGCCGATCCAGCCTTCCCAACCGGCCGATCCACCCTACACAAGGTTTGTAAGGGGGGGGACCTTCGATCCCCCCCGGCCTTGGCCGGCTGCAGGTTTGGGATCCCCCCATTGGAGGATTATTTCACCCCCAATGGGGGTGGAATTGCACCCCCGAACGGGTGCTAATCACCCCTTCGGGGGTGTTGAACAGTCACCCCCGGAGGGGTGACTGTTTTGACAGTCCCCCCCCCCCCTAGGTGGGGGGGGGCTGGTATGAAATCCCCCCATTGGGGGGATTATTTCACCCCCCAATGGGGGTGGAATTGCACCCCCGAAGGGGTGCTAATCACCCCTTCGGGGGTGTTGGGATGGTATGAAATCCCCCCATTGGGGGGGATTATTTCACCCCCCAATGGGGGTGGAATTGCACCCCCGAAGGGGTGCTAATCACCTCTTCGGGGGTGTTGAACAGTGGGGCTGGTACGAATTCCCCCGATTGGGGGGGGTTGTTTCCCGCCCCAATGGGGGTGGAATTGCCCCCGCGAAGGGGTGCTAGTCACCCCTTCGGGGGTGTTGTACAGTCACCCCCCCTAGGTGGGGGGGGGCTGGTATGAAATCCCTTCATTTGGGGGGATTATTTCACCCCGATGGGGGTGGAATTGCACCCCCGAAGGGGTGCTAATCACCCCTTCGGGGTGTTGAACGATCCCCCCTAGGTGGGGGGGGGTCGGTATGAAATCCCCCGTTGGGGGGATTATTTCACCCCCTAATGGGGGTGGATTTAATTGGCCTAATATTGTGTATGGTTTTATGTGTTGTAGATAAGATGTCGGACAAGGAGCATGGCACCGGTCCCGCGGAATTTCGTGACATTGGATGGCAACATGGCCATCTCGTTGATTCAGAGAAGAGAGTTAGATGCAAGTGGTGCCAAAAAGAGATGAATGGAGGTGTGTATCGGCTCAAGCAACATATAGCCGGGACCGGTGGCAATGTAAAGAAGTGTGATAAAGTACCGGCTGAGCTGAGGGAGGAGATGAGGGGTTATATAACTGGAAGGGCATCACAGAGGGAGGTGAGAATTGGTCAGAGACAACAGCTACATGACGAATTGCTAGGTCGGAGAGACGCCGATCTTATGGCCGGAAAGAGCAAGAAAGGGAAAGGGTCAGCACATGAAAGGGTCCAAGTTGATTCTTCATCTTCATCAGATGAGGAAGAGGCTCAGGTTAGGAGAGCCGTACATGAGAGTAGGGCTCAGGCCCGTGAGGATGAGGAGCGAAGACGAGGAGCAGGAGGTTCGGCCTCCATACGATCTGATGTGGGGGCGGGCACACACCCTGTTCGAGAGCCTGAAATCCGGAGGACACATTCTGTTCGACCGATGCCGACAGGAGACACTGCCATGTATAGGGAGAGTGGCAGAGGTCAGAGGGGTATAAAACAAGCATTTAAATGGGTGAAGGCATCGACTGGGGCAGCAAAGAAAGCCCTAAAGCATATGGTCAAGTTCTTTCTACATGAAGGTAATGATTTGTTGAAGTTGTGGTTAGCATTTGCTTGTTGATATGAATTTCTTGTTAGATTAGTTATTATTAACAACCCTCTCTTCTCCCTTATCTTGTTTTTGAATTTGTAGGTGTCCCGGCACATGCAGCCACGAGTCCATATTTCCAGACTATGGTTGATGCGATTGGTGAGGGTGGGCCGGGGTTGAAAGCCCCTACATCAAAGTCTATATATGAAACAGGCTTGGATGAGGAGGTCGATGAGTTGACCTCATGGATAGATGGATTCAAAACCATCTAGAAGGAGAGGGGGTGCACTGTAATGTGCGATGGGTGGACTGGAATCACAAGGAGGTCACTTATAAACTTTCTTGTGTATTGTTTTGAGGGTACCGTATTTCTGAGATCGGTTGATGCATCAGGTCAGGTGAAAAATGCAGATTACCTATTTGGCTTGATGAACACTGTGGTGGATGAGATAGGAGAGGCCAACATTGTGCAGTTTGTCATAGACAATGAGGCCTCATATAAGGCTGCAGGAAAGAAGCTCACGGAGGCTCGACCTCACCTGTTTTGGGTGTCCTGTACGGCACATTCTATTGACCTGATGTTAGAAGATATTGGTAGGGATGTTAATGTCAAGTCCTTGGTCAACCAAGTCCTTGGTCAACCAAGGACAATTGATCACCTCATTTATCTATGGCCATCCACGACTTTTACATATCATGAGGCAGCACACTGATGGTCATGATTTGATCAGACCGGGTCCCACAAGATTTGCCACCCATTTTATTGCATTAGAGAGCCTATACAGGTACAGGGCTAGTTTAAAAAGGTTCATCCTCTCCACTGCTTATCAGGAGTACATGGATACGTACAGGAGCTCCTTGGATCAGTATGAGATACTGCTAAAGATGGAGCAACTGATAGAAGATAACAGGTGGTGGGAGAAGGTGCAGTACTACTTGTCTGTCATAGAGCCTTTGGTGCAGGTACTTAGGTTGGTGGATTCAAATGACAAAAATCAGATGGGGTACCTGTATGATGCTGTGGATAAAGCTAAGTTGAAAATTAAAGAGAAGCATCCCAAGAGTTACAAAAAGTGGTGGAAGGTGATTGACAACAGATGGGACAGAACCCTACACCACGACATTTTACTAGTGTAATATAATTGTATTACAAGTTATAATTGGTGTATTACCCCCACTGTCTTTATACTAATGGAGTATTAATGTCGTTACAGGGTACTTCTTGAACCCAAGGATACAATATGGTGGCCAAGTATGTAATGATGGTGAAGTATTATCAGGCTCACTATCTGTAATTAAACGACTATGTAAGACCCAAGAAGACAGAACTTGCGCCGAGGTTGAAGTAAGTAATACGTTTCATATCAATTAAACTTATAACTTAATCTCAAGAAGAGAAGATAACTGATTTATTTTGGATTTTCAGATGACTTCATACAGGCACAAGATTGGGGTGTACGGGGATCCGTTTGCGGTACTCACATGATAGGGTCCCCCCTAGTAATATGCTTACCCGAATTAATGACTCTTTGGTTACTTGATTTTTTTTACAACACGTTACTGATGCTTGTAATTGTCTTCTTTACAATTACAGCTGAGTGGTGGATTATGGTGACAAACAGGACTGGATGGAATCCACTCGCATCAGTTGCAATTCGGGTGCTAAGTCAGAGCACATCGTCATCCCAGTGCGAGAGAAATTGGAGCACCTTCAACCTTATTCATACCAAGAGGACAAATAGGTTGAACACAGAAAGATTGAAGAAGCTTGTCTCTTGCCATTACAATATGAGGCTGAGGATCAAGAATATCAAAGATAGGCAGAAGACATCGGAGCAGAGATTTGCACAGTTTGCAGGTGGATTGTACCAAGAAAGAGCACAGGCCCAAGCTACTCAGGACTTGTCCCAGGCGGATGTGGACTTATAATATCTAATTCCAAGAAGAACATCCACTTGCAGCATGGGTTGAAGACAAGGATGCTGAGGGAGAGCCAGAGTTCGACCCGAACGACAGATCATGGGCCGAAGGAGAGCTTGACAGCGTCGTTGGTGAGGATGAAGACATGCAGGAAGCTGAAGAAAGTCAAGTTCCGTGCACAGCTCCACTTCCTGATCCACCCCGGACTACAGCTTCTTCAGAGAGACTTCCAGCTCCCCCCCCCCGGCCGCTACAGCTCCAGCTTGGATTCCAGTTGCGGGTCCATCTACCACCACCACCACCAAGAAGAATGGTGGATTATTTAGGGCTTTAAAGAAAGTATGCTTACCTTCACAGTAAAGTAGTCAAGGAGATCCTACATTCAAGAGGAAGAAGATAAGTATCAAACGGCGATATCATCTCCTTGACACCGAGACCACTCAGCCACCTTCATCAGATGAGGATGAAGAAGAATTTGTCCCACCCACACAACAACAGCGTACAGGGGGTGGAGGTGGAGGTGGGGGTGGCGGCACTAGTAGTGCACGCACGAGTGGAGCAGGTCCAGATGATTTGAGTGATAAAAGACACTCATGTTCGAGTGGCAGGGGCAGCGGACGCTGGACGAGGATGAATGTTTTTGACGAGTTTGCATCTTCCTATCCAGAGCACGCCTCGGACGGTGAGCCTGGCTATCCACCATCTTTTCTAGCTCCACCTCCGACTGATCAGAGAGTTTATGAGTTTACCGACATGGCTCAGTCTTTATTTTCTTATGGATACGGGCCAATTATGACTGACCCTAATCAATGGAGATTTCTAGAAAATCAGAGTGACCAGGACAAAGATCCAGATCTATCATACTCCGGACATTACCATAGTTGGTGGTGATGGCATATGTATAATGTATTTGTTTGTTTATTTCACGCAATGTAATATGAGTGGTAAGAAGAATGTGTTGTACTATTGTGTGATTGGATATGATTGTTTGTTTGATAAAAATATGTATCTTATTTGGTGTATGATGTGTTCTATTGTGTGATTGGATATGATATGTGTTCTATATGATTGATTGTTAATTTGTTATATGAATGAGTGTTTCCTATATTTTTTTCACATTTTTTCTGAGTCCTATGTATTTTTATTGATTTTATGGCGATTTTCCCTGATTTTTTCATAGAGCAAAAAAAAAAAAAAACCGATCCAGACCGATTTTGGATCGGTCTGGCTCCAAGAGAATCGGCCTGGATCGAACCGATCCGATTCGGATCGGATCAGACCCTACCGATCCAGGATCCGATCCCGATCCGGCGATCCTTGGATCCTCCTACCGATGTTGATGCACGAAGAAGAGGAAGCCAATGGAGGAAGATGCTTCTCCTGCTGCTAATGCACACATGAAAGGAAGAAGAGGGAGATGAGGGCTCCTCTTGATGAAGCTATTGTTGCAAAGCCTGTTGATGCCCATGCTATTACCGGTCATGCTACTGCTATGCACCAAGACAACAAAGTCTGAAGACTTTGTTGATGGGTTGAGATGGCCATAGGTGATGCTGCTAATGCACACATGAAAGGAAGAAGAGGGAGATGAGGGCTCCTCTTGATGAAGCTGTTGTTGCAAAGCCTGTTGATGCCCATGCTATTACCGGTCATGCTACTGCTATGCACCAAGACAACAAAGTCTGAAGACTTTGTTGATGGGTTGAGATGGCCATAGGTGATGCTGCCGCGCCACATAGGCTGCCATATTGCTGCTCCTGCTCATATAGAAGAAGTGGAAGCTGATATCAGACCTCAGATCCAATGACCCTAATGAAAGAGTAATACCCATGTTTATGATTTTAATGTAATCAAATGATCAATTTTGATCTTAAGGATCCCCAAAGTCTGAATCTTTATAATCCACCAAGGAACAAATCCTTAAAATTGGAATCTTAAAATCTGAAGTCTCAAATATGAGAATTCAAGGAAATATCATAGAATGCATCTCCATAACACAATTCAACTCAACTAAACTTAACATAGTAAGCTTGCATTTCACTGCGTTGATGGGTTTATATCTCCTATGTGTTTATTTTGTGCATATATATTTCCAAGTTGTGAGTTGTTTCTAACAATTAATCAAGGGTATTCGAGTATTCTCCAATGAATAAAGGATTGAGGGTTGGGGTTGGACTGGTCCGGTCCTCGTTGATGTGGGTCACCTGAGACTAGCCAATTTGATCGATCCATATCCTACGTAAGTTTGATCTAGACCCAAGTTGAATCCAAAATTAGAAAAAAATTGAAAAAATAGGGAAATTTTAAAAGAATGGCAAAAAAATGTATAGTATTATTGCTATCCAAATCTTACATATTAGGCTTGTTCTACTACATAAATGTACTCAAATTAAAAGCATGGCATTGTAAGTGTACACATGTTCATGGTACTCTTATTTTATGACACTATGGTAATGATCGTGTGTTGTATGTGTACTTGTGTAGTGTTTTTTGCCAGTTAAGCACATGGATGAAGGCCAATGGTGAGGGTCATCTAACATCCTCTTTTGTCCTGATGAAGTAACTTCATCTTCTATCAGATCATCGCTATTATTCTTTGATGTTACTGAGCATTGATATTTAGTTCCGATGTATCTTCACTTGAGTCTTCAATCAAGATTTTCATTATCTAAGACCTTGTTTACTAACAGTATTAGACATTTCTATCATTATTAGTTTTAAAATTAATGTGTGATATTAATTATCAAGAGATGTTTAGTTAACAGTATCAATTTTGAAACTTGTAGTACAAACAAAGTATATTATGTAATTAAGTGTCAACTTGTATCAATTTTGATATTGATATTCGACATCTAGAAATATCAATATCAAAATTGATATAGTGTCCTTTTTGATACTCTAACCAAACATCATAAAGGATAAAATAATATGTATTTATCCTTATTTTTTTACTCTTATTTTGTTTTGACGATGACTTGGTTTTTTGTTTTGGTAATCGAGGAGGAATTTAGAATTCTTTGAATAACGGCATATTATCCAATTTCCCTTCTGTTCAAGCTCGGTCAAGTTTTTCATCTCTTGTTTTATTATTTATCTATATTTGTAAGGTGTTTTGCTTATCAAATATCATCTAAGTTTAAATGTTCTTCAAATATAGTTATTGTTTGGTGAGGCCAATCCTATCTTCCTCTCACTAATTTTGTTCATTTTTTTGTTTTTTAATATTGCAAAATTCTTTAGCTTCAACGGCATATTTTAATGGTAGTACATAAGTTGTTTCAACCTTGTAGAAGTCAACTTATTTCTTTATATGTAAAACAAGTTAAAAATAGACCAATGTTTTACGCATACTAAGTTTGATGTGATTTAGCTCATCTTTGATGGTAAATGAAGCTAAATTTTTATATTCTATTACTTCGTCGAAATCTATCCACCAATTAGTTTCACATGAATAATATTTGTTAAGACATGTAAATAGTAATATTAAAATATAATGTATCTTGATACATACGAGTTCTTAGTAACATGACTGTTCTTTGTGCATTTGAGGTCTTAAAATATATTGGTATTAATCTATAGTCATGCAACTTATTGCATGCTATGATTTGGTTCGCTAGGTCGTGCGACCTAGTTCAACCTAATCAGTTTTATTGTCAATTGGCCTGATTGCGACCCTGGATCATTGATTGGGTTGGATACTGGCCAGGACCGGGTTGCCAACAACTAGTTAGCCTCTTGGGGGACCTATATAAGAGTTCGAAGGGGCCTTCTAAGATCCCTAAACCCTTCCATCTCATTCTCTTACTTTCTCACTATAAGAACTCTCTCAAGCATTCTTGCTATATTTCTCTTTCTAAAGTGCTTCAAAGTTCTTGATTTTTTTTTTCATTTTAAGGTTTCCTAAGCCTTGTTTTTTGTTTAATTATGCTACTAACTGTATTTTGTTAAGTGTTATCTTTCGGTGTTTAAATTTTATTCAAGATGCCTTCTTCAAGTCGTGACATCTAAACCATAGGTTCAATTCAAAATGATCCAACTTACCTTCATTGTAATTTGATAAGCATGGTGGAAAAAAATCCAATGTAAGTATTGTGAGAAGAGTTCACTTCACATTATATCTCATTAGAGAGTTTAATGCATCATATGCATCCTCTTACCCAAATGATAATTTCACTTTGATGGTTAAGTTGGATTGATAGGGTAAGTCTTCAAATAAGAGAAAATAGAGGAGATGCTAGAGAATGGTGATTTCTATTGAATTCTAAAGAAGTCATTTTGTATCATGCAACATGTATTAAAAGTTCTTAGAATAGTTGATGGTGACAAGAAGGAAGATATGTCATATCTGTATGATGCACTTGAGCGGGTGTAAGAAGAAATTCTAAAGACGGTGATGGACTTCACCAAGTGGTGGGACATTTTTTGATTATTGGTGGGAGTGGACATTATGCCATCTTATCCATGCATCATATACTTTTTATTGTTATTATGGGTAATTTTTTTCCTATTATTAGTTGTCTACTGACATGTATATTATGTTGCTTAGATTATTTTTTCATTGCTAGATACGCTTGTAGTTCTTTCTTAAACCCATGAGATGAGCTTCTAGAGAGTGACATTGATCATCACTAGAGTGCTCTGAGACGATAATTGATTAATTGTAGCATGTAATAAGATGCATAATTATAGGTTGAGGAAGAATATAAGTGAAGATATGAAGCAATGAGACGGCGAAGTCAATTGTTCATGATAAACGATGAAGACATAAAAATTTGATGAGACATTTAAGGAGCAACATGCATTACAAGCCATAGTTGTCAAGATGACAAGGCGCACAAGGTGTTGAAGGGTGCCAAATCATCTTAGGCGACTAGGTGGCCGCTTAGGCAATCAAGGAAGTGGCATTAAGTGTTTACAAATACGTATTTACATAAACATATATATATATATCTACTCTAAATGTGGGAAGAACAAAATACATTCATACAACTAACAATTATACTACAATTTTAAAAATTTATTGGAACTAATGAAATTGACATATATCAACAATAAAATTTATATGAAAATTGAAAATACATTGCATATTCAAAATTGTAAAGACAAGCATTATAAATTAAATTTACTCATCAAATGATACATATTCAAAATCACAACTACAAATGATAACAAACAACCAATCAGACAGACCCAAACTATAACATACAAACTTCAAACAATGTCTTCACTATATGTAGGAGCTAAAAGAAGAATACTTGAAAGCAAAACAAGATTAGAAACCATTGACACATTAATGTTCAAACTTACAATATCTTAGACACTTAAGCATACAAACTGTAGAAGAAGATTAAAAAGACTCTAATAGAAGTTAGAAGGATAAGTTCTAAGGAAGAAATTATAAGATATAGGTGGAAAAATAAAGAACTCAACCTAAGTTTTTATTGGAGTAAGAGGATGGGACATAGTTTGGCGTTGATAAGGGCTCCTTCTTGCGAGGCCAACAACACCGACAAGGTCATCGGAGGAGTGTGGTGATGGCAACTTCCACAACAGAGGATGGCACCAGTGGGGCGAGTTATCCACGTTGTCTACTTCTATGTGTGGCCTAGGTGACTACGACCGACGAAACAAACTACCTCAGCCTGGCACATGCGTAGGCCAAATGCTTTCAACGTCTAATCGTCGGGCATTAGCACCCGAAGCTCCAACTCTTCTTCTTTCCTTATTCTCTCTTACTTGAACCCTACTAGCATGCATGGCTCTTCTCATCTCTATCTCCTCTTCATCATCTAAAGATGATGAATCAACCTGCACATGAACAGAAAACTTTTCCTTCTTACCCTTTAAAGACATAAGATCAATGTCTCATCATCCGAGCAACTCATTACGAAGTTCAGCATTGTGTTCAATTCTAATATCTTTTTGAGGTGCTATCAGATTAACTTCTCATCTCCTCAATTTAGTCGGGATTTTATCACATTTCTTCACATTCTCACCAACACTGCCTATATGTTGTTTACGGCAGAATACGTCTCCATTCATATCCTTTTGGCACTATTTGAATCTTACCTTCTTCTTTGTCACATCCAACATATCTATGTTACCATCCAATGTCTTCTACCTGGTAACACTATGCTCCTTGTCTGACATTTTATCTACTTATGTATGAAATAATTTAAAACTTATATTAAATACTTGTAAAAAAAATTCTATGTTTCTATAGATCACCTGCTTGGGCCCCTTCAGGTTTGAGAAAAACACCCTTGAATGGGGTACCCTTGTTCAAACACCCCTTCATGTGAGCCAGGGGAAGGGGAGAGGGGTACTGGAAGAGGGGGGAAAGGGGGATCAAGGAAGGGGGAGGAGGGGTTTACCTTTATTGGGGGGTTCGTCGAAGAGGGGGTTGTCGGAGGGGTGATCATTGGGTGGAGCCCTAGGGGGAGGGGGATTAATGGAGGAAGGGGGAATCGGGTGATGGGGTGGAGGGTAGGTTGATCTCCACCTTAGTGGGGAAGATCGGACCGGAATCGAGTCCCGGATTGACCCGATTTTGGAATTTTTCGAATTTTGGCAAATTGGTCAGGATCGACCAATTCACGATTCAAATTGGTAGCCACCAATCCTATAGATTTCGATTCTTTCGGTAGGATCGGTCATTCAACGTGAAATTGGATCAGTCATCACCGATCCAATTAGAATCGGCCGATTTCGATCTGGATTAGCCGATTCTGCAATCCATGGTTGGAAGGGATTGAGAGAAGGAGCAAATTAACGAACAATGGGCCAAAAAGGCTATGTGAAAGAGAACGAGAGTTAAGAGGGGATTTTCAAGTGAATGAGAAAATACCAGATGTGTACGAGGTTGGACAAGGTTAAGATAAAGTTATTAATTTTTGTTTCTTATCCAGTTTAGCTTTGGTTGGGTTTTTTATCTGGTTTGGTTAGCTTTGAGGTGGGAAGGCAAGTAAGGTTGGCTAGGCCATTCCATGGCAAGTTAGGTGAATGAGCCAATCGTCTCAGGCTATCATGGCTAAGGCAAGGCACCAAGCCATCGCCTCGCTTCATCGCCTAGGCAATCAAGGTTACCACCTTTGATAACATAGATCTCGACCTATCTGAGCTGATCGGATTGGCCAACCCGACCCAATCGGCCTAGAGCCAACCTGAACCCGATCTGAAACCCCCGATTCTTCCTTGTTCACTTTTCAATTATTTTTAACTTAAAGGTATTATGTGGAAGCTTAAATAGTTGTCGAAATTAATTTCAACAAGCTATTGGAATTAGTCTGATTTCAATGTCAAAATCTGAAATGAAACAGACTGAAATAAAAAATGTTATTTACAATATTATTGGAATCAGAATCGGATACTCAATTGTTATTTGGGGTGCAATTGAGCCAAGCCGAGCCAAGAAGGGCTCTATTCGAGCTCGGCTCGATCATTTATTTAACCATTCAAACTCTGGCTCGATACTCGATGAGTTTTCAAAAGTTTTGTTCAAACTTGACTCAATTTAAGCTCGACGAGCTTGAGCTTGGCTTGTTGAGCCACTCGTTTATGTAAACGAGTTGAACTCGAATAAAAATTGTGCTCGAACTCGAATCCAATTCATATTCGAACTCATTTTTGAGCTCGAAATTGAGCTCATTTACTCAAATCTAGAGTTCAAGCTCGAACTCGATTTAAGGCATGTTTTAAATTACTATTTAGACATAAAAATATAATTTACATAATATTAAAAATATTAATATATAATAAATATAATGTATTTATAATTTAATTATTTAAATAAATAGTTAATTAAGTATTTTATCGAATACTTAATTGAGTATTTAATCGAATATTTAAACGAGTTGCTCGTGAATTTATTGAGCCGAGCAGGTCTCTGTTCAAACTCGGCTCGTTTATAAGTCGAGTTTTTTTTCCTATTCAAACTCATTTATTTAACTTAATAAACGATCCGAATTAAGCTTTTAATGAGCTGAGTATCGAACTACTCGTCAAGTGTATTGGTTCGCTTGCACCACTAATAGTTATCAGAATTGGAACATATTAATTTTGTTATTGGCAGCTATAGTTTCAGTGAGCCATCATCTCTTGTGAAATTATCGATACTCATTAGTAGATCTTTGTCCACTACTTAAACCTTGACTCATATCTTTGGTTCGTCTAAATATATCATCCACTATTTTCCATAACAGGTACTATTTCATCTATTGAAAAAAATGAATTTATAAAATTATGTTAAATAAAGTAGAACAAGTGAATTAAATATTTGATCGAGCATCTTCATCAAAATCTTGTGTTTTTCTACTAGTTTGAGCCAGAGGCCATGTTTGTCTAATGCCATATATGTTGACTTCACGATTGGAAATACGAGAAATCTCTTCTTAAACAATTTTTTATGTTGTGTACTTACCCCCTTCTTTTATCCTGAAGATATTAAATAAGTAAAAGATCGTGTTCTTTCATCCTGTGGATTATTTTTGGCAATTTGAAATTCCACCAATTATTATTTTATTGCAATATTTATACTGTATCATTTTTTGTTTTATATCTATCAAGTTGCAATGGGCTCAAAATCACGTTGAAATTTCAAATTGAGTGAGTAATTTGAGTATCACAGCTCCCTAATATTTTGATCCAAAAATTGATACAAGAAATAGAGTGGAGAGGAATGAAAAAAAGGTTAGTAATGCAATGAACTTAAAAAATGGACTTGAGAGCGTCCAGAACTTGAGTGCTTATTGAGAGAGAATTTTAGAGTGAGAATTGAGATTGTAGAGAGGAGTGGGAGGTCCTGTGTGGGCTTGTAGTTCCTAGTGGGCTTCGGGTGTGCAAGCTGGCTAGTTGGTCGATCTTGTCTGACCTAGGAAGACGGGTTAGGGCAAGGTTTGCAGGATCGGAATCGGCCACCGGATTGGATTGGTACAATTCCGAGCGATCCACAAGAAGAAATAAGGATCTGGAATCGCTCCACATCGTTCCTTCAAAAAGTGCTAAAACCTAAAAAAAATAAAAATAAAGCTCTAGGGCATTTTGGGGGTGAAATCCACTTGAAATCCCCCACAAAACAGCGTTGCGGTGGCCGCAGGTCACCGCGGTGCCATTTCCAGCCAATTCTGGCATGGAATCACCGGAATCGTTTCAGAATCGACCGATTCGAACGATTCCGGCCCTGATTCTATCCAAAAACACCGATTCCGATGGTTGTTTTCTCCAGATCGGTGATTCCATCGAGAATCAAATCGGCAATCCGATCCAAGAATCGGCCGATTATGCAATCCATGGGTCAGAGGATTTGACGCGGGGTCAGATCTTCCAGGCCAAAATCCATTTGGGCCAACCCAATCTCGATCCGACATTCCATGATTCTTTCCAATGTCATAACTGGTGGCCACTGCTAATAGACCAGTTTTTATAGCATTTTCCTTTATTTCTTATCCTTCAAACTGGAGATCCTCTGATGAACTGTTTCAATTGTTGTTATGGCATCTCATTTAAGATTTAACATTCACGTGGCTTGAAGAATTCGTAAGGATGAGATAATTTGACATGGTGCTCATTGAACTAGATTTCAACATTTTGGGCCCATGGTTAAGTGCTATTGTGGGGCTTCCAACTGTCAAGGTTACTTGGGGAGCAAGAAGAAGATCAACAAGTTGAATCCCTTCTGGGGTTGCAAGAGGAAGAGATCATCCGTTTCCCGAGCTGCATGACTTTCCAAGTCATGGTTGTGTACCACATTTGTTGATTGGCTATCCGGAGATGGTGGTGACTAACGTCAACACCAACCCTCTGTCTTTCCCATTTGTTTGTATATTTTGATTACATATATTCCTCCTTCCCTTCCAGCTATATGACCTTCGGAACTGTAGCAGTCAACTCTCGAGTGTACAGCTACATTTATGGCATTGGTAGCTTGAATAACTTGAAGCGCCGCATATTTCCTTGTTTCTTGTTCATCAATGCTTCTCGAGTGTAAATCATGAATATTCTTACAGCATCGAGGCAATAAGCAATTTCCTCTTTTCTTTTGTTTTTATACGCTGAAGCCTTTTTGAACAACTTTGATGTGGGAATGCTAAATATGAAGTGTCTGGTAAACGGTGTTCCGATGCAACAAACAAGCTATAGTGGGCAAAATGCTTGTTCGCGACAAGTGCATCTGCTGCCGAAAAAGGACAGTTATATCTTATGCTTCTAATAGGGAATGCATTCGTTATTAAAATTATAATTTTCCCAAGCTACAGAGTTTCCTTTTAACGTACAAAGCGTAATCCTTTTTTAAACTGTGTAGGTTTCATCGTGAGCTAGATGGGAATATACACTAACCAGGTGGACGTCAGAACTAGACGCCGCCTTCATTCTCCTAGCGTAGATTTTCCGCGTGAGGAAGGGTGCACGGGGCATTTCGATGGAAAATGACGCAAGGCTCCAGATGCAGGCTCTCTACAAGTGGCGGTGAAAATGATCAATTGCTTTGACTGGACAGCTCTACATGATAAATGGAAGACTATCCAAGATTGTTTTGTCCCTCTTGACTCTGGACTGCAGTTGAGCGAGCGCTCTTCGATCGTAAGAGCGTTTACTTCCCAACATCAAGGCCTATAGGCTGTTTGGATGCTACTTTTTTTTATTTTAGATCATCTTGTTTTTTTAATAAAAGATCATTTTATACCATTGTTTTAATTTTAAAATTACAAGAAATATAGACAAAAGGAAAAATAGGGAAAACATTTTACATGGAATAAAATTTTCAGACAAAAGGAAATACATGTCATTTATTTGGTAAGCCCGAAAACATTTTTGACTATTTAGTTGTTTATAAAAAGGTTTCGAAATATTTTTATGTTTGAGTTTTAAAAAACTTTCTCAAGGTAATTCCAGCATATGATTACGGCAGATTTTATCTTTCATATATATATATATATAAAATTATAAAAGTAAAATATACGTTGTTACTTATGTATGATAAAATTAATCGGGTTGGTACTTTAATATATTAATAGGGTGTTTGGTTGCATTTTAATTTTTAAAAAAGTTTCATGATAAAAAATTAAAATATAATACCAAACAAGATAATTTTTAAAAATGAAAATGTGATAATGAATGTGTTTGGTAAGAATATTTTAATTTTTAAAAATGATAATGAGGTGTTTAGTAGTTTTATAAACATGATAATGAGGTGTTTGGGCTGTCTCTCCTTCCGACGCCCAGCGGCTAGTTGCCGTCGCGGCCCTCTGCCTCCTGTCGCAGCCCGTATGCCTCGAAACTGCCTTGCTTCCCGGCCGCCACAGTAGCACGGCTCGTCCCCTCGAATCCTTCCCTCTCCCTTCCCTCCTCAGCGTCGCAGGCGGGGATATGCAGATGGCTGCCGGCGTTGCTGGCGACGGCGGTCGTGCTATCCAGTGCCACCGCCCCCAGTGCCTCGCCGCCGCCGACGTTCCGCAGACGCGGGGGTTCGTGGAGAGGGGACCGGGAGGAGGAGGCTGCCGGGCACTGGGAGGAGGAGGCCGCCGATGGGATGCGCCGTAGCAGAGAGGGCACCAGAGGCAAAAAACTGGGAGGAGGAGGCCGTTGATGGGATGTGCCGTAGCGGAGAGGGCACCGGGAGGAGGAGGCCGCCGGGCACCGGGAGGAGAAGGCCGCCGCCGGGAGGAGAGCTGTAGCGGAGAGGGCATTGGGAGGAGTCGCAAGGGTTTGTCTGCGAGGGCTTCGCGAGACAGGGAGATCGCTTTCAAAAAAAATAGTCTCTGCCTCTTTTTTTTTACGATGTCCAGCGGATGAAAAAAAATTTTGAAACAAAAAATGATACCACGACCCAAACATGATTTTAAGATCTGTTTCATTACAATTTTCAAAATTTTTTAAAAAAGTGGCCATTATCACGCAACCAAACACCCCATAAAACTCAAAAAAAAAAAATTAAGCTAAGGATTTGATATATCAGTCCTTTTACTTGTTCATATTTTTACTATACTCTCAGAGGATCTAAATTTCTCAAAAAAATATTCAAATAGTGTAGCCTTGAAAAACAAACACCTGTAGCTAAAACGCACAAAGTGTATCATACAAGTTTTCTTAATGTTTTCTGGAAAAAATATTCTTACTTTTTTAGAAAAAAGGTGAGAGACAATACAAGAGAAGAATATTTTCATCCTAAAAATTTAAAGCTATTTAATTAATATTATTTTAAATAAATTCATAAGGTGAAGATATCTTTTGGTAATAACAGATTTTAAAGACGTATTAAAATTTTCAATTTTTTAAGAATATTTTTAAAATAAGTAATTACAGACACTAATATATAAAAGTCTTAGATTTGGTTTTGCTGGGTCAATGGAACAAATTTTCCGTTGACTCTTTTTACAAAGATCTAAATGGACCCTCAGTAAATAAAGCACCGATGGAGAAAATGTGAAATGTGAGAAATGTCCGGAGGCCTTACAATCTCCTGTAACACATAAAATTGATCCCTAAAATGAATTACTGACCGAATGAGGAAGTTCAGAAAAGGTATGATTAAGTAAGAGAGAAAGCATAGTGTATTTCTGATAAAAACTTTAAATAAGAAAGATTTCTTAAATGCAAAGGGCATTTGAGTCAGAAAATTATCGGTTTGAACGGTTGTCATTTTTTGTTCTTACTATTTTTTTGTTTTAAAAATTTTTAAGTCATTGAAGACCAAATTTTAATGTCTTATTCTTGTTGTTGGTGTAATTTAAATGCATCTGTTTTTTTTAAAGTATGTGTGTTGAAGTATTGTTCAAAATATATTTTACAACTTATTTGTTTTATCTTTTACAATGTCATCTAAATTCATAGGTCACTTGTGATCAATCTTAGATATGTGGTTTATGTTGGATAATTAGAAACATCTAATTTTATATATCAAAAATACATCTGTTGATTTTTTTTTCAAAAAAGTGTTACATGTATTAGCTTGACAAATGTCAATAAATTAGAAACACTTAAATTTGCTGCATCAAAATACAATGTGCATTCTTTGATTTACATTTTAGAATTGAAGGCACTTTTTACGTATGTTTGACTGTTTGCAGTATCATTAACTATGTTTGGCATAATACAATTTTATAACTTATCTTCTTACCTCAATCTGATTATTCTATTTTTTTGGAATAAAGAGATACTGTATTCTCATCTTTAAAAACCTTTTGATCTTCTAATCAATGCTAGAAACAATTTTGTGGTGGTGAGGCTGCATGTTTTAAATATTTCTTTTGCTTCCACGTAGGAGATAAACTTGTGGCTGAATTTTCGAAGCATAATCTTGCATCTCTTGAGAAGGTATGATACGCCTGTTGGTCAGAAGGAATGAAGTACGCACAGTTACTAAACTGTTTGATTTTTTTAGTTACTAACTATTTACGTATATTATCAACCCTTGTATCTATTATTAATTGTGTATTTTTCCATTATTAACCTTTCGCATATATTACCTCACATGTCAGTTACTAACCCGTAGAATTTTTTAGTTATTAAAGAGTTGCATATATTACTAACCCCTGCATCTGGGTTACTAACTAAGCGAATTTCTTAATTACTAACTCTTTATATATATTACTAATCCCCTGAACATGTGTTACTAACTTATCAGATTATTATGTTCTAACTTATCAGATTATTCAGTTACTAATAGTCCGCTTGGGGACTGTGCCGAAGAAGGGTTTGCTATGGGATGAATGACACATACAGTCGATTAGTCGTGTTATGGATGGTGTGTCTAGGAACTGAACGTGTCTTAAAATAGAAATTGCGATTGAAAGAAATGAAGCTTAAAAGAACAATGCTATTTTCACCATGGCCACCACATATGCCGACTCGGATTTCACGGTAAGGTGACATTGGTTGGTTTGTAAGGATAAGTGGTCACTAGAAATCAGATCGGTTTCAAGGAGAGAGAGAGAGAGAGAGAGACCTAAATAGAGAATGCTTTGGAAATAAAACGTAATAAGGAACAAAATAAACGGACTTGTGTGCAGATGAGAAGGGGAAGATTGTAATGGGTTCACAATTTCTTTCTAGCCTGCTGGTCGGAGAAAAAGAGTTCTTTCAAGCTTATTTTCTTCAATGCATCTGCTCCTTGGCCATGTCTTGAATAACATGTTTGTAGCACAGACATGTTATGGCTTTAGTTTCTAAAAAAATCAAGAGTGGATGGCACAATGTGTAATACCTGGCTTTTTCAAAAAAAAAAAAAAATAATTAATTTTCGTAACAGCCCCCCTTTCCCTCCCCGTCCCGGATTTCTCGCCGCCGCCCCCGCGGTAACGCCGGCCGCCTCCCCCGGAGAGTCGCGATCTCTCCCCCCCCGCCTGCCGGTTTCGCAGCCCCCCCCCCCCACTGGATCTCTCTCGCTCCCTCTCTCTCTCGCTCGTGCCGACTCCCCGCCGCCAGGCCTCCCTCTCCTCCTCCCCCGCCGCCGCCGCCGGGCGCGAGCACCGCCCCGCCGGAAGCAAGCGCCGCCGGACCCCCCCCTTGCCGTCCCCGCCTCCACCTCCTCTCCTCGTCGCCGCCTCCTCCCTCCAGCGCCTCCCTTGCCGGCGAGAGCATCGCCGTCCAGCCCTTCCCGCACCGCCGTCGTCATCGCCGTCGGAAGCCGGCGCCGCCGTCGACCTCCCCTGTTCCGGCCGGAACCGCCGCGGGAGAGCCTCCCGCCGCCGCCATCGCCGGCCGTCGCCCTCCTTCCGCCGTCGCCGTCGTGACCAGACCCTCCTTCCCCGTCGCCGTCGCCGTCGAGCGCCGCCGGCGCCCCGCCGTCGCGAGCGCCGCCTCGCCGTCGCAAGCGCCGCCCGTGAGCCGCCGCCGCCTCCGCCGCCCGCGAGCCGTCGCCGTGAACCGCCGGACGAGCCCGGCCCAGCCGCCGGTCCAGCCTCGGTTCAGCGCCTCCGAACCGGCCTGGTTCAGCCGGTCGAACCGGCCCGGTTCAGCCGGTCCAGGAAATTCCGAATTTTCGGATTTATTTAAATCCAGTTATTGAAAAAGGCCAAGAAAAATAGCAGAAAAATCCAGAAAAATCAGGAAAATTCCCAGAAGACTACAAGTAGGTTTCTCAAGCTCATCTATGTATTTGATCCCATTTTTATTAGAAAATATGCATGTTTTAACTTATGGACCTAGATTTGACTAGTTTAGACTTTTAAATCATGATTAGTGAATTTCTCAAAAATCCTTGAACCCAAAACTTTGAAAATGATATTTTGAATATTATAGAACATGTTTGGCATGATTCTGGATGGGTAGAACTAATTTCCATGAGATGTGACCATTTGTTATTTATGTATATGTTTATATGCTAGAATGGACCTAGAATTGAAAGATAATTAGGTGGAGTTTTGGAAAAATCAAAAGTCATCAATTTTCACTTTTTGAACCTGTTTAGGTCAGATTATGAGTGTTAACATCAGAAGTTAGCTTGTTTTGATTATGCCAAAATTTGGTTTGATTAATTGTCTTGTGTATGCAATTATGCATGTCTAGATTTGGGTTGTTATTGCATGTGCATAGATCATGTAAAAATTATTTGGTTTGGTTCCAGATTGTGTAATATGTCTTGCATGATATGGCTAGGTTCATGTTATCAAGTTTGATATGAGTTTGGATTAGGATATGTTAACCATGTCGGTTAGTGCAAGTCTTGTCTAGTTTATGATAAAAACAATCTGTTTTGCATGGTTGACATTAGAATGAGATGTTTATGTCTTGTGTACATGGTATGCAGGTGTGTCATGATCTGAAAATTATTATGAATTCTTGTACCACATGTTATGAGGCTTCGCATGACTATTCTAGTCAAATTGCCCGTGGGCGAGTATCTTAGATAAATCCGGCCTTCCACGGATCCCGGATTACCGCGGTTTTTCCCTTGGTGTCACCACTGCCTAGGTGCACTTTGGGCTAGCTTAGTATATGTTACTACTATATAAATTAGAGTTTGGTGAAAGTGATCGTATATGTGATGTGAAAGGCAAGACAACCACTTCCTTGCCATATGACTATGAGTTTAGAAAGAACATGAAATTATGCTCATTGCATGTTATGTTTAGATGTTAAAGCATGATAAGTTAGAAAAATTCAGATATGTCTCATGTTAGATTGGTCATGTTAAGTTAAGTACGAAGGTCATCTAGTCGATTTTGTTTAGTTTTATAGTCTTGTATGCATTGGTCTAGAATTGATTGGTTTTGGCATAACCTTTTTCTTTGAAGATAATTATGTTTGGTTATGGGTTATGAGATTAATATAGAAGACATTCTATACTTTTGTATTACATCTCAAATTAGATATGTTATATACTGCTTTGCTTGTTTATATGTTAATTACCCGATTGATGGGTGAAGGGTGTAAATCCTACGGAGTCTCCGGACTCACCCCGTTGTGGGTTAATATTTTTCAGCGAGGTTTTGAAGATCGGGAGATTGGCTTGGAGGCTCAAGCGAGAGGCCGTGGAAGAACCGAGAATCTCACGGAGTTGGAGCGGAGTGATATATTGCATTTATATCGGGTTGCTTGTGTTGGATTCTTAGGTTGTTGTGTACTTAAACAATCTAGTGGATTTGATTTATAGTTGGAGCATATGAAGAGACTTGGTGTTGAATTTTAGTTGTTTTAAATGTTTAAGTTTATTGGTTGACGTTGGATTATATGAAGTTGACTTGATTAGGTTGGTTGAATTACATGCTTGTATGGGTTATGAAATCCGAATGATGGATTTCTCCCACTGTCACGACGTTGTGATTTCCGCTGCGTAGTCGTGGTTTTATGTTGTTTATTTTCCGGGTCGTGACAGGAGTTGGTATCAGAGCATAACCCGGCCGGAAGGTCTAGTTTGGACTGCCTAGGGTTGATAATGTTGGTTGAAGAGACAAGCATGATTAAGATTTATTTAATTGGAGTATAAGTTTTAGATTGGAAGTTATGATTTATTTTTGGTTATGTGTATGATTGAGGGAATACTTAAGTCTTTTTATTTTCATCAGGATGGCATCTCGTGGAAATCCTCGGAGAAGAGACAATGGGAATCTACAGGATGTTCCAGTACGTGAGGGAAACCCTCAAGATGCTGGGAATCAAGCACCAGCCCAGAATGAGGGGCAAGCAGCTGGCACAGGAAATCTATTAGAAGCTATTCAGGGTCTATTCCGGACTTGTGCGGGCTCGAGTTCGGGCTCGGCGGGGCTTGAATGCGCTATGGCTCGGGGGTTTGATGCGGAGGCTAATGCCGGGGCGAGATCACCCACCTATTGGAATGGTGGAACATTTTCGGCGTACGAGTCCACCATCTTTTGCGGGGGATAGGGATCCGGCTACGGCGGCCCGGATCGGAGAGATTGAGAAGATTTTCAAGGTGATGCGGTGTCCTCCCGAGAGGATATGGTCGGGCTTGCTACCCGCGTGCTCCATTTGTTCTTTGGAGCTTGGTGGGAATGCGTACTTCGGACTCATTTTGTTGGAGTCCCGAGAGGAGGAAATCACTTGGGAGGAGTTCATCATGCTATTCGGGGAGAAGTATATTCCATTACATGTTCGTCATGCCAAGAAGCGGGGAGTTTTTACGGCTTGAGCGAGGGTACCATGTGGTCATGGAATATGAGAGTAAGTTCATTGAACTTGAAGCTTATGCACCACACATATGTGAGAATGAGGCGAAAGAGCTAGGAAATTCATTGATGGGCTCGAAGTGGTATTCGTGGCGGACTCGTTGCTTGTGAGTACGGCCCACGATGGGAGCGAGCAGGGCGACTTGCGAAGTGGAGAAGGACCTTGGACCCTTCGAGCACCAGGCCGAACGGCGGGGCACCATCTAGGGACCAACCTCGGCGGTCCCTTGACGGGGAAGAGGAAGATGTCGAGAGATCACCAGCTCAAGACCCCCACCCGTACGAGGGGATGTGAGTTCGTGGGAAGAACCATGCTAGTAGTGAGTGTCGCCGCGGTCGGGGGCATGCTTTGGTTGTGGGCGGTTTGAGCACCGTGTTCTTGGTGCCCTCTTTCTAGGCGAGAGCGTGAGGCTACTCGGCTATGTCATCTCGACCATCTCGGACTCATTCTAGTGCTCCGACTCGTAGTGCGGCGACTCGGGTGAGCGGGCACCGGTTCGAGAGGCAGACTTCATCTTACGAGGGCCCCACCTCGGCGGTCTCGCGGTGCCCGAGGCTAGGGGTTTTTGCTATGGAGCGCGGGGACCTCTCCCAGGACTCTCATGCAGTAGAAGGTACTCTTCGAGTCGCTGGACTTTATGCTCGTATTTTATTTGATTCAGGAGCTACCGATTCGTTCATATCATTTCATTTTTCTGCATTCTTGTTTAAGAACTGTGATTATACTGTGGAAGAGTGTGAACCTATGGGAGTTAGTGTTCCATCAGGACAGGCTATGGAGGTATCTTATTTTATACCCCGAGTGTGAGATTGAGATCAATGGGAACTTTTAGGGGCCGAGATTGTATGTGCTAGAATATGGAGGACTTTGATATTATTTTGGGGATGGAGTGGTTAGAGCACCACCATGCTATTCTTGGCTTGCCATAGGAAGAAGGTTATATTTCGGATTCTGGTAGAAATATCTTCTCCTATAGATGCCCTTCTTATAAGAAGTCCAAGATGTTGATCTGCCGCCATGAAGACGGCAAGGATGATGGAAAATCGGTGTGATGTCTATCTTGCATGTGTATCTATTGATAGTGAGCGGGTGTTATGAAATGTTTGTGGATGAGGTTGATATTGTTTGTGAGTATCCGGATGTGTTCCCCTGAGGACTTACGGGTTACCACCAGCCGGGGACATTGATTTTGCTATAGATCTTGTTCCTGGATCAGCCCCCATTTCTATTGCCCCATAGAATGGCACTGCAGAAGCGAGAGAGCTCGCAACGATTGGAAGAGCTTCCGGACAAGGGGTTTATTCGCCCTAGTGTGTCACCTTGGGGTGCACTTTGTCTTATTTGTCGAGAAGGATGGATCTTTGAGACTTTGTATTGATTATAGAAAGTTGAACAGGATCACTATAAAGAACAAGTACCTTTGCAGCGTATTGATGATTTATTTGACCGGTTGCGAGAATGCCAAGGTGTTTTCCAAGATTGACTTGAGATCGGGGTACCATCAGGCTGAGGATCAAGGATGAAGATATATCTAAGACGGCTTTTCGTACTCGATATGGTCACTATGAATTCTTGGTGATGCCTTTTGGTCTCACTAATGCTCCTATGACTTTCATGAGCTTGATGAACCGATTTTCAGGGACTATTTAGATTGCTTTGTAGTGCTTTTCATTGATGATATTTTGATTTACTCTTCTAGCCAAGAAGAACATCGCCAACATCTAAGGATTGTGTTGCAGGCCTTGAGAGATCACTTGCTATATGCCAAATTTAGTAAGTGTGCATTAAGTTTGGAGAGTGTAAATTTCTTGGGTCATGTTATATCGGCGGCGAGTGTGCGAGGTGGATCTTTGCTAAGGTTGAGGGTGCGGGGTGGGAGCAACCTACAAACCCGACGGAGGGTGAGAAGTTTCCTTGGTTTGGCAGGTTATTATCGTCGCTTTATTGAGGGATTTGCCTCTATATCAGCTCCTTTAACAGCTTTGACAAAGAAAGGAGGATTTAAGTGGTCAGAACAATGTGATGAGAGTTTTCAGAAGTTAAAAGAGAAGTTGACAAGCGCTTTTTGTGCTTGTTTTGCCAGGATGGTACGGGAGGATTTGTAGTCTATCTTGATGCATCCAGTGGGGAGGCCGGGTTGTGTGTTGATGCAGCATGATAAGGTTGTGGCCTATGCTTCTAGGCAGTTGAAACCTCATGAAAAGAACTACCCAGTTCATGATTTAGAGATGGCAGCTGTTGTGCATGCATTGAAGGTTTGGAGACATTATTTGTATGGTGAGTCATTTGATGTTTTTACTGACCATAAAAGCTTGAAGTATATTTTTACACAGAAGGATCTCAACTTGAGGCAGAGGAGATGGGTGGAATACCTAAAGGACTATGATTTTAGTCTAAACTATCACCCGAGTAAAGCAAATGTGGTGGCGGATGCACTTAGCGAGAAGAAAGTAATGGCATTGCAATTATGTCAAGAATGGAAAGGCATGGAGCTTATTACCACTTATGCACCTAAGATTTCGTGAATCATCTAACTTCTTTCATGGCACAGAGATGTCTATCGAGGTCATCTTTGGTGGAGAAAGTGAAGCTGGCTCGAAGAAGGGAACCCGAAGTGCAAGGCTTAGTAAAAGGGCGAGAAATTTCTAAGTATGAAGATGGAACCATTCGTTATCAAGGGAGATTGTGTGTAGGCTGCAGATTTTGACTTGAGGCAAGAAATTTTGGCGAGAGGCACATAAGTCTCGATATTCTATTCATCCGGGGGCAACCAAGATGTATCATGACTTGAAGAGGCAATATTGGTGGGAAGGTATGAAAAGAGATGTAGCGGAGACTATGTTTCTAAATGTCTTGTTTGCCAACGGTGAAGGTTGAACACCGAAACCGCAGGAGGACCTTTACAACCATTGGAGATACCATCATGGAAATGGGAACACATTTCTATGGATTTTGTCACGGGATTGCCTAGAACCAAGAAGCGAGTTTGATGCTATTTGGGTTGTGGTTGATCGGCTTACTAAATCGGCTCATTTTATGCCGATTAAAGAAGCCCAACCTGCGATAGTGTGGTCGGTTATATTTTGATGGTGTGGTTAAGTATCATGGTGTTCCGAGTTACTATTGTTTCGAGATAGAGATCCTCGGTTCTTTGGAAGAGTTTGGAAGGGCAAGAAGCTTTGGGATCTAAACTCAAGTTTAGTTCAGCATACCACCCTCGGACGGATGGTCGGTCAGAGAGGACAATCCAAACCTTGGAGGATATGTTGAGGGCTGGAGCACTTGAGTGGCAGGAAAGCTGGGATCTGCAGTTACCCTTGGTTGAATTTGCTTACAACAATAGTTATCATTCTAGTATTGGAATGGCACCATTCGAGGCTTTGTATGGCAGGCCTTGTAGATCACCTCTTTGTTGGGAAGAGGTTGGGGAGAGAAGTCTTATTGGGCCAGAGTGGGTGCAGGACAGTAATGATAAGATCCAGTCATTCGGCAGAAGTTACTTACAGCTCAGAGCCGTCAGAAAAGCTATGCAGATTTGAAACGGCGTGATATTCAATTTGAAGAAGGAGATCACGTGTTCCTAAAGGTCTCCCCCACTAAGGGAGTCATCAGATTTGGTCGTCGTGGTAAGTTGAATCCGAGGTACATTGGGCCATTTCAGATAGAGAGGAAGATTGGAGAAGTTGCTTATAGATTGTCTCTACCACCTGCTATGTCCACAGTACACCCGGTTTTGCATGGATCATTGCTTAGAAAGTATGTTTCGGATCCTGCTCATGTCATTGATTTCTCTGAGGTGGAAGTGCACCCTAATTTGAGTTTTGAAGAGAGGCCTATTCGGATCATAGATCGCATGGTGAAGCAGCTTAGAAGGAAGAATATTCCGATGGTCAAGGTGTTATGGAAGCATCACACATACGAGGTCTACTTGGGAGATGGAGGAGGATTTCAAGCGGTTTCCCCCCTATGTTTTTGGTAAGTAATTTTAAATTTCGAGTTCGAAATTTTTTTTAAGGGGTGAAGAGAGTAATATCTGGCTTTTTCAAAAAAAAAAAAAATTAATTAATTTTCGTAACAGCCCCCCCTTTCCCTCCCCGTCCCGGATTTCTCGCCGCCGCCCCCGCGGTGCGCCGGCCGCCTCCCCGGAGAGTCGCGATCTCTCCCCCCCCCCTTGCACCGGTTCGCAGCCCCCCCGATTGGATCTCTCTCGCTCCCTCTCTCTCTCGCTCGTGCCGACTCCCCGCCGCGAGACCTCGCTCTCCTCCTCCTCCGTCGCCGTCGCCGGACGCGATCAGCCCCGCCGGGAAGCAAGCGCCGCCGGACCTCCCCCTTGCCGTCACCGCCTCCAGCTCCTCTCCTCGTCGCCGTCTCCTCCCTCCAGCGCCTCCCTTGCCGGCGAGAGCATCGCCGTCCAGCCCTTCCCGCGCCGCCGTCGTCATCGCCGTCGGAAGCCCGCGCCGCCGCCGTCGACCTCCCTGTTCGGCCGGAACCGCCGCGGAGAGCCTCTCACCGCCGCCATCGCCGGCCGTCGCCCTCCTTCCGCCGTCGCCGTCGTGACCAGACCCTCCTTCCCGTCGCCGTCGCCGAGTCGGCGCCGCCGGCCGCCCCGCCGTCGCGAGCGCCGCCTCCGCCGTCGCGAGCGCCGCCGCGAGCCGCCGCCGCCTCCGCCGCCCGCGAGCCGTCGCCGTGAACCGCCGGACGAGCCCGGCCCAGCCGCCGGTCCAGCCTCGGTTCAGCGCCTCCGAACCGGCCTGGTTCAGCCGGTCGAACCGGCCCGGTTCAGCCGGTCCAGGAAATTCCGAATTTTCGGATTTATTTAAATCCAGTTATTGAAAAAGGCCAAGAAAAATAGCAGAAAAATCCAGAAAAATCAGGAAAATTCCCAGAAGACTACAAGTAGGTTTCTCAAGCTCATCTATGTATTTGATCCCATTTTTATTAGAAAATATGCATGTTTTAACTTATGGACCTAGATTTGACTAGTTTAGACTTTTAAATCATGATTAGTGAATTTCTCAAAAATCCTTGAACCCAGAACTTTGAAAATGATATTTTGAATATTATAGAACATGTTTGGCATGATTCTGGATGGGTAGAACTAATTTCCATGAGATGTGACCATTTGTTATTTATGTATATGTTTATATGCTAGAATGGACCTAGAATTGAAAGATAATTAGGTGGAGTTTTGGAAAAATCAAAAGTCATCAATTTTCACTTTTGGAACCTGTTTAGGTCAGATTATGAGTGTTAACATCAGAAGTTAGCTTGTTTTGATTATGCCAAAATTTGGTTTGATTAATTGTCTTGTGTATGCAATTATGCATGTCTAGATTTGGGTTGTTATTGCATGTGCATAGATCATGTAAAAAATTATTTGGTTTGGTTCCAGATTGTGTAATATGTCTTGCATGATATGGCTAGGTTCATGTTATCAAGTTTGATATGAGTTTGGATTAGGATATGTTAACCATGTCGGTTAGTGCAAGTCTTGTCTAGTTTATGATAAAAACAATCTGTTTTGCATGGTTGACATTAGAATGAGATGTTTATGTCTTGTGTACATGGTATGCAGGTGTGTCATGATCTGAAAATTATTATGAATTCTTGTACCACATGTTATGAGGCTTCACCAGCCTATTCTAGTCAAATTGCCCGTGGGCGCGGGTATCTTAGATAAATCCGGCCTTCCCACGGATCCCGGATTACCGCGGTTTTCCCTTGGTGTCACCATTTGCCTAGGTGCACTTTGGGCTAGCTTAGTATATGTTACTACTATATAAATTAGAGCTGGTGAAAGTGATGTTGTATATGTGATGTGAAAGGCAGAACAACCACTTCCTTGCCATATGACTATGAGTTTAGAAAGAACATGAAATTATGCTCATTGCATGTTATGTTTAGATGTTAAAGCATGATAAGTTAGAAAAATTCAGATATGTCTCATGTTAGATTGGTCATGTTAAGTTAAGTGTGATAGTCATCTAGTCGATTTTTGTTTAGTTTTATAGTCTTGTATGCATTGGTCTAGAATTGATTGGTTTTGGCATAACCTTTTTCTTTGAAGATAATTATGTTTGGTTATGGGTTATGAGATTAATATAGAAGACATTCTATACTTTTGTATTACATCTCAAATTAGATATGTTATATACCACTGCTTGTTTATATGTTAATTACCCGATTGATGGGTGAAGGGTGTAAATCCTACGGAGTCTCCGGACTCACCCCGTTGTGGGTTAATATTTTTCAGCGGAGTTTTGAAGATCGGGAGATTGGCTTGGAGGCTCAAGCGAGAGGCCGTGGAAGAACCGGAAGTCTCACAGGTTGGAGCGGAGTGATTTATTGCATTTATATCAGGTTGCTTGTGTTGGATTCTTAGGTTGTTGTGTACTTAAACAATCTAGTGGATTTGATTTATAGTTGGAGCATATGAACAGACTTGGTGTTGAATTTTAGTTGTTTTAAATGTTTAAGTTTATTGGTTGACGTTGGATTATATGAAGTTGACTTGATTAGGTTGGTTGAATTACATGCTTGTATGGGTTATGAAATCCGAATGATGGATTTCTCCCACTGTCACGACGTTGTGATTTCCGCTGCGTAGTCGTGGTTTTATGTTGTTTATTTTCCGGGTCGTGACACAATGAGAACTAACGGTTCTCATAAATAACGGTTCGTGTAGTACCCATAAATAAAATGAACATGAAAACAAAAAGAGCGTGGCAAATCAGATTAAGATTAGTCTCTTAACCCATTTTTTTGGTATTTTGATGTATGTATGCTATGAAAATACTATGCTAGATGGTGAATAATGACTAAGAGATGCTTAAATGAATATAATGCTCCTTGGCATCTGCATGGGAAATGACTCCTCTCCACTAGATAAGATAGGAGGATCTTAACTTGAAAAGGGGCAATTGCCTTTGGAGAGGGATGAAGATGGGTCGAGGATTCCTAAGCCTCCAAAGATGCGCTAGAGATTCTTGCTTCAAGACATCAAAATTGCTTAGCTAAAGATCCGAAATTCGTCAAACAATCCCCTTTTATAGCGTACTGGAGGACCATTGGGTCAATTAATGACCCCCACTGATTGTGCTTCAAGATGCATCCATATCTTATGGACGCAACTAAGACACATATACCCTTATAGATGCGTATAATGAAGATTTTCAAGTTTCCATTATGTATATGAAAGTGGTCAGTGGCAGTTGACCCGTCGTTGTTCTTGCGTGTCCTAGTTAACTGGACGTGTTAGAATGGCAGTAGCACGTGGACTATTAAGTGGCGTAGTTGACTCGCAAGTCTAAATTAGTAGACTTTTCCTTAAAAGAGATATTTGGTTGACCAAACACGTCCTTTTTAAGGACACCATTAATCACTCATGCATGGCAGTCAATGAAAGATGCAAATTTTAAATTACATTTCTTTAAGTAAGATGCGTCTAGTCCACTGGACATGTCCCTCCAAAGGAAAAGTTTGGCCCCTTACCCTAAATGGGACTCGGCCGGTTTGACCAGATGCATCTTTTCTAGGGTATGCACTCAATCAATTGGTGAGAAAATCAAAATGCCTAGAATTCCTACCACATGGGCATGTCTAAGAAATGGATGCAGTTGTCCATTGGCACTGAACACATTATCCATTACTTTGGATGCGACAAAGGATTTGGTCTTGAGGACTTTGAGTGGGCAGTGATCGAAATCTAATGGTGAGTTCTCAAGTATCGTATTATATAGCACGAGTTTTATGCTCCATGACTAGGCAAAATCGGCATGTCTACCATAATAATGAGAGCTCCCTCCTTCGGGCACGTGAGGCAATCAAAATTGTACCTGAAAGCATCTCTAGTTGCCCAACTATTTACAACCCCCAAGGGTACGATCTCCATGATGCCCAAGGTTTTGCTGCTAGGAGCGTGGTCACTGACGGCACTGTTGAAGGTATTTGTGCTCCCTTTAGACATATTTCTCCTCTGATTATAACCTAATTGAGCCCCCCCCCCCAACCTATGGTGACCAAAGCCTATGTTGGCCGAGTAGCAACTGACTGGTGTACTCTTTTTTTGGTCATTGTGATAATAATGCTTGTTTTTTAATTGTAGATAACATCAATAGTCAATTGCATTGTAATACATTCAAGCACTCCAGGGACATAAGCATTTTTAATTGAATTTGAATGACGGATGTGTTTAGCTAGGATGTGTTACTTGTAGAGAGACAAGCTAGATGGTACATAGTAGTAGATTGTTCAAGGATAGAAGTTATTTAGGCTACAACGTCTTCTGTTTTCCATGGGATGGTGTGAGTTTAGTGTTGACTGTTGAGATCACAACTTGGGCATCACTCTTGTTGAGTTAAGCAAACCTTATTGATTCTAGTGTTGTTTTGGCTTCTAGGACCAATGAATCTATAATTTGTAAAATTCTTGCTACCATATTGGACTAGGCAACATATTGAAATACTATGCTTGTGGTCCTGGCCTCAGTCGGAATTTTGTGTTGCTATAGTGTTGATTTTCTAAGAAAGCAACGGTAGTGGTTTCTTAGGAGGTGTGGGAGTTTCTTAGGTAGAAATCATCCAATGCCATGCTTTGGTGGTAGGTTTTCTCATGGTTGTTCATGGTTAGGCCCGGGTGAAATTAAACCAATGTAGGAATTAAACTGAACTAAATCAGTTTGATAAAGTACCAAACCAACAGTGATTCAATTTGGTTTGGTTCATTGGTTCAATTATAATATATATTTATAAAATTAAATTAAATAACTAATTATGGTTAATTTTAAATTTAGTATTTTATTTACACTAGAGAACAATCTCTTTTGATATTATTACAAATAGTTTTTATGACAATATACTTTTACAATTAATATAATATAAAAATTAAATTGAGTCAACCAATGTATTGGTTTGGTTTAGTGTATTTTAATATATAAGTGGATCCCATCTGAGTTAAATCTATGATAGAGAGGGGTTTCCTATACTTAAATGATTGAGACAATTTCGTCTTCACTTGTAGTGCATCCATTCGATGCATAAGCATACAATCAAGATCAATATTGTAATATTTGAGTTTTTTTAATAGAATAATAATAGTTATATTATTAAGTTGATAGGAAATAAAAATATTTAAAGTTATTTTAACTTCTCTCTCTCTCTCTCTCTCTCTCTCTCTCTATCTCTCTCCCTATTTTATCCCCATGCCATAGCCCGCCCTAGCTCTTGTGTGATTGCTAGCCCATCTCGCCATGCCCACCCGCGTGACCATCCTGCCGCAGCCTCGCCGCATTGACCCCCTTGTCATGTCGCCATTTGACCGCCGCCATTTTGCCGTATCAGCCGCCTGTGCTTCGGTGTTGTCGTCCATGAGACCGTGCTTGTAGTCCCCCGCGACTATGGGTGAACATTATTCAGTTCAAACCAAAAAACTAAATTGAATTGAAAACTTCGATTCAGTTCAGGTCAGCGAAAACTTAGGGTAAACGGTTTGTCAAATCAAATTGAACAGTTTAAGTTAAACAATTTGGTTTGATTTGTCTTCACGTGTAGACCGAACCAATATGCTAAACTAAACCAACTTGTTAAAGACATTGGGATAGATCGAATTAGGTTAAATTCATGTGTTTGTGATAAATTTAAACATGTTACGTGCATGTTTAGTTTGATGTCTATGTGTGGGAGAGATTTAAACATGCTTTGTTTGATTGCAATTTGAACTTTGTTTTTAAAAAACTCATATTTACAATTTCTTTACAAGCAATTCTGTTTAAATTAGAAAAGACCCATTAAATAAAGTAGAGCATGTCCATTAAAGGCCCAAACCATAGACCAAACCGAACCAAACCGAATCTAATTCAGATTTAGTTTAATTCGGTTTGGTCTGGTTCGATTTGGAGATTTTGTGGTTTGGTTTGGTTCGGTTTCAAGACTTAATTCAGTTTGATTTAGTTTTTTTTAAAAAAAACTCAATAAACCACAAACCAAACTAAACCATGCCCACCTCTACTAGCGCTAGTCGCCTACCACATGCTCATGCCCCACCAACATTGTTGACCATGCCTACCTGTGCGTTGATCCCTTCTATGTGCTATCTTCTCTATCATATCTTCCTCCAGCACTGTCTCTCATTTTCTATATTTTTTTCTCTTCCATTTAGTAGTTGGAAGAGAAGACTATAACCAACTTGATTTTATTGTCATCGCTTCCATTTCATGCCCGTCATCCAACTGGTTTTCCTTGGACTTCAGTTAGTTGTTGATGTCATCGAGGTAGACATTTTGGCTACCCATATCACCTTATATATATTAATCAAGGTATTAAAATATGACTAGTTAATGTTGGTTAGAAAAACATGATTAGTAGTTAGATGGAGTTTAATCAATTGCATGGTGGTAGTTAGAATTGGCTTTAGATATCCATGTTTGATTACATAATTAAATATTTATGATATTTTGCTTAGGTAGTCTGAATGCTTTTATTTATGTAAAATAATTGCATATTTGAGTATTATATGCTTTCAGCTTGTGAGATGCAGTTGATATAGAGTGCTATATTTTGTGATAAAATTTTACTTTACCAGATTATTGTTCGTGTTCCATGGGAGGTGAATGCATTAGAATAGTTCATGGCATCATTTGACCCTAGATACTGCAATTTATTCTAAGTACACCTCTACCTAGGTGTATTATGGAATTTAGCTTACTATATGTCATAGTTATATATATTTAGATCAGTGTTAGTTCTGTGACATAGCTACAATGTCTAAGTGAAACATGTATTCTACTCAGATAAATGGTTTAGTTTTTGCATTATGGCATGTATAGTGAGTGATTAGGTAGTGTTTTCTTCGTGTTATGTTAGGTTTATGTGGCATGTGTATGTTGAGTTATGTTAGTGATGTCATGTCATGGTTAGAATAACTTATATTTAAAATCATGCTAATATAATAAATGGATGGAAAAGCATCTCATTTAATTAATTGAACTTCGATAACTAGTGCTACTTATACATGTCGTAATATGATTTTTGGGCTTATTATCTTTATTATCAGAAAGACTTTACTAGTATAGTAGGGTAGCTTAGGTGTAAGTCCTACTGAATCATTTGTAACTCACCCCATTCCAATACTTAATATTTTTAGGAAATCAAGTTTAGTACAGTAGAAGTATAGTGGTGATTTGGAATCTGAGGAGATAGTTGATTGTTTGTATGATGTTTGCATTTAAATTGTTTAGATTGTAACTTTATGGTGACAATTTTGATAGAGTTATTAATGTTATCAATTTGGATTTGATTTTGCCTTTTTTTTTCAAACTAATGAATTTTAGGGTTTATTTTTCTTAGTTACATCGCCAAATTGTATTCCATTGTGCATGTCAATTCTGGATAGTAAGAAGTTGGTATCAAAGCATTAACCTGACCAGAAGGCTTATTGTGACCTACCCATGTGTATGATATTTGTTTGGATTAGATGGAATTGATATTTGGAATAAATTGATCTTGAATATAAAGAATAATTAAGATTGTCTATTAGATTAAGAACTTTAAATGGCATGAAAATTTGATGTTAGATTATTGGAGACCTACGATAGATAATTAATGGTATCATTTTATGATGATTCAATTTTCAGATTCAGTGAATCTTGAAATTTGGATTTATGCTAATAGGTTAAGATTACCAATTTGAATTCGTTGAATTTTAATATTAAATAGTGTTGGGGTCATTAGAGGTTTATATTGAATAATTAATATATGATCACCAATTTGCAGATTTGGTCATCCATATATGTAGTTTGGCTTGATGAATAATTAGTTTTACCAATTTAAAGATAAGATTCTTGAATGAGATATATATTTGATTATTGAATGTTTGATATGTGATGGTTGGTCATTATCAGGTTGGTTTATAGTTTGAGGATGAAATTTCAAATTTAGCATACTTAGTGATTTGGATTGATGGTGAATCTAATAAGTATGATTAAAATCATGATGATATCACATGATTGTCAAATAGATAGAGAGATTCATGACTCTTTGGAAGGATTTAATTGGATAATGTATGTGAAATAATTTGAATGATTCATTTTATCTATAAGGGATCATTTCGATTTATCATTGTGTTATTTGGAAGGATATCTATGTGGTATGAGGATATATGATGTGTTATTTAGAATTTGGTGTTGGACCTAACCTAGATATGAAGTGAAATGATGATTGTATTACTTGAGTATATGGTTTTAAATGGAAAAAAAATGGGATATGTGAATAAGATCATAAATAGGAAATTTTAGAGTAAGAATTAAGATAATTTTAGCATGCTTTGGATAAGTGGTATTTTTCCATGCTATCAAGGATGAGATACTAATCAAGTACATGATTTGAGGATGAGATATCTAGATGATCTATTATAAGTTTGAGAATTAGAGATGGCATGAGCAAGATTGTAGTTATGTGTTGTAAGGTACTAGCATCTAATTGATAACATAATTATACTCTCCACGATCATACCTTCATTATCAAATTTTGAACTCATTATCTCTCTATATCTTGTCTGAACAATTTAGCCAAATCTTGACTTTGAATAATTTTAATTATATGTTATGTCTAATCATAGGTTGATCTTATATTTAAAAAAAAAGTGAGTTTGGACCTTTGGTTCATTAGAAGTCATCTTTTAGATTAGATGAAAGTAGAAGGATAGTTGAGACGTATCTTGTTGGTTATTTAGAAGTAACTAGAATTAGAGTTATAACTTTATTTTAAGGAAGAAATAGTGTTTATGTCATGTAAGAGTCACGTAGATTGGAAGATACTTAAAAAACAATAGAAATTCTACAAGGATGACTAAGTGACCATTCCCCACCAGTGTTGTTGACCATGCGACGCAATCACCCGCGCTAGCCACTGCCATGCGATCATGCCCCACCAGTGCCATTGACCACTCCCACTTGCACGTTGAACCCTTTTGTGCACCATCAGTGAGCCATCGTCGATCCCCCTCTCTTCTCTCTACTATCTTCTCTCTCATATATCTCCCTTCAGCTCTCTCTCTCTCTCTCTCTCTCTCTCATATATCCTGTATTTTCTTCTCCTTTTGGTAGCAGGAAGAGAAGACTATAACCAAACCAATTTTGTCATCATTGTTGCCGCTTCATGCTCGTTATCTAGCTAGTTTTCCATAGATTTCAGTTAGTCATCGAGGTCATCGTAGTAGACATCTTGGCTACCCTTATCACCATAAATATATTAATCAAGGCATTAAAATATGACTAGTTAATGTTGGTTGGAAAAATGTGATTAGTAGTTAGATGGAGTTTAATTAATTGCATGGTGTTAGTTAGAGTTTGTTTTAGATATCCATGCTTGATTACTTAATTAAATATGTATGATATCTTGCTTAGGTAGTTTGAGTGCTTTTATTTATGTAAAATAGCTGTAGAATACTATGATGTTGTAAATATCCTGATTTATGCTATTAAGTACCCTAATTGTTAGGTGTTAATCACATAATCTAGATTGACTTAATATAAAGGGTTATACTTAGTCAATGTTATTAATTACATGGTGATTATTAATTTATGGTACATTTCATGATTTAGTGTAGGAGCATTATTCTTGTTATTGTCATTAGAAATTAGTTATTAATAGTTCGACATGTATGTATGCGAAGCATATAGCCTTTTAATCGAGTTATTGCATAAGGTTATCTTTTGGTATGTTTTATGCTTAGATTGCTCTTTGCATGTTTGGTTTGACTAGATGGTGTATGTTTGAGTATTATATGTTTACAGCTTGTGAGATGTAGTTGATGTAGGGTGCTGCATTCTATGATGAAATTTTACCTCACCAAACTATGGTTCGTGTCCCATGGGCAATGAATGAATTAGAACAATTTGGGGCTTCTTTTGATCCTGGATACTACAGTTTACCCTAAGTACACCCCTGCATAGATGTATAATGGGATTTAACTTACTATATGTTACTACTATATATATTTAGATATGGTGCTAGTTTTATGACATAACTACAATATTCAAGTGAAGTTTGTATTTTACTCAAACAAATGGTTAAGTTTTTACATTATGACATGTATACTACTGAGTGGTTAGATAGTGTTTTCTTCATGTTATATTAAGTCTATGTGGTATGTGCTCATAAAGTTATGATTAGTGATGTTATGTCATTATTAGAGTAGTTTACATTTAGAATCATGTTAATCTACTAAATAGTTGAAAAAGCATTTCATTTAATTAATTAAACTTTGATAACTAGCATCACTTATACATGTTATAATATGATTTTTGGGCTTATTATCTTTATTATCAGTATGAGCTCACAGTCTAGGTTGAGTGAGTGCGAGATGATATCTTCCCTTCTCACATCTCCCTTGGACGTCTCATTGTCAATGGGAAACTCAAGTGTGTTTTTATACGAGGGAGAGAGACCAATACTCAGTTTTCGATTTATAGTGTTTGTCCATCATGATTTTTTCTCTTTGTAATTATCAGATTTGTTGATATATCGTATTTAATTTTAATTAAACTTTGGATACTATCAAATATATTCTTAATTTTGTCAGCTTATGGGATAGTTCTAACACTGGTCACCACACAGACGCCGTCCAGATGTGCTAGGTATGGTGTTAGATCATAAATTGTCAACTTATATTTCTTCTTATCCAACTACATGACTTGTTAAACTTTAAAAAGTTCATAGGTAGAGAACTTTGGACTGTTTGGTAAAAATTATATAGTTCCAATAACACATTTAATTGAGTGCCTTCAAATTTTAAACTCGATTAAAATTTCATAAATATGTTTAAATTTTAACTTTATAAATGATTTCAAATTATATTAAATTGGTATATTGTTCATGTCTAAACTGAATTCTATATTCACAAAAGTTTAAAAAATTCTTAGATTTCTTGGAGATACCTAACATCTAGCGTATTAAGGATATATATGCAAGCTTTGTCTAGTATGCTCATTTTATAGAAGAAGAAGAGGAGGAGGAGGAGGAGAAATGAATTTATAAAAAAAAAATAGTAAGGAGAAGGATTTGAATTTTTAAAAGAAGCAAGAAGAAGAAGAATATGCTGAATTTATTAATAATAATAATAATAATAATAATAATAATAAGATGGTGAAAATTGAAGAAAAATAAGAAGAAGAAGAAATTAAATTTGGAAAAAGTATCAAGAAGAAGAAGATGACGACAAATACCATTGAGACCAAGAAATCGAATTAATAGAAAAAAATAAAAAATAAGACTTGACGATGGAGATTAACAGCAAGATTTGAACTAATTTGGGAAAATTTTGACTTATACCTCCACTTGTAGAGCAACCTCGTGAGCACATCCCATGCGAATCAACAGGTTCAATGAATATTTAACATTCTCTAATATTACTGACATTATCAACATATCTAGCTAGCTCTTTCTCCTTTGTATATCCAGTTCTTTGTTCCTGACCGAATCAGCATTCTAGGATTGTTAAGCCCAAGTAATTAAACACCCCCTAAATCCACAAAACCTAATGAAAATGTCAGACTCTCAGGTATGCTAGTCTATGAACAAATGTCGAAAGGCACGTTAATCTAATACCAAATGTGCCTAAATCCACAAACGTAAATCAAATGCAGTCTTAAAAATAAAATTTCTTTGTTCTAATTAATTTTAATCTGTCACTTTTAATAATATCTCCTATTCGATTGCTTGATACTGTCACGCCCCCGAATTACCACATTATAAACATGCGTAGCGGAAAACACGGCAACTTGAGAACGCGACAGCTGGGTTTAAATTAATAAACCCGTGGTAAGAAAACAACCTGATATTTATATAATTGCAATTTCCTCAACTGGCAACCAGAAACCGGTTCATATATCCATTTACACAACATAAAAACCGAAATAAACATATTCACAACACCGGCTAACACAGCCACCAAAAATCCGTTTCCACACGGCCAACCCAATTCAACCATTTCGGGTACAAAAGATTATTACTAACCTGGATCAGCAAGTCACACCTCGCCCGAACCCGGAGTGGAAGTCAAGTCTCCAACAAACAGATCTTCAGGGGATGGGTGCTCAAAATCGGCTGTAAAATATATAAAAGGAAAGGGGTGAGTCCATCGTGACTCAGTAGGACTTATACCCAACTATCCTAATATACTAACCAATCTATCTGCTAATTATAAGCATAAACCAGACCCATCAATTGCTATAATATCATATAGGCTATTTATCATGTCTATTTATTTAAATGAGATTTCTTTCACCAAATTACCCATTTAAACATGCCTCTATATGGACTTAGCTACCAACTAGACTAAACTATATGTTTATACCATCTAGACCTGCATGAGCCAACTGTGCATGCTTCCATACCATTTCCATTTCATATGTCTGAATAAATCATATGCCATACTTGGACTTCTCAACTCCAGCTCTAAATATATATAAGAAGTACCATATAGTAAGCTAGATCCTTAGTACACCTAGGCAGGGCGTACTTAGGATAAACCGTGGTATCCAGGATCGAAGGATGCACCGGATTAACTACGTCATCTACTGCCCCAGGACCACTAATGTAGGCTGGAGGACCTCAACAAGTAAAAGCCATATATTTACTCAGACATAACCAATTCAATCAACCAGATATGCCAATTATCAAGTCATGCACAACCATTCCATTATACCAACAATTCATGCAATAGACCAATCAGAACAGAAAATGCAATATCATTCACATAATTCAATTTCACACCAATTTATGCAATTGACCCAATCAGAAAGGAATATGCAACATAATGAGACATATTAACTTCAATTAAGCACAATTTCATATCAATTTATCAAATCATGCAATTTACAAGATCAGGCCACTATTAATATTAATTAACCACATTCCATAATTATTATGCCATCATTTTCCATTCCAATATACGTATTAATGATTTAAAATCATTCCATATATGAATCGGATACAATTATAATCATAAAAGGTCTCAAATCATTTCCATATAACCATTCATGTCATTAATAACATAAATCGAGTATAAATATAATCGTAACAGGTCAAATATCAAATTTTATGAATTAATACAGGCAATATAATTAATCACCATAATATATCTAATTTAATCATTTTCTAAACCACATTAATTAAAAATTACATCTAACTAATGCAAATCATGAAATTATGCATGAATGACATGATAAACATCTAACTAATCACATGCAGACAATTAAATATACCACCAACATTTATTCATCATTTTCTAACTAATAATCTAATAATTATATTTTAACACATTAATTACAATATCATGTGCTAAGGATAAGCTGGGATGCCTACCTCAAGGAGTCCAGTGAATTTTCGAATCCAGAAAACCCAAGTCGATTCAATCCCGAGGTGACCGAGTCGATTGCGGCACCGGGGTATCCTCCAATCCTATAGGCATTAAAAATGGTAAAAGGGTTAATCAACTCACCCAATTTAATTAATAAATTAATTAGAAGGAGAGAGAGAGTAAGATAGGAGAGAGAAAGAGAGTGTGCGAGAGAGAGAGAAGAGAGAGAGAGCTGGCGGGGAGAGAGAGAGAAGGGAGAGAGAGTGCGTCCGGGGGAGGGGGGGAGGAGAGAGACGGGTGATGGGGGAGCGGCGCTTGCGCCGTCCCTCTCTGCAGCACAGCCGCATGAGCAGCGGCGCATGCGGTCCCGCGCGCACACCTGGGCGCAGTAAGTCGGGGTGGGGGGAGAGGAGAAGGGAGAGAGGCAGAATGCGCGAGGGCGCGGGAGAGAGGGGGGGCGAGCGGCGGAGGCGAGGCGACGCCGGCGGGGGTCGTCAGCGTCAACGCCGATAGCGGAAGAAGAAGAAGAGGAGCAGGGGGGTGCGCGGCGGAGGAGGTGGGGGCGACGCCGGTCGTGGCGGAAGGAGGAAGCAGAGGAGGAGGCGACATGGCGGAGGGGGGAACGCGGCGGCGGCCGGTGGCGGCCGCCGACGTCGACGGCGGAGGAAGAAGAAGAAGAAGAGGGGGGAGACAGAGGCGGCGTCGACCGCGGGAAGGAGGAAAGGGGACGGCGATGTCGACGGCGGCCCACGGCATCGCCGGCTACGGCGGAAAAAGAGGAGGAAGAAGAAGAAACGGAGAAGAAGAGGAGGGAGGAGAGGCGGTCGCGACGGCGACCTCACGACGGCGGCTCGTGGTGGTGAAGGCGTCGACGGCGTCGACAAAGAGAGAGGAGGCAGACGGTGTCGATGATCGACAAGGGGGGGTTGGCTCGGGAAGACGACGACGGAGAAGTGGCGAGGCGGTGAGGCGGCGGCGAGGCGGTGTCCGACGGAAGAAAATGGGACGGAGGCGGTGGAGGAGAAGATTCGAGAGAGGGAAGAGAGGCAGCGAATGGAGGCGGTGAAGAAGGGGTACGTGGCAAGAGGTAAAATTTCTAATTTTAAATTTTTTTTAAACCCCCTTTTTTTCCACGATATTACAGTCACTCCCCCTTAAAATAAAATTTAGTCCTCGAAATTTCTAATCAAACTTACCAAATAATTGTGGATACAATCGCCTCATCTCTTCTTCGATCTCCCAAGTAGACTCCTCAGAAGAATGATGCTTCCATAACACTTTAACCATCGGAATACTTTTCTTCCTTAATTGCTTCACCATTCGATCTGTGATTCTAATCGGCCTTTCCTCGAAAGTCAAGTTCGGCTGCACATCGATCTCTCTAAAATCAATCACATGTGTTGGATCTGGCACATACTTCCTTAGCAAAGAAACATGGAACACTGGATGTATCCTTGCCATGGCCGGTGGTAGAGCTAACCGATATGCAACCTCTCCAATACGCTTCTCGATCTGGAACGTGCCTATATATCTTGGGTTCAGCTTCCCACGCTGTCCAAATCTGATGACTCCTTTGGAAGGAGATACTTTTAAGAAGACATGATCCCCTTCTTCAATCTGTATATCACGGCGCTTCAAATCAGCATAGCTTTTCTGGCGACTTTGGGCTGTAAGAAATTTCTGGCGAATCACTTTGATCTTCTCGTTACTATCCTGCACCCAATCAGGTCCAACCAAACTTCTTTCCCCAAGTTCCTCCCAGCATAAAGGTGACCTACATGGCCTTCCATATAAAGCTTCAAATGGTGCCATCCCAATACTTGAATGATAGCTATTATTATAAGCAAATTCGATCAAGGGCAACTGTAAATCCCAGCTTTCTTGCCATTCAAGAGCCCCGGCTCTCAGCATATCTTCCAAGGTCTGAATAGTTCGTTCCGATTGACCATCGGTCTGGGGATGATAGGCTGAGCTAAACTTAAGCTGTGAACCAAATGCCTCTTGCAAACCTTTCCATACCCATCCCGTGAAGCGGGGATCTCGATCAGATACAATGGAAACCGGTACTCCGTGATACTTGACTATACCATCAAAGTATATTCTGACTAAGCTTTCTGTCGACTGGGCTTCCTTGATCGGCAAAAAGTGGGCTACTTTAGTAAGCCGATCCACAACCACCCAAATGGCATCATGCTGCTTCTTGGTTTTAGGTAACCCAGTTACAAAGTCCATAGTAATGTGTTCCCATTTCCACTGTGGAATCTCCAATGGCTGAAGAGGTCCTGCCGGTTTTCTATGCTCTGCTTTAACCTGCTGACACACCAAACATCTGGATACAAATTCAGCAACGTCCTTCTTCATTCCTTCCCACTAGAACTGTCTCTTAAGATCCTGATACATCTTGGTTGCTCCTGGGTGAATAGCATACTGTGATCTATGGGCCTCAGTCAGGATCTCCTGTCTCAACTCAGCATCCTTGGGCACACATAGTTTGCCTTGATATCTTATGGTTTCATCTTCATATTTTGAAATTTCTGGCCTTTTTACCAAATCATGGACTTCCTGGTTCCCAATTTGAGCCTCTTTTACTTTGTCCACAAGTGTTGACCCGATAGAAAGTTGTGCCATAAATGGTGCTAAACTGTCAACTGCCACAATGGGTGCACAATATGCTATTGCTTCCATACTCTTCCAGGTCTGGTGTAATTGCATAGCCATAAGCTTCTTCCTACTTAAAGCATCTGCTACAGCATTGGCTTTTCCCGGATGATAGTGTAGACTAAAATCATAATCTTTCATGTACTCTATCCATCTTCTTTGCCTCAAGTTAAGATCTTTCTGAGTAAAAATATACTTTAAGCTCTTATGATCTGTGTATACCTGGAAGGTTTCACCATATAAATAATGTCTTTATACCTTTAATGCATGAACTACTGCATCCATTTCCAAATCATGCACAGGATAGTTCTTTTCGTGTGGCTTCAACTGTCTAGAAGCATAAGCTACTACTCGGTCATGTTGCATCAGGACACAGCCCAAACAAACTCTGGAAGCATCTGTATATATAACAAATCCACCTGAACAGGATGGTAGTACCAGAACTGGCGCTGTAGTCAGCTTTTCTTTTAAAGTTTGGAAACTTTCTTCACATTTCTCATTCCATTTGAAACCTCCTTTCTTGGTCAAAGCAGTTAATGGAGCAGAAATGGTTGCAAATCGTTTTATAAATCGACGATAATAACCTGCTAAGCCAAGAAAACTTCTCACCTCTGTGGGATTAGTCGGCCGTTCCCAGTTTTGCACTGCCTCGACTTTAGCTGGGTCAACTTGTACTCCTGCCTCAGAAATAATATGGCCCAAGAAATTTACACTGCGAAGCCAGAATGCACATTTACTGAATTTTGCATATAGCTGCTGCTCCCTCAAAGTCTGCAGAACAATTCTCAAGTGCTGGCAGTGTTCTTCTTCACTGGGTGAATAAATCAATATATCATCAATAAATACCACTACAAACTGATCCAGATATTCCCGAAAAATCTGATTCATCAGGCTCATGAATGCCGCAGGTGCATTGGTAAGTCCGAACGGCATTACCAGAAATTCATAATGCCCATAACGTGTTCTGAAAGCAGTCTTGGAGATGTCTTCTTCTTTAATTCTCAACTAGTGATACCCTGACCTCAAATCAATCTTGGAAAATATTCTTGCATTTTGAAGCTGATCAAACAAGTCATCAATGCGAGGCAACGGGTATTTGTTCTTGATAGTTAATTGATTCAGTTTCTGATAATCGATGCACAATCTCAATGAGCCGTCTTTCTTTCTTACAAATAAAACTGGTGCACCCCATGGAGACACCTTTGGGGCGTATAAATCCCTGATCCAGCAACTCTTGTAATTGCTTCTTCAGTTCTTTTAATTCTACTGGCGCCATTCTGTATGGTGCAATAGAAATGGGTGCTGGCCCTGGAACAAGATCAATAGCAAAGTCGATGTCTCGGGCGGCGGCAAACACAGCGATTCTTCAGGAAACACATCAGGGAACTCTTTAACTATAGGTACCTCCTCTAGTGATTGCTTATCCTCTGACTTGTTGATTTTGGTGACACAAGCCAGATATATTTCACATTGCATCTCCATCAGCTTAGAAGTCTTCAATGCAGAGATTAACATCCGTGTCTTGCCATAGTTAGGACATTTATATGTAAAAGTGTCATAACCAGGTATTTGAAAAGTCACCTTCTTCTTTAAATAGTCAAGAAGAGCATGGTGGTGTTCCAGCCAATCCATTCCTAAAATAACATCAAACCCTTCCATTTTTAGCACAAATAGCCTGGCCCTTAAGATATTTCCATCAATCTCGATGTCACACTGAGGTATACAAAATGAAACTTCTACCGTTTTCCCCGATGGCACACTAACACTAACAGGTTTGCATTGTTCTACTGGGTGCTTACATAATTTAAATAAAAATGCAGCAAAGCGGAAAGATATGAAGGAATCTGTAGCACCGGAATCAAACAAAACTCTGGCATGGAATCCAACAACTCGAAGTGTACCTTCTGCTGCGGTGGCTGCCTCGGGAAGGTCCTGGCGCTCCAGGGCAAAAACCTTGGCCTAAGAACTCTTTGGTGGCGGCTGGGGTGCTCGAGGAGCTACAAACGGTCTCCTCGGTGGTGCAGGTCGCGGCTGAGATGCAAATTGCTGTGGAGGAGCAGGAAGCGGCAGTAGAGCTGGTTGGCGAGGTGACTGGCGGTAAACCTCTCCTCTGGCTTGACTTGTTGATGCTGATGCTGTGCCTCTTCCCTGATTTGGACAGTTCGCCACCAAATGTCCTGGTTGCCCACATCCAAAGCAAACCCCTCTGCTATACCGACATGAGGTACCTGGGTGGTACCTCTTGCACCTAGTACATGGTGCAACAAACTCTGGCATCTTCCTCTTCCGATCTATTGCCTGCTGAGCATGGGCTGGAGCCTTCTGAAACTGTGATGGTGGTCGATAAGGCCCCATACTTTCCTCTACTCTGCATGCTACCTCATAAACTGCTGCCATGCTGCGCCATGCCTTGGATACCAAGCGGTCCCTGATAGGTCCTCTCAACCCGTCCACAAATTTCTTGGCCCTTTCTCTCTCATTTTCACACATATTTGGTGCATATGTCTCGAGTTCCACAAATTTGGTTTCATACTACATAACTGTCATGCTGCCCTGCTCTAGAAGTAAGAACTCGCGCTTCTTGGCATATCTGACATGTTCGGGGATGTATTTGTCCTTAAATATTTGGACAAAGTCATCCCAGTCGATCTCTGCCTCGGTAGCACCAGCGTAGCGAGTGCGAAGCATCGATTCCCACCATGCCCCAGCAGATTGCTGAAGCATATGGGCTGCAAGTCGAACCATGTCTTCTACTGGGCACTGCATTGCCCTGAAAATCTTTCCAACTTCTCTAAGCCAATCTTCCGCAACTGCTGGATCTCTTTCTCCTCTAAATGCTGGCGGACTCATCCTCTTAAATTCTTCAAGTGTGCTGCCCTGAGGACGATCAACCCTGTCGTGTGCCTGCTGGTTCCTTCCTTGCTGGGCCTGAACCTGGGCCTGGACTGTCTGGAATAGCTCATGTATAGCACCCAGGATGCCTGCTGCATCTGGTATCTGACCTCCATTCGGACCGGGATTTTGATTGTGCCGTCCCGGTTGGCTTCCTTCCACAATTGGGACATCCTGAAGATCATCATTCCCATGCCTACGGCTACCTCCTCGAGAAGCCATCCTGTTACAGAAATCCAATCACCAATCAGTTACTGACAGCACACACGTTCCATAAAAGTTAGTCAATAACTGACATCCGATTCCTAAACTCAATCCAATCCAAACCAGGTATTGTTTTCATTATCTAGTTATTATATCCAGGCAGATCAATAATGATCTTACGGCTGGATAATTGCTCTGATACCAACTGCTGTCACGCCCCCGAATTACCACATTATAAACACGCGCAGCGGAAAACGCGGCAACTCGAGAACGCGACAGCTGGGTTTAAATTAATAAACCCGTGGTAGGAAAACAACCTGATATTTATATAATTGCAATTTCCTCAACTGGCAACCAGAAACCGGTTCATATATCCATTTACACAACATAAAAACCGATATAAACATATTCACAACACTGGCTAACACAGCCACCAAAAATCCGTTTCCACACGGCCAACCCAATTCAACCATTTCGGGTACAAAAGATTAATACTAACCTGGATCAGCAAGTCACACCTCGCCCGAACCCGGAGTGGAAGTCAAGTCTCCAACAAACAGATCTTCAGGGGATGGGTGCTCAAAATCGGCTGTAAAATATATAAAAGGAAAGGGGTGAGTCCATCGTGACTCAGTAGGACATATACCCAACTATCCTAATATACTAACTAATATATCTGCTAATTATAAGCATAAACCAGACCCATCAATTGCTATAATATCATATAGGCTATTTATCATGTCTATTTATTTAAATGGGATTTCTTTCACCAAATTACCCATTTAAACATGCCTCTATATGGACTTAGCTACCAACTAGACTAAACTATATGTTTATACCATCTAGACCTGCATGAGCCAACTGTGCATGCTTCCATACCATTTCCATTTCATATGTCTGAATAAATCATATGCCATACTTGGACTTCTCAACTCCAGCTCTAAATATATATAAGAAGTACCATATAGTAAGCTAGATCCTTAGTACACTTAGGCAGGGCATACTTAGGATAAACCGCGGTATCCGGGATCGAAGGATGCACCGGATTAACTACGTCATCTGCTGCCCCAGGACCACTAATGTAGGCTGGAGGACCTCAACAAGTAAAAGCCATATATTTACTCAGACATAACCAATTCAATCAACCAGATATGCCAATTATCAAGTCATGCACAACCATTCCATTATACCAACAATTCATGCAATAGACCAATCAGAACAGAAAATGCAATATCATTCACATAATTCAATTTCACACCAATTTATGCAATTGACCCAATCAGAAAGGAATATGCAACATAATGAGACATATTAACTTCAATTAAGCACAATTTCATATCAATTTATCAAATCATGCAGTTTACAAGATCAGGCCACTATTAATATTAATTAACCACATTTCATAATTATTATGCCATCATTTTCCATTCCAATATACGTATTAATGATTTAAAATTATTCCATATATGAATCGGATACAATTATAATCATAAAAGGTCTCAAATCAATTCCATATAACCATTCATGTCATTCATAACATAAATCGGGTATAAATATAATCATAACAGGTCAAATATCAAATTTTATAAATTAATACAGGCAATCTAATTAATCACCATAATATATCTAATTTAATCATTTTCTAAACCACATTAATTAAAAATTACATCTAACTAATGAAAATCATGAAATTATGCATGAATGACATGATAAACATCTAACTAATCACATGCAGACAATTAATTAAATATACCACCAACATTTATTCATCATTTTCTAACTAATAATCTAATAATTATGTTTTAACACATTAATTACAATATCATGTGCTAAGGATAAGCTGGGATGCATACCTCAAGGAGTCCAGTGAATTTTTGAATCCAGAAAACCCAAGTCGATTCAATCCCGAGGTGACCGAGTCGATTGCGGCACCGGGGTATCCTCCAATCCTATAGGCATTAAAAATGGTAAAAGGGTTAATCAACTCACCCAATTTAATTAATAAATTAATTAGAAGGAGAGAGAGAGAGAGTAAGATAGGAGAGAGAAAGAGAGTGTGAGAGAGAGAGAGAAGAGAGAGAGAGCTGGCGGGGAGAGAGAGAGAAGGGAGAGAGAGTGCGTCCGGGGGAGGGGGGGAGGAGAGAGACGGGTGATGGGGGAGCGGCGCTTGCGCCGTCCCTCTCTGCGGCACAGCCGCATGCGCAGCGGCGCATGCGGTCCCGGGCGCACACCTGGGCGCAGCAAGTCGGGGGGGGGAGAGGAAGAGAAGGGAGAGAGGGAGAGTGCGCGAGGGCGCGGGAGAGAGGGGGGGCGAGCGGCGGAGGCGAGGCGACGCCGGCGGCGGTCGACGGCGTCAACGCCGATAGCGGAAGAAGAAGAAGAGGAGCAGGGGGGTGCGCGGCGGAGGAGGTGGGGGCGACGCCGGCCGTGGCGGAAGGAGGAAGCAGAGGAGGAGGCGACATGGCGGAGGGGGAAACGCGGCGGCGACAGTGGCGGTCGCCGACGTCGACGACGGAGGAAGAAGAAGAAGAAGAGGGGGGAGACAGAGGCGGCGTCGACCGCGGGAAGTAGGAAAGGGGACGGCAATGTCGATGGCGGCCCACGGCATCGCCGGCTACGGCGGAAGAAGAGGAAGAAGAAGAAGAAACGGAGAAGAAGAGGAGGGAGGAGAGGCGGTCGCGACGGCGACCTCACGACGGCGGCTCGTGGTGGTGAAGGCGTCGACGGCGTCGACAAAGAGAGAGGAGGCAGACGGCGTCGATGATCGACAAGGGGGGGGTGGCTCGGGAAGACGACGACGGAGAAGTGGTGAGGCGGTGAGGCGGCGGCGAGGCGGTGTCCGACGGAAGAAAACGGGACGGAGGCGGTGGAGGAGAAGATTCGAGAGAGGGAAGAGAGGCGGCGAATGGAGGCGGTGAAGAAGGGGTACGTGGCAAGAGGTAAAATTTTTAATTTTAATTTTTTTTAAACCCCCTTTTTTTCTACGATATTACCGATACTGTCTAGTAGAGATTTTGCTGGGCATATGAGGATAGAGCTGGGGGTCGAACCTGCGTCCGCCGGCCACTGAACCACGCATGTTCCAAAAAAAAAAAAAGAAGAAGAAGAGTACGACCGCCAGTTGACGATAGAAATACCGACAGGATCTGTTATTGTTGAGACAAGATTTTGCTCGGGAGGAGACAAATGAATCGTTAAATAGAAGCCTAGTCTCCTGTACTTCTCTTATACACGTGAAGAGATAAGCGGAAGCTCGCAATATTCGACACTGCTCCTGGACATTCACCTTGGCTACATACCATTTCTCCTAAATACCAAGAGATGGAACGTTGCATTATATATTCTACATGCTTCTGGACGTTCAATTGCAGTATATACTCTACTGCTTCTGGACGTTGAGCTTGGCTACATACCTTCTGTCCTATATACCAAAAGATGGAACCTTTCAGCATATATTATATTCTAATACTTCTGGACGTTCAGCTTGGCTACATGCCATTTCTCCTATATCTATATCTATATCTATATCTATATATATATACCACAAGACGGTATCTTTGCTTGCTTCTGGACCTTCAGCATGGCTACATAACATTTCTCCTATATATTCTACAACTGGGTCCCTTTCCGCGCGTAGTACAGAGGCTGTAAATTCTCGATTCCCCTGACCGTGTTTCACAACACGACACATGTATCTCGTATGGACCACATCAACCTGCTCTACAAAGTATCTGGTTCATTGATCATCCGAGGGCCGGCGACATCTTCCTCCTGGGAGCGATATCCTGCGCAGCTGATCCACAAGCTTTGATATGATTAAAGCAAGAGGTGCGATAGAGGTAGAGTCCAGAATCTGTACGTGTTGGTTAATTAGTTGTGCATCCATATCGCTCCTCCTTGGAGGGATTCCGAAGCCAGAAAGGTTCGGATATAATTATAAATAAGCTAACCGGCAAACTGGCACATTGATCGGACCTTCCTTGGAGCTTAGAGAGTGGAAAAGGATGGATCCTTGTTCAACTTATAAGGTCATCCTACTCAACAACTTCAAGATAATAAGTGGAGTAAGTATCGCAATTATATTTGCGCAATATACTTTTATGTCCACAAAACTATATATTCTAACGCATTTTTAATACGTACGTTTTGATTTGATTAAGCAGGAGGTCTGAATTGAACCACGGGCACTGGTCCCATGCTGTTGGTTATTCAGCTCAAAACTTCCGGACAATCAAAGAATAAAGTGGACACTGAAGTTATATTTTCGCAATCTCTTTTCATGTCCTCTCAATATGACTTTATTCTAACAAATCTATGCAATCAAAAAACTTGGGAGAGTATAGATCGATGACAGAGATGTGCTGGGGAGATACTATTCTTTTCTGCACCTGATGTCACTTTGAGGCAGTGCATGAGAAGAAGAAGAAGAAGAAGAAGAAGAAGAAGAAGAAGAAGAAGAAGAAGAAGAAGAAGAAGAAGAAGAAGTCCCGTGGGTGAGATCCCTCCACTTGCACGGAGCAGTGATCCTCATCCTGCAAAGAAGGATCACAGACTGTGGTCTCCCGAAGTATTCGTGATCCCCTTCAGATGACGTTCGTAAAACGCATAGTCTGTGATCCTTGGTGACGGAGAGCATCTTGCGAGAAAAAAGTGTGCAGATCTCTCCTCCTTTATCAACTGGGTTGGGTAAATGATCAAATTAAAAAAAAGGCATCGTTGGATTTTCTGAAGGCCACAACCCCTTACTATGCCCAGTCCTGCTAAACGGACTGAATGGATGATTCTTAATTTTTCTTTTGGAGTTTTCATGTCTAAGTCTCTAAACTTATTCATATTTTATATATACCTTAAAATTTTGTACTACACTTATCAAGTCCATAAGAACTTAATTTATTTCTATTAAGGTTTATATGGTTCAACTTCGTCACTCTTTACCATTAACTTCAACAGGATTATACTAAATTAGTAAAATATCTTCACTATCTAACTCACCCACTCATATCTTAATTAGTAAATCTCTTAAAAATAAATTTTGGTTTAGCTTTTAATAATTTATCATAGGTAATCTTTTAATAAAGAATAGAGCAAGCATAAATGATGTCTTTAAAATAATTAACAAGGAAACATACAAATCAAATTAAACACTTCAAATTTTTACACACAAATTAAGAGGTTAAACACAAAATTAAGAGTTTATATTTTTAGATTAAGGTGCTACTTGATTACGATGAACCTGTGTCTATTGTATGATTCCGTCAAACTTTAGACAATTTAACTTGTATGATAAATGTATGAATCACCATATGACTGTATGTCTTGAATCTTAAACAATATTCTCTTGATAATTAAGTAGATCCCACAAAACCCGGATCAACAGCTGACACCTGGCATGCTTCAAAGGTGCATTCCTCTTCCAACAAAGCTCTTGTTGTAGCCATTGTGTCCACCTATCTTAGTAATTTATATGAATTGAATGTATTGAATTTGAAAACTTTATGCTACTTTTATTTGAAATAAGAAATTTTATTCATTTATTTTTTTCCTGGAAATACTATCACTCTTTCATTATTGTTTATCTTAATTTAATAAATTTTTATTCGCTTACAATGTAGGTAACAAAGATATGATTAATTTTAATAAAAACTAACATTTGATAAAAAAATCATTAATTTTGACAAAAAAATACCTCAAGATTGATTTTCTTTAGATTCATTAATGAATTAGCATATGAATCTAATACATTTATTTTCTAAACAGATTTTGATTTTGATTTATACCTTAATAGAGTTTAGAAGTTCTTTTCTAAGTGTTAAGAGATTAGATATAAAATTAAGGCAGTATTCGATTTCGCTTAATCTCACTACAAGAAAAAGGTTTGATGGCGATGGTTGCAAGCCAAAAGTCATCGCTAATAATATTTTGTGACAGCTTTAGCCAATGGTATTAGTGATGACTAGACAAAAGTTGTTGCTAGTAAGAGTTATAACTGACGGCTTGTAATCGTCACTACTTTCTTTTCATGTAAGAGAATGACACTGCCGTAGACTTTTAGTCGTTGTTGATATTTTACTGACGATAACTCATAGCAAAAGGAAAGAGACTAACCGGATTGGGATTAAATCCCAACCCCTATTTAGAAGGTTTAGATATGCATGAAAATGCAAATGAGTGGCTCAATATATGCTAAATGACATGTTAATGAGAGTTAAAATGAAAGGGGGGAGTAAAGGATCAACCGGAAAGGTAAATAAACTCAAAAAAATGCAAAATGGGGTCTACCCCTGCTAGTGCCCTATATATGGGGCGCCTGCTGCAGGTGTCCCCTTGATGGGGCACGTTGACCAAAGTCAAAGCGCCCTATTTATGGGGCACCAGGGACTGGCTTCAGCAGATCTTCTTCCCTTCTTCGTGGTTTTGCCCCGGAGTGTAGGAAGACTTCCAAGACGGAAAAAGGAATTCTTCAAGTAGCCAATACTCAAGTGAAGCTAATGTAAAAGTGTTTTGGCACTAGATGTAAGGAAAATGGAGTGTAGAGGCCCTCAAAGTCGGAGAAAAATCATATTTCTGAAGAACGAAACTGCAGGTTTTTGGGATTTTTTGGAGAGGGTTTTAGATCGGTTTGAAGGCTTATGGGAGGTGTAGATAGCTTAGAAACGTGGTATTGGATTAACTCTAGGGTGGTACGGAGTTAGAACCTCCTTTCAGTCCCAAATGGGGGTCTATTTATAGCTCAAAAGATGGCACTTTGGCCATTTTCAAAAAACAGTGCCACGCGGCATAGCGCCCTATATATAGGGCGCCAGCATCATGAGGTCCGTCAGATTGACAAGACGAGTCACTGCGGGGGGTCAAATCAGCCGATCGAGTCGATTTGATTTGGTGCCAGGTGCCCTGTATATAGGGCGCCTGGTGCCCTATATATAGGGCGCCAGGCGCCCTATATACAAGGCGCCAGGTGCCCTATATATAGGGTGTTTGGCCTGGTTGATCGTTCTATCAATCCCCTTTGGAATGTGCCAAAAACTTCATCCGTACGGAAAACATGATTTGCTTTAAATATTCTTCATGAAAACAAGAATTTAAACTCTCCAACTAGGCCAAAATTGCATGTCTACAGCTTGCCTCGCCTTGGCGTCGGCTTTGTAGGGGAATGACATGAATGTAGTGCAGGTGAATATAGTGAAGCGTAGTGAGGTGTAGCGGAATGAAGTGGTAATGGACTAAAAAGGTGACACTAAGGTGTAGATTTAGACACGCCTTCCTTGGCCTAGTTGAGTGGAATGAAACTTTACCGGACTCCGAGGTTGCCTTTTGTCTTATCAGAACCTTCCCTTCGGTTGATTGATTGTGCAGAAGAACTATAACTAAAATCCTACGTGGGGGAGAATTGTCACCGGCCAGGACCCGAACTGCATGGTGTGCTGGACTCGGTAGAAAGTAAATTGCAAAAAAAGTAAAGATGAAACCAGTAATCAACCAAGGTTGGGTTCTTCAAATTCATCGGGTTTTTCTCAGGAATATCGATGTGGTTTGAATGGAATATCTTCTTGTTTTGATGAAATTATCATTGAAACATGGTTAAAATCGGACTTTTCGGGTAGACCAAAGCCTCCTCTAAGAGCCATAGAAAGACTGTAACAGAAAGGTTGGCATGAGTATGATGATGCACGAGATGATGCGCGACGATGCATGATGCATGCTAGGTTTAAAGAAATACAAATAAATATAGGAAAATAGTTGAAGATATAGGTCAAACGCAACGGGTCAGGACATCCATGAAGACACCGTCGTCCCCGTTTATTTGACTTTGGCTTATCCGCGGGCCTAAAAAGTGACTGAATCCTTTATTCATTTTGTTGAAGGGGTTCTCCGACTCAGCCTTTTTAGACCCGAGGTCTTCAACGATATATATGCGAGACTATGCTAGATAAACGACCCATGTAAGGCTTGAGGCGCCCTGTTTATAGGGCGCCTGGTGCCCTATTTACAGGGTGCCAGGTGTCCTGTTTATAGGGCACTAGGCGCCCTGTTTATAGGGCGCCTGGTGCCCTATTTATAGGGTGCCAGGCGCCTTATAAGTGGGGCACCTACACGGATTTTAAGCTTGCTCCTTCCCGAGGTAGCCTTTTGATCTCTATAAGAAGGGGGGACCCCCCTTCTTCTCTCCCACACCAGCTACAGTGTTCTCTTCTTCCTTTGCTCTGATGGCTTCCTCCTCCTGTCCGATTTGTCCAATAGAGATGAAAAGTTTTTCTGAGGTCCCGTGCCACATCCGGAACCGAGTGTCCATGGGAGTGGTAGTGACTTTATTAGGCACCCTTTTGTTTTGTTCCGAAGCCCTTTTTAATCACGTGATTATTCTGCAGGACCTTCCAAACTTCCCCGGCGCTCGTCATTATGGGCAGGTGCTATGGATAGCTCGACTGATGGCCGCCATCAACATCCATGTGCGGTCTATTCTGAGCGGATGGGGTTTTTCCGACATTCTGGTCCACGCCAACCACCTTCTCAAATATTTCTGGGACTTCTCTCTGGCAGGTGCGCTTCTCGAGATGTGGCATCCCGATACACACACCTTTATTTTCGACACCTTTGAGTGTACCGTCCTCTTAGAAGAGGTGGAACTATTATTGGGGCTCCGTGCCATGCCTGGGTACGGCCAGGCCATGTTTATTCCTGTTGGACCGGTCACCGGTTTGGACTTCTTTCGTGGCTTTATGACCACCGGAGAGGCTCGGTCCGTCACGGTAGGCGGGCGTATTTACACCGAGGCACTGGCAGATTGGTCCATTGGCATGATTCAGGGTGTTGGTGACAATGAAGATCTACTGTTGCCCGGTGCCAAAGTTGTTGTCGCTTGCCTTGCCTCAGTACTCCTTTACCCATGTGAGGACGGGTGGCTCAATCCCACTTGCCTTCCTTGTATCCAGGGCATCTGGTCTAATGAGTGCATAGCCCACTCGGTGTTGGGCTATCTCTATGACGGCTTGACCTCCACTAGTGTTGGTAGGCCCATGTTCGGCAGTATCCTTCTGTTCATGTGCTTGGCTGACTGGCACTTTAAGTTCGATGTGTGCTACGGACCGGCCACGGCTTCTCGGTTTTTTGCTCGAAGCCCCCTCCAGCCTCTCACTAGCCATCTCTGCATGGACTACAAGGTGATCAACAAATGTCCTTCGGTGAAGACCCGTGCTGACTGGCGTGCGTACTTCTCTGCCATGAGCTGCGACGGATTTGTCCGTCCTACCGAGGCTGTTATGCGCCAAAATGTTCGTGCTTCTACCACTCCTGGGGTGGATCTTCGATTGATTACTGGCATCTCCTTCATCATCTACAACCCACATCGGTGTCTTCTGCAGTTGGGCCAACCACGGCTCAAGGTTCCTTGCCTCTCTCACATTCCATCCATCAAGTATCGTCAAATGGGCACAACGGCTGACAATGAAGAATGCCAGAGCATTCTCTCCATTTGGGGAATTTGCAAGAGTTTCTCGCCGAGCGCCTACATGGAAGAAGACGAGGTCTGGAAGAGTCGGTACGTGGCAAAGCTGAGGAAGCTGTGCGGCTGATGACTTGTGTCTGCTTTAATTGTGTCCAGTTGTATGTTTGCCTGCTTTTGTTGTATCTAGGACTTGATCAGTGTAGGTTTAGAACTTGCTCAGTGTAGTTATTTTTCCAGTTGTGTCTGTGTCCTGTCAGTGTTAGCAACCAGCAAAATATGCAAAAAAAGAATTAAATATCAATGTTTGCTGACAAATTTGTGTTTTTCATGAAGAATATAGCTTGCAAACACGTTCTATGAAATTCTAAAAATTTTGAAAATTTTGACCATGGCACTTTATATTTTCACCCCTGCACCTTTTCTTCATTTTACCATCTACTTTTCCAGCTTTTCTACTGCGTGGGATCTTCCCGTAGCGTGCAACATGCTGTGCAGATCCCAGAGTAAGTTTCTCCTAACTGTAAACTTGTAATTTATTCTATTATCTTCGTTTTTGCAGAAGGGACCGAACCGATCTGGAATCGTTCCGCATCGGAACGCGGAGAGAGAAGGGGGTCAAGCCCCCTAGCGCCCCCTTGATGGGGCACTAGGCTCGGGCGCCAGGCGCCCTATAAAGGGGGTGCCTGGTCCAGGCGCCCTATAAATGGGGCACCTGGTCACCATGCCCCCGTCTTCCCCGTTCTTTTGTTTCCGGCCCGTTTTGACACTTTGAAATGATGCAGATGACAAAGAGGTCCTGTGTCGAGTGTGGCGGTGCCTCCGGTGCCGCCGGAGCTTCTTCTTCCGCCGGCGCTTCTTCTTCCGCCGGAGCTTCTAGTTCGGCCAACCTTGGCCCATCGGAGCTGCCTTCCCTCCATCCTCCTCCGGCTGTCACGGTAACTGAATTTTGACTTTCTCTTTTTGAATTATTCATCCATTGTTGTTTCTAACATGATTGTTTGTTTGTGCAGGGGAAGATCAAATCTCGGATATCCTGGGAGATGGTCTTCCGTGCCTACAAGGGGTTGAAGGATTTCCTGAAAGCACGACTGGATGCGATGGGTTTCGGCCCGTTGCTTCGCTGTTCCGCCTTCTGGGAAGACCTCCCCCTGATCCAGGCTTTGAGGGAGAGATGAGATTCTACCACCCATTCATTCCTCTTCTTCTGGGGGCATATGGTTCCCACCCTGGAGGATGTCTCCCGGATCACGGGTCTTCACGTTCACGGTCGCGCCATCACCGGCAAGACCTACCACGACTACTCGGCTATGGTTCGGGACTTCCTGGGTCATCCGATCCCACACTGCCCCGGCGGACTGCGCGTTATGAAGCGCACGGACGTCGGGAACTTGCTCGATCTGGGCAATGCTGGTGTTGGGAAGGACGATCTAGTGGCGGATGTCCTTGACGCGTTGACGAAATGCGTGGAGCGTTACTTGGTCGGTGAGGAGGGCACCGTCCAGGCCGATCAGGATCTCCGCCGGTTCCTCCTCTTCTTTCTGACCCGTCTTCTGCTGGCCTTGAAGACGGACAGGGTGCACCTGCGGTTTCTCCCATTTCTTGCCGACCTGTCGAAGGTTGGTGAGTATGCCTGGGGTACCGCTATGTTGGCACATTTGTTCTCCTCGTTGGCGATGGAGAGCGGTCCGGTTTCAGAAGCCAGTTTTACTCCATTCCTTCAGGTATGCCTTGTTTCTTTTGTTCATTATTAATTCTACCTTGTTTTTGTTGACTAACTGAACTCTATTTGGTAGGTATGGAGTTACTATCATATCCCTCTGGGTCGCGCCCTGCTGAAGGGGGACCCGGAGTATCCGCTCATCGGCAGCTGGGTTGCTAGTCGATCCGCCTCTTCCCACCCTTACCAAGTGGAAAACCTGAGGAGGCAGCTGCTCTGCTTCTCCCACCACGAGGTATTCTGCCACTTTTCCTTTTCAGCCTCTTGATTCTTCTTATTCACTGTCCTAACTTGCTTATTCAGGTGGTGTGGCGACCGTATTCAGACATCCATCTGGATCGGCAGCCGTGGGTGTTGGAGGGTCGTCCGGTTTTTGGCCGTGACACCTTTCTGATCTGCTTGAACGAGATGGAGCCACTGTGGGTGCGTCTCATGATGCGCTCATTGGGGCTTCACCAGGAGTGGGTGGACCTCCCCCCCTACCCTCGCCTGGGTCGTTCTACCCGCGGCCTGATCCAGGAGATTGACTGGAAAAAGGAGGGCCAGTTCGATGTTCGGATCTGGAAGAGGGGTGGCACCCCAGTGACTTCCAGTGCTTCCGACAGCAGTGACTATCTGCGTCGCTACACGGCGATGTTTGCCCACCTTTACACCGAGGGTGGAGAGGTATGCACTTGTTGTTTCTATTACTGCTCTTCCTTTGCTTGGTATCTAACTGTATGCTGCTTTCAGAGTATTCATGAGGAGCTGTCTCGCTTGAGGGCAGGGACAGCATCTTTGGAGGCTGAGCTGGAGCGACATGTATTTTCTTTGCTTTGTACCTTTCCCATTGCTTGTTACCTGATCCTTCTTTTTCTTTCTTTCAACGACGTCGCTACCGGCGTGCACACCGACAGCTACGTGGGCGTGATGATGAGGTAATGTTTCTTGCCATTCTTTAATATCTTGAACGTTGTTGACTGTTTTCCTTGCTTCTTTTCAGATTTCACGGCTCTGCGAGCACGTAGCCGAGCTGGAGTTGGGTTCCCACCCAACTGACCATGAGCCGACGGTCTTCGATGGGCCTTCAGAGGCCCCTTTTGAGCCATTTGACTTCGGCCAGCCTATGGGACCTGAGCTTCCTCCTCACAACTTGCCGGTTGATCCACCTTCCTTCATACCTGCCGACCCTGGGAGCAGTTCTTCTGAGATGGGTTTTCTTCTTGAGGTGATCATTATTTCTTTCTTATGTTGTCTTCTTCCTTTATTTGTCTTGCTAATCTTTCTTCTTTTCTTTTAGATTGCCCATCTGAAGGAGCGGGTGCAGGCCCTTACTACCGAGGTGAATTTCTGTGACTTCCTTCTATTTCACTTTGCTTGATTCTAACATTCTTTCTTTTTTGCAGAACAAAGATCTTTGGGCGAGGATCTCCAATCTTTCTACGGGGGGTGCTCCACCTACCGACAATGATCCCTCGGGTCTTCAGGATAAGGTGCATGTTATTCTGCTTTGTTTGTCATCGTTTTCTTTCTTTCCTGACATTCTTCCGGTAGGTGATGGAGCTACAGAGGGAGCTCGAGCTCGAGCCCCTCGTAGGTGTTCCAGATCCTGGTCCTTCTTCCGAGGTGCGGAGTCTTTATTAAGATTTTAAACTGGGAATTCATGGACTGATGCTTCTTTTTTTGTTCTACAGACTGCTCAGAGGATAGAGGAGCTGACACAGGAGGTACAAGTTTGATTCTTTTCCTTAAACTGCTTTTTTCTGTAGCTGATACATCTCTTTGTCATCTTGTAGGTCGAGAGACTGGAGGCTCGCATGGTTGAGCTGTCGCGACCCGAGTCCGAGCAGATCCTCCACCTTCGCCTTGAGCATTCTAGGGAGCTCCTCCGACTGGAGGCAGAGCATTGTCAGATGATGATGATGCAGATGCTCCAGACTCGGTCTCGGAGCCATTCCCACTGCTCTGACTCTCGTGGGACCACGCTGAGGGGACCTACTCACTCGGGTTCCTCTCAGACTAGTAGCCATAGGAGGAGAGGTGAGGAGAGACATGCCATGCCACCTCCGGGTGATCAGGCTCCAGAAGAGGGAGGCAGCGATCTGTGATGTGCCGCCCCCCTTCCTATCTTTGATGTATCTTTCTTTTTCATAGTGACAGTTGTTTGTTTCCCTTTCTGACTCCCTGCGTTCACTCAAAAGGCGATTAGAACTTTATTTAGGCTTAGTCCCTTGCAAGAAGAGGGCAAAACTGCCTTGATCTTTTGTCAAGGGACATAGGCCTTATCAAGGTAGAATAACATAAAAATATAAGTATGCACAAAAGGGAACATGCAAGACTGAAATTAAATATGAATGCAAAGGCAACTAGTCAATTAGGAAGCAAATTTTTAGGTGTTTTGGAATTTTTGATTTGTTTGGGTTTTGATAGTTTTATAACGTTTTTAGATGTTTTGGAACTTTTATGATTTTTTCGGTATTTTGGATATTTACTTTTTAGGATTTTTGATTTTATGGATTTGTTTGGTGCTTTTTGAGGTATTCGATTTTTTTTGTTCGGTGTGAAGGACACGATCATCTCATCTTTCGTTTTGCTTGCCGTAGGTGCCTCTCATTGTTACCTAAGGGTTAAGAGTAGGCATCATGTGTAAGAAAGTGCCTAGTCCAAAATCTTCTGACCTTCCGTCTTTGATAGGCTATGGCTCTTCTTGGGTCCAGTCGGTCAACCTTACCCGCAAGGTTAAAGAGGGAAGAGAATTGATGGTAAGTCCTTAATAGGATTCGGGGGTGTCGAATTTGTTTCTCTACTAGTGCTCGCGTTGCCCGTTTGGGATTTGACATCGTCAAGTCCTTCCTTCCAGCCCTATTCTTTTGATGGCCCACATTCGAACAGGTCTTTTCTATTTTGCTTGACTTTGACCTGAGGGGTTCATTGCCCATCTTTTGGAGCCTTTTTCTCTTGGGCTTTTGTTGGTACACATTCAGACAAGTCTATTTTTTTGCCGACCTGAGGGGTCATTGCCCATCTTTTGGCACCTTTTCTTCTTTTTTAAGAAGTCAGACCTTTAGAGGCATTTTCCAACTAAGGCAATGGGCACTTTCGATACTTCTCATTCTAACCCCTTCCATCTATTCTGGACCGAAACGAGAAGAGAATGGGATTGGGTTGACCTTCTTTTGTCAAGCGTTGCCTAGCTTTCTCTCTGACTTCCAATCATCGGATTTCAAAACAAGGCGTGTAGTGTGTGCAGTATGATGCCTATCCTTATTTCCCTAAGTGACAAATTGGTGCACCGAGCAAGCAAGCGTTAGATGTTATCATCATTCTTCACACCTTTGGGTGTTATAGATTTTTTGTGACCTTTGTGATTTTTGTTTTAAGGGAAATATTTTTTGAGGTATACACCGTTCTAGGGATGAGCTAGTTCTTCTCCTTCTGCATTAGTTAGCTTATATGAATAACCGGGATAAATAGCCGAAATTACATACGGACCCTCCCAATTAGGTTGAAGTTTAGAGCGGGGACCGCCCGGCTTAATGAATATTCTTTTAAGCACAACCTCACCGATTTCAAATTTTCTCTCCACCACCATCTTCTGATAAAATCTTTTAAGTCTATTCTGATAAGATCTAGCATGTTCGGCAGTGGCCAGCCTCCTTTCATCCAAGAGTTCGAGTTGCGCGAGAAGGGAATCTCGGCGCTCATCTATCGGGATATCTCGATCGATCTGGACTCAGAGGGAAGGAATGATTAGTTCGTATGGGACTACCGCCTCCATCCCAAATGCCAAGGCATAGGGGGTCTGACCCGTTGGGGTTCGAATAGAGGTGTGGTAGGCCCATAGAGCATCGACTAACTTATCTGGCCAATCCGCGAATTTACTAGACTTACAAGTCTTTTTAATGATTTTTATCAGAGTTTTATTGGTGGCTTCTGCTTGACCGTTGGCTTGAGGATAATATGGAGATGAATGATGCAATCTGATGTAATACTTGTTGCAAAGGTCACGCAGCTCCTGGGAGATGAATTGCGGTCCATTGTCGGTGATGATGTCGCCTGGGATCCCGAACCTGGCAATGATGTTGTGTTTGATGAAGGTGCAGACTGTTGATGCCTTGATTTCCATGTATGCTTCCGCTTCCGCCCACTTGGTGAAGTACTCCATTGCCGTTAGGATGAAGGATTTGGTTTTGTTTGTGGAGTTTGGGTCACCAAGGGGTCCGATAACATCAAAAGCCCACATAGCGAAGGGCTATGGGGCGTGAATCGGGTGAAGGGAAGATGCGGGAGAGTGAATCTTGTCGGCGTGAAGTTGACATTGATGACAGTGCCGAACAAAGATCGAGCAATCTTCTTCCATAGTAGGCCAGTAATACCCTTGCCTGATGATCTTCTTGGCGAGGGCTTGAGCATTTACATGGCCTCCACATACTCCGGAGTGTGCTTCTTTAAGCACTAATTCAGCCTCTTCTTTATCTACGCATCTTAATAGAATGCCGGCCAGCTCCTTTTATAAAGTACTCCACCTAAGATGGTGTATCTCTAGGAGACTCTTCTTATGGCTTTCTTCTCTTCGACAGTTGATCCTGGTGGATATGTCTGATCCTGACAGTAATTCGCAATATCATGATACCATGGTTTCTCACCCTCTTCTAGTTCCTCCAACTAGACTAAAGATACTTCCTCCTTTTGCTCAATGTATTCCTTCATTTCAAACTCTTCTTTAACCTTCAAGAATCGTGCATCTTCCACTGCCGGAATGGTTCGTCTGCGGACATAGATTGTCCTAACCTGTCTGCCTAGCGGAACAGAAAGTGAAGACGCCAGAGAAGCGAGAGCATCGGCAAGAATATTTTGAGCACGAGGGACATGAATGAATTCAAGTTTGGAGAATAGCTTGATGTAACAGGCGGTGAGTTCTTGGTACGGCCTGAGCCCGGGATGAGATGTGCGGTATTTGGCCAGCACTTGACGGAGAATCAACTGGCTATCACCGATCACCCTTAGTTTAGTGACACCATAGAAGTGAGTGGCCTCCAGTCCGACCAATAAGGCTTCATACTCAGCTATATTGTTTGTTGCTGGAAAATGGAGCTGAAAAGCCTGTGGAATGGTGACACCTTCGGGTGACAGAAGAATAATCCCTATCCCTCTACCTTGGGAATTTAATGCCCCATCAAAAGTCCATAGATTGGAAGATCGAATGGATATCAATTCTTTATCGGGGAATTCCGATTGGATAGGGTCAAAGATTGGGATAGGATGATGGGCAAGGTGTTTAGCAATCGCATAGCCCTTGATCGCCTTCTATTGGATGTAGGTGATGCTGAACTAAGAGAGGAAGAAACCCCCAAAGTTTGATCAATGTTATCTTTCTCCTCACATCGGATTTCATCCAGCTGAATTGCATTTTATAGATACTCCGGTAGTTTGGCACATTCTAAGCTTTTCTGAGCTAACTAATGCAGGTATCTTTCTGGAACTCTCCTACCTCTGAGTTTTGTTCTATTTTTATTGGAAACTAAACCTAAAGAAAAAGAAGGTAAATAAGAGGAGGAAGAGGAGGTGGATGGACTAGAATTTATTGGAGAGGATGGAGGGTAAAGAAGGTCAATCAAGGATCTGGTGGCTCCTTGGGTCGAATGCCCTTCTGAGGCAAGTTGAAATGTTTCCTCGATCGAAATTTGAGTTTCGAGGAGGACGTTGTTTTTTTAGGAGTGCTAAATATAAAGACAGAATGGGCTTCAGGTGCCTGATTTGGGTTGAGATCAACTACGGGAGCCAAAGTAGGCAATGATATTGATAAAGAGGGGAAGACTTCGAGCAATGTTTGACAAAGGGGACTTTCGGGCCCGATGTTGACAGAAAGAGGTGATGGGCCAGTAGGCCGGATGATCATAGAAGAAAGTGGGTTCATGGACCCAATAATAGGGGAATGTGGGCTCGAGGGCCTAGGTTTAAGAGATGGGCTTGAGGGCCCAAGAGTTGGAGAAAATGGGCATAAAGGCCCAGATTAGTAGAGGGGCTCGATGGCCCAAGAGCAACAAGTGGGTACGCAGACCCATAAGTTGGGCCTGAGGGCCTAGAAATAGGGATCGGGCCCAGGGAGAGCATCACAGTGAGTTGGGGCGTCGGCCCCAAAAGATGACACAATGAGGGAAGGACCTCGTGGAGTTGGTTGGACTTTTTCTCGAGTCGGTTTGGCAATATGACCCTCGGGTGTGTCAACAGGTGGTTCAGCCTGGAGTGGTTCATTGTTTAACCCTTCTTCATCGGTGGAAAACAAATGAGATATCTCTGGATACAAGTCATCTTCAGGGTCGTTGGTTCTCTTCTCTTCTCTTGCTCCATCTCTTGTTCTTCCTTGTTCTCAGCCAGTTGAATGGTTTCTTTCTTGATGAAAAACTTTTGTAGCATTCAGAAAAGTATCTGCTTCTAAGATTCTAACCATTCGCTGTCGTTCCATCATACCCAACCCCGCTTTTTGGTTGTAACCTCATTAGATTGATTGACTCAGCTATGCCTTGCAGTTCTTTGCCTAGTCCTCGGCCCTCCTAGTATCCCAAACTCTTCATTATGTGCCACCCAATAGTTTCATTTTTCTCTCTTTTCCTTCTCCACACTTGCCTTGGCTGCCTACTTATTTCTGGAAGATCCAAGATTGTCAAAATCGGCTCATTTGGCAACCCAAGGGGTGGTTGTGGAGAAGATGGATGATCTAGGGGCATGCTAGTCACCTTAATCACTTGTCCCTTGTAAGGGAATTTGAGACACTGGTGATTGGTGGAGGCGACTGCCTCTAGTGCTTCCAAATAGGGTCGTCCCAGAATAACTTTGTATGTCGGATCCATCTCAAGTATGTGAAAGTCAACAGTGACTATTTGGGGTCCAAGCTTCACATTTAATGTAATCATGCCATCAGCGGGCTTTTTTGAATTGTCATATGCGGTCACTGTTATTTGAGATGGCCGGACATCCTCTTCTGAAATTTCACAAAGATGTAATGTTTTTGGTGGCAAAACATTAATAGAGGCTCCGGTATCGACCAAACATGACTTAATGCCTACTCCATTGATGTGGACTGTGATGCATAAGGCACATTTCCTTACTTCCGGGTCAGCCAACTCTTCCTTTGTAAATGTAAGGGTCGGGTACTCACTTCTCAGGACCAGAACTGATGAGATCTTTTCTGGGGGGAGGCTCTCATTCACCATCACCCGTTGTAAGTATTGTTGGAGAACCTCTTGATGGAATTTGGATCTTTTGATCAACTCTATGATAGAGATCCGTGCCGGGGTTTTATCAAGATGTTTCAGCAAGTCATAGGATGTTCCAGGTAATGGTTCTTCGATGTGTTCTTCTTCTGCTTCTGGTACTAATCCTGATTGACCGGCCTGGGGAAAGACCCTTTGGAACATGTGCCCACTCTTGAGTACTGTGGCAAGTTGAGGAGTTATAGTTGGGGTGGTAGTGGTGGGTGGTGGGTTAGGTCGAATGATGGGAGCTCTTGCGACGGGTGTAATAATGGTGGTTTGAGGCATAGTAGTGTAGGTAGGTTCTGAAGGTACAGTTGCTCGGAGCGGGATGATGATGGGTCCTAGTGGGTGGTGGTGATGTTTGTGGTGGATTAACCGGGCAGATTAGGGTTCGTCCCGATTGGAGTTGTGTGGCTGGTGGTGTTATGATGGGTCGTGATGGTGCTCGGATGATGGGTGGCCGGTTGAGAGTAATGGGGTTGGCTGATGTAGCTTGGGGTATAGAATGGACGGTTCGGTTGACATGCATGGCGGAGGTGGCTCCCTCAACTTGCCAATTCTGGCCTCGATGATGATACTCCTCGGAAGAGATCAAGATGGGATTAGCATGTTGATTCCCAGGTGCGGGTGCATGTGGAGGTAGAGGGTTTTGGATAATCCCCAGGCCGGGGTTTTGTTGTTGTTGCTGCTGAGGCTGGTTCTTTACTGCTTTGATGTACTCGCCCATTTGACCCCAGTCAATACTTCCCTGCTCGTGGAGGTCATGGATATAGTCTTTAAATTGAAAGCAATTCTCCACTGTATGCCGCGGGTATCTGTGGTATAAACAATATTTATCTGTATTGGCATTTTGTGGCCAGTCCAGCTTTTCTCTTGGCAATGAGATCTGCCCTGCTACCATAAGAGCGTTAAAAATGTCTGTGAGAGAGTACAGTAATGGCGGGTAATGGTTTCTTCTAGTCCCCGCTCTTCGTGGCACATAGGTGGCGGGGGGAGGTTCCTGGTTATAGGTGGTTGGTTGGCGGGGTGGTTGAGGTGCAAAGGTTTGTACGGCCAATTGCTGGGGTTGCTGGGGGACTGGTGTCTGTGTTGGTTGTTGGGGATACTGATTTGGTGTTTGGTGGCGGAAAGGTTGGTGCTGAATCTGAGGGCGAGGTTCCGGTTGGGTTTGGCGGGGGTTTCTGTACTGGGGGTTTCTGTACTGCTGTTGGTGGTTGTTGGGCGGGTTTCCTATGATATTGACGTGTTCATTGGTTACCACGCCTTCAGTCACGGGCCCAGTGGTGGTGGTGGTTGTCTTTTTGGTGATTCGAGGCCTAAGGTCGAAGAGGTTCATGATGGGAGAGTCTCAGAGTTGGGTTTGGATGTACCGTGCTCTCTCATAAAGTTCGCTCATGGTGACAAGGTGATGTAATGCCAATACGTTCTTCAGAGCTGGAGTGGCGTTAGTGATGATCATCTTGACTTGTTCTGATTCTGACAGTGCATTCGTCAGCCTTTCTGCCATTGCCCTCCATCTGTTAGCATATCTTATAAAATCCTCATCATTTCTCATCTTTTCGGCCATGAGATCTGTGATTGAATAGGTAGGACCGACTCGATATTGGTATCTTTGCAAGAACTTTGCTTTGACGGTATCAAAGTTGTTGGCTTCCAAAGGGTCAAGTGAATAGAACCATTCCAACGTGGAGCCCTCTAATGATCTCCTAAATAGGTATGCAAGGGCCTTCGGATCGTTTTGCCACATGACAGACTCATAAAGGAAATCATTGATGTGAATGAAAGGATTCCCATTTCCGTTATATCGGCGGTAAATGGGCATTTCAGAAGGAGGAAGATGGAACACGGGGAGAGAGGGAAGAGATATCTTGGGAAGAGCTCGTGTGTCGATCAATCGCTTGAGCTCCCGATATTGTTCATCCATCCTATTGATTTTGTTAAGCACAGTTTGATCAACGGAGGATTCTCGGACAAGAGGAGGGGGGAGGACAGACGCTTGATTTGCCGGCATGGCCATCGGATAGGCTGAAGTGGCCGGGCAAGGAGGGTATATCGGGTGGTGCACTTGTGGACGGGCTTGATTAAAATGTGCGGAAGAGTAGACCGGGGGCCTAAGTGGTGTGGTGTTATTTGGGTCCGGGTGGTTCAAGATGGCCACTGGATGGGGTGAGTTTGTAATCAAGGGTCCATTGTGAGAATGGCCCGGTACTGGTGCACCGGGTTGGTCAGTTGCTAATTGAGGGGTAGAAGTGTGGTGGCCACCCTCGGCATGGGTGTGATTGACAGGAGATTTTCCCTTCAAGATGGCCTCAATGGCTTGTAGTTGAGTCGGGTCGGCATGAGCGAATGCCTCCCACAGAGAATCCGGGTGGGGTCGGGGTGAACTGGTTTCAGGGAGCATTTCGGGTTCGTTAATGGCACATACGGCATCCGGGTGGAGGTAGGATTGGTCATACTCCAACTGCAACGGCTCGTATCCTTGGTCCATCATCCCGACGACTCGCCATGATCTTAAGTTCATAAACACAAAGGAAAATGACGAAAAACACAAAAATCCCTTTTTTAGTTTTAAAATTTTCCCTTTTTTCGGTTTTTTATTTTTGTTTGAACAAACAAGTTATCAAGCAAATTAACCTCAAGCAAAGATTTCTTTTTTTTTTGTTAAGTGTTTTCAAATTTCTGGTTTTGGTTTTCAATTTTGATTTGCAAACAAGTAATGGCACAGACTTAAAATGATTACTGCAAATTTTTTTTGTGTTTCAACCTTAAATTAGTGGCTTGTTAAGAGAAATAATGTCCACTCAAATAAATGGGTAGGACCCTATGCTCTCACAACGCCGAGCAATCTAAGGTTGTCAATCTTTTCACAACAATAGGTGATAGGTACTCCAGGTTTTAGGATAAAAGGTACAACCAGCCCGATCAGTAAAGAGGGAATCCTTCACGTCTGGGGACTTATGGAGGTCGTGATGGAAGCTACCCGGTCCTTCCGAGAGGGAATCCCCGGAGGAGGAGTTGGCAACCACCAAGAGGGGTGTTTGGGTGTGTAGGGCTTTGGGAGGAGAGAGCCTCCGTTCTCGGATGACCTAAAGGAGTTAAAAGAACCCCAATGCAAACTAAATGCAAGTGAGATATCAAGGAGTGAGAAGCAAACAAGAAGAAAGTAAAAGCATGCAACGATCAAGAGAGTATTGGAAAACAAGTAAACAAGACAATGATGTAAAGTCAAACAAGGGTGAAAGCAAGTACTAATTCAACTAAAGATGCTTTAGAGAAGAAATTAGACTTTTTGAAAGAAAATAAGAAAAGATGCTTAGCAAGATAATTTTTAAGATGCAAAGTCAAAGTAAGTCAATAAAGCAAGCCTAAAAATTAGATTGTGCTTTTCTTTTAAAAGAGGACCCACGGAAAGCAAGTAAACCGGAAGAAACTAAATGATGCTCAAGAGAAGCAAGTAAACAAGCAAGCAAGTGAATAGGAATGCTAAGAGGATGTAATAACTCAAACAAGAGCCAAAGAAAGGGTGAGCATGTTGGACATTCTTTTAAAGAGGTGAAAACAACTCACTTTGGCAAGAGTAGTCCCACCGTGGTCGCCAAAAGGTGTAAGCACCCAAAATGAGGATATCTGTAGATCTCCCCTTTTCCGGCCCCTACACTTGCTTTGGGGACTTGGTGGATGAGATGTTAGTGGGTGTGGTCACCAGGAGCCAAAGGCTCCAAAATATAGTAGAATGAAAAGAAATGAAATGGAGAAATGACCGTCGTACCTTTGGAAGCAGGGAGATTGTTGGGTTCCGACTTCTCTCTCGGCTGGCCGAAAGAAGAGAGCTTAGTGAGTCCTTCGTCTTCGATCTTGTTGAAGCTCCGCCTCAATCGATTTACCTAAAAATGTCCATAAGAAAATATAGAAACAAGTGAAAGGTTCATTAATTCTAATGAAAGCATAGTATCGTGCTCAAATTTGAATTCAAACATGCAAAAGGAAAGAGACTAACCGGATTGGGACTAAATCCCAACCCCTATTTAGAAAGTTTAGATATGCATGAAAATGCAAATGAGTGGCTCAATATATGCTAAATGACATGTTAATGAGAGTTAAAATGAAAAGGGGAGTAAAGGATCGACCGGAAAGGTAAATAAACTCAAAAAATGCAAAATGGGGTATGCCCCTACTAGTGCCCCATATATGGGGCGCCTGCTGCAGGTGTCCCCTTGATGGGGTGCGTTGACCAAAGTCAAAGCGCCCTATTTATGGGGCACCATGGGCTAGCTTCAGCTGATCTTCTTCCCTTCTTCGCGGCGTCACCCCGGAGTGTAGGAAGACCTCCAAGACGGAAAAATGACTTCTTAAAGTAGCCAATACTCAAGTGAAGCTAATGTAAGAGTGTTTTGGCACTAGATGTAAGGGAAATGGAGTGTAGAGGTCCTCAAAGTCAGAGAAAAATCATATTTCTGAAGAAAGAAACTGCAGGTTTTTGGGATTTTTGGGAGAGGGTTTTGGATCGATTTTAAGGCTTATGGAAGGTGTAGATAGCTTAGAAACGTGGTATTGGATTAACTCTAGGGTGGTACGGAGTTGGAACCTCCTTTTAGTCCCAAATGGGAGTCTATTTATAGCTCAAAAGAGGGCACTTTGGCCATTTTCGAAAAATAGTGCCACGCGGCATAGCGCCCTATATATAGGGCGCCAACATCATGAGGTCCGTCAGATCGACAAGACGAGTCACTGTGGGGGGTCAAATTAGCCGGTCGAGTCGATTTGATTTGGTGCCAGGCGCCCTGTTTATAGGGTGCCCGGTGCCCTATAAATAGGGTGCCAGGTGCCCTATATACAGGGCGCCAGGTGCCCTATATACAGGGCGCCAGGTGCCCTATAACATGGTGTTTGGCCGATTGATCGTTCTATCGATCCCCTTCGGAATGTGCCAAAAACTTGATCCGTCCGTAAAACATGATTTGCTTTAAATATTCTTCATGAAAACAAGAATTTAAACTCTCCAACTAGGCCAAAATTGCGTGTCTACATCTAGTTAGTCTATGGTTATTCTTTCGAGTTGATATCATTGTAGATGTAGGGTGATAGATAACTAACTAGATATTAATTATGTAGCTCATTTATCTTAATTTTCAGCCATGTTTATGTCATTAAACCAAGAGATATGATTTGATTGGGTCCATTCATATCATGTTTTGTTGAATGTCTGTTGTGGTATCATACTAGCTCATATGTATTATTGTCATTTTATGATTCTAGCATCATGAACATATTGTTTAGGTGTGGTTGGTCATGGTATTTGCATTGATGGTATATTTATCATAGCATGGTATGGTGTATGTCATTTATCTTATAAGTGTGATCATGGCATGGCATGATTGAGGTGGATGCATGATGCATTGAAATTATAATGAAAACAGCTACACCAGACTAGTTAGTCATGACCCGAGGGCAGCGGAGGTTAGAACAGTCCGGTGCATCCTTCGATCCCGGATACCATGATTTGACCATGTGCCACCACTGCCTAGGTGCACTATGGGATTTCGTTTAGCTATATGGTACTGTTATATATGATAGATCTGGTGGTAGCTGGTTGAGATGGCAAGACGACGCATTCCTTGCTAATAAGAAAAATGTGTGGTTCTTATTAAAGGATAGGTGCATCTGCGTGAATGTGATTCTTATTAGAGGATAGGTGCATTATTGCATGGTATGGTATAGGTGGTCTAGTGATGTATTTCATTTTGGTCAAGTAGTTGCATGGTGTATGCATGATTTGTCTCATTTATAATATATCATCTTATGGAGCATATAGTAGGTGATCATGCATATGTTTACTTCATCATTTCATGTCATTTTAAGGTGTTTATAGGTGCTGGTTGGTGTGTCTATAGGTGTTGGTTGGTAGTTTAAAATACATGGATTAAGTCAAATGTTTAATATATTGACTAGTCTATATTTGTATATAATGGTTGTAGGACGGGGTACCTATTTAAATAACATCTAGGGCCTTTTGGCTATCCGATCTAGCAGATGATGGGGTGTCTACTGAGTCGTCGTACTCATTCAAATCCTTTTAACAATTTTCAGGTAATCAGAGTAGCATAACAGAAGCGTGATGGATCAATTCTCGAGAAGGCAATCAGATGATATTTATGTCATAGATTCGTATAAGTTTTATTAGATTGTATTATTAGCATGATATTTTAGAAGAAATCATTGGAATTGTGATTTAAGTCTTCTATTTTCCAAATCGATATAATTTAGGGGTTATTTTCCCAGTTACGTCGTCGGATTATGTTCCGCTGTGTAGGGTTAAATCCAGGGCGTGACAAAAACTTTTTTATAGATGTTTAGTTTGTTAAAAGTTGTTCGAATGTTAACTTTGTTTAAATAGATTTGTCTAGTGTCTATTGGACTAGATTGTCCATTAGATTTGACTGAATTTAAGATCGTGATTGCTTTCAGTTTAGTACTTAGTGCTTTTCACTTTAGGGTTTATGCTTTAGTATTTTGAATTTAAGATTGAACCGAACCAAACAAGTACAAACCGAGTTTGGTTTGATTTGAAAGATAGTTTGGTTTTAGAAGTAGCTTGGTTTGGTTTGGCAAAGAGAAAGAAATAGGTTTGATTTTTCAAGATTGTTTATGGCTAATATTGATTTATCTTGATGGTTAGTAATATATGTGACGAGTTAGTAATATATAATGTTAGAACCAAAAAAATCTATGAAAACATGAGTTATTAATTAATATACGTAACAAAGGTTAGTAATATACGTAAAAGATTAGTAACAGGGGTATCCAAGAGATTAATAATATATGCAAAGTGTTATTAACTCAAAAATCTTGGAGTTTGTAATTTATATGTAAAGGTTAGTGACTAACAATTTAGGGGGTTAGTAATATATATAAAAGGTTAGTAACCAGAAAATTAATTTAGGAGATTAATAGTATATGTAAGGAGTTAGTAACATATATAAAGGGTTAATATACATAGAAAATCTAAAAGTTACTACTACTATATGTAAATAATTAGTAATATATGTAAGGTATTAGTAATTGAAAATTCTAGAAGAACATTGCTTAATAACTTATTTTTTTAATTTTTAGGAATTTTTAGAGTTCACATTGATTTATTTTGAGGGTTAATATATGTAAAGGGTTAGTAACTAGAAAATCAAAATAGGGAGGTAAAAGTTAAAATATGTAAATGGTTAGTAATATATACAAAGTGCTATAGTACATGTAAAGTGTTAGTAATGGTAGCATTGGGGGGTTATTATTATATGTAAATAGTTGGTAACTAGAAACTTAAAATCTAGAGAGATATTAATATATGTAAAGTGTTAGTAATTGAAAAATTCATATGTTAGTAATATATGTAAGAGGTTAGTAACTGAAAAATATGAAGGTTAGTAATATATGAAAAGAGTTATTAATATACATAAATATTTAATAACTGACAAAACTGGGTGAACATGGCTTAAGAACTAATTATGTGATTTCCAAGATTTTTCTAAGGTTAATATCGATTTATTTTGAGGGTTAGCAATATGTGTAAGTGGTTAGTAAATAAAAATTCAAAATATGGGGAGATAATTGATAGAAATGTATGCCCTACAAGTCAATCATATGTGATATGATTTTACGTTTCTTATAATATCTTATTCAATATAAATAGCATAATCTTCATTACTTGCACTATCTAGATGCGTCTATCGTAATGAAGTCCTAAGTTACATATAATGATGATTGAATTATGATGAGATCATGATAATGAGATCAATCATCATGAAGCATGTACTCTAAATGTTCTCTAGTTGTAGGATCCTCGAGATGGGACATCAAGGATCCGGTAAGACTAGTGTATATGATATATTCTCATATAATGAGAATGACAGATCTCATTGGTCATTAGTGGAGGGACACTGAGATACATGTACAGGTGCTCATTAGAAAAATGAGTTCCCTAAATTGACCAGTATAGAATCCCTGAATGGTATCTTACCGAATTGTCGATCAGGGTATTCTATCATCACGGCTGTACGGTTGGATCTTTGACCTGAGTCACCAAAGATGTCTTGCCGGGCGTACCATGTACTTTGACTATTGACTTATGGATCACTTAGTATTTTGGTCTTGTATAGTTAATAGATTGGGTATATAGGAAACCCGGTGGAGGCAATTGAGCAGACAATAGGGGATCGTTCACTCTCGGTAGGAGAGAGAGAATGTCCTATGGATAATACACTAAATCCTTGGCCAAGGTAGATAGGATAATTGGAAAAGCGTTTTCTAAGTGATTCAATTACGAGTACAAGATTCCATAGTGTCGATATATTTAGGAGTTGATAGTTAATGCCGTGCTCCTATCCGATCGGGACATTGGATGGACGAAATTTTATAGTCGTGTGGTAACCAATGATAGAAAGGCTCTTTGGAGAGGAGTTCATCCCCGAAGCTGTTTGGGATCATAGAATGTGGCTTGTACCCTTTATGATCGGTAGGCTGTTAAATCTATTATGAGATAATTGATTTAATTTAAAAGAAGTTGTTCTTTTAATTAAGCCTCAACCAAATGAGCTATTGGGCCTAGTATGTCACACACATAAGGGCTAATCCATAAGTTTGGGGGCAAGGGTGTAAATATAGAAAAAGGAGGGGTTTTGTGAAAAACTCCAAATTCTCTATATAATAGTGAATTGATCATGAGCCCCACAAGCCAAGGCTGCAAAATTCATCCTTACCTCTCTCCTTCACGTTTTCCCATGTTGTAGTCCATCCAGAGTCGATGGGACTTCATCCGGGGCGAGTCGAAAGGTCCGAAGCGAAAGAGAACCCGACTATGGAGGTGGCTCGTGTGGATAGGACTAGAGGTCGCACTCTTCAACGGCTTGGAGAGCATGAGAACACTCGATCTTCTCCGATCTATAGGTATTTTTTGAATCCCACAAATGTACGTGTTTGAAATCGTTTCGAATATCAGTTTTAGTGATGTCGTTCGGTTTCGATTGAGACTAAGACTATGATATACGAGGAATCAAATTTTTCCTGCTGCACCAATCTGATTGAACTTATTCCCAACAGTGGTATCAGATCCAGGTTGAAGTCTCATTTGAATCCGACGACGTTTCGACGTCGTTTCATATATTTCATGTTTTTCTCGATTCTGTACAAATGTCCATCTTGATGATGCAACCATAAATTGTATGAGATACATTTTGGAGATTGGTTGCTTCTGGATGAATCTCGTGACAAAGGGATTTTCAATGACACAAACCATTAGAATTTTGGACCACTTGGGAGTCCGTTAGAGTGTCTGAAGTTGGTGATTTCGTTTTACAGAATTCACCGGTTCGATTTGGGGATTTCTTGAGATCTTCTTCCATAGATACATTTGATGTCTAATAGATGTCTTAAAAGATAGGTAATATGATTACCAAGAGTTTCCCATCATTTTTTGACTTTGAACCGCGCCGTCGAAGGTCAGCATTTTTTCGACGAGAAGAAGTTCTAGGGCTGACGGTGTTTCTTTCATACTTTCCCATTGATTGTGATTTTCTCATCAAAAGAAAATGATATTTTTGGATTCTTTGTTCGATTTGGAATCGGACCACTATTTTTGGCTATTTTTCTGAGACTGGAATGTCTGGATTTTGGAAGGCCTTAAAAATCCTTTTCCGCGGTTACTGTTCACCCTTATTAGGTGGAGGAGATGAGACCCATCGGGACCCGACAAGTTTATCCAGTGACGGTCAACGCATTTTGAACGTAGTTTGACCGCGGCCGTTGCCACGAGCGGTTGGCAGTCTGCATGTAGCACACATTCATTAAAGAAAAAAAATTTTGAATGTGCGCGCGACAGCTGACGGGTGTGCGCCCGCAGCACACAAAAAGGCACCGTGCGTCGACGCCCGCGGCACATGGCCCGCGCACCGAAGGGCATGGGTAGGGCGGCGCAATGCGCCAACGCCTATTTTATTTGATTTAAAATTGTTTTAAATTAAAAAAAAATTTAAAATGCCATAAAAATTCTATAAAATTTGTAAAAAAAATTTGGAATATCATATAATAGATTATCAAAGTGTTTGACAATCTTTTATGTGGTTTTGAGCTCCATTGTCATATATTCATTCATTGTTAAGTTTTTGAAATTGTTTTAATGACTTAACTTGATAAATTAATGTCAATTAATTCTGTAAAATATGATTTTTCATAATGATGTTTAGGACATTGATTTGGCATTTTGTATAGTTTTGGGAATACATATATTGTCCAAATTGTTTGGAGTTACTTGTTTATGTCATATAAATTGTTTATATGTTATTTCATGTTATTTACTTCATGAATAATTCGACAAGCATGAAATTGAGAATTTAAAAACATATAATGTATATTTTTATGATATAATAGTTATATCATATTATTACCATGTATTCGCACTATGTTCATGTGATGGTATGTGTGTGAATGCTTGGATGATCATGGACTTAGAATGTGTGTCATGTGATGATGTTTATTTGATGTTGGCTTGTAATTAAGGGCTTGCGTGCCTAATCTTCTATCTTATCAATTCTGACTATATATTCTACCTCCCTATAAAACTATACTCCCCTTGATTAAGATCAATGTTTCTTATTTGATTAATGTACATTTAGGGTCTGCATACTCTTAATGCTTTTGTAATGACAACAAGACTGATGGAGATGGAGGAGAGAGCAAGATGCAAGGAGAAGAGTTCTTTAAGACATAATGACTTGTCAACACCGGCATAGGATGCTAAAGATTAACCTACAAATACAAATGGTGCAAGAGTTGTATCATTGATAGTGGGAGGTACAAATCTTTAATAACTTTTTGGGGTCTCCTTATGATGAAGATTGTTGGTTTTATCCTTTTATATGAACATTATTGATATTTCCTACTTGAATAAATATTGATTTATTTTGAGTTATGGAAATGATAATTGTTCTAAGATTATGAATGGCAAAATGTTTGCTAGTGAGAGTTAGGTAAATAATTTATTCATATGAGATATGGAAGCTCTCATGGTATGTGTGAATGCTCCTCTTAGGAGGAAATGAGTTCATATAAATCAATTTATTTCTTTAGCTTAATATAGACATAGTCATATCAATGAGAAAAGACTTAAGGATTTCCATATAAATGGAAACATGAAGGTGAATAATTTTGAATCATTAACCAAATATGAGTCTTATCTCATTGAAAAAATGACTATCTCTCCATTTACTAGAAATGGAGGGTGGACCAAGGAGTTATTAGAACTCATACATTTGGATGTGTGTTGGTCTATGTTTATTAAGGCTAAAGATGAGCATTCATACTTTATCTTTAATAGATAATTTTTCTAGGCATAGATATATGTGCTTGTGAAGTGCAAATATAAGGCTTTGAAAAATTGTCTAAGGTTATAAATGAAGCAAAGAATAAATGGAAAGAGTATTAAATATTTTTGATTAGATCAAGGAGTGAAATACTCAAGTACTATATTCACACATCATTTGAAGGATATTACAACTTTGTCTTGATGGACATCTTCCTATAACTTTTAACTTACTTGAGTAGTAGAAACAAAGGTGATTGTGTTATGTGTGACATAACACAAATAATGACAACCTTTGCAAAATCTTCCTTATCTATTTAGAGCTAAGCACTCAATATAACCACTTTATATTGGTTGGTACCTTCTAATTTTTTTTTTATTATTCCGTATATGATATGGGAAAAGGGGTTAATGCTTGATCTTAAGCTAGTTAAGATTTCAGAATGTCCGACCATGATGAAAATATGTAACCTATAATAATTAGAATATAAGATAGAAGTGTAGATTTGTGGGAAATCCTAAGGAAACTTTAGGATATTTAAATATACCACTTTATGAGATAAAGGGTATGTGTTTCTCAATTTATTATATTCCTAGAGGAAGGGTTCCTTGTAGACACGTAAATTTGGCCTAATTGTAGAGCTCAAAACTACCGCATCGAAAAAAATGATTTTTCCAAAAAAATGGCTCTTTTGGCACATTTTTGGACTTCTTGGACTTGATGCAATTTTTCGCTTGTCAATGCGCATAAGATCATCAGTTGGAACAATAATCCCAATGACGCCTTCATTAGGGCATTTCGTGTCTAGACATCTGATCTAACTGCACGAATGGTGCCATGTCAACGACACACGTGGTGCATTCATTATGTTGACCGGTCAACAGGGTGTCATCGGCAATATACACACATCATTAATTCCGGTTTGGGCACCCAGTCTATTGGGACATTTTGCACATGCACATCTTTTTAAATATTCCAAATTTGCCCTCCGAGTGGCTATAAGAGGAGACATCTCCAAGTTTTTCACTTCATCACCTTTACTTCTTTTATAAATTCACTTTTTTAACTTGTCACATTTTCCATCTCATCACCATTACTTCTTTTATGAATTTCGCTTTTTTAACTTTTCACATTTTCCACCTTGTCAACTTTACTTCCTCCATAAGTTTCACCTTTTTGACTTCTCACCTTTATCACTTTTGACCTTGTCACCTTACTTGTCACCTTTTTCATCTTACCACCATACTTTTAATCTTGTCACCTTTTTCACCTCAGCACCCTACCACCTTACTTTTGACCTTGTCACCTTTTTCACTTTACCACCTTACCACCTTTACTTCCTCCATAAGCTTATTCTATTTTTCTCAAAGTAAGATGCATCTCCTTTAAAAGTACACTCACACTTACATAAAAGAAGGTTGGTCCCAAGCTCGTAAGAGGCTCTAAGCCCTCCTATCTCCTTCTTTTTTCTCAACCCTTGAAGGTTCTCCATCTCCTCTCTTAGCCAACACATCCTCCTTCACCTCTCTTCTCTACAGCATCCTTACCAAGTCCCAATGCTTCTCCAAACGTCCTCCTCTTGCCCCAGTACCAAGAAGTTTGTCCAAAGAGAATGAGAAGTCTGATCTGTGCGCCACAGTGCTATCTGTTATTCTTTGACTTCCACAGGCTTCTCTAGAAGGATTAGGCCAAGATTGTCTTCAGATAAGTTCTTCATCGGGCTGTCCTCTATCTTCTCCAAAAAATGGGACTCGATTCTGATATCTCTTTGTCTTGTTGTGGTTCCAACACCGACATCGTGCCGGCAGATCCAGGATTCCGCCATCTACTATTCTGTTTTCTCAGAAAATATTCTACCTCTTCCTAGTGGATTCAACCAATCTTATCTTCACATAAAATCTTTCCTGGTGAGTCTATTTTCATTTAAAACAAATAGGGGTCGATTATGATCTCCTCTTCATCCGTAACGGCTTATATAATGAGACTTCATCAATAGAATCCAGTTTTCACAACTTTCGGTCACTGTGTTCTCATAAAATTGAAAACATCTTAGACATAGATTCAGGCTGACCTATCTTTACAAAAAACCTCCCTCTGTGAGTTATCTTTCATTTGCGACAAACGGAAGTAATTCTAACTTCTGTAGCATCCGTGGCAAGCTCTAGAGTGAAGTTGCATTTCAGACTTCTAGTTTAAGATCGGATGTAAGGAATCAATACATGACAGTGAAAAATACTTGATTCCTGTAAACCATGATCTTTGCCTTGTTCGATGCCGAACGAGTAAAACCAGGAAATGAATATGAAGTAGAATGAGAGTACCTCATGGGATTTCTAAAATCCCTCACCATGGATGAAGAGAGAACATTCCTCCTTGCTAATAACCGTTCAAGTGTCCGGTCTCTAGCAGTATCCACACAATCCGCTTCAATAGACGAGTTCTCCCTTCCTTCGAGCCTCCAGAAACCTTCCAGATCCAAGCTTGACCATGAGAGATCACCTTCTAGAGAAGAGAGGAGGAAGAGAGGATGCTTGGGACGTGCTCCAGCCCTATGGCTTGTTAGGGTTGGCTTCATAAGCCATTTATATATAGAAGATGGAATTTTTTACAAAAACTCAAAACTTCTATTAAATTACTTCCATGCCCTCATCTTATTGACCAGATCTAATGTGTATGACCCACTAGGCCCAATAGTCAATTTGGTTGAAGCCTTAATTAATTTAAAAGAAAATTTCCTTTAAATTAAATCAAAACATTTATCCGAAAACAGTTTTTATGGCTTTATGATCATAAAGAGTACAAGCCACATCTTATAATCCTAAATGACTGTAGAAAGTAAAATAACATTCATTGAGCCTTTCCATCATCAATTACCACATGGATTTAAATCCTCGTTCATACAATGTCCCGGTCAGTCAGAGGTTCGGCACTGACTGTCAACCCCTAAATATTCCAACTTTATGGGATCCTGTACTCAAATTTGGATCAATTGGAAAACTCCTTTCCCAATTATCCTAAGTACCTTGGCCAAGTATTTAGAGTACTATCCCATAGAACATTCTCTCTCTCCTACCGAGAGTGAACGATCCCTTGTTATCCACTCAATTGCCTCCACCGGATTTCTCTTGCACCCAATACATCAACTATATTGGATCATCAATATGGTAATTCATAAGTCAATAATCAAAGTACAAGATATATCCGGTAAGACATCTTTGGTGACTTAGGTCAAAGATCCAACCGTGTCATTGAAATGTAAGAATAACCTAATAGACAGTTCGATAAGATACCGATCAGGTTTTCCTAAATTAGTCAGTTCAGTGAACTCATTCCACTAATGAGCACCTATGTGTGTATCTCAGTGTCCTCACACTGATGACCAATGAGATCGGTCATTCTCATCCCATGAGAAGACATCACACACACTAGTCTATCCGGATTCTTGATGTCCCGTCTCAAGGATCCTATAACTAGAAACATTTAGATCACATACCTCTAGATGATCGATCTCATTATCATGATCTCATCATGATTCAATCATGATTGCATGTGATCAAGGACTTCATTACGATATACGCTTCTAATAAAAGGTAGTAATGAAGTTTTGCCTATTTAATTGAATGAGATATTCCTAAAAATGTTGAATCATATCATATATGATTGGCTTGTAGGGCATACATTTCTATCAATCTCCCACTTGCACTAAAGCAAATCACCCATCTAGCTGATCTTTATCAGCTCAAGGTGAAGCTGAAACACTCTTTGAGTAACTATTTCAGTTAGTGGATCTGTAATGTTATTAGCGGAAGATACTCTATCTTTAATTATATCTCTATCAACTGCATTCTCTCTGATTCTGTGGTATTTCCATAGAAGTTTGAAACTTCTAATGAGACTTTGGCTCTAGCCCAATGTCTTCCCAAAACAATGATACACTTTCAGAGAATGTTGGGACAATCCCATAAGCTAGATAAATATATTCATCTAGTCAGCTTCTCAAGAAATATACAGTCATTATGCAATTTACTTTAGATTAGTTGTAGAATTAGCAGTGTTCTCTTACATGGAACTCTTCTAGCTTACTGCACCATTATTACTGTCTTATTATCAAACTTATCTGATTAGAGGCATGTGTTCATAAAACTACATGACATCAAGTCTTATCCTCCTCCATACATTAGAGATATATCCTTAGTGCTTCTCAAGTACTCAAGGACACATCTCTAAATTATCCTGTGACTTTCACATGGATTTACTTGATGAATGCTCATAACACTTAGAGCATTAATGAAGTCATGTGCATAGCATCACAAATGTGATAGGTCCTATTGCAAAAGCAAAAGGGCTATACTAATGTGATCTCTTTATCTCTCAAGAAGTCTACAAAGACATCTCTTTAAAGAGATCAACTCCACACTACATAGGTAAGAAATCTATCTTGGAGTTTACCATGTCAAACTCTTTGACTATGGTAACTACACACATGAATTGGGTAAGGCCAATAAACCTTTTAGATCTATCTCCATAGATCTTAAAACACATATTAAGTTTGGAGGATTAATTGATAACTAGGTTCACTTATGATGACATACTCACTTCATTCTTAATGAGTAGTATGTCATGCATATATCTTGTCAAGAAGATAATAGAACTCTCACTTATCTTATATGAATACACAAAGCATATCTTCATTCCCAATGAAGTCATAAGATTTAATCTCATTAAACCTTATCTACCATCTATGGGAAGTTTTACTTAAGTCCATAAATGGACCTTATGCACACACTATTTGGATGTATTGAAACTTGATTCCCAAAAGTTGTATCATATACACCTGTTTCTCAAAATAACATAGAGAAACACTATCTTAACATCCATTTGACATAATGTGTAACAATCAAAATCCGAATGGATTAATTCCATGGCATAGGTAAAAGGTCTTATCATAGTCAACTATTTGACTTAAATGATATCCCTTTTAACTATCCTTACTTTGAAGGTCTTTACCTTCTAATCTACTTCAATCTATTCTTTAGTGATCCACCCTATAGATACTAAATCCTTAGGTGGATCAATCAAGTTCTGAACTTGATTAGAATAGATAGAGTTTATATCGAATTTTATTGTTTCTTCCCATTTTGAATCAATATCTCATATTGCTTCAATATAGATCTTAGGATCATTATCCTTTTATCTTATGTCTTATTTCTTTCATCAAAGATATGTCTCACATATCTCTTAGGTTAATTGGACACAAGAAAAGATCTATAATTTGCCCTTGTGTAAATAGTTCCTTAATAAAAGTGTCCATGGATTGTGGGACTAGAACACCTTCCATTTATACCTTGTTCCCACTATCTTTCTAAAGAAGAGACTCTTCCTCTAGAAATACGGAGAGATGAGCAACTTATACTATCCTTAAGTTTCCTTAGGATATCCCACAAGCCAACACTTTATAGTCTTATATTCCAACTTGACAAGGTTATACTTCTTTACCAGGCTAGACATTCTGAATTCTTAACTTGCTTAAGGTCAAGCTTTAACCCCTTTCCATATCTGATATGGAATAATTGAAATAGACTTGAAAGGTACCAATTTGAGAATCAGTGCCTATATTGAGTGCTAACCCCTAAATAGACAAAGAAGAATTTTGCAAAGGTTGTCATTATCCATATTATGTCTTACACAATATGGCTTCTCATTTTAGCTACTCAATTAAGCTAAATTGTATAAGAGGTGTCCATCAAAATTAGATTCTACTATTCTTCTTTAATGTGTGAATTATTACTTAAGTATCCCCTCTTTGATCCCATTAAAGAGTTCTAATACTCCTTTCATTAATATTTTCCTCTTCATTCTTAATTTCAAATA